>JAGSMX010000018.1:1388330-2776660 GCA_029286785.1 Meandrusa payeni
ATAGATATAAGATTAGATAATAAGCAGAATTGTATAATATAGAAATAAGTTTAGAAATAAAAATAAGAAATTGTAGATTTTAGAAATAATAGATATATATAAGTAAATTGTAACTAATCTATTTACTAAGTTTCTTATTTCTAATTAGTTTCTAATAAGAAACTTAGTAAATAGTATTGTATAATATATAGTAGACAAATTAGTTAGTAGGAAATTAATGTAAAGATAAGAACACCCCCAGCCAAACATGCTGGGGAACAAAACTTAGAAATAAATCACTAAAAAAACAAGGTAACCGACCAAGCTGGGGTTACCCCTACCGAGAGGACCCTTGACTCACGTTACTTGCGATAGAGGTTCAGGCTAAGCGACCTAAGAGCTGTGCCACCTCTCAATCTGGTGGAGCAGTCAAGGTCAGCTTCTCTGGCCAATTTGTGTACTTCTTTAAAAAATACTATTAGTGCATCCATTCTAATAAATAAATCGAAATCGGTTGGCGTGATATTGAGTTAACCGTTTTTTTGGTGCACATACTTCATGCAAATTTAACACTTACATGCTTTTTTTATAGATGCTATTGTCAGTAATGGACCAAATTTAAATGGGACGACGCGTGAAGCAACAGCTTCAAAAAAAAAGAATTATTAAAATCGGTTCACTCAGTTGAAAGTAATAAGGTAACGGACATAAAAAAACACACCTTTTTTGAAGTCGGTTGAAAATAACACATACTCCCATGCGTTGTGAGTGCCAATTTCAACTTCGTCACCCAAAAGCATTATATATAAATAGTACGAAGTTGGTTTTCCCCAAGTTAACCGAGAAACCGGCTTTTGGTATGACGTCTTATGTGTCTATAATGTTGCATCTATTTGACTCATAGTCTGTTGAATAAAAGGGAGAGTGAATTAATAAATTATTGCCATTTGTAATTTATGGAAATCCCATGTTCGTTGTCAACAGTCCATTTTTGTTTTGTACTTTCCCACTATTAAGATGAAAATAAGTTTATGTTGTGCCGGTAATTCGATAACTTTTAATAACGACGGTTTTAATCGTCGGTGTAGACAGAAATAGTAATTATCACACTGTCGAGCACAGGACTTCTCTTTAAAAAGAGTATAAGTGCGTGAAAGAAAATTTTACTCCGTTGTAAGAGTCGCGCAAGACAGAAGACGGTGGATCATCCCCTTCAGATGCAACCCAGACACAATCCTCAGACATGAGGGACCGATACTAAAGAGATAAAGGCGTGGTCCGCCATTGGCAGACTTCTCATTCCGTAGAAAATTTTCTAACACATGTTTCGTCATTATGTTTTTCTTTGCCGCCGTGCTTACATCAGCACTCAAAACTAAAACAAACAATCTAATTGGTCCCGGCATCGGCATACGGACACAGCTACCACGTCCGTTTAGTAAAATCTAGTAAATTAAGTAATATCGATTATCTTACCTTCACTAGCTTTGTCATTTCAAATCACATACTGCTTTCATTTCAAAAGGGTACAATCGCGATATTCATTTCCTTGTACCACTTTGGTTATCTAATCTATTTATTGTATACAATCTAATCTTAGGAGAACGGCTAAACACAATTAATTCGGCGTAGGCACCGGCCTGTTCTCGGCTTTTGTCCAGCTTTTTTTATGTTCCCAAACCTGTTACGGAATACGTGCGTTATGAGTCACGCCTTTGTCTATTATTGTGATTTTGACATCCAGTAAGTGAGGTTGTAAAATGATGTATAACGTCAGTGATGTGGTGTACCGTAATGTGAGTGTTGCGGAGCGGACTGTGAAATGCTGTGGCAGGGGCCTGCCTCCAAGCATGTTTGATGTCAAGTCTAAGTTTCAAAGGAACTGGATCAAAACGAGGAAGCTCACTGCTAAGGTGTTTGATGTTGATAGGTGAGATAGTACTTTTGTGAAGATTGCAAGTTCCCAGAAGTCCCCATTGTAACCGGATTTTGCACCTCTATACGAGTTACTCGGCGCAAGGGTCCCCGAAAGGGTACCTCGACCTGTGTTGTTATGTGTTAACATTATTTGAATTCGTCTATTTTTTAAATGACTTCAAAAAAAGGTGGAGGTTCTCTCGCTGTATGATTTTTCATGCTTGTTACTGCGACTGGGTGAACCGATTTTGATGATTCATTTTTTAAAAGCTTCCCGTATGGTCCCATTGAATTTGGTCCAATTCTGACAACGGAATCAGTGAGAAAATCATATGTCTTTTAATTAGTAATTTGCATCAAGTATGTACGCCACAAATGGACGGATAACGCAATATCACGCCAAGTAATTTCGATTATTCATTTTTATTGCAAAGATGTACTTTAAGAGTAATTTGATGAAAGTTTGGTTAGGTTGTGATTAATTTTATTTCGTAATATTAATACGATAATTCTGAAATACACACCTGTGTGTGTCTTCCGCGTGTAATAGTGTTTAACGTTTGCTTGCAAAGATTTCGAAGAACTTATTTATTTTAATAATAAAAATTTCTAGGTGTATTGTTATCATTTTTGCCGAGATTTCTCAAGTTTTCCTCATTCAACAGAAACTTTCTCAGAAATATTGAAGGCCTTTGCCTTTGGCGGCGTACCACGCCCAATCCCAGGTCAACATCCGCCGTTTCTAATGCTTTGTCATTCTTTTACTTACTATATAGTATATAAATCATTTACCCAAAGTACATTTTTTATTAATAAGCTTTTATGTTTCTATGGATTTCATTTATGGCTATATTTATGTTCCTGTCCGTCTTTAGAGGAAGCAAAGAATCTGGTGGCTACCGAACATTGATAACTCTCTTTCTTGTTTCATATGATCCTATTTGTTGCTCACATAATAAAGTAAGGAGTTTACAACGTTTCCCGAAACGGGCAAAAGTCCCTAAAAATTTAAAGATTAAATTAAATTTGTAACACTTAAAATTTAAACAATTGTAACTTAGGTTACTCTGTGCCCTCGCAGTACCATCCATCCTTACCGCCCAGTGGACTCAGGCCCCTTTTAGTCGCCTTCTACGACAGGCAGGGGATACCGTAGTCTTATTCTTGAGAGCCCAGAACTACAGGGCTGCGTGTACTAAGCATCTTGCCTCAACCACCCGAACACTGAGCTACCACGGCTCCTACTGCTAGTATATAATATACGAATAAAAAAAAAGTGTAAAATAATAATTGGCTGGGACTTATTTTTGTAAACCGTGCGTGCGTTGCTACGCCACTAACTAAAATAAATCTGAAGGAAAGACTAAATATTACATAAATATTGGGGGACATTCTCTGTTCCGGCAATATATGGAATTAATTGGAACGATAGTGGCGCCTAATCTGTCAATACCAAGACAGAAACCTTCGTAGACTCATGCACAACATTTTGCTGAAGAACATCACATGATCAAATGCATAGTTTGTAACGATTGTGTAAAGGATATACATACAAATATTCATCTACAAATATCTTACAAAATATTTGTAAATCATATGTAGTCAAGTCCGTTACAAAATTTTATCCAAACTATTTACTCCTTTCGCGTATATATACATATCATCAGGCACCTTTTAAGCCTAGCTTATTAAGAGTATAGGAACAGGAGACAATACATAACAGCCTAATGGCAAAGATATTTGCTCTTTATCCTGCATAACGTCAGACTCATAAAAGTAAAAAGAAATGCCATCGGTATATCTAATTATCATTATAGATAGTTTAATATGAAAATTTACCTAAGGTAGATGCACTGTAATCCGATGTTGACACAGCTGAATTATAAACAAGTAACAGTACTGGCCCCTTACAGGATTAATATAAACCTTATTAACCAGTTTTAAAGTGGCTTTTTCAATAACGTAGTGTGTTTATTTTTGTCTATGGAGGAGCATTGTCTCGATCAGTTCGTTCAGTTCATTGACCCTAAGCGTTACGAACTACCGCTGAAAACACCATGTCAAGGACGTAGTCGTGGGAACGATTTTTTTTTGCATTAATTGTTCTTGTTAATTGGCTTTTACTGGCCACTTGTATTGAAGGCAATAAAAAATTAATTGAATAAATCTTTCCCTTCTATTTTTTTTTGTTTGTGTGAAATTTCGATTCCACGGAATGAAATAAGGTCATGATCTAATATTGGACAAAAATAAACGAAACTAGAAATATTTAGGTATTACTATATTAATATATGCTTAAAGACTAAAATGATAAATATCTCATGTTATTTACCTTTAAATAATAAAGCCGAACTGATCTCTTGAAAAACAAATCTTGTTCTTGTATGTTATACATATTAAAATTTTCGTCATTCTCGCCGCGAGCAGTCGTGGCCGAGCGGTTAAGGCGTCTGACTAGAAATCAGATTCCCTCTGGGAGCGTAGGTTCGAATCCTACCGACTGCGAATTATTTTTTAAATATTTTTTCTATTTTTTTTTTAGTTTGCGAAGAGGGGCCGGCGTCAACGTACAAGATGATAACGGATACACACCACTCCATCATGCATGCCTTCGAGGACACAAGTAAGTATTTTTTACATTTTTTTTTGTTAATATTTTAACATTTTTGTCTTCTTTGATGATTATAAATTTATCTTGGTATTATTATATAAAATATATTTTACTAAACAAATCATTCATTTTAAATTGTTTTAATACATTATTTTTTGTATTAATTTATAAATACATGATTTTGTGTACCAAAACCCACTTCACCATTCACATATTTATGTTAACCATTGCCTAGGCTTGCTTAAGCTTAACATGCTTAAGCTTTTTTGGATTGGTCACCAAGATTGTTTCTAGCAAAAATTGCAATTTTTTTTAAACACATCATCTGACTTTATAATCTATTAGGTAAAGATAAAGAACTATTATTTTCCAAATAGATATTTTTTTTTCGTTACGATTATATAGGGTATACAGGGTGTTAGGAGACCGGTCCCGAAAATGAAGACTAATACACAAACCAGACTTTCGTATTTCAGTTTCAAGCACTAAAAAAATCTTTTAAATTTTAATTCCTCTTTGATTCAAAAGCCTTAGTAATTTTATTTATTTCTCTGAATACAAGAACATGTAGATAACTATTATTACTTATTACGTTTTTTTTTTAATTTAAGTATATATATATACTCTTAGTATTTCTGCTCGTGTATACATTTTGAATATTAAGCTTCATACATCGATCATCAGATATGCTCTTTTTGATGGAAAGTACCAGCAATTAATAGCGAACTTCTTCAAAACGACTTTTACTTTTTCTTTATTTTTCCTTCTGTACAATTCTTGGCTTCTCTTCTTTACTTCCTCATATTTTTCTTCTTCTATTATAAGTCATATTTGAGACATAACAAGATTACATAGGAGTGCATATCCCGCTATAGTTAAATAAACTTGAAAAGCTTATGTAAATGTTTATATTTTCGATCAAATTTTTATTACACGCAAATTTGGTATGCAAATTAATCTAGTTCAAGGCAACACCGTAAGCACTCGGTGTCGACGATTTTTTATCTACAAACGTTGACTCAAACCGACTATTGTATTTCGCCCGCGGTGTGTCACCAATCTATTATTATATGGTATCTGTATTTATTTTATAGTCTGTGTAGCTTTATCTATTGTAGTGTGCGCTTTGATAAGACAAACGATACAGTGCGGATATTTGATTTATTGTGTTTGTATACTCGCAAAATAATGATGGGAACGTTTTAAAAAAAAATCGTGCAAAAAGTTTTACTCCGGAACAATGACCGCTATTTTAAAACGATTGAAAGATGGCGGGATAAAGTTGTATTTGTGATTAGTGACGACTATTTCGTAGACCATATTCCTAAACCGTTAGGCTTTAGACGCCTTATGAAGATAATTAAACTGTATTATAGTATTAAAAGGATGTTTTGGTCACCTTTTTGTTTTCTACAGAGAGATAGTCCGGCTTCTTCTTTCCGTGGAGGCGCTGCCATGTGTTGTGGACAAGAAGGGTGCGACGCCCCTCCACCTGGCGGCGTGGAAGGGAGACTCGGACATCGTCCCAATGCTCTTAGAGCACAACAATCCCTCAGTTAACATAGATCAAAGGGTGAGTAGTAACTATGTTTCTTTTTCAAAGCGTCCTGCTGCGACCGTCAGAGATTGCGAGTAATCTTATCCCTACCCACCACCTCCCATGGCCCCACCAACCTAGCGGTTAAATGGGCCGAAAAGCGGGAGGGTACGCGTGGTTAGGCCGTGTGGCACCACACGCACCTTCATGACTCCCTACAAGTTCTTTATCAAGGCCTTTTTCCAACATTCCTTAAAGGGCGCTACGGCACGCAACATAACGGCTCTCTCGACGGCGCCAGACGACTTTTTAGCGGGCCCTTCTTTTGTGCCAAGCGTGTGCAAATTCCCTGAACTTGAGGAGGTTGCCCTCCGAGGAGACCAGATCGCGGAAGACCGTAGAGTAATGTTATCGTGATCGCCCTCGAACTGAATTGCGAACGCGCCTAGAGCAAGCGCCCAAACCGTTTCCTTTCGGGGGCCCTTACGTTTTGCTAAGAACTCTACTAAGAGCTCTGCCACCTCTCAAATTCGGTGAAACTTGCGGCGTACGTCTAAGCGTAGCGGTCATGGTAAAAAAAAGGTTTTTTTGTAAACACAGTCCGGCCGGATAGTTTGAGATCTGTCTCCATTTTATCATTTTATAGTTTATAGTAGCGTTTGATGTTCAATGTCTCATATTTTATGTTATTTAAAGTCGGTTTTTTGTTTTTACTCTTAAATATAGCTTTTTAATTAATGCTGACACCCAAATTACGTATTTTACGTAACCCGTCTATCTTGTTCGTAAATGAAATTTACACGAACTCTTGATTCCTTCAGAATATAAATAATTAAATTTTAACACTGATACAAATTGCTGCACACAAAGTCACAGGCGCCTCAACTGAGTGTCAGCGCCTACAAAATGAACTGACTATTGGAGTAGTTCCTGGACTGAAACTCCAGACAATTCACCGTTTGTTTTTACTTAGCGAAATGCTTACGCATCCGGCCTTGCGGGGGCTATGTGTGGACGTGTTATGTCAGACTTGTACCGACTACAACCCAGAAATATAGCGATATGGTTGACCGTCGTTTTTTATATAGGAAAAGAAAAAACGAGCTTACGGCTCACCTGATCTTAGAAGTTAATATGATTCTAATTAATATAAATCTATAAAATACAATATTTGCTTCATACAAAAGATCCAATGTTATAAGAACATTAATTATTCGCAATCCGACTGAAGAAACTTTATTTTATTGACGGAGGGGAAATGTTCAAAAAGAGTTTTTACCCACTAAAACCTTCCTCGGTGCATGGTGAAGGGTTCCAGGGGTGTTAACTGAAACTAAATGAGCCCTGCAGTACCCGCAGGATCGTGGAAAGAGTAACGGTCCAAGCCGAGGCGTCGTCTTTCTTTTCCTTCCTTTCTTACTCCAATGTGTCAGATGTTCAGATCGGTCAGTCACCTCTCGAAAACTGTAGCTGTAGAGGCCTGGCAATCAGCCGTCTACCAATGTATATGTTATTCCAACAGACATCAGATCAAGAAACGGCTCTGCTAATAGCCGCTCAGTTCGGTTACGTGGACGTCGTCGCGCAACTGCTGGCGAAAGGAGCCGATGCTGAACTCAGAAATATGAAGGACGAAAGTGCTCTGGACCTCGCGGCTCAGTATGGAAGGTGAATCTTCTCCTAATTACTCTTTAATGCTAATTGTCCGCTAACTTGTACTTGTACGAGGTGTACAGTCCTACGTGTTACAGAGATACGTTCGAAGACGAGCGTTCGTGAAATTTTATCACAGTGCTAATATTTCCCAAAGTAGCATTAATTTTTGTAAACGTTCTAGAAATTCTCGTAATCTTGTTTTTTGATGTGATCACCATCGCCCATGAACATCCACTGCAAGAGCTGCAGGGGCGTTGCCGGCCGTTCAGAAAGTAGTAGACTCGTTTCTTGAAGGTCCCCAAATAGTATATTTCAGCTGATGACAGTTGATTCCACAGGTTGACAGTTAATGCAAAAAATATATCGATATCTATTTCGATATAATATGTTGTATCGACACTATGCCATATATTGTTTAAATATATGCAGCATATTTTCCATATACCGTAATTTGATTATATTTAAGTAGTACAAAAAAAAAACACTGCACAGATTATAAAATTTATACAACTAGTGCTGCCATCGCGGAGAGTAGGAGTGTAGTTGTACATACGATATTTAGTTATCAGATGAAATGTATCGATTTAAATATCGATATTAGATGATTCGATATATCAGATTAAGGCCTTATTTTTGACGTTCATATATCGATATTTTATGATCATCTTGCACTCCTCAATTTGCGAAGAAAGTTACGCGTGTTGTGTAACCACAAAGCAATACAATTTAAAAATGAACCTTGGACATCATTTGATAATTTTAACTGAATGCATTATATAGTAAGCGTATCCTTTAGAAAATAAGTTAGTCTAACGAGGTAACATCGAAAGTTTCGTCTTGGAAAACTGTCTACACCGCCACTTGAGACCCTAAAGGCAAGTTTGGGAAGCGTCTCAGTCCACGCCCGTAAGTTACGCCGCAAGCTGGCTAGTTGACGGAACTTAATTCCTTCTTAAGTTACGCCTTGCGAGAGTAACTTAGATTCAAGTTATTCACGGTTTACAACGGTCACGGGAACTTTGTCCAAAGTGGATTTAGGTGGTTTATACCGCATTTGTTTTTAATTTTGTCCATGAGGTACAGGGAGAAGAATTTTGATGTTAATCATAAGGAACCTTTCATCATCATGTTATATGAATGATATGTATACATGTTTATAACAGCTTCTCGGCGTTTTTTATTACTAACAGAGATGTGGTGTCATGAGACACCAGGTACGAAAAAAGTTCCTTCGGATAATATAGTAGCGACACAAATTGCAAAAAATATTCCTTAATACTATACATATTAGCTTGATTTTTTTTAATGTTGCTGAAACTCCACCTATGATCTCTCTATCTCTCTTCCATGCTATTGGTCCCACATGGTGGTGGGGTCAGCTTTCCGAATTTTCGCTTTCCACTTCGCTCTATCCCCGACATCGTCTTTGGCGATGTTGCACTCCCTCATGTCTCTCGACACCACACTCTCCCACCTTGTCTTGGGTCTTCCTCTGGATCTTCGACCGGGAAGGGAAAGTTGTAGCGCGAGGTTCCCTACGTAGTCGGCGGGCCTCCTCTTAACGTGTCCATACCATCGCAGCCATCTAAGTTTAAGTTCTCAGATCATCCACCTATGATCAGAGAACTTAAACTATATGCTATCGGCCGCCGTATATATAATGCATTTCCGTTATATATGTTGCTTACGGTTTTAGTCTAACATTTTTTTCATTTCGTTCATGTAGACAAACCCCTATCTCAAGAACTTCACCTCTAAAGAACTTCATTCCAATAAACTCTCACGTACTCCTAACGCTAGCGGGATAGACAGAAATAACTGTTTTTGCTATCCGCTTTTCACCAAGTTTATGTAATAACTTGTAGGTCAAGTGGAATGAAGTAGTCCAATAACTAATACACATTATTTTTACGAATACTGTCACAGCTGCGCGTCCTCACAGTCTTCACACAAAATTAATTAGGGGTCAGATTACGAACTAATAAAGTTAAATTATTGTTTACAATGCCAAGTTAATGTGGCGATCAACTAAATTATTAATGATGAATTAAAGATATAATAAGGTTCAGGTAAATCACTAAGTTATCATTGGAAGTAGTTAGTATGCATAACAATCGCTGGGTGCCATGTGATGCCAGCTAACACTTATTAGGCTCTAATTTATAATTAAATTGTGATTATTTTTCTAACACTAGATTGGAGACGGTCCAGCACATGCTCCGAGTGAGGCCCTTACTGGTACAGCCCTACAAGTATCCAAGCAGCAGAGAGAAGATCTTCTCTTTAGCCACCCCCTTGCACCGTGCCAGTAAGAACGGACACAAGTAAGTGATGATATAATTGAATTACAGGTAACTAATAAATATTGTGATTGGATTACTGACCCGACCAATTTTTTTTGTTAAATAGTATTAGTACAATACACAATAAATATTAAATTACTAAAATGACTATTAAAAATAGGGACTGGTGATAGAAGGGTGAAAATTTAGGTTTTGTATATATATTTTTAATGCCACATTATATAGAAAAATAAATTTTTGTCCGAAAAATAAAAAAAATTTAGGGATGGACCCGTATCGCTTAGGGATATGAAAAATAGAGTAGCTGATTTTCAGACTACTGAATATGCATACAAAACTTAATAAAAATAGGTCAAATCGTTTACGCAGAGATGGTAACACTAACATGTGACCCGAGAATTATAATAATTATTCTAAATCTTTAATTTCATCAAAAACTTTTTTTTGTTAACGAGGAAGAAATCTTCAGAAAGATACCCCGCCTTGTGGGAGGAAGGCGACGGTTATGTGGGGTTTTACCCACACCGTCGGGGAGGTTCCCCGATGGCCCTTCCTCGGTGCATTGTTAGGGGCTCCGGGATCTCCAGTGGAACGCATCGGAGCCCCTCTGCACTGTGCTCAAGGACAGCACTTCCTGGGTACTCCCTCCCCTGTGCCCTCGCAGTGCAAGGCGACACGGGCCAGCCGATGTCGCCTTCTTCCCGGGTCCACCTTGGCGGACGACGAAGGCCCCCACCCCTGTCGCCCAGTGAACCCGAGGCCCCTTTTAGTCGCCTTCTACGACAAGCAGGGGATACCGTAATCTTATTCTTGAGAGCCCAGAACTACACGGCTGTCATCAAAAACTCAGCCTAAATGTACGGATCTCTTATATCTAAGCAAATATATCTTATATCTATAAACATTATTTTGCAAATATTTTTTATTAATGTCTGGCTTTTTTTTTTTGTAATTTGGCAATATCAGATAACTAACTACCCTCCGTACTAGTAACTAGAACTGTATGACGACAGAGTAGTGGGGCTAGTTTGTAGTTTACGTTTAGATACGTCGCAGTACAGGCAAAATCGGCACAGTAATATTCTATTTATTTATTTTTTTATTTTTGTTATCCTCCTCCTCCTCGCGTCGGTTTCCTCAATGCTGATTGTCGTGACCATCTCGTGGGAACAGTTTGGTTTTAGTGATCCGTCGCCATTTTCCTCTATCTGCAGCCGTGCGCAGAGCATCGCTAACCGACGTGCCTAGAGTGGTGCGGATCTGGTCAGTCAATGTGTCGGGCTTCGACCTCGCGGTCTTGTCCCGTCGATTTTACCAGTCACAACTAACCTTTCTAAGTTGGCAGTGTGACCAAAGTATTCCAGCATCCTGCGTAGGCATGTGGTGGACAGCCTAGCTTCGATTTTAAGTTCCCTCAGGATGGACACGTTGGTACGATGTGCTATCCATGGGATCCGTAACATCCTTCGCCAGCACCACATCTCGAAGGCATCAATGCGATTACGATCGGCTTTCTTCAGGGTCCATGTCTCAGCTCCGTAGTTGAATATGGAAAACACAAGTGTGCGCACAAGGTACCTCTTTGTTTTTAGTGATATGGTCCTATCTTTCCATATTTTTGAAGTTGCGCCATGGCCCCTTTTGCCATCCATTGTCATTTTTGTTATATGAGATTATAAGTTAGATATAAGCTATAACTATAAGTGAGATTATAATTGCTAGATTATAAGTTTTAGCCGTGATAGCTCAGTGACCGGGCGAGCGCGTTTTTAAAATTGAAGCAGTTAATACGCACATAATCTTCGTTCTCCCCTCGCAATGTCCACAAACATTTGCGGTGAATAGTAACAACGCTATAATTCGCAGACGTAGCGATTGGAGCGTTATAACGAACGAATGAATATGAATACGTTACGATTGGCGCGTGTGTACACGCCTTTATATTAGCATAAAATTAATATTCGGCGGCAAATTGTCGCCGACACGTGAACACCGGCGAACTTCGTTACAAGATATTAACTGAATCACATATATTGTAACGATCGTAAAAAATTCTATGTTGTTTACCTATTTCAAAAAAATACATTTGTTCCCGATTGGTTTGATTTGGCAAAAAATAATTTAGTTTCGTCTTAAAAAAGTAACGGAATGGTACCCAAGGGACGGGAAAAGAAGTAGAGGAAGGCAAAAAAAGATGGGAAGACTATCTGCCCAAAGATTGGAGAAGGACAACTAAGAACAGTCAAAGGTGGAGGGAACTAGTGGAGGCCTAGTTTTTTTTAACGTGGGAGGAAATGCGTTTACTTATGCACCTGCCAATGGTAGCGGAGGTGCGTTTGCGGACTCCCGCGGTGAGCTGCTCTCCGCCATGATAGGGCGAGATGGGTCGCGTTAGGATTTAACCAGAAAAGGCTTATGCTGCAAGACAGTCTGACCTGGACGGATATTAAATGTTAAGTTACATACATACCGAAAAAAATAGAATTAAGTATAGTTAGTATAGTTGTATGTTTATTATTATAAGGTCAGAGTAAATAAGGGCTATTTTATATATACTCAAACAGTCCGTCGACCACGAACCGCGAACCTTCTATAACAAATTTTTAACATTCCCCGAATGTCAATTTCTATGGCAATTCTTCTACCTGTACAGCTATAAAACTATGGAATAGTTTGCCGATTGAAATTAGCGAGGCTTCGTCAACTAATGTCTTTAAATCGCGTGTATCTGAATACTTTTTACTCAAACAATGAAAAATTACAAACTGGTATATATATTTATATAGTAGTATCTATTTATGTATATGTAAATGTATATTTATTTATTTATATAATAGCTTTAAAACGCTATTTTCAGCGGCACTACCCTTAGTCTGCTCTTAACCACTAAAGGTTAGCTGGAAGAAAATGCTAATTAGCATTAAGTTCGCCTTTGTACATGTTATTTGGTGCAATAAAGGATTTATCTATCTATCTATCTATTTTTATATTATTATAATTTAGTACTAACAAGGTGAAGACAGAATTAAAAACTACAAACAATTGTAAACACTAATCACAATGTCGAATAATTCCACTCTAGATATTATGTTTTAGTAAAATGGTTGCTATTCGAGTACTACCGGGTATAGAACGCTGATTTTTTCAACTGGCTCCTCGTGAAAAGTTCTTATCGTAAATACGAGGTTATCCTTACCTTCTGGGACACCTTCTATTTGCAAAAAAACCCTTGCGATATAGATAGTATAAAAAAATATAGGCGGAATACAACTGTACTTGATTGCGGTACCGTACATTCATAAACGAATCCAATGATGCATATTCATGGGCGCCACTAACGAATCAAGTCTATGTATCAGAAGTTGGCGATTGCAAGCGGACTTATAGGGCCCGTGAATCCAGAACGCATAGCGCCCCAATTTGATTTCAAATAGAATAAGTATATTTACGAGCATAACCGGAAATCTAATCAAACGCTATTACGCGAGAACGCCCTCTTTGTATTTCTGAATTATCTTAGGAATGTTACGAGATAGAATTTATCAGAACCTAAGCACTCTCATCAAATTACTCTTGAAGTGTATCCTTTCCAATATAAAATGAATCGAAATTGGTGGGCGATATTGTGTTTTTCGTACATTTTTCGTGCACGTTATGTAATAAGACCGAGAACCTAAGAAAACCATATAGGACTTAAATTTTCATTATAAGCGCCACAAATGGACGAATAACTCAATATCACGGCAAACCAATTTCGATAATTCATTGTTTGTTAGAAAGATGTAATTTAAGAGAAGAATTTAAAGTTTGGTTAGTTTCTGTTTCGTAATTAATATTCCTACGATAACGATAACAGAAGCGTCAATAGCCTAATCGTTTAGGGTACGGTCTGCGAAGCGCAAGATCGTGGGTTCGAAGCTTAACCCTAGCCGCATCAAGGGAGAGGATAGTGGACTACAACCTGAAAATGGCCATGAGAAGCAGGGACACAGCGGTCGCGGAGAAGCTAATAGCAATGCAGCGGGGCGTCTGCGACGCGTGAACCCAAAACGATATCTGGCCACCTCCAAATTCAGGCATTATATACAGGGTTACAGGAAAAGTCGTGCTAGATCCGTTAAGGGCGTGGAGTACCCATCATTTCTGACTCATTTCACTATGAAACACCCTACCCTAAACTTAACCCTTTTCGAGATATTCGACTTTTAATTTTTTTATTTAAAATTGCCGATTTTTATCCTAATATTTTTTTTATTTTTTATTTGTGTGTCTTATGATTGTTATTATTACATTTTTACATGTGTAATAAGATGCTTGTGAACATTAAACACTAACATTGTACATAGGTTACTTTAATAGGCCGTAGTAGACAAGTGAAAGGTAAGAAATTAAAAAAGATATTAGAAAGTTTATTTTTCTCTAATGGATATCTAAAAAAAAATTTATGGCAGTTGTTCGGCAGATATGTTTTAAAATATCTACGTTTCATCAGCTATCTAACGAGGTATAACAATCTAGGATTTGTATTACATTTCAAGAGAAAAAAGTATTTGGGACGCTTCAGGTAATAATCCCAGTCCCAGGTAACGGTCCCGAGCCTATTGTTCTTTAAGTTATGACGTAGGTACCGTATTATTTTTTTCGGCAAAATGGCGGTTTTTAGTTCTTTGGGGTTGACACTTATTGATTGTTTTGATTATCAGTCTGCTTTTGTGCTTCGTACATAGTAGATGTGATATCGTTTTGCTCTTTTTCTCGACTTGGCTGTAATACTGGACTGTTTCTTCTAATTTGTGACTACTGTGCTTGTGAACTGGACTCTGATTTGTACTTGTAATACGGAAGTGTTGAAGATGTCGGCCTACACACCTGAGGAATATGCTGATATGCTTATTTGTTACGGATACTGCGATTGTGTGTCTGCGCAAGCTCGCAACGAATACGTAATTCGCTACCCGCTATTATGCTATATTCGCTATCTCATTGTCCTGTTCTTCGTCGTCATTAATTCGTGGTCTTCCCATGTCTGTATTTCGTCTCAAAACGGAGCCAGTTTCTCGAAGTCTTCGATAAACTCTGTCAAAACAGCCACATCCGGCACTCGACGATCGGGGTAGCGAATTATGTATTCGTTGCGAGCTTGCGCAGACACACAATCGCAGTATCCGTAACAAATAAGCATATCAGCATATTCCTCAGGTGTGTAGGCCGACATCTTCAACACTTCCGTATTACAAGTACAAATCAGAGTCCAGTTCACAAGCACAGTAGTCACAAATTAGAAGAAACAGTCCAGTATTACAGCCAAGTCGAGAAAAAGAGCAAAACGATATCACATCTACTATGTACGAAGCACAAAAGCAGACTGATAATCAAAACAATCAATAAGTGTCAACCCCAAAGAACTAAAAACCGCCATTTTGCCGAAAAAAATAATACGGTACCTACGTCATAACTTAAAGAACAATAGGCTCGGGACCGTTACCTGGGACTGGGATTATTACCTGAAGCGTCCCAAATACTTTTTCTCTTGAAATGTAATACAAATCCTAGATTGTTATACCTCGTTAGATAGCTGATGAAACGTAGATATTTTAAAACATATCTGCCGAACAACTGCCATAAATTTTTTTTTAGATATCCATTAGAGAAAAATAAACTTTCTAATATCTTTTTTAATTTCTTACCTTTCACTTGTCTACTACGGCCTATTAAAGTAACCTATGTACAATGTTAGTGTTTAATGTTCACAAGCATCTTATTACACATGTAAAATGTAATAATAACAATCATAAGACACACAAATAAAAATAAAAAATATTAGGATAAAATCGGCAATTTTAAATAAAAAATTAAAAGTCGAATATCTCGAAAAGGGTTAAGTTTAGGGTAGGGTGTTTCATAGTGAAATGAGTCAGAAATGATGGGTACTCCACGCCCTTAACGGATCTAGCACGACTTTTCCTGTAACCCTGTATATATATTTAAAAAATAAGGAAAATAGTAACAGTAGAAGTGGCACTTTTAACAAATGCAGAGTAAACAATTTATGTGTATTGAAAAGAGCACGGACACAGGTCTGTGGTTGCAATATAAGAATAAAAAAAAATAAAAAAAAAAAGCTTAACCCTAAACATGTATAGCATAATATGCATGTAAAGGAAAGATATAAAATCTCTTTACTTAAATCTATTCCTCAATTGTATTTTATAATAATTATTCAAACGTTTAATGTCACAATTGTCAGTATCGTGACATTTATTTAAAAGAGATATTTAGAAGAGAAATGTTGTTTCTCTAAATATTCTACAGAAACGCTGTCTTTAATTTCATGTATACATACGAGTATACATGGAAGACTAGACTTCATTATATACATTCCTAATAATGCGATAATCACTACGTGTAGCACTGAATATATTAGAATAGTGTACGTAGCGTCTAAAATACGTATGTTCATATCGTGATTTTTAAATTTATTTTTTGTATTTTTTGGATATACATTTTTTTTTTACTTTTCTTCAAAAAACAATCTTGCCACAATAAGAGTTAATTGGAACGGTTAACAAGTACGTTAGCTTTTTTATTTAAATCGGAAATACAATGAGGGCGCCCGGGAGTTTTTTTATTTATTTATTTATTTAATACATTTTACATATCATATTACTTATCCCAGGTTTGTCTGGATGCTCAGCATTCAGTTCTCGTCCATTTTTACATATTAGTAATATAGAAAGAGAACACCGCAACACCTCGTCACGAGCCGTTGCGGGCATCCTTTTCAAACGAACACACACACCCATCGTAAACGAAGACGCCTCAATGCGTGTGAGCATTAGATACAGGCTGTTCTTAATATATATTTTTTACACACCATACGCAAATGTTATAAAAAATATTTTTTTAAAACAGTTTCTATGTCTTTGTTATTAATGTCTTTTTTTGTTTGTAACGGAAGTTTAGATAGCGTTTATTGTTTGTTTTGCTTGTCAATGTACTTGTTGTATATGATATGCTTTCATAAATTTAAAAATACCTATTCTTCAACAGGGATGTGGTGTTAATACTCTTAGAGGCTGGATTCGATCCCAATATCAGGACGTATTCTGGGACGCCGCTACACGAGGCGGCGTGCTTTGGAAAGGCTTCCGTGGTCCGTCTATTGCTGGCCAAGGGGGCGGATCTTCACGCCGTCAACAGTAAAGGGATGACAGTGAAGAGCCTACTCCTGGAATACTCTGGGGAGGCCACTAAAGGCGTTAGGAGGGTTATACGCGGTAAGTTCTTTAACCGACTTTATATATAGAGGTTATCTTTCTTTTTTCATGGTTGTGTGCTCATAGCTCTACCATTTATGAACCGATTTGGAACCTTTTATACGTTTGAAATGATATACTTTCACTCAGGTTTCGTGTATATTTTCTTGGCATTGTTCTTTAATCTCCTAAAATCCGAACTCGTAAAAGTCTTATAAAAAGTAGTTTATTGATATTAGTAGGCTTATGACAATGCAAGACTACGTAAAGTCCGGTCAAATTAGACCAAAAATAAGAGTAAAGTTAATTAAATTCCCACCAAGCTGAAAATCGGTAAGATTGTTTAAAATATCATTAAAAACAACATTTGAAAGTTTCCCATCTTTCCCCTGTAAGGAAAAAATTGAAGGTCAAAGATCAAAAAATGAGTTTTTCGATAGATAAAATACCTCAAACAAAATTGTAGATCATAAAATTATCTACAAAAATTATTGACCTTGAATAAAAATTTTTCCTTACAGGGGAAAGATGGGGAACTTTTCAATTTTTTAATGAAACAATCTTACCGATTTTCAGCTTGGTGGGAATTTAGGTAACTTCGAATGTTTAAATTGACCGGACTAGTAAGTACTTCTTCTTTCTTTTAGTTCTTAAAGACAACGGACAAATTTGGAAGAAAAATAATAAAGGCGGCCAGTACTTCGTTATATAACTGTTACTTCGGAACTAAAAGAGATCATCCACAAGGTCTTATTACAATTATGATACTTTGGAAATACAAAAGGCATCCCCATTACTTCTATGATGGTCCGAAACTAAAAGAGAGCGTCCACAAAATTTTATTATTAATAATTATGTTACTTACGGAGTAAAAGAGAGCATCTGCAACTTTGTAATTTAACGTCCGCGCATTAGGCATAGACATTCTTTATTGGCACAAAATAAACAGACCAAAAAGATACAGTTAAACAAAAAGCGGACAAAATTACATAAGACATGATGTCGGTATTGACACCGTCTCAGCATATTTGCTGATTTTCAGCGTTGCCCATGACTACCTAAAGTCGTGCGCACCCAACAATACATTTAGATCAGTGATTCCCAAAGTGGTCTATATCGACCTCTAGGGTCTATGACAATCTACAAGGGGTCTACGTCAGCGAAAAAAATTGGGGTCCATGAAATGGAAATGGGGATCCACGATAGTGGATCTCAACACATACACTGATAGTACCTATTTCTCACTAAAAATATTGACTTATTGCTTATGTTATTTTATTTATAGTTTATTTAATGTTACGTATATTTTACATAACAGATACAAAATTTTATTTTGAGTAGTTTTAATTTAAATTCAATAAATAAATTTATAAATTAACATGTGTTTTAGTTTAACGTTTTACCATTAAACTTCGCTACAGTTAGAAATTTACAGAAAATCAATATCATGTAAGAAGGGGGTCTACACAACACGGAAAAACATGGCAAGGGGTCTACGACACAAAAAAGTTTGGGGAACTCTGATTTGGATGGAATTTATATACAGACAACAGACAAAAAGAGTATAATAAATATGATGTTATAATGTTTAACATTTGAATGTCGACATTTGATTTGAAGTCGGTGTTTTTTATAACAGAGTACGAAAGTATGGCCAGCAATTATCACGAGAGTGAGGAGGACCTTCCTCCGTTCCCAGTGCAGGGGTACAGTCCCACGGGATACGCTACCTCCGCCCACATGTAAGTGTTGAACACCCAGTTTCATATTCACTTTACAACAGTGGATCATTAATATGCACCATTGATTACACACTCCTAATAACTTTTTTTCGTTGACGTGCGGGAAATCTTCAAAAGATACCCGTCATATATATATATATATATATATATATATATATATAAATGACACATTATATTACAGTGACATTTTACATTTCAAATTATAAAAATACAAAAAAGAAATAAATATAAGTAAAGAGGTTTTTTATCTTTACTTTAAATATATGTGTATTTATCTAATATTTTATTTGTACTTTTTTTCCTAAGGCCACAAAGGTCGATTTTTTGTACAGTATTATTTTGTGCAAATAAATTTTGTAAAGATAAATAATTTGACTTATTTTTATTTCTTAATCTATGGTTTTATTTGATCTTTAAAAGTAATTGAAACCGTATTTAAAAATAGTTGTTAAAAGGCGGATATTTAAAAAATGTCTCTTGTCAAAGCACAATGTTTTCCTTTTCCACGAAAAGGGTGTGCGAATTTCCCTCTACAGTAAAAGGCCCAAAACAAAAAACTGTCAATGCGGAGTCCCTCATTAAAATCTTCCGTGTCTTTGATTTTGTCTAGCAACGGTCAGGTACGCGTTTGTACGGAACGTGGAGAGTAAAAGTTGCCCGCGTAGACGTCCTTTGACGAAGAAAAAAGAACTTGGGCCATTTGAAGTCAAATTTAAAAGAAGATCCTTTGAACTCGCTTGGAAATTAAATGCATCAAATTATTTAGAACAGAAATATAAGGCTTAATTAATGTACATAATTCTTGATATAATTACAAGATGTACCATTTGCAACAAATACTATGACAGTTTTCAAGTATAGCATATGACATTTAATTTACAGCTCGCGTAATATTCTTACTCTAGCTGTTGTTTCGCTTGCTTCTATCATTCTAAATAATATCATTCCATCTGTGTCTAACGCCATAGAGGCATCTAAATTTTATAACCACCATTCCGTGGTGCATGAAAATAGCTCTGATATTCAAGAAAGGTATTTATACGAGGATGTGGGATCTAAAACCTTTATGTAACAATGAACAAGCTGATAGAAAGACACTTCGAGAGTCTGAATCATTAACTAAAGTGTCTAATAATAAAATGATTAGTAGACAATGTACAGTCCTTAAATCGAAAAATCAGTTTTTGGATGAAAGGTTAGCATTAGCAAATGTTTTCTCGAAGAAACCCCGGCCATTACTAAAACCAAAAAATATGAGATATAGACAACACAGCTCTCCCACAGAAGTTTCCAAAGGAAATATTTCATTATTATGAAAGAGTTATTCTATCCATTGCCAAGTTCTTTCGTCACCAAGCTAAGAAATTAAAACAGTTTTATCAAATATGCCTGACGATGCTAAAGCTAATATATCTAATATTACACAAGAAAGATTAATTCGTTTGCACGAATCAATTATACAAATAGTCAAGTTAAGCCACACGTCAGAGCACAGACTACCTTGACGGCAAGTCAAATCAAAAAAAGTATGACTCCATTACTCGGGTAATCAACGCAGGGGGCAACTGTTCCCCTGCTTATGGGTACCGTTTCCGGATTATTTACGTCGAGGCTCATCCCTCAAGCGTCAGCCACGACAAATCTATTGACTAAGTACACCCTCCCGGCCTGGGTGTCGGTTGAGACGGAGGTCGAGGGTGGACGCCTAACTGTTCAAAACCTCCCTAGTATAAGGCGTTTTGAACAGTTACGTTTTTTTTTGTTAACGGGGAGGAAATCTTCAAAAAGATACCCCGTCATATATATATATATATATATGTATATATATATATATATATATATATATATATATATATATATATATATATATATATAGATGACACATTATATTACAGAGATATTTTACATTTCAAATCATAAAAATACAAAAAAAGAAATAAATATAAGTAAAGAGGTTTTATATTTTTACTTTAAATATATGTGTATTTATCTAATATTTTACTTGTACTTTTTTCCTAAGGCCACCAAGGTCGATTTTTTGTACAGGATACCCTTCACCGGGGGAACCTTAGTGTCGAGTTACTAGCGATAGCGAGGCTAAGCGACCTAAGAGCTATGCCACCTTTCAATCCGGTGAAGCAGTTAGGCCACTCTCTGGCCGTCGTAGCTCGTCATTAAAAAAAACGTAATGGTTACGTTTAAACATCCCTTTGAAACGTATTTTTTTTAATATCGCGTTTGACTCCGCTAAACGTCCCTTCGAAGGGGACTCCCGGTAAGGAGAGCTCACTGTAATTATTCAAAGATCCTCTTTAGAGGAGGCTTTAATTGGAGAGCGAGATCTCAATTATAACACACGATATGTCCCACCTTTGAACCTTTGATTGCTGTCTTGCGGGTGCTCTTTTCATTCTTTATCATCTCTATTTATTTTCTCTTTTCCTTTTAAGTATTGTTTTCTTGAAGTTAAACTTGTTTAGGCGCGTTATGATAAAATAATGACAGTAATAGGTTGAAGCTTCAGTGAAACAAATGTGCTTATATACTTTGTCAAAACCTCCAATATACTCGTAATAGTTAACTATCCGTATGTATTATTTATTTATATAAATTGAAATATTATTATTTATTATAATATTATGAGATTATTCAGCTCAGTTTAACTTAGACTGTGTTGACTATCTTTTTTCAGATCTTTTATTATTTTAAATAATATCATTCCATCTGTGTCTAACGCCATAGAGGCATCTAAATTTTATAACCACCATTCCGTGGTGCATGAAAACAGCTCTGATATTCAAGAAAGGTATTTATACGAGGATGTGGGATCTAAAACATTTATGTAACAATGAACAAGCTGATAGAAAGACACTTCGAGAGTCTGAATCATTAACTAAAGTGTCTAATAATAAAATGATTAGTAGACAATGTACAGTCCTTAAATCGGAAAATCAGTTTTTGGATGAAAGGTTAGCATTAGCAAATGTTTTCTCGAAGAAACCCCGGCCATTACTACAACCAAAAAATATGAGATTTAGAGAGCACAGCTCTCCCACAGAAGTTTCTGAAGAGAATATTTCATTATTATCAAAGAGTTATTCTATCCATTGCCAAGTTCTTTCGTCACCAAGCTAAGAAATTAAAACAGTTTTTTCAAATATGCCCGACGACGCTAAAGCTAATATATCTAATATGACACAAGAAAGATAAAAAGGCCCTAATTTATACTCTGAAAAGAAATGGAAATCAACTTTAGAACTTGATAAAATAGATTGCACTGGAAGGAATAACTACATGGTTATGATGCTTAATTGGAAAAAAGAGTTGGTTCCCGGAGTTATTAACTCTATCAAAAACAGAAGCTAAATTTCATTTTAGGGGCCTTGGTTGCTATTATTAACAAAACCAGAAAATATACATGTTGAGGTTTTCCGCGTATCCCTCTATCACAAAAGAAGATAGAAATGATCTCATACTATGTTTCTGTACAAAAGTGTTAGATAACAATATTGATAACACAATGAAATCATGAAGTAAAATGTCTTTTGTAAGCTGCGAAAGTATTTATGATGATATCCCTTCTCATACCAGCGGTTTAGAATTACGGAATAAGGATGCCAAATCTGTTGTAGATATTAAAAAAGTTCAAGAAACACCAGATTTCATAGTTCATGAAAGGTCTAAGGAGGATTCAGTTATGAAACATCTTCAATAAGCTGTACTCGAGAAAGTGACAAAGCATTAACCGTTTTTAGAAAGATGTAATCACATAAAATAACTGGTATTCGATTGGTGATGTCCCGCTGCAATGCTTGTGGTGGTGGTAAAATTAGATGTTTTACTAACATTTTACCATATTATAGTTAAGCGTATTTTAATTTTTACTTATATTATTTTGTTGCTTTATGTGTTTTACAGGAAAGCTCCAGAGACCCAGAAAATAACTAACAAAACTGAAAGCTTATTTCCATCATCTTCGTCTCTAACAAAAAATACTCCTCAAAGTTTTGTCAAAAAGCTTGCTTCAAAATGCTTGGGCCTAAAAGCGAAGTTTAATTCTGCTCCTAATATTTCTAACAGTTTGGGATTAGAGTCGGAAGCTGATGCTAAATCGAAAAACTCTGATAGTAAAAATTCTGTTAATACTTTGCTTATTGGTAATAGTAAATTTTTTAAAATATTGTCGAAAAAGGAGGAGTCGGGTGATATAATTTGTAATGACGAATTTGACACCATTTCATTAGACAGATTAGGAACATTAAATAGAGATTCTACTGTTAATCGAAGTAACCGAAGTTGTCCCGGATTCAAAACGTCGTTGCCTAATATATCTGAAAACAATGAACTTAGTGATTCCCAAGAATCTATCGTTGAAACTTCTGCTCCTCTCGATGGAGATTGTAATAAAAACAACCCTGATTTATTGCCGCCAACGGAAGCAGTAAATTATGATGCCAAGCTTAATATTTTCGAACCTAGAGCAATACTAAATAGGACATCAATGCTCTCTGTGTCGTCATTAGAATCAGCTACGTTAATAAACGAGTGTTACGAATCATATGAATTTTCATCTAAAAACTCTATTGCATCTTCAGAACTATTGGGATTAGAAAACAGGGAAGAATTACCAAAACCTACACCTAGATCAAACATTATTATTAGTTCCAGTGGTAACGACGTAACGATCTATGAAAATGTTGTATTGGAAAATAAATCTTCGCGTCCTACCCCAGCTGTTAGAACTCATATTCCGCAAAAACTTCCTTCTTTGAATTCAAGTTCTGATGACGCAGAAAAAATGCCCGTATATGAAAATATATCTTTAAGAAGAGATCAAAAATTGCCAGAAGTACCGAAGCGAAATATAATAATAACGCAAGGGAAATCCAATAGCCCATCTCCTAACAGAAGTAGATCTTCAAGTTCGTCTTCTGATTCATTGGTTGATGAGTCTAATTTGGAAGATATACTTTTATCAACAAAGTCGAAATCATTCCGTCATTCAAAAGGAGCAGAAACCTATTGTAATACAAATAAGCCAGATTTTCGTAGGGCTATATCATATGCATCAGATTCATCTGATCAGACTGAAGCAAGCGCTCTAGAAAACGTTGATTGTAGCGATGATATTAATGACAAGAGTATTTATTTATCAATGACTGGTACTTTACCCAACAAGAAAACTGAACAAATCGGACGTAAAAAAGTTCTATTTAGACATAAAACATTTACTAACATCGAAGTTGATAGAAATTCAACCAATGTTAGAGATTTACCTAAGTGGAGCAGCACATTTTTAAAAGATACGCTTCCACGTTATCATATTAGAGGAACAGGACATTGCATGTATAAAGCACCAACCGTCCAAGAATTTATTTGTATTTTTAATAGGAAGACGCTTTATAAGGATGTAGAACCATCTACTGAGACCCTTAATAATAAAAGAGCCAGTTATTTTGAAACTACAGTATGTTTTTGTAAGCCGAGGCCTCCAAAACATCATGCCAGTGCTGAAGATTTGTTAGAAATAAATCAAGTTGTAGACGAAAAAGTAACAATAGATACGGACGATTTGATGAATAAAATTGAAATGAGATCCTCATCATTTCGTTGCTTTTGTGATTCAAAAACTTGCATTTTGCACGATGAACGGAGGCAAAATAAACACGATTTTGTTATAAAATTTTCCGCTATAAAGAAAAGTCTTTCTACGCCAGATATTACACTAGAAGCTTCTCCTTCTTCGACAGTACAAAAAACGCGTTTGCCTAAAATTAAATCAGTACCTTCAAATCTAGAAGAACCTTGTGACATTGCTAACGTTGACCATATATCCGCGAGAAATGATGGAAATATAAATGCTAACAATAAAACACTGGACGGCTGTCCTACATACGTAACAATGTCATCACAATCTTCTACGTCATCGTCTTATGGGCGTTACTCCGTTAAAGATATCGCTGAAGTCATATCGTTAGGTAATCATTCAACATCAGCCGACACTAACCCATCATTTGCTTCTGATACTATGCAATTACTGCTACGTAAATCAAGCTCTTCGGAACACTCTGGTCACTGGTCATTGCAATCTTGCAATTCAAACGTCACCATAAAATCAGATGCATCATTCAAAACATGCCTCGAAGAGTCTTCCGAGGATGATTCTGATGACAATTCGCATTCGGACGAAGAAATCTCAGACGCGGATACAGTTAAATCTGATATAAGCACCGCAAAGCGACCTTGGGTTCACAGCGACTCGTTCAGATTTGGAAGCAGGGATTCCAAATTTGAAATTGAGATGATTTTGGAGGACAGTGAACACAATTTCAAAGAGTCTAAATGCGAGAGCGGTATAAGTGTAGAGAGCTCTGAGAGTTCTTCGTTGGGGTCCGAGGATGACAGTGGTGTTCCGAGGGTTGATGCGGATGTGCCGTTTGACTGTGCTTCGCTTGAGCGGGGAAGGGGGGCCGGGGATGTTCGCAGCGGGTCGGGGCGGAGAAGGTGGGAGGAAGCGGAAGGAACAAGCGAGGGGGATGCCCTCAGCGTGTCCAGTGCTGCTTCAAGCTGTGCTCCCTTGCACCTGGCTCATCATCACGACTACAGCAAGGTTTCGGTGAGTGAACCATATCCTTAAATATTTACAATTGAATCTAAATGTTGGATTGTTTTTTTTTAATAATTTAAATGCATTTTATGTTGACCGGATTGTTGTAACGGTTTAATTTTTTTTAATATTATCAGTCATCTTTAAGTGCTATATTTAAATAAAATAATATCTCATGAAATCTCTCTCTTAATTACTAGAAAAGATTAATCTAGAAAACAATGTTTTAGTTAGACCGTAAGACGGTAATTGCAATGGTTAGTGCAATAAAACTCTGTTTATAGAAGGAAAACTATTTTAGGTTCTACGGCTCGGTACACCAAAAGATTTCTTGCTGGTCATCCTTTCTTAGTGGAAACTCGTCTCGAGATAGTACTGTTAACCATAACAATGTGTTTAAAAATAAAAATGATTGAGGGCGTCGTGAGAAAAGCAATAAACACTACGGTTCTTATTCCTCCCACATGCTAACTGACTGCATGTTTCTAATACGCACTTGTGTTTCCCGTTTGAGGATGTTTGTGAATATTTAAAATCGTAGTAGCTTAGTCCGAGCCGCCTTCAAAATGAGGGATTTCAGTAAACATATACTAAGAAAGTAGACGTACTTAATATAAAGAAACGCAAGCGACAGAGCTTTGGCTAAATTTTGCATAAAGGCGAATACTGTCCATGAATCCGCTCATTAAATGAAATTGACACCAATGAAATTATTGATTTCAAATTTAAGTGCTTTTACTTTGTCACTAATATCCATGTAATTTCTCTAAACTTAGTCGATAAAAATGAAAGTAAATGAAATTTGTGAAAAACCACGGCAAACGAACATCTGAAAGAAGACCTATATTACGGCTGAAGTAACTAATTCGCTGTGCCAACAATCAAAACAGCTTTAGTGATAGCCGACGTATTAGAAGAAGAATATTTGTTAGCCCCTTTGGTAGACGCGAGAGCATATATATAAGTATAGATATAAGTAAGATTAGGAAGTGTCTTGACAATTATATTGCCACTAAACCTCATTGTCTCTATTATCGTATGAGTAATTGACGCGGTTAGTACGCTTAAATTCCAATAGTTAATCTGATCCCATATGGCCGGGCGTACTTCGCGGCGTCGAGTTGACGCGAAGATATTAGTCGGTCAGTCGCTTCGTCGCGGACGCAACCGTCGCTTGCGTACAATGATTTTACGCGTTTAGTCGCTTTCGGGACCTAGATTTATGTAGTTTAATAGGCTTCCGTGTTTTGTTTATTTTATCAATTCCGTGTGTGCTTGTGAGTGTGTGTAGTGAAGTGTATGGAAACGTGTGTTAATGTAAGTTTTTATTATGCTCATTTAATGTAATTGATAATATAATTTCGTCATTCTCTTATCAAATACGTAAAATTTATAATAGCAGTGATTGATCGCAAGTCAAAAGCTTAGCCACTGGTCTTGTTTCGTATTTTTAAGGTTATTAGTTCGATTATCAGCTGTGTACCAATAGTTTTTCGGTTTCTGTTTGTTACGTACAAAAGTATCATATTATTACGTTTTAATACACTAGCTGGAAAATGGTGGGTTTCAGTTGCTGTTTTGTGTGGTTGTGTTTGGCTTTGATCACTGATTTTGTAATAACGGGTGTGAGCTTAGTTTTATCTATACCTGGATACTAAACCCGGGATAAACCCGAAAGCCATTGAAGAATTAATTTTAATATCTGCTAAAAATTAATTCTTCATTAGCAAAACTACATTATCCAGAAGTGACAAAGATTATAATTTATTCCAAAATTTCGAGAAAATTTGTATAAAAGTCATTTTGAACATTAGAGATATTTCCGTATAAAAATGTTTGCCGAGATAACAACAGACGGGTCGTTCAGTTTGACAGTTCTACGTTGACTCGTTTTTATAACGTACATGCTATAAAAATGCATGCCCTTGACTGAGAGGGGTAGGCTGTAAAGGAATCCTCCATCATTCCATGTAGAAGACGGCCAAATCAAAATAATTTCATTTAAACTTTCTAATATTACTAGTAAAGTATTATTATAGTAACATTCAATACAAATTCAACCCAACTTGCAAGATTGCAATATATTGATAATGTTATATATAATTAATAAACCGGGGCGAAGCACCTTCAGTAATTCATATTTAGATAAAATATATATTTAGCCAAGGTTAACATTTAAAACTTAATTTTGTTTCATATAAACGTCGTCACGTGTTCGATACCGGTTATCGTAAACAATCATCCAGGTATTAGGTTAGAAAATAGACTGGACCGTAAACTTTATATGTCAAGGATTCCGTGACCTAATTTCTCATGCTCCGTAACTGAGCATGTGGCAATTGTTTCAAGGGAATGGTACATTTTCAACGAGATTATCGTCTGTCTTCATCCTGCCGATGACGGCCTGAATTAAGTGTCATGGTCTTCTATCTACCAGATACTATCAAAGTTTTATTGTTTGACTCAATGGAATGTTCTTATGTCACCGAAACTGTACGGTGGTAAAGGCACAGCTTCTGCTATAATAACGATCTAGGAAGAACCTTAACCTTAAGGAATAACGGCGGGAAGTAGACGTTTCTGCACTTCTTCCGATAGAGTAACAGAAGTAAAAGAGAGCGACCGAAGTAGCCTTTAATCTGTCAGGTAGGTAGTAAGGGTTGCCAGTGCGAGTAGGATAAGTGACACCTGCAAACTGCGGTATGACATTGGAATTTTTTCGACTTCTACTCCCGGCGCCATCGCAACCTGAAATGGCACTCAAAGTTAGTTTAGCATTAGAATGTCCTTTAGATTATCCGTGAATTAGCAATCGACTGAGTTCGTGTGTTGAGTTACTAGCAAAATAAAGGTTCAGGATAAGCCACCTAAGAGTTATGCCAACTCTCAATCCGGTGAAGCAGTTTAAGTCAGCTTCTTTGACTAATCTGTGCAGTTCGTTGCAAAATAAACACGATTGAGCCGTCAAGAAAAGACAATATCCCTGTTGTTAACATGTCACTTGTCTTCTTATTAAATTAACAATATTGATCTCTTATCACGCGGAGATTATTGGTTAATTCGCATCTTAAAGAAAATCAATCGCGATGACCAAGACCACAGATAATTGGAAGTGCACTTTGTTCTTTACTGCTTTAGCGATATTAAATGATGTTCTGCAAGATTGATCTTTGGCAACGAATTTTCGGCATCCACGGAAATAGTTCTGATGGACTGAGTTTGGCAAGGCGCCAGTGCGCACGGCTGCGCGCATGTACGCCATCTTGAGATTACAATTGTGGAAATGATTACACTTTGAATTTCATTTCACTTTTCCTATCACAAACGATACTTCGCCTCCTATGCGTAAGTAGTTAGTTGCTCCGTACAGTCTACACAACAATATTGTATAGATTTGAAATCGTATGTATTAATTGTGTGAGAATAGCTGGTATCTAGACAAACCTATAATATGTTTTAAGATATATATATATATAATATAAAACTACAAGTTACTAACTCTTTCCACCACATTCGCGATAATGACCAAGTAAGCCCGAGTGTTCCATTACAATCGTGTTAAAATGAACACCGTAGGTGGCGATTTTTGCTAGTTTTGGTCATCTGCTGTTGTTGCCACTATGGATTTCTAATGGCGTTCCACTGACACTCTAATAATACATTCATACAATCAATTAATCAACCATTAACCACTTTAGTTTTTAATTATTAATAATATACAGACAGCGTGAATTTTGGCTACTATATTGATCTGTCTTAAGCAACTATATAACACAAATATGAATTTAATTTCCTCTTTCTTTTTATGTAAGCCATAGCCAACTAATATAAAAAGTGATATAAAAACTAGCATTTCCTATATCAAATATTTGTAGCTAGTATAATTATAAAAAGCATTACGACGTACATGAAATGTTGATGCACCTTTCATTACGTCGCTAACAAACCAAAAGGTATCGATACCGTTTCCAATCGCCAGTAAGTGCACGATATTGATGTCATAAAATGCATATTACGGGACCGTCGGTCAGAATATTAATTAAAAAGTCATTTATATGCACGTGTTACTTGATAAGGGCTATTAATTTTATCGGAAACATGCATTATTTATTATTTGGCAAAACACTCGTACGGTTTGAACGGTTGTCATAACTTCTTGGCTTTGAATCTCGGAGATATTTTGGCACACACTTGACACAGATTCCACCTCATGTTAAATGGAATTATCCTGGATACCCTTGCTTAGAAATTATAAAAAAAACGGCTCTACTTACGTTACTAGTTACCGTTTTATGTGCGTTGTGAGTGCAAAATAACACTTGGTAAAAAATTGTGCCCGGTGTGTGATAGGCTCTTTCTATGTCAAACTTGGGATCTAATAATACCGACAGTCTGACCCGCAGCAAAACGAACTCACAGAATTCTCAAGTCAAGTTATACGCTGCGAACTATTTTATCGCGTAATCGCTATTTGCCCATAGCAAGCGTCGTCCATTACATGTTAGGAGCGTTGTAGTTTCTTCGGCCACTTCTCCTAGTGGCAATGCTTCCCAAAGTGGGACTCAAAGTAGGTAGTTGTAGATTTTGAATGTGTCTTAATTTACCCGTGTAAAAGCAACGGTCCAAGCCGAGGTTACCCCTCGCCGGGTGGGAACTTGTGTCGAGTTACTACGAATAGAGGTTCAGAATAAGCGACCTAAGAATAATGCCACCTCTCAATCCGGTGAAGCAGTAAAAGTCGGGCTTCTTGGGCTTATCTTTGTAGTTTGTCACATAAAATAGAATCTAATAATTAAGAAAGATAGCCGAAGGGTTAACTCTATCTAGAAACCGCCAACGCACGCTGCTGTATAATCTAGAATGGTTTCATTTTAAAAATCTAGAGCATTGTGACGATTACTCGGATCCATGCGTTTATAGTCGTATTGCTTCAATTGTAATAAATACGTATACGTGTAATCTCGACGCGTTTTGACCTTAATCACCCTGCACGCAATGCAGAGTACCATCGTACATCTTCGACCTGATGTCCAATTATTTTATTTATTTCCTCTAGTGTCAGCTTTAACATCCGTTTGTTCGTTTGCTTGTTTAAATAAAACTTAAGTATCATGATATGACAAATGATATCCAAATATCAAGAGATCCAAAGATCTGAAAAAGAGGAGTGAATTCGTCAAGGTCCCTTAATCGTATAGGTTTAGAAACACAGTGACAGTTGATTCCACAAGATGATTGTTTTGGAAAAGGGACAAATGAGCTTGGGGCTCACTTGATCTTAAATGATCACCGTCGCCTATGACCATCAGCATCACCGAAGGAGCTGCATGTTGCCTTTGTGGAAGGTGTAGGCTCGTTTCTTGAAGGTCCCCAAATTGTAAAGATTTGGAAACACCGCTGATGACCGTTGATTCCATAAGTGTTGATAGCGGGTAGAAGAAAGTTACGCAAGCAACGAACAGTCGTAGAACGCCAAACATCAAGATAGTGTCGATTGAATTTAGAATTCTACCGTGATGTGTGGTAATAAAAATACTAATTCTTTCTTCAAATGCTTACTGCTTTTGGATTTTTTTTTAATGACGAACTACACAGATTGGCCAGAGAAGCTGGCCTTGTCTGCTTTACCGGATTGATAGATGGCATAGCTCTTAGGTCGCTTAGCCTGAACCTCTATCGCTAGTAACTCGATACAAGGGTCCCTCGGTGGGGTAACCTCGGCTTGGACGGTTAGATTGCTTTTAGAAAGACAAGTATATTTACGAGTGAAATCAAAAACAGAATCAAACGTTAAACGATATTACGCGCGGACGCCCTCTTTGTATATTACCGAATTATCGTAGGAATATTACGTAAATATGAGAACTGAAACTCTCATCAAACTATATTTGAAGTGCATCTTTTCCAATAAAAAAATAATCATCGAAATCGGTTGCCGTGATATTGACTTATTCGCCTATTCGTCGCACACTTATTGCAAATTTAAGGCTTATATGTCTTGTGTTGTCAGAATTAAATGGGACAGCACCAGCTTTCAAATACAAAAGAATTACCTAGGGATGTTCATGCAAAAACTATATCGATATATTTTTCCATATAATACATCGATATTTTCATTATATCTTATAATTTGTTTTTATTTAAGTAGCCCAAAAAAGATTATAAAATACAACTAATACTGCCATCGCTGGGAATAGGAGTGTAACATTTATACGATATTTGGTTATCGGATGAAATATATCGATATAAATATCGATATTAGGTGATTCGATACTATTGGATTGAAGCGATATATCGCGTTCATATACCGACATTTTATGTAATATCGATATATATCGTGCACTTCTAGAATCACCCAAATCGGTTCACCCAGTCGAAAGTTATGAGGTAACAGACATAAAAGAACATACAGAAGAATTGAGGACCTCCTTTTTGACGTCTTCTTAAATGCTTATTATTTCGCATCTTACTAACATGACGTAATACTTTTTTTTTGTAAACGGGGAGGAAATCTTCAAAAAGACACCCCGCCTTCTGGGGGGGAAGGCGGCGTGGCCCTTTCCTCGGTGCATGACGAGGGGCTCCGGGATCTCCAGTGGAGCGCACCGGATACCGTAGTCTTATTCTTGAGAGCCCAGAACTACATGGCTGAACTTAACGTATACTTGATCTATGTGTAAGGAATGTCTAAATGCAGTTACGCAGGAAGCATTCGCTTCGTATTCGGAACACGCAACCGTTCGCAAATGTTTGTACCGCTTGGGATTTGGACCGTTGCTTCGGACCAAGTGTGTCGAACCTCGAACTGGACGACCAATAACGTACGTGCCCGATTCCTTCCTGTAGATCTCGGCGATACTGTCATATAATGAAAGCGTCAATGGCCTTATGGGTTAGGGTGCGGTCAGCGAACGTAAGGGCGTAGGGTTTTTTTATATACTAAATGACGTCTGGCTCCTATCTCGCTTGATGGAAGGCGAAGATGAGCCTATAAGGTGTCTGTTCACATTGGACTTTGTCCAGATTGTACCCGTATGGAAAGACTGATCGCGGCAGAGAGTTCCATTCCTTACCCGTCCGGATAAGAAGGGTGAAGGCAAACCGCTTCGTGCGTATCGATGGGATGTCTACGACGTAAGGGTGGGACAGCTTGCCGCGCCTAGTCGGTAGTTCGGTGATGGAAAGGAGAGGGTGATATTAGGGGGTTATTAGGATGTTCAAATCCACCATTCGACTATTACGTGACCATCTTTTAATAGTGGCTGGCATCATCCAAAACAGCCAAATTTAAACAATTCACAATTAAAATTTATTCAAAGTGCCATTTTTTGCAATTGTAGCTCTGCTTTAGTCGTAAACATTATTTGCCCGTGTCAAACAAGTCTTAGTTTAACTAAAAGTAAATTAAATAAAATTATTGTTGTAATTAAAAAATATATAATTCTTAAAAGAATATTAGTTATTATAAAATAAGCAGTATTTCGTGCCTGCACTAATTTGTGAGTTGCCAGCTACTGTCCTAGCAGCACAAGGTTAAGCACATTTGGAATAGTTAACAAGAATGTTAGTAAGATTTATAATAAAATTTGATATTTTGAAGAATTAAAACAAAACAAACGTTTTCTCCTTCTTTAGGCCCTTAAGGAATATTATATAAATAAATTACTGTCGTCAAAACTTTCCCGTGTCTCAGAGAAAATAAGCTTTAAATAAAAAATAAGAAAAAAACTGTAATTTTAGATAAATCTTGATTGACGAACTGTTCTACTGTATTTTATAAACGGTGATAGCGTGACATCCGAATCTAATTCCAAGTGACAAATCGATGATTCACCTTTGAATTCAACAACCACCATCGGTCACGGTCGGCGGGCCTTAAACAGAGACCATTACAAGTCAACGGCGTCCCGCAGCACGTTGGCGCCTTATTAACGTGCTTTGATAGCGTGACGGATGCGCTTGCGCATGGTAAGCGGAGCGAATGGCGATTACTTAGTGAAACGGGCGTCATACAAATATATTTAGGAGTAAAAACAGAATTCAAATCGAATCAAACGTTAACCGCTATTAGAAACGTATTCTCTTTTATTTCCGAATTATCATAGTTAGATAGCTATAACTTGATTGCATATATTATAAACTATTACATATAACATTATTGTACACTAAAATTGCAAGAAGAAGAAAATTACAGAACTAAGGCACATTTTACAATTCGTTGTACCTGTGTATGGACAGGTATTATATGTATAAACAAAACAGGACGATGGCATACATATAGAAATATTATAAGTAATCAATACATATAATAAATTTTCTAAACTAAATATACCCATATAAATAAGTTATCATTCAATATACTAAAACATAAAATGGGATGCTACATGCGACGATACTTTGGCGCCGTCACATCTTCCAGAATCTTCTGTTGAGAGTGGAGCGGCCGCTGCAACTGCAGAAAACCTAAAGCGGCGCAAATATAATAACCGATAGAGGTTTTATGTTTAAGCCGCTTGGGGTAGAAACTTTGGGTCCGTGGGGTCCTAGTGCATCTTTTTAATGTGATAGCTAAGAAGTTGGTCGACACATCTGGTGACCAGAGGGCTGGCTTATACCTTGCACAGAGGATAAGCATTGCCATACAACGTGGCAATGCTACTAGCCTTCTGGGCACGCTGCCAAGCGACGACAGTTTGGCACGGTTATATTTTTTTTGTTAACGGGGAGGAAATCTTCAAAAGATACCCCGCCTTCTGAGAGGTAGGCGACGGTTATATGGGGTTTTTACCCACTAAAATAGTTATAAAGAACCTAATTTAAACTAAACACTTTGATGTGAAAAACCTGCACCAGAATTGACGCTGACTCGGTAAAATGATTTGTGTAATATACTATTAATATTACACAAATCATTTTAATATTTATTTAAGATGTTCATGAATTGGACACTGAAGCTGTCGCATACGTTAACAGCCATTAGTAATTTCTATATATATTTACCCCACAGATTAACCTTTTTTTATAAGCTTCATATGTAAGAAACTATTTACGACTTATGTAGTCTCTTCAACAAACCATGAATATATAGAATAATACAGACTCAAGGAAAAATAATAATATAATCGCTTAGTGCCCTGTTATATCTCGCAGCCTCCGAGATCTATTTATAAAATTCCTTTGATGTTCATTGTCTTTCAAAAATTTTCTATTCCGTGGAACTCCTTTGAAGTGACTGTGGACTGTTAAATCGTTCACCTGTCAATTGAATTCAAACGCTTTGAAAAGAATGTTTAGTACGGTAGGTAAATACAAGAAAGCACCGGATTCCGGTATTGTATTTGTTCCCCATGTGCAATGGAAATTTTTAACTGCCTTTTCTAAACTGTCCTGTTTTTGCTAATTGTTACTGACGCCCTAAAACTTTTCTCAAATATTTTTGAAAGAAGACTTCTTTACATAATGTTAGGCGGCCGTCGCTAAATGTCTTTTAAAAAACTCCTTGGTCGCACACACCACTTTTATTTTGTAACTAGCGTACCCAGCCCGCTTAGCCAGGCTAGATTTTGCTTTATTTTATTTAAACAATAAACTTACATCATTAAATATTTAATTTAACTATTACAATATATTAAAGTATTCATTTATCTCCGTATTCATTCTCTTCTCGAGCGAGTGAAGATCATTACCTACACCCATATACATGCAATATACTCTATTGTACTACAATATGGTTCATAATGACATAAATATACACAACGCATGTGTCAATACAAATTTGGATTATAAATCAATAGAATATCATCATAGTAAATAAAAGCTGTATTTAACAGTTCAAAAAGAGGAGTGCTCCGTTCACGAATCCGAAAACGATCACTGAATGCGTCACCAAATTGTCGCGACACAAGATTACTCGTCAGGTCAATCTGAAGATTCCCTGAAAGTTTCATTAAAATCGGTCCAGCGGTTTCGGAACCTATAAGGATCAAACCCACACACATTCTCTTTTATATATATAGATAATAAAACTCTGGCTCCCGAATCCCTATTTTTAGAGGCAACTAAGCTTTAAGCCGCGAGGTTCTGAATTAGATTGCTATATATCTAAAACTGTACAAGTGAGCATAGTGCTAACTTGACAATGGAATAAAACAGCATCATTTGGGAAGGTGATAAATGAGATTTGTAACCATACTATTAAGGGTTATAACAGTACGCTTGAATGGGGACTTAGCTGGTAAATGCGTTACAAAAAGTGTTATCGGGCTAGGCGAAGGGAAGTTGAGAGGGAGATATAGAGTTAAGATAGAAAGAGAGAGCATTACGTTTCGTATATTACTGTACAAGTAAGGGAGACGTGCGAGAACATGTTTTCTTTCTCTCTTCAACAATCGTTTATATATTATATTTTGTGTGTTCATATACAAACATATAAATACAGCTAAAGAAGTTTTACAAAAGTCTGGTGTTCTAAATGACACTCGTTTTTTTTTTAAGTAAACAAATGTTAAGTGATTCCATCATCCCCAATCTTCCATAGCTAATAAAGTGTCATAGCTTGAAGTACTGTCTCCTATATAAATTCCAGTCCAAAAGTCTAGAAATGATGGCGCTATAAGTGTATAAAACCCTTAACCTCCTCCTTACTGGAGTCGGTTAAAATAAAAAGAAATGTTTGAATCACTTAAAGGTTCTTGACCTATGTTCGCGATGAAATATTCATATTTCATAACTGCATACAGCATTCGTTACACTAAGAGGTACTGTTATCGCGGCAGTAATTAATGCAATTTTTTTATATAGAGTCCTAAATGTTAGCAGTCAATGTTTTATAATAACATGCCGCGATAGGTGCATCATCTGTCACATATGGGAGCCGATAAACGATAAATAACAAGTATATTTACGAATTAAAACAAAAACCGACTTCAAATTGATTAGGAATATTACGAAATAAATAGAATTAATTACCATTACCACTAAAAGAATGTAAGACACATGTTACTGAATGGCTCCAAACCCTCTCGTATGAATTTGCAGAAGATCTTTTAAAACCATAATAAACAGTCAGAGTAACTCACTCCCTTCATACTCGTCCCTACACATACAGTCACTCTTCAACTCACGCAACTTTTTACACACAAACACACTCACACACACAAAACGATTAAACTAAATTACGTTATAAGTTGTTAATTTTACTAAATTTTTATTTGTATTTGTATTTAACTGTTTGGAGATGGGCGTTAATAGCTGCGACACAGTCTTTACTACTGCGGCTATTATCGAACTGGTTTGTACATGAATTTTTGGTTTGAAATAAAATATTATAAATATATATTAATTAGAACCTCACCAATCTTTTATCAAACTGCTATTAAAGTGCATCCTTTCCAATAAAAAATGAATCATCAAAATTGGTTGGCGTGATATAGAGTTATTCGCACATTTGGTGGTTTTCTCATGGATACCATTGTCAGAATTGGACCAAATTTGGGACACGACCCACCGACTTTGAAATAAAAAAAGAATCATCAAAATCGGTTCAACCAGTCGACATTTATGAGGTTACCAAAATTAAAAAAAAAACATACAAACAAATTGAAAATCTCCTCCTTTTTTGAAGTCAGTTGACAAGGCATGTAGAAACGCGAACACACAGTCCTATCTACCCCGCTGAAACAGTGAAGGTCTTCACTTATGATAAATTATTATTCCTTATATTTACCGACATGTGATAAATTTAAAAAGGTGTTGACCTATAGATAATGGGAGTTTATACTGCGTAAATAGGACGTCAATTGATAATTAAAAGCTGACAATTGACACGGTGACACCGTGATATAATCTTCAAAGCGTGAATACCCTATAGCGTAGCGTACGGTCAGCGAAACGCGAGCAGGTTCGAATCGACTATTGATGTGAACTAAATCCTAGAAAAAGTTTAAGCTTAGTTGGAATGAATAACAAGAATTTTCGTAATATTCGTAGAAAAAAAATACTGTTAGCAAATAAAATTCTGTACGTGAGCGGGCTGGAAGAGGTACGGATTTCGTCCTAGATCTTACTTTACATATCGACGCTGGAAAATAAAAACGTAGTGACCCACAAAAATTGTTCGCCTGAGCCGAAAAACATTTCAACATTTTTAAAAAAATTATACTTGTTTGTGGACTAGAGCCGTCGTTTAATCAGCGCGTTACCATATTCCTATCCATCTACCTTTGGCATTTTCCAACTACCGTCAAAATTCATTTATGTGGCGCGCTGGTCACACGCTCAATAAATATTCGAAAAGTACAGAAGTAGACATCTTTAATACAACTGTAGCAATAAGACAGGCATTCTATCGAAATTTCTTTAACTGAAAAATAGTTAGTCGGCTTGTTTATTATTAATGTTTTTGCTCACACAATACACATAACACAATGAAGCGTCAATAGCCTAATGGTTTAGGGTACGGCCTGCGAATCGTAAGGTCGTGGGTTCGAATCCACCATTCGACTATTGCCGTGAACCATGTCCTAGCACAAGCTTAAGCTTAGTTGGAATGGTTAACAAGGTTGTTAGTAATATTTCTGAAATAAAAAAAAAAAGAAATATTGCTACCTTTCTTTTAAAAAAAAAAATATTGTAAAGTTATTCGCGTATTCACGTATACGCGAAGATCTGTTATTGGCAGTCTGTTTCTTAATTATTATTATATATATTTTGTAAATTTTATTGCTATTGCTCTTTCTATAAATAAATAAATAAATAATTGGCGAATTCGTATCCCACTTTTTTCGGAAGAAAGAAAATATAGGCGCCAGGATTTCGTATTATAACTAAATACAAAATAAAACAGCGTCCGTGTGTAGTAATCGTTTAATTGATCATTGACAGTAACAGGTATTTTCGTGCATCGTGTACGTTGAATTTGTTATTATTCGTGAGTTAGTTATGTTAAACAGCCTTTATATATGTCCCACTGCTGTGTACAGGCCTTCTCTGTAAAGTGTGTGTATTGGCAGACACACGTGTAAGTTTCTTCACGATGTTTTCCTTCACCGCCGAGCGCGTGGTAAATCATCACATAAAATTTATTGGTGCCGGCGCCGGGGATCGAACTCGGTTCGCTAGTGTCCCATGCAACTTAAGGCGACCGGCCCGGACATTAAGCTTCCCACGGCTCTTATTCGTAAGTATACTAGTGAAAAACTTAATAACAAACCGAAGTCATAGTCCTAACTAAAGGACTATATTTTAGTTAGTGGGAGCTACCTAGTGTTTTAGCTAGTAAGTAAAATAAGTATTAACCGACTGAATTCAGTTGTAAACATTACTTAAAATTTTATCAGAAGGATGGTAAGACGTTTAAATTAATTGTATAATGAATATATTTTACTTGTTTTTACTCTAACAGATACTTTTTTTCGCGGACCTTTGTGCACTTATATGAAGCATAAAAAATGAATCTTTTGTCTCTAAACTTGTTAGTAGCCATCCTAGCTGCGGCGTCGGCTCGTAACGAGCTTTTGTGTAGAAAATTGTCCATTCAGTGGCCGGCTGCTACCAATTTACCCCTCATCCGCGGCCCGATATTGAATTACTCGACCCGCTCGGTCAGTGGTGTATGGTCCAAGTTAAACGCTTTATAATTTTTGAATTGTAAGCTTCTCTAGCCGCTTTGAAGCACTTGGGTAGAGGAAAATCTTGTGGGTTCGTTACACTGACATGATAATTTTGTACTTATATTTCGTCATGATCTTGTAAAGCTAGTAATATATTTATACCGCTAAGGAATGGAACTCTATGCCGCGTTCAGTCTTTCCTCACGGGTACAATCTGGACACCTTTAAGTCCAATGTGAACAGACATCTTATAGGCTCACGTGCTCCATCCTAGGCTTTATCTTCGCCTTCCATCAAGCAAGGTTGAAGCCAAACGTGAGCCTATTTACTATAAAAAAAAATCAATAATAAATTTACTTTATAATCATGTATGCTCGAAGGACCAAATTGTGGGGTGCGGGGATTGCGAGAGAATGTTTAGTGGATTAAAAGAGAGTTTTGTTTAAATGATAGATTTATTAATGGTTACGATTGTTGATATAATGCTTGAATTCATTAGGTCGTGACGGCGAGTGCGGCTGACATACTCGTAACGTGTTAGATGTCATTACACCGAACATAATTGATGAATAAATTAATGAAAGTTGATGTGGTTAATTTTTATTTATAGTATATATTTACGCTTCTATTCGCAGTTCTTATGACTGCCAATTTTTTCCATTTGACTTACCATCAAATTAAAATTATATATATAAAAGATTCACACAGCTTCTATATATTCTACTGTTGGACACAGACCTCCTCTGTAACTCTTTACAGAAGAGGTCTATAAATATATAGTTTAAGAGCGTAGCCTGTCTATCTGTAGCGACCCTGTGTAGACATGCACGTTTCTTTACGACGTTTCTCTTCGCCGCTGAGCACGTGGTAAATCAGTAAATCTTAAAATTGCAATAAACAAATTGATGCTGGCGGGAATTGAACTTTGGTTTCATAATAACAGCAGTATTAACTTGAAGCGACCGCTTGGACACTAAGCTACAACGGATTTCCTTCATGATATAGAGCAGTCTTTCTCAAAGTGGGCGATAATGCGCCCAGAAAAAGTGGCTGGGGAAGGTTGATGTGGGTTAGGGGGGCAATGTATAATTTGTAATTTCATTTACTTTATATAGTATTTAAAATTTCACTAAAATTAATAATAACGAATAATTATATTTTAATAATATATAACGAATAGTTTATATTTCTACCCTTCATGATGTTATAAAATACTTAACATAGATTTCGTAGTATAGCCCGCACAACGTACGCAATCAAGTTGTAACAAGTTTCCGCGGATAAACATTAGGAGAAAAACTAACATGCAAAGGTTTAGGGGTGTATAAAAATCTGAAGCTGAAAAATAACTGATATTCAAAGGGGGTAAAAGAAATTAGTTTGATAATCACTGACATAAAATAACGTTTAATACGTCAAGTTTGATTGAATTTTTTCACGAAAATATACTAGTATTTCCCATTGTTCCAAACGAAAGGAGTGGTTGTTGATATTTAAATATTTATACTCTCTGCATATGGTTTTTTCATGGACCACACATAAATGTTCTACTCTTAACCATTCAAATTCCCAATTACTCAATTGCGGCCTGACTCGGCTGTGCGTTGACAATGAAGATGAGCCTATAATAATCTACTTGATAATTCTCTTCACGCTTAGAGTTTTATCATTACTATTGATACCTACGGACAGATATAATGAGAAAAGATTTTTCTTCGTAATTTTTTTGGAAAAGTTCGTATTTATCGTGCTCTCTCAAATAGCTTCAGTACCTATCTTAGAGCCGTAGGGATAAGGCAGCCCTCTGTCGCCCGCCAAGGTGGACCCGGGAAGAAGGCGACATCATCTGGCCCGTGTCGCCTTGCACCGCGAGGGTACAGGGAGTGAGGGAGTACCTCCCCTCCGAGATGTGCTCTACTAGAGCACGGTGCAGAGGGGCTCCGGTGCGTTCCACTGGAGATCCCGGTGCTGGCTAGATGGCTGTTTATCTTACTTAATTTTTCCTGGGATACTGACGTGGTGCAGGTCGTATTTATAACAATAATCAAGAACCAAGATTTAATTAACGAAAGGCAAACCTCGAGGTTTGCCTTCGTTAAATAAATCTTGGTTTAACAAATAGTTTAAAACGTGGTACCATACTTATTTCAAGACTAGCTGCGTCACGCGGTGTTACCTGCGATTAAACACTATTAATATAAAGAAAAATATATTTTTTTTCTTTTCAAAAAAATTCTAACATCATCGTGTCAACGAGACATTTGATCTTGTAAATAAATATTCATATAGAATAGGGATTTAGATATTGTAAAGAAATAATTTAAGTGTAGTTTCTTTTGTAAGAGAAACTCATCTGTTTTTATTAAATGTAATTTTTTTTTAAATTAAAGGTAAAAGTTATAAAAAACTAGCGTACCCAGCTCGATTCGCCAGGTTAGATTTTGCTGAAAATCTAGCTCGCTTCGCCGGGCTAGATTTTACTGAAAATAATAAATTAATCAATTACAAAAATATATTTCTTTTTATTTTTAATCCGTCGTATCTATTTTTATACTTTAATGTACTCCAAAAAGTTCACTATGACATAAATATACACAACGCCTATGTCAATACAAATTTGGGTTATAAAACAATAGAATATCATCATAGTAAATAAAAGTTGTTTTTGACAGTTCAAAAGAGGAGAGCTCCGATCGTCACCAAACTGTACACGATTACTCGCCAGGTCAATCTGAAGATTACCTGAAAGTTTCATTGAAATCGGTCCAGCCGTTTCGGAGCCTATACGGATCAAACACACACATTCTCTTTTATATATATAGATCTTATTTTGGTATTTGTACCATATTTACATTAATTTGGTAAATAGCGGTTTTTACAAAAATTCAGTTCAATTTTTTGACATGACAACGTCTTATAAATCGGTATACCCTTAGAAATTTTCGCAAAAAAGTTTCACTTAATGTCCCGTTACGTGAATTCGTTACCTATGACTCTTCGCTCCGTTCGATCGAAATTAGAGATAGAGATAGCCGCAGATTGAACAAGATATATTTTCAGATATTAAATATTATAGGTTTATGTATTTATCATTAAATGAATAAAATACTTTAACTATATATTTTATATATATAAAGTATCATTTTTATTATTATTTCATATAATATATTATATATTTTTATTATGTAATACATGCATATTGTAATTCCATGCCAAGTGCTCATTGTTCTAGGATTCGTTGTCACCAATTTAACGTCGGAGTGCCTTGCGCCCTGACCCCTGGGACTTTTTATTTACATTTAAAAAAAAGTCACATTTTATCATTAAAGTTTTACCAATCCGGTCAGCATATCACATATCATATATTATCGTTTATCTACCTGATATACATGCTCCCAAATCTAAGTGTTGATCTTCTCCCTATCTGTAGTCTTTAGTTTGAAAACTGAGGCTGTGCTTGCATTTGCAGCCTACACCTCCCAAGAAACCTCCCAGACGGAACCTGTCAGTGTCCCCCACCCACGCCAACTCCCCCTCCTCTGGGTACAGCTACGAGCTGAGGGCACACGCGAGGAGTCAAGATGATTTGGATGATATACAGGTAATAGCTGCATAATCGCTTCGAATGAAGTATACCTATTTGAAACTAATCGACACTTATGTTGTATTGTTATGTATTTATTCAGGCTTCTTCCGATAATCTTCACACACAGGCGCACACACACACATACACATCATCATACATAATATAACAACACATATTCTTAATTTGCACACAGTGTATAACAACAGCAAAGAACAGGAATATTTGGAAATCTCTCGAGGAGGCCTTCACCTTCGAGAACGAGGGGTTCTTACATATAACATCTATCTAGAAATATAAGAAATAACTAAACATTTTACTAGTAGTACATAATCAGAAATTAGTACATATTTGTATTCGTTATTAAGATATATAGACATAGACATTTATTTATTGGCATCACAATACAAAACACATCACAGATAGAATATAACACACATTAAAAAAGAATGAAAAATAGACAAAACACAGTTAAAGTTACACGGACAAATAATACAAAACATATGACGCCAATATCGAACACCGTCTCAGCGTATGCTGTCGCAAGGATCCGACAGCGCTAATTTTCAGCGGTGCCCGGGACTACCTAAAGACGTGCGCGCGCAATACTACTTTTATATTGAATTGATACAGACAATAAGAGTATAATAAATATGATACATAGATATATAAGGCTTTTTTATTTTATTTATTGTTATTCTAAATTATTTTTGTATTATTAAATAATTATTTATCTCAAATAACGGCTAGCTTCTCTAAACGACAGCATAGGTTCGGGTATAGGGAAGTCTTTATATACTGCCAGTTGATAACAGGAATAGCGGCGAAAGCTAATAGATCCCTCGTCGTCTAAACTAGAAAATAATGTACACACAATATAATGGGAAAAAAACATGCCTAAAATAGAGGGTAGAAGTGAAAAATTTAATATTGATATATAAACGATGTGATGTTATGGAATAATCTAATATCGACTTTTTGGTCTACTTAAATTTAAACAAACAATACGATATATGGAAAATATCGATATTTTAAGCACATTATCTCTAAAAATGTATCGATATTTTTTTGCATGAACATCCCTAATCGAGGGTCATTTTAAAAATAAACTACTCCAGTAACCAACTGCTATTTCTTTGTTACAGGGTTCTAAACATTATCTCAAGCACGGTCGCTCGGTAGACCAGTACGTAGACGGCAAACTATCCTACTCAGAATATGAGGAGAACCACAACTCGCCCAGAGTGATCCCAGTCCCCAATCCCCGTCCCAGTCTGAAGCACCGCTCGCAACCGGTCGCTATAACGGCCCTGTACGAGAATGTCGTCATAAAGGAACAAAACCCTAGACGGAAATTGAGAAGGAACAATTTCGCGCCGTCCTACGAGAACGTCGAGTTCAGAATGAATGAGAGCAGATCCAAGAAGATCTCGAATCAAGAGAGGTCTTCCCTTGAAAGTCTATTGGACGACCAGTCGATGAACAGCCCGGGCGAATGTGAACGTTATTATGATAGGCATAAAGCTAACATTCCCTTATCACCGACCCATTACAATCAGCCACCGACTCCCGACCATCCGCCGCCGTCTGCGAAACAGGCAGAGAACAGCATACACGAAAGAATCAGGCCGCTAAGTCAGGTTAGTCCTGATATATGTCACAAAGTCTATTTCTAGTTAAAATATGCTTAGTATACGTGCATGTCAATTATTGCTTATATGACATTATTAATACTCCTGCTAACAGCCTTTCTTTGTAGTCAATCATTGTTAGATGATACATCAATAGCCTAATGGTTTAAGGCACTGTCTGCGAATCGTAAGGTCATAGCTTCGAATCCACCATTTGACTATTGATGTAAAAACGAAGCTCAAGCTTGCTAGGAGATGGCTAATTTCCCTTTTTTTGTTGACGGGAGAAAATCTTCAACAAGATAGACCGTTTCCAAGGGGGAAAGTTAGGGTTATGTGGGGTTCTTACCCACTAAAAGCCCCCCTGTGGCCCTTTCTCAGTGCATGGTGATTTTTCAATCTCCGGCTCATCCGACCGCACCGGAGTCCCTCTGCACTGTGGTCTTCAGAGAGCACGTCCCGGCGTTGGAGGTAAATATCTCCTCGCAGAGCAAGGCGACACGGGTCAGCCGATGTCGCTTTCTTCCCGGGCTTACTTTGGCGCACGACAAAGCCCCCTTATCGCCCAGTGAATTTAGTTTTACCCCTTTCAGTCTTCAAGGGATACCGTAGTCTTATTCTACAAGCCCAAAACCAAAGGGCTGAGATAAGAAAGTTTATAAATTGGTAAATTTTTATAATTCCTAATCTGAGCTTTTTTTTTTAAAAAAAAAAGAAAGCTAGCAATATTTCTTTCTTTTTGTCAGAAATATTACTAGCAATCTTGTTAACCATTCCAACTAAGCTTGTGCTAGGACATGGTTCACGGCAATAGCCCAATGGTGGATTTGAACCCACGACCTTACGATTCGCAGGCCGTACCCTAAACCATTAGGCTATTGACGCCCGGTGTAACATAAAGTGAGCATTTTGAGCTCTTTTGAGTCCGCCACTTCGCACCCCAATCCATTGGTCCTAAGTGCAGCCTTTTGCAACCATTTTGAACTCTAACCATACCAAATGTTTGTATTCTGTTACAAATGTTATTATCGCCTTTAATATACGCTACCGCATGATTTTTATAAGCTTACTTTGTGATGATAGTGATGTCAAAATTGAACTTTATATACCAATATTTAACGTTTGTCTGTTTATAACCATTGTTATATTAACATATTAGTTATTAATGCTAAAAGCCAACTTAGTGTTACTAACAAGTCATTTTATAACGTTTTTTTTTATAATTTCTAAGCAAGTGCTTGACTACGATCCCACCTGTTGTTAAGTGGAAATGCAGTCCTGGATGGTAAGGCGCACTAGCTTAGTAAATGCCTATTCACTCTACTCTTGAAAATACCCACATTGTAATCGGAAGGAAAGACAGACGCGGGCAAACTATTCCAGTCCTTTGCTGTACGAAGAATGAAAGACGAAGCAAATCGCTTCGTGCGGGTTTGAGAGATGTTCACAACAAAAGGATGAAATCCCGCAGTGCGTCTAGAAGTCCGATGGTGGAAAGGGGATGGGGGAATTAGATCATGTAGTTCCTGAGCACACTCTCCAAAATGCAATCTAGAAAACCGAAAGGCTAGCTAACTTACGTTATAGTCATACTAGAATATCAGCTTATAATTTAAATTTGTTGTACTAACTTGTCCCATTTTTAATCATACTAAAACTTTTTTTTTTGTTGACGGGGAGAAAATCTTCAGAAAGATACCCCGCCTTCTGGGGGCAAGGCGGCGGTTATGTGGGGTTCATACTCACTAAAACCTCCCCGGTGGCCCTTTCCTCGGTGCATGACGAGGGGCTCCGGGATCTCAACATGGAACGCACCGGAGCCCCTCTGCACTGTGCTCAAAGAGAGCACGTCCCGGAGGGGGAGGTTTTTCCCTCCCCCACTGTGCCCTCGGAGCGCAAGGCAACACAGGCCAGCCGATGATGTCGCCTTCTTCCCAGGTCCACTTTGCAAGACGCAGGCCCCTTGTCGCCCAGTGTTTCCGAGGCCCCTTTTAGTCGCCTTCTACGACAGGCAGGGGATACCGTAGTCTTATTCTAGAGAGTCCAGAACTACAGGGCTGAATCATACTAAAACTGCATCAACCTTTCCTTCGGTTCTCGTCATACTTAAACATGTTATAATCGTAGTTTATTTTACTAACATTAACAATTATTATTTCGTTGGATCACACTAAAATATAATGTTAGTCTGTTATATGTTTATACTAACATTTAACTTTCTGTTTGTAGGGCATACTAAACGCCACTAAGTGTTAGGTCGCTATACAGGGCCCCGATTGTGCTATTAGCCAATAACATTTCACTATCAAAACATCCTATTGCAATTCAATTGGCATTGTGCTAAAAACTGTAATATACTAAAAGATTTTTTTTTTGAAAAAATTATTATTTTTCCAAGAACCGTGATAGCTCATAGTCCCGGCAGTCGCCTCAAGTTGCATAGTACGCCCGCAACCCGAGTTCGATCCCCGGTGCCGGCACCAATAAATTTGTTGTTGCAATTTTAAGTGCTGTGTTACCACGGGTTCGGCGGTGAAGGAAAACATCGTGAGGAAACCTTCCATGCCGCAGAAATTTTTTCAAAGACATGTGAAGTCCGCCAATCCGCACTAGGGCCGCGTGGCGGACTATGCCCTTATACTCTCGTCACAGAGAAGGTCTGCGCCCAGCAGTGGGACATATATAAAAGCTATAACTTTAAATTAATAACGATGAATGAAATGAAATGTATCGACATATTTAGAAGGAGTTGTTACGGAGTGTTTGTAATACGTCATAATTAACAACAACTGTGATCATTCTCACACAATTGGCTTAGCAGAATTGGGGCCCTATTATAATGCACTTAGTTTTTCCTTTTAATATTTTCTTAACTATATCATAGAACTTAAAAACTAACACGCAGTATAAATACTTTGCGCCTTTTCAATAATATGTTTTGAATATTTCAGCTGATTATGGAGGTTGTAGAAGAGATAAGAATTAGGAAAAAGTCGCACGGTGACGTCACCAATAGTTAAATTTAACCTTCGGACATTAGAAATGTTCCTTTTATGAAATCGCTAGTAGCGTGCGGTGCTCCAATATAACTTAACATTGAACACGTCTTTCTACTATTGTAAATAGATTCCTAAAAACGTGCTATTATATTGGTTATGACTAATGATGAATTTATCTATACAGTAAGAGATTTAAAATTGGTCATACTATTTAGACCAAAAAAAAAACAATTGTCATACAAGGCCATAATGAAATTCAGAAATTTGAAAATGAATAGTCTTTGAGAGTGTATTTTTTAAACATATCAATATATGGTTTCCATTTTTAACAATGAAGCAGTTATAGCTTCAAGCCTAAGCGGTTCGAATTCGATCTTATGGTCGCGATTTCCTATCTCATTTTTAAATATAAAAAACAATAGGTGAAAGTTTCAAATGCGAGACATAAAAAGCTTGTTGAAACGCGGACAGCGAAAGCTCTATCTACCCCGCTAGGGTTAAAAGAACGTGAGAGTTTATTATACATTTGTAATATTTTTTAAACGGAATTTCATTACATTAAATCGTGTACTAGTTGATTTGAAAATTATGTTTAAGTTTGATTTTGTATTATGCGTAGTTGAATAAGACCTGTCTTACAGATTTTATCGCGGGTGGATTTAAATTTGAAATTTTAATCACTTTACGACGCTTTTAGCTACAGACGGATCTGAAAAGTTACACTTCCCAATGTCGTACTGGTTTTATTCAATATAATATTAGTTTCAAATTACTTGTCAATAATTATTGCACTTCAAAAACGTTCAATTCAAGTAATCATCTACATATATTAGGAAGTATATTGTTAGGGCTTCATTGATGGATAAAGGACCCCGAATCTGCTAAACCAAGTGTGTACAAAACATTCATTGGCGTGAGAGAATGCCACTATAGTTTACCGATGGCATGCCACTGCCAATCGTGTCTCTGTATTGATACTACTGTAATAGAACGTTAATAATGAGACGTCACTCGTAATTAATAATAATAATAATAAGCCATTTAATCGGTTAGACAGATTACAACACATATACAAATTAACACAACAAGTTAAGCGCATAGTTAAAAATGAAAAAATATATATATATATCACTAAAGACCCAAAAGGTCTGATACACAAGGCTGTGTTGCAACGCCGAACCGACCGGGTTCACTGCTCAGCATAATGCTGATTATCCGAGGAGGGTAAATCAGCGCTGGTATTCTGCAGAAACCCATTTTAAGAAGCAAACAGATGTCAGTAGCAGAATTTTAACCAATTAGCAGATTCGGGTCTTGGAATACGTGTATTCCTTAGAGCTTATATTCCAATATATTTAGGGTCCATACACACTAGCAAGTCGAAGGCGAGCAGATATTAATGTTCTTACCAACATGACAGTATAATATGTATTGTAGGAATTTGATAATTGGAGTATTATGAGGTCGTCTCGCGTCGTGCTGGTGCGACGGAATTCAATGGAATGAGGAGACTGAATTATATATGATAATAAGTATTTGTCAGGCATTTCGTATTGTTTCCTTTTGTTAATTTAATATCAGACTATTTAATATAAAGACAAATTGTCACAAAATAAACGAACCATTAACATATTTACGCATTTCGTAATGTCAATAGCCTAATGGCTTAGCATGTAGTCTGCGAAATAAGGTATATAATCTACGAGATACGAATCCACCATTAAAATATTGACGTGAACCATCTCCTAGCACTAGCTAAAGCTTCGTTGGAAGCAAGAATGTTAGTAATATTGACAAAAAATGGTGCTAGCATTCTTTTAAAAATAATGTTAATTGGTAACAACCAATAGTAAGCTATATATCGATTTCGAGCTGTCGATACTTTGTGACGTGTCTTGTGTTAAATGGAAAACACATGTCACATATTCATTGAATCAGACAATGCCTAAGCAACCTTTTCCATTTTATATAATACAATACAAAACACTCACGCCTGTCACTCGGGGAGTAAGAGATCGCGGATTTTGACTTAGATCAATAGATCTACACATCTTTAGCTTTCACATTTATATACTCAAGTATCTGTACCTGCATGCCTTGCATGGGCTTCAGGTAAATTTTTAGTTATTGTATTAAAACAGGCAAGGTTGTTTAAGGCATAATTTTTTTTGTCTATGCCATTTTGTCTATGCATCGATTAGTCTAAGACTTTAGTTATTTTAAGCTATGATTTGTATTATTTTCGATTTTATTTAGTTTATTATTTTAATAAAGCTATGTTATTTGTCTTTTCTGTTGTTTTATTTTATGTTTTCGCTATTTATCTAATTTTTGTTTGTTTTTTTTAGGATTCTTTGTATAGTTCACCTTTTGATTGATTCAAAACGTCTAGTATGTTCATAACTAATATATACCAGCTATTTACTGAAGCCCATTACATCGTAGGACATCAAAACCTTTTTTTTGTTATGTGGGGTTTGACCCACTAAAACCTCCCCGGTGCCCATGTTGAGAGGCTCCGGGATCTCCAGAGGAACGCACCGGAGCCTCTCTGCACTGTGCTCAAGAAGGATACTCCCCCCGCTCCTCTCCGGCTCCCCCCGGGATGTGTAGGTCTTGTGGAATGAAATAGTCCAATAACTAATAAACTCGCTTTGTACAGACAGCGTAACGTTGAACAAGAAATTATTTTAACGAATACCGTCACAACCGCGTATCCTCACAATTTTTATACAAAATTAATTAGAATTCAGATTACGAACTAATAAAGTTAAATCATTGTTTACAATGCCAAGTTAATATCGACGTTGTAAAACAAAAACGTAGTAACCCACAAAAATGAAATTGTTCACCAGAGCCGAAAAATATTTCAACTTTTTAAAAAAAAATTATAACTTTCGTGTTTGCGGACCTAGAGCCGTTGTTTTTAGACACAATTTTTTGCTAAATAAGTATTGTACCACGGCATTAACCTAGAGTTTTCCTAAAAGAAAATCGTTTTACGGCACAACAAATAAAAGAGAAGTGTCAATGTTGAAAATCCTATTTTCGCTATTTTTCATCTAATTGTTACAAGTCATATATCATTCGACGCGTCTTTTTTTTCTGATTCCAACGACGTAAAAATGGCCATATGTGTCACGTACGTCGTTTTCACTTTCCAGCGTCGATGTGATGATCAAATAAATTATGAATGAAACATAATAATGTTCAGGTAAACATATAAATTGAACTTACCGCTCGGAACAAAGCTACCACGGTATATTTGCTTATTTTAAGAATATAGACCCTGCCAAGAATAAATTGTTATTCTCCTGATTTACAACTCGGTGGTTTTGAACTATGACAGGCGCAAGATTATTATTATGTGAAGCAAAATCTACCGAAAATTAAAAGAACAGAGAACGGCCTTCTCGAGTGCCTTGGGAAGGATTTCGTGATCTGAGTAACCTAAGAATTTTGTCATTAAATAATGAAAGTGAAATTCTAAAAGCCTTTTAGGTAATTAGTATAATACACTCCAAAAAATGCTAGAATTGTCTGATATATTATAACAACCAGACAAGAAAACATTTTTAACATTATTCTAAAGAAGCTGTAGTAGTGATTGGATTTGAAGATTTCTACATACCATGCCTATTTCGATACAAATAAATAAAATTGGAGTGTCTATTTGAAATATAATAACCAATTTTTACACATGCATATAAACGTAGTGTAGTAAAAATAACATTTTTTTTTTCAATTTTTATCTGTGTGTTTGTGCCGGATAATCTTTAGAACAGCTAGACCGATTTTGACGGGACGTTATGAACGAGACTGTCAACTGATGTTATAAGGAGTATAAGTTACTATTTATATATATATATATAGCCATTTTTATTTTAGAAAATTTAAATAAATAGTTTTTAATCGCGGGGCGCAGCTAATTAAGTGTTAAAATTTGTTACATATATATCAAAATAGATTTAATTTATGCATATTCCTTAATAAATTATTTAGAGTAGCGCCTGCCAGAAAATAGAGGCAAGATAGTGTTGTCCCGCTTATAAAATACTAGCTGACCCACAAACGCCATTTTGCCATCATTTATTTCAATCAATATAATAATAAAAATAAAAAACACGAAAGTATTTTTAATCAAACAACGTGTACACTTTAAGACTTTTTTTGAGACTGAAACTCGCACACAACTATCAAAAAGTCAAAAATTTGACCACTGTTTTAAATACAAAATGTCGATTAGAATTATTATGCAATAGAACTGAAAGAGTTTGTACTAGAAAACGATTATAATTTCTATTACAAATACCTTCTCCTAAGCACGCTGCATCTCAAGGGGTAAGTATCAAATCTTCAACTTCTGTAGTTTTTTCAGTAAAACCTAACAACAATATAGCTCCTCATTTATTAGTTTCTCAGTAGAGCCGTGGTAGCTCAGTGTCCAGGCGGTTGTCTCTTGTTGCATAGTACGCTAGCAACCCGAGTTCGATCCTCGGTGCCGGCACCAATAAATTTGCTGTTGCAATTTTATGTGCTGATTAACGCGCTCGGCGGTGAAGGAAAACATCGTGAGGAAACCTACATGTCTTAGAAAATTTTTCTAAGGCATGTGAAGTCTACCAATCCGCACTAGGGCCGCGTGGTGGACTATGCCCTTATACTCTCTTTACAGAGAAGGCCTGTGCCCAGCAGTGGGACATATATATTATATATATAAAGGCTGTAACTTTAACTTTATTAGTTTAGATTAAACAAAATACGAAAATGAAATACAAATATTGAGACATGTATTTCTTTTTTATACTTTCTAAGCAAATGCTCACGATACCACCTCATGTTAAGTGGAAATGCAGTCCTGGCTACACTGTACTGGCGCACTAGCTTAGTAAATGCCTATTAACTCATGAAAATACCCACTTTATTACACCCGGTATTTAGAATGTTATTAAAATATTTCTGTCAGTGTATTTAAGTCGTGGTACCTCCGTACCGCACACACGCGCGCTTTTACGTTTCTTAAGTTTTATAAGTAACTACTTCAATTCCATTCCTTGTCATCAGTCACATAGTTAATTTAAATTCTTTGATTTATTCGTAACCGTACAAGCCGAGGTTACCCCTCACCGGGGGTACCCTTGTGTCGAGTTACTGGCGATAGAGGTTCACTAAGCGACCTATAGAGATATGCAGGTGGCGCAGTCAAGGCCAGCTTCTCTAGCCATTCTGTGTAGTTCGTCAAAAAATTGATTTATAATGATAAAAAATATTCTAAGTGATTTTGCATGTCTATGTTATATAGATTAGTTTACTAGAAAGAAGGCTTTTGTACAACAGACTTTCGCATCTCCCACTACTTGACATTTTGATACAGGGCCGGATTTAGATTGCTCACAAGAGAGGTACCCACATAATAGAGGCCTGGAGACTTTTTTAAAATTATATTTATATATTTTTGTTAAAAGTTGAAAAAATCTTTTACTTGTTTTTACAATTTATTGTTTAATTAAAAATTGTTAATTTTATTTTGAAAATAATTTGTTGCCAAGGGGTGCGGCTTCACTCGATTTTTATGCCCCGGGGACACCTCTTAATCTGTCTGATCCGATTTTGGTAATTTGATCATTATAAGTAGAGGAAGAAGAAGTAGACAATAATTATCGTATATTATTGTAGAATCACACAATATCGTCTCTTAATTCATTAGGAATACAAGAGGAGATCCATGCTGCGGGACAGTCAGACGGAGACTGAAATTTGTTTGCTGCGCGCCGCGTCCGCAGCGTCTGTCGCCAGTGGCGCCACCGACCGAAGCGGCAACACTGATTACTACGTGGAAGAGTACGTCTGCGATGTTCCTTTTGCCGGTAAGTACCGTAGTACCGTATTTGATTGATATTAACATCATTTTCAACTGAACAAACAATCCTGTTTATACTCCTGTTAACTACATATGTTATAAATGATATTTTTACTCTGTGAAATGTACCGTGTCATGCATTTGAACGAACTTTACAAAAACTATAAGGTTAAACTAACTTGTATTATTTTTCTAATACTTTCAACATGGGAGCCTTCAAGAGTAGAAGGAATGGGCAGTTACTAACTAGCGCGTACCATCTTTCGACTATATCACCACTTGAACATCGGTGTCGTGGTCAAGCACTAATTTATACCCCATAAATAAAAACTTTCCGAAGTGACAATAATGTTAGTATTCTGTGTAGAATTTCTAGTAATGCGATTAGCACGTAATCGATCAGCATTTCGACCCCCACGGGCACCTAGAGTGGACCGGGAGTGCTAGATAGGGCCGATCTATAACTCGACCAAAAACATCTCCCATATACCTAGTGGATAATCCAATCCAAACTTCTTAATGCACGCCTGATTGCGTTACGAAAAGTACGATTGGGCGATGCGTCTCTCGTAGCCAGTTACGCTTAGATCAAGACACAGTGGTGCAGGCATGTTGTCTGTATCACACCGTAGGGGCAAGAGAGAGCATCCCTACCCACCACTTCCCATGGCCCCACCAACCTCACGGTTATATGGGCCGAAACGCGGAAGGGTACGCGTGGTCTGGCCCCACACGCAATATTTTGACTCACTACAAGTTCTTTATCAAGGCCTTTCTCCACCATTCGGAGCTCATCCCCTTAATGGGCACTACGGTACGCAACATAACGGCTCGCTCGACGGCGCCAGACGAGTTCTTCTTTTGTGCCAAGTGAGAGCTTGTGCAAAAGAGAGAGCAGTGCGCGCGTACATTATCTTTCTCTCTTGACTTATCGTGTATACATTACACATATAAACATATATCTTTATATGTATACATAGAAGTTTAACTTCAGTCATTTGTCCTAAAAGACACCCGTTTTTTATCAATGTTTCATTAATGAGATATGCGCTTTCGAAATGTAAATCCTTCGTATTCTTCGTTGTTATTTTGTCACATCTTTCAGCGTAAAAATATCCCACAACAAAGCGCACTGCGGGCGTGAACACTGAATTTTGCCGATAGTCCTTTTATTTTAACCCAAACATGGTAACACCAGGCGCGCCAACGCTCCACCGGAATGTAAACACGGGGCGTTGTCGACCGCAATCAAATAATATACTAGTATTAAATCGGACTTCGTCGCCTCTTATTTCCGTACATACAAAGCATTTTTGACGCGAGATTTTTGGATGTGCTTCTAATTCTTTCAGAATACTTTGGTATTTTTAGCCCTACAGTAGTAGACCGATATAGCAAACCGGCTTTTCAGCGAGTTTATTCAGTGTCTTATTAAAGTTCTTACTTCTTGTTAGTCGCCTCACTGCTGAGGATCGTGACCAAGTATACCACTGATTTTATGCATAAATCTTTTACCTTTACCGCAATAAGACTTTGGAATGCGCTGCCAACAAATGTACGTACAGATGGAACTAAATCTACTTTCAAACATTTACTATGGAAGCTTTACCTAAGCAAGGAATAGTTTGACAATTGCTGACCCTATCCATCTATAATTATATATATATGTATCTATTTATTATTATATATAATTATTATGTTTATATATTTAATTTATTTGTAAGTAGGTATGTATATTATATATGCATGCATTTATTATAGTTTTTTTTTATTTATTATTTTCTCATATAACTTGCACCCGTTACTTTGTCTCTTCACAACTCTAAGGTAGACTGGCAGAGAATGCCTACTGGCATTAAGTCCGCCTATTTGTACCTTTTTTTTGTATTGTGTGCAAATAAAGAATAAATAAATAAATAACCAGCCTCCATTGAATGCGGTCATAGGCGGAGTCGACCGCACGCTGCATGCTGCCTCACACCGTCTCCGTTGGTGTGTCAGACCATTTTGTAGGCGCCCTAACTGAGCACGATTGCTGTCCATTTTGCCTAAAATGATCTGCTTCTCCAGACAGTGCTTTAAAAACCGCATAACGTGTCCAAAGAAGTTTAAGGCTCTTTGGCAGCATATTTCGGATAACCGTATGGCGATCTTAAAATCATGGATTTGGTGGTTGTCATGGCATCTCTTAGACCTGGGCATATAGGATTAGGGGCTACGGTTATCTCCTGAGTTACGAAGGAGGCGACTGAAGGAGATTTCAGGTTCAGAGGCGTTAAAAGTAACCCCTTGTCGTTAAATTTCATGATCTATCTCCTCCAACTCTCCTCCACCATCGGCCATCAAGACGTGGCAGCTTTTGTTGCGGATCTCTCAGGCCCGTTTCTGCATCATCTTTCATTATCCTTACAGTAAAAGTTTCGAATAAAATGCCCGTGTATTTCTTTCCGATTACAAATTAAGTGATTTGAAAAGTAAAATTGAAGGCATTCTTATAAAAATCAAAGGATAATGTAAAATAGCTGGCCGCTAACGGTCACTTAACTCTTTTTTGTCCTAATATACCTAATGCTGGGTATGTCAGAGATAGTCTTAGTATGATATATTGTTGATTTCTAATTTGCAACCTAAAGTTTTGGTTTAAAATATAATAATTTTTGCAATTTGACACTTCATAAATAAATATATCGAAGCAATTTGACGGTGGATTATAGTTATTAATAAACGGAAAGCGGTTTTATGGTAACTTATACTCAAAAAACTACCAAAGATTCAGACATGATCACTAAAAAAACTGGTTTCGGAGAAGGTTTTGGTATATAAAATACTGTTGATTACTTTTTTAAAACAATATTTTTTAGCACAACGTAATTTAGCCGTGAGGAAAAATAAAGGGTCACTTAAGAAAGTTAGAATATCTTGGAAGGAAGGATCTTTTTATTCACATTTTAGTACTTAATTTAGGCGACACTAAGTACCAAAATTTAAATAAAAATAAAATTTAAAGAAAAATACTGTATTATCCAAGTTTACGTAAGATATCCCATTTCCTTTAAGTTTATGTTTTTTTTAATGTATTTCAGTTAGTCTTCTCTTCTTTTCACCGGTGGGACCCTTGTGTCGAGCAATAGAGGTTCAGGCTAAGCGACCTAAGAGCTGTGCCACCTCTCAATCCGGTGAAGCAGTCAAGGCCGGCCTCTCTGGCCAATCTGTGTAGTTCGTCATAAAAAATCTCTTCTTTATCTTCCGAGATATTCAAACTTTCTTAAGCGACCCTTTATTTTTGCTCACAAGTGTATTTACATTGACTTTCAAGTCGATTGTTAATTATCCCATTTGACATTAACTCAATGATCAAGTTACGACGTAATACTTAGCCGAATACGTAATAATCTTCTATTAGATTACCAATCAATCTCTATCAACAGTTACAGTTATTACCAATGAGCGTACCAACGAGTGGTTACGAAATACGCGCATATGAATGCAATTTATTAATGATTTACGGCTCTTGATGCAGTGTGGGGCAACTAGTTCCTTAACCTTTAGGTGATAATTTAAACGAACTTTATCATTACAAGTTTGCTTTATAATGACTACATTGCGGTTTGGGTTGTTAATTTCCTACGACTATGTTTATTAATTTCCAGTATTAAATGTTACGAACGGACAGACGGTTAACCTGATAGTAAACACGAATAGCATGCATGATATCCTGTTAAATTGATGAGTGAATTGTACCGTTGGGTTTGATTGAATACGAGTTTAGCCCCGTAGTGCAAGGCGACATCGGCTGGCCCGTGTCACCTTGCACTGCGGGAAGGCGGCGGTTATGTAGGGTTTTTACCCACTAAAACCTCCCGGGTATCTCTTTCCTCGGTGCATGGAGAGGATCTCCAGTGGAACGCACCGGAGCCCCTCTGCACTGTGCTCAAGCGGAGCAAGTTCCGGAGGGGGAGGTTACACCCTACCTCCTGTGCCCTCGCAGTGCAAGGCGACACGGCCAGCCGGTGTCGCCTTAGTTGTCCGTATTGGACCACACGAGAAGCACCAGCTTTCAAAATAAAATAAAAAAACCTCAAAATCGCGTCACCCAGGCGAAACTTATACAGTAACAAACATAAAAAAAAACATAGGATAAATTGAGAACCTCCTCTTTCTTGAAGTCGGTTGATAAACATTTCAAATAAAATATATTTGTTATTTTAATAAACTGTCGTAACTGAATTGAAATCCATCATAAAGTGTGGCAGTCGTTTCAAAGGGATAAATACTATCCCGATATCCCGGAGTCCACAATGCTTTGTGGTACTGCGAAAATAAAACGCGCTAAAGTTCAATCAAATATTGGTAAAATATTTGATTGCGAGATTTCGGCCGTTGTTTACATTCCGGCGGAGCGTTGACGCGCTCTGGGTTGCCGTGTTTGCGCCGCAAATAAAAGGAAAATCGCCAAAATTCAGTATTCGCGCCTCCCCGATATTGCATTGTCTGTGGTATTTCGATATTCAAAAAGACGCACGGGCGGTTGCGAATAAAGTATTTTAGCATTTTTAAATCATACATACCGTCTCCAGTAATTTAGGACATTGACGTATACAGATTTATTTTAAACAACATATATAGCACACTACACACACATACATGAACTACACACACACCACGCAAACACACCATACATTTATACATTCACACACACACCACACACTTTCTTTCTCGCATGCTAATTCTTAAGTTAATATTAATAATAAAATTACAAAATTATCATAAGTATGGTGGGTGGCTGGTGATCTGTCTTACAGGGTACCCTAGTTCAGACACCAGTCTTTCACAAATTTAAGAACCACGTAAACTGTAAACGTATAAGTAAACTGTAAATTTGAATTTGTGAAAGATGAATAAATAAATTTATTCAATTTATTATTTTTTAAATTAAGAATTGTTATAATTTGTAGGTCGCGTAGAATAAAATAGTCCAACAACTAATACACTCGCTTTATTGAGACAGCGTAACGTTGTACAAAGAATTATTTATAACGAATAACGTCACAACTGCGCGTCCTCACAATCTTTATACAAAATTAATTAGAAGTCAGATTAGGAATTAATAAGGTTAAACTATTGTTTACAATGCCAAGTTCATGTGACGATCAACTAAATTATTAATTATGAATTAAAGATACAATAAGGTTCAGGTAAATCACTAAGATATCATTGGAAGTAGTTATTATGCATAACAATCGCTGGGTGTCAGGTGTTGCCAGCTAACAGAATGCTAGCACTATCTTTATTTATAATATATTAATAACATTCTTGTTAACCATTCCAAATAAGCGTACACGACATAAACTATATTGTTTTTGTCGGGTAAGCTTAAATAAATATTATATAGTATGCACATAGTAAATAAATAGCTTAATTTTTAGTCGATTTCAAAAAAGCGACCTCATAGCCCAGTCATTTATTATTTTAAAGCGTCAATAGTCTAATTTCAATTCTATTCAATTTTTTTATTCATTCAAATCACTAAGTCCACGTCGGTTGACATTTTTTCTAATTCAAGCAAGGTCTTCCGCACCTTAGTGCTAAAAATTGTGCAGTGATTTTGGCTTATTTAATTAATTTAGTAGTTATATTCCTGTTACTTCATCATTTAATAAAATATTTTTGTAAGTATTAATAATAAAATCGTTACGTTTCTTTATAGCGAATGTTGTGTACACCTGTAATTGGCATACATAACAGGGCTTAGTTTGTAAACTTGATTATTACAACAATGTTTGCTTGTGTAATGCTGTTAGTGTATCTTATTAAATAAATAAATAAATAACTTAGACTTATCTGTTATTTATAAGGTACTGGCTGATAAACGTAAGGTGGTAGATTCGAATACACCATTCGACTATTGATTTGAACCATCTCCTATACACCAAGCTAAAGCTTTAGTTGTTAGTTAGCAAAAATTTTAGTAATATTTATAAAAAAAAATATTGTTAGCAATCTTTTAAAAAATTATTCGATTTTGACTTCAATTACGTGTATAGTTCATTACGCTGACTTTAGACCTTGGGTTCAGAAGATATACCAGGGAACTCCTAGAAATCGTTTGATTGATTTTTCTCTATCACCTAGTAGACTTTTAGAAAATGCCATTAAGGCATTTAAGTCCATCCATTATGAACCCTACTTCTAGGTATTATAATTAGTGTAAAAAAAAAATATACACTTGGATAATACAGTATTTTTCGTAAAATTTTATTTTTATTTAAATTTGGCGACCTCCATGTGGCGACAATAAGTACTAAAATTAGCCAGCGTCTTCATCTTCCGAGATATTCAAACTTTCTTAAGAAAGTTTATTTTGCTCACAAGTGTATTTACATTGACTTTCCAAGTCGATTGTTAATTATCCCATTTGACATTAACTCAATGATCAAGTTACGACGTAATACTTAGCCGAATACGTAATAATCTTCTATTAGATTACCAATCAATCTCTATCAACAGTTACAGTTATTACCAATGAGCGTACCAACGAGTGGTTACGAAATACGCGCATATGAATGCAATTTATTAATGATTTACGGCTGTTGATGCAGTGTGGGGCAACTAGTTCCTTAACCTTTAGGTGATCATTTAAACGAACTTTATCATTACAAGTTTGCTTTATAATGACTACATTGCAGTTTGGGTTGTTAATGTCCTATTACTATGTTTATTAATTTCCGGTATTAAATGTTACGAACGGACAGACGGTTAACCTGATAGTAAACACGAATAGCATGCAGATATCCTGTTAAATGAGTGAGTGAATTGTACCGTTGGGTTTGATTGAATACGAGTTCAGTCCTGTAGTTCTGGGCTCTCAAGAATACGGTATCCGCCTTCTTCCCAGGTCCACCTTAGCGGACGATAAAGGCCCCACCCTTGTCGCCCAGTGAACCCAAGGCCCCTTTTAGTCGCCTTCTACGACAGGCAGGGGAAGTAACCGTCCAAGCCGAGGTTACCCCTCACCAGGGGACCCTTGTGTCCAGTTACTAGCAATAGAGGTTCAGGCTAAGCGACCTAAGAGCTGTGCCACCTCTCAATCCGGTGAAGCAGTAAAGGCCAGCTTCTCTGTGCCAACTGTGATAGTTCGTCAAAAAGGCAGGGGATACCGTAGTCTTATTCTTGAGCCCGGAACAACGGGGCTGGAATTGATGGAACTCAGCTAACTCTCATCAAACCTTCTCTTTCTAATATAAAATGAATCATCGAAATCGGTTGGCCTGATATTGACTGATACTTGATGCAAAATATAAGACTAAGTCTTAAATAGTCTTGCCCAGAGACTAAGTCTTAAATTTGCATTCGGGTTTCTCATGGAGGCCATTGTCACTATTGGACCACACGAGAAGCACTAGCTTACAAAATAAAATAAACCTCAAAATCGCGTCACCCAGTCGAAACTTATACGGTTACATCAGAAAATCGCCAAAATTCAGTATTCGCGCCTCCCCGATATTGCATTGTCTGTGGTATTTCGAAATTCAAAAAGACGCACGGGCGGTTGCGAATAAAGTATTTTAGCATTTTTAAATCATACATACCGTCTCCAGTAATTTAGGAATTTAAAGTATACAGATTTATTTTAAACAACATATAAAGCACACTACACACACATACATTTCGAAGCGTCAATAGCCTAATGGTTTAGGGCCTGCGAATCGTAAGGTCGTGGGTTCGAATCCACCATTCGACTATTGCCGTGAACCATGTCCTAGCACAAGCTTAAGCTAGCTTAGTTGGAATGGTTAACAAGATTGTTAGTAATATTTCAGAAAAAATAAATAAATATTGCTAGCTTTCTTTAAAAAAAAAAAAAAAAACATGAACTACACACACATACATGAACTACACACACACACCACACACTTTCTTTCTCGCATGCTAATTCTTAAATTCTTAAGTTAATATTAATAATAAAATTACAGAACTATCATAAGTATGGTGATCTGTCTTACAGGGTACCCTAGTTCAGACACCAGTCTTTCACAAATTTAAGAACTACGTAAACTGTAAACGTATAAAGTGAACTGTACATTTAAATTTGTGAAAGATGAATAAATAAATTTATTAAATTTATTATTATTATTTTAAATTAAGAATTGTTATAATTTGTAGGTCTCGTGGAATAAAATAGTCCAACAACTAATACACTCGCTTTATTGAGACAGCGTAACGTTGTACAAAGAATTATTTATAACGAATACCGTCACAACTGCGCGTCCTCACAATCTTTATACAAAATTAATTAGAAGTCAGATTAGGAATTAATAAAGTTAAACTATTGTTTACAATGCCAAGTTCATGTGACGATCAACTAAATTATTAATTATGAATTCAAGATACAAGGTTCAGGTAAATCACTAAGATATCATTGGAAGTAGTTATTATGCATAACAATCGCTGGGTGTCAGGTGTTGCCAGCTAACAGAATGCTAGCACTATCTTTATTTATAATATATTAATAACATTCTTGTTAACCATTCCAAATAAGCGTACACGACATAAACTATATTGTTTTGTCGGGTAAAATAAAATAAATATTATATAGAATGCACATAGTAAATAAATAGCTTAATTTTTAGTCGATTTCAAAAAAGCGACCTCATAGCCCAGTCATTTATTATTTTAAAGCGTCAATAGTCTAATTTCAATTCTATTCAATTTTTTTATTCATTCAAATCACTAAGTCCACGTCGGTTGACATTTTTTCTAATTCACGCAAGGTCTTCCGCGCCTTAGTGTTAAAAATTGTGCAGCGATTTTGGCTAATTTAATTAATTTAGTAGTTATATTCCTGTTGCTTTATCATTTAATAAAATAATTTTTGTAAGTATTAATAATAAAATCGTTACGTTTCCTTATAGCGAATGTTGTGTACACCTGTAATTGGCATACACAACAGGACTTAGTTTGTAAACTTGATTATTACAACAATGTATGCTTGTGTAATGCTGTTGGTGTATCTTATTAAATAAATAAATAAATAACTTAGACTCATCTGTTATTTATAAGGTACTGGCTGATAAACGTAAGGTTGTAGATTCGAATACAACCCAAACCAAGCTAAAGCTTTAGTTGTTAGTTAGCAAAAATTTTAGTAATATTTATAAAAAAAAATATTGTTAGCAATCTTTAAAAAATTATTCGATTTTGACTTCAATTACGTATATAGTTCATTACGCTGACTTTAGACCTTGGGTTCAGAAGATATACCAGGGAACTCCTAGAAATCGTTTGATTGATTTTTCTCTATCACCTAGTAGACTTTTAGAAAATGCCATTAAGACATTTAAGTACATCCATTATGAACCTTACTTCTAGGTATTACAATAAGTGTAAAAAAAAAATATACACTTGGATAATTAATTAAATTATATAATTTAAATTTGAAAAAATTAATTTAAAAAATGGAAGAACGAACATACAATAAACGTATTCTTACGGCGACTTTCTGGCCGTTGCATAGAATACCTGTTCTCTAAACAAAGGAAACTAGTTAAGTGAAATAGGCGAAGCGTGTCGGATGCTGGGCAGGACAATCGGCGTGCAGTATCTCGAGACGTAAAAAGTGCAACGAGAGATGCCCAGGCGCCGCCCGGACGACGCCCTTTCTTTTGTCCTTTTTATCTCCCTCCTGGTATCGTGTGCGCGTTACCCGGATAATTTAAAAAGCGTTATGAAACTGAACAAACGAGTTCGATATCGTTAGATCTTATAATGCATCGTTTTAATTACAATAATACAAACACAGATAATACTAAAAAAAAGAAATATTTACACTAAAATAGTTATTTTACAAAATATTTACCAAAAATATAACTGTGCCAAACCGTTGTCCGTTAGCAGCATGTTCAGAAGGCTACTAGCCTTTGCCCAAGCATTGCCATGTTTTATGGCAATGCTTAGCCTCTGTGCAAGGTAAAAGCCAGGCCTCTGGTTAGATGTGTCGACCAACTTCTTAGCTATCACATTAAAAAGGTGGTGTGGTGTGTGTGATCTTATAATTAATTATGTTTTATAATTTTACTTCATTATTGGCCCCCTTAAATGTACAGTCTAATCTAAGCGCTATTTTTTTTTAAAGATGGCAACACATGAGCAATTCATCTGTGGGTGTTTATGAGGATTGATATTAGCAATAGATGAATGATTGTTAGTCCTGGAATGGAGGCCACGCATGGGTCAGAGAAGCGTGAGGCGCCTCCTTCTCGATGTATCGACGACCTTATAAGGATAGCTGGAAGTGGATGGATGCGGAGAGCGGAGGATCGTGTATGGTGGAAGGAATTGGGGAAGGCCTATTTCCAGCAGTGGATAGGATAGATAATCTCAGCGGTATTATCTTTAAAGGATTTCAACGCATGAGAAATTCATCGTGGTTCGGCCCTCTGGGGCGCCCTTGAACTGAATTGCTAACGCGCTTAGAGCAACCGTCCAAGCAGAGGTCCCCTCTCGGAACACTTGGGCCGTGTTGCTCTGAATAGAGGTTCACACTAAGCGACCTAAGACCTCTGCCACTTTCTGAAATTTTCTTATTCGCTTCTTCGGCCAATCAGCGTACAGTACAGTCGGTGTTTTACAGATTACATTTTGGAGAGTGTGCACAGGAATTGCACGTGTTAATTCCACCATCCCCAGTCTACCTTCGGACGTTTAGACATTCGGCGGATCTCCACCCTTTCATAGTCGATGTTCCGCACGTCCGAATGAAGCGATTTGAGTCATCGTTCATCGTGCGTACAGCAAAGGAGTGGAACAAGTTGCCGGCGTCAGTCGACGTGGGAGCCTTCAAGAGTAGAGTGAATAGCCACTTACTAAACTGGCGCGTACCATGTTTCGACTATATTACTTAACATCAGGTGGGATCGTGGTCAAGTACTAGTTTATACCACAAAAAATCGAAAGCATTTCATCCGGTAGGTGTTTATGGGTGATCTTTTAAAATGCTTTTTTGCCCCTACTGCTGTAAGAAGAGACGGTATAATGTTACGCGTAGTTATCTTAATTGCTAAGGTCGTTTATTTTAAGTGTTAATATATTCTTATGTAACGTGCGATCGTGTCACAGGGGTTTCGCAAAGCTTGACGCTACACTTGCAATTCGAAATCAGGACGATTGGCCTTTTCAACCGACTGCAAAAAAGGAGTAGGTTCTCAATATATGCACACGGTCGATATCGTCAAACCAGTTTAATACGATAGGCGCAAAATCCCCTCTCCGGGGGGACCTTTGTGTGGAGTTACTAGCAATAGAGGTTCAGGCTAAGCGACCTAAGAGCTGTGCCACCTCTCAATCCGGTGAAGCAGTCAAGGCCAGCCTCTCTGGACAATCTGTGTAGTTCGTCATTAAAAAAAAAATAGGCGCAAAAATGTGTACGGCGAGCGCACAGCAAGATACATCGTGCCTGGATTAATTAATAAACTACCCTCAGATATTAGGAATTGTATAACTCACAAAAACATTAAGTGTATATTAAAAATTATTTAGGAATGCAAGACGGACACTGGCGCTAGTGACAAACCATTGCGGTTTATATAGCGTTAAGTTATATGTATATTCCCTTTACTGTAAAGTTTTTTTGTAATAAATTTTTTAAAAAAAATCTTAGTTCTTAAAAAAAATCGTCTTTTTTCCTCAGAACTTTCGATTGGGTAAATCGATTTTTTCTCTTCGTCGTTACGTTTGATTTGAAGATTTTCATAAAAATCTTGTTGTATTCTTGTAACTTACTGTGGTCGCTTTTAGACAATTCTAATATGCTTCCTACTAAAACATGTAAAGAGTTAGGTCATTATCCGTGAAATAGCAACCGACCGAGTCGTGGTACGGCACTATCGGACGCCCTAGGATCGGAATGCTTACGCGTAACATAGTAACCGTCCAAGCAGAGGTTACCCCTCACCGGGGAGTTACTAACAATAGAGGTTCAGGCTAAGTGACCTAGGATCTATGCCACCTCTCAATCCGGTGAAGCAGTAAAGGCCAGCTTCTGTGGCCAATATGTGTAGTTCGTCATTAAAATAAAAAAAAAACATGTAAAGAGCTATTTTAGTTTGAGGCTTTCTGTATTTAATTATGTCCAATACACTAATGGGTTTTAAAGATAATTGTCGTTACATTATGAACCTGATAACGTAGGCGCCGGTTATCACTCGAATTCTTTGAAAATGTAATGAACGCAGTTTACGGCAAAATGGTTAATTATTCAATGTGTTTTTAAATCGATATATCTTAATTGATTTTGTAATAAATCGACTTGGATGGTATAAAGGTCTTGGAATGGTATTTATAACAATTTATATGTTAACCATGTGTAGTATTTTGTTACGGTTTTTGGCACATGACAATTTAAATTGTATTTTTTTTTAATGACGAAACTACACAGACTTTACATGTTTTAGTAGGAAGCATATTAGAATTGTCCAAAAGCGACCACAGTAAATTACAAGGATTTTTATAAAAATCTTCAATTCAAACGTAACGATAAAATATTAACAGTGTGAAAATTGTGATGGGGCGAGGCGAATGGAAATTGAATGGGAGATATAAGTGAAGATAGAATTAGTATATTTACGAGGTGTAACTAAAAACATTCAAATCGAAGTATTACGCGTGGACGTCCTCTTTGTATTTCAGGATTATCGTAAGAATATCACGGAATAAAATTAATCAGATCTTAACAATTCCCAACCCTTAGATATTAGGAGCATTGCTGGAGTTTCTACGGCCACTTCTTCTCCACCGCCAACGCTTCCCGAAGTGGCACTCAAAGTTAGTTTAGCTTTTGAATGTCCCTTAGATTATCCGTGAAATAGCAACCGACCGAGTCGTGGTTCGGCCCTCTCGGGCACCCTCGGATCGGAATGCTTACGCGTAACATAGTAACCGTCCAAGCCGAGGTTACCCCTCACCGGGGAGACCCTTGTGTCGAGTTACTAGCAATAGAGGTTCAGGCTAAGCGACCTAAGAGCTGTGCCACCTCTCAATCCGGTGAAGCAGTCAAGGCCAGCCTCTCTGGCCAATCTGTGTAGTTCGTCATAAAAAATAATAATAATTTTACAAACATCACAAATTTTATTTATTTATAGAGATTTATAATTTTTAAATTAGGAAGTACTGACGGCTTTATACTCTTTCATAATTAAAATAAAAGCAAATTTAAAAAATAAACAAAAAAAATGTTCTTTTTTTAAAGTCAAAAAAATATCTTTTATTAATACTCTTGCGATAATGTTCAATTTCGCATAAAATTTATCGCCGATATATTAATTATCAGGAGTGAATAATTTAACATTTAACATTCAAGTATAACCCTTAAATAGTCACGGCCCGCGCACGAGTTGCGATTGTCGCTTCGATTTCTTCGGCGTCGCGCCGGCGTCACACGAAAGCAACGCTCATTTGCATTTAATTAACGATGCATTTGGCCTAAAATGATCTTTAAGTATATAAGAATTAAGGTCATTAATGTAATTTGTTGAGGGTGAAACAAATTTTGCGAATGTATCCTTCCCGTCTGGACGGTGTGGCCGCGGGCGATGAATAATCAAGTATTGATAGCTATCTATACAACATTTTCGTGTTTTATTACTATGGACTTATTACGTGTTTAATCATCGGATGATATTTGCTGTAATGAAGTTGTCATTTGTGTTGTGAACATTGTTGAATAGATACATCTGAGTACGCGTTACGCACGCCATCTGTCGTTATCTAATCTAACCCACGCAATAAGCATTTCAAACCGGAAAATTATTTATTTGTATGTATTATTTTGAATTATACGCATTTTTAATAGGGACATACTTAGTAATATAAGCATCTTCAAGGCATTGTCTTGAGAAGCAGATCATATTCAACCGATTTCAAAAAGGAGTTTCATAATTAGTCTGTATGTTTATTTTTATGTTTGTTGGATCACGCGACTTCGTGAACAGATTTCATAATTTTTTTTAAAAAACTGGTGCTTTCAGTGTGGGCCCATTTCAATTTGGTCCAATGGCATCCATGAAAAAGCTGAAAGTGTTTTTTTCTTTCTTCATTTTTTTAAAGACTTTTGCCCTTTTAGGCATGTCAGCCCCATCATACCCCTTTTTTTTGCTGACGGGGAGGAAATCTTCACAAAGATACCCCACCTTCTGGGGGGAAGGCGGCGGTTATGTGGGGTTCTTACCCACTAAAACCTCCCCGGTGGCCCTTTCCTCGGTACATGACGAAGGGCTCCGGGATCTCAACGTGGAACGCACCGGAGCCCCTCTGCACTGTGCTCAAGGAGAGCACGTCTCGGGGGGAGGTTACTCCCCCCCCCCCCCCCCCCCGTTCCCTCGCAGCGCAAGGCGACACGGGCCAGTCGATGTCGCTTTCTTCCCGGGTCCACTTTCGTGGACGACGCAGGCCCCCACCTTTGTCGCCCAGTGAACCCGAGGCCCCTTTTAGTCGACTAGTACGACAGGCAGGGGATACCGTAGTCTTATTCTTGAGAGCCCAGAACTACAGGGCTGGAGCCCCATCATACCCTAACTAACACACACATCGGTCGCATGAAGCGAGAAAGAAAGACATCAATGTTGCATGGCTTTAGCCACCAGCTTCTTCGCTCCCTCTGAGGTTTATTTTTTTTTTTAAATGTCACAACGGCTTTTGGCTGCTGAAGTGTGATCTGTTTCAGAGCTGTGAAACCCTTTGTCTTTACTCTACGTGAACCGATGTGCCATACTCTAGTTCCCCAACGTGGGTGGTTAGGGATTCTCTAGTTCTACTTTCATTCATTCTCTTGTTATTTGTTAGTTTATGTACAGATTACATTTTATATTTACATTTTATTCTACTAATATATTATACTTCTCTATCCTTATCTAGTCATACATTCTAATCTACTCTAATCTACTCTACTTTACATTTTACTCTCTTCCTACATTTTACTTTCTACCTACTCTACTCTGGTTTCCCTCTGAGGTTGGGTCAGATAGCAACACTAAATAGGCACCCATATGTTTATCCCTGAGTTTTAGGCTATCTATTAATGAATTTCTTTCCGCTTCATGTTTGGCACATTCCCCCATCACGTCACAATTGTTAGGATCTGGCGGTCTCGTGGAGTAAAACAGTCCAACAACTAATAACTCGCTTTATTCAGCAACGTAACGTTATACAAGAATTATTTATAATGAATACAGTGACAACTGCACGTCCTCGCAATCTTTATACAAAATGAACAAGAAGTCAGATTAGGAACTAATAAAGTTAAATTATTGTTTACAATGCCAAGTTAATGTGACGATCACTAAATAATTAATTATGAATTAAAGATACAATAAGGTTTAGGTAAATCATTAAGATATTATTGGAAGTAGTTATTATGTATAACAAATGCCGGGTGTCATGTGTTGCCAGCTAACACAATGTGTTAAATTAGCGTTAAGTATGTGCGCGACAAACATACGAATAACTCAATAATTACTTTTTATATAAACCGTGTTCAAGGGTAGTTTGATGAGAGTTCAGTTAGGTTCTGGTTAATTCTATTTCTTGATATTCATGCGGTAATTCGAAAATACGAAGAGGGCGTCCGCGCGTTCTAGTGCTTAACATTTGATTCTTGAAGCTGGTATTATGTATGTGTATGGTGTTATATACACTTTTCTGGATCAACAGACAGCTTTTATTTGTTTTGTCATCATTAGTGGTTTTTGCGCGTTTTAGAAACGGATCAGTGTGTATTTTTAGGTTTAGGCTACGGTCTGCGAAACGTAATGTTGTAACTTCGAATCCACCATTCGACTATTGACGTGAACCATCTTCTAGCACAAGCTTAAGCTTAGTTGGAATAGTTAACAAGAATGTTAGTAAAAAAATATAACAAAATATACTCTCTCTATCGATACCTCATGTCTAAGGATCGTCGTCACCATCAGAGTTGCATCTGGAGCGGATGATCTGCCTCCACCGGCTCCTGTCTAGTCTGCGACGGAGTAAAATTTGGAGGACGACGAGTCTTTTATCTGATCGGACCACCTTGTTGGTGAACGGCCGCGAGATCTATTACCTGCGGTGTTCCCAACTACGATTAGTTTATCTAGACTTTCGACTACATTGTGTGATTATTACTAACTTATGCTTAATTTTTTTATTTAATTATCTTGCAAATCATAATCGTTTTGCAATTATTATTGTGCAAAGAATACATATTAAAACGGTATTGCTAAATCTTTTGTAACATGAGCATTCAGTTAATTTGCCAATAAAGCTGTTGCAATGTTAATTTATCTCGTAAATAAGCTAATTAAACAATCTATAAGTTTAAATATACGAAAGGAAAAACAATATTTTAGCCGATTTAAATATATTATAGTAAACGTAAAGTTGCATAGTACACTGGCAACCGGATTTCGATCGCCGATGCCGGCACCAATTTACATTTTGAGTGCAGATATTTTCATCATTTCTATATTTTTAACCAACAAACAATGAGGATGTTCTTCATCCGTCATTTTCATATTGTGTACTTTCAATTCGGCATATTTAACTTGGCATACTCAGCAGAGCGACACAGTATTTCACGCCTGCCCACTGTCTGCAACTTTACAAGGCACAAGTACGGTCTTATATGGAATACTGTTCGTATCTCTGGGCCGGGGCTCCCCAATACCAACTTCTTCCGTTTGACCGTGTACAACGTACGATCGAATCGTCGACGATCAAGGTCTTTCCGATCTACTTGACCCTCTAAGTCTGCGAAGAGTTGTCGGTTCTCTTTGCATTCTCTATAGAATTTACCATGGGGAATGTTCTGAGGTATTGTTCGGAATCATCCCAGTTACCGATTTCCGTTACCGCACATCACGTTTTTCGCGTAACTTTCTTCCACGCACTGTCAACCTGTGGAATTAACTGTCACCAGCGGTGTTTCGGAACCTTAACGATTTGGAGACCTTCAAGAAACGAGGCAACTTCTACCTCAAATGGCGGAAACGCACCTGCAACTTCTCTGGTACTGTGGATGTTCATGGGCGACGGTGATCACTAAATATTAGGCGAGCCGTATGCTCGTTTGCCACTTTTCATTAAAAAAAATCGGTCTCATGTTAATTTTGTTGGTATTGGACCTTGGATTCTGAAGATATACCAGGGAACCACGACTTGGAATTCAAATTAACACAGTATAGAAAAATGTTTGTTGATTGGGATATTGGTAGCTTTATGATAATCGAAGACTATGTGAGAGGTTCATAACGACAAGAAGAAGAAAGAGTAACTATGATAATAAATAAGCCTTTGAATTTTCTTGTAATCCTAGCGGAGTGTCTGTCTACAGCTTCCACGTTTTGGCTAAAGGCTAAAAGCTATTATGTCCCATATGTGACAGGCGGCTAGCCTATCGCCATACACCGAGCACAAATTTTCAGCAAGTGATTTTATTGGTACGAGCCCGCTTTCAAACCTGCGACCTTGAGATCGTCAGTTGAACTGGACTACTAGCCTACTGATTTTGTAAATTTGATACTTTGGAAATAAAACAGCGTTATGTAAGACGTTTAAATTAACGATCTTAGCGTTGATTTGATTTGTATTTTGTTTTAGGTTTTATTCGTGAATATACTTGTCAAATTATTGACACTACTGCTATCTAGTAAGGTTATTATCACAGGATTTAAGCGTTTGATATCCCTTGTTATAGTTGTTGTAACATATACTAATCGCGTATATATGATAAGTCAGTTAATACTAACAGATCGAACCGTTCGTAATCCTTAACCTTTTTTTTTTTTTTTTTTGTTCACGCGGGGGAATCTTTTTACAGACCATCCTCCGGTACCCTGGGTGGGCCGGAGGGATGTGTGGGACTCGGCCTGGGCAGCCCCTACCCACTAAACCTTCCGCGAATGCCATCAGCCGTTATGAGCGGGGTGCCCCGGATCTGTCAGCAACAGCACAACCCAACGACCGGCCGGTCGGCAAAGACCGGACTTCATCCTCAAAGGGGACTTCTCCGGCACTCAGAGAAGTCCCGACGACGCCGAAGCATGCTGGGGCCAGGTACCCATCCTGGCCCTGCTTCGGATTACGGGCGGCAAGAGGAGGCGTTCATAACGCCTCCTGCGCACCCGATACGTCGCCTGCGGAGGGAGGGAGTATCTGCGCTCACCTCCCTGACCCGATCGTCAGCCTCCTTCTGGGACATGACTGTCTCACAGAAGGAGGCGACTGCCGTCCAAGACCTGTCGCTCAAGACCATCGCGAGAGCGAGCCTCGGAAGCGACAGGTCTACCCCACCTATGGCAGATACCATATCGTGGCGCTGCGCTGCCCATCTCGGGCACACCTCCAGGGTGTGCTGGGCAGAGTCCACCGCAGCACCACAATCATGGCACTGCTCATCGGCCTCCCGATGGACCGTCCGACACAGGTAGCTCACCTCACCCTTTCTCCTCCTATGAGGAGGGTGGCACCCGAAGGGGTCCTTTACGCCCCGTCCTGCGGAAGAGGAGGGCTTCGGTCTTCTCCAACTTGACCAGCCTAACCTCTCTATGCGGCTGACGACGAGGCCTACTCCCACCTCCGCCAGCCGCGCCGCCTCCTTAAACTCCTTTCCCCGGGAATATACGAGGGTGTCATCTGCATAGCAGATGACACCCATCCCGGGAGGAGGCGACTCCGCAGGACCCAGTCATAGCCGATGTCCCACAGAATCGGCCCCAACACCGATCCTTGTGGGACACCGCGCTTGGCTTCCTCCACCTTATGGACCCCTCCGGTCCTCGAATGCCACCCTCCTGTGGGAGAGGTAGGCGCCCAACAGCCTCCTCAGGTACAGGGGCACTTCGAAGTACTCGAGTGCCACCTGTATCACTGAGTGTGGGAGGCTGTTGGCATTAACGTGTCTGAGTGACACCGCCAGCACTACCTCTCCCCGACGTCCCGCCTCCTCCGTCACCGCCCGCAGGCGCCTGAGGCATCGACGGTCGACCGGCGGGCCCGGAACCCGAATTGGTACTCATAGAGCTTCGGGCGGGCCTTCCTCAATATGTCGGACGAGGCGGCGAGCCACGACCCTCTCCAGGGCCTTACCCGCCTCGTCCAGCAACACAACCGGTCGAACCGCCGAAGCCGAGTCCGGGGGCCGACTGTCCTTCGGGAGAAGGCACAGCCGACCCTCCTTCCAGGCCCTCAGGAACTGTCCAGACCGCAGACAGCGGTCAAACAGCTCAAGGCCCTGACCGGAGTGCACGAGGGAAGGGCCAGAACCTTTCCGTGCACCCCGTCCGGACCCGGTGCCCTCCGCTTACTCTGGAGGCAAGTCAGAATTGCCTCCATTTCAGCCTCCGTGACGGGTGGCGAGACGTCGTTGACGTCCGGCGTCTGCCGAGCCATCCTGGGGAGTATACCCCGCGGGGGCGTCGGGGAAAAAGTTCCCCGACTATCCTCCCCAGGAGCTCTGGCTGGAGCACTCTGGTGAGAGGGCCGACTGGGTGCGGAATTTATCCCGCACCCAGCACCTTCGGCCGGCCCCAAGGGTCTCTATCGAGACCCTCCACCATCTCCAGCCAGGCAGTCTCCTTGGCTCGGCAGATGGCCAGCTGCAGGATCTTCTTTTCTCCACGTAGACCCTGTACAGCCGACCATCTCTCTCCACATCCTGGGGTCGGCGCCGCCTGCTTCAGGTGTAAGCCCTTCGGGCCCGATTGCAGGCGACGCGGAGGTCGGCAATCTCTGTCGACCACCAGAAGACCGCCCGCCCTGGGGGGCGACGCCCAACGCGGGGCATGGCCGCTCTGCAGACGTTATTTAAAACGTCGCAGAAACGGCCAGCCGCATCGTCCACCCCCTACTTCGGTCGGCGGGAGGCCCCAGCGGCCGACAATGGCCGCCTCTGTGCCAGTTCCCGGTTGAGCTTGGTGAGCGCCCAACGCGGGAACCGGCTTCGACCCCAGGATTTCGACGCCGGACGTCCGGAGGCTGGAGACACCTCGAACCTTATATATTTGTGGTCCGAGAGTGTCTCCACTTCCGTTCCACCCTCCATCCCTCCACTTGCCGTGCGACGGCCGGAGTGGCGAACGACAGGTCTACCACTGAACCTCCCGATCGCCGCACGCATGTGTGGGCTGTCCCCACATTGAGGAGGGACAGCCCGGTAGCTAGCGCCCACTCTTCCACCTCCTCCCTTTAGGGTTCGTGCGGGGGTTGCCCCAAGCCGTGGACTTGGCATTGAAGTCCCCAGCACGAACACCTGGAGGCGCTAGCTGCCCACCACCGGCCCGAGGCGTCAATCGCTCCAGGGCCGGCGGAGTCTGGTTCGGAGAGAAGTAGACTCCGACCAGAGCCACCTCTCCCCGAACCGCCGCCACGTACCCGTGGCCCCTCGCTGGGTACGAGGGGCGGGCCTACTCCAGGCCTCACGGTGATCGCAACGGAGCCATCCAGATCCCCTACCCAGTAAGGTAGGGAGGGGACAAAGTACGGCTCAAAATGCGACTTTGCACAAATGTTGCGCAGCGCCGCTTCCCAAAAACAAACTAGAATTCGAACCCAGGACCTTATTAGGTCTTCACCGTAATCCTTAACCTTACTCAACATCTCGTCGTAAATCATACGAGTCATTCCCTCTGGAACAGTTTGACATATTTGACATTTGACGTCTGTCAAATCTTCTTTGGCGTGCGGTGTAGTGGGCGCAGAGCAATGACACCGCCCGTTCCGTATATCGATCCAAATCGATCCCCAACGATCTACGGAATAAGATCAACGGCCTCATTTCGATAACAAACCTACACGGTTCTTGTCCTCGATTCGATTTAAGCGCGAATTATCGGAAGTGTTTATAAATAGCCTTTTTTGTTTTTTTTTGTTGTTAGAAGTATTATAGTTGGGCAGTGTTCTTTCTGTAAAAGCGTGTGTCTGACAAGTCGAGGTTTATATGGGACTGACAATAATAATTTATAAAATTCAATAAATAGAATTCATCATTCCTCTAAAACTTATTGTCTTATTCAAAATGCTCTGTTTTGCTTTGTTAAGAAAGCTATGTAAAAGATGTGAAGAAAGAAAATTACTTTTAAAAGTACAATTACAAACAATTGAGGCCCTTGGCCCTCTCGAGGACGCTACCTGCCCCTGCCTATTTACTAAAAATACATCGGACATACGCTTAAAAACCCAGTTTAACTACTAATTTGAACATCTCTTCAATGCGTACAATCACAGTGTACTAAAATGATTTTAAAATCAGTCGGGTTATACCTGCGCCGGCGCATGGTCGACGATTTCGTCTGTCAGTTCAGTTGCTCGCGCGCATCGATCGAAAACACTGTTTTTGATACCGCATAAAATTTATTGACTGTTTAATATAGTCCTTATTGCGTTTGAGTGAAAGTTCAAAAACAATTGGTTTGTTTAAAGTGCTGTTAACGAAAGTGTCCGTCAGATACATAGCATATCAATTTTTTTCGCTATCAAGTCAGTAGCTAATTTAATTATTTATGATAAGAGTGATAGTGGTTTGGACGACATTCCGAAGAGGTTTTCACGATTGTAAATTTTCGATTTAAGGTTTCTGCAAGTTTGAGGTTATTGCCGAAATATTGTTGTAACGCGATTTGTTGTTTATTCACTACACTGACTTGTTTTAAATCTGCTATGAGCAGGATAATTTACACTACAGTAGATACGGACCAGTAACGTTTTTGAAAATGAGTAATGACACATCTACACAGTTTATATTGAACAATTTATATAAGGTTTGCTATTCTGAATCATATAAAGAATAGCACCAACGTCACCGTTTATCAAGCACGAAATGTTTTTATAACTCGGCCATTTTAATTTCTTTATGGGAGAGATAGTATATGGAAATCCATAAATCTAAGATGGACAATAATATAACTCTTTCCTTTGTTTACAAAACGTTGTTAGTAATTTTGTATTCACAACTGATTTTATTATCAAATGTAATTAACGTGCACTCATTATTAATTCAAAAGTTATCTGTTTTGTAACAATTTATTTAGCGCATTAAACACTGATATCTGCAATGGCGTAACTCTGATTAGTTCAAAAAACAACTTCAATATGCACTTGTGTAATTATGACGTATTTCTAATTTATTTATATTACAATTTAAACCAATTTTATGGTGTTTATCGCGGTTCACTTTTAAAATTACCGACGTTTCGCGTGCAGTATTTTGATTTGATAGTGTCGTTGTTTTTTTGCGTCGTTCTATTTCATTTAAACAATTCAATATTATGTGTTCCGATTTATGCAGAATGATTTTATAGAGTTTTTTTTAAAGTCTTACATTGCATACTTGGTTTTTAGATTTAATTTTCGCACAATCTTTTATTTTTTTCAAGTAAAACGAAATTTAGCCTTGGCGTTAATTATCGGACGTATTGCTTCAATTGATTTGGCAGTTATGTAACCGATCATTAGAACAGTGTTCGGTCCGTCGTTCCGATGAATCACTATTGATTTTTAGTCAATGTTTTGCTAGTCAGTTGACTCTGTGTTTTCTTTACAAACATTTAGATAACTCGAGACACGTTGGCGCAAGCGTGCGCCAGCTATCGGAAGGTCATGATCGTAGTGCAGTACAACCAGTTTTGTACAATTGTGTTTTAATATAATAAGTAATAATTCATGGCGTCTTAGGTTTTTTAGGTTTTAGAAACTTTATTCTCACTAAAGACATTAAAGGTCACTTACATGAGAACAATAAAAAATTATTTTATAAAACAATAAGTTCGCTTGCATATGGAACAACACCTAACGCATTCATTTGCTTTGGGACGATTAACTGTCGTTAAGGAATTTAACAAGTTGCATTTTGAATGCGCTAAGTGTGTATACCCGCTTAACGTGTGCTGGTATTTTGTTATACAGCTGTGCTCCTTCAAAACAAATTGATCTTTTACCATAATTCGTTCTAACTTTTGGTATTACAAGAAAACTAGCGCGTCGCGTCTTTATCTTATTTAAACTCGTTTTGGTACTTTTTCTCTTAATGTTGATCGTACTGTTAATCATTGATGGTCTATTTACGATTTACAGTTGGGCTTTATAATAAATTTTAAAAAAATTGTCATGTTTTCTATCGGCTCGCTGCTTATACGTACAGATAGAGATAGTTTCATTTGTAATTTAAGTGATAGTCATATACAGGATGAAATTTAGTAATTTAGTTAGTAAGTTACAACAAACAAAACTGACTCAATTTCTTATCCATTTTCCAAAGATCCCCGCTATATATTAGATTGTCCAATGCCAATAAAAATAAAAAAGACCCATGTATATATTATGACCAAAAAAATTAAAATATGACGGAGTTATGTGGTATTAAACGTAACAAATAAAACCGTATTGTTAAGCTTCATTCACAAGAACTTCACAGGAACAAATTATTGTGTGTGACTACTGCTAGTCCACGGAATCGGACGACTTTCTGGTAACCTTGAGACTAGCACCAGTAGTCTATATGTTATGACAGATGGCTGAGGCTTTCAGATCTTCTCTAAATAGCAGACGTAGCTGTTAAATCTAAGCTTTTTTTAATTTTTTTTTATTATTTTTTTTTTATGACGACAGATTGGCCAGAGAAGCTGGCCTTGACTGCTTCACCGGATTGAGAGGTGGCATAGCTCTTAGGTCGCTTAGCCTGAACCTCTATTGCTAGTAACTCGACACAAGGGTCCCCCCGGTGAGGGGTAACCTCGGCTTGGACGGTTACTTAAATCTAAGCCTTATTTTGACTATACAAGGTTCCCGCTTGGGAAGGGAACTTAGGAAAAAGTCGTCAATTTAGTCACGCTGACGTTCTAACTCGAGGGTTCCGCAGATGTAAAAATAACACCCTAATTGGATTGCAGTTAATATTCAGGTGTCAAGCATAAATTTCGAAGTTCGTGCACTGAAATATTTTTTGCCTGCGGTCGGAACGGGAGGATACAAAATTAATCGTTACCATCCGGCAGGGAACACTCGAGAGCCGGAAACTCTCCAGAAATTGATAACGAAATGTCTGACAAGGAACCGTTTCGAAGCACGGTAGCTCTCTGGAGAGCCTAATTACAGAACGGATGTTTCAAATAGAATTAATTTCAATCTGTTATTGTTAGAGACAGTGAAATGTGTGCAGTGTAATGGAAGGATGTTTGAAATTATGAAAAGCTACTACTATGATGAATTTAAATACTATAAAAGTATATTGTGCTGTCACTTCTTAACGTTCATAGATTTTTGGGCACATTCCATCGTTAAAATGTCACTAACATAATAAAAAAATCACTTAACTGTATTGAGTACGTAAGTTATAGAAGACGCGTGTTATATATTTTTTTTTTGTTAACGAGGAGGAAATCTTCAGAAAGATACCCCGCCTTCTGGGGGGAAGGCGGCGGTTATGTGGGGTTTTTACCCACTAAAACCTCCCCGGTGGCCTTTCCTCGGTGCGTGGCTCCGGGATCTCCAGTGGAACGCACCGGAGCCCCTCTGCACTGTGCTCATAGAGAGCACTTCCCGGGGGAGGTTACTCCCTCCCCCCCTGTGCCCTCGCAGTGCAAGGCGACACGGGCCAGCCGATGTCGCCTTCTTCCCGGGTCCACCTTGGCGGACGACAAAGGCCCCCACCCTTGTCGCTCAATGAACCCGAGGCCCCTTTTAGTCGCCTTCTACGACAGGCAGGGGATACCGTAGTCTTATTCTTGAGAGCCCAGAACTACAGGGTTGTGGCCAGAGAAGCTGGCCTTGACTGCTTCACCGGATTGAGAGGTGGCATAGCTCTTAGGTCGCTTAGCCTGAACCTCTATTGCTAGTAACTCGACACAAGGGTCCCCGGTGAAATTAACCTCAGCGGACAGTTACTTAAATCTAAGCCTTATTTTGACTATACAAGGTTCCCGCTTGGGAAGGGAACTTAGGAAAAAGTCGTCAATTTAGTCACGTCGACGTTCTAACTCGAGGGTTCCGCAGATGTAAAAATAACACCCTAATTGGATTGCAGTTAATATTCAGGTGTCAAGCATAAATTTCGAAGTTCGTGCACTGAAATATTTTTTGCCTGCGGTCGGAACGGGAGGATACAAAATTAATCGTTACCATCCGGCAGGGAACACTCGAGAGCCGGAAACTCTACAGAAATTGATAACGAAATGTCTGACAAGGAACCGTTTCGAAGCACGGTAGCTCTCTGGAGAGCCTAATTACAGAACGGATGTTTTAAATAGAATTAATTTCAATCTGTTATTGTTAGAGACAGTGAAATGTGTGCAGTGTAATGGTAGGATGTTTGAAATGATGAAAAAGCTACTACTATTATGAATTTAAATACTATAAAAGTATATTGTGCTGTCACTTCTTAACGTTCATAGATTTTTGGGCACATTCCATCGTTAAAATGTCACTAACATAATAAAAAAATCACTTAACTGTATTGAGTACGTAAGTTATAGAAGACGCGTGTTATATATTTTTTTTTTGTTAACGAGGAGGAAATCTTCAGAAAGATACCCCGCCTTCTGGGGAAGGCGGCGGTTATGTGGGTACTAAAACCTCCCGGTGGCCTTTCCTCGGTGCGTGGCTCCGGGATCTCCAGTGGAACGCACCGGAGCCCCTCTGCACTGTGCTCATAGAGAGCACTTCCGGGGGAGGTTACTCCCTCCCCCCCTGTGCCCTCGCAGTGCAAGGCGACACGGGCCAGCCGATGTCGCCTTCTTCCCGGGTCCACCTTGGCGGACGACAAAGGCCCCCACCCTTGTCGCTCAATGAACCCGAGGCCCCTTTTAGTCGCCTTCTACGACAGGCAGGGGATACCGTAGTCTTATTCTTAAGAGCCCAGAACTACAGGGTTGAAGTTATAGAAGACGCGTGTTATATATTTTTTTTTTATGACGACAGATTGGCCAGAGAAGCTGGCCTTGACTGCTTCACCGGATTGAGAGGTGGCATAGCTCTTAGGTCGCTTAGCCTGAACCTCTATTGCTAGTAACTCGACACAAGGGTCCCCCCGGTGAGGGGTAACCTCGGCTTGGACGGTTACTTAAATCTAAGCCTTATTTTGACTATACAAGGTTCCCGCTTGGGAAGGGAACTTAGGAAAAAGTCGTCAATTTAGTCGCTGACGTTCTAACTCGAGGGTTCCGCAGATGTAAAAATAACACCCTAATTGGATTGCAGTTAATATTCAGGTGTCAAGCATAAATTTCGAAGTTCGTGCACTGAAATATTTTTTGCCTGCCGTCGGAACGGAGGATACAAAATTAATCGTTACCATCCGGCAGGGAACACTCGAGAGCCGGAAACTCTCCAGAAATTGATAACGAAATGTCTGACAAGGAACCGTTTCGAAGCACGGTAGCTCTCTGGAGAGCCTAATTACAGAACGGATGTTTTAAATAGAATTAATTTCAATCTGTTATTGTCAGAGACAGTGAAATGTGTGCAGTGTAATGGTAGGATGTTTGAAATGATGAAAAGCTACTACTATGATGAATTTAAATACTATAAAAGTATATTGTGCTGTCACTTATTAACGTTCTCAGATTTTTGGACACATTCCATCGTTAAAATGTCACTAACATAATAAAAAATCCTTAACTGTATTGAGTACGTAAGTTATAGAAGACGCGTGTTATATATTTTTTTTTTGTTAACGAGGAGGAAATCTTCAGAAAGATACCCCGCCTTCTGGGGAAGGCGGCGGTTATGGAATTACTAAGAAACCTCCCCAGTGGCCCTTCCATCGGTGCATGGTGAGGGCTCCGGGATCTCCAGTGGAACGCACCGGAGCCCCTCTGCACTGTGCTCATAGAGAGCACTTCCCGGGGAGGTTACTCCCTCCCCTGTGCCCTCGCAGTGCAAGGCGACACGGGCCAGCCGATGTCGCCTTCTTCCCGGGTCCACCTTGGCGGACGACAAAGGCCCCACCCTTGTCGCTCAATGAACCTCTATCGCTAGTAACACGATACAAGGTTCCCCGGTGAGGGCAAACCTCGATGGTTACTATATAACGCGTAAGCACTCGGTCGGTTGCTATTTCACGAATAAGATAGGGAATTCTAAAGCTAAACTAACTTTGAATGCCACTTGCCGTTGGCCCTGGGAGAAGAAGTGGCCGAAGAAACTCCAGCAATGCTCCTTACATCTTAGAGGGCCATTTTGTATTAGAAGTAACATAGTTATATTACAAAGTTCTAGCGGCTATATTCACGTTCTTCTTCCACGTTCTTCCACGTAACGTTTAAATTTCTCCTTTTGCGCGGACGCCTTCTTTGTATTTCCGAATTATCGTAGGATTATTATGCCATAATGAATGAATGAATGAATGAATAAATGAATGAATATTCTTTATTGCGCAACAATTAAAAACAAAATACATCACGGAAATAGTAAATACAATTTTTACATTAGACAAGGTCATTGCATGCGCAATGGGCGGTCTTATCGTTAAGAGCGATCTCTTCCAGACAACCTTTGTATGGACAGAAACTTTCGTCTAAAAATATTTTAGTGGGTCTGTGATGATATGTATTTTAATACAAACCAACAATATACATATATATATATAAATATATATTCATACAAATACCGTATAAAATATATATATATATATATATATATATATATATATATATTTATAAAGATAGATAGTGTCTATTTACTAGATTCTTAAAAGCTGTCAAGGATTCTGTGCATCTTATGCTTTGTGGCAGAGCATTCCAAAGTCGGACTGCTTCCACTGAGAAAGATTTGTTCAAAAATTTTGTAGCATGCTCTGGCCATAGAATTAATTAGAACCAAATTCTCATCAAACTACTCTTGAATTAAATATTTTCAAGATGACTTGATATTGAATTATTCGTCCATTTGTCGTGCTTATACTTAATTCAATTTTAAGACATATAGTTTTGGCACGCTTGCCATTGTCACACCAAATTGGACACACGGAAAGCACCAGCTTTTAAATAAACAAAGAATCATCAAAGAAAGTCAATAGTTATAAGGTAACAAATATAAAAAAACATACAGACGTATTGAGAACCTCCTCCTTGATTGAAGTCGGTTAAAATAATAAACCTTCTCTTCATTTAACAAGTATATAAGGGTCCCTTACGTGTAGCTATCAGTTTACACTAACATGATGTGAACATAGTTCGTTCGGAATCATTTTCGAGACAAAAATTGTTATCAATCAACAAATATCGTGTTATTTGCCCTCGCCCGCATCAAAGGTGGCATATGGTCACCCGTTGTCATTTCTTTTATCCAGAGGTTCCCAACCTCGTGCCCGCGAGTGTCAACTATTCGACACAGACTGATTTTTTCTTAAACATTAACTAAAAATGTGAATTATTACGACGTTTTGGTAAATACATTTCTCTGGGTGTATGTAATTTGAATAATAATTTTATTTGAAACATTTTTGTTTATTATTTATTAATAAATTATGAATATAAGAAAATAAATTATGGGAAAATGAGAAGTTATAGAAAGGGATGGTCGATTAAAAATAGGTGGTACCCGCCACTCACTATTTTTACAATGTACTCTAGAGTACAAAAGGTTTATTAACCCTGCTTTTATCTATCATGTCAAACATCTGCGTAGTACGGTCGGGAAACTATCATTGTCCGCTCTTTGCCGCCGTTAATTACGTTGGTAAAACTGCCACTTCGATGTTTTACAGAATGCATTTATATTGGGTTGTTAACCCACATTTATAACTAAAACTATATTTTGTCCAACTATACTGAACAAACAAAATATACCTAAATCTATGGAAATTATTATCACCAACGGTGTTTCCGAAACTATACTATTTGGTGACTTACACGAAGCGAACCTTTCTCAAAGGCCGGCAGCCCATCTGCAGCTCCTTCGGTATTGTGGGTAGGGATGTCCATGCCAAAAATATATCGTGAGGTTGTATCGATACTAGGCCATATAATGTACAAATATAACGATATTTTTCATATATCGAAAATTGTTTATAATTAATCAGCGCTTAATATTATTTATTAGAAAAGTTTTGAACTAATAGATTACTCGGCGCGTAACTGAGAGATTCTCGCTTCGTATACCAGACTATTTGATTTGTATAGATTATAACATTTATATGAGTCCTGCCATTGTGAAGAGTAGGAGTTTAGTAACATACTACACTACACTCTTCTTGATGGCAGCGCAAGTCTTATTTTATTCAAGTTGTCAACCATAAATATAAAAAAACATACAGACGTATTGAGAACCTCCTCCTTGATTGAAGTCGGTTAAAATAATAAACCTTCTCTTCATTTAACAAGTATATAAGGGGTCCCTTACGTGTAGCTATCAGTTTACACTAACATGATGTGAACATAGTTCGTTCGGAATCATTTTCGAGACAAAAATTGTTATCAATCAACAAATATCGTGTTATTTGCCCTCGCCCGCATCAAAGGTGGCATATGGTCACCCGTTGTCATTTCTTTTATCCAGAGGTTCCCAACCTCGTGCCCGCGAGTGTCAACTATTCGACACAGACTGATTTTTTCTTAAACATTAATTAAAAATGTGAATTATTACGACGTTTTGGTAAATACATTTCTCTGGGTGTATGTAATTTGAATAATAATTTTATTTGAAACATTTTTGTTTATTATTTGTTAATAAATTATGAATATAAGAAAATAAATGATGGGAAAATGAGAAGTTATAGAAAGGGATGGTCGATTAAAAATAGGTGGTGCCCGCCACTCGACCGATATTTATGTGCTTTAGAGTACAAAAAGGTTGGGAACCCCTGCTTTTATCTATCATGTCAAACATCTGCGTAGTACGGTCCCGGGAAACTATCATTGTCCGCTCTCTGCCGCCGTTAATTACGTTGGTAAAAACTGCCACTTCGATGTTTTACAGAATGCATTTATATTGGGTTGTTAACCCATAATGAATGAATGAATGAATGAATATTCTTTATTGCGCAACAATTAAAAACAAAATACATCACAGAAATAGTAAATACAATTTTTACATTAGACAAGGTCATTGCATGCGCAATGGGCGGTCTTATCGCTAAGAGCGATCTCTTCCAGACAACCTTTGTATGGACAGAAACTTTCGTCTAAAAATATTTTAGTGGGTCTGTGATGATATGTATTTTAATACAAACCAACAATATACACATATATATATATATATATATATATATATATATATATATATATATATATATATATATATATTTATAAAGATAGATAGTGTCTATGTACTAGATTCTTAAAAGCTGTCAAGGATTCTGTACATCTTATGCTTTGTGGCAGAGCATTCCAAAGTCGGACTGTTTCCACTGAGATGGATTTGTTCAAAATTTTGTAGCATGCTCTGGCCATAGAATTAATTAGAACCAAATTCTCATCAAACTACTCTGGAATTAAATCTTTTCAAGATGACTTGATATTGAATTATTCGTCCATTTGTCGTGCTTTACTTAATTCAATTTTAAGACTTATATAGTTTTGGCACGCTTGCCATTGTCACACCAAATTGGACACACGGAAAGCACCAGCTTTCAAATAAAGAATCATCAAAGAAAGTCGAAAGTTACAAGGTAACAAATATAAAAAAAACATACAGACGTATTGATCACCTCCTCCTTTTTTGAAGTCGGTTAAAATAATAAACCTTCTCTTCATTTAACAAGTATATAAGGGGTCTCTTACGTGTAGCTATCAGTTTACACTAACATGATGTGAACATAGTTCGTTCGGAATCATTTTCGAGACAAAAAATTGTTATCAATCAACAAATATCGTGTTATTTGCCCTCGCCCGCATCCAAAGGTGGCATATGGTCACCCGTTGTCATTTCTTTTATCCAGAGGTTCCCAACCTAGTGCCCGCGGGCGCCATGGTGCATGAACGATTTGTATGTGCTCGCAACTATTCGACACAGACTGATTTTTTCTTAAACATTAATTAAAATGTGAATTATTACGACGTTTTGGTAAATACATTTCTCTGGGTGTATGTAATTTGAATAATAATTTTATTTGAAACATTTTTGTTTATTATTTGTTAATAAATTATGAATATAAGAAAATAAATGATGGGAAAATGAGAAGTTATAGAAAGGGATGGTCGATTAAAAATAGGTGGTGCCCGCCACTCGACCGATATTTATGTGCTTTAGAGTACAAAAAGGTTGGGAACCCCTGCTTTTATCTATCATGTCAAACATCTGCGTAGTACGGTCCCGGGAAACTATCATTGTCCGCTCTCTGCCGCCGTTAATTACGTTGGTAAAAACTGCCACTTCGATGTTTTACAGAATGCATTTATATTGGGTTGTTAACCCACATTTATAACTAAAACTATATTTTGTCCAACTATACTGAAACAAACATAATATACCTAAATCTATGGAAATTATTATCACCAACGGTGTTTCCGAAACTATACTATTTTGTGACCTGCACGAAACGAACCTTTCTCAAAGGCCGGCAGCCCATCTGCAGCTCCTTCGGTATTGTGGGTAGGGATGTCCATGCCAAAAATATATCGTGAGGTTGTATCGATACTAGGCCATATAATGTACAAATATAACGATATTTTTCATATATCGAAACCAGTTTATAATTAATCAGCGCTTAATTTTATATATTAGAAAAGTTTTGAACTAATAGATTACTCGGCGCGTAACTGAGAGGTTCTCGCTTCGTATACCAGTCCAGACTATTTGATTTGCATAGAATATAACATTTATACGAGTCCTGCCATCGTGAAGAGTAGGAGTTTAGTAACATACTACACTACTACTCTTCGTGATGTATACTAGAGTTTTATTTTATTCAAGTTGTCAACCATAAATAAAAGAAACAATGGAATGCTTTTTTATTTAATTTATTATGATATTTCGTATATGAAATATATCGATATTAGATGATTCGATAATTCGGATTGAAGCGATATATCGCGTCCATATAACGATATTTTATGTAATATTGATATCTATCGTGCTTCGTCTTTCATTCTTCGTACAGCAAAGGACTGGAATAGTTTGCCCGCGTCTGTCTTTCCTTCCGATTACAATGTGGGTATTTTCAAGAGTAGAGTGAATAGGCATTTACTGAGTTAGTGCGCCTTACCATCCAGGACTGCATTTCCACTTAACATCAGGTGGGATCGTAGTCAAGCACTTGCTTAGAAATTTTTTTTAAAAAAAAACCTCTAGTTCTTGGGCGCTTAAGATCAGTTGAGCCGTAAGCTGGTTTCCCCTTTACTATAAAAAAGGTTTGATTATTACATTTCAGGGCAGACAATTTACTTTAAAACTTTAACACAATGTGACAATTTAACGGCGTCGTTTCATAAGATGCACGATCTTACGATATGCTTCTACGGAGTGGTTTTATAATGCTTGAAAGTCGGTTTCAATGTATGTTAATGTTTAGTTACTACCGAGTTGATGTCACAACCATTCTCATTATAGTCATTCTGTATGCAATGGGATGTGCGCAAGTAACTGTCACTTAACAGGACGAATGGAAATTGCGCATTAAAATGTAATCGTAGATAAATATATAGATAATAATATAATAATAATATACAACACACAAACTTTGTTATGACCGCGCTATACTCACCGACAGAACAATTCACTATAACAGACCTTTTTTTTTGTTAACGCGGGGAATCGAGTTATTAACCATCCTCCGGTACCCTGGGTGGGCCCAGAGGGATGTGTGGGACTCGGCCTGGGCAGCCCATACCCACTAAACCTACCGCGAATGCCATCAGCCGTTATGAGCGGGGTGTCCCGGATCTGTCAGCGACAGGACACCCCAACGACCGGCCGGTCTCGGCAAGACCGGACTTCACCCTCGAAGGGGACTCCTCCGGCACTCAGAGAAGTCCCGACGACGCCGATGCATGCTGGGGCCAGGTTCCCATCCTGGCCCCGCTTCGAATTACGGGGGCAGCGAGAGGAGACGTTTGAAACGTCCCCTGCGCACCCCGACTCGTCGCCTGCGGAGGGAGGGAGCCCCACGGCTCCCCTCCCTGATCCGCTCGTCAGCCTCCTTCTGGGACACGACTGTCTCGCAGAAGGAGGCGACCACTCGACAAGACCTGTCGCTCCGTACCATCGCAAGTGCGAGGCTCCGAAGCGACAGGTCTACTCCACCGATGGCGGATGCAAAGTCGCAACATTGCGCTGCCCATCTCGGGCACACCTCCAGGGTGTGCTGGGCAGAATCCGCCGCAGCGCCACAATCATGGCACCGCTCATCAGCCTCCCGTCGGGCCGTCCGACACAGGTAGTCCCCGAAGCAGCCATGCCCCGTGAACACCTGCGTCAGACGGAAGGTGAGGTCCAGGACCGGGCGCAGAGCACCCGTTGTACGTGTTCCGTACGGGTGATGCGCCAGGTCCTCCTCCCACCTCCGGCATAGTGCTACCTCACCTAACCGACGGATCCGCCGGACGTCTTCTGGCAGAGGTTCTCTCCGAGGGCCCTTCTATCCGAGACACTTCTTCAGTGGAAATTGCGCATTTAAATGTAATCTTAGATAGATATATAGATAATAATATAATAATAATATAATAATAATATAATAATAATATAATAATAATATAATAATAATATAATAATAATATAATAATAATATAATAATAATATAATAATAATATAATAATAATATAATAATAATATAATAATAATATAATAATAATATAATAATAATATAATAATAATATAATAATAATATAATAATAATATAATAATATTATGAAGGCGAGGTGCCCGACAGTAGTACTGCCTTCTGGCAAAAGAGCTCTTAACAAATGATAAATCCTTTATTGCACTAAAATCTATGTACAAAGTTAAAGTCATTGCCATCTAGCATTTTCTACCAGCTAAGGGTTGTGCTGCTAAAAAGCGTTTAGACAATCTATATAACGTATAAAAGAGAAAGTGCGTGGGTATGTTCCATATAGACTCCGAAATGGCTTGACCGATTTCAATGAAACTTTCAGGTAATCTTCAGATTGACCTGGCGAGTAATCCTGTAAAGTTTTTGACATTTGCCATGTGGTGCACATCATCCACCACTTGGCAAATGTCACAGTTCGGTGACTCAGCCTTCCGCATCCGATGTGCAAAAAATTTTCCAAGAAAATATCCGGACCTCAATCTGTGCACTGTTGTGATATACTTCCTACTAGTTTCCTTCAGGAACCAAGGCAAATGAGGAGGTCGACTCTGTATGATTTTATACCATATACCTTTCTGCTGACTTCTTTCATCAAAATATTCTTTAAAATTGTGGAAACAATTTATTTTATAAAAACCTAGAATGTCAGTATAAAGTGGTAACATAAATTTCTCGTCGCCTTCTGTAATAGCCAATTTGGCCAATCTGTTTTTTTTATGACGAACCACACAGATTGGTCAGAGAAGCTGGCCTTGACTGCTTCACCGGATTGAGAGGTGGCATAGCTCTTAGGTCGCTTAGCCAGAACCTCTATCGCTAGTCACTCGACACAAGGGTTCCCCCGGTGAGGGGTAACCTCTGCTTAGAAGGTTAGGTCAACAAAGTTATTTGAATATACCGACCCAGACGTGGTTCGGCCTTCTCTGATATCATCAGATCAGAATACTAACGCGATTAGAGTAACCGTCCAAGCCGAGGTCTCGCGCCTTGCGCCATGTTGCTCTCAATAGACGTTCTAAGCGACCTAAGAGCTCCGCCACATCTTAAACCCGTTGAAATTGTTACGTTCAGCATTTCTGGCCAAACAACATATGTTAGTCACAAAAAATAAGAAATATTAGTGTGTCCTTGTACTTAGCATTGGCTTGGTGCTGGCATTAAATCCGTCATCAAAGGGAAGACCTTATTAGAGGAAATTAATTAATAACGTTACAAAATTACAATTGAGAGTAAAGGATGTTTCGAAATTCAACCATTATCTATCACAATTCAAGCGCACTTCCTCCGCCGTTGTTTGTTAAATACCTGCCACATTAGCATCCGCCAGCGAAACCCTGATATAAGACGTTGCCTCACGCCGCATGCCGAGGAATAGTGTAAATATACCGCAATCGCTCAAACGCTAAGCCACATCATTCCACTTTATCAATCTCTGTTTGACATTCGTTTCCTTCTTTTAATTTAATGCGTTTGCTTTGCTGATAAAACTTATCTTGAAGGTTATCTCTTCTAAGATACCATAATCCAGGTAACCTTTTTTTTTGTTTTTGAACCCAATTTGAAATTACAATGGGTTCCGTCACATATAGGTTTACAAGGCAATGAGGAGGCTGACAGATTGGCCCCCCTTAGATATTAGGAGCGTTGCTGGAGTTTCTTCGGCCACTTCTTCTATCAGCGCCAACGCTTCCCGAAGTGGCACTCAAAGTTAGTTTAGCTTTTGAATGTCCTTAGATTATCCGTGGTCTTGGTTCGGCCTCTGATATCATCAGATCAGAATACTAACGCGATTAGAGCAACCGTCCAAGTCGAGGTCTCGCGGGCCCTAGCGCCATGTTGCTCTCAATAGACGTTCTAAGCGACCTAAGAGCTCCGCCACATCTTAAACCCGTTGAAATTGTTACGTTCAGCATTTCTGACCAAACAACATATGTTAGTCACAAAAAATAAGAAATATTAGTGTGTCCTTGTACTTAGCATTGGCTTGGTGCTGGCATTAAATCCGTCATCAAAGGGAAGACCTTATTAGAGGAAATTAATTAATAACGTTACAAAATTACAATTGAGAGTAAAGGATGTTTCGAAATTCAACCATTATCTATCACAATTCAAGCGCACTTCCTCCGCCGTTGTTTGTTAAATACCTGCCACATTAGCATCCGCCAGCGAAACCCTGATATAAGACGTTGCCTCACGCCGCATGCCGAGGAATAGTGTAAATATACCGCAATCGCTCAAACGCTAAGCCACATCATTCCACTTTATCAATCTCTCTGTTTGACATTCGTTTCCTTCTTTTAATTTAATGCGTTTGCTTTGCTGATAAAACTTATCTTGAAGGTTATCTCTTCTAAGATACCATAATCCAGGTAACCTTTTTTTTTGTTTTTGAACCCAATTTGAAATTACAATGGGTTCCGTCACATATAGGTTTACAAGGCAATGAGGAGGCTGACAGATTGGCCCCTTAGATGTTAGGAGCGTTGCTGGAGTTTCTACGGCCACTTCTTCTCCCAGCGCCAACGCTTCCCGAAGTGGCACTCAAAGTTAGTTTAGCTTTTAATGTCCCTTAGATTATCCGTGAAATAGCAACCGACCGAGTCTTGGTTCGGCCCTCTCAGGCGCCCTCGGATCGAAATGCTTACGCGTAACATAGTAACCGTCCAAGTCGAGATTACCTCTCACCGGGGACCCTTGTGTCTAGTTACTAGCGATTCAGCAAGGTTCAGGCTAAGCGACCTAAGAGCTCCGCCACATCTTAAACCCGTTGAAATTGTTACGTTCAGCATTTCTGGCCAAACAACATATGTTAGTCACAAAAAATAAGAAATATTAGTGTGTCCTTGTACTTAGCATTGGCTTGGTGCTGGCATTAAATCCGTCATCAAAGGGAAGACCTTATTAGAGGAAATTAATTAATAACGTTACAAAATTACAATTGAGAGTAAAGGATGTTTCGAAATTCAACCATTATCTATCACAATTCAAGCACACTTCCTCCGCCGTTGTTTGTTAAATACCTGCCACATTAGCATCCGCCAGCGAAACCCTGATATAAGACGTTGCCTCACGCCGCATGCCGAGGGAATAATGTGAATATACCGCAATCGCTCAAACGCTAAGCCACATCATTCCACTTTATCAATCTCTCTGTTTGACATTCGTTTCCTTCTTTTAATTTAATGCGTTTGCTTTGCTGATAAAACTTATCTTGAAGGTTATCTCTTCTAAGATACCATAATCCAGGTAACCTTTTTTTTTGTTTTTGAACCCAATTTGAAATTACAATGGGTTCCGTCACATATAGGTTTACAAGGCAATGAGGAGGCTGACAGATTGGCCACCCTTAGATGTTAGGAGCGTTGCTGGAGTTTCTACGGCCACTTCTTCTCCCAGCGCCAACGCTTCCCGAAGTGGCACTCAAAGTTAGTTTAGCTTTTGAATGTCCCTTAGATTATCCGTGAAATAGCAACCGACCGAGTCTTGGTTCGGCCCTCTTAGGCGCCCTCGGATCGAAATGCTTACGCGTAACATAGTAACCGTCCAAGTCGAGATTACCTCTCACTGGGGGACCCTTGTGTCGAGTTACTAGCGATTCAGCAAGGTTCAGGCTAAGCGACCATAGCGACGATAGTTGGTCAAGAAAAAAAACGTTATAAACAAATCTCTGTTAGCGCACGCGACTGTACCGACCCCGATGTACTCATTTAATTTGGCACGTTATTTCAACCTTAATTCGTCACACAAATTCACACGACATAGAGTACAACAACACAACACGCTAACAGAGGCCGCTCTCATTCTATCATTACAATTATGCGATGATTCAAGTCCGACCAATCAGATCTGACCTCCGATGCAATCCGTTCCTCTAACATTAATAGAACTGTATAAAGGACTGGTGTCCCTTGTTATTGTTCTGCTTCAAGTGGTCGTGTGTTGACCTCGAAATGAACTCTGTTGGCCACATTATGTGATATCATCAACTTTATACAGTAGATGGCCTTCGGGTATTATGCAGATTTATTAACGGAATATTAATAATATCTATACGTATACACGTATTATATATTTATTATTAGACTCTCTATATATGCCATATAAAGGTAGTATTTCGCGCGCACCACATTGGGTAGTCCTGCACCGCTGAAAATCAGCGCACATAATTACACAATCGCTCACACATACGCTACTACTGCATAAAATTTACGTCAAAAATTTAATATTTAATAAAAAATACCTACTAATTAGACTAGCTTGTCCCATGTAACAATCATAAATTGCATGTGATTTTTTTTTTTTTGTGACGAACTACACAGATTGGCCAGAGAAGCTGGCCTTGACTGCTTCACCGGATTGAGAGGTGCCATAGCTCTTAGGTCGCTTAGCCTGAACCTCTATTGCTAGTAACTCGACACAAGGGTCCCCCCGGTGAGGGGTATTGCATGTGACACACAAGAGATTACTATAGTACAATATACTTAGTTTGGGGTTCACAAATATTGGTCGCTTCACTTACGTGTATACGATGCATACGTATTTTTATAAAAAAAAAGAAAGCTACGCTAGCAATATTTTTTTTTCTGATAAGACATCTGCGGTAATTTATACAACTATGATATAAGGACGTCAAATACTTCAGTCCGCGATGTATTTTTTTCTTTATTTGTTAGGGACTTTTGCCGTTTTGGGCATGTTAGCATCACACCTTAACCTACGCACAAACGCATCGGTCGCATGAAGCGAGAAAGAAAGTCATCAATGTTGTATGCCCATAGCCACCATCTTCCTCGCTCCCTCTCAGGTCGGGTCAGACAGCAGCATTAAGAAGACACCCACATGTTGCTCCTTAGTTTTAGATTCGAGAACCATACGCGTACAGATAACAGTAAATTCTTTGTGACTATGACGATTTAACATGTAATTTGATTCATGAACTGTAACTTTACCTTTCATAGGTCAGCGAAAAACGTGTCAGGGTTAGCAAGCGTGTTACAGAGACCCGTGCGTTTTATTTGAGAACTCATTACGACAAATGCTTACATGTTCCATGAAACGTAGCCGAACTATCGAGTGTTTTACGCGATTAGAGTAACAAACCAAACCGAGGTCCCTTCGCGGAGGTCTTTGAGTTATTCCCAATAGAGGTTATAGTTAAGCGACGAACTGTGCCACCACTAAAAATCAAATGGAATGTGACGTTTTTTATGATGAACTACACAGATTAGCCAGAGAAGCTGGCCTTGACTGCTTCACCGGATTGAGAGGTGGCATAGCTCTTAGGTCGCTTAGGGTTTTCTTACGATATTTTAATTAACTATGGTAAATAATTGTTACCAGCGTTTAAATATTTAAATAAAAAAATGCAGGGCAATTAAAGCTTCAAGGATAACTGGCCATCTACGTTTACGTCTTTCGGTAAATATAGAAAAAGAAAGTATATGATGTCATCATTACAATAGCCTTTTAAAGGCCATTAGACCCTAAACGTACGTCATTTGTCTCCGTTGCTCGTGTTTCGCTATTTATACTAGTCTTCACGATCTTGTTGCAGTTATTATATGTACGAATCTGGCCTTTATTTGTAAAGTACTTAGGTTCCTTGTCAATTGCCTCTTTACGGCTGTTGCGGTCGTTAATTTCTGCAGCGTAATCCTCCACACAATTGGTTGATTACAACAATTAATCGCAATTGAAAGGAATTCGGTCGACTTCCTACATTTTGTTGTTCACTATAACGTTATGTTGTGGTGGAAAACGCATGCTTTTTATAGCTCAATTTTTTTCTGATAAGACATCTGCGGTCATTTATACAACTATGATATAAGGACGTCAAATACTTCAGTCCGCAATGTTTTTTTTTCTTTATTTGTTAGGGACTTTTGCCGTTTTGGGCATGTTAGCATCACACCTTAACCTACGCACAAACGCATCGGTCGCATGAAGCGAGAAAGAAAGTCATCAATGTTGTATGCCCATAGCCACCATCTTCCTCGCTCCCTCTCAGGTCGGGTCAGACAGCAGCATTAAGAAGACACCCACATGTTGCTCCCTTAGTTTTAGATTCGAGAACCATACGCGTACAGATAACAGTAAATTCTTTGTGACTATTACGATTTAACATGTAATTTGATTCATGAATTGTAACTTTACCTTTCATAGGTCAGCGAAAAACGTGTCAGGGTTACCAAGCGTGTTACAGACACGACCCGTGCGTTTTATTTGAGAACTCATTACGACAAATGCTTACGTGTTCCATGAAACGTAGCCGAACTATCGCGATTAGAGTAACAACCCAAACCGAGGTCCCTTCGCGGAGGTCTTTGAGTTATTCCCAATAGAGGTTATAGTTAAGCGACGAACTGTGCCACCCCAAAAATCCTAAGAAACAGTCATCTTCTCCGGTTAAATTAGGTTAAATAAGAACTCAGCCTCAGTCGAAAAAAAAGTTCGATAAGAAAACCGTCTGGTCTTTATTTGATTGTCCAGTTTTATAGTATTTATCTGTGAATGAGACTTATTATTGCCCTGTGGGTGTTGAATCGCAGCCGTTCTATTTTCAGTCAGGTACCTAACTACTATATTGTCTGCTTTAGAAGTGTGCACTCATTAGAGACGTAACCGATTAATCAATTGGCTACTAAATGGTTTGACACGTACGTGTCAAGATCCGGTCTACATCCGCAATCTGGTCTCCTCGGAGGCAACTTCCTCAAGTTCAGGGAATTTGCACACGCTTGGCAAAAAAGAAGGTCCCGTTAGAAAAGTCGTTTGGCGCCGTCGAGCGAACCGTTGTGGTGTCGTAGAGCCCCTAGAGGGAGTCAAGAAGCTGCGTGTGAGGCCACACCGCCAGACCACGCGTACCCGCCCCGCGTTTCGTCCCATATAACCGCGAGGTGGTGGGTAATCAATTGGCTACAAAAATAGAAGTGACGAAATGTTAATACGAGCAGCGAAGCTATTTTTATGTTCGTGACAGATATGTAATGACTTTTCTACAAAATGAAATGTGATATTTCATTCGTGCCCTATCGCTTCTAAAGGTAACTTTGAAATTTGATGGCGAGTTTCTCAATGTCTCTGGTTTTGTTTATTGTTTCATAGCGCTGTCGTATCTGAACCAATTTCGCAATTATTCCTCGATAGGGTTGAGTTTCAATAAGGTTCCGTAGTAATTTCGTTGGCATTGAACATTGGTTTATACCGAAGATACGAGTATATAGGGGAGATGGCACCTTAAGAAGAATAAAGCTATATCTAATCTGTCTTATATCTGTTTATACTAGTTTATACAAATTCATAGTATGTTTTGATTCGATGTCAGTTAATAGGAATCAACCTTCACTGAGCTCACGGCAATCCATACGTTATTGTAGAATGAAGAATGTAGAGGCGGTTGTTATGCAAATAGGGGCCTATTACATTTGTCTGTGCGTCCGTCTGTGACGCAACGCCTCGAGCATGACGATATGAGTTATAACAAATTTATGACTAAATTTAGCAGAATATTCCATGAATAGCTCGAGTTTTGTTAGTATAGCGAATGTTTAGAGATTTATGAAATCATCTAAACACGTCGCGAAATTATGTGACGTTAATTTTAATAAGTATATTTGCTTTACGAGTAAAAATAAAAACAATTGACAGTCTGACATTTAATGTGACATTTGACATCTCCGAGATTTTCGCAATTCCGTTTCAATTTTATTAAAACTTTTTGGAAAACAGGTATCTTCAAATCAATTTCGTTCAAAGCTACACAATTTCAGTGACAAATAGCGGTATGCTGAGACGACGTACAAAACGCTTCACTTAAATGATTTTTTTATTGGATTTAATTTGTTGTGAAATGGTTATTCAAGTTCTATTCTTGTTTTATATCTGTCTCAATTAAAAAGAATTGAAAAAAAAGTTGTGAATTGAAAAAAAAATTAAAAAAAAAGGTGACAAAAAACGTGATACTTTTATGTTAATTAATATACTTATTTAATATCAGTTATATTGATATAGAAGTATCTATTTATGTATATGTAAATGTATATTTATTTATCTATATAATAGTTTTAAAACGCTATTTTTAGCGGCACTACCCTTAGCCTGCTCTTAACCACTAAAAGTTAGCTGGAAGAAAATGCTAAATAGCATTAAGTTCGCCTTTGTACATACTCTTTGGTGCAATAAAGGATTTATCTATCTATCAGTACCTATAAGTTAATTTTTCGTGACAATTTCCTACATCTGTTTTCCTTGATTATTTTTTATTTAAATTTTAAGTTAGCAAAATATACACATAATTCGAGTTAAAGTTAAGTTGAAGTCTTTTTATATATAATATATATGTCCCACTGTTGAGCGCAGGCCTTCTCTGTAAAGAGAGTATAAGGGCATAGTCCGCCACGCGGCCTTAGTGCGTATTGGCAGACTTCACATGCCTTAGAAAAAAATTCTAAGACATGTAGGTTTACTCACGATGTTTTCCTTCACCGCCGAGCGCGTGGTAAATCAGCACATAAAATTGCAACAACAAATTTATCGAATTCGGGTTGCTAGTGTATATATATGCAACTTGATTGTTGGTGTTGAAAGGTCAAATTAAAAACGATTTGTCAAAAGTCGCGCCAAAGTTGTTGATTTCTGCGCATTGCTACAATAAAACGATTCAAAATGGCGTCACGGCGGCGCCTGCGTCGCATCTACTTTTTTTCTTTGCACATTATTCGGCGTCACGTACACTGCACATTAAACCCTGCATGCAAGTTGCATTTGTAGACAACATTTCCGTCACTTTACAGCATCATCATTATAATCTAACACAATATATATTTAATCTTTATTTCCTCCGAAATAAGTGTGTAAAAGGCCGACTTATTGCGAAAATGGTTTTCTCTGCCAGTGTGACTTGGGATTCTGTACAGACAAAGTAACGGGTGCATACTTGCAACATGTTACATGCATATCAACAAATGTATAAATTAAAGTACACTTTATATATGTCCCATTGGTGGGCAGAGGCCTTCTCTGTAAAGAGAGTATAAGGGCATAGTCCGCCAGGCGGCCCTAGTGCGAATTGGCAGACTTCACATGCCTTAGAAAAAAATTCTAAGACATGTAGGTTTTCTCACGATGTTTTCCTTCACCGCCGAGCGCGTGGTAAATCAACACATAAAATTGCAACAACAAATTTATCGAATTCGGGTTGCTAGTGTATATATATGCAACTTGATTGTTGGTGTTGAAAGGTCAAATTAAAAACGATTTGTCAAAAGTCGCGTCAAAGTTGTCGATTCCTGCGCATTGCTACAATAAAACGATTCAAAATGGCGTCACGGCGGCGCCTGCGTCGCATTTACTTTTTTTCTTTGCACACTATCCGGCGTCTCGAACACTGCAAATCCATTAAACTCTGCATGCAGGTTGCATTTGTAGACAACATTTCCGTCACTTTACAGCATCATCCTTATAATCTAACACAATATATATTTAATCTTTATTTCCTCCGAAATAAGTGTGTAAAAGGCCGACTTATTGCCAAAATGGTTTTCTCTGCCAGTGTGACTTGGGATTCTGTACAGACAAAGTAACGGGTGCATACTTGCAACATGTTACATGCATATCAACAAATGTATAATTTAAAGTACACTTTATATATGTCCCATTGGTGGGCAGAGGCCTTCTCTGTAAAGAGAGTATAAGGGCATAGTTCGCGGCCTTAGTGCGGATTGGCAGACTTCACATGTATTAGATAAATTTCTAAGACATATAGGTTTCCTCACGATGTTTCCCTTCGTCGCCGAGCGCGTGGTAAATCAGTGTATTGCAACAACAAATTTATTGGTGCCGGCACCGGGATCGAACTCGGGTTACTAGCGTACCATGCACCTTAAGTCAACCGCCCGGACACTAAGCTACCACGGCTCATTGAACAAATCTATTCATCTATACAAATCAATGATATTGGTACGTCTGATTGTAATATTAAAATAATTTTTTAACAATTTTTGTCTGTCTATCTTTTAGTTCCAGTTTATCTTTGAACGGCTAGATCGATTATGACGGGAATTTACTGGCAGATGTAATACTAGCTGTATTGTATGTACTAAGGAGTACTAGGATTATGACTTTTATTTTAGAAAAAAATAGAAATTATCCGCCGAGAGCAGCTAGTTAAAATATAATTTTTGTAACAATTATTTACGTAAATATTTAAAAAGTTCTGTTTTTTCTACCGACAAATGTATTTTGGGTTATTAATTATAAATTGTTCAACTACGTAATCTTACTTAACAAAAACAATATATGATTACAACATTCTAAATTTCTATTTTCTACCTGGCAACCACGTACAAAAGAAGCGTGCCAGGTCATGACTGTACACTCATCAGCATGTTGCGTAAAGCGAGGTAAATATGAATGCACGAACTTAGGGTTCCGTAGAAGTATTGTAATAGGTTAAAGTTAGAACGTCCTGTGTTTTAACATAGATTGATTTAAAAATAGTCTAAGCTATAAACATTTATTTAAATGCCGCTCGAAGTTTCTTCGGTTTGCCGAGAAATAATATTTTTTGAACACAATAAAAAAAGCAGAGATACTTCGCTACTAAACACGGACGCTCTCTTTTATTTATTAAGTTATATTACCATGACTGACCATCTACATTCGTACTCATTGTCGCTATGAAGTACTTACCTATTTTTTGTTAACGGGGAGGAAATCTTCAAAAAGATACCCCGCCTTGTAGGAAGGCGGCGGTTATCTGGGGTTTTTATCCACTAAAAAATCCCCGGTGGCCCTTACTAGGGCTCCGGGATCTCCAGTGGAACGCACCGGAGCCCCTCTGCACTGTGCTCTTAGCACGTATCGGGGGGGTCACTTCCTCCTCCCCTGTGTCCTCGCAGTGCAAGGCGACATGGGCCAGCCGATGTCGCCTTCTTCCCGACAAAGGCCCCCACCATTGTCGTCCAGTAAACCCGAGGCCCTTCTTAGTCACCGTCTACGACAGGCAGGGGATACCGTATTCTTGAGATCCCAGAACTCCAGGGCTGAAGAAGTACTTACCTAGTCTTGGATTGTTATCTAAGTCTACCAATAACTTACTCACCAAACAATTTTTTATTCCATTTTTAGTTCCCTGGTATATCTTCGGAATCCAATTAAATAAATTTGAATACATCCGTCTGCGACATAATCCAATAATACCAATCTAGGTGGGCCCGTGCAATTCGCGCAGTGACCGGGTGTTGCGGAAGAACTGCACGATGATCCCGTAACCCTCGTATATACTGACGAACTTGATGATATACCGCGTGAAGATTTTTGGTCTGTTGGAGCATTACCCTGTTTCCGGAATGTGCGTTCCATTAGCATTTAGTTACACACGATAATAAGAAAAAAAATCGTCGCTCGTTACATTTAGGTCACTATCCCGGCGATGTTAGAAAGATTCAAGATTCTTATGTTTCGAATAAACTCGAAAGTAACAACACAAAGAAGAACTTTCACTTGGCAAATTAGCTCATCAAAATCATTCAATTTGCAATTGTGAGAAGAGAACGGTACGAAATGCATTACGATGCCGTATTGCTTTCTATCCGTAACGCTCTCGACGGTTCGAATTTAACCTGCAATAACAATCGCTTGACCCGACCAGCGGCGCACTTTACCATGCCGTCATGTTTCTAAAGCGAATCATCATTTCTATCGTTATGGTATTGTAATTTCTAGAAAGTTCCAGACAAACGCACAGGCCCGCAAATTCGTGTACGAGTATTTATAATAGTGATAATCTTTATTGAATTACAGCTATGATACGCAAAATAATGTTGTCCTTTCTGTTATACTCGGAAATCCTGTATTTTAGAAGACCTTCCGACATATTGCCATCGTGCACAAATCAAACTTAGAAATCAATCAAAGATACACCAGCGTTCCCAGCCCGCTTCGCCAACAATAAATTTACATCATTAAATATTTCATTTAACTGTCACAATATATTAAATTATTAATTTCTCTCCGTATTCATTCTCTTCTATTCTCTTCTCGAGCGGGTGAAGATCATTATCTACATACTAGCATACTACTGTGTACAATAAACTCCCGAAATGGCACTCAAAGTTAGTTTTAAATGTCTCTTAGATTATCCGTGAAATAGCAAACGACCGAGTCGTGGTTTGGCCCTCTGGGGCGCCCTCGGATCGGAATGCTTACGCGTAACATAGTAACCGTCCAAGAAGAGGTTAACCCTCACCGGGGGGACCCTTGGGTCGGTTTATTAGCAATAGAGGTTCAGGTTAAGTGACCTAAGATCTATGCCACCTCTCAATCCGGTGAAGCAGTCAAGGCCAGCCTCTCTGGCCAATCTGTGTAATTCGTCATTAAAAAAGTACAATAAATACAATATCGTTCTTATCATTTATAGAAAAACATATCGTAGTTTATGTCAGAAATAAAAATACGACGTGTGGCTTGTTTGATAGCTCAAAAGATGAGTATGTTAGCTAGCAACACATGGCACCCAGCGATTGTCCACTTCCAATGATATCTTAGTGATCTACCTGAATGTTATTTCTTTGTACAAGGTTACAATGTCTTAATAAAGCGAGTGTATTAGTTATTGGACTATTTTATTCCACAAGACGTACACGTTATTACATGTGATATTGAGTTATTCGTATATTTGTTTCGCGCATCCTTAATGCAAATTTAGGACATATCTCCGGTGCGTTCCACTGGAGATCCCGGAGCCCCTCGTCATGCACCGAGGAAAGGGCCACCGGGGAGGTTTTAGTGGGTAAAACCCCACATAACCGCCGCCTTCCCCAGATAGCGGGGTATCTTTTGAAGATTTCCTCCCCGTTAACAAAAAAAAAATTTAGGACATATATTTATTACTTATGAGGCAACAAACATAAAAAACATACAGACGAATTGAGAACGTCTCCCGTTTTTGAGGTCGTTGAAGAAAAGTATTAAAGGAATTAACAACGAACGACCTATGTAGCATAATTCGAAAATTATTCCGATTCAATGAGATATAGATAACAACAGCACTCACTTAAGAAATAAAGACAGGTCAAGTTTGTACGAATATTTCTCGAATTCTGGCCACCTTAACCTCGTCCCGTTAAAAGGTCCTGGCCAATTAAACGTACGTAACGGTGCCGGCGTGTTCTCGTGACACTGTTACTGTTATTGTCCTTAACGTGGGTTCGTTTATTTATCGTGTTTTTTTTTTTAAGATTTTATCGCGACAAGGCAAAAGTTGGTGTTTCCGACTGTCTGGGATATTTCAATTACATTTCGTCGTTTCATGGGAGCTCATTATATTCTTTTAAGAATATATCGACACCAACAATTTATAGTCGCTGTAAAGTATATTTCTTTGTGTGTGTGTGTTAACAAGAGATGGAAAAAAGTGATGAGTGAAAACATCCCTAACCACCCACGTTGGGGGAACTAGCTATAGCATAGGCAGATTTTGCTCAGAGAAAAATATGACAAGGGGCAATAAACTCTGATTTCTAGCAAATAAGTCAGTAGTTCTGCCTCATGCCACAAAAAAAAAATTATAGTCGAGAAAAATTAGTCATGTTACAGCCTTTATATATATATATATATATGTTGGGCGCAGGCCATCTGTGTAAAGAGAGTATAAGGGCATAGTCCGCCACGCGGCCCTAGTGCGTATTGGCAGACTTCACATGTCTTAGAAGAATTTTCTAGACATGTAGGTTTCCTCACAATGTTTTCCTTCACCGCCGAGCGCGTGGTAAATCAGCACATACATTTGTGACAACAAATTTATTGGTGCTGGCACCGGGGATCGAAGTCGGGTCGCCAGCGCACTGTGCAACCTAAGCCGACCGCTCGGACACTGAACTACTACGGCTCACGACAATGACAGATTGTCAGCTTGAAACTTGTACTAACCTCTATTGTGACACTCTAACTAAAACATATCTCAAAATCTAGCCCGCGATCTTCAAGGTCCAATGTCTAAAAATCGATTTTATACAAATTTATTGTATATAACTCGTTTCCTATGGGTTTTATGCTATTTGCATGTATCATGAATATTGTAGAACATTAAATTCTCTACAACTTTTGCTTAAACATTGTTTTATATGTTGAACCCTTTTTCGAGATAGAGGGTAGGGCAGAACGCGGGCAGTTTTAACAATTTAGAGTATCGTATCATTCGAGATCAAAATTTATCTACCCTAATAGAGATCAAGGTTCAGCGCCTTAATAACTATCACCTCTTAATCATGAAGTGATGAAAGCCTTTGTGGTTAACAGAAAAAATTACTTAATCCTTGATCAAATAAAATGTACCTATTAATGGCTATTTACTTTACGAATAGCTTTCATTATATTCGGGTGCCCAGAGTCTGCTAAATGCCAATGACATTTCACTATGATACCAACCAATTACATTTCAATTATCATTGTGCCAAAAACCGTAATCTAGTAACAAAATGTTTTAAATATATAATTTTCAATTATTTGTAACAATTTCACAATACAGAGGGGCTCCGGTGCGTTCCACTGGAGATCCCGGAGCCTCTCACCATGCACCTAGGAAGGGGGGAGGTTTTAGTGGGTAAAAACCCCACATAACCGCCACTTCCCCCCCGAAAGCGGGGTATCATTTTGAAGATTTCCTCCCCGTTAACAAAAAAAAATTAGGACATATAATTATTAGTTATGAGGCAATAAACATAAAAAACATACAGACGAATTGAGAACGTCTCCCGTTTTTGAGGTCGTTGAAGAAAAGTATTAAAGGAATAAACAACGAACGACCTATGTAGCGTAATTCGAAAATTATTCTGATTTAATGAGATATAGATAACAACAGCACTCACTTAAGAAATAAAGACAGGTCAAGTTTGTACGAATATTTCTCGAATTCTGGCCACCTTAACCTCGTCCCGTTAAAAGGTCCTGGCCAATTAAACGTACGTAACGGTGCCGGCGTGTTCTCGTGACACTGTTACTGTTATTGTCCTTAACGTGGGTTCGTTTATTTATCGTGTTTTTTTTTTAAAGATTTTATCGCGACGACGCAAAAGTTGGTGTTTCCGACTGTCTGGGATATTTCACTTACATTTCGTCGTTTCATGGGAGCTCATTATATTCTTTTAAGAATATATCGACACCAACATTGTATAGTCGAGAAAAATTAGTCATGTTACAGCCTTTATATATATATATATATATGTTGGGCGCAGGCCATCTGTGTAAAGAGAGTATAAGGGCATAGTCCGCCACGCGGCCCTAGTGCGTATTGGCAGACTTCACATGTCTTAGAAGAATTTTCTAGACATGTAGGTTTCCTCACAATGTTTTCCTTCACCGCCGAGCGCGTGGTAAATCAGCACATACATTTGTAACAACAAATTTATTGGTGCTGGCACCGGGGATCGAAGTCGGGTCGCCAGCGCACTGTGCAACTTAAGCCGACCGCCCGGACACTGAGCTACCACGGCTCACGATAATGACAGATTGTCAGCTTGAAACTTGTACTAACCTTTATTGTGACACTCTAACTAAAACATATCTCAAAATCTAGCCCGCGATCTTCAAGGTCCAATGTCTAAAAATCTATTTTATACAAATTTATTGTATATAACTCGTTTCCTATGGGTTTTATGCTATTTGCATGTATCATGAATATTGTAGAACATTAAATTCTCTACAACTTTTGCTTAAACATTTTTTTATATGTTGAACCCTTTTCGAGATAGAGGGCAGGGCAGAACGCGGGCAGTTTTTTAACAATTTAGAGTATCGTATCATTCGAGATCAAAATTTATCTACCCTAATAGAGATCAAGGTTCAGCGTCTTAATAACTATCACCTCTTAATCATGAAGTGATGAAAGCCTTTGTGGTTAACAGAAAAAAACTGGCCACCAGCAAAGTTTATGTAAAACAAATAAAAAATCAAAACTTCCTATACAAAGCTCGTTACTATACGACAGGTGGGGAGGTTTAAGTGGACTTGAGTGGTTTACATTCGACACGCTGTCTATTCGAGTGTCTGTAACACCCACATTATATAGCGAGATGAATGAATGAATAACTGTAGACAATTATAGAAATTTAATTAGCAATAAGTATACGGAAGAAATATTTATAAAATTTTGTAAAGAGACTGTATTAAAAGTGATTAATGGAAACAAAACAAATAAAAAGTAAAGAGAATCAAACAAAAATTATAAACAGTAATAACACATAAACAAATAGATTAATTACGAAAATAAACGTAGAAATAAATAATGGAAAAATTAGAGAAACTAAGGAAATGTATAAAGTAGAAATAAGAAAATTAGAAATATGTTTTTATATAAGTTGATCAATGAATAAGTAGTAAATTAACGTAAGTTAAAAATACCCCCAGACAAACACGCTTGGGAATAACACATTGTAAGTAATCATCAATAAAAATCAATAAAAATAAAAAAAAAAAACACCCACATTATACAAAGTTTTTAGTGACCGCCGTATTCTTTAACCGAATTCAAAAATGGAGGAGGTTATGAAAAGCTTGTGGAGTCATCTACAAGGTTCACGGGAACCTCGCAGGTACGGGCCTCGGGGTGTTACCCCATTACCCAGGTTATCAGCGCAGGGGGCGACTGCTCCCCTGGTCTTGGGTACCGTTTTAGCACGGATTTTTTAGGCATAACTATTTTTGCGTCGAGGCTAATCCCTCAGGCGTCAGCCTCGACGAATCTATCTTCTACGCCCTCTCGTCCTCTCGGTCTCGATTGAGACGGAGGTCGAGAGGGGGCCTATGTGTTCAAAAGCTCCCTAGAATAGGGGAATTTGATCCTATGGGGCACGTCTGGAGGACGTGCGTGTTGCGGGGCGAACCCGCGCAGGTGTTCGTGCGGACCGTTGTCCACACGGTCGAATAAGTTACGAGCTAGTCTCGTGACAAATTCGTGGATCGGTTCGATGCCTAAATCGCGGATGAAAAGCTTGTGCTTACATACTGATTCAAGTACTCCAATATAATTGAGATTAACTCTCTGTACATATTATTTATTAATAAAAATTAAAGTATTACTATTCAATATAACATTTATTGATTTAGTTTTTCAAATTTACAATGAACTTTATTGAGTGTGTTGACTATCCTTTTCCGGTCCTTTTATTATATATAAACTACTTTTAATAACACCAAAGAATTTTAGCTTCTCACGCGCTTAAAAAGAAAAATGTCATTTTAGAAAATTTTAAAATTAGATTATTACTAAAAAGATCCTAGTGGTAGCAATATTTTTGTATGGATAAACGAGACTTTCTTGAGACATCTAGTGAGCTTCACGTTTAATTTCTTAAAGTGTATTTTATCTATATAAAAATATTGTTAACAGTAGGCTCTTTTAGTAACAAACTAATTCTAAATTTAATCGACGATATGTAAAAAATAATAACATTTTTTCTTGTGAAAAGAAATTGTACCAGAGCGACACAATGTTATTCTTGATTTTTTCTCGATCTGGGAAACGGTTTCAACTTTTTTCCAAATTTTGTTTAAACCGGGTTTTGGGGGCGATAAATCTATCTAGCTAATAATTTGTTTAGTTAATGCTGCCGCTTGTACCATATTTTTAGTTCATTAGATGGCGTTGTTAAGCAACAGTAAGTCAATGTTTATTTCAATATGAAAATGCCAGCTAGTATTCGAAAATCGTCAGTACTCAATCATACACTTAGCTTCTGCGCAAACTGCGTTAATAATCCGAAAAAGGTTTTCATTGGTATCATTATTATGAACTCTGCGACCAAACCCCAGTGAAACTTTAGATGGCTGATTGTAGATTATTCCATGTTTCGTTATTGGTGAGTAGTGAGTAAGTGAGTACTTTGGTCATATAATGCGTAGTAACAAATACGAACTACTCCTACTCATCATCTCTTCAACAATATACCCCACCTTCTGGGGGGAAAGCGGTGTAATGTGGTGTTTTTACCCACTAAAACCCCCCGGTAGCCCTGGGTGCATGGTGAGGGGCTCTAGGATCTCCGCACCGGCCTGTCCATCAACGACTGTACGTTTTCGCGTAACCTTCTCCCACGCACTGCCAACTTGTGGAATCAACTGTCGCTAGCGGTGTTTCTGAACGTTTACGATTTAGGGACCTTCAAGAAACGAGCCTATTCCTATCTCAAAGGTCGGCAACGCACCTACAGCTCCTCTGGTGCTGTGGATGTTCATGGGCGACGGTGATCACTTAAGATCAGGTGAGCCGTATGCTCGTTTGCCACTTTTCATATAAAAAAAACCAGCCTATCTGCACTGTGCTCTTTGGAGAGCACGTCCCGGGGGGAAGGTTAATCCCTCCCTTCCCAATGCAAGGCGACACGGGCCGGCCGATGTTCTTCCAGGTCCACTTTGGCGGACGACAAGGCCCTTTAAGTCGCCTTCTACTGAACCAAAACTTAACTAAATTATTGTCATCTCGTTTCCCAGTTCCCTCAGTAACACAGGACGCCACAGCCAACACGATACGAGATGATGTGCAGGCTGGGTTACTGTACAAATAATTAAATGGTTTACGGCGCTTTTACACAAAGAGTGCGGTTTGAATTTATGTCCCACAGAGCACTGCAGTTGGGTGTAGGGAAAACATCTTAAAATAACTGTGTTGTTACGTTACGGCTTTTGTATAAGAATGTGCTAACTTTTTGAAGTAAAACTTGTTTGCGCACGCCTGATTTGAAGAGTAAGGTGGTGACTGCGTTAAGAAAAGTGTGATCGGATTAACGTGACGGCTAAGAGCTCTAGCCTCCTCTAAATCCGGTGAAGCAAAAAAATTTCATCCTTTTGTTGTGAACATCCCTCAAACCTGAACGAAGCGATTTGCTTCGTCTTTTTCATTGTTCGTACAGCAAAGGACTGGAATAGTTTGCCCGCGTCTGTCTTTCCTTCCAATTACAACGTGGGTATTTTCAAGAGTAGAGTGAATAGGCATTTACTAAGCTAGTGCGCCTTACCATCCAGGACTGCATTTCCACTTAACATCAGGTGGGATCGTAGTCAAGCACTTGCTTAGAAATTATAAAAAAAAAAGTCAGCTTCTCTACCATTTATAATAAGAAAAAATATCAAAGCGAAACATTGTGACGGACATTAAATGAATCGCAGCGAGGACGCAAATAACATAAAACAAATGAATGAATGAATGACGTTTATACTGAAGTTTGGGACCGGGCGCGACACATGTTGGGGCGGCCATTTTTTTTGTTACCGCGCACACGCTTATCGTCGCATAAATCATTTCAAAACGGCCATTGTGTCTTAAATATGGACAATATAAGAATTACAACATTTACATTTTTTACGTCCACCCCAAGACCTCTTATGGCGTTTTGTTGACATAGACAAAGCTTTCAACAATGTATGCAACAATCTGATCGTGCTACGGTTTAGTCCCTTAAATAACTCTAATGTTAGAATATAATATTATCTATCTATTAAACGAGCAATTTTTGTATGCATACGTCGATTACATAGAAAAATGACAAAATTAGATTATTACTAAAAAGAGCCTACTGTTAACAATATTTTTATATAGACACATACACTTTAAGAAATTAAACGTGAAGCTCACTAGATGTCTCAAGAAAGTGTCTTTTATCCATATAAAAATATTGCTAACACTAGGATCTTTTTAGTAATTCTAAATTTAAACGACGATATGTAAAAAAATAATAACATTTTTTTCTTGTGAATAGAAATTGTACCAGAGTGACACAACGTTATTCTTGATTTTTCTCGATCTGGGAAACGGTTTCAAGTTTTTTCCAAATTTTGTATAAACCGGGTTTTGGGGGCGATAAATCGATCTAGCTAATAATTTGTTTTAGTTAATGCTGCCGCTTGTACCATATTTTTAGTTCATTAGATGGCGTTGTTAAGCAACAGTAAGTCAATGTTTATTTCAATATGAAAATGCCAGCTAGTATTCGAAAATCGTCAGTACTCAATCATACACTTAGCTTCTGCGCAAACTGCGTTAATAATCCGAAAATGGTGTTCATTGGTATCATTATTATGAACTCTGCGACCAAACCCCAGTGAAACTTTAGATGGCTGATTGTAGATTATTCCATGTTTCGTTATTGGTGAGTAGTGAGTAAGTGAGTACTTTGGTCATATAATGCGTAGTAACAAATACGAACTACTCCTACTCATCATCTCTTCAACAATATACCCCACCTTCTGGGGGGAAAGCGGTGGTATGTGGTGTTTTTACCCACTAAAACCCACCGGTGGCCCTGGGTGCATGGTGAGGGGCTCTGGGATCTCCGCACCGGCCTGTCCATCAACGACTGTACGTTTTCGCGTAACCTTCTCCCACGCACTGCCAACTTGTGGAATCAACTGTCGCTAGCGGTGTTTCTGAACGTTTACGATTTAGGGACCTTCAAGAAACGAGCCTATTCCTATCTCAAAGGTCGGCAACGCACCTACAGCTCCTCTGGTGCTGTGGATGTTCATGGGCGACGGTGATCACTTAAGATCAGGTGAGCCGTATGCTCGTTTGCCACTTTTCATATAAAAAACCAGCCTATCTGCACTGTGCTCTTTGGAGAGCACGTCCCGGGGGGAAGGTTAATCCCTCCCCTCCCCAGTGCAAGGCGACACGGGCCAGCCGATGTCGCCTTCTTCCCGGATCCACTTTGGCGGACGACAAAGGCCCCTTTAAATCGCCTTCTACTACAGGGCTGAACCAAAACTTAACTAAGTTATAGTCATCCCGTTTCCCAGTTCCCGCAGTAACACAGAACGCCACAGCCAACACGATACGAGATGATGTGCAGGCTGGGTTACTGTACAAATAATTAAATGGTTTACGGCGCTTTTACACAAAGAGTGCGGTTTGAATTTATGTCCCACAGAGCACTGCAGTTGGGTGTAGGGAAAACATCTTAAAATAACTGTGTTGTTATGTTACGGCTTTTGTATGAAAATGTGCTAACTTTTTGAAGTAAAACTTCTTTGCGCACGCCTGATTTGAAGAGTAAGGTAGTGAATGCGTTAAGAAAAGTGTGATCGGATTAACGTGACGGCTAAGAGCTCTAGCCTCCTCTCAATCTGGTGAAGCAGTCGCGGCCAGCTTCTCTCTCCGTTATGTATAGGTTCGTGAAAAAAGAGATATTAATCCGGTTAATTTAGACATTCGAAGTTACCCACATTCCCACCAAGCTGAAAACCGGTAAGATTGTTTAAAATAACATAAAAACAAAATTTGATAGTTCCCCATCTTTCCCCTGTAAGGAAAAAAAATTATTCAAGGTACCTTTTTTTTCTACGAGCCACCGTTTTTGATGGTTATATCAACCATTCAAAAAGTTGTAAAAGTTGTAATCGTCATAATATGCACACGTTTCCTCGCCACCTATGAGGTAGTGTACTTAGCGTGTTTATTTAACGTAGTTCCCCAACCTTTTGAATCGTTATATCTCAAAAAAGGTGGCTCGTAGAGAAAAAAGTATTAATAAATTTTTTGTAGATAATTTTATGATCTACAATTTTTGTCTGAGGTATTTTTATGATAAAACTTACCGTTTTGCTAAAAATCGCGAAAAACTCATTTTTTTCATCTTTGACCTTGAATAAAACTTGACTGGACTATAAAGTGAATATAGAGTGTTACGTCTTAAATATTATATAAATAAATTTCTAAAAATATTTAATTTTATTTTAAGGATATTAAAATATCGTGCACAGTTTATTTCAGTTTGTTAGCGTCTTTATCTTCCGAGATATTCAAACTTTCTTAACCGACCCTTTATTTTTGCTCACGCGTGTAATTTCGCATCGGCCATCTTTTCAAAATGTCGGTTATAATTCTAAATTCAAATACGTTTTGTTTTAAATGAATTATCTAAATATTTATATGTGTACGAATGTTGTTTTGTTGCTGTAGTTTTAGTCGCAGATGGGCTATCAATACCAGATGTTTCGTTTAAGAAAACAAACGACCTTCTCTCTTAAATCGATGCGATGACGGACGAATGCGTTTTTTTAATTGTAGGACAAATGCATTTCGTGCGCGGAATGTTAATAGTTTTGTTATGTATAAATAACAATTATGGTCTAACGTTAAAATCAAATTAATTAACGGTATAAAACAAGGTTCACAAAGACAGACTTAATGCGTTATTGGCATTCTTTACCAACCTTGGGTGAGAGAAAACATTTAACCAGGTGTAATGATCAAGGAAAAGATAAGAAATATGACGAAATATTAAAATAAACACACATAAAAATACATGCGAAACATATGCTTCAATACATGTGAATATTCATAAGCAATCTTACAAATAAAAATGAGTTATAATATATCTATACCACCCTTACACTAATAGTCCTTATAATAATAGTCGAATGGTGGATTCGAACCCACGCCCTTACGATTCGTAGACCGTACCCTAAACCATTAGGCTTGTAACGCTTTATTTCACAGTTGTTTTATAATTTTCTATTTCCTTGGCTAATCATTTGACGTATGATGGTTAGGTTAGAATCCCACAGCCCTGTAGTTCTGGGCTCTCAAGAATAAGACTGCGGTATCCCCGGCCTGTCGTAGAAGGCGACTAAAAGGGGCCTCAGGTTCACTGAGCTACAAGGGCATTTGTCGTCCGCCAAGGTGGTCCCGGGAAGAAGGCGACATCGGCTGGCCCGTGTCGCTTTGCACTGCAAGCCCCCTCGCCCTCCCTCCCGGGAAGTGCTCTCCTTGAGCACAGTGGGGCTCAGTTGCTATCTTTTCAAGATTTCCTCCTCGTTAACAAAAAAAAAGGTTAGAATCCCAATCGGCTTGTTGCAATTAATATTTCATTTTCTTACGTATAGAAAATTGATTTTCACAAATTAATGCACGATGTATTATAGCTTTGGACTTATCTTTTAAGTTATAAATTAGGCGCAATTAGCTTAGTGAAAAACGAATAGCGATTGCTGTCTACCCCGTAAGGGTTTAAAGGACTTATGAGCTGATGGATTGCGATATGTGACAGGCGATGTGACCTATCGATAAAACTTAATTATTAATATAAAACTAAAATAAAAAATTCAAACAGTGTTATATGTCAATCCAGCAGAATTATCTAACATCCCGCCAAAAAGCAATTACGACCTTGAACGTGACAAAATGACAGGATTTAAAAGTTTAAAACTTTTAAATATAGAACAGCGCTTCCCCTGCGCCTCACTAGCGGCCAGTTTAAATTTAGAACTTGTTCTATTCCCGAACAGTGAACTCCCGGTCGAAGGCTCCTTATTGTTTTTGCTAGCGCGCCTGCCTACTTACACTATAATTATCGTCTAGTCAATATCAAGAAAATAACTGGCCAGTTATGTAAAAATTATGTAAGTGCAGTATGGTAAAAATTATATTAAAGGTATTTCAAAATAAATGTTTTATTAAATATTATTATAAAATTATATGCGTTTCGGAATGATATTTTTACAAAACTTTAATAAATGAAACATAATTTTTTTGCGTTTAATTTAGCGCGCTTTTATTTACTACTATTCTTTTTAATTATTTAACGTTAGTAAAACCTTTTTCGAAACACGATGAATCTTATGGCGGTCAATTCTGTATGTAGTCCTGTCCTTATCTTTATCAATTTATTACGTGAAACAAAAACTTTGACTTGCACCTTCTGCTTAGCAATGGTTAAATAAGTAAAGACAATTTTTTTGAAGATTTTATTGCCTGTTAAATAAATACACAATAGCCAATAGATTCACGGAATAAGTTTGCAGCAATTTTATGTGATTTTGCCAGTCACCATCCGCTTCAAGAATGGGTCGAGTTCGTTCCGTTTCAGCAGCATATCGCAGGCGTTGATTCGGTCCAGAAGGTTTTTGCGTCAAATCATGCGGCACCCAAACATCAAGCTTTTTGTATCCAGCCTTCTGCAGATGATTTAAAATGGTTTGGTGACTGATGTCACGAGATTCCACATGCCGGTCGAACTCGATGTAGTCCATGATTTGATCGGTATTTGTCGTCACAGGTCTTCCGCCGGCTGGCTTATCCATGGTGTCGTTTTCACCGGCTCTGAATCGTCGAAACCATTCCTCCGTGGTTCGAAGTGATAGAGTACCATCCCCAAAACACCATTAATCTCACGGAACGTTTCTCTAGCGGATTTGCCTTTAACGAAGGAAAACTTTAAAATAGCGCGAATTTCGGCGTTAGTGAAGTCCATGTCTACACGTCTATAACTGTTGAACGCAATATCCAAACTAATTATGCATAGCGTCGTTTTGTAGGTTATGTCAAGACCTTTCAAATTATGTATAGTATTGCTAGATACGAGCTCTGTAGCGCTTTGTACATAGCCGCGAAATTCAAAAGACAAAAAGGCGTAAGGAGATATTTGACAACCTATTATATGTGATTTATGTTTCGAAAATATAATTACTAGAATTTTAAACAGTCGTATACATTGTAGATACTGTAAAACTAATTTTAAGTAATTAACACTTCTGTAATAAATATTAAACATAGTTCAGTAAACTTAATTGCCAGTCTGGTGTCGCTTTAACAGTATGTATTTTCCAGTATGCTAAATTTAGTTGCATCCAACTTACTTATCTTTATTTTGCTTTTAATTATTTTTAACTATATCGGCAGTTGACATCAAATCAACTAGCCTTGTCCTAGTTTGATGGCAATGATTGATTAAGCATTTACTTGCTTCATTGATAGGTTTTGGTGCTATTCAAATACAATTAAATGAATTGATGGTACTGTTAGACAATGCAACAATGACGCAATATCTGTGTAGACTCGCAAAAATTATTTTAAAAAGGACGATTTCTAAATAGAATAAAAGAACGCAAATATTTTTAATTTAAAAAATTAAATAGAATCTCCTTTTATGAAATCACAACACTAACGCTTGTATAACGTCAAATCAGGACGAAAAATCGACCAAAGGCCAGATTGGTGATATACTTAACAACTGGTGATTACATAAGAAGAGTTACATCTATACTTATAAATAAAATTGGAATGTCTGTTTGTAATATTAAAATAACCGCTTTTTACTAAATGCAGAATAACAAACAGGTTTTTTTTTACAATTTCTGTCCATCTGTTCCAATTATATATATATAATATATATATTTCAAGAAAATAGTATCAAATAAACATAAAATAATCCAAAAATTCAATTGAAATTTACTCGTTAAAAATTTTAATTAGTAGATTAAGTTTTTTGGGCACAATGACAATTGGACTCACGATTGGTGTGCCAATAGTACTCCATCTGTAAATCATAAAGGCACTTATGAAGCAAAAATCAACCACTATGATACCAATCGTTCATTATGTGCAAAATTTTAGTAGACTCGGGGTTAAATTAAATGAATAACTTGTTTGTTGTTAAAAAAAACCGAAGCTTTTAATACCATTCACATGTTTGAACTTAGTAAATATATAATTAATGGCGCTTTGCGTCTTGAAAGCGATCGCTAATAACTTAAATAACTTAACACAATTAAACTCACTTATTGATTAATATATCACATAAACAACTTTATCGTGACAACAAGTCGCGATTATGATGAACGGTCCATTGTTCCGCGGACATCTTTGATATTAATGGACATTGTTGCATAGACCACTTGCATCTGTAATTTGTTCCGACCTTAGAGAATGTACTGTGACGAATGACCTATTGTGACAGGGCCCTGTTAACTTAACCGAGCCGAGAGTGTATTACAATGAAACATAGGGCTTTTTGCACATAAAACCAGTAACGAAAACCGACTTCAAATAGAATTAAACGTTAAAATCTATTGCGTGTGGCCTTGCCTTTTATGTCTTTTTTTTTTATATGAAAAGTGGCAAACGAGCATACGGCTCACCTGATCTTAAGTGATCACCGTCGCCCATGAACATCCACAGCACCAGAGGAGCTGTAGGTGCGTTGCCGACCTTTGAGATAGGAATAGGCTCGTTTCTTGAAGGTCCCTAAATCGTAAACGTTCGGAAACACCGCTGGCGACAGTTGATTCCACAAGTTGACAGTGCGTGGGAGAAAGTTACGCGAAAAACGTACAGTCGTTGAACGCCAACCATCAAGATGGTGGCGGTGGAATTTGGAATTCTGCCGAGATGTGCGGTAATGGAAATCGGTAGCATAGTTACATAACGAAGAAAGATAATCTTTTTCTTCTTCCACATTCGTGCTCGTTATCGTTGGAGTACTTACCTAGTCTTGGTTTATCATAAACCAACCAATATTACTATCCATATATATATATATATATATACATACATACCATGAGATCATTCATGATGGGAAAATTTCCTTCCTCCCCCTTGATAATCTTCTTCCTCCTTGAAAACTCTTTTTCTTTATTTTTATTTTATTGTCTATACATTTTCTGTAATTTGTTATAATTGTACAAATGTTAGTTGTCCTGAATAAAAAGCAAAAAAACAATCATCAGGAATTCCAAAACACAATTAAAAAGCGATAAAATCCGTAAAAAAAGTTTTATTCAATGAGTAATATTCGCGTAAATATGAGAAGTCGGCGGGAAAATGACGTATTAATTAAACATTTATTTCTTATAGGTGTTCGAAATTTAAAATTCCAATCATAAGTGCAAAATGAGTGCAAGTGAACCTTGAACAGTGTATACAAAGTGTAAAATGCTAAGTGATTCTCGGCGACCGGTTGCATACGCGGCCTAAAAATTCCGGACTACGCGGCGACGGAGGGCCAGATGGGTATGATCTTTTTATAATCTGTTATATATTATGATAAGCGCTTGTGGGAACCACTTTTATGCGAGTATAACGTTTCCGTTATACATTTTTTACACCGTCCGTACTATCTTTAGATAAGGAACATTTTTTTCAAAATGGCAACCATAAATAGAAGAAAGAAATATATAGAGAAGTTTTTTTTTAATTTTCAGATAATGTTAGCGTAAGGGAATCAAGTTAATTTCAGCCAGTTTCTAACAATGAATATCAGTTTTTCGATTTCTTACATAACAAAAAAAATAGCTTGCTAAAAAATAGACGGTCGACTATCTCTGTCTTATTTAACTTTTTAATAGTATATTTCTATGTTTAGTACACTTTAATTTTTTTATTTTTAGATATATTCCATTTTTAAATCGATTAAAAAATATAAATCAGATATAATTTTTGAATGTTTCTAATAAAAAGTATTTTCTGACGATAACGTTCTTTTTATGTTATTTACGTTTTAATCTGTCACAATAGTATTAATAATAAAAGTATGGAAAGAATAAAGGTCGCGTCTAACTTACATTTTCATCTTAGACGTAAGAAATAAGTGTATGTTTTAAAAAAGACTTGGCTTAAAAGTCTTGTTACCAGGCCATAAAATATTCAACAAGTAATATTCAAAAAGTATGGACCTCTGAAATCCTTGTGTTACCATAATCGAGAACCTTAAATGTGTATTATATTGTACAAAAAGTTTAAATTAAAGAGACTATTAATAACATTTTTTGACAATGCATTTTGAACAGCTCTGAAAAAAACATTCAATCTTCTAAATTAAAAAGAACGACGACAAAATAAATATGGCTTTCAAAGTGCAGTTTTTGAACGACCATTGTGTTCGTGTTACAAAAAAAATATTATCACTTGGTCTTAATGTGTTTAAAAGTGTTCTTTGCCATTGTTATACGATTTAATTTTCCTTAAATGTACATATAAAATAATTTCTGTGACTTTTTTTATTACAAATTAAACTTTATTGTATATCCTTTTAGAGCACAATTTATATTGCTGATTAACCGATTTTAATAAAAAGTGTAATTTGATGGCAATTTATACCCAATTTAGCAGTAGTTAAAGTTGAAAATCGAATACGTTTTTATAACAGAAGTTCGTCGTATATCATGGATTTTGATCTTAGCATAGGGACAAGAACGGAATTATTTTTTTTATCTTCAATTTCTTTATGAATGTTTTTTGTTACATGTCCTTTTAAGAAACAATACAATTACAATGAATTGAAATCCTGGACAAGTTTTCGGTTTCTTTTAATTCATTACTGTGATTGTTTTCCTTTTCTTTGTCTATGGTTGTCACAGATAAACAATAACGCACATTGCTATATTACCTAATGTATTAAGTGTATTGTATTATCTTACAACATGCACGACCTACTATAAAAACATCATAGTTGAACTATGATGTAAAACATTAACTTGATTTTTACGATTCGATCGATTTTTTTTTTTTTTTTTTATATGAAAAGTGGCAAACGAGCATACGGCTCACCTGATCTTAAGTGATCACCGTCGCCCATGAACATCCACAGCACCAGAGGAGCTGCAGGTGCGTTGCCGACCTTTGAGATAGGAATAGGCTCGTTTCTTGAAGGTCCCTAAATCGTAAACGTTCGGAAACACCGCTGGCGACAGTTGATTCCACAAGTTGGCAGTGCGTGGGAGAAAGTTACGCGAAAACGTACAGTCGTTGAACGCCATATGGTTGATTGCTATATGGTTATTAAATATTTTTTGAACACGCTCGTATTAGCTTCACCTGAATCGACGCCATTGAATTCAATTTTGACCCACTTTGAACGGTTTTAATTCAGATTTAATATAAACTTTGTACACTTAGGGCCGTATGACGGACTGTCCTAACACTCCTACATTGACGGTCTGTGCCCAACAGTAGGACATATAGAGGCCGTAACTTTTGAAACAAATCGAACTCTGTAACCCACAAAGGACAAATTTCCTGTAAATAAATATACCAATAATTTAGAGTGAATGAGTGTAGCCCCGCTATTTCCGGCGCAACCAGAATCGTAATCCAAAAACCGGAAAGAGGGTGTCCTACCTGCAACTTCCGGTGCTTTAAATGTGTTTGTTTGTTCTTCGCTCATTCAATAAGTTTTCAATGGCTATTGAGCTATTATTTGTGTTTACTTGCGTGGGTATGATTCACGCTTAGTAACCATTTATGTGTTTTAAATATGCAGTTAGTGGTTATAATAATGTTTTCGGTATACTATATTATACCGAAAAAGTTTTCCTTTATTTTTTTATTTTCTTTTTGATTGCTGACATTTTTTTTACAAAAACATTCTTGCTAACCATTCCAAATAAGCTCAAGCTTGTGTAAGATGATTCAGTTTATTAGTGGATTTCAGCCCTGTAGTTCTGGGCTCTCAAGAATAAGACTACGGTATCCCCTGCCTGTCGTACAAGGCGACTAAAAGGGGCCTCGGGTTCACTGGGCGACAAGGGTGGGGGCCTTTGTCGTCCGCTAAGGTGGACCCGGGAACAAGGCGACATCGGCTGGCCCGTGTAGCCTTGCACTGTGAGGACACAGGGGGGGAGTGAGTAACCTCCCCCTCCGGGACGTGCTCTCCTTGAGCACAGTGCAGAGGGGCTCCGGTGCGTTCCACTGGATATCCCGGAGCCCCTCGTCATGCACCGAGGAAAGGGCCACCGGGGAGGTTTTAGTGGGTAAAAACCCCACATAACCGCCGCCTTCCTCCCAGAAGGCTTATATTTGATACCCATGTTGTTACCCTAGTACTTAAGGCGAGGCCCTAGTGAAAGCGTTAAATTAAACGTATTTTAATTAACATAATTTTACTAAATAAATTATCAGTAATTATTAATATCGCGCTCGGCGGTGAGGAAAACATGGTGAGGAAAGCTACATGTCCCTGAAAATATTTTCTAAGACTTTTGAAGTCTACTAATCTGCACTAGGGCCGCGTGGCGGACTATGCCCTTATACTCTCTTTACAGAGAAGGCCTGCGCCCAACAGTGGACATATATAAAGCCTGTAACAAAAAAAATATATCAATATTAGACGCTGTAATACGCAATGGAAAAATATTTCTGGTATTTTATTTAATGTTGCGTATTCAAGTGATCATGAAAGCATGGTATGAAGAGGGTCATACGATTGGGAAACTTCAGGAATGCTTGTATTTGATACCCATGTTGGTACCCTAGTACTTAAAGGCGAGGCCCTACTGAAAGCGTTAAATTATACGTATTTTGGTTAACATGATTTTACTAAACGATATCTTGTGTGATGTTTCGTTTGAATCAATGGCATAGTATTGGATAAATTTACTCGTAAATTATTAATATTAGATGCTGTAATAGGCAAAGGAAAAATATTTTTGTAATAAAACGATACGACGCTGACTCATGCTCATGAATAACGAATTGGGACCTGAATTATTATTTTTTTTATACTAAATAGGCTCACGTTTGGCTTCTATCTTGCTTGATAGAAGGCGACGATGAAGCCTAGGATGGAGCACGTGAGCATTATCATTTATTTATTGAACACCAACACAATGAACAATTTTAACATACCATATATAAAAACGGTAGAAAGGTTGCATACTTAATGCCATTGCAGTTAAGACTGCATGTAATGAATAAATGGCGATTTTAAAATATAACTAAAATAATTTTTAAAAAAGTAAAATTAAAACTAAATTAAAATAAAATTAACTAATCAAAAAAGATATAGAGCAAAAAATGCTACTTATAGGTCAATGACTTTTTAATCAAACAAGTGATTTGAGAGAAGAGATCGATTTATAGATTATTTTAAATTTTTGAAGCAATTTTGAAAGGTGTGTCAATTTTGTGTGAAAAGGACCCATATGTGACAGTTGGTGAGCCCATCGTTGAGCACACTTTTTGTACTTAATATACCGAAAATCGGCAATTTATAATTGTAAATTGAGCCGCATAGAGCCACTTAGTTATAATTTTTCTATGAACTACTGCCGTATTTATGTGCAATATGCTTAATCTAATAAAGGTCTAGATATGTTATAATAGTGGTACATATTAGTAGACAGAAAACATCGATTTAATTTCAAATTAAATCGATGTTTTTATTGATAAAATAATATATTTTATTCATATAATAATATTGACTAAATGTAAGTTCAACATATTAAAAAACCGCTTCCGCTAATGATAAAGTTCGCTTGCAGTGGAGCCATACATTTTTTGTATATATTCCGTCATTAGCACCTTATCTGTGTAAGTAGGTCGTTATGACATTCTAACAATGTTTGCACAAAAGACATAACATCTGCATGTACTTGTTATATAATGATTATTATTATACATATATATAGCTGAGAGATATACACAAACAAACATTTATACAAACACACATATACACTATTGTTATTGCTTTTATTGTGTTTTCAAAATGAGAGAAGATACTGACTGCTGGAACACAGGTCCAATAGTACCTTTTTTTTTTGTTTACGCGGGGGAATCTGTTTATAGACCATCCTCCGGTACCCTCGGTGGGCCCGGAGGGATGTGTGGGACTCGGCCTGGGCAGCCCATACCCACTAAACCCACCGCGAATGCCATCAGCCGTTATGAGCGGGGTGTCCCGGATTTGTCAGCGACAGGACAAGGTCCAATAGTACCTAGCTTAGGAGTCAGGGACTTCACATTTCATTGTTGAATAATTTAGCATATGTAAGCACTTGTATACGATCATAGATAATTTGAGGTTTTATGAGTATATATCAAATTGAATCAAAACATGACGGACTAAATGAGTATTGCGCGCGCACGTCTTTAGGTAGTCCCGGGCACCGCTGAAAATCAGCGCTGTCGCATCTTTGCGACAGCATATGTAAGTACTTGTACACGATCATAGATAATTTGAGGTTTTATGAGTATATATCAAATTGAATCAAAACATGACGGACTAAATGAGTATTGCGCGCGCACGTCTTTAGGTAGTCCCGGGCACCGCTGAAAATCAGCGCTGCTGCATCTTTGCGACAGCATATGCTGAGACGGTGTCCGATATTCGCATCATATGTTTTGTATTATTTGTCCGTGTAACTTTAACTGTGTTTTGTCTATTTTTCATTGTTTTTTAATGTGTGTTATATTCAGTCTGTGATGTGTTTTTGTATTGTAATGCCAATAAATAAATGTCTATGTCTAAATGTCAAACGCTACTCGTGCGTATGTTATTTTTAATTTTGAAGTAGTTATATTACGAAAGTTTTGTATATTACTCGACTAACGACGAACAACACAGATTGACCAGAGAAGGTGGCCTTGACTGCTTCACCGGATTGAAAGGTGTCATAGCTCTGAGATCGCTTAGCTCGAACCTCTATTACTAGTAACTCGACACAAGGGTGGTAACCTCGGCTTGGAATCGGATATTTTACAAAATCAACAGCTTATGAATTATAATAGATATTTCGGTCACGTATTCAGGATCTAAGCCTTTATAGATTTACATTATATAAAACATTTTTTTTCAGTGTTAACTAAGGATGTATGTAGGTTCTGGGCTCTCAAGAATAAGACTACGGTATCCCCTGCCTGTCGTAGAAGGCGACGAAAAGGGGCCTCGGGTTGACTGGGCGACAAGGGTGGGGGCCTGAGTCGTCCACCAAGGTGGACCCGGGAAGAAGGAGGAGACGTGCTCTCCTTGAGCACAGTGCAGAGGGGCTCCGGTGCGTTCCACGTTGAGATCCCGGAGCCCCCGTCATGCACCGAGGAAAGGGCCACCGGGGAGGGTTTAGTGGGTAAGAACCCCACATAACCGCCGCCTTCCCCCCAGAAGGCGGGATATCTTTCTGAAGATTTCCTCCCCGTCAACAAAAGAAAAAGATGTACTTCGCATTAAAAACAATAAAAAAGAAAAAATCCTATTAAACAAATTAATAGGAAATAAAAATTGCATTACCTGCGTTACTGTGTGTGAGTGTATGTGTGTACATTGTGTATATATAGACATAGACATTTATTTATTGGCATCACAATACAAAAACGCATCACAGACTGAATATAACACACATTAAAAAAGAATGAAAATAGACAAAACACAGTTAAATTTACACGGACAAATAATACAAAACACACGATGCCAATATCGGACACCGTCTCAGCATATGCTGTCACAAGGATGCGACAGCGCTGATTTTCATGTGTGTCCTGTATCACAAATGAATTTTATCTTGTTATTTGATTTTTTTGTCCGTGGGTTAGCATATCTTAACGCCATTTAGACTATTACGAATTCATATTATATTATTTAAGAATTATTTAACCTTATACAGCCAGTCGCTTAGAACTCGACCGGCGTAAATATAAATCGCAAAGTAATAAATATTGCATGCAGTGCTGGGCTACGCTGTAGCTAGAGCAAGGCCTGCAGGTGCTTGAGCGGAGCCGGGACAACGACACTGCCGCATGGTTCCATTGTTACAAGCGATACGAGATTTGTATATATATATATATATATATATATATATATATATATATATATATATATATATATATATATATATATATATATATATATATATATATATATATATATATCTTCGCCGGCCTTGATTTTGCTTCATTTTATTTAAACAATAAACTTACATCATCAAATATTTAATTTAACTATCACAATATATTTAATTATTCATTTCTCTCCGTATTCATTCTCTTCTATTCTCTTCTTATAATGACATAAATTTGCACAACGCATGTCTCAATACAAATTTGGGTTATAAAACAATAGAATATCATCATAGTAAATAAAATCTTTAATTCACAGTTCAAAAAGAGCAGTGCTCCGATCGTCACCAAACTTTACACGATTACTCGTCAGGTAAATCTGAAGATTCTCTGAAAGTTTCATTGAAATCGGTCCAGCCGTTTCGGAGCCTATACGGATCAAACACACACACACATTCTCTTTTATATATATAGATGATTAATGTTATTGAATAAAAAAATATGAGAGAAAAAGCCGGTATCGCTCAGCTGAAAGTAATCACCATTGTTGGAAACTTTTTTTTAACGTGGGAGGAAATACGTTGGACAAATGGACGAATAACTCAATATTATGCCAAGCGATGAAATAGCAACCGACCGAGTCGTGGTTCGGCCCTCTCGGGCGCCCTCGGATCGGAATACTTACGCGTAACATAGTAACCGTCCAAGCCGAGGTTACCCCCCACCGGGGGGACCCTTGTGTCGAGTTACTAGCGATAGAGGTTCAGGCTAAGCGACCTAAGAGCTATGCCACCTCTCAATCCGGTGAAGCAGTCAAGGCCAGCTTCTCTGGCCAATCTGTGTAGTTCGTCAAAAAAAAAAATCCAAGCGATGGCAATGATTCATTATCGGAAAGGGTGGTAGTTTGATGTGAGTTTGCTAAGGTTGTGAGTAATTCTATTTCGTATTATTACATAATTCGGAAATACAAAAACAGATGTAATTTCAAGGAGTCATAAATTTAGATACGAAAAGAAAATTATGTGGACGTGTTAAGGATTTTTTTATAGTAACTTTTATAGGCTCACGTTTGACTTCTATCTTGCTTGATGGAAGGCAAAGATAAAGCCTAGGATGGAGCACGTGAGCCTATAAGGTGTCTGCTCACATTGGACTTAAAGGTGTCCAGATTGTACCCGTGAGGAAAGACTGAACGCGACAGAGAGTTCCGTTCCTTAGCCGTTCGCATAAGGAAAGTGGGAAGCATACCACTTCGTATTGATGGAATGTATACGACGTAAGGGTGGAACTGCTCCCCGCGCCTAGTCGTTCGGTGATGGAAAGGGGAGGGGGTATTAGGTCATGCAAAATCTCCGCACACTCGCCGAAATGCACCCGATAAAAAACCGAGAGGCAGGTCACTCGTCTACGGTGTGCGAGGCTCCGAAGATTTGCCTCAACGAGCGAGTCACTGCCTATGATAAATAATATAATATGATAAATAATATGATTGTGCCTTGATTGGGAATCGATTTCTGGACCCCTACCGCGGCAGCCGCTTTGTCTAATTGTAACAATGTAACCGTACACTTATAATGTCATCGAACCTTCTTTGTCCACCGTTTATGGCGGCTTTAATTTAACTGTACTGTGGAGTTTACGCGGGAACAAACATAACCTATATCGCGACTATAAACCTATATTTAAACTCTCAAATCCTCTTAATCCTATCAAGGTGTACAGAATTACCAGTAGCTATATGCCAGAACTTTGTGATATAACATTGATACTGTAGAAATGTCTTTCTCTGATACAGTTCAGGCCTATTCTCTGTATCACACCGTAGGAGCAAGAGAGAGGATTACGCGCACATTTTCTCTATTGAAAAAAGTCCGCGCTTAGCAGGCGTTAGTAGGTCTTTATAGGTTCATCAGAATTCATCCCTGTAGTTCTAGGCTCTCAAGAATAAGACAACGGTATACCCTGCCTGTCGTAGAAGGCGACTAAAAGGGGCCTCGGGTTCACTAGGTGACAAGGGTGGTGGCCTTTGTCGTTCGCCAAGGTGGACCCGGGAAGAAGGCGACATCGGCTGGCCCGTGTCGCCTTGCACTGCGAGGGCACGGGGAAGTGCTCTCATTAAACACAGTGCAGAGGGGCGCCGGTGCGTTCCTCTAGAGATCCCGGATCTAGATCACCATGCACCGAGATAGAACCACCGGGGAGTTTTTCCTCCCTGTTGACAAAAAAATAAAAAAGCAGCCTTAATCCGTCACTTTTAAAAACCGAATTGGTTTTTGTTATTATCCGCAAATATACTTCTTGATACAGTAGCCGTTATAGTTCCATATTTGTGTCATATATTTATTATAACTAAAACTAGAAAATATAACTTAACTATACATATAAAACAATACATATAAACATAATAGTAACTAAAAAAATATTTACAATTTAATAGGTATTTTACAAAAAATATAACTGCCAAAACGTCGTCGCTTGGCAGCATGCCCAGAAGGCTGGTAGCATTGCCACGTTGTACGACAATGCTTAGCCTCTGTGCAAGGTATAAGCCAGCCCTCTGGTCACCAGATATGTCCACCGACTTCTTAGCTATCACATTAAAAGGTGGTGTGCACCCCATATCGTTATAATTATAGTTAAATCAAAAGACGGAAGTTTTTTAACTGTAACAAGGATATTTTCGCGTAAAGAATCGAGTGTTGTTATCAAATATTTAGCAGTTTTTACCTCTTGGTGAGTAAGTTGATCGTGAGTCATGGCGTGGCGCGCTTCAGTGAATCACCGCTATCGGGGCCGAATTCGGATCTATCGCATTTATGCAGACAGCGTGATGACGGCTATGATATCGCAGAGAAGCTGGCCTTGACTGTTTCACCCAATTGAGAGGTGGCATAGCTCTTTGGTCGCTTAGCCTGAATCTCTATCACTAGTAACTCAACACAACGGTACGTTAACCTCATCTTGTACGGTTACTATGTTACGCGTAAGCATTCCGATCCGAGGGCGCCCGAAGGAGCCGCATGACTCCGTCGGTTGCTATTTCACGGATAATCTAAAGGACATTCAAAAGCTAAACTATCTTTGAGTGCCACTTCGGGAAGCGTTGGCGCTGGGAGAAGAAGTGGCCGAAGAAACTCCAGCAACGCTCCTAACATCTAAAGGGTATAACTTATATATCACTCTCAAGTTCCCTTCGCCAAGCGTCGCGTAAATAAAATACAAGAATCTTTAAAACTTAACAAATTTTTGACATTCATAAAAGGAAAACCGTAATTCTCAAAAATCTACGGTAACCGACACTCAACTTTACACGGAATTCACCGTTACGTCATACGTGACGACAGATCGGTTTATCGATAAATGTTTATCTGGAATTTCTTTTGAATATCGCTTGTTTACTATGATATGTCATAGCAAGATTGGTCAATGGAAGAGACGAAGAAATAATTTATTTGTATTTCTATTATTATTTATATCTTAAGTTAAGTTTTTATAATATTTCTATAAAAAGTAAAATACAATACAATATTTATATTATTATTAAATACTTGCTACTTTCTGTTTGTGCAGCAGTCTTGAACAGTATTTATACAATTTATCGAGTACATTTTATTACACTATTTACGTATAAAATGATAAAAAATCATTGTATAATGAAGCATATAGAATTCTATCAATATTAATAAATAATAATTATTAAATTAAGAAAAATGAAATTTCAATATAATAGTAATTAACAAAAAACAAAAGATTTTAAAATAAAAAAATAAATTAAAATTTTCGAATATTTTAACTTTTAATTTGACAAAGATTAAAATTGAATACTCTTTTATTTCTGTAGCACCATTGTTATTTGTGAAATGACGAGTTTATTTCCTTTCCTCTTCCACATTTTTTTTTATTAATGATTGCTTACAATGTGTTATTTATGTGTGTCAATGTGATATTTTCAACTTACTTTAATTTACTACTTATAAAACTTATTTAAAAACATATTTCTGATTTTCTTATTTCTACGTTATTTTCGTAATTAATCTATTTGTTTATGTGTTATTACTGTTTATAATTTTTGTTTGATTCTCTTATTTTTTATCTATTTATTTGTTTTGTTTCCATTAATCACTTTTAATACAGTTTCTTTACAAAATCTTATAAATATTTCTTTCGTATCCTTATTGCTGATTAAATTTCTAATCCTCTTCCACATTTGCCCTCATTGTCGTCAAGGAGTACGCGCAATTTACGCCCTCGCAAGGTCTAATTCAACTAATTTATTGTGGGACAGGTTAGGTCCCATCAAAAAATAAAATTCAGAATCGTTTCATAAATTTTCGGCAAGTCCACAACCATGAAAAATACAGAATTGAGCATCCTTTTTTTGTAGTCGGTTTAAAAAGCTATACGTTGACAGACACTAAGTATGTGACACAGGAAGACGCACTGCTGGAATTCATCATTTTATTGTGGTCATCCATCAAATACAAACGAAACGCTTTGTTTTGTTGTTTGTTGTTGAAGATTTTATGGCCTGTAACAAGACCTATATGGGATCGTGGTCAAATCTAAGTTTCGATACTCGACTATCCAGGTCGTACGTCAAACCCTTAGCTACTACGCAGCCATTGCCTAAAATCTTATCACAGTCATTAAGAAATAAGACACCAATTAAAATTGATGTCCATCTATATATATAAAAGAGAAAGCGTGTGGGTTTGTTCCGTAAAGGCTCCGAAACGGCTGGACCGATTTGAATAAAACTTTTAGCTAATCTTTAGATTAACCTGGCGAGTAATCCCGTAAAGTTTGGTGACGATCGTAGCACTTCTCTTTTTGAACTGTCAAATACAGATTTCATTTGTCAATATAATGGTTTAGGGTACGGCCTGCGAATCGTAAGGTCGTGGGTTCGAATCCACCATTCGACTATTGCCGTGAACCATGTCCTAGCACAAGCTTAAGCTTAGTTGGAATGGTTAACAAGATTGTTAGTAATATTTCTGAAAAAAAAAAAGAAATATTGCTAGCTTTCTTTTTTAAAAAAAAAATTTACTATGATGATTTTCTATTGTTTTTAACCCAAATTTGTTTTGATTTGCGTTGTGTATTTTTATGTCATTATAAACCATATTGTAGTACAATGGAGTATACTGCATGTACATGGTAATGATCTTCACCCGCTCGAGAAGAGAATGAATACGGAGAGAAATGAATAATTTAATATATTGTGAGAGTTAAATTAAATATTTAATGATGTAAGTTTATTGTTTAAATAAAATAAAGCAAAATCTAATTCTAATTTATGAGACTGTTTGAGTAATAATTTATCTAGCTCTAAAAAATACCAAGAAAACCGCATCTGGGTCGTGCATTTTTTTGGGACAAAAAAGCATCGTTCACTGCCGCTATCATATTTCAACTATTTTAACTTGATAGCTTAATATCTATCACAACAGACGAAATAGTATTTTATTATCTCTAACGTTGAATTCAAATTACTTTAGCACGTCATTGGGCGCGTTAATTTTATATTGTAACAAATTGTGACGTTTTGTAAAAAGTTTTAAGATAGGGTTTCGGCCCGTTTCTATTTTATGAGGGAAGTCTTTGACTCATTTTAGAAGTGGTTTGATATACATAGCGCTTCCCGAAGTGGCACTCAAAGTTAGTTTAGCTTTTGAATGTCCCTTAGATTATCCGTGAAATAGTAACCGAAATAGTAACCGAAATAGTAACCGAAATAGTAACCGAAATAGTAACCGAAATAGTAACCGAAATAGTAACCGAAATAGTAACCGAAATAGTAACCGAAATAGTAACCGAAATAGTAACCGAAATAGTAACCGAAATAGTAACCGAAATAGTAACCGAAATAGTAACCGAAATAGTAACCGAAATAGTAACCGAAATAGTAACCGAAATAGTAACCGAAATAGTAACCGAAATAGTAACCGAAATAGTAACCGAAATAGTAACCGAAATAGTAACCGAAATAGTAACCGAAATAGTAACCGAAATAGTAACCGAAATAGTAACCGAAATAGTAACCGAAATAGTAACCGAAATAGTAACCGAAATAGTAACCGAAATAGTAACCGAAATAGTAACCGAAATAGTAACCGAAATAGTAACCGAAATAGTAACCGAAATAGTAACCGAAATAGTAACCGAAATAGTAACCGAAATAGTAACCGAAATAGTAACCGAAATAGTAACCGAAATAGTAACCGAAATAGTAACCGAAATAGTAACCGAAATAGTAACCGAAATAGTAACCGAAATAGTAACCGAAATAGTAACCGAAATAGTAACCGAAATAGTAACCGAAATAGTAACCGAAATAGTAACCGAAATAGTAACCGAAATAGTAACCGAAATAGTAACCGAAATAGTAACCGAAATAGTAACCGAAATAGTAACCGAAATAGTAACCGAAATAGTAACCGAAATAGTAACCGAAATAGTAACCGAAATAGTAACCGAAATAGTAACCGAAATAGTAACCGAAATAGTAACCGAAATAGTAACCGAAATAGTAACCGAAATAGTAACCGAAATAGTAACCGAAATAGTAACCGAAATAGTAACCGAAATAGTAACCGAAATAGTAACCGTTTCTTTAAAAAAATTGTTTCAGTAAAAAGTATTCATATACATGCGATTAAAGACATTAGTTGACGAAGCCTCCCTAACCTCAATTGGCAAACTATTCCACAGTTTTATAGCTGTACACGTAATCAGACTCATGGTAGATTTTGTAGTCATTTAAAAATGGACTTTCCTCAGCCATGTATGGACCGGGTCAAAGTCCACGGTGCGCTGGATTCCAAGAACGTGCGCATTTGTACACCGAGTGACATTGACCTTGCCCGTTCCCGTACGCCTTGCCGTTCTCAACTGGTGTTGTTCTCGAAGGTCCCTCCACCGGGACGATTGCGCCAGTACATTTCGCATTTAAATTTTATAGTTAATCGATCCACGGACACTAAACTGCTATGAAATACGTAAATTTAGTTTTATATATGTCAGCGTTATTAATTTTATTATTCATAAAAAATCTAGAGCTTATACAATATACTAAATATGTCATCACATGCAAGATCTTAGCGCTTACATTATATTATAATATCTATACTACCTTTTTACATGGCTAGCGAACAATACCTAAACAATAAAAAAAGAAAGAAAAGAAACACAACTCAATAATAAAAATTGTATTTCCTGTGATATACTTAACTCATATATATATATATATATATATATACATAATAAATACATACAGCAAAAGGAATTGCAACTTTAATTGACCTTTTCTATAGTAACCTAATATTTTAAAAAAAATGTTTCTTAAATACAAGCAGTGCATAGTGTTAGTTACAGCCTTTATATATGTCCCACTGTTGGGCGCAGGCCTTCTCTGTAAAGAGAGTATAAGAGCATAGTCCGCCACGCGGCCCTAATGCGGATTGGCAGACTTCGCAGACTACAAAAAAATTCTAAGACATGTAGGTTTACTCACGATGTTTTCCTTCGCCGCCGTGCGCGTGGTAAATCAGCACATAAAATTGCAACAACAAATTTATTGGTGCCGGCACCGGGGATCGAACTCGGGTTGCTACTACGCAACTTGAGCCGACCGCACGGACACTGAGCTACCACGGCTCATAGGGTATAATAGGACAATAAAATCCAACAGTGGTTAGTCGAAACGATCATAGAATCTACAGTATGTAGTATACTTTGTTGATAATAATAATCATTTATTCCTCACCATAATCCACAGTAGTTACTTAAGATAATTATATAATTAAAAACATATACATATTTGGAACAAGAGACATAATAACAGAAAGATTATGGTGGATTGACACTTGAACTAGGACGGATCCTGTGGATGGTCTTTATGGAGTAAATTTGATATATAATATAAAACAATTGAGATTCGACCCCATTTAGTTACCTTTTACCAGGGAATACCATAGACTAAATCTATAATCTCAGAGCCGATCCTAAAATGATGGTAAATTACAAATCAATCGATTGTATAGTAATAAACATTTTGTATTGCGTCAGTGATTGGTATGTCGCTTGTTTGTTGTGGACACCTTAATTGCTATGGATTTTAAATAAATAAATCTTTATTTGCCAGGATATGTTTTTTTTTTTAATGACGAACTACACAGGTTGGCGAGAGAAGCTGGCCTTGACTGCTTCACCGGATTGAGAGGTGGCATAGCTCTTAGGTCGCTTAGCCTGAACCTCTATCGCTAGTAACTCGACACAAGGGTCCCCCCGGTGACGGGGTAACCAGGATATGGTTACAATAAGATGTTCATTAGAGTTTCACATATTCTGCTTAAAAGCGTGCAAATCTTATAACCTATTACCTAACGTTACAATTACACACAAGCTCGTTTTAGACATCCTAAAACAATGGCAAAATTTAACTTTTATAAAACATATTATTTTTCATTTATGTAAATATTTTAATTCTTTTTTGAAATGTTTCTCCTTTAGATCTATAATTTTTTGTATTTATAATTTTTAAATTTATGTTAATAAATACGTAACGAATGTAAAAATCAACAAGCTTAGATGAGAGATATTATCAAAGTAACTCACGGCGCATATTATAATCGTGGATCCGTGCTAGGTAACCAACGGCAATAAATCGAGCGTGGTTGATTTAACGTTTACCATAACTTGATTCCAGCGCTCAGTTTGATATGTAAATCTCCTGATCGCTTACTCCCGGCAAGTCTTAATGCATCTTCTGAAAAAGAGTTATTATCTCGACCCGATTAAACGCGTTAACTATACATCAAAGAACTAGTTTAAAATGCTTTAACTTATAAATTAAATGTCTTTGACTGTAATGAAATAGAATAAATATATAACATTGTCACTGTTATTTATGTATGTGTATGTATTTTATATTACAGTGTGATTATTTTATTAGGACTCAAAGTCAAAGTCAAAATATCTTTATTTACGAAATAATGTACTTATTACCTTGCAAGAGTAATAACCCTAACATTAAGAGTTAGTTACTCTTACAAGGTCGCTCCAAAGATTAAGTTCTTTTTTATGACGAACAACACAGATTGGCCAGAGAAGCTAGCCTGACTGCTTCACCGGATTGAGAGGTGGCATAGCTTGACACAAGGATCCCCGCGATGAGGGGTAACCTCGGCTTGGACAGTTACTATGAAATGCGTAAGAATTCCGATCTGAGGGCGTCCGAGAGGGCCCAACTACGACTCGGTCGGTTGCTATTTCCCGGATAATCTAAGGGACATCAAAAAAGCTAAACTATGAGTGCCAAGATTAAGAATACAAAAATTTGGCAATTACTCCAATCGGATAAGGGACAAGCAATGACTGGAAGATGACAGCGGTACGCCGCTTATCTTTACAACCTTGTAAGCTAACCTTATCTAAACAAACTGTCCGAGTCACAATAATGCATTCTTTCATTTAACGCAGTACTTAGTCAGCGGGAGTTCTCAACGCGTAACGTCGTCTCGCATTCCCTTATATCCGGCGCGGGACATCGTAAGCCTTTAGTATCGCAATTGTCTTCATGAATAAATTGATGCTATGTAATAAATTGACCGACGAAATGTGACGTACGTATTTGCCTTATCAATACTTACTTCTACTTGCAATTCCTTTGGCAGTTGTTGCGCGGTCGCCCAATAAATTCGTACTGTCTCCGTATTCATCGTCGACATCGTTTATTATGTCTTAGAAATAAACTTGCCACCATTCTATTAACCGTTTAATAAGATTCGAGTTGTGTGCTTATCCAGAGTGAATATTGTATTTGCAGAAATGTGAATTAAAATTCGTGATTGGTAATATAAGTTGTTTAAGATGTGTTAAGGTGTAATTGTGACTAATGCAGAGATGACGTCGGTAAAGTTTTCCGTATCTTTACTGATCGTCACACTGATGAGGAAACTGTAAGTGATATTATAATTTTGTTTGATTCTCTTATTTTTATCTATTTATTTGTTTGATTCCATTAATCACTTTTAATACAGTTTCTTTTACAAAATCTTATAACTAACCTATTACCTAACAATTACACACAAGCTCGTTTTAGACATCCTAAAACAATGGCAAAATTTAACTTTTATAAAACATATTATTTTTCATTTATGTAATTATAATTTTTAAATTTATGTTAATAAATACGTAACGAATGTAAAAATCAACAAGCTTAGATGAGAGATATTATCAAAGTAACTCACGGCGCATATTATAATCGTGGATCCGTGCTAGGTAACCAACGGCAATAAATCGAGCGTGGTTGATTTAACGTTTACCATAACTTTGATATGTAAATCTCCTGATCGCTTACTCCCAGCAAGTCTTAATGCATCTTCTGAAAAAGAGTTATTATCTCGACCCGATTAAACGCGTTAACTATACATCAAAGAACTAGTTTAAAATGCTTTAGCTTATAAATTAAATGTCTTTGACTGTAATGGAATAGAATAAATATAAACATTGTCACTGTTATTTATGTATGTGTATGTATTTTATATTACAGTGTGATTATTTTATTAGGACTCAAAGTCAAAGTCAAAATATCTTTATTTACGAAATAATGTACTTATTACCTTGCAAGAGTAATAACCCTAACATTAAGAGTTAGTTACTCTTACAAGGTCGCTCCAAAGATTAAGCTCTTTTTTATGACGAACAACACAGATTGGCCAGAGAAGCTGGCCTGACTGCTTCACCGGATTGAGAAGTGGCATAGCTTGACACAAGGATCCCCGCGATGAGGGGTAACCTCGGCTTGGACAGTTACTATGAAATGCGTAAGAATTCCGATCTGAGGGCGTCCGAGAGGGCCCAACTACGACTCGGTCGGTTGCTATTTCCCGGATAATCTAAGGGACATCAAAAAAGCTAAACTATGAGTGCCAAGATTAAGAATACAAAAATTTGGCAATTACTCCAATCGGATAAGGGACAAGCAATGACTGGAAGATGACAGCGGTACGCCGCTTATCTTTACAACCTTGTAAGCTAACCTTATCTAAACAAACTGTCCGAGTCACAATAATGCATTCTTTCATTTAACGCAGTACTTAGTCAGCGGGAGTTCTCAACGCGTAACGTCGTCTTCCATTCCCTTATATCCGGCGCGGGACATCGTAAGCCTTTAGTATCGCAATTGTCTTCATGAATAAATTGATGCTATGTAATAAATTGACCGACGAAATGTGACGTACGTATTTGCCTTATCAATACTTACTTCACTTGCAATTCGCTTCGGCAGTTGTTGCGCGGTCGCCCAATAGAACGTTCGTACTGTCTCCGTATTCATCGTCGACATCGTTTATTATGTCTTAGAAATAAACGTGCCACCATTCTATTAACCGTTTAATAAGATTCAAGTTGTGTGTTTATCCAAGTGAATAATGTATTGCCAAATGCGTGAAGTGAAATTCGTGATTGGTAATATAAGTTGTTTAAGATGTGTTAAGGTGTAATTGTGACTAATGCAGAGATGACGTCGGTAAAGTTTTTCCGTATCTTTACTGATCGTCACACTGATGGGAAACTGTAAGTGATATTATAATTTTTATTAATTGTTATGAAGCGTCAATAGCCTAATGGTTTAGGGTACGGTCTGCGAATCGTATGGTCGTGGGTTCGAATCCACCATTCGACTAGTAATATGAACCATCTCCTAGCGCAAGCTTAAGCTTAGTTGGAATGGTTAACAAGAATTTCAGTAATGTTTATAAAAAATTATAAACATTACTGAATAGAATAGATGACATCACGTCCCGGCGACAGACCCCATTAGGAAATCAGGCCTGTGAAAGAGTAGCCGTATCACAAAGTTTCCTTCAGACGAGTGGAACCGGTGTCGAAACACAGCTCGGCAGTTGCAAGAGTTATACTGATAAACACATGAATATATTAAACGTAACGTCACTATTTAATTTTATCTTATCTTCCAATAATAGTGATTACTAAACAAAGAAACAATTCAATATCATATTATCCTCATATACGAATAAACGGTTTATGAATTCAGTGATTGTGTCGATATTTACGATTAGGTGGTAAGCCTTTAAAACAATGTTCAGTTCTAAGTCTTGAACGGTGCATATAACATTTGAAGTTATCTGAACTAAAGAAGACTTCTCAGTAGTAACTAGATTTCCCATGATCGATGATGATTCCTATAATAGCCGCCAATCCGCACTAAGGCCGCGAGGCGGAGTATACCCTTGCACCCGTTATAGAGAAGGTATGTGCCTTATAGTCGGACTGTAGGTCTAACTTAACCTCGTATGGTATCGAGTAGAAGATTCATGTACGGTTATTACTCACTAAAACCCCCCGGTAGCCATTTCTCAGTGCATGGTGAGGGGTTCCGGGGTCTTCAGTGGAACGCATCGGAGCCCCTCTGCACTGTGCTCTCGTAGAGTACGTCCCGGAGGGGAGGTTAATCTTTCGTCCTCTTTGTCCTCAGTGAAACCCGTGGCCCCTTTTAATCGACCTTTACGACAGGCAGGCGATAGCCTTATTCTACGAGCATAGAACTAGAGGGCTGAACTTAACCCTTAACATAAGGTGTTGAGGGAACAAGAAAAAAAATCCTTAACCTGCTCTTAACCACCAAAAGTTAGCTGGAAGAAAATCTAAACACCAGTATGTTTGCTTTAGTACATACATTTTAGTGCAGTTTAGGATATATCTATCTACTATGTGACTATTGGGCAACAAGTGGTCACCCATCTAATTACTTGTCACACCGACTGCTTAAGGTGACAGATTTATTAATAACCGCTGCCCGAATTCCAAGCGATCTTATAATATCACTGTCGCGTTCAAATGAAGATTGTAAGAGTAATTTCAAAAGTAAATGTAGCAATGCTCTCCTATGTCGGACACACGCAAACTGATTGTATCTCATTTTGTTTGAATTATTATTTTTACTTTCATTGGAAACCGTTTCATAAAACAAGTATGTCAGGACTAAAAAGTAAGAACAGAGAGAGAGAGAGACAAGACACATAATAAAATAAGGGCTTACGTAAGGACAAAAAAACAGCCCCGGATCTGTCAGCAACAGGGAACGATTTTTTTTTATGACGAACTACACAGATTGGCCAGAGAAGTTGGCCTTGACTGCTTCACCGGATTGAGAGGTGGCATAGCTCTTAGGTCGCTTATCCTGAACCTCTATTGCTAGTAACTCGACACAAGAGTCACCCCGACGAGGGGTAACCTCGGCTTGGACGGTTACTTTGTTACGCGTAAGCATTCCCATCCGAGGGCGCCCGAGAGGGCCGAACCACGGCTCGGTCGGTTGCTATTTCACGGATAATCTAAGAGACATTCAAACGCTAAACTAACTTTGAGTGCCACTTCGGGAAGCGTTGGCGCTGGGAGAAGAAGTGGGCGAAGAAACTCCAGCAACGCTCCTAGCATCTAAGGGTATGCAAAACAGGGAACGATGTGATGTGTTAACTAAGATAAACTAGCTTATTACTCGACAGAGTGATATGTCGATCACGAATGTATGCTTTCGTGCTATCGTCAGCCTAATGCAAGCCTAAAATGCTGATCATAATTTATATTGAAATTTTCTACTGTTATAATCTTTTTCTACTGTGTGTGTGTGTGGTCATCTGCTAGGTTCCCGGGAACCTCGCAGGTACGGGCCTCGGGGTGTTACCCCATTACCCGGGTTATCAGCGCAGGGGGCGACTGCTCCCCTGGTCTTGGGTACCGTTTTAACACGGATTTTTTAGGTATAACTATTTTTGCGTCGTGGCTAATCCCTCAAGCGTCAGCCGCGACGAATCTATCTACTACGGCCTCCCAACCTCTCGGTTTCGATTGAGACGGAGGTCGAGAGGGGGGGCCTATATGTTCAAAAGCTCCCTAGAATAGGGGGTTTTTTTTCTACTGCTAATTAATTTATTATATACAGACGCTAACAACTCCAGGGGTTGTATAATTAGATTCTCTAGCATGTTTACACGACAAATAGTCGTTATTACAAAAAACATCGCGTTGTTATAACCTGCCTCATACATTTCAAACAACCGATGTATAAGGGTTCTTTGTATTTCCAGCACAAGTAGATAAAAAACTGGATACTTTGTAACAGAAAAAAAATGTTAATACACCCAAATGTCGACAAACAAAGCGTGCAGCTGCATTTCAGTATATAACATACAATTTCCTATTCTATATATAATGAGTAGGGTTCATATTTGTTTGATAGTATTTAACTGCATACACCAGGCAGCGAAATGATAGCAGTGGCTGCCGTGAACAATGGTTTCGGAGACAATGGCGCATTGTGACCCATGGCGACACGTTGATTGTTAGCGATGCTACCCGACCACTTGCGATGCAATTATGATAGCGTGCACCTTACCCGCAGATGTGATATGACCCAACACTTATGTCAACAATAACACGGCATTATTATAATACGTGACTGATTTATTAATTCAACAATGACATAATAATTAAGATTGACTTCGGAAATAAGAATATTTACGAAACAAAAACCTTTTTTTTTGTTTGTTCACGGGGAGGAAATCTTCAACAAGATACACCGCCTTCTGGGGGGAAAACGGTTATGTAGGGTGTGACCCACTCCCAGGCCCTTCTTCGGTGCATGGTGAGGGGCTCCGGGATCTCCAGAGGAACGCACCGGAGCCACTGTACGACAAAGGCCCCCACCCTTGTCGTACAGTGAACCTGGTGCCGCTTTTAGTCGCCTTCTTCGATAGGCAGGGATACCGTAGACTAAGCAAAAACCTACTACAAAACAAGACAAACGTTAAAACGCTTATATTTCGGAAGTATGTTATATGTTATTATTACTTATAGTATTTGTATGTATTGGTAAATATGTATGTTTATATATGTTGGAGTGGGAGCAGTCTAAATAAAACAACAACACAAAAATAGTGGCTGGAAAATCAACTTCTTTTATTTTCACAAATTATAATTAACACTTTCTTTGTCCACGTCGTAACTCGTAATAATCCTTTTTTTTCTCATTCAATCCCAACCGCTCGCTATTCGTTCATTCACACATTCGGATACACCTTTTTTACCTATAGTCAATTAATATGTTCGGATACAAATTAAAGTTTTTGTTTTTTTATTAACATGTATATTTTGTGTTTTTATTCAAATAAAAATAGACATAATCACAGACCCACCATATCCTTTCTAGAAACAATCATTATATCGACAAGTCAATATTGTAAATTAATAACTTCTGTGATATTCATTCATTCATTATTGTTCTATTACGAAGTTCTGGCTTCTATATTCTTTGTCTTCTTCTACATTCGTGCTCGTTGTCTTTATGGTGTACTTACCTAGTCTTCCTGCTACGTCCGGTAAGGGATGACTTCGGTTTGGACGGATGTAGACTCGCTCGATCCCAGAGTCCGATAGGTTGAGTCTGCTATTGAACAATGACATTTCACTATGAAACCAACCAATTACAATTCAATTGTCATTTTGCTAAAGACCTTAATCTAAGCTAAGATTTTTTTATAATTTGATTGATTTAAAATGTATCAGTATACCTCAAAGATGTCATTATGTACGAGATTAACAAATATTTGCTAATGAAGTGATTGAAACAATATTGGAGTGTCATTGGTATGACATTGAAAAACCAAAGTGGCACTACTGATCTAGCAGATTACCAAGAGAAACTACTACTATTTCTTGCATACAGTTTATGATATCGCTTCAACAGGATATCCCCATCCATTTCTATTAGCTGATCATGAATTAAAGTGTCCATTTTCATCTCCATTTGTTCAAATAGTTCAATCTCCAACGCACAATGAACATCGTTCACGGCTCAATATTTTATTACCCTCAAATTGGTTCGAATAGCGCCGGTTTCCGGTACGTAAGAACGTCTAGGTATACCGCTTTTAACATTTTATAGATTGATAAAATGATGTGGTATGTGCAATTTAGACGTACCAATTTCTTCGTGTTTTAAGCTACGGTTTATTTTGACAAACTACACAGATTGTCCAGAGAACCTGGCCTTGACTGCTTCACCGGATTGAGAGGTGGCACAGCTCTTAGTTCGCTTAGCCTGAACCTCTATCGCTAGTAACTCGACGCAAGGTTCCTCCCGGTGAGTGGTAACCTCGGCTTGGACGGTTACTATGTTACGCGTAAGCATTCTGATCCGAGGGTGCCCGAAAGGGCCGAACCACGACTCGGTCGGTTGCTATTTCACGGATAATCTAAGGGACATTCATAACATAAGGGACGGGAAGCGTTGGCGCTGGGAGAAGAAGTGGCCGAAGAAACTCCAGCAACGCTCCTAACATCTAAGGGATTGAGTTCGATTCTAAGTCGGCTTGTACCCATGCATTGCCGTATTTTGGGTTTTCAATTGACTTCAAAAAAAGAGGTTCGCAATTCTTCTGTACGGTTTTTTATTTATTTATGTGTTGAACGCGAACACAATGAACATTTTTAACATACAATATATAAAAACAGTGAAAAAGTTGCATGGTTAATGCCATCGCAGTTACAGGTGAAGACTGCATGCAATGAATAAATGGCGAGTGACAATTGTTAGCTAGCAACACACGGCACCCAGCTATTGCAAAGTGTATGTGTTTTAAGGCTTGGCTTAAAGGTCTTCTTACCAAGCCATAAAATATTCATCAACAACAACAAAGAAATTAACTTTTAATGTGTCATTTATCACGCAGACAAAACTACTGGCGCCCTAATGATACACGACTGACTGAGCGAAAAAATCTTCATAATTCTTGATACGTTAACTTAAATTTCGTGTTGTTCTAATTTAATCATTAAATCAAGTGAACACGGTTTATTATAGCACGGTATATGTTGGCGGTTACGTCGTTTGATTACCGGATTAATGTGTTACGAAATGATCGGGCCAGCTTCCTATTACGATATGCTATTTCAATCCGATGATCCAATGGTGGACGCCATCTCTTTGCGATATCTCTATTTACCATCGTTTCTATAATCGGACAATCTTATTTATTATTTCTTATATTCAATCATATTTTTTTAAGAATGCTAGCAAATTGTTAGAATATTTAAACGTTATTTATAAAGTGTGTGGGTTTATTCCGTGTAGGCTCCGAAACGGTTGGATCGATTTCAATGATACTTTCAGGGAATCTTCATATTGACCTGGCGAGTAATCTTGTAACGATTGGAGCACTCCTCTTTATAAAATCTCAAATACTGCTTTTTTATTATGATTATATTCTATTGTTTTATAACCGAAATTTGTATTGACACGTGCGTCGTGTATATTTATGTCATTATGAACCATATTGAAGTACAATGGAGTATATTGAAGCATAAAAAAATATACTGAAGTAATTTAAAAATAATAATTAAGGATTTTCAAGTATTCAAGGTAAGTTATAGCGCCGCGAAAGTATCCGTTTACTGATCCTGCTGATATATACATGGGTATAGGTCTTCACCCGCTGGAGAAGAGATTGAATACGGAGGGAAATGAATAATTTAATATATTGTGAGAGTTAAATTAAATATTTAATTATGTAAGTTTATTGTTTAAATAAAATAAAGCAAAATCTAATCAAGGGTACGTTGATAAAATATAAATACAACATTACGTGTCGGTGGCTGCGTTGTCGCTTCCAAAAAAAAGTCATAGACAAGAGAGTTCAATAGAATGAAATGTTTCTTAATTCATTTAAACCTTGACATAGATATCGGCTGATGGTCAAACTAGTTTTTCGCTCTTTTTACACCGTATTTTTCTGAACAACAACGTTTCTAATGTTTACAATATTGCAATCATTTGCGCGTTCTATTTAACTGGCCTGAATTTTAAATTTACATTTGTATATGTTATTCACATTTTTAATGTCCATTTACTTTTAAAATTCCCCTTTCATAGCTTTGTTCGTAGCTTTTATACTTTTGTAATAAACACATGTTCCCAAAGTTGTGTAATGCAAGTTATAGTTTTTTTTTTAACCAGCGATCACATTGCACGGACATCTGCGTGCTTAACCACATATTTAGAACACATTGTATTATGTGGAAGCTGGAAGCTGGGCGGTTGCCTCAAGTTACACATTACGCTAGCTACCCGAGTTCAATCCACGGAGCCAGTACGAATAATATTGCAATTTTGAGTGCTGATTTACCTTTTTTTATGACGAACTAAAGCTGACCTTGATTGCTTCACCGGATTGAGAGGTGGCATAGCTCTTAGATCGCTTACCCTGAACCTCTATCGCTAGTAACTCGATACGAGGGTCCCCGGCGAGGGTTAACCTCGTCTTGGACGGTATATCGATTTACCACGCGCTTAGTGTTGAAGGCAACCGGCAAACATTATGGACTATGTCCTTATACTCTCTTTGCAGGTGTGCCAACTGTGTTAGTTCGGCAAAAAAAAAAAAGAGATTGCCTGCGCCCAATTATAGGACATATAAATAGGCTGTAACTCTTATATTATGGGAATTAAATTTTTGTTGAAAGCATAAGAAAATTTATTGAATATTATGAAAATTTGTTTTAGTTTCCGTATTCCGTTCTTCACCTAATAATAGGCTTGTTGAAAAGCTAAATTAACTGTATCTACCCCGCTAGCTTTAAATAATTATAGAGCTTATTTTAAAACTATGTTTTTTTTATTTAAATTAATACAAAACTCAACTACCTACAAAAAGCAGGAAATTATCAAAGATGGTCTTCGATATTGTTATTAAAGATCGTTCGCATTTCCAGTTTAAGGTTATTGGTAATAACTGACAGGTGAAAGAGTTAAAAATAAACGCAGGTGCGCTAGCAGTTGAACTTTTGATACTATAAGTATGTTAACTTAGTACGAGTATATTTATACGAAAACAAAAACCGGCTTCAAATTTAATTGATTGTTAAACCCTATTACGCAAGTACGCCCTTTTTTATTTCTGAATTATCGTAAGAATATGACGAAATTGTATTAATCAGAACCTATCCAAACTATTAAACTGCTCTTTTTTAAAGAAAGCTAGCAATATTTCTTTTTTTTTCAGAAATATTACTAACAATCTTGTTAGCCATTCCAACTAAGCTTAAGCTTGTGCTAGGACATGGTTCACGGCAATAGTCGAATGGTGGATTCGAACCCACGACCTTACGATTCGCAGGCCGTACCCTAAACCATTATGCTATTAACGCTTGATATTGAGTTGTTCGTCCGTTTGTCGCGCACATACTTAATGCAAATTTAAGACTTATATGGTTTTCTTATCGATGCCATTGTCAGAATTAGACCACACGGGAAGCACTAGCTTTGAAATAAAAAAAAAGAAATCATCGAAATCGGTTCACCCAGTTGAAAGTTATGAGTAAAAAACAGGCAGACGAATAGAGAACCTCTTTCTTTTTTGAAGGTTGGGTAATTGGTTACATACTGTTATAGCTTAGTGGCTGAGTGGTTCGAATTAAGATCGATGGTAGCGGGTTTGAATTTCAGTCGGTCTGTTTCGCCATGTTTAGTTTTTTAAGTGCAAAAATCACTTGTTAAAAATTTTTGCCCACTGTTTGGTAATTAGCTCACCATTTGTCTCATCATATGGGACTTATATATGAAACGTAACTCTTTCTCTCTTAACTAACTTATATCTCCCACTAAACTTCCATTCGCTTCGGCACCCCAAGTCAAGCTTTAAAGTTTATTTACTTCGAAAAGTATAATGAACAGTGGTTTCCTTGTCCGCAGGCCTCTTCAAAGGCTCCACCACGACTCTCGACGGTATCGGTCTGCGGCCGATGCCAGCCGAGCGGCCGAAGACGTTAAGGAAACTGAAGTCAGTGTACGACGCGTCGCCAACAGACCCGCCCACAATCACCAACACGAACCTGAGCAGCAATGGACAGGTGGAGAGGAATGTCAACGGTGTCGAGGAGGAGGTCAGGAGACGGAGCAACACTACCAGCTCCACGCATAGCGGGGACAAGTCACTGTCGATACTCAGCCCGTTCGATGAGCAGGTCAGCTTTCTTTGCTTATATATATTTTTTTTTAAGTTTTAAAATCTTTTTCTTACTTAAGACATCAGACTTTTACTGTCCCGAAGTGGCATATAAGTTAGTTTAGCTTAGATTGTCCCTTATAGTTTTTTATCAATAAAATAGTTATTTTATAAATCTAAAAATTAATCTTTTCGTGCAATTTGGGCCAAAAATGTCATTACACGGTGTAGACATGCAGTGTATTTTAAATTCACATGCTAAATGGCCTAATGCCTTAATGTAGTATGTGTGAATTGTCATCGATAATCATCTTCGTAAACATCCATTTTAGCGAATAGATCAGTGGTGGGCAAACTTTTTGGTTGGTGGGCCACAAATTGTAAAAAACAAATTTAAACGGACCAAAATTTTTTCGAAAAAAATCTTTTAATTTATTAAATTTAATTAACAAAAAAAATAATGGCTTATTTAGCAAATTACACAAATTGCTGGTGGCAATTTTTTTGTCTTTTTACTTAAAAATTTACGACGTTATAAGTTATGTTATAAGCATTTTTTAAAAAAAACCAAAAATGTTAAAAGGTTGTAAGCCTTATAAACACTACTGATATAAATAAAAACAGAACAAATTTTACAATACCGATTGCATCACATTGAAAATATTAACTCAAAAAACACTTGGCGGGCCGGATGAAACGCTTTAACGGGCCAGATTTGGCCCGCAGGCCGCAGTTTGCCCACCACTGGAATAGATGAATAGAATCAATTTGTATACACACGATAAAAAATATTTTAAACAAAATATATTAAGTATATTTACGACTTAAAACACACCATTGCGAGCCAGCTTTCAGGTAATTACAATAGATTTATCGTCCTCTATTACGAAAGTCCAAGGTACCAGGTCCACGTGTTAAGTGGAAATGCAGTCCCGTATGGTAAGGCGCTCTAAGTGAAATAATGCAGTGCGTCTTGAAGTCCTACAGTGGAATGGGGGTGGGGTACTAATTAACGCATCATGTAATTTCTGAGCACATTCTTCAAAATTCAATTTATAGAAAACCGAAAGCTACCTCACGCCTATACACAAGATTAAAATATCTTGAGAATCTTATATATATATATATATATATATATATATATATATATATATATATATATATATATATATATATATATATATATATATATATATATATATATATATATATATATATATATAAATGTAGGCATGTTCCATATAGGCTCCAAAACGGCTGAACCGAATTCAATTAAACTTTCAGGGAATCTTCAGATTGACCTGACACCTAATCCTGTAAAGTTTGGTGACAATCAGAGCACTCTTCTTTTTGAACTGTCAAATACAGTTTTATATTTGCTATGATGATATTCTATTGTTTTATAACCCAAATTTGTATTGACACATGCGCTGTTTATAATTATGTCATTATGAACCATATTGAAGTACAATGGAGTCTACTGAAGTTTATTAAAGGTAATAGTTAAGGATTTTGAAGGAGGAAGAAGAATGATATTGTATTTACTGATATGTACATGGGTGTAGGTAATGATCTTCACCCGCTCGAGAAGAGAAATATATTATTTAATATATTGTGAGAGTTAAATTAAATATTCAATGATGTAAGTTTATTGTTTAAAAAAAATAAAACAAAATCTAGGACGGCGAAGCGGGCTAGGTACGCTAGTATAAGATAAACATCAATTTTAAAAGCATATAAGCTTGCACCACACATCCCTTAAATTCTAGCGGGTTATATAGAGATCCCAATCGCTATCCGTGTAATAGTTCTGTCACAAAACAAAAGCCTATCGTCAAAGTATGTCCGCTCACTCACACAAACACACACATACACTACACATTCGCATAACTTCTCGACTACGACTGTAGTTCTTTCCCTTTTTTTTCCTTTTGCACACTTTTTTGTTTTTTTTTCATATATTTTTAATTATTAATTATCGTTTTATTTCTTAACTTATATTAAAAACTCATTGTACGCAGGACTTACTGTTTGTGACTCTGGAAGGCACTGTCTCCTGAGATACAGGTACACTGTACCTAGTTCAGGAGACAGAGCTCCTGTATATGTAACATGTTTGTTTTTGTGATATTAATAAAGTTATTATTATTTTACCACGTAATTGCTTCGGACCGGAAAACTGAATAGTACAAGTCATTTGGGATTCGAACTCCCGCCCATTCGTAACTAGAACGGCTTAGCCACTAGGGTTATCGCGTAGTCGTAATTAAACTATTAATTTGGGACAGTGTAATAAATCAAAGCGACTGATTTATAAGCTCGTAACACAAACTGTTTCAAATGTTATCGTTTGGCTTATATCTTGTCGTCTGGTTTTGACAATTATTAAATGATTTATCTATTGGGTGCTTCGATAATTCAGTAGATCAAATTCAATATAAAGCCTGTTACTTTATATTGAATTATAATATGAAATATATATATGTTAGACACAGGCCTTTTCTGTATAGTAGTCCTAGTCCACCACGCGGCCCAAGTGCGCATTGCCAGACTTCACCAACCTCAGGACATTTTCTAATACATGCGACTTTCCTCACGTGGTAAATCAGCACTTAAAATTAACAGTTCCATTGATTCGCACCGGGTATCGAACTCAGGTTAATAGCTGCAGCTTATGGCTAACTGACTTAAACCACGGCTCGTTTATAACTAGCGTACACAGCCCGCTTCGCCGGGTTAGATTTTGCTTTATTTTATTTAAACAGTAAACTTACATCATTAAATATTTAATGTAACTCTCACAATATATTAAATTATTCATTTCTCTCCGTATTCATTCTCTTATATTCTCCTCTCGGGCGGTTGAAGATCATTACCTACACCCATGTACATATCAGTAAATACAATATCATTTTTATCATTTAGGGATTTATTATACTTCAACATGGTTCATATTGACATAAATATGTACACAACGCATGTGTCAATACAAATTTGGGTTATAAAACGATAGAATATCATCATAGTAAATAAAAACTGTATTTGACTGTTCAAAAAGAGGAGTTCGATAAAGAAACTCCGATCGTCACCAAGCTATACAGGATTACTCGCCAGGTCAATCTGGAGATTCGCTGAAAGTTTCATTGAAATCGGTCCAGCCGTTTCGGAGCCTATACGGAACAAACCCACACACTTTCTCTTTTATATAAAGAGATAAACAGATTTTAAATATTTTTTTTTGTTGTTAAAGAGGATTCTTTTTAACATGTGCCATATTAATATTATTAACACTGAAAGGGTTCGCGAGGGAACTCCTAGAAATCGTATGTAACAATGCGTATTGATAGAATGGAAGTTTAGAGCACCACCTCTTTTTTAAGTCGGTTAAAAACCTATGTATCGACATGTTCATTTTCACCATTTTTTTATCTTACGTTTTCACCGTTATTGTTTTATGCATATGCTATCGGATGGATTGCATTATAATTCAACAATTCGGCAAAGGGGATAGAACTCGGCTGTAAACGATCCCTATCATTATTCAACTACCACGCTAATTCAATGTAAACAATTATAATTATTAGATAATAATTTCATCACCTAGAGGTCAATATATATTGGTCGTTAATTTAGTTGTATGCTATTCGCTATCGGGAACGGAGTAGCTGGGTCACCAATTATTAAGTGGTCATCGTTCCACATTCACACGAATGGAGGGGAATGGCCGGGATTTAATTAGGAATTAGAGTGAGGTTGATTGGAAAGAATTCTATTAAGAGATGATGTCGTTGCCTTTATATAAATAACATATATGTCCTACTGTTGGGCGCAGGCCTTATCTGTAAAGAGAGTATAATGGCATAGTCCACCACGCGGCCCTAGTGCGGATAGGCAGACTTCACATGCCTTAGAAAAAAATTCTAAGACATGTAGGTTTTCTCACGATGTTTTCCATCACCGCCGAGCGCGTGGTAAATCAGCACATAAAATTGCAACAGCAAATTCATTGGTGCCAGAACTGGGGATCGAAGTCGGGTTGCTAGCCTACTATGCAATTTGAGCCGACCGCCCGGACACTGAGTTATGACGGTTCTTCTATGGTTTGGTTGAGAACAAATGACGGATGAGGAAAGAGATGTGATAAATATATATATATGGGGGACAGTTTGAATAAAATAAACACTATTGGCTCAAAAAACCAGCTTCTTATTTTATGTTTTTACAAAATTACAATTAACACCGTTACCACTTTCTTCGTTCACGTCGTAATATATCCCTCTTTTTTTCTTACAATCCCAACCGCTCGCCATTCGTTCACTCTCCTTCATTCACACGTTCGGATACGCCGTTTAAAACTTTAGTTATATAATATGTTCGGATACAAAGTGAAGTTATTTTTTTCCTATACTATATAAGCTCCTCTTAGTAGGGTAGACAAAGACAATAATCAAAGTCCGCTTTTCATTATGCAAAACAAAACTTCTCTGGTGTTGTGGATGTTCATTGGCGACGGTGATCACTTAAGATCATGTGTATGATCATGGTATATGCTCGTTTGCCACCTCCAAAAATTTGTCCTCTATGCGGTGGTCTGATCTTCCTTGCGATATATAGAAGTGTTATAATTTTTTGAGGAAGGTTTTTTTTTACAAATTTTACTAACATTGTTGATTATTCAAACTAAGATTAAACTTGTGCTAGAAAATGGTTCAAGTCTAAAGTCTAATGGTGAATTGAGAACGTACCACCCGCTATTGATACTAAATGCTCCTGTATTGCGTAATATGTGACACCCCTTATTTAATTATAAAAAATGTATCCTCCAAACACTTTTTCGTAATATCACGGACCCCGCTGTTTTGTGCAATTCAGCTGAAGTTCCATGACGTGATGTCAATGGACGTGAAGTAGCGTTGGAATGTTACAATGCCAGGAAGAGGTAGGAAATTAGTACTTGGTTAGAACAGGCGTTATGTCATAGGCGTGTAGTGATGTTCAGAGACATCGATATATTATCATATATCGATATCCTATATCAATTCAATTGTTTTGATGTTGGTATGGAAACCATATAGATATCGCCAACGTCAAAGTGCGTATGTTAAACTGCTGAAAATAGCGTGCTTCGTAGACGGACAGGGATCAAAACTGACCAAGATGTAGAGTGTTTACTGCTGAGACAGTTAAGATATCCTATATCAGTTTTAAATGTTTTTACTTACCTAGTACGTACGAAGAACGTGCATACCATAAGTAGCTGAGTTAAAAATGCTGAGATGGATGTGTGGCGTAACCAGGCGTGATAAAATACGCAACGAGTATGTGCGAGGAAGCCTGGGTGTACATGACATTGCCGACAAGATGCAGGAAAGTAGGCTGCGATGGTACGGGCACGTTAAGAGGAGGCTTACCGACTACGTAGTGCACCTGGCGCTAAAGCTTTTCCTCCCTGGACGAAAATCCAGAGGAAGACCCAAGACAAGGTGGGAGACTGTTGTGTCGAGAGACATGAGGGAGTGCAAGATTTCCCAAGACGATTTCGGGGACAGAGTGAAGTGGAAAGCGAAAAGCAGGAAAGCTGACCCCACCACCATGTGGGACCAATAGCAAGGAAGAGAGAGAGAGAGAGTACGTATCACCTTTAAGTGTTTATTATTACATAAACATCCACCCTTATAATTATGGTAGGCAAAAATTACAGAATTTATTTAATACAATCTACTATCGCACGCCTTACGGTATACAAGTTCCTTTCCGACCACCACTCGTTAACGCAATATAATGTCTATCAAAACAAAACACCTACGGTATACAAAAGGTCAACTATAAGTAGTTCTAGAATGCGATGCATACGAGTGTACAATTTTGAAATGTAAATGATATTAATTGACATGACGTGACATGATCTGACAAATTTTGAAGTTTGTAAACATTGTGGTATCGATTTAGATTCTGAGTTTATAAAGATAATAAAACGTTCATTTTGGCACAATTCATAATGAACGTTTTTCTTATTTTTTAATCTGCTAGTTCGATTGTGCTACTATGGTTTTCCAATGGCGTACCACTGACTCTCCGATATTGTTTCAATTGTTCCTGTTTGTTAATTTCGTACATAGTGTCATCTTACACACTTGCCGATACATTACAAAAAATTCAAAAATTTAAATGAAAATTTTGTATCAAAAAATTAAATTAGTAGATTGTAATAGTGGCACAATGACAATTGAATTTTAAAAGGTCGGTTTCACAGTGAAATGCGCAAGTTTATCAACGTTTAAAAAATACTTTGCTGCTGGGATACTATCGATACTTTTTCTAAATTAAAACATCACTGTTTGCGAGATGTGCGATGCAAAACTCAAGGGTACAGCGATAATGATACCCTGACACGAAAAACTGGATACATATTCATATATGTAGATTGTCGTGATAAACGCAACAAGTTTGAGTACAAGTATTTGAATATGTACATTTCAGAGTTTCTATACAGAAAAGAAAGCCCTGTAGGGTTCTATATTTTTTTATGACGAACTACACAAATTGGCCAGAGAAGCTGGCCTTGACTCCTTCACTGGATTGAGAGGTGGCATAGCTCTTTGGTCGCTTAGCTTGAACCTCTATCGCTTGGACGGTTACTAAGTAACGCGTAAGTATTCCGATCCGAGTGGCGAACCACGACTCAAACGGTTGCTATTTCACGGATAATCTAAGGGACATTCAAAAGCTAAACTAACTTTGAGTGCCACTTCGGGTATCGTTGGCACTGGGAGAAAAAGTAGCCGAAACTCTAGCAACGATTCTAAAATAAGGAGTGAGGCCTACCCATAAAATAGCGGTAACGCGCTAGGATTATTCGCAACCTCCGACGGTCGCGAATGGAATGGACGCTTAGTGGATTTGTAAAAATCCGGGGTCTATACTAACTTACAGAGTTATAGGGTAGGGTATGGGTGTATAGGACCTGTATCTATAAGAGATTATAGTAGTGGCAGTGTAATACAATCGGATTCTACGTACCTTCAATTGAATAATATTCTTATAACAAGCTGCGCCTCACGGTGTTACAAGCAATTAAAAGCTATTTATTTTAATATTTCTAAAATAAAAGTTGCCAAGTTACTTCTTATTTAAAATTATATAAAATGTTTTTTTTATACTTCTATATACTGTATATATATACATTTATAAGCATGTAGTAAAAAGATCATCGCCGGTATAAATTACAAGCGTTTTTTGTACACATTATTAGATCTAACATATGAAATTGGCGTTTTGTAAGGATGTAACCTATAGTCGATTTTTTCAAAATGTAATATATTTATTTAATCAAAGTATGTACCATTGCTAATTATGCACTTTTGCCATCTCATAGGTAGTTCATTGATCCATTTACTAAAAAAACCATTGGGACGGGAACCAATAAAATCTTTGAAGGCGCCTAGGACCGCCCCATCCGAGTTGAATTTTTTCATGAGTAAATAAATAGCTGTATAAATTTGAAATAGGAATTCAAAGAGGAGATATTTGAGATTAAAGTGGCCAGTACTACAAAACGCCAATTTCATATGTAAGGGACCTAATAATAGGTTGTCAAATATCTCCCTTCCGCCTTTTGTGTCATGCGGCACCCAAACATCAAGCTTTTTTTTGTATCCAGCCTTCTGCAGATGGTTTAAAATGGTTTGGTGACTAACTCCCATCTCCTGGGCGATGTCACGAGATGCCACATGCCGGTCTAACTCGATGTAGTCCATGATTTGATCGGTATTTGTCGTCACAGGTCTTCCGCCGGCTGGCTTATCCATGGTGTCGTTTTCACCGGCTCTGAATCGTCGAAACCATTCCTCCGTGGTTCGAAGTGATAGAGTACCATCCCCCAAAACACCATTAATCTCACGGAACGTTTCTCTAGCGGATTTGCCTTTAACGAAGGAAAACTTTAAAATAGCGCAATATACTTTAAAATAATAATTTCGGCGTTAGTGAACTCCATGTTTACACGTCTATAACTGTTGAACGCAATATCCAAACTAATTATGCATAGCGTCGTTTTGTAGGTTATGTCAAGACCTTTCAAATTATGTATAGTATTGCTAGATACGAGCTCTGTAGCGCTTTGTACATAGCCGCGAAATTCAAAAGACAAAAAGGCGGAAGGGAGATATTTGACAACCTATTATTATTATACATCGTAATATAACTACATGACATGATGATAATAATGATAATATGACATAATTTTGTTATTGTCTAATTTTAGTCTTAAATACACTTGTTATTTATTTATTTAATTATTAACAACGCCAACGTAATATGTACTTATATTTTACAAATCATTTCTAAGGCAATTTAACTTAGTACATACTTAAAAGCTAACTTAATTCATAAAGAAGACAACACAACCAAGCAAACTAACTCACACAACACTTGACTCGTGTATAGTAAGAGATTAGGTATTATTAAACGGTTATCGATCGGTTATTTTAAAGGTTTCGAAGCGAATAACAACCGCACGAGACAGATGTACGAAAATTGCAAGCCACATGCAACCGGCAGATGTTTTTGTGTTACATGCAGGTAGTGTTGAAACAAGTTGTCACGCGCAGGTGGTACTATATAACTAAGTATTATGGACATTTCATGGGTTCAGGTATAAGGTTAATAAATAAACTTAATAACCCGTCTTTTAAAACCATTCAAGACATATTCGTACAAATTGTCCCTCCATAACTAGATTTCGATGAACTTTTGGGAAATGTGGCATTACTGCGGAATGCCACTCCTATTATTATTTTTGCACGTGATCTTGACCTTCTAATGTGCCGCCGGTAAATAAAAATATCACAGAAATGATGAGGAATACGGAAATTATATTTTATACAATTGTTGTGTTAGAAATATACAATTTGGAAAAAAGTCTAAGCAAAAAGTTATCAAAAAGTCTGTGAAAAACGTTGACATATTTCTTGTCAAAAATTTTCTAATTCCAAATACAATTTGAATAATTTTGTCGTCTAAAATCCTCTTTGGTAGTTGGCGAATGCAAGTCGCCAAAATTGCATCCGCTTACAAGCGGTTCTTTTGGAAATCGTTGGGAGAGTCCCATGTCCCAGAAGTGCTGGCCGCGCTACAGTTGCGGACGCCTGACAATTACGTGTGCATGCGCCGTCGTCCGCCATTGTTCCTACTACCTGTCTCCAGGACTAACTTATCCAGGAACTCTCCGCTGTCGCGCGCGGTTGGGTTTGTTAATACCATCTCACTGCACATTGATATATTTTGTTGCACAGAGTCTGTGTTTATCGAAGCTGCCTACAAATGCGTAGAAGGTGTTTGACTCTATTATATTTATATATTATTGTCAATACATCAAGCAGCTTTTTTATTTATTTTAATTTTAATAATATATATTTAACTAAGTTTTTATAACATCATATTGGTATTATCTGTAACGGTGTTATAATTTTTGTTGATTTAAATAAATAAATATCCAGCAGTGGATGTTATACGGCTGAAATGTTGAATGATGATGATAAGGAAATAGATTATTTTTTTTAATGACGAATTTACTTATTACCCTAACATAAAGAGTTAGTATTATTACTCTTGCAAGGTTGCTCCAAAGGTTAAGTTTTTTTTATGACGAACTACACAGATTAGCCGTAGAAGCTGGCCTTGACTGCTTCACCGGATTGAGAGGTGGCATAGCTCTTAGGTAGCTTAGCCTAAACCTCTATCGCTAGTAACTTGACATAAGGTTTCCCCTGGTGAGGAATAACTATGTTACGTGTAAGCATTCCGATCCGAGGGCGCTAAGAGGGCCGAACTACGACTCGGTCGGTTGCTATTTCACGGATAATAAATATTAATTCGTCTTGTACTTGTTGTAATGCGTATATTAGACCCATTTTCAAGCTTCACTGCATGGAAAGCGTAATTGTCAAACAGTCGCATGACTTCTGACTTGTAACTTCGAAGAACATGGTAGCTAGGGTTGGACGTTGAATTCGTATATCTATAAATTGTTCAATTTTGAAGCGTCAATAGCCTAATAGTTTAGGGTACGGCCTGCGAATCGTAAGGTCGTGGGTTCGAATCCACCATTGGACTATTGCCGTGAACCATGTCCTAGCACAAGCTTAAGCTTAGTTGGAATGGTTAACAAGATTGATAGTAATATTTCTGAAAAAAAAGAGAAATATTGCTAGCTTTCTTTAAAAAAAAAAAAATAAAATTTATTTCGCACAAATACAATAATATACACAAATAAATTTGCAGTCCCTGACTCCCGAACTGGGTACTAATAGACCTGTGATTCAAAGTCAGTGTACTCCCATTTACTACTCACAAATGTTTCAAAAAGAATCTATTGTAACATACATATTGATAGGTCTTAAAGTGTTTATGCTGTGTGTGGGTACTTGTGTGTGGGGTGTGTTGCGTGTAGTGTGAGGTTACAGCTATTGTTAAAGAAATTATTACATCTACAAACTACCCTTAAAGTACATACATCCATTAAAAAAACAATCATCGAAATGTGTTGACGTGATTTTGCGTACGTTTGTCACGCACCTAATAATTCAACCTAGCAAATTTAGACCTATGATACCTAGGATATGGTTTTCTCTTGGATGCCATTATCAGAATTGGACCAAATTTTAATGGGACCATTTGGGAAGCGTTAGCTTATGCGGTAACAAACTTAATAATAAGAACAATTTCTGGAATACTGTGAGCTAGTTATGTTCTTAGCCGCAAAGGCTATCGGCTCAACAGTAGCAAGAAGAGGAACAAAGAAATATCCTTTAAGAAATATATATATCTCTCTAGTGTCGGTCTCTCATGTCTGAGGATCGTGGTCACCATCAGGGTTGCACCTGGAGCGGATGATTTGCTTCCACCGGCTTCTGTCCAGTGCGTCTCTTACATCACTGTAAAATTTGGAGGACGACAAGTCTTTTACTTGATCGGACCACCTTGTTGGTGAACGGCCGCGAGATCTTTTTCCTGCGGTGTTCCCAACTACGATCAGTTTATCCAGACTTTCGTCGCCTCTGCGCATTGTGTGTCCGAAATACGCCAGGATTCGTTGTCGGCATATGGTAGACAAACGAGTCTTAATTTGTAGTTGGCTTAGGATAGATGCATTGGTGCGTTTCGCAGTCCAGGGTATCCTTAACATACGCCTCCAGCACCACATCTCGAATGCATCGATCCTTTGCCTCTCTCTGGCTGGGATGGTCCACGTTTCCACTCCATACAGGAAGATAGGGAATACCAAGGCATGTATCAATCACATCTTGGTTTTGATACCAATTCCTCTAAGAATATATATTTCACAAAGGGACCAACGTTGTTGCACAAATTTTAGCAACAGGCTCATAGGACCATAAATGGGGTCAAAAAAAAACCTAATAAAAATACAGGCGAATTGTGAACTATCTTTTGTCAAGAAATGTCAAATGAAAACCACATTGATGACCATTTTTTTAATTCTCTGTTATAAGTTTTCACTTCTGCAGCAGTACGAATGGCTGCCTTATTTGACAATGAAATATATTACTGTTTCTTGCCTACAGGAGGAATGGGCGAAAATCTCGAAATAATGGCGTCATTCGGCAGCAAACTGGTTCGGGAATCAGTGTTCGTGTCCGAGTTGGAGCAGGAGTTCACCACGAGACTGGGTCTGAGCTGCTCCGAGTCCAGTCTCAGCCCGTCAGTAGCCTCCAATCTGGGCTACTGGCTTGCGAGCCTCGGCCTCCATGATTACGAACCACTCTTCTTGGAGAGTGGTTACGATGATATCGACTTTGTTGTAAGTACTTACAATGGTAACATATCTTACTCGTATATAAGAAAAATATGCTTGGTACCGTAAATTATAGTTCGGTATTAGTACATATGAGCAGTGGTAGCTCAGTGTCGGGCGGGTTCGATCCCCGGTGCCGACACCAATAATTTAGTAGCCAAATATAGCAACTATTTACGAGTTAAAACTAAAACCGACTTCAAATCAAACGGTGACAACCAACCGACTTCAAAAAGGTCGTATTTTGTTTATGTTTGTGCACTGAATACTCGAGCAACCAGAGTTCGATCCCCGGTGCCGGCACCAATGAATTTATTATTGCAATTTTAAGTGCCGATTTACTGTGTGCTCGGCGGTGAAGGAAAACGTCGTGAGCAAACCTACAATGTCCTTATACTCTCTTTAGAGTAAAGACCATTGCCTAATATTGTGGGATAAGTATAATACTGTTGTTATATATCGATGCTGGTAAACAAAAACGTAGTAACCCATAAAAATGAAATTGTTCACCAGAGCCGAAAGACCATTTTAACTATAACATTATAACTTTCGTGTTTATGCACCTAGAGCATTTTTGGTCACAATATTTATTATGTTTTGCTAAATAAGTATTGTACCACGGCACTAACCTAGAGTTTTCCTAAAAGAAAATCGTTTTACGGTACAACAAATAAAAGAGAAGTGTCAATCTTGAAAATCCTATTTTCGCTATTTTTCATCTAATTGTTACAAGTCATATATTTTTTTTTATAGAAAGCTAGTAATATTTCTTTTTTTTCAGTAATATTACTAACAATCTTGTTAACCATTCCAACTAAGCTTAAGCTTGTGCTGGGACATGGTTCACGGCAATAGTAGAATGGTGGATTCAGACCCACGACCTTACGATTCGCAGGCCGTACCCTAAACCATTAGGCTATTAAAAAAATATATATATATATCATTCGACGCGTCTTTTTTTTCTGATTCCAAGTGAAAATTATTTACTACGTTTTTGCTTTCCAGCGTCGATATGTTAACTGGATAGGATTATTCGTAGTTTTTCTAAGTCAGTTGACAAATAACACGCAATAAAAGTTTTCTTCAATCGTAGCAACGATTTCCTTAGCCGTTTAATTCCGTTGCCTCTTCCGTTCACAGATCTATTTACAAAACCAATGCCAATTAATACACTTCACACGACCCCACTGCCGGCCGTACTAACAAGTAACCTATTCATGCGTCGAATTAGTGTTAGTTGGTATTGGACAAAAGAATTTAGAACGGCTCGGTGAACATAACCATGAAGTGAATAACAAGGTCGTGATAGTAAGGATCCATAGCGGAAACAGCCGAATCCTTACCAGTCTGAATCCAGTCCATGAGGTCCATGAATCTAGTCCGAAGAAGATTTAATAAGAAAATACAGCGTATCTGAAGATGACAGTTGTATTTTTTTTTATATGAAATGTGGCAAACGAGCATACGGCTCACCTGATCTTAAGTGATCACCGTCGCCCATGAACATCCACAGCACCAGAGGAGCTGTAGGTGCGTTGCCGACCTTTGAGATAGGAATAGGCTCGTTTCTTGAAGGTCCCTAAATCGTAAACGTTCGGAAACACCGCTGGCGACAGTTGATTCTACAAGTTGACAGTGCGTGGGAGAACGTTACGCGAAAAACGTACAGTCGTTGAACGCCAACCATCAAGATGGTGTAAAATGTATGATGTAATCTATGGGTAAAATTTATAAAGACTTGTTCAGGCTCACAAGCTAAGCTTATTTGGAATGGTTAACAAGAATGTTAGTGATGTTTATAAGAAATCTAGCTAGCGTTCTTAAAAAAAAAAAAAAAAACTGATCGCCTTTTTTTTGAAGTCGTTTAAATGAATAAACTTATTGAGACGTTCTTTTTTTCCGGCATCATCATGATTATTGTTTAATGTATTTACTTTAGGATGTTTCGTTCTCTAATTCGACGCTTCCCTTCCAGAATGGTATCCTCGACGAGAACGACCTACGCGAGATGGGAATAGAAGAGAACGACAGACAGAAGATATTGGAATCGGCGAAACAATTACCTCTTAAAATAACGGAAATAAGCAATAATCATAATAATAATAACATAAGCAAACACCAAAACGAAACCGTGGACGAGTGGTTACGAAATATAAACTTGGAGCAATACAGCGACACGTTCAGGAAACATTTGTACGTGGACATGGATAGGGTTAAGAGGATCTGGGAGGTTGAGCTCACCGCCGTGCTGGAGATACAGAAGGCGGGACATCGGAAGAGGATCCTGTCTTCAGTGTCGGGCGAGCACAACGGACCCGTCAACAATATCGAAGATATTAATGCTGATCTCAATACTTTGGTAAGTATATGAAAATCTCTCGCGTGATTTTAACACCTAAGATACCTTTACCATTTAGATTTCTGAAGACAAAAGTCTTCAATCAGTATGTCCACCCAGTTATGACCTACGACGCAGACGGACTCCGTTGACTGGTCTGCAAGCTTAAAGTCGCACAATGAGCGATGGAAAGGTAGAACTACAAAGGTAGTCGACATAGGTCTTAAAATCATTAAGTTTTATCTGTCGAGTCAGTGACGGCAGGCAAGGGAGCTCTTGGAAGAATGTTGGTTCCGCAGGAGTCGGAGAAGCGTAAGGCGCTCTGCGGAAAGCGAAGGATCGTATATGGTTGAAGGTATTGAAGTACAAGCAATGGTCCTACAACGCCCTTCGCGTAATATAACAACGCATTCAAAGATCTGTTGGGGCTGCCACGTTTCTATAGCGCATCAAGGATGTCTGCTGAAGCGCCCGTCGATTGCGGAAAAGATGCGCATCCCTGGTTCGCAGGGTGCGAGCCAGTCCCAATACCATTCTGGATATGACTAACGCTGAACGTGTCATAGAATAATTGTATATAAAACAATAATATTTACTAACATAGTTATTGTCTGATGAGCTTGAAATAAAAAAAAGTTAAATTATGTTCACAACATTGCTGTATCTCCTCATTTTAGAGGGTGAAAACGTACGGGCCGAAGCCAAGTACTTGTATTTAAAATGAAGTGATATCGGAATTGAGGAATTTGCGTGTGAGACGGCATGTATTGAGGATTACGGCTTTTTGTAATTGCAAGTATGTGGATGGATTAATGTTAAGTAATTTTAAGTTTGGATGGAGGGTTTTTGGTATGACACCTGTAGTAGATAGCACTATTGGAACTGTTTGAACCTGACTAACTTGCCATTGCGTTTTAATTTCTATAGAAAGATCTGTATATTTAGCTATTTTCTCAGAGTTATTATTATTATTATTGGGCATGGCCTCCCCAACAGTGCGTAGACAGAGGCTCATGAAGATGGTTTATCTTTTGTCCCTGTGACCCATTTTTTATCTTAAAAAACGAATGTTAGCAAATCCCGTTATAAATAAATGTTCTCTGATATAGATGTGCCAGTAAGTAGTTAAGTCTCTAAGTATTGTTATTTAGCTATCATTTAGAATTGTCGTTAATAATGAATGCAAGTATTGCATTGTACTAGGCAGTGCCTAATACAGTCAATCAAATGTCCGTAAAGAGGATATCCTATCGTCGATCGTCGAGTTGAACATTAACATGCCGTGATTGAGGAAATTGTTATGACGCCGCGTTGAATCGTAATAGGGTCCGATGGTTAAATTTGTGTAATGTAGTTTTGAATCAAATCAATCGATATATCGTCGTGAATATAACGGGTCGGTTAAGAAAGTTTTAATATCTCGGAATATAAAGACGCTAGCTAACTGAAATAAATTGTGCCTGATAGATAATTAAATATATTTAAATTTTATTTTTATTAAAATTTTAGTACTTAGAGTTGCCTTAATGGCGATATAATTAATTCCAAATAAAATTGAATGAAAAATACTATATTATCCAAGTTTACGTAAGATATCCTTTTTCGTTTAAGTTTTTTTAAAGAAAGCTAGTAGTATTTCTTTTTTTTCAGAAATATTACTAACAATCTTGTTAACCATTCCAACTAAGCTTAAGCTTGTGCTAGGACATGGTTCACATCTCATTCTAGGACATGGTAGCAGCCCTGTAGTTCTGGGCTCTCAAGAATAAGACTACGGTATCCCCTGCCTGTCGTACAAGGCGACTAAAAGGGGCCTCGGGTTCACTGGGCGACAAGGGTGGGGGCCTGCGTCGTCCACCAAAGTGGACCCGGGAAGAAGGCGACATTGGCTGGCCCGTGTCGCCTTTCGCTGCGAGGGCACAGGGGAGGAGGGAGTAACCTCCCCCCGGGACGTGCTCTCCTTGAGCACAGTGCAGAGGGGCTCCGGTGCGTTCCACATGAGATCCCGGAGCCCCTCGTCATGCACCGAGGAAAGGGCCACCGGGGAGGTTTTAGTGGGTAAGATCCCCACATAACCGCCGCCTTCCCCCCAGAAGGCGGGGTATCTTTGTGAAGATTTCCTCCCCGTCAACAAAAAAAAGGACATGGTTCACGGCAATAGTCGAATGGTGGATTCGAACCCACGACCTTACGATTCGCAGGCCGTACCCTAAACCATTAGGCTATTGACGCTTATGTTTTTTTAATGAAATATAAATAAGTTAATAAAAATATTATATTTTATTTTAAGTATATTTAATTGTCTATCATGCACAATTTATTTCAGTTAGCTAGCGTCTTTATCTTCCGAGATATTCAAACTTTTTTCACCAACCCTTTATTCCGACTCTTTATTTTTGCTCACGTGTGTATTTATGTACACGTTCGTTGAATGTATTGACTGTTGGATTTACGTGGTAATACTCGTAGTATTTAATGGTACACAGTTTTTTGAAGTAAAACTTCTTTACGAACACTTGACACCATGTAGGAACACTAATGATCTGTTACAGCCTTTATATATAATAGGTTGTCAAATATCTCCCTTCCGCCTTTTGTGTCATGCGGCACCCAAACATCAAGCTTTTTTTTGTATCCAGCCTTCTGCAGATGGTTTAAAATGGTTTGGTGACTAACTCCCATCTCCTGGGCGATGTCACGAGATGCCACATGCCGGTCTAACTCGATGTAGTCCATGATTTGATCGGTATTTGTCGTCACAGGTCTTCCGCCGGCTGGCTTATCCATGGTGTCTTTTCACCGGCTCTGAATCGTCGAAACCATTCCTCCGTGGTTCGAAGTGATAGAGTACCATCCCCAAAACACCATTAATCTCACGGAACGTTTCTCTAGCGGATTTGCCTTTAACGAAGGAAAACTTTAAAATAGCGCGAATTTCGGCGTTAGTGAACTCCATGTTTACACGTCTATAACTGTTGAACGCAATATCCAAACTAATTATGCATAGCGTCGTTTTGTAGGTTATGTCAAGACCTTTCAAATTATGTATAGTATTGCTAGATACGAGCTCTGTAGCGCTTTGTACATAGCCGCGAAATTCAAAAGACAAAAAGGCGGAAGGGAGATATTTGACAACCTATTATGATATATGTCCCACTGTTGGGCGCAGGCCTTCTCTGTAAAGAGAGTATAAGGGCATAGTCCGCCAGGCGGCCCTAATGCGGCTTGGCAGACTTCACATGTCTTAGAAAAAATCTAAGACATGTAGATTTCCTCACGATGTTTCCCTTCACCGCCGAGCGCGTGAAAAATCAGCACATAAAATTGCAACAGAACTCGGGTTCCTATTGCTGAATATTTGTTTACGTAGATCTAAGTAATATTTGATAATAATATAACGCACGCAAGAGGTATAACAAAATTCGCCATTCCTATCCCGTATTATAACCCCATCGTGTTAAGTATGTGACAAGATTAAAATGAGTAATTCCTGTTAAATTGCTCATCTGGCTCTTAATTACCATCACGCACGGCAGGGGGGTAACCAGGCAACCCCCTGCAGGTGTAATAATAAGCCGCTCGAGTGAAATAAGTTGACGCCACAGTTACCGGAGTTATAATATTGGCGATGTTCGTTTTTGTGACTTTTTTAATATACGTTTTTATATCGTCCTACAGGACATATTTAAATAAAATTCAATTGTCAATAGCCTAATGGTTTAGCGTTTTGTTTGCTAAACGTAGTGTTGTGAGTTCGAATCCAGCGTACGAAAGATCACCTAGCACAAGCTTAATTGGAATATTTAACATGAACATTAGTAATATTTATTTTCAAAAAATATATAACCTTATAAAAAATCTTATTTTCTTTTTTTATTTTTAACTAACTGCAAAAAAGGGGGAGTTTAAAAGATGTCATCTACCCAAGATGGTTTTGATGGTTAGCTAGGCGTCTTTATCTTCCGAGATATTCAAACTTTTTTAACCGACCTTTTATTTTTGCTCACGGCTATATTTGTACCCCACCCCCTAGATGTTAGATGCGTTGCTTGAGTTTCTTCGGCCACTTCTTCTCCCAGCGCCAACGCTTTCCGAAGTGGCACTCAAAGTTAGTTTAGCTTTTGAATGGTTAGGTTATCCGTGAAATAGCAACCGACCGAGTCGTGGTTCGGCCCTCTCGAGTGCCCTAGGATCGGAATGCTTACGCGTATCATAGTAATCGTCCAAGCCGAGGTTACCCCTCACCTGGAGGATACTTGTGTCGAATTACTAGCGATAGAGCTTCAGGCAAGGGACCTAAGAGCTATGCCACCTCTCAATCCGGTGAAGCAGCTGTCATTTAAAAAAAAACTATTTTTGTATTATTTGTGTCTTAGCCTCAAGAAATTATTGTTTCTACCCGAGCGAAGCAGCTACACAGTACGAGTATACCGTATCGCTAGTTATTCATTTGAATTGCGTAACTGTGGCGTATAACTAATTAAATAAAATAGTACATAAGCTGAACTGAACGAGTAATTGTAAGTGCGGGGTGGGCAGGTTGCGGGCGGAGTCTTTTTTTTTTAATTTCACACGCCGCCAACCACGTATGGGTAATTAGTGCTCAATCCGAGACCTATTCATAGCTCGCCATTCATACACCGAGTGAGGCACTCAGGATACACGGCGCGATGCGAAACGCCACTAAAACTGTACAATCCCCCCACACCACCGAACACCCGACGGCTCGTAAATATGTTAATGGGGGATAAAAAAAAGAAATTCTCGAAAATTTTCAATTTCCGCAATGGAAAATATATAACTGTAAATTGTATGTTCGTGTGATTTGAAATACTGCGCCATGTTGTGTTGTATTAGAAATAGACGTTTTTTTCGCCCATTTCGCGAGTGCATTATATCGCTGTTAGAAGCCATTTAAAGCTTTCGATTTAAAGATTCGCAGACCGTGCTGTTGACGATATTAAATATATGGATGCCAATAATACATTTGTCCGTCTTCATATTTTCATAGCATCTGTGTTTTGATAGGTTTTTCGGCTGAAAATCAGCGCTGAGCTACATCTTTGTTGCACATGACATACTAAATCAACCGCTTTTCGACACTGGGTAACATTTTCTAGTCCACAGTCCAATATTTGTGTAAAAAACTACTAACAGATTCTTTGTTACTAAATATTTTAAAAAATCTAATTTCAGTTATTAGCAACTAAATAATAAAGTTGGTGTAAAGACGAAAACATTGTAAGTTTCTAAATTACTACGTCCACTACACTATCACTTTACGGGCAAGCGACTTATTTTCGAACCCCATTTGAAAGACATACGAAAACGTGCAGTTTGCGATTGAAACTAGCGATGCTAGGGTTGTTCCCACCCTTATCCTATTCAGAGCTATCGCAATGGAACATTATTCCATTCATCAAAGCCTGAATACGTCTGTTGCCTTCTACACTTTTATTGCCACCAAATGACACTCGCGACAAATTAGATGGTTCAGTTTGTCAATTATGTTGTACTTGTCCCTTTATTCTTTAGGGGCTTAATTAAAATTTCACGGTTGTCTGTTCGTCAGCGTTTTTATTTTTGTTTTTGCATCATTACATTTGTTTTACACTTCTGAAGTGCGAACTGTCGCGCGGATGGCGTTACGCTCTGCTTGTCTATTATCATCGGCCCCGTCGAACACAGTTACAATTAGTTGGGAGACATTCGCTGCAGGTGGCTTTTTAAATCAGTGAATATTCTTTATTGCACAACAATGAACATGTGACGTAGTAGTAATAATTTTTACATATTGATATAATACGATATAATTGGACGCGCAAGGGCGGTCTTGTTGCTAAATGCAATCACTGCCAAACAAACTTTTAGATGGACAGAAAGGTTGTTTCTATAAAGATTTTTTTTTTAGAATTTTATGACCTGGTATTTACAACCATTAGGTCAACTCTTTTTTTTCATAGCACATTCATAGACATATTACGCCTATGAGCACATTCTGTTAAATTTCTTTAACTGTGTTCTTTATGTATTTGTAGATGTGCTTGTAAGTCAGTTCGTCTTGTAACAATTGTTTTAATGGCGGCGGGCGGGACAATAAATCACACTTACTGGCCACTTTCACGTTCACTGGCCAACACTAGTCTGTCGATCAAAAATTTTTGACAGTCAAAGATAATGTGTTCCACAGTTCCATCACTTGATTGACAATGCGAACATATGTTATTCGCAATAATGCCAAGTCGAGCAAGGTGTGACTATAAAGATGGAAATGTGAATATATCATATTTTCGTTACAAAAAATATCATATTGTTGTCATGTTATTTTTTCTTAACATTATATATTACAAGTAAAATGTATATTAATAAAATTGAAATGTCTGTTTATATGTCTGTAATATTAAAATAACCACTTTTTCTCCATGCTTATGAATGTATATACCAAAATAACATTTTTTCTACGCCTGTCTATTTGTTCTGATTATCTCTGGTACGGCTAAACCGATCCTGACCGGACTTTCATTGGCAGATAGCTGACGATAGCATAGGATAGCGTTTGAGCCCTGTTGCTGACAGATCCGGGGCACTCCACTGATGGCATTCTAGGAAGGTTTAGTGGGTAGGAGTCGCCCAGACCGAGTCCTACACATCCCTCCGGGCCCACCCAGGCTTACGGAGGATGGTTTGTAAAAAGAATTCCCCCGCGTTAACAAAAAATAAAGGATATCATACGTTTGGGGTAAAATACAGAAATTGAAAAACAACACATTTTATTTAATTTAAAAGTCTAGTACTTTTTTTCAACAATCTACTTTATCCACAGAAAAATAATATACAGCAATTGAAGGAAGAAATCAAAGAAAAGTTACCGCCTTCAGAAAACTTGAAACCTGTACCGCCTCCAGTAGTTCCTAACCTAGCGCCCCCCGGCGGTGAGACGCTTAAACGCAGCAAGAAGAACAGGCCCGCGCCCCAGCCACCGAGACCTTCGGATCTGGAGATCAGAGCGCCTTCGGAACTGTTAGTGGGAGTGCCGGGGGCTTTGAAGACACAGTGGAAACACAAGCCGTTTGTCTTGGTGACAGGAGCTGTGACATACGTGGCGAACGTAAGTTTCGTTTCATCCACAACTTGTATTTCTTTTAACTTAAAGCGTATTTAGTAACTAAAAATCTAATTGTTACGTTATAAGAGCTAGTAATGCATTTTTAAAATCATTGTAATAATAATAAAATCTTTATTTGTCCTACTCCCACAATACATAGTTTTTATATAGGAGCTCAAACTTTCTGGGCTTTTAAGAATAAAACTACGGTATCCCCTGCCTGTCGTATAAGGCGACTAAAAGGGGCCTCGGGTTCACTGGGCGACAAGGGTGGGGGCCTTTGTCGTCCGCTATGGTGGACCCGGGAAGTAGGCGATATCGGTTGGCCCGTGTCGCCTTGCACTGCGGGGGCACAGGATGGGAGGGAATAACCTCCCCCCCGGGACGTGCTCTCCTTGAGCAAAGTGCAGAGGGGCTCCGGCGCGTTCCTCTGGAGATCCCAGAGCCCCTCGTCATGCACCGAGGAAAAGGCCACCGGGGAGGTTTTAGTGGGTAAAAACCCTACATATCCTGGGTATCTTTCTGAAGATTTCCTCCCCGTCAACAAAAAAAAAGGTTTATTTAAAAATTAGTTATTAGATGTCCATGCTAAATAATGTTCTTTTTAATTAGTATCTCGGGTCAACGGTAGTGAAGGAGCTCCGAGGAACTGAATCCACGAAGAAGTCAATACAGAAGTTAAAGAAAACCACGAAGGAACCCCGGGATTCCCCGGACATCATACTTTCCATTAGCTACAGAGGAGTGAAGTTCCTAAACACGATTACAAGGGTAAGAGTAGTCACCTATATTTCATCTTTAATTCCAATTTTAATATATGCATATTATAGTGTAGTACGATGCTCCAACCTGGATAAAAAGCGAATCTCTTTTAGACCACACGACTGAAGTAAACCGTCTTTAGTATCATTCTTGTTAACCATTTCAACTAAGCTTAAGCTTATGTTATGAGTTGGTTCACGTAGCATCACGACTTGGCATCCGCCATCGGTGGAGTAGACCTGTCACTTCCGAGCCTCGCACTCGCGATGGTCTCGAGCGACAGGTCTTGGTCGGCGGTCGCCTCCTTCTGTGAGACGGTCATGTCCCAGAAGACGAGCGGGTCAGGGAGGGAGCGCTGAGGCTCCCTCCCTCCGCAGGCGACGAGTCAGGGTGCGCAGGAGACGTTTCAGACGTCTCCTTTCGCCGCCCCGTAATCCGAAGCGGGGTCAGGATGGGAACCTGGCCCCAGCATGCTTCGGCGTCGTCAGGACTTCTCTGAGTGCCGGAGAAGTCCCTTTGAGGGTGAAGTCCGGAAGTCCGGTCTTTGCCGGGACCGGCCGGTCGTTGGGGTGTCCTGTCGCTGACAGATCCGGGACACCCGCTCATAACGGCTGATGGCATTCGCGGTAGGTTTAGTGGGTAAGGGCTGCCCAGGCCGAGTCCCACACATCCTCCGGGCCCACCCAGGGTACCGGAGGATGGTCTATAAACAGATTCCCCGCGTTAACAAAAAAAGGAGTTGGTTCACGTTAAAAGTCGAATGTTGGATTCTAACCGATGTCCTTACATTTAGGGTCGTAAGGTCGTATATTATTAGGCTATTGAGGCTCTTCATCTACATGTCTGTATATATATTATATGTATAATATATACATTACAATTTATAATGGGTCTCATTGATATATTTATAATTTTGAATAGATTTTTTATTTTTATCCATTAACGGATACATCAGTAATTACTGTGGTACCAGAGAAAGAAAATTTGTGAGCGCACCTCTCTCTTTTGTCCCACTATTATTTACTATTACTACAGTAATATAATAAACGTAACTCTATCTTCACTAACTTATATCCCTCTCTTTCGTTCGCCTCGCCCGATCACTCTTTCCGTGATGCATTCACCAGATTACTTCCCTAGTCAAGCGTGCGGAAAGAAGTTTTACTTAAAAAAACAGTTTTTTTGATAAACTTACGATCCTTTAGTGTAATTAATTTTTAAAAAATCAGAAAAGCAAAGCGAGCAATGCTTCGTATTACACGTTGAATGATCGCGTGCCCGCGTTGACCCTTCGAAGTATAAATACTTATTTACTCCGAAAATTTCTTGCCATAAAAGACTGTTCTCTTTGAGAGGCAACCAAGCGTACGGAGGGCAAACAACCCCACCTCGGAGGATCCCAAACGAGGGTCCACTAAACAAAAGCTTCGACTTTGCCCGCTTGATTTTTAATTATGGATCAGTGTTCACACTTCATCGGACCTTGGGATCTTGCCTTTTATATCTTATACAAAAAAGAATTGTTTTTTTTCGTTTTTTGGTCCAGTTTGATGTCTGGTCACTTCACGGTTAGTTACATGGTTACACCGGATAACTTGTGACTTTTTAACGTCAACATTCTCACTTTGTTTTGTTTTTTTTTGTCTTTTGAACGTTCGAACTTTTTTGTCTTCAAACAGTTTAGAGAAAAAAAGAGAATAACAAAATTGACGTCGTATTTCTTTATTATTTTCATTATTTATGTGAAAATTTTATTTTAATTAAAATACTAGCGTACCCAGCCCGCTTCGCCGGACTAGCTTTATTTTATTAAATAATAACCATTTAATTTATTTCTCACAAAAATGTAATTTAATTTAATTATTCATTTCTCTCCGTATTCATTCTCTTCTATTCTCTTTTCGAGCGGGTGAAGATCATTACCTACACCTATGTAAATATCAGTAAATACAATATCATTATTATCATTTATACAAAAATCAATGCCTGAAGGCAAAGTCTTCAACCAGTGCGTCCTCCCAGCCATGACCTACGGTGCGGAGACTTGAACTCTGACCGTTGGGCTGCCACAAGCTGAAAGTCGCACAACGAGCGATGGAAAGAGCTATGCTCGGCATTTCTCTAAGGGATGGAATCCGAAACGAAGAAATTCGACGGAGAACGATTGTAGTCGATATAGCTCTTAAAGTTGAAGTGGCAGTGGGCTGGCCACATCTGCCGAGTTAGCGACGGTAGATGGGGAGGAAAGTCTTGGAATGGAGGCCGCGCATAAGTCGGAGAAGCGTGGGGCGCCCTCCTCCAGATGGACCAACTACCTTGTTAGGCTAGCCGGAAGTGGCTGGATGCGGAAAGCTGAGGATCGCATGTGGTGGAAGACATTGGGAAAGGCCTATTTCCAGCAGTGGATAGATACAGGCTGACGATGACGATGATACTAAAAATATCGGGCTCAAGGTAATGTCAGAAACAAAAGTACGACGTATGGCTTGTTTGGCAGTTCCAAAAGAGGAGTGCTCCGATCGTTATTAAACTATACAGAATTACTCGCCAGGACAATCTAAAGATTCCCTGAAAGTTTCATTGAAATCGGTCCAGCTGTCTCGGAGCCTATAAGAACAAACCCACACACTTTCTCTTTTATATATACAGAAGTGTAGATTACAGTATTAGCATATATTGGTATATATTGAGAACCCGGACTATCAAGCATGTGGATGTTAACCTTTTTGTTTTACGCGGGGAATCTGTTTATAGACCATCCTCCGGTACCTTGGGTGGGCCCGGAGGGATGTGTGGGACTCGGCCTGGGCAGCCCATACCCACTAAACCTACCGCGAATGCCATCAGCCGTTATGAGCGGGTGTCCCGGATCTGTCAGCGACAGGACATTTGATAGAGATGTTATCCTCCCGTAACAAATAGGTATTCGGTGATATGTTATTTCTATTGTTTTTCCTTTAGGAATTGATATGCGAGCATGAAATAAGGAACATCCATTGCGCGTGCCAGGACGCGGACGATCTCACCCATTTTGCGTACATCACCAAAGACCACGCCACTAGAAGCCATTATTGCCACGTATTCCGAGTTGCTACAATGGTGAGTCCAAATAACGCGGTTGTTTTATTTTTATTAATCGTTACATGAAATTCCTTTAACCTGAAACCATGTCCAGGAGTGGACTGATTATATAGGCTGATGGTGATGAACGATCTCCTAACCAACATCGGACATTATGGATTATTTATATTTGTATTCAATGGGCCATCATCCAAAGGTACCATTTCAAGCCCACTGCAACCGAACAAGCGATAAGCGATATTTTGCTCTGAGTTGAGAGCTAGATTTGACATACGAGGAATCGCAAATTACACCAGTTTTTCCCACCTCAGATTAGACCTCACCCTGTGCGCTTGTTTTTCCTCAATTTCAAAGAATTCTTGATAAGCCGGATTCGCGTTTTCTGCTTTTTGTACATTTACTAAACATTTGTGGCAATATCATTTCAATAGGGAAAATTGCTTTGAGATAAGATCATTTTGACATACGAGCAAGGTTGCGGAACGACTCAAACTCGTACGTCGAGGTACTACACAACTATATGTTAGTAAATCTTCATTTAAAATACCATTGACAATAATTTCATGCATTCCAGGATCAAGCTACCGAAGTAATATTAACACTAGGCGAGGCATTCGAAGTCGCTTACCAGATGGCCCTAAGGGAGCAATCTAATCGCGCCAAGGTCACACAGTCGCTGGCCAAAACTCCAACCCATGACCCCACCACAGCCAACAATAAAGAGAAACCTAATGTGAATCACGGCAGGTCACATTCCATAACGGAGATCAAGTTAAATGGTCACCAATTAAAGATTGCCCCCATTCCCGCTTCGCTTTCGAATGAAGATTTCCAGGCGGCATCCAGAAACTCTGATGGTTCACGAAGTCCAAGAACGCCTCTACTGAAGGCACCAATTGCCTCCACTGAGGAATTGTGAAAGCGAACATAAACTTTTACACGAAATAAATTCACCACGCATAATTTTATACGTTGTTTGTACAACAATTTTTTGTTTGAATTTTTTTCAGAGTACAGATGTATGACTTATGTCAAATATTGAACGATGGATTTGAAGATATTTTCGTAGTGGATAAATTTTGTATGGATTTTGAATTTGATATGAACCGATATTATTATTGTTAGTGAAATTTTAGCATCAATAAGACCACAATAATCAATTAATGTACAATTTGCGTTTACCATAGATAGATCTAGATCTTGATTGAGCTGATAAACGTCGTCTACTTCTTACCGAATTGCTTCTCCTGACAAAGAATCTTAACCTTAGTTGGGTATGTGTTTCACAGAATCATTTGTAATTATCCCATCTTCTAATTTCGTTCATCTCTGAAAACAAATCCCATCTACACCACTCTGGTAGTTTGCATTACTTTTTAATTGACTTCAAAAAAGTAAAAACTTCTCAATTCGACTATCTTATCTTTTTTTTTATGTACCTCATAACTTTCGATTGGGTGAACCCGTGCTGGGGCGTCCTGTGTGGTCTCATTTCAATGGCATTCATGAGAAAAACCACGTAAGTCTTAAATTTGATCGTTTGATTCGATTAAAAGTCAGTTTTTTTTACTCGTAAATATGCTTGTGAAGTACGCTGATTGAATTCTCTATAATTTCACAGGGGTTTTTGATGATAGTATTCTTATCTGACCCTAGGATGTTAAAGCGGACCGTGTCACCACTACATCTTCAGTTAGATTACGTGCCATTCCATTAATTCACATCTGACACTATTCAGCTGTTGCAGATATTAATGGACGACTGTGATCACTACTAGCTTTGACTTTCGCTTCGTTGGCCTGTATCTCTACTAATAAAGTTATATTGTGGAAATATTTCGTTAACTAATTTTTACGTTCCTTCAAGAAATCTCTAGTGTAAGCTTTTTTCAGACTCGAAAGTTCTTATCTCTTAATTTCTTTATCGAGTTAAAATATAAAAATTAATATGACAAGGCCTAAATTTTGGCAAACGAATTCGGATCAACAATTCTGTATTCCGAATACATAACGGCTATGATTAGTCAATCAATTGTGTAGTTTTTCGATTGACAATCATAATGTAACAAATGGTAATTAAATATAAAATCGAATGATATATCGATACTATAATAATGTTAAACAATATCTCGAATCTTAAAATTAGGGAAAAAATTAGTGTCTATTGTGTCGTGTAAACTTTTGTATTTGGATTTGGTCGTTTGTGTTATTGTCTGCTTACTGTTTTTCCATCGGTTTGAGAGACGGTCAATCGTTTAGAACGCTGTACCTATTTCTTCCTTCCACCGTATATGATCGTCCGCTTTCCGCATCCAGCCTCTTCCAGCTATCTTTATAAAATTGTCAAGATATCTGGAACGCATTGCTTGGAGGCGGTGGATGGTTCGGGAAGCGTTTGGCGCTTCTTTCAGATGAACCTTAACTTACTAATACCTTTCACGACCTTAGCACAAAGGGTCCCGAGAGACGTTTGGACCGTTAGACTAAGCGAAGTGTTGTTTTGGCGCGATTCAATCAAACGCTTTTAAAGACCTTAAGGTTTATTTATGTTGTATTTATAATTAGACGGATCAAATTTTACTATTGGATAGTAAAATTGTTTAGGTTGTTATGTTGATAGTTAATGTTAATTGTATATTTTGTGTTTCATGTTACTTATATGATCAAATAGTTCGGTTTGAATCCTAAATCTTAAATCACTTGCTAAGATGTTTTTGACCTTGTCATATATGAGATCTAATAGGTTTGGTGTAAAACGGACAGCAAAACCTGTCTCTGTCTAAGCTGTCTCTATCGGCTAGGCTTAAAAGGACATCGGAGCGTTATTTTATCTGTTAATAATTGGCGACAATAATGGCTGTTTTCGTTTTATGAGGTTTTTAAATTCAAAGCTGGTCTGTTATTTTTTCGAAGCTGATCGATAGATATTGATGCACTGACGTTTAAGTGCTTCAATTACGATCCGATTTGAGGTTTCGAATCCCATTGAACTTGTGTGAATTTCTAAGTTTTTCAAATTAAGTGCAAGTTCACTTGCTTATTTGTGTCTCAACTAAATACGAGAATTTGTTATTCTTTAGTAATATCGATTAGCTATTGAACTAAGTTGATATTCGTGTAGGCCTAAATTGTAATCTCGATTTTTGGATAATATAGTTAATGCGTTACCAATATCCAGTGTCGTATATATATTAATATTGTAAATAGTATGTTTGTAAGGTTTTGCATAGATTTTTACAGTTGGTTGTTGAGAAACATCTCGTGACCATATAGATATGAGCTCATATGACTTATAGTACATTAAACATATCAAAGGAACGGTGTAAACTCAGAGACGCAATCGGTTTACCTAATTAACTGGACATTAATCACTAATACTTGCTTTCCCGTTTGTCCTTTCCAATTTTGGGGTCCACAATTAATTCTATACAGATTGGTCAGAGAAGCTGGCTTTGACTGCCTCACCGGATTGAGAGGTGGCATAGCTATTAGGTCGCATAACCATAACCTCTATCACTAGTAACTCGACATAAGGGTTCCCCCGGTGAGGGGTAATCTCGGCTTGGACGGTAACTATGTTACGCGTAAGTATTCCGATCCGATGGCGCCTGAGATAGCCGAACCACGACTCCGTGGGTTGTTATTTCACGAATAATAGGACATTCAAAAACTAACTTTGAGTGTCACTTCGGGAAGCGCTCATTTGTCTCTATCTCTTTTTATACCAGCCCGGTGCTGTCTATTTTTTTTGTAAGCATAACTTTAGTTCTCATACTTATCTCTGAAATCTTCATATGCATATTTCAAGGCAAACGTCAGAAGCGTCAATAGTCTAATAGTTTAAGACAGGGATCGGCAACCTTTCGAGTTGGAAGAATAAAAATTGAAAATAAATCATAGGGAAGGCAAGTAAAGTGATTGGAAGTAGACTTGCCTCGGCGACGGATAACATTATTTCGTAATGGAAACACAGAAATAGTCATTGTTTAGAGAACTACCTTATAAACTGAAAATTAAATTTAATGTGTATGTACTGCCGTAAATCATTATTCTGACTATCAAGTCAGAAGAGATTTAAATAAATCATTAATAGTGTTACGAAATTAATCTGTTCCTCGACCGAGGGAGGTCTACTTAAAATGGTCTTTTTTACAAATTGATCTTCCGATGCTATTTTTTCTATTTATATAGTGAGAATCGTATGCGTACAATAAATATGTCTTATAATGACAAAAAAATACTTTGATTCACGTTACAATTATTGCAAAAATTTTGCTCAAAACGTTCTCGTATTATACGATTTTGCATTACTCTGTTGTTTCTTTTATCGGGTCTTATATTAATTTGTACATATTACAGATGTTAAGGAAAGAATATGAGAGAAAGAGAGAGTCGCCCTATCGATCTAACGAATATATTAAAAAAGGAGAAATTAGTGCCCTTAAACGACGATGATGTATGACCAGATGTATGGATGTCAATGATGCGAAAGAGGTGCGACAGGATCATACTAAGTGGAAGTCCGTGATCTCTGCCTACCCTATCAAGTGATGTGAGTGTTTGTATATTACAATTATAGATTCTGAAAGAAATGACAGTAAGGCAAGGTGGAAAGATAGTATAGGTGGATGGAAATGATAAATCGCATTAAAACTTGTGCATGTGATGGGCTCACCACCCTTGTATATGGGAGCCAGTAAGCTTGGTGAAAGCCGTGTATGTCTACCTCGGTAGGGTTGAAAGGAGTTGTCTTATTTAATTCGTAAAGGTATGCTTTGGTGGTTTGTAGCACGAAGGAATGAAGAAAGAAAGATGAAATAATTGGTGAGAAGGTCGTTAGAAGAATGAGAAGAATGCGTATTGAGTAGATGTTAGGATGTTGAGGAATTGAAAGGGAGTATGAAATCGGTTATCTCTGCCTACCGCTTTGGTTCAAGAGTCACGCTTTTATTTATTTATAAGTCTGATTATGTTCGGAGATTGTTTTTGTAATCTATGTGATACGAGGTTTTAAAAGTAAATTATGATTATACGAATTTTGTTTTCTTTTCAATTATCACTATTATCAAATATTACCTCTGCTCTATCTATATATGTATTAATTGTAGTTAAATAATATGTAATTATGTAACAGCTTTTTTATATTTACTGCGTAATGTTGAAGCGAATTGAATTTTCATTCTATTAAATTTATGAAACTTATCTATCGATGTTGAAGTTGATAAAATAGATTATTAATAATATTTAAATAATATAAACATATAATAATTATTATTAGACGTGTGCCAAAATGCAATAATACAGGTAAGTAACGCCAATCTCAATCAATTGTAATTCTCAAAACAATGTGTGCTCATAATTTGACGAAAAGTGAAATAATTATAATTTGTTTAAAATTAAGGTAACATTTGTAATACATTACCGTCCCTTTATGTATATTATATTTATTCCCCAATTGTATAATTAGTAAATCCAATTATATTCTTTCATCGCCGTAAACCAGCGCCCCAAGTCTGTTTGCCAATGACATTTCACTGTGAAACCAATCTATTATAGAAGTGCACGATATAAATCGATATTTCATAAAATATCGGTATATGAACGCGTAATATCACTTCGATCCGATATTATCGAATCATCTAATATCGATATTTAAATCGATTTTCTTTTATTAGTGGTAGACGACTTGAACAAAAATAAAACCCTTTTTTTGATGCCATCACGAGGAATATAGTGCAGTACTCGTATGTTGATACACTCGTACTCTCCGCGATGGCAACACTAGTTGTATAAATTTATAAATAAATTGGGAAAGAATCAGATGATCTGGACCCGGAATCGAACCCACTACCTCTTCGTTACGTGCCAAGTACTCTAACAGTATAGAACCGATTTCATGTTAAGAGCTAGTTAAATATAAACGAAATATCGATATATTTTTTTCATGAACATCCCTAATCTTTTACAAATCAACGCCAAAAACCGTATTCTATCAAATAATTTACTGAATTCGATATTGATTTGTATAAAATGTGTCGGCTTATTTTGAAAAAAATCATTATATACGAAATAATCAAACAGCAACATGTGAAACAATATACACTAAACTAGAGTACCAGAAATGCACTAGCAGATTACCAAAGCTACAATGATGTCACTGGATATATCCATTTTGACACAATTGGTTAATCAGATTCGGGGCCTGGTCAGGTCTAGGTCTTAACATCTGTCAACTTTTCTCCCAACTGTATTGGACGAGAAAGCAATCCATTACGGCTGGACTAAAATATAAAAGCTTATGTATTATCTCACAATATTTTTCATTATTCATTTGTTATTTGTGACGTCATTCCTTACACTCAATCACTCGCATTTTCCCATAAAGTTTTATATGTACGTGGATTTAGGCTCTATAATGAGATGACCTATAATACCTGTTTATTATCACTTAGAATTTATATTGGAATTATTTATATGTAATAACGAAATAGTCATATTACATTATGTGTTCTATTCTTATATACATACGCTTTGTATATTATGTATTAAATATTTCTACTGTTTTAAAATATAGACAAAATATCACAAACAAACAAACAAAAAACTTTTTATATATAGCCGTGAGCAAAAATAAAGGGTTGGTTAAGTGGAGTACATGGAGGCTATGTGGCGATATAATAAAATCCAAATAAAATTTTAATAATAATAATAAGTACCTAACACACACAATTTCCAAAAAACTATTACCGAAAAACACAAATACACAGAGCTTAAAGAGGAAATAATGAGACTTTGGAATATGAACAGAGTATACATTGTGCCTCTGGTGCTCTCCAGTACTGGTATTATCCCTAAACACCTCCATAATTACATTCAACAGATTGGCTTACACAGCAGTACGTATATCAGCATGCAAAAAGCTGCCGTACTAAATACTTGTCGAATTGTTCGGAAGTTTTTGCAGGATGAATCCGCTAACCTAGACAACCCTCAAAACTTCTCAAAACCCACTTGGCGTAGGCCCGTGGTGTCGTCATGCACCGAGGAAAGCGCCAAGATACCCCGCCTTCCCCCCAGAAGGCGTGATATCTTTCTGAAGATTTCCTCCCCGTCAAAAAAAAAAATAAAAGGCCCGTGGTGTTCATTAAAACCGAAACTCTCTGGTTTCGAGAAGGAAAAAAAATATAATAATAATACATTTATTCAATGAAGTAACTAAGACTTATCATTATTTTAAATAACTATTAGACTAAATTATAACATTATAATAATAATATAAAAAATATAGTGTAATATTATACTAACGGATTGACAATGCTTATCAATACCTTAACCCCATGTTATTTTATTTTAAGGATATTTAATTGTCTATTATGCACAATTTATTTCAGTTAGGTATCGTCTTTATCTTCCGAGATATTCAATCTTTCTTAACCGACCCTTTATTTTTGCTCACGAGCTTCCCGAGGTACATAATTTCTGGGCGCCGATTCTGCTAAACCAACTATGTACAAATTAAACGTTCATTGGCATATAGTCGATATATGCTAGTTCTTAAAACCACGTCATAAAAGGAATTATGAATTTCTTTTTTTCTTTCTTACCTCAAAACTAACGACCGGGTGAACCGATTTTTCAGGATTCTTTTTTTATTTGAAAGTACTTCCCATGTGGTCCCATTTTAATGTGGTTCAATTCTGACAATATGTACGCGATAAATGGGCGAATAACTCAATACCATGACAACCAATTCCGATGATTCATTTATTATTGGAAAGGATGTACTTTGATGAGACCTTGGTTAAATTCTGATTTAATGTATTTCGTAATATTCCTACGATAGTTGGAAATACAAAGAGGGCGTCTAACGTTTAAAGTGTTATTTGATTTGAAGTCGGTTTTTGTTTTACTGTCGTTATACTTGACAAGAGTTGTGTTAATAGGCATTTACTAAGCGTCTTACCATCCAGGACTCAGGACCGTAAATCCACTTAACATCAGGTGGGATCATGGAAAAGCCCATGCTTTGACAGTATAAGAAAATATACTTTATTTGTGATATTTTGTCTATATGTATATAACTGTATAATGTTAAAAACGTTTACTATTACGTACTTATGTCATACAGCTCACAAAAATATAATTTAGGTGGTGATTATTTTATTAAAACACAAGAATAGATCCCGTTATATACCAAAGAATATATAACATATATGATATAGTTAAATTTAGTAATAGTTAATAATAAAATATAATGTTGTATTGTCTTGTATGGGTAGTGTTGAATTATGTATGAGGTATTCACTGCCGTTTAAAAGTATATTAATATGCTTTTAATTTTTATATGTTTATATATTGGATCAATTTGTACATTTAATTATGTATTTACTATTATTTAATATTGTAAACAGCTTCATATATAGATGTATTTGTTTATTGTTTAATTAATATAAGTTGTAAACATTTATTTTATTTATATTTATTGCGTAATGTATCATCTATTGTAAATACCTATTACGATATTATATTCAAAATTAAATCTATTGCAACATTAGTCATCTTATTTATTAATGGAAGTCATTATTAACACCAGTAGTATACTCAGCACGATCCTTTTCTTTTGGGTTTTTTTTCACGGGGTTCCTCCCCGTGAACAAAAATCTTCAACAAGATCTAACCTCTCCGGCGGCCCTTCCTCGGTGTATAGTGATCCCGAGGAATGCAACGGAGCTCCTCTGTACTGTGCTCTTAGGTGAGCACGTCCCGGGGGAGGTTACTCCCTCCTCCCCCTGTGCCCTTGCAGTGCAAGGCGACACGTGCCTGCCGATATCGCCTTCTTCCCCACCCTTGTCTCAAGGGTGATCCTAGGCTATTCTCTTCCAGTGCTTACCAGTTGCTCACTAGTAGGACGCACTGATTGAAGACCTTCGTATTTAAATTTTATTGAATAGGCGACGAGAATGGAAATTAATATGTAAGTATATAAAGGGGATCGAAATTGGCAAGAGAATCAATGTCGAATGAGACTGAAATGGCAATGAGCGGGACACCTGGCTAGGAGAGACGGTAGGTGAATGCTAGCTAAGACAGGAACGCTGATCATTGGCTGACCAGCCCGCTGGTCGGACGACATCGTCAGGGCAGTGGGGCTGCAATGGTTTGGGGCAGTACAGGATCGAACTGTGACGAAAAAATGGGAAGCCTATACCCAGTAGTGGGAAGATACAGACTGATTTTGATTGATTGATATAAAAGAGGTATAGATATATTGAGAGAAAATACGATGAAGGACCCTTGTGTCGAGTTACCACCTAATAGAGGTTCAGGCTAAGCGACCTAAGACCTATGCCACCTCTCAAATCCGGTGAAGCAGTAAAGGCCAGCTTCTCTGTGCCAACTGTGTTAGTTCGTCCAAAAAAAAAATAGAGAAAAGATTTTCCAAGTTCATATTTATCTTGCTCTCTCAAATATTAATGAATATGAAAATGTCACTTATTTAATACGATCATTCATTAATAGTACAGGTGTCATCGTATTCCGATAAAGATCCAAGTTTTCCAGAAGGAAAATAATTTCCCATTACATCTGTATGAGAGTCGGGAAACTCGTATGGTAGACGCTTTCTAGATGTGGTATTGGCGATGGTGACTACGTATAACGCGGAGTTTAAGATCGACAATTTGTTCATATAGCCGATATGAACGAAGTACATCCTTTCCAATAAAAATGAACCATCGAAATCGGTTGGCGTGATATTTAGATTTTCGTCCATTTGTGGCCCACATACTTGATGCATATTTAAGACATTTGGTTTTCTCATGGATACTGTTGTCAGAATTGGACCAAATTTAAATGGGACCGCACGGGAATCTGGTGTAGATTTCACCTAAGAAAGAATCATCAAAATCGATTTGCCCAGTCGAAAGTAATGAGATGACAAAAAAAATTAAAAAAAAGACGAATTGATAAACTCCTTCTTTTTTGAAGTCGGTTAAAAACACCGTGTGTTAGAACATTCTATTCTACAAGGCTTTGTCCCAGATCATGACAAAGCGAAACACGCTGTAATTTGTCTCGAATGTAAAACTGACCGGATCCGGCTTCGAACCGGGATAATCACGACTCCATACTTCACGTCTAATCGACCGGACGCGAGCGAGATTAACAAATGACGCTTAAATTTAACCTTTTTTTCGGGTGAACTAATGGCGCGGTAATAATAATTACCGGATTTTTAAAGCGCTGAGCAATTTATAGGGTAAAGCTGCCGGCTTCCGAATGAATTATTCGTGGAGGAAAGCGCTTAAAGCTAGTTTTCACGTAAGGGTAATTAGGTTCGCTTAGCGGATAGTCGGGTTTCCGGTAAAAAAGCGATGTGTTGGAATTACTTCGCCCAGTCTAAGGCAACAGCATAGAAAGCTAACCTCTTAATACTTTTTAAGATAAATTAAATCATTTAACGGTAAAATGTTAAATAAGTATATTTACTCGTACGAGTATAACAATAACCGACTTCAAATTAAATCAAAAGTTTTTAGGCGGGGACGCTCTCTTTGTATTTCCGAAATTATAGTGGGGAATATTACGAGTTTTATGACTTATTTGGTTTACTCATGGATGCTATTCTTAGAATTGGAAACTGGCAACACCTGCTATCAAATAAATGAAGAATCATCAGCCTTTCGGTGTTTTACAGATTACACTTTGGAGAGTGTGCACAGGAATTACACGAGTTAATTCCCCCATCCCCATTCTACCTTCGGACGTTTAGACACTCGGCGGGTCTCCACCCTTTTATAGTCGATGTTCCGCGCGTCCGAACGAAGCGATTTGAGTCATCGTTCATCGTGCGTACGGCAAAGGAGTGGAATAAGTTGCCGGCGTCAGTCTTTCCGTCCAAGTACGACGTGGGAGCCTTCAAGAGTAGAGTGAATAGGCACTTACTAAACTAGCGCGTACTATCTTTCGACTATATCATCACTTAACACCAGGTGGGATCATGGTCAAGCGCTAGTTTACACGCATAAAAAAAATCATCCAAATCCTTTCATCAGGTCAAAGTTATGAGGTAAACATGAAAAAAACCATACAGATAAATTGAGAACTTCCTCCTTTTTATTAAGTCGGTTGAAAACCAGTCTAGCTATGTTTAAAAATAGGTAGAAGTGATGGCTGGTTGAGAAGACATTTTATGGTGTGTAGGAATTCACAAATCAAATTACAAGTTAATAGCATTTTATTTCTTTGACTATTATTGCATTATTTTTCCTGTTCTATATAACTAATTTAATTTGTAAAAATCGACTGATCGACTGATTTATTATAATCTATATACATAAAAGAGAAAGTGTCTGGGTATGTTCCATATAGGCTCCAAAACGACTGAACTGATTTCAATGAAACTTTCAGGGAATCTTCAGATTGACCCGGCGAGTAATCCTATAGAGTTTGGTGACGATCGGAGGACTCTTTTTGAACTGTCAAATACAGCTTTTTTTTACTATGATGATATTCTATTGTTTTATAACCCAAATTTGTATTGACACATGCATTGTGTATATTTATGTCATTATGAACCATATTTAAGTACAATGGAGTATATTGAAGTATGATAAAGTATACTGAAGTGTATTAAAGTTAATAATTAAGGATTTTGAAGTATTCAAGGTAAGTTATAGCGCTGCGAATGTAACCGTTAACGGATGTAAGTTTATTGTTATATAAAGCAAAATCTAGCCCGGCGAAGCGGTCTGGGTACGTTAGTTACCGATAAAAATCTGAATATGAAGAAATCAAAGAAATGGGCGACCGTTAATCACGTGAGCCGTAAGCTCGTTTATCCTCTTTTTCTATACATAAAAAAGATCGCCAGACCTTCTTAATATAACTTTGATACTCATATAGCTCTAAGATCTCGGTCACCCTTTCTGCAGTCAACTTAACACTTCAGGCCAATAACGGAAGTTATGTGTTTGCTTAATAAATGTTAACCATATCGGACTATACAGTCGAGGAAACTATAAAAACGTGTAAGCTATGAATAGTTGTATATTCAAACAGAGGCCAATCATTGACAATTAGAGTAATGAAAGAGTCGGATCGTATTTGCAGAGGCCGAAACCGTTAGTAACAAGTGCGGTGCCATTGAAGTGTAAACACGCTATTACACGCGTCGTAACAGGCACTTATATTTGCAAGTGGGGGTTTGTAATGCTATCGTCGTATTTGCAACAAGCCGGCCCACTCGTAACGAGTGCTTGTTGACAATAATTACGACACATGTTCGACTATTATAGTTATTAAATAGATCTAGCGCGTGAACGAGATATTGAAAACAACAGGGACTTAAATCTGTTATTTGCCAGTGGTGTTTCATCATGAAACCGACCAATTAAAATCAGCGCTGTCGCATCCTTGCGACAGCATATGCTGAGACGGTGTCCGATATTGGCGTCATATGTTTTGTATTATTTGTCCGTGTAACTTTAACTGTGTTTTGTCTATTTTTCATTATTTTTTAATGTGTGTTATATTCTGTCTGTAATGTGTTTTTGTATTGTGATGCCAATAAATAAATGTCTATGTTTATGTCAATTACAGTCATATCAATTACCATTCCATCATTACTAAATACGTCAAATACAAACACATTTACGACACGCTATCGCCAATAAACTAAGACTTTCAAAACTAGCAAATATGGACTTCTACAACGCCAATGAACGTTCATTTTGTACACAATTGGATTATCAGACTCAGGTCCCCGAGTATCATAATAAAACAATTTTGTATTCAACTGACCTTAATCGATCTTCTCCTCTGTCGTTCACTCATTACTGAGGATCGCGGTCAATAGAGCCCCTCAAGTGAACAATCTGCCTCCATCGGCTTCCGTCCGAGGCGGCTCTCACCAGCTGGCACCTTTTACTTGGTCAGAACATCGTGTTGGTCATGGTTGGCCTTCTGTATTGCCAACCATGACCAGTTTTTCAAGGTTGCCATCCCCTCTACCTAGCCCTTAATCTATCCCGTTACCCTAAAATACCTATAAAAGGGATTGCAGGTTAATCTCTTAATCCAGTGAAGCAGTAAAAGCCAGCCTCTCTGGCTACCTGTATAGATCGTCATCAAAAAAAATTGCCAACTTATCCAATAGTTATCTTTCGAGTCGGTATTGTGCGAAGTCCTATTACTTTTGTGCCTAACCATTGTCCTGTCACTGTTGGATGTTGTTCCCTAAAATCTAGACCGAATTGAGTCGTTGGAAGCATATTTCCAAATAAAACGTTCGTCCCAGCTTGAGGCTATAAATTCTATATACACCAAATATATAATCTAACAGCCTGTAGCCTTGCTATTTTAAGCTATTATTACACGTAGTTATGTTTTGAAACGTCGTTTTCCATCATATTTGCTTTGTCATACTCGTATGTCAGCTGTTACATTGTAAATTTGCCATATAATATTTTATAAACCATTTTAGGGACTTATACATAAATATTTAAAGCCTGTGTACCAATATCTTCAATTTATGTACACTACACACTTAATAGCTTACGTAAAACCAATCACCGTTGAAAATTTGCAGCACCCAGTTTAGTGCTGAAACTAATTTTAGAATGTAAAGGTTGCAGCCACACCGCGGCGGCAATATTTCCGAGTGGCCGCGCGGCAAATTTCTCATCAGGCTATGATCGCGCGCAGTCGTTCGTGATATCACGAGAACTACCGGGGCAATCGAACGCTACCGTAATTGCATGCAGCGAAATGGGAACCCCCGAGATACGAGAATTGCACGATTACTGCAGTGATGGATAGAGATTTTTTTCTAAATTTCAATATTTATTAACTGACTTAAAAAAATGCGAGGTGAAGATCTCTATATTTTACCGCTTTTGAAATTCATTATTAAATGACTGAATAAACAAAACATATGACAATATACATGAAAAAACCCCTCCTTTTTTGAAGTCGGTTCAAAATATGTTCCTACCGATTATTTAATTGTTCCAAAGTCCTTACATCATAATGTAACAGTAGTTGTGATTGGAAATTTTGATAGGAAAATATATAAAACCTTTTTGAATCTGATGATGTCGTCTGCCCACTGATCGGTGTCTTCTCTCGTAGCCAGGTGTCCCGCCCATTGCTATTTTAGTTTCATGATCCGGCATCGGGGCAGCAATAGTTTCGGGAAGAGGTGAGTGGAAGAGAGTGTGTAGGAGTGGGATTGGAAGAGGAAGTACGGAAAGGGAATGCAAGGAAGAAGAAGAAGAAAGGACCCTAAGGTACCAAACGTTGGGGAACGATGAAAAAAATGGTTTCGGACAGCACAGGACTGAAGTGAATAGTGCGAAAAAAGGGTGGCCTATACCCAGCAGTGGGAAGATACGGGCTGATTGATTGATTGATTTTACACCAGTTTTAGTGCAATTGTAGTCTAGGCAGGTCCGAATAAAAACAAATTGAGAACGTGCTAGCATTTTATAAAAACCTTCATATTGGTCGGACATTTTAATTGTGATAGCGAGAAACGCATGACCAAACCGAATAATTGGTTGACATTTCTGAAATCTTTTTTGATCAAAAATATTTCACGAATCTAGAATGTTTAAATAAATAAACATAGCCATGTTTTTCCTTGATCAGAAAAAAGAATTTTCTTATTTAAGTAGTAATAGTGTACAAGATTAATGCTGCGACGGTATGGACACGTTAAGAGGAGGCCCTCCGACTACGTAGGGAACCTCGCGGTACAACTTTCCCTTCCCGGTCGAAGATCCAAGACAAGGTGGGAGAGTGTGGTGTCGAGAGACACGAGGGAGTGCAACATCGCCTAAGACAATGTCGGGGACAGAGCGAAGTGGAAAGCGAAAATTCGGAAAGCTGACCCCACCACCATGTGGGACCAATAGCATGGAAGAGAGAGAGAGTGTACAAGATTAATATTTATAATTCCGAACAAATCCTCAAAACACTCCCTTTGGTAAATGCGATAGACATAGACATTCTTTACTGGCATCATTCGAATACATTACAAACAAAATATGAAACATGTTAAAAAAGACAAGATTAAAAAAAGAATGTAGATTTTCACCGGTGCCCAGGACTACTCCAATCGTGCGCACGCAATACTACCTTTACATGGTATTTTTACAGTCGAATCAAAAGAAAAAAAATAATACAATTAATATAATACGTGTATAAATAGTTATTACATTTATGTATATATATATATAAAAAAAGAGAAAGTGTGTGGGTATCTTTCACTTAGGCTCCGAAACGGCTGGACCGATTTCAACGAAACTTTCAGTGACTTTTCATATTGACCTGACGAGTAATCCTGTATTTTGGTGACGATCGGAGCACTCTACTAGAACTATTAAAATTGAGCTTTTTTATATGATTTTATGATGATATTCTATTGTTTTATAACCCAAATTTGTATTGACACATTCGTTGCGTATATTTATGTCATTATGAACCATTTTGAAGTACAACGGAGTATATTGAAGTATAATAAAGTGTACTGAAGTATATTAAAAATAATAATTAAGTATTTTGAAGTAGGAAGAGGAATGATATTGTATTTACTGATATGTTCATGGGTGTAGGTAATGAACTTCACCCGCTCGAGAAGAGAATGAATACGGAGAGAAATGAATAATTTAATATATCCTGAGAGTTTAATCAAATATTTAATGATGTAAGTTTATTGTTTAAATAAAATAAAGCAAAATCTAGCACGGGGAAGTGGGCTTGGTATGGTAGTATACAACAAAATATTTTCATTAATAAATATATTATTAAATAAAATAATACCCTGGACTGTGAAACGCACCAATGCATCTATCCTAAGCCAACTACAAATAAAGACTCGATTGTCTACCATATTCCGACAACGTATCCTGGCGTATTTCGGACACACAATGCGCAGAGGCGACGAAAGTCTGGATAAACTGATCGTAGTTGGGTACACCGCAGGAAAAAGATCTCGCGGCCGTTCACCAACAAGGTGGTCCGATCAAGTAAAAGACTCGTCGTCCTCCAAATTTTACAGTGCTGTAAGAGACGCACTGGACAGAAGCCGGTGGAAGCAAATCATCCGCTCCAGGTGCAACCCTGATGGTGACCACGATCCTCAGACATGAGGGACCGACACTAGAGAGAGAAATAAAATAAATACAGTCATTCTTAATATAAAAGTGTCCAGTAAGACGGTTCATTACGAATTTTAAATGTATAACGAAGGTAAGATTAATGAGAGAACATTGACAAACGTGTGCCTGCTTAGTGCTGGAGCGAGGGAAGTCGAGACGGGGCGCGCATTACTCACGCCCGCCTGCAGTGCGTAATTAGCACGTAATTACACGTTCTGTGGTGTGCATGCTCACACCTTTACAGTTAGGTATTTCAGTGAAATCACTTTAAGGATTTTTAATTTTTTGATAATAAATCCGATAATCAAAAATCCTTAATCCAAGGCCTTAAAGTTTAAGTTACAGCCTTTATATATATAATATATGTCCCACTGCTGGGCAGAGGCCTTCTCTGTAAAGAGAGTACAAGGGCACAGTCCGCCACGCGGCCCTAATGCGGATTGGCAGACTTCACATGTCGTAGAAAAATTTTCTAAGACATGTAGGTTTCCTCACGATGTTTTCCTTCACCGCCGAGCGCGTGGTTAATCAGCACATAAAATTGCAACAACAAATTTATTGGTGCCGACACCGGGGATCGAACTCGGGTTGCTAGCGTACTATGCAACTTGAGCCAACCGCCCGGACACTAAGCTACCACGGCTCACTGAGCTACCACTCCAATAATCCAAGCCCTAATGTAGCCTAAAAATACAACTACAAATTATTTCAAACTTGCTGAAATTTAACACAGCCACTTGAGGGTATCTTTATAAGGTCGGTCTATCTGGGAGGGCGCCCTACGCTTCGCCAACCCATGCGCGTCCTTCATTCCAAGACTTTCCTCCCTTTGCCCATAGCCGATAGACTAAAAAGCGCTAAAATTATCGATACTACACTATTTAGTCCCCCAGCCGTCACTGTCACAGCGAATGTTCTTATTCTTATATTTTAATATCCCCCATTATGAGGTTCAGGCTAAGCGACCTAAGAGCTATGCCACCTCTCAATCAGTGAAGCAGTAAAGGCCAGCTTCTTTGGCCAACTGTGTTAGTTCGCCCAAAAGAAAAAAAATCCCCCATTGCTGAGAATTGTGACTCCTTTCTCGTCGATCGATCACCTGTCCCCAGACATTTCGGTCCATGATCCTATTATAAAAACATTCTAATATTATCGCCACTCAAACGCTATTTCAAATACAGTAGCTTAATTTAGGTACATTAGTTAGTTACAGCCTTTATATGTACATGTAGGTTTCCTCACGATGTTTTCCTTCACCGCCGCGTGGTAAATCAGCACATAAAATTGCATCAACAAATTTATTGGTGCCGGCGCCGGGGATCGGACTCGAGTTGCTAGTGTACTATGCAACTTGAGGCACTTAGCTACCGCGGCTCTTGAGGCTTGAGGTACATTATTACATAGATTTTTTCTCGATGTTTCGATAAAATTGCACCGGCCGTGGTCAAGGGTGGACTTGATGACATTGTGAATGTTGTTTATTGTTATTCGGCATTCGATTTGATTTGAAGTCAATTCTTGTATTTACATGTAAATATAAAATTTTAGCATTGTCAAAGTGTGCCACGAGATGTTCAGGTCCGTAATAAAAACGCTAAACACTCTAATGGCTCATTGACAGTTTAAAACCTTTTCGGAAATTTCCATTCCCGTAATTCCCTAAATTTATGAGCATCCTACCTTACAAACGTCACGTATTGAGGTCGGTATTAGTGTAATTAAGTTTATTGCGACACGGGCGCGGGGCGGGACGGGGTGGAGCGCGGGGGAGAGGGCACAGGAAACTCTTTGACTTCGTACCTTGGAAATTGTATTACTTATGGAGGCCGTGATATAATGCCTTGTGTACGTGATCTTGTCTGTGTACACATTTTGTTTGGAGATGTTATTTTAATGTTTTTGTAAACAAATACTTAGATAGACGTTACGTAAACAGTCGCCATAACGATAAGCTAGGACTCCGAGTCCAGCCCTGTAGTTCTGGGCTCCCAAGAATAAGACTACGGTGTCCCTTGCCTGTCGTACAAGGAGACAGGGGCCTCGGGTTCACTGGGCGACAAGGATGGGGGCCTGCGTCGTCCACCAAAGTGGACCCGGAAAGAAGGCGACATCGGCTGGCCCGTGTCGACTTGCGCTGCCAGGGCACAGAGGGGGGGAAGTAAACTTCCAACGGGACATGCTCTCCTTGAGCACAGTGCAGAGGGGCTCCGGTGCGTTCCACGTTGAGATCCCGGAGCCCCTTGTCATGCACCGAGGAAAGGGCCACCGGGGAGGTTTTAGTGGGTAAGAACCCCACATAACCGCCGTCTTCCCCCCAGAAGGCGGGGTATCTTTCTGAAGATTTCGTCCACGTCAACAAAAAAAAAGGACTCCGAGTCTACTACGCAAGTGACGTTTCATTATGAAACCGATTGGTTACAGTATTTTTTTTAAAAAAGAAAGCTAGCTTTATTTCTTTTTTTTTCATAAATATTACTAACATTCCGGTTAACCATTCCAACTAAGCTTAAGATTGTGCTAGGAGATGTTTCACGTCAATAGTGATATTAATTATCATTCCATCAATACCACACATGGTGTGGCAATAGCATAGTAGCACCAAGGAAGACTACTAAAATTATCAAACGTCGACCACTATGATGCCAAAGAGCGTTCATTATCTACCGTCGGTTTAAGCCTGTGCAAGCATCAAGAACGTCTCTAGCAAAATTTTATTTCTGGAAATAAGAAATATATTTACGAGTAAAAACAAAAACCGACTTTAAACTGAATCAAACGTTAAACGATTGTCGATGCCCTCTTTGTATTTCCGGATTATCGTAGGAATTAGGAATCAGAACGTAACGAAACGATCGTCAAATTACTCTTAAAGTACATTCTTTCCAATAAAAAATGGATTATCGAAATCGGTTGGCCTGATATCAAGTTAATCGTCCATTAGTTGCGCATACGCCTAATGCTTAAAGACATATGGTTTTGTCATAGATGTATTGTCCCAATAGAATTTTGTTAATAAAATAGCTACCGACCAAGTCGTGGTTCGACCCTGGTTATCCCTCACCGGGGGGACCCGCGTGTCGAGTTACCCAATAGAGAATCAGGCTAAGCGACCTAAGAGCTATGCCACCTCTCAATCCGGTGAAGCAGTCAAGGCCAGCTTCTCTGGCCAACTGTGTTAGTTCGTCCAATAAAACAAAAAAAAGTCACGGATGCCATTGTCAGAATTGGACGAAATTGATATGGGATCACCATTGAAAGTTCTGAGGCGACAGAAATAAAAAAAAACAGACGAGTTGAGAATCTCATACCTTTTTGAAGTCGCTTGAAAATCTATAGTACAATTCCTACACGAAATATATTGATGTTTACAACGAAGGTAATTTTATCATCTTTATAATAATAATAATATAGTTTATTTGCATCAAAAAAAAAGTTGAATACATGTAAAGGAGAGTCCCTTAACTCCCGAACTAGCGTAAGCTGTATCTCAGGAGCTAATGTCTTCCCCCGTCATTTTTGTAATCTTAAACATTAAGAAAGGAGAAAAAAAAGACAAAAAAGTGAGTAACAAAATATACATAAATAGTTGAAAATAAAATAATAATAACGTTTTTTGTTTCTTTTTTTATAATAATCTACTTCTAATTATAATAATTATTTGCACTAAATATGACGCTATAACTATCGGTTATTTCAATTTCAATATAGAGCTCCAGAATGAGAAGATATATAAAGAGAAGGGATATGATTTGATCTTTAATAAAAAATAATCCTCTCTCTCTATTGTGTGCGTACAATAGGCAGTAGATGTCATATTACTGTGTGGTATACGTACTCCCGCAGCCGCTGAAGGCTGGATACGTGAGCAAAGCCGCGTGAAGCAGCACGTGCTCCATTCTTATGTTCAGGACGGAGATCTAGTGACAATGGATGTGTCTTTTATTATTAATACAAAAACTATTATATATAACAAGTATTTACGGAATTAATATTCAAATAAAACCCTCAAATAAGGTAGCATTGCGAGCGCACGACGAATGGGTAGTCTTGGGCATAGCTGGAAATCAGCGTTGGCAAGGCTGCCGGTTTCCAATGTTGGCATCGTGTCCTATTTGTCTGTTCTCTCTTTCTGCAATTTTCTTTTTATCTTTTTTTAATGTGTTATAGTTTGTTTTTAACATGTTTGTAAATATTTATTACATACTTATAATATTCATTCACACCACTGGAGAAAAAGAGGAAAAAAGGAAGACCATTTAAAAGGTGGAGAGATGTCTTCAAATACATATGTGGATCCCAGTGGATGCAGATAGCACGGGATAGGCAAAGACGGAGAGGTTTGGGAGAGTATTCATAAAATTAGCGCTAAGTAATATATTATTGTCCTGAGACAAAGCTGAGGCTCGGAAGCTGTAAATAGACATTATTTCTAAGGATAGATAAGGATATAGTTACGTAGTGACGTAGCCAAGAGTAGAGTGAATAGGTATTTACTAAGCTAGTTACAGAGCCGTGGTAGCTCAGTGTCCGTGCGGTTGGCTCAAGTTGCGTAGTACGCTAGCAACCCGAGTTCGATCCCCGGTGCCGGCACCAATAAATTTGTTGTTGCAATTTTATATGCTGATTTACCACGCGCTCGGCGGTGAAGGAAAACATCGTGAGGAAACCTACATGTTTTAGAAAAATTTTCTAAGGCATGTGAAGTCTGCCAATCCGCATTAGGGCCGCGTGGCGGACTATGCCCTTATACTCTCTTTACAGAGAAGGCCTGCGCCCAACAGTGGGACATATATAAAGGCTGTAACTTTAACTTTAAGCTAGTGGGCCTTAACATCACAGACGGGATCGTAGTCAAGCACTTGTTTAGAAACTATAAAAAAGATTAGGCCTTACAAAGTCTCGTGTAAATAAGAGAGCTAATTTAATGTTTCGACGAAGTTCTTAAGCGATCTATTTCATAAGAATTAATGTAATAATGCGTACTTTTCTGCATACATGCGGTCAGTATTTGGACGTTCAAAGCAACACTTCCAGTGGAACTATATCGGTGGACGTTGAGGTCTAGCGAGTCGACTGAATACAAACCACGGTGATCTCAAATCTTATTGCGCCGATCGGCAGCCGGCGGGGGCGCGTACTGAATTTCGGCGTTTACGGGATACGCTCAAATCGACTTACGTTTTTTTGTGTCGCGAGGAATTTACTTTTCGAATATTTCCTTCACTTAGATTTTTCTTTTGCTTAAATTTACCATTATTACTGCCGCGTAGTATAGGACAGATATTAATTACACATAGTCAGGCCTATTTCTATGGACGTTATGCAGTCTTCAATGCATTGTCTGGAGAAGCGTCATAAAATACAAGTATATTTATTTTATAGTAAAAACAAAAACTAACTTCAAATCTAATCAAACTTTACTACGAGCGACCTCTTTGTTTTTCCGAATTACGAGTATTACGACAAAATTAATCAGAACCTAACCAAACTCTCTTTTAACTACCCGCGAAGAACATCCTTTTCCGATAAAAATTAATCACCAAAATTGGTTTGCGTGACTTTGTTGCGAATAATCCTTGCGTGATACAAGTATTTTATGTGAAAACCCCACCCCCTCGATAGGATTAGGAGCGTTGCTGGAGTTTCTTCGGCCACTTCTTCTCCCAGCGCTAACGCTTCCCGAAGTGGCATATAAGTTAGTTTAGCTTAGATTGTCCCAATAGATTTCGTTAATAAAATAGCTACCGACCGAGTCGTGGTTCGGCCCTCTCGGGCGCCCTCGGATCGGACTGCTAACATGTAATAATGGTAACCGTCCAAGCCGAGGTTACCCCTCACCGGGGGGACCCTTGTGTCGAGTTACCACCCAATAGAGGTTCAGGCTAAGCGACCTAAGAGCTATGCCACCTCTCAAATCCGGTGAAGCAGTAAAGGCCAGCTTCTCTGTGCCAACTGTGATAGTTCGTCAAAAAAAAAAATGCGTGACTTTGAGTTTTTTCTCACGGATGTCAGTGTCAGAAGAAATTGTAATAGGAAGCACCAGCTCTCAAATAAGAAAAGAATCAGAAGAAGAAGTCGGTTAAAATGGACAGCTATGTTTAGGGATAGTCGCTTACAACATGGTCTCACATAATCATGAAGTAGTTCACTCCACGCGCACTCAATAGGGGCTTATATGTCACGGCCCTCAGCACTGAGGGAATGTAAAAGGAGGAAAACAAAAACAAATTCGAAAGTTAAAACAAAATTACCCTGTGCCGTAAATTGCGTGGGCTCAGCATATGTTATATAAAACAGCGCTGATTTTCAGCCTTAAAATCTACCTATAATAAACGTTAAATAATTGACATTTATTTACTCCACCTACGTATTAAATACTTCAAGTGCGCTCCTGCGCGTCGGTCCACGCTATCTTCTTCTCGACTATTGTGTTCGGATTAAATTATATTTCTAAGCGAATATATCGATATCCTGCCGCGAAGGAAATTGTCTCCGTAACCACGAAGAACATCGACTTGATCTATTCATTTAAAATATAACTTTAACTATTCAAATTTTAAATCAATTCAATTTACTACTTCTAAATTAATAAGTTAAGTTGTTGGATCTAGTCTGATGATGCTCTTGACACTGAATCGTCAATAGCCTAATAGTTTAGGGTTTGTTTTGCGAATGGCAAGGTCGTAGGTTCGAATTCAATCACTCGACTATTGACGTGAACCAACTACTTATCCCTTTTTACATACAAATAATCACTTGCATTACTAAATCAACTTAGCTTATCTAACATACCTTATTAAAGAAAACCGCATTAGCTTAAACTTAAGTACAATAAGCTCTCAACTATGACTTAATTCTAACTATTGTGATCTTGTTTCTCGCTGCGCTTATTAGGTCACGAATGTGATAGGGCTCCCCCCCTGTATAATATATAATTATCATCATTCCCCGGACACATTCCAAATGCAAGCATATTTTTAAAATAGGAGTTTAATAAATTTATATATTGCTACCGTCAAATCAGCAGCACGCAACATAACTAATATTTAAATTATGCATTTTAATAAAATTTCAATAATTCATTTGTTGATTTATAAATAATGTTTTATTTTTTTAAAGTCCTAACACTCTGTGGTCTTTCTTTACTAGAAGAGGTTTAAGAGAAATGAGGTTCTCGACTTTTATAGAGACGGTTAACTTGTCTTGAATTGACGTCATGAGAAACAGCTTTTTATTTGCAAAATGTAATGTCAGATATATCACCTAGAAACGTATGAACTTGTGGAATCAGTTATCACCAGCGGTGTATCCGAACCGATACGATTTGGGGAATTTCAAGAAACGAGCCTACTCTAGCAACAAAGGCCGGCAACGCACCTGCAGCTCATTCGGTGATATAGAGTGTTCGTGGGCGACCTCGCTTAAGATTAGGTGATCAGTAAGCTCTTTTGAAAACATAAAGTTAAAGTACCTCAACGCCTGAAGACGAAGGTCTTCAACCAGTGCGTCCTCCCAGCCATGACCTATGGTGCTGACACTTGGACTCTGACCGTTGGGCTAGTCTAACTGAAAGTCGCACAACGAGCGATGGAAAGAGCTATGCTCGGCATTTCTCTAAGCAATAGAATCCGAAACGAAAAAATTCGACGGAGAACAAAGGTAGTCGACATAGTTCTAAAAGTCAGCAAGTTGAAGTGGCAGTGGGCCAGCCACATCTGCCGAGTCAGCGACGGTAGATGGAGGAGGAAATTCTTGGAATGGACAAGCGTAGGGCGCCCTCCTTCCAGATGGACCGATGACCTTGTAAGGATAGCCGGAAGTGGCTGGATGGGGAAAGCGGAGGATCGTATATAGTGGAAGGCATTGGGGAAGGCCTATTTCCAGCAGTGGGTAGACACAGGCTGATAATGATGAAAGTTAAAGTAACAGCCTTTATATAATTATGTCCCACTGCTGGGCAGATACCTCCTCTGTAAAGAGAGTATTAGAGCATAGCTACGCGGCCCTAGTATGACAAGGTTTTAACAAAACAAGTGAAATCAGTGTGACAAGGTTAACTAACAAGTAAAGTTGTAATCTACGACGGTGTTGCCACTGCTTATTGGCACGCACTCGGCTATTATCAGTATATTTAGTAATTTCGTAGTTTATTTTTATAATTGATTTTATTGTATTGTAAAAGGCGACGCCGAACTTCAAGATGAGAATAAATCGCGTTAGCCGCTACGGTGGATCCCTAATTATTAATAGCGAAATATGCAAAGTTTGTTGTCTCGCATTTTGATGATTTAACTCGGGTACCACGAAATCGGTTTTAATTCCCGACGCCACTGGGAGAATAATTAGAATTTTAGATGAAGAATTTCATATTCGTCATGTCACTCGAGAAAATTGCGAGCGAAATGTTAATTTTGTTAAATTTTATCAAGTTTATTGGAGTCTTGAGATTTACAATGTGTATTTGCGGGGTAAAAGGAAAAACCGTGATGGTAGTTCAATAGTAACCCGAGTTCGATCCCCGGTGCCGGCACCAATAAATGTTTGTTGCAGTTTTAAGTGCCGATTTACCTGGTGATAGTAAATTTTTACCCCACCCTTTATGATGTTAGGAGCGTTGCTGGAGTTTCTTCGGCCACTTCTTCTCCCTGCGCCAACGCTTCCCGAAGTGGCACTCAAAGTTAACTTTTGAATGTCCCTTAGATTATCCGTGAAATAGCTACCGAGCGAGTCGTGGTTCGGTCCTCTCAGGCGCCCTCGCAATGCTTACGCGTAATATAGTAACCGTGCCGAGGTTGAGGGGTAACCTCAATTACCGGGGGAACCCTTGTATCAAAGTACTAGCGATAGAGATTCAGGATAAGCGACCTAAGTGCTATGCCCCTCTCAATCCGGTAAAGCAGTCAAGGCCAGCTCCTCTGGCCAATCTGTGTAGCTCGTCATTTAAAAAAAAAAACATACTTTTAAAAAAAGGGATTACGGGATTTAATAAATTATATTAAATGGGATTGTCATTGATTATTAATGTATTGTTACCATAGCAACGGGTTGTATGAAATATAGGTGTCAGATGTGATAGCAAATATTGTTTAAAATATGATCAAACATTACTAAGTTCAATGGCTCAATAGAATCCGTATTCTTGTTCTTCTTCGTCGCTTGAGTCTTTACAGACTCGTCGTGGTTATCACGTATTAGGTATCAGTGACCCGCTTCACAAGCCGCCGCCACTCCTCCCTGTACGCTGCTTTTTTCGCACATTGATGCAAGGGTACGTCCATAGCCGTTCTTATCTGGTCGCTCCATCTCATAGGTGATCTTCCCCTAGGTCTGGTGCCCTCCACCTTACCCTGTACTACCAGGCGTTCGATGGATTCGTCATTACGCCTGCAAACATGACCAAAAAATGTCAGTATCCGAGCCCGAACAATGGAAGACAGACGCTGCTTGATGCCGAGTTCTTCAAGTATTGACTGGTTAGTTCGAAATGCAGTCCAAGGTATCCTCAGCATTCTTCTCCAGCACCACATCTCGAGCGCATCTATTCTCTGTTTCTCGCTCTCTCGTAGGGTCCATGTTTCAGAGGCGTACAAGAAAATGGAGAACACAAGTGATCTTACATTAGTTTCCGATCTTACATTAGAATCCGTATACATTAGTTTTATTAAATGCGTATTTCCCATAAAATTAATTAATTTAGATAACGAACCCGTGTGTAGAAATATATCAATCGGAACCCGTTTATTAGTTAATTTTGCATATTTCCAATTAATCTGGACGGTTTTGCCATTTATTCATAAAGACAAAGAAATCGATTTGCACAAGCCTCTCGCGATTTTGGTTGATAGCCTAATTTTTTGTGCAGAACGCCGGTGCCTGTTGGTGATAGACGTTGATTAATGTCTGTACGTCTGTCTGCGTCGATTTAAAAAAAACTTTGTGTTTCAGTGATATTGCTGTCACAGTGAAAAGAATAGAGTCGTCTACTTTATTTAGGAAGCAACTGCACTTCTTGTAGTAAATTTTTTCAACCGATTTCAAAAAAGGACGACGTTCTCATCTCTGTATGTTGATTGATTCATTCTATTTATTTATATTTCTACGATAATTCGTTAATACAAAGAGGGCTGTGCGTGTAATAGCGTTTGACGTTTGATTCGTTTAGAAATCGGTTTATGTGTTAAGAAAAGAAAACAAAAGGAAAAACAGACATTGATTGTTGATACAACGTGTTTTAAGCGTTTATATTTTGCTTTTTACTAAGTAATATTTTTTAAAAAATGGTACATTCTTTGGCCTTCTTATTTGTCAAAAAAGCTGAGTATAGTTTCGGAGAAAAGCAGCTATATCAACCAGCAGAGCTTGCTCCAGTTATGTTTACAAACCCACAAGTCTACTGCATTCCGTGGTAGTTGCCGATATGTGGTGTCAAATGATATCCCGCCTATTAGGACGTCAAAACTAACATTTAAAAACAAATTGAAATACTGTCTAACTGAATCTCAATGTAAGCACGACAATGTTAATTGCGAGAAATCGATCATTTAGAACTTTATTTACGATGTCATTTATTATGTAATTTGTATATTCTTTAATGCAATTATATCTACTTATATTGTCTACTATATAAGTAGATATAATTGCATTAAAGAATGTTTACATATAAGATAAATATAAGTGTATGTAACGCGATATTTTTACACAGCCGAATCGCGTCCGCCTTAGTTTTTACAGGTTTTTTTGGCTGAAAATCAGAGTTGTACTATAATGAACTAACACGTGTGAGCACAGCAAATGCTGACCCAACCCCTCTTCGGCTCAAGATCTATTTTTTTTTTAATCTTTTTTTATGTTCTTTTTTGTCTCGTTATACCTGTTGTTATTGTGTTCTTGGAGCGAATAAATGTTTCTCCTATTCTTTTATTTGTTAAAGAAGGGAATTTAATTTGTAAAACCCGGATATAATTTGCATCGTAATTTGAACACTAGCTACTTGGTTATCAATGCTTTTTATATACATCTATACTATTAAAAATTGAGCTAGTTCACGTTTCACTCTTTAGGCTATTGCCGCTTCTATTTAAATTAATATATTGATTGTGACATAATAAATACAAATTATAGAATAGAATAGAATAGCCTTTTATGTCTAATGCGTGAGTCTAGATTACATAAGATTGGTATCAATTAGTTATTGCGTTGCAAAATAAATTTGATTTCATTACATTAAAATTTGAATACATTAAATAATATTAACATTTAAAAATAATTAAGTAGATTACAAGAAATATAATATATGTATATAACATTAAAAATCCTTAAGAATTGACATAGGCCTCCTCCATCTTACACCATTTGTCCCTGTCTCCAGCCAGTCTCGTCCATGTGGTGCCCGCCAACGGCACGAGATCGTCTCCCCAACGACGTCGCGGCCAGCCCCTTGCGCGTACCAATGTAACATAAATACTAATTATATAAAATTTAAATAAATAAGATGACTCCATCGTTACCTTGTTCCAACGACATTTGATTTCGGTGACATCTGGCGGAAGTAATGGATTTTTTTCAGTTAGCTGAAGGTGAAAATTTAATCTGCGACGATAAGCAAAGACCAGAAAAACATTAAAGAGATAATCGTTATGTGTTTTTAATAAGACACGGAGATTAAACATTACTCTCGATTTCAAACGAAATTTCTTAATCATAAATACTTGATCTCTACGTCTTACAAACCCAATCCGGATTTGTAAGTAGTGTTAGACTAGAGACTTAGTGTAAGACTTTCAATCCGGTTGGGAGTTCGAATCTCAGGTGACTTGTGCCAGGTTTTTCAAGTACAGTAACAGGGATTTCGGGTAAACGGGCGCCAAGCGTGGCAACTTTTGTCAGTGGACCCGGAAGAAGGTTACATCGGCTGGTCCGTGTCTCCTCAGCACTGCGGCAGTGCTGGGGAGGAAGTAACCTCCCCCAGGACGTGCTTTCGAAACACAGTGCAGGGGGCACGGTGCACCATGTACAGGAACCGCCACCCGGGGAGGTTTTGGTGAGTAAGAACCTCATCGTCATCAAGAAGGGTTAAGCGATGATTACCTAATATAAGCGAAGACCAGAAAATTACACATTTTTTTCTGTCTGTCTTGAAAATTCATATAACTTAACTTTAATTAGAAAAAAAGATTTTTTTTACATAACAAAAAACACAAACAAAATATACATAGGTAAAAATAACATATCGAATTAAAATTAAATAATATATTTATACAAATAATACCGACGAATTGAGAACCTCTTCCTCTTTTTGTGAAGTCAGTTAAAATTGCTTAACGGAAACGGAAGTTATAAATGAGCAAAGAGGTATTTAATTCCTTACAAGTCGAATGATATGAATACGGAGCTTTCACCCACAGGGGCGTGAAGTTTTACCGACAGATCCATTCACGTTTTACCCTCTGCAAGGAGCCCGGCATTGCTACTGAACTGTTCAAGTATTCTCTAACCGATGGCGTGCGACTTCTCAGAGGAACATTTCTCAGACATACTTCGTACTCCTGCAATGTTCTGTTCAATATAGCTAAGCATATGTTGAGAACGGCATTTAAAGTGAAAAGGCATTTTAACTTACGTTGTCATACTTTTATGAGAAAATAGAAAGACGAAGACTAGAGAAGTGGTATACTGAAGAGTAAATTAAAACCGGATCCTATATATCGATTTATAATAATATTTTAAATCGGTCCTAGCATTCTTTCGGGTATCCTCGAACATTGATCCGGCTCGAAGGACCAATGTCCTGGGACACCCGTTAGACTGATAGAACTGATAACAAAAAGGCTGCCGGTGCAGTCTAACCGCTGGACTGGTCCACAAACTAAAAGTCGTACAACGAGCGGTGGAAAGAGCTAGTTCGGCATTTGTCTGAGGGATAGAATTCGAGGGAGAACAAAGGTAGTCGATATAGCTCTTAAGGTCAGCAAGTTAAAGTGGCAGTGTACCTCCATATATTCAAGTCAGAGACGACAATGTCAGGGAGGAAAGTCTTGGAATGGAGATCGCGTATAGGTCGGAGAACCGAAGGGCGTACCCTTCCAGATGGTCCGTTAACCATATAGCAACATGGAAATAGAATGGATAGACACAGGCTGTTGATGATGATGATATTATTATTAACTGTGTATATATTAAAAAAAAAGCATGTGTAACCACAGAAATCTGATACGCGCATGCCCAGCTTGATGGAAGATTGAAATAATAATAGGTGCAATAATGCAATATCCCGTACAATGTCCTATACTTGTTGTACAGTTGTTACTCTGTGCATAGAATCTTTCCAAAACTCCCGGGTCGCGATACATTCTTCAATCTCTGTTTAAACAGTGACTATTACACAGAGTATATTTGCGATCACAAATTTCAAGCTACGGAGACTGTACTGCGAAAGTCATAAGACGAGCACATATGGCGAAAACAGCCGTCAAACGCCTGTAGAAGATTTGGAGAAATAGAAACATCTACGGCAAAACAAAAATAAAGTTAATGCAAACCCTAATCTTCTCCATTTTCTTATATGCTTCCGAAACCTGGACATGGAGGTCTCGTGTGGGAGAGAAGATAGATGCATTCCAGATGTGGTGTTGGCGCAAAATGTTAAGAATCTCATGGACCGAGCGCCGCACCAATGAGTCTATCTTGGAAGAGCTAAACATCAGGACTCGTCTCCGAAAGAAAGAAAGCTCTTTCTACAGACACATCACACGCCGCCAAACGGACAGCCTTGAAAAGTTATTCGTGGTTGGCTGTGTGGAGGAAGAAGAAGCAGAGGCAGAACGCCCACTAGATGGATGGACTATTACAATAGTTACCGGATTGAAACTCCAGGCAGCTATCCACATGGCCCAAAATAGAAAAGAGTGGGAAGTGCTGGTTAAGAGCAGCTCTCTTGGTGGTCACGACCCTCAGCGCTGAGGATACGACAGAGAAGAGATTACACAGAGATTATTTACTTAGCTTCACAATTAACTCGAATAAATTACAGTATCTATTCAAATTTACCAAGACTCGTAATATCGGGGAGTATTTTTACGAGTCCTTTCAATCCCCAAGGCTATGTAAAAAGCGTATGTAAAAATATAAGCGTATATATCGGACAGATATACGGGCACGGGACAGAGGTAGACAGTACGGCCATTCATTTCACCGAAGTCACGTAGGGTAATGTATATTCTAATATATTTGCTGGGAGCGACTTTTCGTGCCTACCGGCCCGTGCGGTCTGCGGTCGATGTAATAGGGATGTGAACGGCGCGGGAAAATTGTCGATATTTGATTTATCGTATATATCGTGATTTTTAAGGAAAATATAGATTCGATATTATACTGATATTAAGACAGAAATCAGATGAAAAAACACAGAACTAGAAAGTTAGATATAGAACTAGAAAAAAGTCCTCACGCCCTTTTAACCCTAGGGTGGGCAGTGACAGCAATCCCGCATGTGATACCGGTCGTAAGGAAGCCCATCGCCGTACACATGAGGCAAATTTTATTAAATGTTTTGTTTGTTTTTAGTTAAGAAACCAAAAACTTTTTTACGAACTTTGAAACGAACCGACTGGGATTCCACCCCGTAATACCAGCGATGTTCGTTAATGTTAAGAATATTTCTAACCATGTTAAGAGTATATTTAAATAAATATTAGTAATTGTATATATAAATGGATTGTTTATAATATAAGTAATTGACTTGTATCTTAAGTTCTTATGAAACCATAGCGGCTGCCCCGTTTAGGTTAAATAGAGCAATATCCGCCATTCACCAAGTTTATTACTAGATCCTAGAGAGAGGCCATAAACAAAGTAGAAATTTACATGTACATAAAAATAACGGAATTTCACCAAAAAAACTAGCTTAGATTCCAACTTATCGTAAGTTAACTACTACGCTGTGACTACTTACAACTGGCTATATCAAACTTATGTTATTGAGATAAAAAAATAGAAAACGTTATTCCTAATTCCATTAGTACAACACTATTTGACCCCGTATTTACTGTGCACCTCGCCAGTTCATCTCCATTTTTTATCTCTTTCAGCGGGAAAAGGCAGGGAAAAAAAAGTGGAAACCTGCTATAGTAATGAGTGTACAAAATAACTATGAAACGAAAGATATCTCTCCCCATTCGGAAATTGTAGATTTTACATTTCGTCCCCGCTTCACAAAGTAGGAGAGTCGAGATGTTTTATGTTTTAATTTTTTTTTTATTCAAATGCAGGAAGCAAAGACCAGCTGTGGTTAGTGCCTTCTTTAGGACTTTTTGATTGTGATTTAGTACCAAGATTCAGTAGACTAAAATTACTTCTAAGTAAATTAATCGCACATTGCGACCATAATTAGTTTTCAACCGACCAAAAAGGAGGACGAGCTCAATTCGTCTGTATGTTTGTTTGTTACCATAACTTTCGACTGAGTGAACCAATTTTTTATTTGTAAGCTGGTGCTTGTGTGGTCCATTACTGACAATGGCCTCCATGAGAAAACTACACTCCCGGACACATCTATCGGCCGACCTATCCAAAATAAATGTTAGGTGGAGCAATAAATTTTTATGCAGTTTTGAAGCTGATTTATTGGTCAACTTTGAGTATGGTTTTTTTCATATTGAAGTCAGGAATTACGAAAAAAAAAGAAAATTCGAGTCTGTTCATTGTTTTCAACGATCCAGAGGAGGGAAGAAAACATTATTTAATTTGCAAAAGTTGGACTTTTTTTATTTTTTTGATGTTTCTGATTATTGGTTTCATAAAAAGGCATTCATAAAATTCTATACGTGTGTGCCGCAGAGCATCGCTAACCGACGCGCCGAGAGTGGTACGGATCTAGTCAGTCCAGCATGTCGGTCTTCGACCTCGCCGTCTTGTCCCGTCAATTTTTTCAGTTACAAGCAATCTTTACAAGTTATCAATGTCAATGTCACTGCACGGTGTCTTAGATATACGAAACGGCTATGAGAGAAAAAGAGAAAAAAAAGGTGGTCTTGCACCTTTCTCTCTTGCTCCTACAGTAATATACGGAACGTAACTCTCATTCTATCTCATTTATATCATACTATCTCATATATATTTATATCACCCTCTCAACTTCCGTTCCCCACGCCCGATCACAATTTGCGTAACGTCAACGTAACTTCAAAAAATACGTGTTTATATTTACATATAGTCGTATTGTACCACTCTACATGCATAGATCAAAAATAGGGAGGTGGTCGAGAGTCCCGACCCCACGGCTGCGTCCCTTATTTCCCAATTTGCGAGGTATCCCGTTAAAAGGGAACATCAATTTGCGTTAAGGGCCCGACCGAATTGTCTTATATTGGGGATTTCATCGCAGTCTCGATTCAATTATGTGTATTTGTGCCTTTATATCAGGGAAACGCTTAATTAAGCTGAAGAACTAAATCGTTCAATTATTTGACTTTAAAGTGTTTAGATTTTATGTATTATAAATTTGCTGAGTAGCGTACGCAGCCCTTTTTTTCCGAGTACCGAGGCCGATTTTGCTTTATTTTATTTAAACAATAAATTTAGATCATTAAATATTTCATTTAACTCTCATTCTCGTCTATTCTTTTCTTGAGCGGGTGAAGATCATGAAGATCAAGATCGTCCCTACTTTTATTTTTTATTTTATTTTATTTGGAACAACAAACGAATACATATTAAAAGCTTAAGATAAAAAATACATTAAGTATAAAGAGTTATAAATATGTAAACAACACCGTTATCCACATAATAATAGTAATGTCCACAAAATGTCTACAGGACTACCCACACTTTTTATCTGTATTTATGCATATCACACATTTAAAATGGGAACTCATGGGGGGATCATCTAACTTACATTTTACCATTTTCATCTGAGACGTAAGAAATAAGTGTGTGTATTTTAAAAAAAAGACTTGGCTTAAAAGTCTTGTTACCAGGCCATAAAATATTCATCAATCACATTTAAAATATCCAGTTTCTTTTTTAAAGTTTTTTTTTTATAAGAGGTAAAGGCAAGATATAACACATGATGTTGGCGAAATGGTCATTATACTGCTTCATAATCCGAGTCAATGGAGCGCGTTCACCGGCGTTGGTTCTCGTAATAATGGACTCGTAACATATCAGCAGCATCAGTAAACGGATACATTCGCGGCGCTATAACTTACCTTGAATACTTCAAAATCCTTAATTATTGTCTTTAATGTAATTTAGTATACTTTATTATACTTCAATATGGTTCATAATGACATAAATATACACAATGCATGTGTCAATACAAATTTGGGTTATAAAACAATAGAATATCATCATAGTAAATAAAATCTGTATTTGAAAGTTCAGAAAGAGGAGTGCTCTAGTTGTTACCAAATTTTACCGGATTATTTGCCAGGATAATCTGAAGATTTCTTAAAAGTTTAATTGATATCGGTCCAGCCGTTTCGAGCCTATATGGAACATACCCACACACTTTCTCTTTTATAAATGGCAGGAGTTGATGAACATAACGCTGATTAAAGAGTGTGTGTGTCTTACCGAAAATGGCCTCTACAATTCATTTTTAAATGTAGATTTTCTACAATTGAAATCCTGTATTGAAGCTATTTTTACCTTGTTGTACGTATTGAGGGTACGACGGGCACGACTTATACGCAGAACTCGTACTTAGTATAAGCTGGCATGTGAAATACCAAAAATGGAGAGTGACTGAAACTAAATTAGGAGGATGTGACAGGAGGCCGTACCTGAGTCGGAAAAGCGTTGGGCGGCCTCCCTTTATATAGAACGGTGTCCTTGTAATGATAACTGGAGGTGACTTCTTCTCTTGGTGCCATCATCTATCGAAGGCGACCATCATGTGGATTTGGACCCTCAACGCAGCAGCCCGAAATAAAGAACGTGTGCTCTTATTGTACCATTGGCGTAGATTTTTAAGCCAAGATGTTCTTCTCCTTCCCGGATTTCTTTTCCCTTGTATCTTTCCCTGGATCCAGTTGTAATAAATTGTATTTGAGATTGCGCATTATATTCCCTAGGTATTCCAGCTTTCGTCTCTTAAGCGTTAAGAACCTCAACCTTCTTTACAATTTTTGTAACACTACTTCTTTGCGTACTTTGTCCTCCAGTGGAAGTGATTGAATGTGGAAAGCGAAGGATCGTATGTGGTGGAAAGTATTGGGGTAGATTGATACGCCTGATAATAATGGGTGATGTCCAATGGAACAGACCTGTGAGATGGATCAGCCGGCTTACATCCCAAGGATTTATACAGACTTTAAATTATAAAATCAATTCTTTGAAGGTCGCAAAGGTTACTTCTCAAGATCCGCTTTATATTATATCCCAATCCTTCAGACCGTACCCTCACGGCTGACGTCACTAAATAATTTAATATGTTACACGGTGTGACGTCACGCGTGCAGGTATGTCTGTCTGTAGCACGCGAGCAACGTAAATCGTCACGCCCTGTTGGTCCGTTTAATTAATTCTCAAATAACTGTATTCGCAACATATTTCGTATTAATACAATTGCTTTATTAAATTTACGAGTGTTATTTCTGACATAATTACGTTTAAGATCAGAGTGTGTACTTCGAGTCACTTCGTGCTAATATACCAAAAGAGATACATAAATGACGCCAATAGCCTTATGGTTGTGAGTACGGTCTTCGAAACGTAAGGTTCAAACCCACCATTCGACAATCGACGTGAATCTACAAACACAACCATAAGTTTATTTGGATTGGTTACCAAGAAAATTGGTAATCTTTATAAGAAAATTAGTAAGCATCCTTATAAAAAATATCTGTACAAATTAATTGGAGTGTCTTATTGTAATATTCAAAATAACCGTACATTTCTACATGTATATGAATGTAAATTCGGTACTCTTCGTTCCGGCTAATCTCGGAATCGTCTGGACCGATTTCGACAGGTCGAGTTGATCAGATATCCGTCAGTGAAAGTGTATTTTTTTTTATGACGAACTACACAGATTGGCCAGAGAAGCTGGCCTTGACTGCTTCACCGGATTGAGAGGTGGCATAGCTCTTAGGTCGCTTAGCCTGAACCTCTATCACTAGTAACTAGTAACTCGACACGAGGGTCCCCCGGTGAGGGGTAAACGTGAAAGTATACTTACAGATAGCTGATGTAATAAGAAGTAACTGAGGCTATTATTTTAGTATAAATAATTAAACACAGCTCGTAAATAATATAAAAAAATATATAACATTCCTTCACCGTCACAAAAGACCTCCACGATACCAATTGTTGAGAAACAGTTTATTCAGGTCGAACCTAGATAAATAGACTTCACTATTATTCAAATACGGATGATATCGACCTCTTTTTTCCAAGTATTAGTATTTTAAAAAAAATCACTAACCTACAAATAGTTTTTTATTTATTTTTTATTAGTTACTTTTAATTTCAAATATAGTTTAATTTTAATTTTTGTTTTTTTTTTAATTAAAATTTAACATCGTCTTCTTCTTCTTTTGGTGCCATCTTCTATCGAAGGTTGGCGACCATCATGGCGATTTGGACCCTCGACACAGCAGCACGAAATAAAGAACGTGTGCTCTTACGAGTATTGTACCAATGGCGTAAATTTTTAAGCCAAGATGTTCTTCTCCTTCCCGAAATTATTTTTCCTTGGATTATAACCTGTAACAAATCGTATTTGGGATTGCGCATTATATGCCCTAGGTATTCCAGCTTTCGCTTTCATAACATCGTCAGTCGCCATGAAACTGCTTGCGGTCTACACCTATATCTACGGTGACATTAACTTTACACCTTTTCGCTGTTTTATGTATTGTTTGTTAAAAATGTTCCTTGTGTTGGTGTTCAATAAATAGATAAATAAATAAGCTCTTGCGTACTTTAAAACCTAGCAGGATACAGCTTTCGCTCATTAGGTCCAAAATGAGTACCGGTGGTCTGCTCATAGCCATACACTGGGTACAAATTTTGATCAAATATTGTTTTGTACTTAAAAAACCGAAAAACGGTAATTGGTACAAGTTTACGACTTGAATTCTAAACTGCTCCCATCAGATCGAAAGGGAATCATCTTCAATACCCATAAATCCGTTATGTTACTTTTTACGAAACTAAGTTATCGTTTGCTATATACTTAAGTATTTTAACACCGCATAACACATTTTCGATCCGTGATAGTTACGGCGTAGCGGGCGTAGTTTATCGGAGGCGGGGCAGGCAAATCGTCGGCTGCAAGCAACTACGAGACATTTGCCAGGCAATGATTTATGGAGCTCTGTTATCGACACGCCGCACCATACCCTTCCACTGTCGATCGGTGGAAAGATGTGGAGTCGATTACAATGGGATTTTTTCATCGGGGAATGGGAATAGGAACGCCCCAATTGATGTGGTCATCATCGCTCTTAACCACACATCATAAGTTCGATGACATTTTATGATGTGTTATCTCATCAGAGAACATGTAGAAGTATATATGTAAATCAGGCCGGTATTCTGTAAGGTTATCACAATTTAAGTTACATTAAAAAAAAAACTAGCAATATTTCTTTTCTTTTTCATAAATATTACTAACATTCTTGTTAACCATTCCAACTAAGCTTAAGCTTGAACTAGGAGATGGTTCACGTCAATAGTCGAATGGTGGATTCAAGCCCACGACCTTACGATGCGATCAGGCCGTACCCTAAACCATTAGGCTATTGACGCTTCAAATTGCCGGTATTTAAGACCGGTTATCATCATCATATATCATATACATACATATATAAGTTGTGCTTCAGTAGTGTGTTCTAACACAATCGATTTTTTTTAAAAGCTTCCACTCCACACCGCTTCTGTTCTGTGCGTAAATCGCAAGTCCGGTAGTGCGTAAGTTCGCAGTTGCCCCGCGGCCCCCTCCCACCACCACCGCTCCGGGCCCCCTATTTTTTGTAAGATTTTCCGCGCGGCTGCGCACGCGCCGCTCGCTGCTACTGATTAATCGACTATTGATTGTTGCGGACGACGTGGAAGGGGCGATTTTGAAAAGTGACCCTATTTTCTCGACAGTTTTTAAAAAATATATATATTGACAGATATTTGATATGCTAGAAGTAAATTTAGTCAAAGAAAACAAAGGTTGTCAGAACCCTGCCATCAGGCGTAAAACAGTATATGTCCTACAGGTTACTTCTCTTTAAAGACAGTATAATGGTAAGTCCACCACGCGGCCCTAGCCCGGATTGCCAAACATGACATTGAAGATTTTCTGACACATGTATTTTCCTCAAGATGTTTTCCTTCACCGCCGAGTGCGTGATAACATATGGTACGTAAATTTGATCAAACATTCCATTGGTGCCCGGAATCGAACTAGGATTCCTATGTTCCATACTATGCAATTTAAGGTTACCGCCCGGACTAAGCCACCACGGCTCTGTATATGCATTTGTTATGTAAATTTTATATCCATTTATAGCCGTCGACAGCTACGACAAAGTCTAGTGTCTTAGTTTCTAAAAAAATGTGATAACTTAAAGATAAAATGGAGGGAAATTATTTACACAGCTTAACAAATTTTCTAGTCTCTTTCCTCTGACAAGTCATGATTTCAACTTCGAACATAGATTAAATAGTTAAGATTAAAGTCTAGATATATCTATTGTTAGCTAGGCCTTCCCTGTAAATATATAAGGGTATAGTTTGCAAACAGCTCTAGTTGGTCCTATTGTCAGACATCACATGTCTTAGAAACTTTTCTAAGGCATGCAGTTTTTCTCACGATGTTTTCCTTCATCGCCGAGCGCGTTGTATAGTTTATTCTAAGCTTATTGTATTTTGGGATTCCTATTTGTCGACTGGCGGTGAAATTAATAGAACATGTACGGTATCAACTGTCCGATGTGGACACATCGTGCTAATTAATAGAATGACTGCGATGTTTCACTGTCGATGTGCCGGGAGCGTGAAAACGCTGCGTTTGTCGTGCGTGTCGCTGACGTGTTCACGCTTCGACAACGCTTGATTTCCGTTGACTTCCAGCCCTATCGATTCGTTTTAACAAATAATTGCGTTATTCAAGTTATGTTTTTATAACTAGGTGTAAATTTTGTAGATTGCTTCAAGTATCGAACCGCAATAGAACCGTCAATATTCTAATGGCTTAGGGTACCGTCTGCAAATCGTAATGTCGTAGGTTCAAATCCACTATTCGTCTATTGATTTGAACCATCTCCTAGTTCAAGCTTAAGCTTAGTTGGAATGGTTTAAAAGAATGACTATAATATTTGTGAAAAAAATGTAAACTTTCTATTGTTTAAAAAAAAAACAATTATTACAATAACGTATTTAAGCGGCAATAGCCTATAGGCTAGGCTAAGTCGCTTACTTTACGATTTGAGGTTCAATTGTTCAGCTTCTACTAGTGAATTTTAGATTTTCTGTGTTTTATAATTAATGAATAGCCTAAATTTGTAAACTATGAAGAAAATGAAATATGTAGGCCATCGGATGCCGTAGATGCTATCTCTAGGGTAGACCAGCAGACTTGGGAGTCGAGTCTGCTAAACCAATTGTATCAAAATGTTCAGTGTTATTTTCGTAAAATGCTAGTTCAGTTGTGTCACTATGGTATTCCAATATACCACTGACACTTCAATATTGTTTCAATTGTAGCAACAATTGAAACTAACTACACAACAACAAGGCTAACAATTGAAAATAATGACGAATAATTGAAAATTATATATTTAAAACATTTTGTTACTAGATTACGGTTTTTGGCACAATGATAATTGAAATGTAATTGGTTGGTATCATAGTGAAATGTCATTGGCATTTAGCAGACTCTGGGCTCCCGAATATAATGAAAGCTATTCGTAAAGTAAATAGCCATTAATAGGTACATTTTATTTGATCAAGGATTAAGTACATTTTTTTGTTGACGGAGAGGAAATCTTCAACGAGAAGGCGGAGTTATGTGGGGTTTTTACCCACTAAAACCCCCCCGATGGCCCTTCCTCGGTGCATGGTGAAGGGCACCGGGATCTCCAGAGGAACGCACCGGAGCCCGTCTGCACTGTGCTCTTCGGATAGCACGTTTCGGGGTGGGTGGGAGGTTAATCCCTCCCCTCTGTGTCCTCGCAGTGCAAGGCGACACGGGCCAGCCGATGTCGCCTTCATCCCGGGTCCACTTTGGCGGACGACAAAGGCCTCCTGACCCTTGTCGCCCAGTGAACCCGAGGCTCCTTTTAGTCGCCTTATACCGTAGTCTTATTCTACGAGCCCAGAACTACAAGGTTGAAGTAAAATATCGCAACACAAACAAAACTATCAAGGCAGATGTCTACGTAGGTACACGTGTTAGGTAATATCAGAGAATTTGTCTATGAGTATGAAAGCGTCACCGCAAACCGCCAATTTGACTTGCAAGTGTGATCAAAGTAGACATCTTCATAATTTGCCCTCAGCCAGTCGATATTTACCGGCTCAACTACTGAGATTTTCGCCCGGCGTCACTATTTATCGTTTATAATTTATTATTTTTAGATTATATATATTATATTCAATATAACAACGCGTTCAGATTTTATTGGGGCTGCCTCGTTTCTGTAGTGCATCGGGGAGGTTCGTGGAAGCACAGGTAGCATGCTTTTTTGGTGGGCATCTCTGGTGCGCAGGTTTGATTGTGTTTCTGTAAACAGATGCTGCGCCGTCTCACATGGCGGTTAAGGGTAAGGTACTCATAAGCATAGTCAAGCCGTTAGTATAATATAATCTAATTTACTCTAACGTTATTATTTAATAGTTATTGTATAGTTCGGTAGTAAATTCTAAAAATAGTATAATGTAAGTATAAGTTACTTAATTGAATAAATAAATAATTATTATATGAAAATATTAAGCCGATATAGGATTCGTAAGTGACACTTCTTTTGGTTCGTAAACAGATATTAGTTTATTTTTTTTAACTTACGAGGTTGTTTCACGCGCCTATGTAGCACATAATTTACCATGTATTTGCGCATAGTGTCATTCAGTAATCAATTATCATAAAATTATATTTTCGTATGTATTGCTTATGTATATTTCTATTTTAAATATAATTCAGAATTCTTACTCTTATTTATTTATTCTTCATTATTTATTTTTCTCTGCTGTCTTACAGGGTTGTCTGGAATAGATTACTTATAGCGGTAGGGTTGCCATTGCCTACATTTAACTTAATTTTAGATTATACTAAAAACGACCGTACCTAAGTGTATAATGTAAGCAAGTAAAAAGTCTATCTATCTATGTACCAACTTTGTTATTTTATTTATTGCTGTCTAGGCTTTGTAATATTTAATTTAGAGTTAGAGCTAGTAAGTTATTTATCATTTTCTCATAAAATCTAATTACTCAATACAATCAGATGTGTTCACCCTCAGTTTATAAGTAAATTAATTATTGTAAGTGTAAATTAATAATTGAAGAAACTCCTGTGTGACAGAAACTTGAGCATCAAACTTCGGACTCGTTTTGCACGCTGCTTTGTATTCTCCATTCTTCTGTATGGCGTCGAAGCTTGGACTCTGACCGAGGCCATGTGCAAAAAAGTTGAAGCTTTCGAAATGTGGGTATACAGAAGAATGTTAAGGATATCCTGGAGAGACAAAGTACGCAACGAAGTAGTGCTGCAAAGACTTGGAAAGAAGGGTGAAGTTCTTAACGCAATTAAGAGGCGAAAACTGGAATACCTAGGGCATTTAATGCGCAATCCCAAATACAATTTGTTACAGCTTATAATCAAGGGAAAGGAAATTCGGGAAGGAGAAGAACATCTTGGCTTAAAAATCTACGCCAATGGTACAATAAGAGCACACGTTATTTATTTCGTGCTGCTGTGTCGAGGGTCCAAATCGCAACGACGGTCGCCAACCTTCGATAGAAGATGGCACCAAAAGAAGAAGAAGAATTATTCTAATACTAACATTTGATCAATATCTTTGTAACACTTAAGCTTCCGTTACAACAGTGGTGGCGCTGGGCCTTTTAAGCGGAGATTTCCGACGTGTTACACGATGCGGTAAAACTATGTTCATTAGTATACTCGTTACTTTGACGAAATTGTACACAGCTGAATACATATACAACATTCACCGTTATATATTATCAAATATTACATGCTAAGTTCGTTTATTACTTCTTAAACTTCCATACTAAGATTTGAGTTAGGTAATTTCAACAAGAAGTTTATTTATTTATAGTATATATATAAATAAATAATCTATGCTCGAAGTCTCTCTGAAGGATCGAATCCGGAATGAGGTGATCCGACAGAGAACTAAAGTGATCGATATAGCCCACCGGATTAGCAAATTGAAGTGGCAATTGGCCGGCAATATTTGCCGTATAACGGATAACCGTTGAGCGAAACGAGTTCTCGAGTGGAGACCGCGGAGTGGGATGCCCTAAGACAAGGTGGAGCGACAACGATCTTCGCAGGACGGCTGGCAGAAGCTGGATGAGAGTGGCTGAGGATCGTGGACGGTGGCATGCCTTTGGAGAGGCCTATGTCCAGCAGTGGACTGCAACAGGCTGATGATGATGATGATACATATAATTGTTATTTTAATCTTATTAAATATCTTATAGCTATAACTATACTATATTCGTATATAAAGTATTTGGATCTATTTATGTACAATCAGTTTTAATACATATATATTAATAGATTTACATGTATATAGTACTGTATATGTATATTTATGTGTATTATAATATATACCTATGTGCCAATAAGTTTTTCTCTTTCAACCTTTTCTTTTTTTGTTGACGGGGAGGGGGGGGGGAATCTTCAACAAACAATCTTCAATACCCTGCCTTCTAGGGGGAAGGCGGAACGCACGTGAGTCCCTCTGCGCTGTGCTCTTCGGAGAGCCTGGAGGTTAATCCCTCACCCCTGTGCCCACGCAGTGCAAGCGATGTCGCCTTCTGCCCGGGTCCACTTTGGTGGACGACAAAGGCTTGCCGCCCTCGTCGCCCAGTGCACCCGAGGCACCTTTTAGTCGCCTTCTACGACAGGCAGGGGATAATAGTCTTATTCTACGAGCCCAGAACTACAGGGATGCAACAACTGCAGGGCTGTCTCACTCTGGCTTAACTGGTAAACATAGTAGAGTATTAAATCCCCGTTTGAGACCCTTTAGTTGTTATAATAAGTGTAAATGAATAAATTAATTCCATTAAAGGCGTGTTCAACTCGATCTATTGTAAAAGTCTTCGGGCTAATGACCATAGACTATAAAAAGCTACTTTAACTTACAATAGAGAATTAATCTGAGCTGATTGAGCTTTAATAACTCAGTGTCTCAAGTGACTTAGTCGCTACCAACATGAGTTCCATCCCCGGTTCTGGCATCAAAGAATTTGTTGTTGAAATTTTTTGTGTTGATATACCACGCGTTCGGCGGTGGCGGCCCTAACCAAGGAATTAACTAAGAAGGTACTACTACGGTAACGAGGAGGAAGAAGAAGAGAATAATTAGAAAGTAGGTATACATGCATTCATTCTTCCATTGGCTTCCTACGTCCACCGACTTATAGTGTCCATTGATAGTTATCAAAACAGAGCACGATCGAAACACTACAGGGGCGGTGTGGGGTGGAGCGTGAAAACTGAAATTATTTGGACATATGCCAGGGACGGACTTCGTGCCTGGGTTCCGCGAATTAACATAATGCTTAGCGGAAATATCTATTCCCGTTTCCCTTAACTGCGTTATTGTTTTATTTTTAAATTTAAGAAACAAAGTCTGCTATCGTCACTGAATTCATTGGATCAACGAACTACAATATCACATAATGATTGGTCCAAAAATATATTTTTTTAATTATTTAATTAAAATGTATATTTTTATATATTTTTCATACATATTACTAACATTCTTGTTAACCATTCCAACTAAGCTTAAGCTCTCAATAGTCAAATGGCAGATTCGAACGTACGACCTTACTATTTGCAGACCTGAACCAAGGCGAGTGAAACAATATTCAAGTGTCGGTAGTACGTGATCGGAAAACCATAGTGGTAATTGAGCTAGCAGATTATCAAAAGTAAGAAAAATTACTATAAATTTGTAGTATTGTTTTCTAAATGTTTAGGCAACCGGCGTGGATTACCTTTCCTTCGTCTATCTGTGGCCTTATCTGTGGTCGAGGTCGGAGTGAGATCGTATTTTTATGGGGTATAAACTAGCGCATGACCACAACATAACACACAACACGTGTATCGAGATAAGAATGGCAGAGCTAGGGTCAGTTGTCTTCAAGCAGTTAAACCCTCCAAAGTTCCCTCCAGAGCCGCGGTAGCTCAGTGCCCGGGCGGTCGCCTCAACGTGCATAGTACGGTAGCAACCCGAGTTCGATGCGGCGCTGGCACCAATAAATTTGATGTGAAATTTTATGTGCTGATTTACCACGCAATCGGAAGTGAAATTTTTTACTGGTGGAGAATGCCCTTGTTCTCTCTTTACAGAGAAGGCCTGTGCCCAACAGTGGGACAAATATAGAGGCTGTAACTTTAACTTTAATTTAGTAATGACGCTGTGACACTGAATTCGCATTACTCGAGTTTTTCTCAATATTTATAAACGTGTTATAATTTGTGTCCTAAATTCTTTGTCGTTTGCTTCTTTTCGTTGCATTTTGTACGTGACAATTTTTTTCTCCTCTTTATTGTGGCAACAAACAGTCCTTATTGTCTATTATGTTACATTATATATATTTTTTTTACAAGTTCTCATCGACCAACAGTGCCGAGACTGATTAGTTTATTATAATTTACAATTTGCATCCGCGTTCAAACTAGAAGAAGCAAACAGAATCCAGTCAGGAGAATTTACTTACAATTAAAGTTTTGAACTTAATAAATGAGTTGCTAAAAATATCCACTTCTGAAGTTAAGCCCTCCACGTTGCAGAAATTGTCATTATAATAGTGCAAACTTCTGATGAGGAAACGATTACTTGTATAGTATTTTTTCGCTGGAGGTGGAACAAATATGTTTCAATACGAGTTGTTTAAGTATAGAACACGAGAGGGTTGAATTAAAAATTTAGTTTTAGTGATGAAGTTAATTTTTCCTAAAATATCCGAACAGTCAACATGGCCATTACGAATTTTGTAAAGATAATAGAGATCAAAATGTGTATGTCGGAGGCACGCCGGTAGTTTCGTGTTCGGAATCCATGACGAAGCACACTCCAGAATCGCTTGGTAGCTTGGTTTGTTATATCACGCTGGTTGATACAATAATGTGTCGTTACCACAAAATACAGTCGCTTTTATACTGATCTCTCAACAAGTTAAACAGAATATTTGACTTCCTTTGTAACAAACAAATGAAATAACTACAAATAATTAATGAAATATAGTTAAATATTCACAATAAATATGTAAATGAATTTAACAAAACTTTCAATGATTTATTTAACATGATTACGTTAATTTCGTATGAACAAATATCGTTCTTACACAGTCCCATCTCAGATGGCGCTGAACTTTTATTTAATGCGTAGTTATTCCAAATTTGATTAAAATGATAAATCAAAACAGTATTTTCGATACTAGGCGATTTGCGCCCATATGTACGACGATTTACAAGACTTGGGAGGCGATTATTTTTTAAAGATTCTTCATATGAATTCGCGTAGCAGTGATTTCTGTAATTTAGAATGTTTACAAATATACGCTGAATTTTTTTTTGTGCACAGTGAAAAAGCAAAACAAAAAGTTATAATGTGTCCCAAGTGGAGTTATTCAAGGAAGATATGACCGTTCCTTACATAAATGTCACCTTTGTGTACCGTACTTTAAGATATAATAAGTATACATAAAAATAATTTGTCGTATCCCTTTTAAAAGAGTAGGAGAATAAAGCGAAGCTATATAGGCGGTATTCTCATGTGCCCACACTCTCCCTGGCACGATTTTCACGCTCCCTACCCTCGCGGCGGCTACGGGGGTTGAATTTTATGCAAAAGATTTTTTTTTTATTTTCGTACCTCGCGCAGTGGTATTTTTAGCTGGCGCTAGTTCAAGTGTACCTACGTACATACGTTCCGGTTACTGCGTAATAATTTTATTATGGAAAACGAAAAAAAATTCGCTTGAATATTCGATGGTTTATTTTTTAGCCGGTATAGCAGCGGGATTGGTGGCTAAGTGGGCCATTTAAACTGATTTTAATGATTTCTGTACAAGAAAATCAATTGCAAGACAATTTTTAACGTTAATGCTGTAGTTAATAAACATGAAATGAAGAGAATGTAATAATTTCAAGCAAGAAAAAATATATTTGATCTTATGTCATTTCCGAAATGGTCCAAACCGTACCAAACTCAAAGATACAGTGCAGCGTATTGTAGGATGTTACCGATTTTTTTTTGGACGAACTATCACAGTTGGCACAGATAAGCTGGCCTTTACTGCTTCACCGGATTTGAAAGGTGGCATAGCTCTTAGGTCGCTTAACCTGAACCTCTATTAGGTGGTAACTCGACACAAGGGTCCCCCCGGTGAGGGGTAACCTCGGCTTGGACGGTTACCATTATTACGCGTTAGCAGTCCGATCCGAGGGCGCCCGAGAGGGCCGAACCACGACTCGGTCGGTAGCTATTTTATTAACGAGATCTACTGGGACAATCTAAGCTAAACTAACTTATATGCCACTTCGGGAAGCGTTAGCGCTGGGAGAAGAAGTGGCCGAAGAAACTCCAGCAACGCTCCTAATCCTATCGAGGGGGTGGGGTTTTCCCATAAAATACTTGTATCGCGCAAGGATTATTCGCAACCTCCGACGGTCGCGGATGGACGCTTTGTAGATTTGTAGATGTTACCGAGTAATTTGTGTTTGAAAATAAAAAAAAATTCTAAACTATTTAAATAGATTTAAATTGTGTCAAGATAATGAAGTTCTCAAAAGTGCAATGTGAGACTTTCACAGTGTAAGTGATAACGGGTAGGTATTATCATATGTAAAATATACATTATTCACAAGGAGGTAGGTAGTGATATCTTCAGGCAAAGTTATGTATGTACATATGCGTTTCGACTGTATGGAGACTCGACGTGCGTCGGCTCCCGAATGCGAATTGCCCGACAAGCCATAGAAATATTATAATTTAGACAGGGCTTTGAGAGAATTTTCTTATTTTAGAAATTTCAAAGGTCTGTCTAAATCATAACATGTCTATTTAGGAGTCTTTGCCAAAGTTGCCTAATGTCTTTCGTTGTCTATCTACGACCTTTAACGTTTAAGTAAAGTCTCTGTGTAGAATATTGTTAACAGTTATGGACAGATGATAAATGCCATTTTGTAGATTCTGTTTTCACCAAAAGCGGTTAATTCACTATATCAGCCGTACTAGCTGGATTTAAATAAATTTGATGTGAATCAAAGATGTTATGGCTGACTTGATGTCAAGTGATAACTATTGCCCATGAAACATCCGAGTCGCTGCGGGAGCGGTTCCGGCCTTTGATTGGGGCCATTACCGTTCCACTATCGGACTTTAAGACGCATTGCTAGATTTCATCCTCTTATTATGAACATCTCTCAAACCCGAACAAAGCGTTTTGCTATTATGCGTAAAGCAAAGGACTGCAATAGTTTGCCTGGGTCTGTCATTCCCTCCGATTACTATGTGGGTATTTTCAAGAGTAGAGTGAATAGACATTTGCAAAGCTAGTGCGCCTTACCATCCAGGACTGCATTTCCACTTAACATCACACAGCACTAAAACACCGCTGCGGACTTCAACTGTCTGTTACTTTGAGTGAGAAATTATTAAGTGAGAGACATATGCTAACGATCCTATTTCAGTAAACAAGGCTAAGCAGATTTGTTTCAACGGCAACCACTTAATCTACAAATATAGCATCTATTGATATCTGAAAGTTCAAAAAGATAGTCATATCTATGCGATTCGTAGCTCTACAGTCAATCTGTTGACCGCAGGACACGTATTATATGGTGCTCTGCATTTACAAGAGGTATTGTGTTGATCGCAGAGGCTGCTGCCGGCTTCACATGTCTGCGAGAATGCCGAAAACTAATTAATCTGAAAGTGGATATCATTTATGGATTACCTAATGCTATTTATATTTATATGAATGTATAATGCAATCGACAAATGAAATCAATTAATTCCTTATGAATGGGACACTTATTTATATAATGAAAAACAATTATTTGCTATTGTACTGATTTTGCAGTTATATTATAATTACATATTCATTTAGCGTCAATAGCCAAATGTTTTACGGTCTGCGAATCGTTAGATAGAGGATTTTTTTTTTATGACGAACTACATACTCGTAGAATGGCCAGAGAAGCTGGGCTTGACTGCTTCCCTGGATTGAGAGGTGGCATAGCTCTTAACCTAACCTAACCTCGGCTTGAACGGTTACTATGTTACGCGTAATCATTCCGATCCGAGGGCGCCCGAGAGGGTTTTTAAGATTATTTTAATGTAATTATGCTAAGTTGTATCATCAAAGATAAAATTATCGCTGTTTTTGGAACTAAGTTGCTTATGGCAGACTTGGGGAAGATAGAATTTAGTACGTCGTAAAATTTGTAACTCAAAATTTTCTTAAACCATAAGAAAAATATATAACGGAAGTGCTATAACCGTATACACGGCGGCCGATAGCTTGACTATTAAGTATTAGTTCAACTCTCTGATCACAGGTGGCGCTTTAGCGAATTACTTCGATTATTGTAGATAAAAAATAAAGACACATTTTTTTTATTTTTCTTAATAATTTGAATAACTATTATTTTTGTTTGATACCTGGTGTCCCATCACATTTATTTTTTATTTCTATTTTTAACGTAATTAGAAGCACAGACCCCAAAACATGGCAACCATAAAATTATCAATCTAAAACACATACAAAATTCATGAGCCTCTTTAATTGACTATTCTCCAACGCTGTTCAAATTATACATTCACGCCCCGAGCGGGCCGTGGTCAACATAACTAGTGTAGCTTGATACAAAGCAAATATTAGCTCAGCCATGCATTATTGTCAACCGGAGCACTACCTATGTAAAATCAACCATTTCATATTAAACGTGACAGCAAAGGAAATTCAACTTTATACACTTTTAATTAGCCTCTGATTGCTTTGAATTTGTCTGGTGTATAGTTCGTTTCGTATTCTAAGGGCGTGTATGCACCGGGCTGGCAAGTCGCACACGCGCCGGTGGGTAGAAGCGGCTATGACAAAGATTGGAGCCAACTATAGTTGGCTTTATTAATAACAACGAGTTTTCCGGTCGTGTAAACTGGGCTTTATGCAGCGCGGACGTTCCACTCTCTATTGAAGTAATTACGTCATGTTGTACGATGTGCTACGGAATTTTGATTAGACCACTAGACGCTCTCGTATCGCTTCGACGTATTTTACCTTACTTTGTCTAATTGGATATAGACATCTTATGGGGTTCAGGCTAAGCGAACTAAGAGCTATGCCACCTCTCAATCCGGTGAAGCAGTCAAGGCCAGCTTCTCTGGCCAATCTGTGTAATTCGTCATTAAAAAAAAATAGATATCTTAGTCGGTTTTTGTTAGTTCTGACAATCTGATTTTTATGGCCTTTACTGGTCCACCGATTTGAGAGGTGGCATAGCTCTAAGGTCGCTTATCCTGAACCTCTATTAGCTAGTATCTCGACACAAGGGTCTAACCTCGGCGGACGGTAACTATGTTACGCGTAAGCATTCCGATCCGAGGGTGCCCGAGAAGGCGACATAATAGTAACGATACTTTTCAGAATAAGCTGGCCTTGACTGTTTCACCTCTCAATCCGGTGAACAGTAAAGGCCAGCTTCTCTGGCCAATCTATGTAGTTCGTCATAAAAAATCTTAGTCGTTTTTGTTAGTTCTAACAATCTGATAGTTCAATTGTGCCACATTTTTTATGGCCTTGACTGCTCCACCGGATTGAGAGGTGGCATAGCTCTTAGGTCGCTTATCCTGAACCTCTATTAGCTAGTAACTCGACACAAGGGTCTAACCTCGGCGGACGGTAACTATGTTACGCGTAAGCATTCCGATCGAGGGTGCCCGAGAAGGCGACATAATAGTAACGATACTTTTCAGAATAAGCTGGCCTTGACTGTTTCACCTCTCAATCCGGTGAACAGTAAAGGCCAGCTTCTCTGGCCAATCTATGTAGTTCGTCATAAAAAATCTTAGTCGTTTTTGTTAGTTCTAACAATCTCATAGTTCAATTGTGCCACATTTTTTATGGCCTTGACTGTTCCACCGGATTGAGAGGTGGCATGGCTCTTAGGTCGCTTATCCTGAACCTCTATTAGCTAGTAACTCGACACAAGGGTCTAACCTCGGCGGACGGTAACTATGTTACGCGTAAGCATTCCGATCGAGGGTGCCCGAGAAGGCGACATAATAGTAACGATACTTTTCAGAATAAGCTGGCCTTGACTGTTTCACCTCTCAATCCGGTGAACAGTAAAGGCCAGCTTCTCTGGCCAATCTGTGTAGTTCGTCATAAAAAAGCGTTACTATTTATTATTCCAAAACGGTATAATACAGTCCACATTTTATAGTTACTTTAAAAAAAAAGTTTTTGTGAAACACGTCGAAGTTTATGCTAATTGTTTAGTTTGCAACAAAAGGTCTTATGCTAAATTTTATTGACCTAGATAAAAAATGAGTTATCTTCACTCATAAGATACAAAATCTCAATATCAAGTATGGAAATTGTGCAGATTTAAGTAACGATCTCACTTGCATCTGGTTTCAATCAGTCCACAAATTTCTTACGTGAGATCTTTTACGTATAGAAATATAAACGAAAAATGTAAACCTTACATTTGCCCATTAATAATCGTATACATACAGAAATGGCGATGTTAAATACCTTCTCAAATTCTCACAAAAAATAGATTCACACATTTTATTTCTCGACGTGTCAATTAAAAATCCCTACACAAATTATCACGTAGTCTGTTAAAAGCTGCTGACACGGTTTCCATTCTATACCTAAGCAATTAAAATAACTTAAAGTAAACATTCCATACAAAAGTTGCTCTTAGCAGGCGCGTCGTGTATTCATCCCGTAAAAACTTAACTAAGTTGCAAATTTAAACGGCGGGTCACACGTCGCTTTCCTGGTCATCATTTCCCACCCGCTGACTGCATTTCACGCCAACTAAGCCGCCTAACAGGCTCGCACGGTCACAGGGTAGGCAGCCGGTAGCAGTGTGATCGCTCAGCTCGAGAATTTTACACTTTACGCCTGTTAGGCCTATCATGTGTACCGGCCCTTTGTCCGGACATCGCCAATGAGGGGCGGAAGATAATTACTTGAAAATATTGCCTCGTCGCTGTTTAGATGCTTGTTTTAATGTTTTAAAATATCTTTGTGTACTATCCTATCTTAATCGTTTCTAAGCCAGTGCTTGACAACAAAGTTAACTGGTAATGCAATGGAAATGAAATGGAAAATTACGATTTTTTTATAAATATTTAAGGTTTCATATTTGAGCTGTTTGGGGTAAAAACTTTAGGTCCATGGTGTCCTAGTGCACACGATCTTTCTAATGTCATAGCTAAGCACTTGGTCGACATCTGGTGACCAGAGGGATGGCTTATACCTTGCACAGAGGCTAAGCATTGCCATACAACGTGGCAATGCTACCAGCCTTCTGGGCATCCTGCCAAGCGACGGTTTGGCGCAGTTTTATTTTTTGTAAATACTTTGTAAAATACCTATTATATTAAATATGTATATATTATATAATATTATTTATTATGTTCATAGTAAGCGCAATAATGTTTACCTCGAGTACTTCGAAATTGGGAACTCACGGATGCTGCAAAAAAGCTTGGTATCTGAGGTTTCAAAACAAATAATTATTTAACATTTCATTTGAAATATTACGGTCCTATCAATTTTCATTCCACCATAACCAACTACGTCAAATACTAACACGCCAAAGACGTTGTATATATACTATCATTTTCGGAGTACATAGTACCACAAATGTATAATGCCTTACCAAGATAAATACTGAAATACATACGACACGTTTAAGAGACAAAACAATAATACATGATATACAGTCAAGAAAGTTGGCACAGAGAAGCTAGCCTTTACTGCTTCACCGGATTTGAGAAGTGGCATAGCTCTTAGGTCGCTTAGGTGGTAACTCGACACAAGGGTCCCCCCGGTGAGGGGTAACCTCGGCTTGGACGGTTACCATTATTACGCGTTAGCAGTCCGATCCGAGGGCGCCCGTAAGGAGAATGCATTAATTCCTGTACCGGGAATGTTAAATAGTTTAGCATATGTAATCGCCTCATAAGTTCACGTACTCCAATTTCGAACAGACCTGTTTTCAACGATCGATATTCAAAATAATTGCCAATATCCGAACGCTAACTTAGTCAGAACTTAAGCCGTCATATACGAAGCGATAGATATGACAGTAGCGCGCCGTCAGTCAGTATATAAATCCAATCAGTGGGTCGAAGAGAGCCGTTGCGATGTTTACGCCCTGCCGACGTGCCGGGCAGCCGGCGCACGGTGCTTATGTATGTATGTTGTTCGCAATATGCCGAATGCATTGATGCATTCACTTGCATAGGGTTGAATATGAAATACTAGCATACCTAGCCCACCGCCGCTTCGTCGGGTTAGATTTTGCTTTATTTTATTTAAACAAATGACATATATATTTTAAAAAGAAAGCTAGCAATTTTTTTTTCAGAAATATTACTAACAATCTTGTTAACCATTCCAACTAAGCTTAAGCTTGTGCTAGGACATAGTTCACGGCAATAGTCGAATGGTGGATTCGAACCCACGACCTTACGATTCGCAGTCCGTACCCTAAACCATTAGGCTATTGACGCTTCATATACATATATATATATACTTTCATAATATATTAAATTATTCATTTCTCACCGTATTCATTCTATTCTATTCTCTTCTCGAGCGGGTGAAGATCATTACCTACACTATTAACATATCAGTAAATATAATATCATTCTTATCATTTATACAAAAACATATCGGGCTCAAGTTAATATCAGAAATAAAAGTACGACGTATTGCTTGTTTTAGAGTTCAAAAAGAAGAGTGGTCCGGTCGTCACCACACTTTACATGATTACTCACCAGGTTAATCTGAAGATTCCCTGAAAGTTTCATTGGATTCCGTCCAATCGTTTCGGAGCCTATAAGGAACATACCCACACACTTTCTCTTTTAAATAAATGGATATTTGTCGTATGTTTGCTTGGTGATGAATCAATAAACTAGTCGTTAGTCACGTCAGAAAAAAGATTTAGCGCGTGAAGAGAGATCTTATTGGGGACAACGGCAGAAAACATAGAAGAAATAGATAGCAATTTTTTAAACAAAAAGTATCACTATTTTAAAAAGTATTAGAAATTGCATAATTCTCAAGAGGGTTCTAAGTGGTAGAAATTTTTTACTTCACGTAAAGATAAACATGTCCATGCGAATCGACAACCCTGGGTCATAGTGGCGCAGGTACCGTGGCGAAGTCATTAGCAGTAATGGCTGATCCACTGCGCAGTCAGATTTAGTGCGGTTATCCGTATGTACGAACTACGTGCATATGTGCCTTGCTGTTAAGATTAATTCCATTTGCCAGTTATTATAACTCTGCATCCGAGTACGTTAGGGGAACCGTAAGGATAAATTGCTTCATAATTAAGACTTATTATTAGTTCATTATATAATTAAATAAACACAAACACTCACGCTCGTCACTCAGAGGTTTTTTTTATGACGAACTACACATATTGGCCAGAGAAGCTAGCTTTGACTGCTTCACCAGATTGAAAAGTGGCATAGCTCTTTGGCCGCTTAGCCTGAACCTCTATCGCTAGTAACTGGACACAAGTGTCCCCCGGTGAGGGGGTATATCACTCAGAGGGGTAGGCAGAATTCTCACAGGTGAAAGCAGATATCGCTGACTTTTTTCTCATCTCATCGAAACCTATTTAATGGTTAGCGCTTAAAACTTTTTCGGGTTACGTTCTCTTACTTGTGAAATCTGTTGTCACCACTGGTGTTTCCGAAGCGATGTGACTTGGAGACCTGCAACTCCCTATGAGATGGAAAAAGTGCATAATTAGCAATGATACATACTTTGATTAAATAAATATATTACATTTTGAAAAAATCGACTTTAGGTTACAGCCTTACAAAACACAAATTTAATATATTAGGACCTAATATTTGTCTGTTCTGTCTTTGTTGAACTGTTTATTTATTTTAATGTGTTTCATCTTTCGGTTTTAATATTGCCTTATTTCGTAAGTTTATATCGTTCAAACATTCTATGTTATAGCGAAAAATATAAGAATTTAAAAGGGTCGAGATCTCCATACGCGCTATCCCTCCCTGTGGGGGGAGACTTGGGCAACTTCGGCTATAACCGTATTTCACCCATGTCATAAAAACTAAGAAACATTGTACCGCAAAGTATTATAATAAGAATTCTGCCACTGCCACACTGTTTGCTGCGAGATTTATATGAAATATTAAGGATTAAACTGTTTTGCGTACGTAAAATATACAAGATTTGTTTAAGTAACAACCAATTATACCAAAGCCCGTCGCCACACCCGTTAGAAATTAGAAGCGTTGTTGTAGTTATTCAGCCACTTCTTCTCCCAGCGCCAACGTTTCTCTATTATTTTCTATTTAAAGATAGCTTTAGAATGTCTCTAACTTTTCCTTGGTAAAGTTTCCTCTCGGTCGCCTTTAAACTAGAATGCTAACGCGCTTAGTGACCGTCCCGGTGCCCTCTCGGCGCAGCCCCTGCGGCGTGTTGCTCCCAATAGAGGCTAAACGACCTAAGAGCTCTGCCACCTCTCATAACCATGGAAACAGTTGTGGTCGGCTCCTCGTTTTAAGTGCACTTAAAATTTCAACAATTTCATAATAGTCAACACCGGGAACTAAATTCAAGTTGCATACTGCGACGTCGAACACCGCGTAGACATTATAACTCCTCACGCGCTTACACACGCACCTGATTTATACTTCTTTGAAATCATTAAATATAGGTTCTAATTGCATGCAAATAATTAAAATAAAATAATAAAAGGACTGGAAAAAGACAGTTATCATCAACATCAACTGGCAGTAGGCCTTCCCTAATGCCTTCCACCATATATGAACATCCACTTTCCGCAACCAGCCACTTCCGGCTATCCTTATATCGTCAATCCATCTGGAGGGTGGGAAGCCCTACGCTTCCCTGACCCATGCGCGACCTCCATACCAAGCGAATGTGGCCGACCCACGGCCACTTCAACTTGCTGATTTTAAGAGCTGTGCTATACCTTTCTTCTCCGTCGAACTTCCTCGGATTCTATAGAATTCAGATTCTAACATAACTCTTTCCAACGCTCGTTTTGCGACTTTCAGCTAGTGGCCCAGCCCAACGGTCACAGTAGTCAAGTCTATGCACCATAGATCATGGCTGGGAGGACGCACTGGTGGAAGACCTTCGTCTTTAGGCATTGAGGTATTTGCGAACAGACAGACAGTCAACACTGTCAATAAAGTTTACTAAAGATTTGAACAATTAAATAAATAAAGCGTGTGTGCATTCCGTCTTGAGACTTCAAGAAAAAAAATGTTACTTCCCAATCACTACTACATAGATACATATAGCCACATCACTTTATATAGATAGATACATGTATAAACAATCCTACATACATATAATAATATACCCTAACTATTTATGTTTGGTCTGCTGTGTCTAAGCTATATATGTCATTTAGGACTTTGCGTATTATTGTTTATGTGTGTATGGCCGCCTGTTTTTGTATGATGATGTTTATTTGTGCGTCAAGATTTTAAGTAACTAATTAAACTTAAATAATACAAATAAATGTATTCATGTGTACATAGAAATGTGTATTAAACTTGCGACAACACAAGAGTTTCGAATAAACGGCTGTGCGGATGTCATCTTGACATTCGATTCATCTGACAGTTTAGTGTTGCCATGAATAATAATATTAAATAATAATATTTTTATTTATAATAATAAATAATATAAACGGAGAGTTAACTTCAATTATATTGAAACACTTGAAAAGTATATAAGCAATTTTTTTTTGCACTGCAGCTTCAACCTTATACTGTCTTTTTTTCATATCATGCGTTAAAAATATAACTTCAAAAATCTAAATCGTTTATAGATTTGACATGCAAAAGTGAATGGAGACATCTCATCGCCACAAGACACATACGAGTAAAGAACAATTCGCACGCACCAAACATTAATGCCGCAAATAAGCAATTCTAAATTGAAAACTTTACTATCGGTTATTCCGAAAGATGCTGTGGATATATTTACCGATATGTTAAAGACATTTCGAGTTTCCTCTCGCGTCCCGTTTTAAATCCGACAACAATACTAAAAGTTCCCCCTGCGTATTCTTACGGGCTGAATGTTTCCTCCCTCAAAATAGTTTAGAATTTCCTCTCGACCCTCTCACCCTCCCCACATACATGCAAATCACCCGGCGTCCCTCGTCGCTGCCATCCTTTACGATCGTTATAAAGAATGTCGCGATACTTTGCCTTTTTATCTTATATTACTGCAGAAAAGGCTTTCTAATGGATGGAGTTTTAAAACTCCATTAGAAAGATAAAGTTACAGCCTATATATATATATACATATGTCCCACTGTTGGGCACAGGCCTTTCCGGTAAAGAGAGTATAAGGGCATAGTCCGCCACGCGGCCCTAGTGCGGATTGGCAGACTTCACACTATCTTAGAAGTTTTTGCATTCAATTATTATTTATTTACTTTACTAAAAATAGACCCGTGTGACCTCAGTGTCCGAAATCCGATTAGATCTCCGGTGATGGCACCAATGAAATTGTTGGTTGCAATTCTTTTGATTTACCACGTGCATAGTGGTGAAGGAAAACATGAGGAAACCTGTATGTGGGAGAAAATTTCGACATATAAATAAAGTTCTCCAATTCGCACATAGGTCGTGTGACGGACTATAGCTTAATATACTCTTTCAATAGAAAGTCAATCCCAACAGTGACATATATATATATATATATATATATATATATATATATATATATATATATATATATACTATATTACTTAATATTCTTATGGCAAGGCGAAATATTACTTTTTTGACGAACTACACATATTGGCCAGAGAAGCTGGTCTTGACTGCTTCACCGGATTGAGAGGTGGCATAACTCTTAGGTCGCTTAACCTGAACCTTTATCGCTAGTAACTCGACACAAGGGTAACCCCTGTGAGGGGTAACCTCCTCTTGGACGGTTACTATGTTACGCGTAAGCATTCCGATCCGAGGGCGCCTGAGAGGGCCGAACCACGCCTGGGTGGATTGCTACTTCACGGATAATGTAAGGCACGAATTTTTTAATCAATGCAGGCATGGATTTAACCTTGTCTAGTGCCTTCGACCGCTCGGCCATCCTTCGAACTACAAAACTGAGAACTCTACCTACATAACCCATGTGACAAACAGAAATATTTTTTTAATTTATTAATTTTGCAGGAAAAATCACTTTAGCTGTACTATTTGTACCTGGCTGGTTTTAATCCTATTAAATAGATGACATTTTAAAAAAACAAAACACTAAAACTTAAAATGGTTTACCGTCATTTTTCTTTTGTTTGTCTATGCCCGCGAAATTTTCATGCAGCAACGCTATAGAAGCAAAACAACAATGGCGAACGTCCATACAATGGATTAGTTGAGATCGAATGAACTGATCTAAACATCAAAAAAATAATATTAATAGAATATGAGTTTGTAAGCTTCTTGGTAAAAACAGTTTTGATACAGAACCTGGAGAAATAAACTAATTGAAATGTAATTTATACACACTTATAAATGTACACACGTGTACATAAAAATGTGTATTAAACACGCGACAACACAAGAGTTTCGAACAAGCGGTTGTACGGATGTCAACTTGACATTCGATTCATCTGACAGTTTAGTGTTGCCATGACAATAAACCATGTTTACTCCCTAATCCTCAATTAAACCAATTCACAGTATACATGATTATTGTGGTAATTATAAAGAAATTATTACATTATATTATTAATCAAACAACTTGTTTTTATCCTAATTTTTTGGACATAGTATTAGCAATTGAAACATCGATATATATTATAATATATATTTACAACTGATAGAGGAACGACATACAAATGACAACACCAACCCACACGTAATGAGTTTACTTCCTATTTAATATGTTTTTTTAGTCTTCAAGTTCTTTGAATCAAAACTCAATTTTAAAAAACGACTTTATTTATTTCAATTGGTTTGTTAAAATTGATTTTTACAGGACATTCAAATTTTTCAAATAAAATCTCGCCATGGTTCTATATGTCGTTTAGGTTAAGACAACGTAAAGATGTGTCAGCCCTGTAGTTCTTGGCTCTCAAGAATAAGACTACGGTATCCCTTGCTTGTCGAAGAAGGCGACTAAAAGGGGGCTCTGATTTACTGGGTGACAAGGGTGGGGGCTTTGTCGTCCGGGAAGAAGACCAGGCGACATCGGCTGGTCAGTGTCGCCTTGCACTGCGTAGGCACAGGGAGGGAGTAACCTCCCCGGCGCGTTCCTCTGGAGATCCCGGAGCCCCTCACTATGCACCGAGGAAGGGCCACCAGGGAGGTTTTAGTGGGTAAAAACCCCACATAACCGCCGCCTTGCCCCAGAAGGCACTCCGCTTTCTTTCTCTTCTCATCTTTTGAAGATTTCCTCCCCGTTTACAAAAAAAACGTTCCTGTGGACTCTTAAAACGGCCGGACCGAATGATGAATGGTTTATGAAATTTTAATGAAATAATCGTATGGCGGGTAATCCAGTAAAGTTTTATAGCGCTCGGATCATCGATGTTTGTTCCTTGAATAATGTAGATCTCTAATACTATGATATTGACTTGATAGATTTTAGCATAGTTACTCTTTTAACTGTTACAAAATAGATTTTTGATTTACCATCGATATGTACAAGTATTAGTCATCAGTACCAGTGTGAAGCTGGGGCAGGTGAACAGCCTTCCCCCCAGAAGGAACAGCTAGCGAACTATAATTTCATGTGATTTGTTAGCGACATATTTGTAAAAGTTATCGACTTAATGCGAGCAACTTATCCAATATTTCTAAATGTGACACCAATACGCCACATAAATAACCCGCTCATTATCATACACGCAGCCTCTGGAATCTTCCCATGTACCAGCGGAGGTCCACATCTGCAAACTATCCGCAAGAAAAGCGTTTATTTCATTCTAATTTATATTTCCCTTCTTGTCTCGCACGCCGGGAAACCGACAGAGCGTGCAGATAGGCGGAGCCTACATCCTAACCAATATAAAACGAGCCGTAGAAATCCGAGGACTAACACCCTTTACATCTTCTGTACATGGACAGCGGGAGACGGAGTGGATCTACTCAACGTGGGTGCACTATATATCGCCTGAGTGCACATTGGCTGATTTAGACCACGCCTACGTGGAAATGCATTTCCAAGATTGCTATGCAGATAGGTCTTCGTGTAAGGAAGGCGCTTCTGGAAGTTTCGCTAGGGTTTAGATGGCGGTGGATTTTTGCGACGGCCCGTTTTTAGGTTAATGGGAGATAGAGACGCAGTTCGTGCTTCAATTGAAATCTTTTTAAAAGTTCAACCGACTCCAAATATCCTTTGTTTAGAATGTTTTCAGTTCGTAATAAATTGTACTGGTTTAGGGTTATAAATTTAAAGTTACATAGCCAATATATGTCCCACTGATGGGCAAAAGTCTCGAAAATATGCCAGCTGGCCCTTAGAGCTCATATGGAAGATGCTTGATTGTGATTTTGATAGGTATATGATGATTTAAGATTAGCCAAGTACTCCGTAACGACAATGAGCATGAATGTGGAAGAAGAATGATATAATAAACTCGAGATATTAGTGATATATATCGAAAATAAAAGAGGGCGTCAACCCTTAGTACTGTTTAACGTTTGATTCGATTTGAAGTTTCACTCGTAAATATTCTTCAAAAACGCACCAAAAAAATCTTATAACGATAATCTTCTCTGTAAAGAGAGTGAAATGTGACGCGAGTTGAGTGCAGATTGGCAAACCTCACATGTCTTAGAAAAAGCTAACACATGTAGGTTTCCTCACGATGTTTTCCTTCACCGTAAAGCTAGTGATATAGGGTATGGTTTACATATCATAAGGTTGTAGGTTCATATCCACCATTCGACAACTGTCATGAATATTGTTCTATGCGACTGTTTTGTTTGTGCATATATGGCGCCATAATTTATGAACCGATTATTTTATTTGAAAAGGTTAGGTCCCATGTTGGCATTAGACCTCGGGTTCCAAAGATATACCAAGTTTCTACTCCTTATACTAAGTAATTATTTCTCCAGTAGTTCTGGACTTGTAGAATAAGGCTACGGTATCCGCTGCCAGTCGTAGAAGGCGACTAAAAGGGCTACAAGGGTCCGGGCCTTTGTCGTCCGCTGACGTTGACCCAGGAAGAAGGCGACATCGGCTGGCCCATGTCGCTTTGCACTGGGGCGTGCTCTCCGAGAGTACAGTGCAGTGGGGTTGCGTTCCACTGGAGATTCCGGAGCCCCTCACCATGCACCGAGGAAGGGCCACCGGGGGTGTTAGTGGGTAAAAACTTAAGGCTTTCCTCCAGTAGGCGGGAATCTTATATTTTAAAATCCCCCCTCAAAATAATATGTCTTTAAATTATATTTTAATCTAAATATCCCCAAATCAATAACTCAAATGCGACTACAAGCTGCATTTCATCAAGTAACAAGATTAAATGAACTCGACTGTGCCACATAATTTGTGCAAGACTGTACATAGGGGGCTTACAGACGTGCGTAACGAAATGCTCACGCAAATCGCATCAGCGCACTGTTGTGTGATGCACATCTGGCTGGCTTATGAACTGAACTGCATCCGACGTATCTACCGATTGCGTATCTATTAGTCGGGCTGTATCTACCAGAAAATAGTTCTACCAACTAAGTTCTATTTTTGTCCTACACAAAATAAGTTTAAATGCACAAACAGAGTCGTAGCTAAACCTAACATTTTTTTTTGTCGACGGGGAGGAAATCTTCAGAAAGATACCCCGCCTTATAGGGGGTTCTTACTCACTAAAACCTCCTCGGTGCATGACGAGGGGCTCTGGGATCTCAACGTGGAATGCTCCGGAGCCCCTCTGCACTGTGCTCTATAAATAAAAATCATTAACTATTTAATTTAACTCTCACAATAAATTAAATTATTTATTTGTCTCCGTATTCATTGTCTTCTATTCTCTTCTCGAGCGGATGAAGATCGTTACCTACGCCCAAGTACGTATCAGTAAATACGATATCATACTTATCATTTATACAAGAAAATATCGGGCTCAAGTTAATGTCAGAAATAAAAGTACGATGTATGGCTTGTTTGACAGTTCAAAAAGAGAAGTGCTCCGATGATCCCCAAATTTTACAGGATTACACTCGCCAGGTCAATCTGAAGATTCCCTGACAGCTTCATTGAAATCAGTCCAGCCGTTTCGAAGCCTAAATGGAACATAACCACACACTTTCTCTTTTATATATATAGATTACATCGACCACTTTGAAGTCCATGAACCTACATTTTCAACACAATTGGTTTAGCAGACGGGGGAGCCGGGATCCTCGTCTGTTGTATCATAAATTAAAATAGCCGACTTATTACCGACAGATTAGAAGATGGCACTTCAATAAGAAGAGGCGAGGAAGAAAATCATTTGGCAAATACAATTTTCGCTGTCAACCAATAACAGAAGTAATAATCCATTTCCCTTGATCTGAATTCGCAGCCATGTCTAATAATACACCTATTTTAATAACAAAGCAGGAGTCCCGGGCACAATGCGCGCCGCCCGGCGTTGCTCGCTCCGGTGAGTTTCAATCCCATCCTATTGCTGGTTTTTACTTCCGTCCGCTTTACACTTGACGTGCGTTATTGTAGCAAATGAAAAGATATCTTGGTCGCCTTTTTTCCTTGGTGCCGGATTAGACTTCTGCGCCCGGCGACGGCTAGGGATGGGACGACACTTGGACGATATATCTATTCGATATCATTTTCTTTGATTTTAAGTGTCACATTTATGAAAGAACACTGATCGCGGTGACAACGGACACTAAAAATAGTATGAAGACTTAAAATATTGTTATGTTAATTCATTGTTATGTTATTTTAATTTTTATTTATTTAATAAGGTTTTAATAATAATAATAACTTTATTTCAAGCTATTTTGCTCATAATTTTGTTAGTAAGACACTTAATAACTATGTTAGTAACAATACAGACATAAAAATATTTTTGTATTATATACAATTACTATAAAAAAGACAAAAAATTATTCTAAGACACGAGCAGCCTTAGGCAGTGATTGATATATACAATCTAGCCTGCTATCATCTCCAGAACGGAGATTTCCAACAGTAAGTACAATTAAGCTACTAAATTAATATACCCACAAACACCTTGTAATTGCTTTACTAATTATTGGAAAACACAGCATTCACAAATACATACAACGTAAACAACACTACATAAATAATTTCTAAAATAAAAAATTAACTATCAAAGAAGTAAATAGTTATGATTGTTGTTTAAAAAAGTAAAAAAAAAACTTAATCCTTACGTTACATATTTACGTATTTATAGTTATTTTGATGGAGCAAATATTTTTTTTTAATCCTATTTACAGACATCATATTGATAGATTAGTTATTTGTTTTTAAAAAAACAATTGTTTAATCCAATATTTCCATAGTTTTAAAAGTTTAAGATCTTATTTAGCCGAATAATTTAATTAATTTATTTATATATTTTTTATTATGAAATGCAACAAAATAGTTTTATTAAAAGAAAATTAATTATTTATTTGCTCATGCGTATAAATAAAATGGCACATTAAATCATGGCTACCCAAGTTCCAACGATTTATATACAAAAATAAAATGCATGCACCCTTTAAAATATGCAAAAATTATGTGCTAGATATTTTAAAACGGGCACGTGCCTAGTCGGAAACGAACCCGCTGATTTTCTGACGGACGGACGCAATCTATTACACGGCGGTATCGTTGTTAACGATCGGCAGATCCTTCTAGTTTCGAATAGTCATGATTATCGATATCTTGTTTCACGTATATCGATATAGAATTGAGCTATTGCGTAAGTAATTTGTAAGGAAATGCTACGTTCTCACGTTATGAAAGCAACGCCGAAATATTTGTGACACTCAATTTATAATCATAAAAACTAGGGGATGGTTGAGATAAATAGTTTAATAGTAGGTTTATCTGCCAGCCCTATAGTTGGGCTCTCAAGAATAAGACTACGGTATCCCCTGCCTGTCGTAGAATGCGACTAAAAGGGGCCTCGGGTTCACTGAGCGACAAGGGTGGAGGTCTTTGTGGACGACCAAGGTGACCCGGGAAGAAGGCGACATCGGCTGGTCAGTGTCGCCTTGCACTGCGAGGGCACAGGGCTTCGGTGCGTTCCTCTGGAGATCCCGGAGCCCCTCGCCATGCACCGAGGAAGGGCCACCGGGGAGGTTTTAGTGGGTAAAAACCCCATATAACCGCCCCTTTCCACCAGAAGGCGGGGTATCTTTTTCGAAGATTTCCTTCCCGTTAACAAAAAAAAAAGGTTCATCTACGACTCTGTGTATTTAAACTTATATATCGACAACAATGATAGCAGGCTTACTCGAATGACGAGTACATTCGAAAACCGGTTTACGAAATAGAATTTTTTACAACCTAACCAAAACTGTCATAAAATTGTAAATTCTAAAAATAGTATAATATAAAAATAAGTCTAAGTTACTTGATTGATAAATAAATTATTATTAAAAAAACTACCCTTGAATTACATCCCTTATAATAAAAAATAAATTATCGAAATTGATTGGCGTGATGTTAAGTTATGCGATCATTTGTTGCGCACATACATAATGCAAATTTAACACATATAGTTTTCTCATGGATGTCAGTGTGAGAACTGGAACACATGGGAAAAAAAAATTATCAAAATCGGTTCACCCAGTTGAAAGTTGAACATACAGACGAATTGAGAACCTCCTAATTTTTTGAAGTTGGTAGAACAACAGTACCTTCAAGGAACAAATATTTATGGGCGTCCGAGCATAATAGCGTTTAGCGTTTGTTTCGATATTGCAGTCGATTTTTGTATTACTTTAAATAATATTGTAATTACCACATAAATTTTACGTAATAAACTTGGTACGATATCGTAGAATGGTATTATAATTTTAAAGCGGTCGTAAAATGAAAAGTTCTGCCAAATCCAAGAGACCTCTGAACTCTTGCACGGAATGGGCGTATTGTTATTCAAATTCTGCCCGACACATCCCGACACTTCGCTACGAATTTGCATAATAATCGTTCTCTTTTATGTAATAATGTTAGTCATTAGCCTATGCTACATCTAGTTCCCCTGGCTAGGACGGTCATTCAATTTCCTTCCTTTCATACATCATCTATTTATTAATACATACATTTATTAATTTTTAATATACTAGTGCGGATTGGCGGACTTCATATATCGTAGAAAATTCATAAAGACACGTAAGTTTTCTTACGATGTTTTCCTTAAACGCCGAGCGCAAAATAAATCAACAATTAAATTAGCAAACACACAAATTCATTACGGATATACTTTTTTTTACCAAAAATTAATTTAAGAATGAAATGTGAAGTCCTTGACTCCTGAGCTAGGTACTATTGGACCTGTGTTTCAGCAGTCAGCGTCTTCTCCCATTTTGAAAACAATATATATATATATATATACACTTTATATGTATATACATATATATATATTTATAAATGTAATGTAACGTATAAATGTTTTTGTGTATATCTCTCAGCTATATGTAATTAATATTATGGGATTTATATGTAGATTTTTAGGATTTGTATATCTACAACAAAAATCATGTAGGAACGAATTGAAACCAAATCCTATTAAACAAACAAAAACCATTTTAAAAATGAGGGCGCTATTAGTGCACAAACATTAAAAAAATACTGCCGAATTAAGAACATCTTCCTTCTATCAAAACTTTATCAATCATTAATCACTTACTGCATAACGGCCTGGGGAGGAGCCTCAAAAACATGGCTGCTCAGACTCGAGCGCGCACAGAGAGCCGTCCTCAAAGTTGGCAACTCTATGCCTTTCTTCCATCCTACCATCGAACTTTACGAAAAATGCAAAGTGCTTACCGTACATCAGTTATTTATTTTCCAGACAGTCTTAAGAAAGCACTCCCTCTTAAAATATGATCCCAACCTAAATATCGACAGATACAACAAAAGTAAAATTTGCTCAACCGAACCATATACAACAAACTTCTCAAACAAATTCTTTTGCTTCTTAGGTTCCTACCTATATAATAAAATAAACCAAAAAATAGCTATCTACAACATGCCTAAAGCCAAATGTAAAAAGTCCTCATACCTTGGCTACTAAAGCTCGACTATACTACCGCAGAAAATTTATTAAAAATCTCCTCATAAATTAAAACAACATATAAAGCACATTACACACACACCACGCATCCACCACAGGAACACCACACAAAACTACCACACATTCACACACACACCACACACTTTCTTTCTCGCATGCTAATTCTCAAATTCCTAAGTTACAGAACTATCTTAAGTATGGTGGGTGGCTGGTGATCTGTCTTACAGGGTACCCTAGTTCAGACACCAGTCTTTCACAAATTTAAGAACTACGTAAACTGTTAACGTATAAACTGTAAATTTAAATTTGTGAAAGATGAATAAATAAATTTATTATTTATAATATTTATCAATTATAGCGTAATTTATGTTTATAAATTTTCTGTTTTTATTACTGTTAGTTGAATGCTAGAGTCAATAAAACCCCACTTTATTCATAACGATTACCAACACAACAAAATATTTATTGCATTTAAAATGCTATCATAAAACCCATTGTACAATAGCCTCACCCTTTAAACATGTCGGATATAATAGTGCAATACAAAATATGTATTTTATGACACTATGAATGATATGACACTTCGAGGGCGTTGCGAATTACTTTTCAATTTAGCAACATTATATTTGTCACTGTCAAATTTGAGTGGTAACACTTCCATATAGTTATAGAGTTTCGAATTGCGTAGACATGTATTTTGTGAAATATTTTTAATTCGGCTGCCGATGTATTATATGTTATTGTGTTTTTAACACTTCACCCTCGTCGCGAGTGTGGGGTACGTAGTTGGCACCCTCACTGATTAGCGTTCTTAATCTACACGAGGGATGTTCTGATGGTGGCATGCAATATGTCAAATTATTTTTAATATTGCAACGTACAATTTAAAAAGTATAATCTATGCACGTGTCTTTGTAAACATAATTATTTCCCCCTTAGATGTTAGGAGCGTTGCTGGAGTTTCTTCGGCCACTTCTTCTCCCAGCGCCAACGCTTCCCGAAGTGGCACCCAAAGTTAGTTTAGCTTTTGAATGTCTCTTAGATTATCCGTGAAATAGCAACCGACCGAGTCGTGGTTCGGCCCTCTCGGGCGCCCTCGGATCGGCATGCTTACGCGTAACATAGTAACCGTCTAAGCCGAGGTTACTCCTCACCGGGGGGACCCTTGTGTCGAGTTACTAGCAATAGAGGTTCAGGCTAAGCGACCTAAGAGCTATGCCACCTCTCAATCCGGTGAAGCAGTCAAGGCCAGCTTCTCTGGCCAATCTGTGTAGTTCGTCATTAAAAAAAAAACATAATTATTTACGTAACGACGTAAAGGAATTAAAAATTTTTTTTTGTTTTACTCAAACTGTTTGCTATTCATCAACGACATTTATTTATTTATTTATAATTTTATAAGCTTATGAATTATAATAGATATTTCGGTCACGTATTCAGGATCTAAGCCTTTATAGATTTACATTATATAAAACAGTTTTTTTTTCAGTGTTAACTAACGATGTACATCCTTAACTAAGGGATCCATAAGTTATTAAAAACAATAAAACAATAAACATCTAATCTATACAAATCAACAATATCTGTGTGTCATTGTAAAGAAAAAAAAATTGCGCGGGTGCTCACGGGGGGATCTTTAGATAACTTACATTTTACCATTTTCATCTTAAAGGTAAAAAATAAGTGTGTGTTTTAAAAAAGACTTCGCTCAAAGGTCAACCATACCAAGCCATAAAATATTCATCAAATCTGTGTGTCATATTTAAATAACCGTAATTTTAATCAATAAATCACTACATCCATATAAATGCATATACGGTACATATAACAAAGTAACATTTTTTACAATTTTTGTCTGTCTGTATGTTCCGGCTAATCTCTGTCAGCCGGACCAATTTTGATTTTCACTTCCAGATACTTGATGTAATAAGGGATAACTTAGGCCACTCGTTATTAAAACGACTTCAGAAAAGGAGATTAGTAATTAGTAATAAACTAAATAACTCTTTTGTTAGATTTCACGCGGACTAAGTCGCGGGCACAGCTAGTCAGCTATAAGGGAAGCAAATCTTTTTTTTTTTTTTTGTTAACGGGGAGGAAATCTTCAAAAAGATACCCCGCCTTCTGGGGGGAAGGCGGCGGTTATGTGGGGTTTTTACCCACTAAAACCTCCCCGGTGGCCCTTTCCTCGGTGCATGACGAGGGGCTCCGGGATCTCCAGTGGAACGCACCGGAGCCCCTCTGCACTGCGCTCAAGGAGAGCACGTCCCGGGGGGGGAGGTTTTTCCCTCCCCCCCTGTGCCCTCATAGTGCAAGGCTACACGGGCCAGCCGATGTCGCCTTCTTCCCGGGTCCACCTTAGCGGACGACAAGGGCCCCCACTCTTGTCGCCCAGTGAACCCGAGGCCCCTTTTAGTCGCCTTATACGACAGGCAGGGGATACCGTAGTCTTATTCTTGAGAGCCCAGAACTACAGGGCTGAAAGGAAGCAAATCTATTTTAAGAGATGATTTTAGAAAGCAAAATATCAATGATGGCCCTAGCGGTTCACCTAAAGATCTAATGATCGCGACTTCGAATCCCAGTGGTCCCCTTGTCATATATAGGACATTATATTCTCAGCAGAAAACGGTTTGTGAAAGCTGTCGCTGTCTACCCCGCTAGGGCTAAAGGTGAGTGTGTAGCATTAGAGTTAATTATATATTTTATTAATTTGTTTTTAATACTTATAACACTTGTGAAAACTTTTTACCTGCTAAATAGTTAACTATGTGTAAATTATATATTGGTATCGTATTGCTGTAAGTTAAATAATCTTAGAAACAATCACATCATCGTTAATCTATTTTTTATATCATCCATGAAGGTGCATCATAGTAGTACCCCATACCTGTATATAGAACTGTCGAGGCCATATTAGTCTATAGTACCCATCAGTACTATACAACATTAAAAAGATATGTTGAAAGCAGTTCTATAGAACTACATATATGTGGTACTATTAGGATGCATCCATTCAGATTTTGTGCTTGCTCTATATTGTATAACACCGTCCAGTTATTCAATAATATTTTGAATGTTTATTTAACGTCTTAAACTGTTGCTTAATGAACTACGGCGGGGCTGGGCGCTAAGCCTGTTTGCGAACATGTTCATCTCGTTACACGAATACCTATTGTGTCTTGTTTGTACATGTTTCGTTCAAACACTTGTTTGTGATGTCACATGTCAAAGGTCTTAAACATGGCGCAGGCGGTATCGGGACCTCAGAAGTTTTCCGCTAGATGGCTGGATCAAGGGTTAAATACAGAAAGCGGTACTTCTGGGAACGGGGCGACAAGAACGACGGCTTATTCGCTGCAGTGGACCCGGGAAGAAAGCAACAATGTCTGGCCCGTGTCGCCTTGCACTGCAAGGGTGCTTGGGGAGAGATTAACCTTCCTCGGGCCGTGCTGCCAGGCATGTGCTGAAGGGCTCCGGTGCGTTCCGCTTGAGATTACGGAGCCCCTCACCATGCACTGAGGAAAAACCACCGGAATGGTTATAGTGAGTAAGAACCTGACATAACCCCGCCTTCCCCCAAAATTAAACAAGAAGCGTTTTAACATATTCTATATAAGCTTTCCTATTTTAAATACAGTTACTTTATCTATGAACAATTAGTCTCTTGTAAAATGGACTTCAATCACAATTCAAACGTGTAGCAAAACAAATCTCAAGCTAATTCCGGACTGTTGCAAGTTATTTACCTGTGCAAGATGTTTGTGTAAATGTCGATAGAGGTGTGTCTAGGTCTTGCTAAATAGTATCCAATAATCACTGCTCTCATACCAATATTAATGACATATTCTCACTCAGTAATAGTCTTCTATCATTGATATGGTAGATTTTCGAAGTTGATAAAAACTTGGTAATATAAGATGGATTTATAGGTAATGTAAGTACCCTATTAACCGCAGTCATTACCCGCAGCATTATCCGAACGTCGGATAAATCGCATACGGATGTATCCGGGACATTAAGCGGGCCGGATGCGGCGCGCGCGTCGGATGCGCACCCATCCATTGTGACATAGGTTTGCGCGTCGCCGCTCCACCCCGGGCGGTAAGGACATTCGATTAAACATATGTCTAACTTCCAACTTGAAATCTTATTGTTATAAGAGAATGTTTTCAATGATATGTAAAATACGATCTCACTTTTTGAAGACAAACCTTTTTTCTTGTTTGTTACCCGGGGGAAATCTTCAAGAAGATACCCGATATATACATACTTCTGGGGAAGGCGGGTTTATGTGGGATATTTACCAACTAAAACCCCGATGGCCCTTCCTCGATGCATGGTGAGGGGCTCCGGGATCCCCAGAGGAACGCACCGGAGTGCAAGGCGAACGGGCCAGCCGATCTCTCCTTCTTCCCGCGTTCACTTTGGGGACGACAACCCTTGACGGCCAGTGAACACAAGGCCCTTTTAGTCGCCTTCTAAGACAGGCAAGGGATACCGTAATCTTATTCATGGAACGAGACAATAACAACATGGAAATATCTTATACGTTATTTGTACAAAGTTATTTAAACTCGTGTAATTAGTGCTACAAATAATCGTGTATACTAACTATGTCTTTAGTGTTGATGTGTTACGGTGTGTGTAACGGAAGTGATAAGTGTTTACAGGAAGTCCGTAACACAGCTAAAGTTAGTGGTAAGAATAACCCTGTATCTATAACATTTCAAGAGTCCGTAACGACAGCATTCATTCAAAAGCAACAATGAAGATCCCGTTTAGTCACACTCGAAACGAGAATTCGATTCGTAAACTCGAATTGTAAAAACCGCGAATTCGCCACGCACCGACCGCGCGTATACCCACGGAGCAAGTGCAACAATGACGTCATTAGCCTAACAATGAAATGCAGGACCGTACCAATAAAATACATTAACATAACGCCTAACAACGCGACGTTAGATCGAGAATCGTGTGACAAGACGAAACAAAACATGAAAGACAATTTGGTAAAATTTGCGGCGTGTATGAATTTAAAAATAATAATACGTCATCGCGCGAGTCCCTCTGTCTTTTTGATTCGGTGTAGCGTAATGCGCATTACGTTCGTACGTTGAATTTGATGAGTGTGTACCGATTTTTTAGACCGTTTCCATTGTCTCGAGGTACGACAAAAATATATATTCACACTTATTGTAACACGCACAATGGTTGACAAAGACGGATTTAATGCCTTAGGTATTTGGTAATAGTCTATCTTGGGTGAAAGAGAAAACCGTATTAGCAGGTGTAATTATCAAGCAAAAGATATGACACAGATAAATACATATACACGCACAGAATATATATATACGAATATACACAATATTAAAGATATATACATATAAATAGATGTGCATAGATAACATGTATTTAGATATGTATAGGAACAAAGAAAATAAATAGGAGGAGAAAGAGCATATGACAGATAATAAGTATACATAAATATTGCTATACGATGTTTTTTTATGACGACTACACAAATTGGCCAGAGAATTTGGCCTTGACTGCTTCACGGGATTGAGAGGTGGCATAGCTCTTAGGTCGCTTAGCCTGAACCTCTTTTGCTAGTAACTCAACACAAGGGTCCCCCCGGTGAAGGGTAACCCGTGCTTGGACGGTTACTATGTTACGCGTAACCATTATGATCCGAGGGCGCCCGAGAGGGACGGACTACGACTCGGTCGGTTGCTATTTTACGGATAATCTAAGGGACATTCAAAAGCAAAACTAACTTTGAGTGCCAATTTGGGAAGCGTTGGCGCTGGGAGAAGTAGCCGAAGAAAATCCAGCAACGCTGCTAACGTCTAAAGGGTAATAAGATGTTTGCCTTTTAAAAATGACGTCGGATTAATCTCTTAAAAATATGCGTATTCGATGCTTTTTTGAAGATAAAACCTAAGGCGTTTCAAAGAGGTGTCAACTGTACTGTGAACAAGGAATTAGAGGAACCGACACCTCTCAAACACTGATAAAACTGTACCAGCCAGCTTGGTCAATATGGCAATTCAATTATTACTAGGGCGCTCAAAACGGAACATGGCAATATGATGTAATAGTATTTATCGTCTATAGGAAATAGTTAACGATTCTTACTCATATTTAATAAGAACAGACGAGTATGCTTTAGACCATACCACTTAAGTAAAACTACTTTAGCTCTATCAATATGTATGTATATATATTTATAATATATCCACAAAATATAATATTTACACGATTGTTCAAGATAGAAAGGAACGCGTAGGCGCAAGAGATAGCAGATAGATATAATATAATATAAAGTTAAATATAACCATTGCAGCACATTTTATTGGTTTTATTGGTTGTGGAGTAAGCATTTTGCACAAAGTATTAGTTTTTATAATTTATTTAATAAATGTGTGTGTGTGTGTGTTTGGCCAAGTATATATATACAGGCGTGTGTGTGAGGTGTATAGTGTTCATGTAGTATCATGTATATGATCGTGTATGTGTTATATATTTGTTTATTTTGTTTGCGTCTACCCGATGATCCATAGATCCACGCTTGTCCATAGTAAGAGACCTTTCAAGATATGTGACAGAGATGTGATATAGACAATAGGCCTGCACTGTGTCTTAAAATTAAGCCGATATTAGTCTCACAATTATTCGCAATACCACAACCACACAGTTTTCTCACAGGTTTAAGTGAGTGGGCGATATAGACCTTGGACGGCAGGGTGACTGATGCGACTGCAGGCGAACTGTCAATGTGTGGGATTCTTAACTCTTTGTTTTTATCTCCACTAACTTATATCTACCTCTCAACTTTCGTTCGCCTCGTTCACACTTTTCGTAACGCATTTACCAGCTCACTCCAAAATTTTCAATAAAAATAAAAATGCACAAAATCTGTGTAAGGACAATGGAAACGAGCCGCGAGCTCCGATGGCTACATTCGCGCGTGAATTTAAATCTCGCCTCGGGTGTTAGGAAGCGGTGATTTGTGGTTATTTACCGCGGTTGTTAAGTTTCCATTTTGTCCGGCAACTCGTGCGGAATACGCGACGATTTCGATGCGAATTACGTTTTTAATTTTACAGAATAGGACCCCGGGGCGGCGTCGTTGTTACTCCCCGCAATGATTATTGTACGCAATTATTACGTCTGCAATTTTCAATTTGAATACGTAGTGGGGTTATTTTGTAATATACGTCATGTTCTTCAGTTTTTTAAAATATAAACCGTGACGTTACTATTTGTATAGGTTGGATTCAAAAACATATCAATCTATATAATTATACAGTCTTACAAATAAAAATGAGTTATAACATATTTATTCCACCCATAAACTAAGTTTAGTTAAACCAGGAATAAATTAAGAATAAGCTGAGAATAGTTTACCACAAATAAATCCGGAATAACTATGGTTTATCTATTCTTCCTTTACGTCTAAATGCACGAGTTGGCAACAGCGCAATCAAAGAGAAACCGTACTAAAAAAATAATTGCAGTCTATGTAGTAGTGTAGTAATGTATCTGTCAATGTGTGGCGGTTATAAAAATATTCTATACTCTATATATAGATAGAAGATAATCCACTTCCACGCTTGTCTACAGTCAGAGACCTTTCAAATAAATAGTCTGGAAATATTATACCACTTTTAGAAAACCGATATTTTAATCGAAACTAATCATCGACATATAAAGCAATAGGGTTTTCCCATCTTTTAAATATTTTTACTTTTTTTGGAATCTGAATGATATTTATTAAGTCATTTACTGTTTCTACTTCCTCCATTGCCCTTAATTCCATAATAAGTTAATTTAAATGAGCGAACACAAACACAAATCGTAGTATTTTAAATGTTCGGAATAACAATTGTATGAACAAAAACGTCAACGTTATACCATGTATAACGTATTCTTGGTATATTAGTACAAATTTTGCTTATTCTTAATTTATTCCTAAGTTTATCTTTATACCACGTTTATTTGTAAGGCTGTCTAACGATCGATCACTGTTACTACACAATTGTTTAAGAAGGTAAAGGAATAAGTTAGATGAAAGACACCCTAGACATCAAAATGTCGACATCAAACCGTCGATAATTTTTCCATGTTTAACCGACTTCAAAAAAGAGGAGGTTCTCTATTTAATTCTCTATTTGGTTCATTGATATATTTTTTATCGTGAGACATCATCATACCATAAATAAAATGTGCATGATAGACCATTAAATATCCTTAAAATAAAATAAAATATTTTTATTTAATTATTTATTTATATTTATTTTAAAAACATAAACTTAAACGGAAAAGGATATCTAACGTATCTTGTCTACGTAAACTTGGATAATGCAGTATTTTCCATGAAATTTTATTTTTATTTAAATTTTAGTACTAAGTGTTGCCACATGCGAGCCAATTTATTTCAGTCAGCGTCTTTTTCTTCCGAGATTTTTCTTTCTTATCCGACCCTTTATTTTTGACTATAGATATAATGTGGCATATTTATAATGTGGAAGAAGTATGTAGAAATATTTCGAAATCAGCGATATAATTTGGTCTCAACGTTCGCTCGAATGATATAATCCGTCGCAATAAGTCGGCAAGAGTTCGTTTGGCTCCAAAAAATCCTTTTGTCCAAACAGAGCGCTGCCACGAGCAAATGTCACAGAGTTAACCCTTCCGTGCCGTCCTCATTGGAAATTCACTCGCGATTTACTGCGGGCGACGCACTATGACGAACAAACGCAGCGGTTGAAACGCAATTATTCAATTATTTATATATATTATAAAACTATGTATCTATATATATAAAAATAAAAACTTTAACATACGTCTGGTCAAACGCGTCAATACCCACCGTTAAAATACCCACTATAAAGTGTTCAAATTGTGTGGGCATTTACAACGATTAAATTATTACATAAAAATCAACACTGTGACAGCCTTGCGCAGCACATACATTTAACGACAAACTACACAGATTGGCCAGAGAAGCTGGCCTTGACTGTTTCACCGGACTGAGAGGTAGCATAGCGCTTAGCCTGAACCTCTATCGCTAGTAACTCGACACAAGGGTCTGGTGAGGGGTAACCTCGGCTTGGACGGTTACTATGTTACGTGTGTATTACGATCCGGGGCACCCGAAAGAGCCGAAGAACGACAGAGCGTTGCGCACGTACTGAGATAGTGTCCAATGTTTGACGTCACGTCCTATTTTTCTGTTTCTTCTTTTCCGACCGATTCTGAAAGATCTGTGTTTCAAAGGACTTACTTTAAATTAGGCGTCACGTTAATTTTGTTAGTACAGGACCATGGTTTCCGAATATACCAGGACAATTCTGTAAATCGTGTAGAAGAACATTGCTTGATTAAGAAATCGTTGGGTTTACGATAATTACTCACATTCTCCTGAATTTATTCATAATATAAATATGAAACTTCGGTAGTAAAAGAGAGCATCCGCACGTAGTAACGTTTAATCCGTCACCGATGTTGACTTGATGTCGGATTCTGTTTGTATAATACATTAAAAAAGATCAACGATTCCACCGTATAGTGCGTTCACGGATGGGATTTGCATAGCGCTCCCCAAGAAACTGGGGAAGACTTTAAATTTAGTAAATTTACTAAATCTAGGCTTGAACTGATTTCACGCTGCCTCCAGACGGCGCCCGACGTCAGAGACGAAACTTTTGTAGAACAGACAGTTTATAAGAAATGATTATGGATTTTTTTTTGACGAACTAACACAGTTGGCACAGAGAAGCTGGCCTTTACTGCTTCATCGGATTGAAAGGTGGCATAGCTCTTAGATCGCTTAGCCTGAACCTCTATTAGGAGGTAACTCGACACAAAGGTCCCCCTGGTGAGGGGTAACCTCAGTTTGGACGGTTTCCATTAGCTTATGGATATTGACTGTCCACTTTTATACAATAATTTTCTAATACAAAATCGCTCGACGTAAACATTAAACAGACTATTGTCGGCCCCTTAAAATGGTCATCTGTTCTCATTTCTCTATGAAACTAACCTATAACTATACAATTACCTTATGTCCAAAACCATAATCACTAATTAATTTTTTGAAAACTAATTTCCAATTGAATTTTATGATTATTTGATTTAATAATGACGAACCATTATGTTCGAAATAATGTTGGAAGTATCAGCGGTACACCATTGGAAAACCATGGCGACACAACTGAACTCGCAGATGAATAGATTAGGAAATCGTAAACTATCAAAATTAACAACGATGGTGTCAGTGAACATTAGTTGTGACACAATTGGCTTAGCAGACACCAGTCGCAGTTGTCACTAGAGGTCTAGTTTGGATGGTTAAATTCTCTTAATCACCGATTAAAAGATGTACTGATGATTAGTTAAAAAAATTACTTGCTAATATTTATGCCAGCAATATTGACGCAGTTAAGACGCCCACAGGCCTACCAATAACCAAAGCCCTTAAACCGTCGAAGACAGAGACACGTGAAAGAAGTTCATGAATCAAGTAATCAACACTTTCACGACACGACTGGGCACGGCCTTCAGTAATGAACCAATAGCCTAATGGTTTAGGGCACGGGCTGCTGATCGTGAGGTCGTGGGTTCGAATCCGCCATTCGACTATTGACGTGAACCATCTCCTAACACAAGCCTAAGCTTATTTGGTTAACAATGGTTAACAAGAATGTTAATAATTTAATTTAAAAAAAAAATAAAGCTAAGAGGTAAGGATTGGCTTACCATCTGTCACATATTGAATCTTATAATCTTGGTGATAAGTGAAAATAGATTGTTGTCTCCGTTTACTACTGGAGTTAAGAAACGGTAAAGGAAGTGGTGGTGAGGAATAAATGATTTTATATTATTGTAAATATTTAACCACATCCTTCTCAAAAGTCTCTTCCAGTAGTTAGGTGAAAATTTCCGATTCCTCTGTCGATGTAAGTCGTCGCGGTGCCCTCAGTATTTTACCTGAATATTTGTTCAGACTGGGGTAGACATATTGAGTAGTCGGTTTACGTTTGCCGTAAAGTCTAGTGAAAATACATGTTTCCTTATAAACACTATATCTATATCGGAATACGATGACACCCGAACTGTCAATGAATGATCGTATTAAATGAGTGACATTTTCAGATCCTTTAATATGAAACTTTTTGTTAAGTTATATTTTTTTTAGTTATATTTAAAAATAATTGTTGTATAATATAGAGACGTTACAACCATAACAAATATTACTTAAAACGGGATATTACCATTACCAGTGTATTACACGAAATGAGTTCCCAATATTTTTAAGTAATAATTGTTAAGTTCGTTTAAAATCATAATTATGTTACAACCCCCGTTTTTTTTTCTTAACGGGGAGGAAATCTTCAAAAATCTTCCCCGCCTTCTAGGGGGAAGGCGGCGGTTATTAGGTGTTTTACCCACTAAAACCGCTCCGGGATCTTCAGTGGAACGCACCGGAGCCCCTCTGCACTGTGCTCAAGGAGAGCACGTCCCGGGATGGAGGTTACTCCCTCTCCCCCTATGCCCTCGCAGCGCAAGGCGGGCCAGCCGATGTCGCCTTCGTCCCGGGTCCACCTTGGCGGCCAGTGAACCCGAGGCCCCTCTTAGTCGCCTTGTACGACAAGCAGGGGATACCGTAGTCTTACTCTTGAGAACCCAGAACTACAGGGCTGCCATAATTTATTTCATATCAGATGGTTTTTTTTGACGAAGACTGCACATAAAAGTTACAGCCTATATATGTCCTATCCCACTGTTTTTTTTATTAGTATAAACTGGTGCTTGACAACGATCCCACCTGGTGTTAAGTGCTGATATAGTCGAAAGCGCTAGTTCAGTAAGTGCCGAGTTGGGCACGGGCCTTCTCTCTAAAGGATATAGATATACCTACGGCCTTGGTACATGCTGGTGGACTTATTATGACATGTACAATTTTTAAGTAGGTTTCCTCACGATGTCTTCCTTCACCGCTGAGCGCGTGGTAAATCAGCACTTAAAATTGCAACAAACAAATTCATTGGTGCCCGCACCGGGGATCAAACTCGAGTTTTTTTTATTTATTTTTACTTTTTACACACACACATTTTATATACAGTCATGCACATACACAAAATATTAGATACATATTATCATATCATATTATCATATATATTATATATCATATTCCATAAACATTTTCTTACTTCGATCCTTCGGTACACATCTCCCTGCTAGACTAATACATAGCCTGTATTAGGGAGATGTTGTATCTAACTCCGACTTTATTATGAACTAAAGTTTGTTATATAACTTATGTGGTAGTCGTGTGTTTTTGCTATGTGCTTGGATAATTTATTTTATACTATGAAGAAATTTTTCAGTCTCTTCGTAGGTGAAATTATAGAGAAACGAATAAAGTAACTTTTTACACTTATATTGAGATCAACTATGAAAAGGCACATAAAAGTTAACTTTATTATAAAGGTATGGCCCCAGGTAGTTAGTAGTTAAATCTTTTGGCGGTCCACATTACAGCTGGAATACAGCAAATTTTTTCTTTACGACGTTTATCCAAATGAACATATGGAAGTGTAGTAACTATACAATTTGACCGACCGCCCGGAAGAGCTACCAAGGCTCTTCTTTATAATCGTTTCCTCAGAGCTGAGGGTCGTGACCACCAAGAGAGCTGCTTTGAACGAGCATTCCCCACTCTTTCCTAAAATGGAGAAGATAAGGGTTTGCATTAATTTGATTTTGTTTTAAGGAATATGTTTCTGTTTCTCCAAATCTTCTCCAGACGTTTTACGGCTGTTTTTGCCATTTGGGATCGTCTTGTGACTTCCGCAATGCAGTCTCCGTTAGTTGATATTTGTGATCCCAGATAAACAAACTCCTGCACAGTGTCAAGGTCACGTAACTCCCAAGATCTGCGCATCTGTCCTGATCTGTCAACGATCATCAATTTTGTTTTCTTGCGGTTGATCTTGAGGCCGTAATCTGCACTGACTAGTTCAACCCTGTGCAAGAGGTCAGCGAGTTCTTGTTCACCAAGGCTCTACACATAGTAAAAGATATACTGCACATCGTATAAGCTAGTACAATACTGTATATAATATAGAATATTACAAACTATTAAAACCCCCCAACAATACTTGTAATTAAATTCACCTTTGAAATTCTCTTACGAGTATAATTAAAGCGCTTTACTCGTATTTTATGCATTTTGTTTTTTTCATGAGATGTTTTCGAGATTGAGCTTTTTCAATTTTAATTAGTACGTTTCCCCGATACTTACCGGTATTGTATGTACTGCTGTGTGCTTATTTCAAGCAGGGAAATAATTATATACCTTCATATATCCTGTACACAGATTCCGCCCTCTCTTCGCTTCGGCTTATTTCATCTTATAACTACTTACCCGGTGTTACCCGCGATTAAAAACTATTTAAAGTGACTCCATATTATCAGCTATCAGCCAGTGAAAGCCGAGGTTACCCCTCACCTGGGGGACCCTTGTGGCGAATTACTAGCGATAGAGGTTCAGGCTAAGCGACGTAAGAGCTATGCTACGTCTCAATCCGGTGAAGCAGTCAAGGCCAGCTTCTCTGGCTAATCTGTGTCGCTTTGACGGTTAATATGTTACGTGTAATCATTCCGATCCGAGGGCGCCCGAGAGGGCCGAACCACGACTCGGTCGGTTGCTATTTCACGGATAAACTAAGGGAAATTCAAAAGCTAAACTAACTTTGAGTGCCACTCCGGGAAACGTTGGCCACTTCTCAGCGCCAACGCTTGTCAATAGAATTCAAAGAATTTGTAACAGAAAAAGAATTATTATGATTATATTATTCATTTTATTGACGTGTATATTTGTATGTCTATATACAACAATTTTTTGTTGGTTGACCACACACTAAGCCATTAGACTCTAAGCTATATTACTAATAGCACTATATTTATATACTATTCATAAGTAAATATCTTAAATATTTTGTGCCTACAACGGAGATAATCAAATAACAAACGAATAAAAACCACAATGGCATATTCCTAACCGCACACAAATCGAATTACTCAAAACTCCTGGCAGGCTATCGAAATATAATGAGTTTATATAGAAAACTATTTGACGTCGGTCAATGAATAAGATTTTCTGGAATAGCTACAGAATGCACATTATTATATTTTGGTAATATTAAACATATATATATAAAAGAGAAAGTGTGTGGGTGTGTTCCATATAGGCTCCGAAACGGCTGGACCGATTTCAATGAAACTTTCAGAGAATCTTCAGATTGACCTGGCGAGTAATCGTGTAAAGTTTTGAACTGTCGCATACAGCTTTCATTTACTATGATGATATTCTATTGTTTTATAACCCAAATTTGTAATGACACATGCGTTGTGAATATTTATGTCATTATGAACCATATTAAAGTACAATGGAGTATATTGCACGTACATGGGTGTAGGTAATGATCTTCACCCGCTCGAGAAGAGAATGAATACGGAGAGAAATGAATAATTTAATATATTGTGAGAGTTAAATTAAATATTTAATGATGTAAGTTTATTGTTTAAATAAAATGAAGCAAAATCTAGCCCGGCGAAGCGGGCTGGGTACGCTAGTATATTGATATAATAATTGTTTTTTTTTTTACAAAGGTTCTTATAGCGTAAAACGTTTCATTATTTTATTTTAAATTTATATTTTGTTATTTATACTTTGAAATCAGTTCCTAGTTGTTATGCGTTGTTGGAGATCTAAGAAAACAGTTATGTTTTCAATATAATTAAATTTCCATAAAATAAAATTTAATTTCCCGTCCGCGTCGTCGTAATCCGCTAGCCAAGTTTCGCAGAGATTTTTTGTGTTTTAAGGCAATTTAGACGAGATAAAAAATTGCAATAATATCGTTTTTTTATCTAGCATTTTTATATTTGGACCGCAGTGGTCTGCAAAAAAAATTTTTTTTGGCGTAGTGGGCTGTGTACGCTAGTTGTTTATAATTTATTTCGTATTTTTTGCACAATAGATTATTTCAATTAAAGTGCTTCTTTTAAAGGTTCATAAAATAAGCCTACTTCTAAGGAAGTTATAATTAGAATAGGAAATATAACCTTAATTTAACCTTATAACAGTAGCGGCTGCACTGGCGGGGAAATCTAAATGGAAGGCGCTGGTCTCCTTCTGTGAGTCAGTAATGACGCAGAAGGAGACCGCCGAACGGGATAGGAGAGGGCCGATCCCGTTCGGAGATGGCGCAGGAGGGCCGGGGCAGACCGGCCCGCAGCCCTGTAGTTCTGGGCTCTCAAGAATAAGATTACGGTATCCCCTGCCTGTCGTACAAGGTGACTAAAAGGGGCATCGGGTTTTAGTGGGTAAAACCCCACATAACCGCCGTCTTCCCCAGAAGTCGGGGTATCTTTCTGAAGATTTCCTCCTTGTTAACAAAAAAAGGAAATATAACCTTGGATATCATGATCTGTCAATTACATCAAATTGACAAAAACAAATAAATTTACGGGTAAAAACAAAAACCGACTTCAAATCGAATCACGTTAGACGTTATTGCGAGCGGACGCCCTCTTTATATTTCCGAATTATCGTAGGAATATAACGAAATACAATTAATCAGAACCTAAATAAACTGTCATCAAACTACACTTAAAGTACATCCTTACCAATAAAAATTTAGCCATCGAAATCGTGTGGCATGAAATTGAGTTATTCACATATTTAATGCAAATTTACTTACTTATACGGTTTTCTCGTAGATGCCATTGTCAGAATAGTACCAAATTGAAATGGGAGGGAAACGGAATGGACCAGCTTTTAAAAGAAAGAATCATCAAAATCGATTCACATACAGACGAATTGAAAACCTTCTCCTTTTTTGAAGTCGGTTGGCAAAAAACCATCAGAATGCCATATCCGTTCATGAACCTTTTAAAACATTAGCAATATTCTATTCAAGTCAAGTCAATCAAGTTTAGAGTGCATGCTAGTGATATTTTCAAATAAAACATTATCGACGAGAAATTTGAAGCATTTGTTGATGGACAGTGTACTGTAAATATATCTAAAAGACCAGCAATCAATTAAGAAAGAATAGGTACACTAAGGGTAAAAACAATCTAGCTTTTCTAATCATTGTCAGTACAATAGCCCAAACAATTTATCTGTTGAGCAACAATGAAAAAGGTCGAAACTGGAAAGATGCAAGAAAACAAAAATAACATCAACCATATTTCAATAGCTTTATACATCACAAGGTTATCACAAAACCACTTCTAGTTAAACAATAACCTAGAACAAGTGCACCCCTAAAGCCACGGGGCGCGGGGTGCGAGGCAGGGCGCGGGGGTTGGGAATAAAGACAATGTCGAACTAGCAGTTGTAATCTGATTAGAGAACAATTTGCGTCTCTGGCCATGCGTGGTGCACGGCGGCGTCATCTGCTCGAAGCCGACTGTGCTGTTTTGATTGATTTTTTAAAGTTCCACATTGCAATATTTGTGGCGGCGAATTGAAATTTTGCACTCCGTATAAAGAGGGCACGGATTCATTGTGTTCTTATGTGAGATGCTCTTGTTTCAGAATATTTTAATTTAGATTTTTAATAAGAATTCATTTTACGAACAAATGTTAAAATTTTGTTAGAGCCGTGGTAGCTCAGTGTCCGAGCGGTCGCTTCAAGTTGCATAGTACGCTAGCAACCCGAATTCGATTCTCGGTGCCGGTCAATAAATTTGTTGTTGCAATTTAATTGCTGATTCACCACACGCTCGACGGAGAAGGAAAACATTGTGAAGAAACTTACATGTCTTAGAAAAAAATTCTAAGACATCTGAAGTCTGCCAATTCACACTAGGGCCGCGTGGTGTACTATGACTTTTCTACTATGTTTTTTCCTATAGATATTTCATTAATATCCTTGAGAGCACGAGTTACTGGGCCGAAAATGGCCCATGTCATTTGCAACATACAAATTCATTGATGCAGACACTGGGGTTCGAATTCGGGTTGCCACTATAAGACAGTTACCTACTTATGCTATTAGTTAGTACTACTGTGCCCGGACATAAGCTTCCACGGTTCTTACGGACTTAATCGGAGTTTGTATGACATATGAACTGATTTCAAGTCAGTCTTCTCGTTCGTTCGTCAAAGTTCCAAAGGACCTTGCCGGTGCATGCCGCTTTACCAGGATCTACTGCTGGTTATGGGATTTTTTAGTATTAACTATTTTAATGGCAAGGCTAATCTTTCAAGAATTGGCAACGACACATTATATCCTATAACTATCTATGCCCGACCTCTTGGTCTTTGCTGGGATGGTGACGAATATAGAGCTCTCTCCTCTTTTTGAAGTCGGTTAAAGAGGGACTGTGTACTTCGTCACTGTTTCCATAATTAAGGGCGCCAGGACGTCGGCAACAGAGCGGCGTACGGCCGGACACGCGCGCGGCGCGCGGCGCGGATTACATCCGTCGCCTGCAATGCCAGCGAGACATCTCAATACAAACGGATTCGATGCAGTTGCCAACTGTAATGAGGTATGACATTGCTTTTTTATCTCCTTCTGTAATTGGGGGCTTTTAAAAGCTTTATTTTAATGAATGCCGTTGTTAGCTCTGCACAGCTTTGCACGAGGTGGTCTAGATCTTAGAGCGCTCTGTGTAAACGTCTATTGTAACTTAGTGCAAGGGAAGGAACTTTGTCAATAAAATAGCTACCGACCGAGCAGTGGTTCGGCCCTAACCGGGGGGACCCTCGGCTTGGACAGCTAGCTTCTCTGGCCAACTGTGTAAAAAAAAGGCATTTGAAGTGTACTAATCTGTTACAGAGAATGCCTGCGCCCAACAGTGGGACATATATAGATATATATAGCATATAACTATAAACTTTTTAAAACTCACATCATTGCCACTTCAGGATGCGTTGGCGTTGCGAGAAGTGTCTAAAGAAGACCTCCGCGTGTATCATTATTAGGTATAGCAAAACGCCATGTTGAAATTAAAATCAAACAATTGTTTTATGAGAGACGTGGCCAAACGTCGTCTAAAGAAACTTACCAACTAATATATTTTATGAAATGGCTTTTTTTGTTATTAAACTAGTGCTCGAACACGATCCCATCTTTCTTCACCTTTGAAATTCTTCACAGAAACACCGCATGTGTATGTGCTAGAAGCTCCTGTTTTATGCCTTGAAATGTAATAATATTTATTTTTCCTTATATTGTGACGACTTGCATTCGCCAGCCACCAAAGAGGTTTTTAGATGACAAATAAAAGTAGTATTGCGCGCGCACGTCTTTAGGTAGTCCCGGGCACCGCTGAAAATCAGCGCTGTCGCATCCTTGTGACAGCATATGCTGAGACGGTGTCCGATATTGGCATCATATGTTTTGTATTATTTGTCCGCGTAACTTTAACTGTGTTTTGTCTATTTTTCATTCTTTTTTAATGTGTGTTATATTCTGTCTGTGATGTGTTTTTGTATTGTGATGCCAATAAATAAATGTCTATGTCTAAAATTATTTATATTGAATTTAGAATAAGAAAAATTTTATATAAACATATGTCATTTTCTTCGGCATTTATCCAAAAGAAATCGACGTTTATTTACTAAGTTGAGTCAGTATTATTTCATTATTAAAATATAATATTTCAATCAAAACTAAAACAACAATTAGTTTTATAGAAATATTCAATGTTGTTAATAATAATGGAGAAAATTGTAATCCCTACCGCCATCTAGTATCCGATAGTTGCAACATTAGCAGTACGCTGCGCGCCTATAACAAAAACCTTAGCAATTATTTAATTACAAAATAACTGCTCCGACAAAAAATTAAAGAATAAATTATACTCTTGTATATCTTTAGTTCTTTGTTATGTCTTTTCTCATGATACTCTCATTATATTTATATCCTAATCTGTCCTTTATTATATATAATGCATAGGTATTATACACAATGCCTAGGCAAAGGATGTAATGCCTTGTTTCCTATATTGTATAAAAATAAATATAAACTAAATACTACACTGACACATAAATATATCTCTATAACTATGGATCCGATTTACCCGACATAGACATAGTTATTTCACGTTGTAGACGCTCACAGGGACGTAAATCCTATGCCTATATATAACAATTCTATTTTCAATGTTTTAGCCTTTTTTTTGTTCACGCGGGGGAATCTTTGTATAGACCATCCTCCGGTACCCTGGGTGGGCCCGGAGGGATGTGTGGGACTCGGCCTGGGCAGCCCCTACCCACTAAACCTTCCGCGAATGCCATCAGCCGTTATGAGCGGGGTGCCCCGGATCTGTCAGCGACAGGACACCCCAACGACCGGCCGGTCCCGGCAAAGACCGGACTTCAGCCTCAAAGGGGACTTCTCCGGCACTCAGAGAAGTGAAATGTTTTAACCTAAGTTATACTAATTGATGCCTGTGAGAAGCCGGAGCGAGTATCTAGTTGTATACAATACAAGACCTATGCATTCTATAATATATATTATCTATTATGTATTTAATAATAATAGCGACCGCCATGTGGGGTGCGGATTCCACGATCATTTTCTCGATAGTCGTTTCCGCGAAGCGAAAAGTTTCCATAGCTTGGCCAAGAGTCAGATATGGAAGGCGGTACTCCTGGACACGCTACGCATTGTTAGGTTTCTTTCTATGTCGCCCTAACCACCGGTTGCATGGGTACCAGCGGCACTTTGTGTTAGATTTTTATAATCTATTTATATAAAAGAGAATCTCGTGAGCTGTTTCGGAGCCTACAAAGAACAAACCCATTGTTCTTTGAAGGCTCCGAAACGGCTGGACCGATTTCAATGAAACTTTCAGGGAATCTCCAGATTGACCTGTAAAGTTTGGTGACGATCCGAGCACTCTTCTTTTTGAACTGACAAACAAGCCAAGCGCTGTTGTATAATTATAATTTATAATATTTGCATAAATGATAAGAATGATATTGAATTTACTGATATGTACATGGGTGTAGGTAATGCTATTCACCCGCTCGAGAAAAGATACGGAGAGAATGAATACGGACAGAAATGAATAATTTAATATAATGTGAAAGTGAATTTAATTATTTAATAATGTAAATTTATTGTTTAAACAAAATAAAGCAAAAAATGGGTTCCCTTATTGCTTTTATTTTTTGTATTGTCCTTTTAAAGACGTCCAATGATATAAAATTTACATATAAAAAAGTTACTACTTATATAAATGTTTTGTGCGTCCATTCGCAAACATAAAAAGAAGTTTCTCACAACAAAAGAACATTTGCAATAAATAGAACAATTTCATTATACGTATGAAATATGACATTATGTCGGCACGCGACTCCTAATGGGTTAATATGTGTATTAACGAACAATGGGTATAAAAAAGTCTGGGCAATGCGAGTGGGCGACATTGATATCATAATCAAAATATGAAATGATATTTTAGGGATCCATTGTACCCCTGAGTGGGATTAGTTCTCGCCTCGTGTTTGTTTATTGAAATGATAGTTAGTTTATTAAATTTGTCGATTTAAATGTTACATAAAATTCAGAGTATTTATTAAGAATGTAAATTTTGTAACCGAGCGCAGGCGATATTAAAATTTTAAGCTCTAATTTATTTATTTGATTTATTTATTAAGATACACCAACAGCATTACACAAGCATACATTGTTGTAATAATCAAGTTTACAAACTAAGTCCTATTGTGTATGCCAATTACAGGTGTACACAACATTCGCTATAAAGAAACGTAAAGATTTTATTATTAATACATACAAAAATATTTTATTGAATGATAAAGTAATAGGAATATAACTACTAAATTAATTAAATTAGCCAAAATCACTGCACAATTTTTAACACTAAGGTGCGGAAGACCTTGCGTGAATTAGAAAAAATGTCAACCGACGTGGACTTAGTGTTAAGGAGGTTATATGTAGCGGAAATCCAAGCAAGCCTTAATTTACGTGCAATTATTTTCACAAGTATATTTACGAGTAAAAGCAAAAACCGGTTTCAAATGAAATAATAAATGCCACTACGCGCAGACAGTCTATCTCATTTATATGTATCGTAGTATTTTGACACTTCTATTCTGTTTCATCTTCCACATTTGGACTCGTTCTCGTTGCTGTTAAGGAGTACTTATCAAAAATGTACCAATATCTCAGACTATCATACGATTTCTGCGAGTTTCTTGGTATAACTTCGCATCTCTAGGCTTTATACCTACGAAAGGAGCGTAATAACTTGTAGGTATTGTGGAATGAAATAGTCCAATAACTAGTACACTCGCTTTATTGAGACAACGTAACGTTATATATATTTGTAAATATATCAGTCATCGGCGGTGTTTTCGAACCGTTACGTCCTGGGGACATTAAATATTAGATGCTCTGGATGATCATGTTCACTCTTTAATACAATTATCAAATATTTCCAAGTACTTTTAATTGAATTCAATACATTGACAACAAGAGAAGTTTTATCGTAAATCTCTTAAGTCTCACACAATGCGCCATTGTGGAGGTCGTCTCCACCAGACGCCACTTCTAAGTTCGCACGCCGAAATAAAAATTCGATAAAAAAGCCAGTACACACGTGCCGACGCATTATTCGATAACCGTCGGGGGCGGTATTGGACCATTGAGGACAACCCTAATTTTAACATATCACGATACAATGCAGTTTCAACCTTAACTTGAAACAAATTGGATACAATTTAGAATATATTTGTCCTGCTGGACTTACGGTTTACAAATAATCTAAATTGAACTTCAGTAGTTTGGGATAGAGATCAATTTACATCGATAACGACGTGTGGTTTAACAGAATAGGGCTATCAGAAGATTTCTCTATTTATTGGTGGGAAAAGCCTCGTGTCAGCTCCGACACCAGTTTTAATATTTTCAGTCGCGTGTCAGACACGCGTTTAGCTTTGGTAAAAAATTGGTCCAGTGTAATTCGCGTTTTATTGCACAGCATTCTATTCGTTAAACGCTATAACGTTTCTGACGTTTTTTCGCGGTTGTGCGCACTTGGCTGTGCCGTCATTAGTTGAAAATTGACTGGACAACAAAGGCAATATAACTGGCGTTAGGAATGTGTGAAGTTTAAATTACAACGTATCGTAACGATCCTTATTGTTCACTGCTGTCATATTTTTAAATCGACGAGACGAGACAAGCCCATAGTTATACGATGCTATTTGGAATTTAAAACTAGGAGATAATGAGTTCTAGTTTTTCAGTTTCTTAAGTGCAGTAAAATTTGCATAGACATCATTGTATCGAATATCGAAGCGTCAATAGCCTAATGGTTTAGGGTACGGCCTGCTAATCGTAAGGTCGTAAGGCGTTCGAATCCTCCATTCGACTATTGACGTAAACCAGTCCTAGCACAAGTTTAAGCTTAGTTGGAATGGTTAACAAGATTGTTAGTAATTTTTCAGAAAAAATAAAAGAAATATTGCTAGCTTTCTTTTAAAATAAAAAAAAATACGTGTAGTGTTTTGTCAAGGTTTTTAATGTAAAATTGTTGATAACTAAACAAGAACCTAAATTTTGTTTGTTTTTTTTATGAAAAACTTTATTGATTTACATTTTTTTACCCAACAGTATAATTTAAATTAAATAATAATTATTATAACATAATAGGTATTTTACAAAATATTTACAAAAAATTAAACTGTGCCAGACCGTCGTCACTTGGCAGCATGCCCAGAAGGCTGAGAGCATTGCCACGTTGTATGGCAATGCTTAGCCTCTGTGCAAGGTAATAAGCCAGCCCTCTGGTTACCAGATGTGTCTAACAACTTCTTAGCTATCACATTAAAAAGGTGGTGTGCACTAGGACACCACGTACCCAAAGTTTCTACCCCAGTATTTACTTTAAAATGTTAGAAAAAGAAGAGTTAGTGAAGATAGAAAGTTCTAATTACCATTCCATATAATTCAATTAGCATGATTTCACTAGATTGGCGAAATTAATTTGCAATAAAAAATTTTAAACCAAAAAAATAATGTTCTTGATTAGTAATCACCAATTCTATATACAAAAACCTTCACCAAAACACAATGCATCTCAATAGAGAAGAGAGTCTTTTCTCTTCTCTACAGGCCAGTAAAGAGAGTCTAAGAGTGCGGATTGGTAGATTTCACATGTCTTAGAAAAATTTCTGACACATACAAGTTTCCTCACAAAATTCTCTTCCGCCGCCCAGCGTATGCTAAATGGGGACTTAAAATTGCAACTGATCGAACAGATGAAAATTGCAAGTTATCACGGATTACACTATTACCGGGTATTTACTTAACAATCTATAAATTTTTAGATAATTGTACAACTAACGCCATCTATCGTCAAGTAGCATCATTACACTGGAATGAAGATTAAATAGGGAAGCTCCCTCACCCTCAAAGCGGCTGTTTCCGTCCACGTGCCAACAACAATACGATACGACTCCGATACGCGAACGACAATGCGCCCGTCATAAGGACATCATAATACAGAGTTATTAACATTGACGACAGGAAATTGCCTTTTCTACGTATCATTGTTAAGCATTGAATGTTTTAATAATACATTTTAAGACTCAGGCTAAGCGACCTAAGGAGCTATGCCACCTCTCAATCCGGTGAAGCATTCAAGTCCAGCTTCTTTGGCTAATCTGTGTAGTACGTCCAAAAGAAATGACACCAGTCCAGGCCAAAGCCGTGTGTGTCAATTGGACGATTAATTTATTGGTCAATCGTGATGGAATCCAAATTAAACACATAGATTAGACACATTTGTATATCAGTAACTAACAAAGTTTTGCTTAACACTAAGTCAATAAACAATTTTATACTTCCATGCGTGACCTGGGGACGTTTGAAAATCTGCTCGTTTCAATCGGAATCAGACAGCGGGTTCCTTTCCTGGAATACATATATTTCTTATTTTAATAGGTCTAAAAATAAAACTCAGCTCGCAACGAGCTTCCGAAGCTAGAGAAAAGAAATTTAAAGCATTTTCTTAAAACTATATCAATTCTAATAAAATAATGGAGCCAAATGGACTATTGTGAAATGGAAAATTGTATCATAAATAACAACACATAAAACACTAATAAATTAACATTTTAAGAGTCGGTTAAAAAATTTGAAATAGTAAAATGAACGTACTTCAAACGTGCCAATGAAGATGTCGGAGTCATCGGAACCAGGAGGCTGGTGAACGTTGTCCACGGCGGTGATCTGCGGCCCTGGAAATAATACTCAGCTCACAAACCTATTATTATACCAACCGGTCTTTAGTTAAGCCCAAAAACTTAGACAAAAATCTTCCAAACCTAATTCCCAGATGACAAAATAAAGCATCACCTCATCGATCCAGATGTTGTTTTTTGTTATATATATTTTACAAGGTGGTCTGGCGTCCTTATATAGGGGCCGTGGGATGAAGCCACTTACAATCGGTACTTTTGGAAATCCCTCGCCTTGAGATGTCACGCCCGAGAGGTGGACATGCGTGGTGAAAGAAAGAGGAACCCACATGTGTGTAGGCTGCACCGGGTGGGCTCTTTGAACGATGGGCCGCGGGGGCCGCCCTCCGGGGAGTAGGCACGGTGGGTGAGTGATGGTGTATCGTTCCCACTCTTCCTATTTTTCGAGACTAAGCGTTTGCGAATACGGTGTGGGTGCCTACCCACCACCTCCCATGGCCTCACCAACCTCGCGGTTAAATAGGTCGAAACGCGGAACGATACGCGTGGCCCAACACGCACCTTCTTGACTCCTTTACAAGTTCTTTATCAAGGCCTTTCTCCACCATTAGAAACGTTCCCCCTTAAGGGGCTCTACGGTAGGGGTGGATCTTGTTTACTCTCTAGGGACAGTTCGGGGGTGCCCGACAATTCAAAAAGATCGTGAAGTAAGACGTGTCTTACGTTCCGTCGCGCCTCGCTAGAAGTGGTTGTGGGAAAACTACCCCTGAAGCCATCTACAGTTGGCATAGATGAGGTCACGATTGTGTTCGAGAGCGTTCCGTGGCCGCTTAGCCGTTAAAGTCACTGCTTCTTCTTTGGTGTCTCTCCGACTAGCGAAGGTTGGCAGTCAGTTCATATTTCTCTCAGTCTCTTGCTAGGCGAAACAGATGGCGACACTCTGTCATTACTGATTCCTTGTGAATACAATGATTTTTAATAATGGTAGAAAAGTTAACTTACCCATAGGCAGACACTCCATCGGCTCGAAGAAGTCCATAGGGATGAGATCGAGCGGCGGAGACGGCGCTGGTGGGGGTAGAGTGCACGAAGACGAGATACAAGGTGCTAAGAGAAAGAGGCAAAGAGAAAGACGCTGGCGGTAATGCCTTTTCACATTAAGTCGCATCATTTTACAAATAAAAATTATATTTAGAAAAGAAGATAAGAAACTTCCTAAAATAGTTTTTAATTGCTTGCAAATAATTAATTTTAAGAGCCTAAAACCGATAGGGTTGTGTCGTTTAATTACGGAATTCCTATGGCCACCTTCCAGCTACATCATCAGATCAGCTCTATGCCATATTTATATTGCATTGTCATCCGATTTATACATGTGTGCAAAATTTCAGCTCAATCGGAACACGGGATGTGGATTAAATATAACTTGATTTGATTACACACCGACAGACAGACAACGGGACAGGTGACATTAAATAAAAGCTTGTAAGTTTGTGTATATAGATAAAAATGAAGGTACGGATCAGTGGCGGTTATCAGAACAGTGACGAAAAAACTGAAACTCCACGACAGCGTCCAACATGCTGTAGTGGCGATATCCCGACAGTCAGCAGTGTCTATTACACAGCTGACTGTTACGACGCAGGAAGACTGGTGACAAGAGCAATGGCCGCATCAAAAGAGAAAATAGAGTACAACCTGAAAATGGCCATGAGAAACAGGGGAGGGGGTCGCGGAGAAACTAATAACAATGCAACGGGGCGTCCACGACACGTGAACCAAAGCATTCTCCAGCACCAACTTCAAAATCAGACATTAAATAAAAAAATGTAGTAACTGTAGCATCCTTATTAAAAAAAAAACCAAAGCAACCAATTTAAGAACATTACAAAAGAGCACGGACATGGTCTGTGGTTGCGCTTTATTGAAAGAAAATTAAAAATAAATAAATAAATAAAATACATCGGCGAAAAAAAAAAATATTAAGCGTCAATAGCTTAATGGTTTAGGGCTGCGATTCGTAAGGTCGTTGGTTCGAATCCGCCATTCGACTATTGACGTGAACCATCTCCTAACACAAGCCTAAGCTTATTTGGAATAATATTTGCGAAAAAAAAATGCAACGGGACGTATTCGACTCGTGAATCAGTTCGCCAACACCACCTTCCAAAATCAGGCAGAAAGTAAACTGTAGAGGTAGCACTCTTTTTAATAAAACTAAAGTACATTAGAAAAGAAAACGGACATAAGTCTGTGGTTGCGATATATCGAAATTAAAAAAAAAAACTAATACCTGATCGTATCATGGAATCGTCAAATCTGTTCGAAGGGTCGTGCGAGTGCAGCTTGTGGCTCTCGGCGGCAGGAGTGGTGCGATTGTCACACGGCCCCACGTTGATCTCACCAGCTGCGGAATATAAATTGTGAACTTTAAACTGACGTTAACGATAAGACTTTTATAGTCTTACAAATAAAAATGAGTTATAACATATTTATTCCACCCTTAAACTAAGTTTAGTTAAACCAGGAATAAATTAAGAATAAGCTGAGAATAGTTTACCACAAATAAATACGGAATAACTATGGTTTATCTATTCTTCCTTTACGTCAAAATGCACGAGTTGGCAACAGCGCAATCAAAGAGAAACCATAATAAAAAATAATTGCAATCTATGTAGTAGTGTAGTAATGTGTCTGTCAATGTGTGGCGGTTATAAAATATCTATATTCTATATATAGATAGAAGATAATCTAGTTCCACGCTTGTCCATAGTAAGAGACCTTTCGAATAATGGTCTAAAAATATTATACCACTTTTAGAAAACCGATATTTTAATCGAAACTAATCAACGACATATAAATCAAAAGGGTTTCCCATCTTTTAAATATTTTTCCTTTTTTGAGTCTGAATGATATTTATGACTTACATTTACTGTTTCTACTTCCTCCATTGCCCTTAATTCCATAATAAGTTAATTTAAATGAGCGAACACAAACACAAATCGTGGTATTTTAAATGTTATACTGGACTTAAACTTGGACGTCGTTATAACTTCGGAATAACGATTGTATGAACAAATACGTCAACGTTATACCAGGTATAACGTATTCTTGGTTTATTAGTACAAATTTTGCTTATTCTTAATTTATTACTAAGTTTAGGAACCACTTCCTGTTATCCTTGCAAGGTCGTCGGTCCATCAGGAGAGAGGGCACCCTACGCTTCTCCGAACCATGCGCGGCCTCCATTCCAAGACTTTCCTCCCCCATCTACCGTCACTGACTCGGCATATATGACCGGCCCACTGCCACTTCAACTTGCTGACTTTAAGAGCTATGTCGACTACCTCTGTTCTCCGTCAAGTTTCTTCGTTTCGAATTCTTTCCGTTATAGAAATGCCGAGCATAGCTCTTTCCATCGCTCGTTGTGCGACTTTCAGCTTGTGGACCAACCCAACGGTCAGAGTTCAAGTCTCTACACCGTAGGTCATGACTGGAAGGACGCCCTGCTTAAAAACTTTTGCCTTCAAGCATTGAGGTAGTGGCGAAGTGAGGATGGTGCGGCGTCGAGTTTTCCGTTTTACTTAAAAGCTCTCAAATTCGGTGACTATTGGTCAACTTCTCATACCCTCAGTGGAGAGCGCGGTGTGGTACGCGTGGTGAGGCTCCTCGACGCAGAGCTGCAGTCTGCCGCCAGGCTTGATCCTCGGCACCACGGTCGCCACCACCGGCACGCGAATCTGTACAGCCCCGTTATCCACACTCCTGGCTTCCACTTCAATACCCTGATGATGCAAAGTAAATACAGTTAAAGCTAGTCAAGTAGTTCAAGTTAACTAATTTAGGTGACTTTGTGAGACTTGGTTACAGTTTTTACTAATTTTCGCAGCTTAATAACTTGAATAAGCGATTCATCAAGCTTAGACAAGTTATGCCATGTTTGTATACCCTGGGCTCGAAGAATAAGGCTACGGTATCCCCTGCCTGTCGTAGAAGGCAATTAAAAGGGCCTCGGGTTTACTGGACGATAAGGCGAAGAAGGCGACATCAGCTGGCCCGTGTCGCCTTGCACTGCGAGGGTACAGTGCAGAGGGGTTCCTGCGTTCCACTGGAGATCCCGGAGTCCCTCATAATGCACACCTTGGTTTAGTGGGTAAGAACCCCACATAACTCCGCCTTCCCCCGAAGGCGGGATATCTTTTTATAGATTTCCCCCCCCGTCCACAAAAAAAATGTTTGTATACAAAGTCTAGTGTTACTTGCTTTGTTTGTTAGTACCAAAAGTTTGTCCTATAAACGAGTAAATAAACCATCCGTTCGCACAGGCTAGATATTTACAAATTCACAAAGCGTAAAAAAATCCTCGCGCGTTACCGCTATTTTATGAGCAAGCCTTTGCTTCGGCCACCCAGCGCCAACGCTTCCCGAAGTGGCACTCAAAGTTAGTTTAGAGTTTAAATGTCCCTTAGATTATCCGTGAAACAGCAACCGACCGAGTCGTGGTTTAGCCCTCTCGGGGGCCCTCGGATCGGAATGCTTAAGCGTAACAGGTTACCCTTCACCGGGGGGACCCTTGTGTCGAGTTACTAGCGATAGAGGTTCAGGCTAAGCGACCTAAGAGCTACGCCACTTCTCAATCCGGTGAGACAGTAAAGGCCAGCTTCTCTGGCCAATCTGTGTAGTTCGTCAAAAAAACCACCCGTTACGACGTGGTGTCGTAGAATGGAACTTATTTTTGACTATATACTATAACCTGAGATTCACAGTTGTCTTCATTCTTCACAATGATCTTGCCGCCGTCCCTCAGGTCTGCGGCGGTAGCTGGCACCAGCATCTGATGCAATTTTGTTCATAAACGACAGCACAAAATTGGGCGCAAAAAAACATATATGTATTTAAGACAGATAGATATACACTTTATTGCTCACATTAATGTAACTTTCAAGCTTATTACGTACTATATGTTACAGTGGGCCTAAGACAATACGCCGGGCACAATTGTTTTGGTACATAAAAAACAATCGGAATGGAATTCGAACTAGCGACCATCCACTAGTTCATACTTATTCTAAAGCTATCGTGCTTTAGTTAATCACCAGCTTACTCCGCAGTCAAGCGAGCATAAAGAAGTTTTACTACAATAAATAAGAGCAAGAAATACAGCCGATTTGAGAACCTTATTTTTGAAATCGGTTAGAAATGCCAATTATTAAAATACACTAACCTGTTTACCGCCGGGTAGCTTCGTGTCGACAACTTTGACCAGCACTGGAGCACCCCTATCCGGCTTTAGCAATGCGAACGGAGTCTGTCTGGTCGCCAAGGCCACCTCCATGTGGTATGTCTTGATGGGGTCCACAATAACACCGCCTCCACTCCCACCCCAAGGGTTGGTATAGCACCACGCGTCTATCGGGTCGGGATAATATTTGGGAACCTTCCAGGTTTTGTCTTTTGAAAGCCATGAGGTCGGGCTAACTGACGGCATGAAGGGGCCGACGGTGGAGGTTACTTCGCAGTCTGTCGATGATCTAAAACATTTGCTTATAACTTAAGGTAAAAGTGTTATTAATACTTTTATATCTATGTAAATAAAAGAGAAAGTGTGTGGGTATGTTCCATATAGGCTCCGGAACGGCTGGACCGATTCCAATGAAACTTTCAGGGAATCTTCAGATCGATCTGGCGAGTAATGTTTAGTCTGTCTGTAAGTTTGGCGACGATCGGAGCACTCCTCTCCTTCAACTGCTTTTATTTACTATAATGATATTCTATTGTTTTATAACTCAAATTTTTATTGACACATGCGCTGTGTATTTTCATGTCATTACGAACCATATTAAAGTACAATGGAGTATATTGAAGCCTAATAAAGTATAGTGAAGTATATTAAAGACAATAATTAAGGATTTTGAAGTATTCAAGGTAAGTAATAGCGCCGCGAATGTATCCGTTTACTGATGCGGCTGATATGTACATGGGTAAAGGTAATCCTCACCCGCTCGAGAAGACAGTAAAAACGGAGAGAAATGAATAATTTAATATATTGTGAGAGTTAAATTAAATATTTAATGATGCAAGTTTATTTTTTAAATAAAATAAAGCAAAATCTAGCTCGGCGAAGCGGGCTGGGTACGCTAGTATAATGTAAGAATTTATTTTAATAGCTTAAGTTTAAACGACAAATATTATATTAAATATTATATATAATCTAATTTTCTGTTCTGTCACTGTGGTTAGGATTTATACGTTATCAGCTATCACGTCCTTTTAACCTTAGTGGGGTTAACAGAGACAGCTTTCTATGTCTCCTTTTAACAAGCTTACGAGGTCACATATGTGATAAAAAAAATACAACAAGTTTATATTCTGTTCTTTTCGAAGTTCTTTTCACTTTTTTCTTCCACATTATTCTTACCAAAGACACTTACCTAGTAGAGTCAACTTGAGTTTCGACAACGGAGGCAGATCTTGATATAGTACGGACACCACTACTACAACTACTGCTGCTATCGTCTGGATGCGCCTGGAAGCACAGGTTAACGTGAACTGTAGAACTATAGAACTGTATAACTATCGAACTGTAGAACTGTAGATATATAAAACTCAAAACAATAGAATTACAGAACTATAGAACTGTAGACTTATAGAACTGTAGACTTATAGAACTGTAGAACTATAGAACTGTATAACTATCGAACTGTAGAACTATAGAACTGTAGACTTATAGAACTGTAGAACTATAGAACTGTAAAACTGTAGAACTATAGAACTGTACAACTATCGAACTGTAGAACTATAGAACTGTAAAACTGTAGAACTATAGAACTGGAGAACTATAAAACTGTAAAACTATAGAACTGTAGACTTATAGAACTGTAGAAATGTAGATCTATGAAACTGTAAAACTATAGAACTGTAGAACTATAAAACTGTAAAACTATAGAACTGTAGAAATGTAGATCTATGAAACTGTAAAACTGTAGAACTATAGAACTGTAGAACTATAAAACTGTAAAACTGTAGAACTATATAACTGTAGACCTATAGAACTGTAGAACTATAAAACTGTAGAACTATAAAACTGTAAAACTATAGAACTGTAGAACTATAAAACTGTAGAACTATAGAACTGTAAAACTGTAGAACTATAGAACTGTAGAAATGTAGATCTATGAAACTGTAAAACTATAGAACTGTACAACTATCGAACTGTAGAACTATAAAACTGTAGAACTATAGAACTGTAGAACTATAGAACTGTACAACTATCGAACTGTAGAACTATAGAACTGTAGAAATGTAGATCTATGAAACTGTAAAACTATAGAACTGTAGAACTATAAAACTGTAAAACTGTAGAACTATAGAAATGTAGATCTATGAAACTGTAAAACTGTAGAACTATAGAACTGTAGAACTATAAAACTGTAAAACTGTAGAACTATATAACTGTAGACCTATAGAACTGTAGAACTATAAAACTGTAGAACTATAAAACTGTAAAACTATAGAACTGTAGAACTATAAAACTGTAGAACTATAGAACTGTAAAACTGTAGAACTATAGAACTGTAGAAATGTAGATCTATGAAACTGTAAAACTATAGAACTGTACAACTATCGAACTGTAGAACTATAAAACTGTAAAACTATAGAACTGGAGAACTATAGAACTGTAGACTTATAGAACTGTAGAACTATATAACTGTAGACCTATAGAACTGTAGACTTATAGAACTGTAGAACTATAAAACTGTAGAACTATAAAACTGTAAAACTGTAGAACTATAGAACTATACAACTGTAGAAATAAAGAACGTTATACTACGAAGTTCTGACGTCTTCATTCTTTTTCTTCCACATTATTCTTCTTTGTAGTTACTGAATTGAGAATCTCATATGTTTTTTGATGTAGGTTAAAGATCACTAGTTACCCCCCCCTACTAGATTGAACAGTGTGTATGTTACGACATATGCCAAAGACACTTACCTAGTAGAGTCAACTTGAGTTTCGACAACGGAGGCAGATCTTGATATAGTACGGACACCACTACTACAACTACTGCTGCTATCGTCTGGATGCGCCTGGAAGCACAGGTTAACGTGAACTGTAGAACTATAGAACTGTAGAAATGTAGATCTATGAAACTGTAAAACTATAGAACTGTACAACTATCGAACTGTAGATATATAAAACTCAAAAACAATAGAATTACAGAACTATAGAACTGTAGAACTATAGAACTGGAGAACTATAAAACTGTAGAACTATAAAACTGTAGAACTATAAAACTGTAGAACTATAAAACTGTAAAACTGTAGAACTATAGAACTGTAGACCTATAGAACTGTAGAACTAAAGAACTATACAACTGTAGAAATAAAGAAAGTTATACTACGAAGTTCTGACGCCTTCATTCTCTTTTCTTCCACATTTCTGTCTGTTGCCTAGGTGACCCTTTTTAGAGGTTCAGCCTAAGCGACCTAAGAGCTAAGCCACCTCAGTCCGGTGAAACAGTGGAAGCCAGCTTCTCTGGCCGATCTGTATAGATTCGGTACAAAATCGTGTAATATGCTACCTTATTCCTGTGACATACGAGGTTTGACTGCTGATTGAAGCCCTTGAAACAAATGTTGCACCGATACGGTCTCTCATTTGTATGTGTGAATAGATGGTTGCGAAGGTTTCCTAGGAAAAATACATTACAAGTATACTTACAAGTAATAACAAAAATGGTGTTCAAATGATATTTATGCTAATAAAATAAATAACTAGTGTACATTATTAGACCTCACGACTTAAGTAAAACTTCTTTAACTCCTTCTATATGTTTGTAAATAATATACACAAAATATAGTGTATACACGATTGTTCAAAAGAGAACGAAAATGTGCTCTGCTGTTTCTTGCTCCTACATGTGATATAGATAATAGGCATGTACTGAGTCTTAGATATACGAAACGTAACAATTTCTCTTTTACTATCTTATCACACTTCGTAACGCATTCATACCCTTCCCACCACCTCCCATGGTACGGTACGCGTGGTCTGGCCGTGTGGCCCCACACGCACCTTCTTGACTCCCTACAAGTTTTTTATCATTTAAGCTTTATCAGGGCCTTTCTCCACCATTCGGAACTCAACCCCTTAAGGGGCTCTACGGCACGAAACATAAGAGCTCGCTCGACGGCGCCAGACGACATTTAACGGGTCCTTCGTAACGCATTCACCAACTCACTGCCCAAGTCAATCTTTTATATATACCCTGTTGGGCACAGGCCTTCTCTGTAAAGAGAACTATAGAACTGTAGAACTATAGAACTGTAGAACTATAGAACTGTAGAACTATAAAACTGTAGAACTATAGAACTGTAGAACTATAAAACTGTAGAACTATAGAACTGTAGAACTATAAAACTGTAGAACTATAGAACTGTAGAACTATAAAACTGTAGAACTATAGAACTGTAGAACTATAAAACTGTAGAACTATAGAACTGTAGAACTATAGAACTGTAGAACTATAGAACTGTAGAACTATAGAACTGTAGAACTATAAAACTGTAGAACTATAAAACTGTAGAACTATAGAACTGTAGAACTATAGAACTGTAGAACTATAAAACTGTAGAACTATAGAACTGTAGAACTATAAAACTGTAGAACTATAGAACTGTAGAACTATAGAACTGTAGAACTATAAAACTGTAGAACTATAGAACTGTAGAACTATAAAACTGTAGAACTATAAAACTGTAGAACTATAAAACTGTAGAACTATAAAACTGTAGAACTATAGAACTGTAGAACTATAGAACTGTAGAACTATAGAACTGTAGAACTATAAAACTGTAGAACTATAGAACTGTAGAACTATAAAACTGTAGAACTATAAAACTGTAGAACTATAGAACTGTAGAACTATAAAACTGTAGAACTATAGAACTGTAGAACTATAAAACTGTAGAACTATAGAACTGTAGAACTATAGAACTGTAGAACTATAAAACTGTAGAACTATAAAACTGTAGAACTATAGAACTGTAGAACTATAGAACTGTAGAACTATAAAACTGTAGAACTATAAAACTGTAGAACTATAGAACTGTAGAACTATAAAACTGTAGAACTATAAAACTGTAGAACTATAAAACTGTAGAACTATAAAACTGTAGAACTATAGAACTGTAGAACTATAGAACTGTAGAACTATAAAACTGTAGAACTATAGAACTGTAGAACTATAGAACTGTAGAACTATAGAACTGTAGAACTATAGAACTGTAGAACTATAAAACTGTAGAACTATAGAACTGTAGAACTATAGAACTGTAGAACTATAAAACTGTAGAACTATAAAACTGTAGAACTATAGAACTGTAGAACTATAGAACTGTAGAACTATAAAACTGTAGAACTATAGAACTGTAGAACTATAAAACTGTAGAACTATAAAACTGTAGAACTATAGAACTGTAGAACTATAGAACTGTAGAACTATAGAACTGTAGAACTATAGAACTGTAGAACTATAAAACTGTAGAACTATAGAACTGTAGAACTATAGAACTGTAGAACTATAAAACTGTAGAACTATAGAACTGTAGAACTATAGAACTGTAGAACTATAAAACTGTAGAACTATAGAACTGTAGAACTATAGAACTGTAGAACTATAAAACTGTAGAACTATAAAACTGTAGAACTATAGAACTGTAGAACTATAGAACTGTAGAACTATAAAACTGTAGAACTATAAAACTGTAGAACTATAGAACTGTAGAACTATAGAACTGTAGAACTATAGAACTGTAGAACTATAGAACTGTAGAACTATAGAACTGTAGAACTATAAAACTGTAGAACTATAGAACTGTAGAACTATAGAACTGTAGAACTATAAAACTGTAGAACTATAGAACTGTAGAACTATAGAACTGTAGAACTATAAAACTGTAGAACTATAAAACTGTAGAACTATAAAACTGTAGAACTATAGAACTGTAGAACTATAAAACTGTAGAACTATAAAACTGTAGAACTATAAAACTGTAGAACTATAAAACTGTAGAACTATAAAACTGTAGAACTATAAAACTGTAGAACTATAGAACTGTAGAACTATAAAACTGTAGAACTATAAAACTGTAGAACTATAAAACTGTAGAACTATAGAACTGTAGAACTATAGAACTGTAGAACTATAAAACTGTAGAACTATAAAACTGTAGAACTATAAAACTGTAGAACTATAAAACTGTAGAACTATAAAACTGTAGAACTATAGAACTGTAGAACTATAGAACTGTAGAACTATAAAACTGTAGAACTATAAAACTGTAGAACTATAGAACTGTAGAACTATAAAACTGTAGAACTATAAAACTGTAGAACTATAGAACTGTAGAACTATAGAACTGTAGAACTATAGAACTGTAGAACTATAGAACTGTAGAACTATAGAACTGTAGAACTATAAAACTGTAGAACTATAAAACTGTAGAACTATAGAACTGTAGAACTATAGAACTGTAGAACTATAGAACTGTAGAACTATAGAACTGTAGAACTATAGAACTGTAGAACTATAAAACTGTAGAACTATAGAACTGTAGAACTATAGAACTGTAGAACTATAAAACTGTAGAACTATAGAACTGTAGAACTATAGAACTGTAGAACTATAGAACTGTAGAACTATAGAACTGTAGAACTATAAAACTGTAGAACTATAGAACTGTAGAACTATAAAACTGTAGAACTATAAAACTGTAGAACTATAAAACTGTAGAACTATAGAACTGTAGAACTATAGAACTGTAGAACTATAGAACTGTAGAACTATAAAACTGTAGAACTATAAAACTGTAGAACTATAGAACTGTAGAACTATAAAACTGTAGAACTATAGAACTGTAGAACTATAGAACTGTAGAACTATAAAACTGTAGAACTATAAAACTGTAGAACTATAAAACTGTAGAACTATAGAACTGTAGAACTATAAAACTGTAGAACTATAGAACTGTAGAACTATAGAACTGTAGAACTATAGAACTGTAGAACTATAGAACTGTAGAACTATAGAACTGTAGAACTATAGAACTGTAGAACTATAGAACTGTAGAACTATAAAACTGTAGAACTATAGAACTGTAGAACTATAGAACTGTAGAACTATAGAACTGTAGAACTATAGAACTGTAGAACTATAGAACTGTAGAACTATAAAACTGTAGAACTATAGAACTGTAGAACTATAGAACTGTAGAACTATAAAACTGTAGAACTATAAAACTGTAGAACTATAGAACTGTAGAACTATAAAACTGTAGAACTATAAAACTGTAGAACTATAAAACTGTAGAACTATCGGCCACGCGGCCCTAGTGCGGGTTGGTAGACTTCACATTTCTTAGTTTCACGTTTGTTAGAAATCAACATATCCTAGAAAACTAGGATATGTTGATTTCCTAACAAACGTGTAGTAAATCAGCTAATCGCTACGACGCGCATCCTTTTATTAGGAAAAATGGCAGTTATATATTGAAGTTCCAGTAACAACATTCTTATTCTTCTTCGATCAAGATCTGAAAATTATCAGGTAATCCAGCGCATTATTCGCTCGTAGCATACCTAAGCGCACAAGGGGGAGGTGGCCCACAGTGCAAGGCGACACAGGCCAACCGATGTCGCTCTTTTCCCTGGTCCATTTTAATGGACGACAAAGGCCCCCACCCTTGTCACCCAGTGAACCCGAGGCCCCTTTTAGTCGCTTTCTACCACAGGGAATACCGCCTTATTCTACGAGCCCAAAACTACAGGGCTGATTTTTTTTATAGCTAGCATGAGGATACGGATAGGATGGTAACCTTTCTGATGGAATCCCTTCGGGCAGATGTGGCACTTGTAGGGCTTCTCGTTGGAGTGAGTCTTGCGGTGGGATATCAGTGTGGAAACTCGATTAAATGTCTTGTTGCAAACCTGATATATTTCGTCTATCATTACTACATGTAATAATTGAGATCGTAAGTTGTTTCTAACAAGGAATCAAAAAGACTGAGACGTTGTCTAATGTTGGTATCGTGTCCTATTTGTCCGTAAAAAACATCAAAAAATAAATTAAAAAATCTTGATATGAATATAAACCTATTTTGGAAAACAAGATGTACACTTTTCTAGACAGTGATACATGTACAGTGAATATCGCATTTTTAGGAATGTATATAATGAGGTCTATGCGTTTCTGTAGAATATTTAGAGAAACAACATTTAATGACCTTATTCCATCTCTATCTCTTTTATATAAATGTCACGACACTGACAATTGTGACATTTAACATTTGAATAATTATTATAAAAATATAATTAAAGAAATTTTATATCTTTACAGGCATATTATACTATACATTGCTATGTTTAGGGTTAATTGTATTCAGTTCATTTTTTTTGGAATTGAGGACCTCCTTTTTTGAAGTCGTTTAAAAATTACTATGCATGCGCATATATATAGGTAGACTGGCAGAGAATGCCTTTTGTCATTAAGTCTGCTAAAATTAAAAATGGTGCTAAAATCGAGATAAGTGGAAGACCGTGACGACTACGACCCCTCCGTGTGACGAGCGTGAACATGTATAATATTGTAATTGATTAAAATTAGTTATTAGTATAGATTATATCATATTACTATACTATAGGGTGCCGAGACTTGGACTATGAGAAGTCGGGATAGTCGTGTCATAGACGCCTTCGAGATGTGGTGTTGGCGAAGGCTGCTCCGTATACCTTAGAGTGCCATGAGAACCAACGAGTCCATACTGAAGGAACTTAAGATCTCCACACGGCTATCAGAAATTTGCCGCCAAAGACCCGTCAGCTTCTTTGGACACATCATTCGGTCTTCAAAGCACTGTCTGGAGACGCAGATCATCTTAGGCAAAATGGACGGCAAACGTGCTCAGGGTAGGGCGTCTACAAAATGGTCGCACACGATCATGAAGACGATGGGAGGCAGAATGCAGCGTGCGGTCCGCTCCGCCTATGACCGCACTCAATGGAGGCTGCTTGTACGTAGTCGCGATCCTCAGCAGTGAGAGAACGAACAAGAAAATAGATTATAAGTAGCTAATAGTATAATAGTGTAATAATTAATATGTATTGTGTTGTAAAGATGTTCATTGTCACCTCGCAGGCGTAAGGCCTCTCCGCTGAGTGTATCGCGCGATGCTGACTGAGGGTGGACAGCTGCCTGAAGCTCTTCCCGCACGCGATGCAGTGGAAGTTTCTCTCGTCCGTGTGTGTCGGTAGATGACGCATCAGTGTATACTGATGCTGGAACTCACGGCTACCTGCAGTTTATTTGTTAAGTTATAAACTCTTTACAGTTCTGTTCAGTTCAGTTTCTGTTTACAGTTATAATACGAAAATTTAAAAAACAACACAGAAATAAATCGACACTTGTTAACAATGGCGGCCTTATTGCTAAACGCTATCTCTTCGAGGTAACCTTTAGATGAAAATAAGTGGGGTTATTATGAGTTTAAATTAAACCATTTATATATGTCCCACTGTTGGGCGAAGGCCTACTCTGTAAGCAGAGTATAAGGGCAAGTAGTGATTGGCAGACTTCACATGTCTTGGAGAATTTGTTAACGCAATTTGGTTTCCTCACGATGTTTTCCTTCACCGCCGAGCGCGTGGTGAATCGGAACATGAGTCCGGTCGGATGCCTCAAGTTGCAGTAGTACGCTACAAGACTACTGCATTCCGTGGCAGTTTTCGATATTGGCTGAAAATCAGCGCTGTGTTACATGTACTTTTCGGCACAATTTCTATTTTCTTCTTTTTTTATTTTACACAATTTTAATTACTTTTGTTTATGTTGATTTTTGTTTTGTGTCGAATAAATGTTTATTCTGTTCAATTCTATTCTTATTTGATTATTGTAATTTTAAGTTCTGATGCTGCCACTATATAGAGAAGTCCTGTGTCCAACAGTGGGACACATATATAGGCTGTAACTTTAACTTGAATAGCAGTGGAACGTTATTCCTAATTTTTTTTTTAAAAAGAACGCTAGCAATATTTCTTTTAGAAATATTACTAACAATCTTGTTAACCATTCCAACTAAGCTTAAGCTTGTGCTAGGACATGGTTCACGGCAATAGTACAATGATGGATTCGAACCTACGACTACGATTCGCAGGTCGTAACCTAAACCATTAGGCTACTGACGGGACATCGGGACAAAAACTGAAATACTTCTTGTACTATAGCTTTCAGTTGATTGTAACAATTATAATTTGTTTAATTAACTAAGAAATATATTTACAAGTAAAAACGGAATCGACTTCAAATAGAATAAGATCGCCATGTGACGCCAGCTTTCAGGTAAAAAAATAATTATCTAAATTGGTACTGTAAGTCGAAAGTTCTGCGGTAACAGACAAAGAAAAATACAGTTGATTTGAGAAACGCCTCCATTTTTGAAGTCGGTTAAAAGGATAACTCCTTCCACATAAAACTCACACACGCAAAGCTTACAAATCTAATAAGTATAAGTATATATAGACTAACATATGCCGCACTCCCACAACTTGACCGTCCGTCCGTGTCTCTTCACGTACTTAACGTAATGATATCTAGATCTTGGATCTTCCTTGTCAATCTTGCAGGCGTTTTGATTGTATTTACCTAAAAATAATTTGTAATTATTAAAAGTATAGTTTACAATAAGAAGAGACCCCCGACTACGTAGGGAACCTCGCGCTACAACTTTCCCTTCCCGGTCGAAGATCCAGAGGAAGACCCGAGACAAGATGGGAGAGCGTGGTGTCGAGAGACATGAGGGAGTGCAACATCATCAAAGACGACGTCGGGGACCGAGCGAAGTGGAAAGCGAAAATCCGGAAAGCTGACCCCAACACCATGTGGGACCAATAGCAAGGAAGAGAGAGAGTAGTATTAGTATAGTTTATTTATTAAAATAGTTCACTTAGTTCTTTCTCCTCATTCACAGCCATACATAGGCCATACATAGATTTTTTAATTGGAATTTTTTTACGTTCAGATTAAAACTGTCGACGGATTATCCGATTTTAACGATACGATCTTTATTTAAAAGCTGTTGCTTTCCATGTGGGCCCTATTACAATTTGGTCTAGCTCTGACAGAGGCGTCTATGTAAAAACCATATCGTCTTAAAAGTGATCGTGAAGCCTTTAATGTTAAATCTATCAATGATTTGAGTTGAAGACGGTTTTTGTGTCGCCAATCGATATAACTCCATCTAGGACGCCCTCAACTGACCCTACCAGTTACAACCGCGGTATACATTTTCTTTGTAAATGACAAAAAAAACAATCAATAGTATATATGTTGCCGTCAAAGTATGAAATCAAGGAATTATATACAAATCCTAGGAAGTGTGTAATAATATTTATTTATTATAACACTTATTGAGACAATTGGGTAAACAGTCATACCGTAAAATAATAATAATATGCATCAATATTATATAAAATAATAGTACGTCGTATCGCCGCAGACAACCAATAATCACGAGAAGTCTTTCTGGCAGTTGTTTTTTTTTAAACTTCTTCAATTACTTCTTTATAAAGTTCATCTTCAATAAAAGCAGTGTTTTTAACGTTTGTTAATATTCTTAATGATGACAAAGTCAAATTTAAAAAAAGTCAAAGCCAAATTTCAGGAACTACAATCATTTCCTTTTTTTTTTTGTTAACGAGGAGGAAATCTTCAGAAAGATACCCCGCCTTCTGGGGGGATATGTAGGGATTTTACCCACTAAAACCTCCCCGGTGGCCCTTCCTCGGTGCATGGAGGGGCTCCGGGATCTCCAGTGGAACGCACCGGAGCTCCTCTGCACTGTGCTCATAGAGAGCACTTCCCGGGGGAGATTACACCCTCCCCCCCTGTGCCAGCGCAGTGCAAGGCGACACGGGCCAGCCGATGTCGCCTTCTTCCCGGGTCCACCTTGGCGGACGATGAACCCGAGGCCCCTTTTAGTCGCCTTGTACGACAGGCAGGGGATACCGTAGTCTTATTCTTGAGAGCCCAGAACTACAGGGTTGGAACTACAATCATTGCCTAGGAATTGTATACAATGTCGGATTACATACATTTCCGTGAACATAGATATAAGTTATTGGTATATATACCAGATATTGGTGTAGAAGTAGAGGACACGATGGACTCCTTCTGGAGTTTTCTATTGAATGCTGTTTCAAACACCGAGCTTGATATATCCCCCTTCTAAAATTAGAGAAAGTAACTTATAACTTTATTAATATCACAAAAACAAACATGTTACATATACAGGAGCTCTGTCTCCTGAACTAGATACAGTGTACCTGTATCTCAGGAGACAGTGCCTTCCAGAGTCACAAACAGTAAGTCCTGCGTACAATAAGTTATTAATATAAGTTAAGTAAATTATACGATAATTAATAATTAAAAATATATCAAAAAACAAAAATGTGTGCAAAAGGAAAAAAAAAGGGAAAGAACTACAGTCATAGTTGAGAAGTTATGCGAATGTGTAGTGTGTGTGTGTGTTTGTGTGAGTGAGTGTGTGGGTATCATGAGGTTAATAATATATTTTCAATTTGGGTATAGTCCTGATTCTGCAACCATTTTAATAACAATCCCTTGAACTTACGACTGTTAAGCCTTGTGAGATAATTAAGGTCGAATGGGATTTTATTATATATCCGTGGTGCAAGTAAGAAATATTATTCATTAATTTTCTCTTTATTCGTATATTTATTCAGGTTTTTTTATGGGGTATAAACTAGTGCCAGACCACGATCCCACCTGATGTTAAGTGGTGATATAGTCGAAAGATGGTACGCGCGTTTAGTAAGTGCCTATTCACTCTACTCTTGAAGGCTCCCACATCGTACTTGGACAGAAAGACTGACGCCAACTTGTTCCGCTCCTTTGCTGTACCCGCTATGAACGATGACTCAAATCGCTTCGTTCGCGCGGAACATCGACTATCCCGACCCATCGAATTTCTAAGCGTCCGAAGGTAACATGGGAATGGGGGACTGTGCACACTGTCTATGCAAATTTTCTAACACATGCAGATTTCCTAATGATGTTTACAATCCACCAAGCAACTATTGATACAAAAAATTTCATTGTCCATTGTCATGGATATGGTACGCTAACAATCCGAGTCACGGTGCCAGCTATGTAAGTTAACAAGGATAATCGTTGAGCCATCTATATATATATAAAAATGAATTGCTGTGCGTTAGTCTCGCTTAAACTCGAGAACGGCTGAACGGATTTATCTTATCTTGGTCTTGAAATATTTGTGGAGGTCTAGGGAGGGTTTAAGAGTAAAAAAATAGAATAACTGGACCGGGAAAACCTTAAAAACAGCCCTTTTCTATTTCCCAAACAAACGTTTTCTAACAAAAATGTTGAGTCAATTTGAAAGGTTCCTCTAGGTTCCCACTGTCCTTTTATATTATTTTCCAATCAGGTTTGATCCTAAGTTCGTCTCATACTTTGAAGCCTTCTGGCAGACATCCCTGATGGGGTTTTTAGTGGGCCCCAGAAAGTTCGAGGAAGCGAAGATACTTTGGTCACTCGAGCTGAACCCCACACACCGCCCTATCATCAGGACAGTTCAGTTCGGAGAATTTTTTGCTCCGACTATAAATTGCCACATCCCAAATCTTTTTGACAGAACGAAGACTGTTGGGTCCGCTAGTTAGAGATAAAAAAAACCTTGATATCAGTTTTCAACTGTACATCCAAGTCCTTTCCGAACGTGGTCTGCCCGGTGGTACCAAAGCCCGGCTCGGAGACGAGAGAGGCAATGTTCCCATCCTCCTCAGTCCACGCGAACCTCGCCTGCTGCTCAGAACTTTCGGGATAGAAGCCGTCGCGAAGATAACGTGGCACCTCCAACTGAATAGATTGTGTAAATTAAAAAACAACTCTTTCATTGCTCGAGATTTACAGACAAATATGTATTTTGGAAGAAATCTTAGACACATATTGCAGATATTCATCATCATCATATCAGCCGTAAAACATCCACTGCTGGATATAGGCCTCCCCCAACGATTTCCAAAAGGACCGGTTGTAAGCGGCCCGCATCCAGCTGCGTTCTGCTACTTTTATGAGGACATTTCGTCAGACCAGATTACAGATATTATTTCATATTTATCACAAATTTTATTAAATACGCAAAAAAATGGTTTAACCGACTTCAAAAGGAAGCATTTTTTAATCTCGGTGGTTTAACCTTTGCCTATCAATTTATATATATACATAAAAGAAAAGGTGTGTGGATATGTTTCATATTGGCTCCGAGACAGGAGGACCGATTTCAATGAAACTTTCAGGGAATCTACAAATTGACCTGGCCTGTAATCCTGTAAAGTTTAGTGACGATTGGAGCACTCCTATTCTTGCACTGTCAAATACTAAAGCTTTTATTTACTATGATATTCTATGATTTCATGAACATCAGGTTGAGTCATTATAATTATTTCTTATTTGTCATCAACATTAACAGTTTTAAAATACCTATTGCTTCATTTACAGATAATTCACATTTACCACACCCAAGCCATACGTCGTAGTTTTATTTCTGACATTAACTTGAGCCCGATATGTTTTTGTATAAATGATAAGAATGATATTGTATTAACTGATATGTACATGGGTGTAGGTAATGATCTTCATCCGCTCGAGAAGACAATAGAAGAGAATGAATACGGAGAGAAATGAATAATTTAAAATATTGTGAGATTTAATTAAATATTTAATCAGTTTTTTTAATAAAATAAAGCAAAATCTAGCCCGGCGAAGCGAGTTGGGTACGCTAGTTTACAAATGACCATTTTTTTTTTGTTGACGGGGAGGAAATCTTCACAAAGATACCCCGCCTTCTGGGGGGAAGGCGGCGGTTATGTGGGGATCTTACCCACTAAAACCTCCCCGGTGGCTCCTTCCTCGGTGCATGACGAGGGGCTCCGGGATCTCACGTGGAACGCACCGGAGCCCCTCTGCACTGTGCTCAAGGAGAGCACGTCCCGGGGGGAGGTTACTCCCTCCTCCCCTGTGCCCTCGCAGCGCAAGGCGACACGGGCCAGCCGATGTCGCCTTCTTCCCGGGTCCAATTTGGTGGACGACGCAGGCCCCCACCCTTGTCGCCCAGTGAACCCGAGGCCCCTTTTAGTCGCCTTGTACGACAGGCAGGGGATACCGTAGTCTTATTCTTGAGAGCCCAGAACTACAGGGCCGAGTTTACAAATGACCATAGACCAACCCCATGTTGCAATTAGAATCGGATTGCGATTGTCATCTCTGTATGCCCCATTTGGAATTAAAAGACGTTAGTTATTTTTTACATGTGAAGTTTTTAAATTTATTGCTTAATTGTATTCAACTTAAAAATCCGTTTGTTTTAAAAATAAATTCACACGATTGGAATCTTTGCTTTAATTGTGTTAAACTTACATCGTTCTTCGTCGTACTTGTAAAAAGAGTTTCATTTCCAAATCCCAAATCCTTTTTGTAAAATTTGTCAGTCAAACACACTTCGTGGATACTGGAACAATTAAAAAATCGTAAAAACAATTCACAAACAATTGTAATTCAATATGGTCGCGTCGACATTTTGTTTCGGCGGTGAAATAGTTGAATATCCAACCTTATAATCTCATCGCCGGGCCTCATGAGGCTACTTTCTTTTATTTCTTCATCACAAAGCATCATTTATTTTTTGTAATATTCAATTTTTTCTAGACAAAAAACGCTAGGTCCGTGTCAAATTTTTAATTTTCTCTAGTAGCCTTCTAATGTTGTCGTATCTATAGCGACTGTTCTAAACGAATTTTTATTTTTAAATAAACTTTTTAATTACAAGCGGCTACAAACTATTGCGCTATTTGACCTCTTTTGAACTTAATGTCAATGGACTTGATTCCCAAATTTAATTTTTTAGTTTTAAATTCATACAATTTGTTTCCTTCTTGTGATTTAAAATTATATTTCATATCGTAAAATCAAAACCAAACTTTTTGATAAATGATACAAATTTAAATAAATAAAAAGTTAATAGTAATAATGATTAAAAAATGTAAATATTTTTATAATAAATAATGTTTTAATATTTTTTATAGATATAATTTGGAGAATATAATTGATAAATAGAACGTACTATAATATCTAAAAACAAAAACGTTCATTTAAACAATTATTTAAAATCTTTCAACAGCGCTTCCAGTTCAATAATTGAATATTAGTCAAGGAGTATTTTACCGTGCGCGGGAAAGAGACAAAAAATGTAATTCCTTGCAATGAATAAATTCAAAATAAAAATCGATTCCATCATTGAAATATATATTAAATTATTTTTAGATTTATTTATTGATAAATTGATTGTAATATGTATAATGACGTATTTGAAAGATGTCATAATGTACAATATTATCAAATAGTAACAATAGAAACAATATTCGTACATCTGTAACGAACCGTTCCGTTATATGAATAAAAAAAAGAAAACAAAATTTTTAAAAATTGCGATGTTAAGTACAACAAATTTCCACACTTCTATCTCCACGATCCGTAATAGAATCTCCCTAGGCATCAAACATCAATCTAGATATAGGTACTCGTGTAAAAAGTTCCCGAAAGGAACGAATGGAAATATCTTTCTGCGAATATTTTCGAGTGGTTTATTACAACGTCTAAGTGGTGTGCTCATTCCGTAGCGGCCCACTCGAACGTTGGAGTGCACTCAGCCGACTTGCCAGTGTTCGCGAAGAGAAAATTAATCTTATGAACAAAAAATATGTTCTCATTCGTGGCCTGTTACATATATTTGTACCGTTCGGTATGTCTGTCTGAATCGTTACTTATTCTATGATTTGTAATCAATGAATAAGTAACTAATGTATACTTTTGCAGAATACTTACGTGTAATATAGTAGTATACAATAGAATCGAAATCAGAAGCGTTAATGTGTCAATATTATAATTGGACTAATGGTACTCAGTAGGTTACACAAATTACAACACATATAAATTAAGCACACAGTTAAAAATTAGATAATATAAAAAAGAAAAAAATATCACTAAAGACCCAAGAGGTCCAATACTAGGGCTGTGCGTTGCAATGCCTAACCGACAGGGTTCACTGCTCAGCATAATACTGACTACCCAAGGAGGATAAATCAGCGCTGGTATTCAGCGGAAACCCATTCTAAGAAACAATCGTCAGCAGCAGAATTTTAACAAAATAATAATATGATAGAAGCAATGATCATAAACTAGGGATTTTTTTTTTCAAATAGATTGCATGTAAAATAAATTGTATATAAAATGGGGATTACTATAACCCTAGTAATATCTCAATTAACATTGAACAAAAAAATTAACATTGAACGTGAAAAAAAATCATTTCACTCATCGTCGTCATATCACTTACATTTTATTTTCATCATAGATGTTAGAATTAAGTGTATGTGTTTTAAAAAGACTTGGCTTAAAGGTCTTGTTACCAAGCCATAAAATATTCAACAAAAAAAAACAACAAAATTAATATGGTCCAAATTGAAACGTATATTTAAAAAACTAAACAACAAAAATAAAGAATACAAATTTAAAGAAGAATTGACCATTAAAAAATACTGCCATAAATATTTCCCAAGACGTATTATATTAAATTTTTAACCCGTATTATGCTAAGTTACTTGTGAAATATTTTGTAAAATACCTATTATATTGTAAATATTTCTCTTTTTAGTTAGTATTAAATAGTTTAGAATAAGTTGTAATTAAATAAAGCTTGTGAATAATTATCTTAAGCAAAACAAGGCTTAGTTTCATAGCTTGAGCTCCGTCTTCTATACAGTCGTTTAAGTATCAGGGCTCATAATAGTCTGGTTATTTATTGCTAATTATTGAGAAATAATAATGTTTTACTAAAAAAGAAGTTACCAAAGAATTAAAGACTAAAAGGAAAGGGTCTGGTTATATTGGTCGGGCTGAAACTGAGCACCTACTCCCGGCCGCTATCCCACTACTGCCCGATACGGGGACTTTTGGCTGCTGGGTTTCCCCCCTGGCCCGGTTCGCCCCTCCTTAGTTAACCTGCAACCTCCAGACTCCTCCGGAGGTTCCATATTAATACCAGGCTTAGTGTGGACGTCCAGTCAACATAGGACACTGAGCCCCAGAACTCCCGACCTCAAACCATCCTCCTCACCCGACCTCCGAGTAGCCGGATTACAGGAGACGCCACGCTCCCAGTCGGGATATGTAGTAAAAAAGTGAATCATATAGTGTTCCGAGAGCCGTCGGTTCAAATCCCACTCACACTATTTATGTATAATTATATTTTTATCGTTTTTGTTTTTATAAATAAACCATTTTTTTAATATTTTTTTTAATATCTATATTGAAATAATTATGATTAAAAAGTTATTAATACTTTTTAGGTAAACAATATAAGCGCCATCTATTGTTATTGAAAAGCACTATTTCGTTCTATATCACTTTGTTGCAGTTGTACTTGTAAAGAGGTGAAGCTTCGTTAGATGGCACTAATTACAAATTATCAATGAACCCAGCTTCAGGTAGATTCTTAAAAAAATGATTTAAACCTTGTTTTTCTATATACATAACCTTCTTTTATTGAATATTTGAGTACTTAGCTTACTTTGACTAGGTAATTATTTTAGGTAAAAAGAAAAACACTACTTTTTTAATATCGTAAATGACGTCATCGATGATGCTGGACTGCTAACTACTAAACTACTACTTGGCAAACTCGGATTGGAGTCGCCATTGGAATACAACAAACACTCACGCCCGTCACCTAGTAGGGTAGGCAAAGATTACAGACTTCCACTTGTTACGGCACACCTCTTTCGGTTAATTCATCCGTACACTAGTGAGTACATTATCAACGGTTCAGCACTCTCGTTAATTTTAATTCTTAAATATGATTCCCATATAGTGATATAGTGATGCCCTATGCCATACGACCATTTGCTTTCTGCATTCATCTAGTGAACATAGGTCTTAAAGGAGCAGACGGTGATATTTAACTAAAATCAAACTTTTTTAAACAAAAAAATCGAAATCGAAGAGACGAAACGGCGCTGTGTGTGCATAAATTTAAAAAAATACATTCGAATATCTTCTCTTTTTTGAGAAGTCAGAAACAAAAAGATTATAAAAATTTCATATAATGACAAATCATTTACTCGCTGTCGCCAACGTCCATACCACGTTGAATACACCGGTTCTCGTCCGATCACCGAAGTTAAGCAACGTCGGGCGCGGTCAGTACTTGGATGGGTGACCGCCTGGGAACACCGCGTGATGTTGGCTTTTTGTTACTTTATTTTTAATTTTATTAATTTTATTTGTCAACAAGAAAAATAGCCGTAGAACAAATATAATAATATCGTTTGTTGCTATAAATATTAAGAAATTTATGAAAAATATGGCTTTTGTTACTTTTTATTTACTCCCATTTATTTTTTGTCAACAAGAAAAATAGCCGTAGAACAAATATAATAATATCGTTTGTTGCTATAAATATTAAGAAATTTATGAAACAAGGATTTTTGTAACTTTTTATTTTAGATAATGATTACACGCCATCTATTGTAACTCTTAAGAACTATTTGATTTTTGTGTAGACTTAATTGTTTAAGAATTCATATAGTTTCTATAACTTACTACAGATGCCGATTTGTAATTTTTGTAAATTAACGTTTTTTTTAACTAAATTAAAAAAAAACTCCTTCCTAATTGAAATGTATTTGTGTTATGATGACATTATATTGTTGCAATATTTGCTGTTTAATACGATTTTTTTGACGAACTACAAAGACTGGCCAGAGAAGCTGGCATTGACTGCTTCACCGGATTGAGATGTGGCATAGCTCTTAAGTCGTTTAGCCTGAACCTCTATTGCTAGTAACTCGACACATACGTCCCCCCCGGTGTTTTAAGCGACTCTGTAGCCAACTATCCGGCCAAATGCGTTTTGTCATGAAAATGTCAATCAGCTATGTCTAATAGAAGCTGTCACTTCTGTAACATAATAATTTTATCGATAATATTTTTAAGTCAGTTAGTGGACACCTAGTGTTACGATTAACCGAGCAATTTCCAACTCAATTACGTACTTGTATGAGTTAAACTATTTATCCCGTTTCAATAACTTACGTCCAAAATCTAAAATTAAACCGCTCAAATAAACTTGTTATTTGGACAGTTATCACAAAAATTAACTTAAGTTATAGGGACTAAAACTTTTTAGTTTGCGCTAAAACACGGTCTCCATGTTACCCCTATTCCTTGACTTAGGTAAACTACACCGCCGTTGAAAATATGACTAGCGCCATCTAGTTCTCATTGAAGAAAATTCATTCCACTAGTTTGATGAAACGAAATGGCTACCAGATAAAACGCTTTAATATTCTAGACGTTTTTATAACTCGATTTTCTACAAATATTTCTGAATGACAAATGTGATGCATAAAAGACGTAGGTTGACTGGTAGAGAAAGCCACTAATGGCGGGTTTCTATATTCAATCTCGATTCGTAAATCGCTATCCGAGATTGATTTTCAATCACACATCACACAATATTTAGATACACAATCCATTTTCTGCATTTTGTGTTTCAAAAAGCAATCCGCGGATTGATAGATCGATCGATTTTTACAATCTATCTCTGAAGAATGGATAGGCATTTTCGGATTGACATTTGTATGGAAGTGACAACAGCTTTTTCTATGTCCAAACCCTTTTTATTATAGGCATTCCGCCTTTGTTTTAGGATTTACAATAAATAAACAAAAAATAAATAAATTGTTGCGAATTTCTCATCTCAAACTTATATTTTTATGGTTTAAAAATTAATAATTTTATTAAACGGTACTATGGTAACATACAGTATCACGAATCAACGACAAACATATTTAAAATTTTCAAATTACGTTTTTTATTTAAGTTTAGGTTTTTTATAAGTTTAATGATATTGTCTATTTCACAAAACAATTATAAGTAAATTTACTATCCCCCAAATATTAATATTTTTTCGAAAGACTTGAAAAAAGGACGACGTTTACAATTCGTCTGTATGTGTTTCGTATTATTTATGGGTTAACACTCTTTTTCGTTTTAAACCCTGGTGCCTGCCATGTGGTCCCATTTCAATTTGGTCCAATTCTGACAATGGTATCCAAAAAAAACTATATGTCTTAACATTGCGTTAAGTCCGCGACAAATAAACCAATAACTTAATATCACGCCAACCGATTTCGACGATACATTCCTTATTGGAAAGGATGTACTTTCAGAGTAGTTTGATAAAAAATTGGTGAATTTATTTCGTAATATTCATACAATAATTTGTAAAATAATAGGCGTTGGCGCGTAATTGCGTTTAACGTTTTCGATTTGAAGGCGGGTTTTTGAATCGTGAATATACTTGTTTTATTAGTATTTTTAGTCTTCACTTAGCGTAATGAAATAATAACGTATGTAAGAATTGAGAACATCCTCTTTTTTAAAGTCGGTTGAAATTAAGAGAGCGACAATAATAATTTAAATGGCTGTCCGCTCCATTGACCCAATCGGCCCAGACCTAGTCCCCACAAAATAACTGTCCAATGACAACTATCACAAGTTTTATTTTCTTGGACGAACGAACACAGTTGGCCTTTACCTTCACCGGATTGAGAGGTGTCATAGCTCTTAAGTCGTAAACGACCCTCTCGGGCGCCCTCGGATCGGAATGCATACGCGTAACAAAGTAACCATTCAAGCCGGGGTTACCCCTCACCGGGGGACCCTTGTGTCGAGTTACTAGCTAATAGAGGTGTAGGCTAGGCGACCTAAGAGCTATCGCACCTCTCAATCCGGTGAAACAGTCAAGGCCAGCTTCTCTGTTCTACTCGTATATATTCGTACCGTACTTTGCGGTATTTGTTAATTGTTCGAGGTTCAAATACCTTATTTGTGCTGTCAGGTTTTTATTTTGTAAACATTGTGTTGAAGATGTTTATAAGTAAATAGATATCGTAGTATTGCCATTGCATGTATTCCATTAAAATCCTCCATAGAGGCACTCGATCTTAGTCTATTTGACAGGATGGCAAGCCACCAGATAAAGGGACCTGTTTCCGATCTCTCGCGGCGATATTGCATATTCATACACGCCGTCCTTATTGCTGTTTACTGGGTATAATATAATTGATGGCATTGCCAACAATGCGCCGAATGTCGCTGTGGCCGTTATTGGTGATGCGTCATCTTAAAGCACGACTTCGGGCCGGTATATTGTGATGTTAATTCTTGTCTTACAAATGCCAGGCGCTTGTATCTTGTAGCCATTGATTCGCGCGCCGTTTCTAAGTAATATTCATTTTACAGCAGTTCATGCTATTTGAATGAACGCATCGATGGTTAGGGCATGTTGAGACGATTACGTATTAACGAGTAAAAAAACTGTGACACTCCGAGTAACAATTATATACTTGCCTATATGGTTTATTTTTTAATTTCAATTATAAGAGCCGTGGTGGCTCAGTGTCCGGGCGGTTGGCTCTAGTTGCATAGTACGCTAGCAACCCTAGTTCGATCCCCGGTGCCGGCACCAATAAATAGTTGTTGCAATTTTATGTGCTGATTAACCACGCGCTTGGCGGTGAAGGAAAACATCGTGAGGGATACCTACATGTCTTAGAAAATTCATCTGCCGCGTGGTGGACTATGCCCTTATACTCTCTTTACAGAGAAGGGGACCCTAACAGTGGGACATATATATTATATATATAAAGGCTGTAACTTTTTTTTAAAAATTACGGTCTGTATAAGAATATGACAAAATATAAATACATTAACATATTGTTAACGCGAAACGTTAACATTTTCCCTTACCTAAAGTACTCAATGCAGGTAAAGAAGTTTTCCCTGCACAACAATTGTTTTATTTGATGGACATTTATTAATTTATTTAATACGTTACACCAACAGCATTACACAAGCATACATTGCAGTAATAAACAAATTTACAAACGATGTCCTGTTGTGTATGCCAATTTCAGGTGTATGGTGTACATAACACACGCTATTAAAATAATAATATAAATTTAATAATTAAGTAAGGCTTATAAAAATATTTTATGCACACGAGGCCCAAGGCCTCACGTACGGATCAGTGGTGGTCATCAGAACAGTGACGAAAAAACTGCAACTGCACGACAGCGTCCAACATGCTGTAGTGGCGATAACCCGACACACCGTCAGCTGTGTCTATTATACAGATGACTGTGACGACGCCACAGGAAGACTGATGACAAAGGCAGTGGCCGCATCAAGGGAGAGGATAGTGGACTACAACCTGAAAATGGCCATGAGAAACAGGGACACAGCGGTCGCGCAGAAGCTAATAGCTATGCAGCGGGGCGTCTGCGACGCGTGAACTGGAGTGATCTCTGGCCACCTCCAAATTCAGGCATTATATATAAAAAAAAAACAAAAAAAAGGAAAATAGAAACTGTAGAAGTGGCACTCTTTTAATAAATACAGAGTGAACAATTTTAAGCGTATTGGAAAAGAGCACGGACATAGGTCTGTAGTTGCGATCTAACAACAATAAAAAAATATTTTATGCACACGAGGCTCAAGGCTCACGTACGGATCAGTGGTGGTCATCAGAACAGTGACGAAAAACTGCAACTGCACGACAGCGTCCAACATGCTGTAGTGGCAATATGACTGTGACGACGCCACAGGAAAACTGATGACAAAGGCAGTGGCCGCATCAAGGGAGAGGATAGTGGACTACAACCTGAAAATGGCCATGAGAAACAGGGACACAGCGGTCGCGGAGAAGCTAATAGCTATGCAGCGGGGCGTCTGTGACGCGTGAACCGGAGCGATCTCTGGCTACCTCCAAATTCAGGCATTATATATTATATAATAAAAAAATTAAAAAATAATAAAAAAATTAAAAATTAAAAAATTAAAGTAATTGTAGAAGTGGCACTCTTAATAAATGCAGAGTGAACAATTTAAGTGTATTGGAAAAGAGCACGGACACAGGTCTGTGGTTGCGTTCTAACAATAATAAAAAAGTAGCGGAAATTCTTGGCAATGTCGAGTGTGACAGTAGGCTGGTTCTACATTGCGGCACATTCAGCCCTGTAGTTCTGGGCTCTCAAGAATAAGACTACGGCATCCCCTGCCTGTCGTACAAGGCGACTAAAAGGGTCTTCGGGTTCACTGGGCGACAAGGGGCCTTTGTCGTCCGCCAAAGTGGACCCGGGAAGAAGGCGACATCGGCTGGGCCGTGTCGACTTGCACTGCGAGGGCACAGGGGGGGAGGGAATACAGTGCAGAGGGGCTCCGGTGCGTTCCACTGGAGATCCCGGAGCCCCTCACCATGCCCCGAGGAAGGGCCAGTGGAGGTTTTAGTGGGTAAAAACTCCACATAACCGCCGCCTTCCCCCCAGAAGGCGGGGTATCTTTTTGGAAATTTCCTCCCCGTTACCAAAAAAAGATTACGGCACATTAAAAATCCTACACCAACGACTCCTTGGATATTTAAAAGACACTCAAATGTGAATTTTTTTGAGTATCAGTCTACTTTTTAGTTCGCCATTGAACATGTAAACCTATTGTTTACTATCCGGTTAAAAACTTGGTCAATCAAATGTAAGGTAAAATAATGTTATGAGAAACGAGAGCGGATCTCCAGTAATGTTATTAAAGTGGAACACTTAAAGTTAACTTAAGTGTATGTGTTTAAAGATAATAAATATAAATTGGCCGGTATGCCGCCATTCCAATGAAATATTCACCTTATATGTTAATTAAAATTGTTACTTTGATCATTACGTAGAAAAAATAAAGAAAAGACGTTAATTTATGCGCGTGTTAATATTATTTATTATTTAATTATATATAGATATGTATATATACTCAGGGATATAACAAGTTATAGCCTAAGTTGCTGGCCTCAGTCTTTCCGTCCAAGTACGACATGGGAGCCATCAAGAGTAGAGTGAATAGGCACTAAACTAGCGCGTACCATCTTTCGACTATATCACCACTTAACACCAGGTGGGATCATGGTCAAGCGCTAGTTTACAGGCATAAAAAAATAATGGTTAAGTGATTGGCTTTGCTTTCATTAGTTAGGTGTTCGAATTAGAGCGTTTATTCTTCATCAAAATTTATTACATAAATGATTGTTCAAGAGGGAAATAAATCGCACGCGCGTACAGCTCTCTCTTAAATAAAATTAAAAATTAAAAAAATCATTTTATTTACTGAAAATACAGTTTTAAAAAAATGTTGAGCCATTTTCCTGTTCTGCAAGAACCTCTTTTGCGAGGGTCTCTTCCAGAGAGTTCCACTGTTCTCCTGCGCTACTGTGGTCCACGACGAGCCGCCTATTCTTACTATTTCATCTTGCTATCGCGTCAAGCGGCGTCCTCTACCTCGGTTTCCTCGTGGGCCATCCCATCGGGTTACTTTTACAGTCCACCTTTGGTCTTTCATTCTAGCAACATGACCAGAGCATTTCCACTTCAGTTTTTGTGCATAGTTCAGGGCGTCAACCGCTTAAGTTGTTTCTCGGATATATATGTGACATCTCTTTCTTGCCCCTACATTAATATATGAAAGGTAGCTCTCTATCTTTCTATCTGCACTAACTTCTCCCTCTCAACTTCTGACGCGCCTCACCCGACCACACTTTTGGTAACCCCTTCACTAACTTAAACGAGTTCAAAGTCAGCTAAAATTGGAATCCAGAATCTGACTATCCTATTTTATTCTAGAACATTCTTCATCATCACTGCGTATAAATATCCTATCGCATATATAATGACTATAACAGGGTATAATATACGCCAATGGCTGCACGTCCGCAGTGAATTCGATGTGATCATTGTAATTTCTGCAACGCCGCGCGTTGGGACATGTTTTCACGGAGCTAACAATGTGAGAGCGGCACAGAGACCATAAATTGTAGCGACAAACGATGCACATAATCTTATCACAATCATTTTCGTAACTAGATCCGATTGCCGTTCATATGTGGAATGTTTTATTCGAGAGTGAGGCGTGAATTGAAAAAAATTTATTAACCTACGAGTAGCTTGGAATCCTAACTTCAATGAGCTCATTAACGTTTCTATCTGTCTTTTGTCTAGTACAGCAATAACAAGCCTCATTACTAGCGAGATGTGAAATATAACCGTGAGCAAAATATAATGAGTCGGTTAAGAAAGTTTGAATATCTCGGAAGATAAAGACGCTAGCGAAATGAAATAAATAGTGCATGATAGACAATTAAATATTTTTTTAAATTGATTTATATTAAATTACAAAACATAAATTTAAACGAAAAAGATATCCTTTTTACGTAAACTTTGAAAAATTTATTACTATTTTTCATTCAATTTTATTTTTATTTGAATTTTAGTACTTGGTGTTGCCTTCCTGCGGTGATATAATAAAAACCAAATAAAATTTAATGAAAAATACCGTATTGTCATGCACTATTTATTTCAGTTAGCTAGTCTATATCTTCCGAGATATTCAAACTTTCATAACCGACCCTTTATTTGTGCTCACGAGTGTATTTTAATATACATGGGGTATATACCAAGCAAATACAGGACTTATTTTATAAGAACTAATTTATTTATTACAGAACAGAATGTGTAAGATTACTTATTTTTCTTACGTTAATATAATTTTAAACTAACTTGATTAGGTAGTTAACTTTTAACATGTCTGTTTTGTTAATCAAATTTAGAAATTATCGTGTGTTATGTCCAAAGTACAAGTACCCTCCTATAAAGGAAAATATTGTTAAAATTACTTTAATAGGTAACGATATTTTACCTAAATAAAAGCTTCGTGGATCTTGCATACATACTGCAGAATATCGTCCTACAACTAACGGATACATTCAGAAATTGTGCGAAGTGTGGGACGTGGAATTATTGTCAGCGGCGGATAATGTGGTGAGATTATTTTCTCTTCGATGCATCGTACACTGCCTTGCATGGATAGGTTTTAAATAATACTATTCCCTTTTCGGGTATCGGCAAATTCTATTATAGACTGTGACATGTTCTGGAGGTTAATCCCTCACTGTGTCCTCGCCAGTGCAACGCGACACGGGCCAGCCGCTGTCGCCTTCTTCTCGGGTCCACTTTGGCAGACAACAAACGCCCCCACTCTTGATAGATAGATAGATAGCCAAGTGTTATGAATTATAAATTACCCTTGTCGCTCAGTGAACCCGAGGCTCCATTTAGTCGCCTTCTACGACAGGCAGGGTATACCGTAGTCTTATTCTACAAGCCCAGAACTACAGGGCTGCGAAACTAGGGTCCTATCCCAATAAAATTCCGACGGGACATAAGTGAAGTCAAATCCTTTCAAACATAAACAAAATTTCAAAATTTTTAAGTTTTTAATGGACCTAAATGTTATTGTTAATGTCGCTATAATGGATAGACCCAGTTTAATTTTTAAACATCAAAAAAAGAGGGAGATTCTCAATTCGTCTGCATGTTTTTCTTTATGTTTGATACTTTTTTATCTTTTTTTCGTTTTATATTACCTTACTTACCTTTATTCTCCATTCTTTCTACGCTACAGCATTTTAAAGTACAACGTAAAGTGTATTGTGTGATGTTTTTTTTAAAATGGTGTACGTTTTCTTGCAACCACTTGTACGCGGGTAATTCTGTATCATGTGCGGATAACGGCCGAGTATTACTGGGCCGTGACGTCACAGTCAATAAGTATCACACGGCCGGCGATTCGCACTGTCATCTATTTGTCAGAGAACTACGCGAGCATTTGGTGCTTGGGGAGTGGGAAATTACGCCCGGGTATACTGAGCGGCTTTCTTTTAACCGATTACAAAAATGGAAGCTCCCAATCTTTTAAAAACATTTATTTTTTAACTAGCGTACCTAGCCCGCTTCGCCATGCTAGTTTATGCTTTATTTTATTGAAACAATAAACTTACAATATATTAAATTATTAATTTCTCTCCGTATTCATTCTCTTCTATTCTCTTCTCGAGTGGTTGAAGAATATTACCTACACCTAGGTACATACAATTGTACTTTACTTAATATGGTTCATAATAACATAAATATACACATCGCATATGTCATTACAAATTTGGGTTATAAAACAATAGAATATCATCATAGTAAAAAAAGCTGTTTGTCACCAAACTTTACAGGATTACTCGCCAGATGAATCTGAAGATTCCCTGAAAGTTTCATTGAAATCGATCTAGCCGTTTCGAAGCCTAAATGGAACATAACCACACACTTTCTCTTTTATATATTTGTGGATATACCGGATATACTGAGCGGCCATGTTTTTTACCGATTATAAAAAAGGAAGTTCATAATATTTTAAAAACACTTATTTTAAACGTTTGTGCATTCATAGCGCCGTCGTTTGCGTTGTTTGCTTTCAAGTAAATTTTGACACAACACTTCTAATCCCAAATCCAAAGAATTGTATGGCTTTTTTGACAGATCAGACAGACAGATTAGAATGATATGGCGATAAGAAGTTGCTTTAATAGAAGTTCTGATTGAAATGTCTAAGCGCTCGGTCAATTCCAAAAATCCATATTAACTGGCGGCCTCCTGACCAATTATCGTAAGTCTTTTCCTTCGAAAATAAAAGACATGGCGATCGTTTATCGATTAGATGATTTAGTCATTTGCAACAATTTTCATATAAAAACAATTAAATATTTTAATAAAAAGTTATAACCATACTTGCGATTCCGATATCTTTATACGGAGACACGTTTCCAAGTAACAACAGCTAAGATTTATCACTCGACAAATCTCGTGACAATGCACTCATACTTCGTGATGCCTTGTTTAAAGGAGCCCTTGTAATATCATACTAGCGACTTACAAAAGGTTATTTGTTCTAAACTATCGTAGCACGAAACAGGCGTACAATTACAAATCAGCCTCCCATGGCACAAGTTATTAAACATAACATTCTATGCGTAAGTTTTACAGACAATTTACTTGAACAAATTATAACGAACGGGCGCAAGTTACAGGAGGACTTGATACGAATTCCCCGGCCAGGGCTGCTTGCTATTTGCCAGTGACGTTTCATTATGAAGCCGATGTATTAGTCATATCAATTATCACTCCATCATTACTAAATACGCCAAATAGTAAAACACACCCGATTGACGTGCCAGTGTTTCGTCATCGTTACACTATAGTCGGACTAATCAAGTAAAATACTACTAATAATAGACAAATTTCGACCACTATGATGCCAATGCAACTTCATTTATGCATACATTATGAAATCAAATTTCATAATTAACGTTCATTGGTATCTTATCATATTTTGCTAGTTTTGGCAATCTGCTAGCTCAGTAGTGCCGCTATGGTTTTCCAATGGCGTACCACTGACACACCAATAATGCTGCTTTTATTGATTATTTGCGAGACATTTCAATCAATGGATATCATTTACCACTCGCACGGCTGGAGAAAACCTACAAGTGTTATTAAATTTTCCAAGTCATGTGAAGTCTGCCAATCCGCACTACGGCCGCGTGGCGGACTATGCTCTTATACTCTCTTTACAGAGAAGGACTTTGCCCAGCAGTGGGACATAAATAGGCTGTAACTTTATACATATAAATTTAATACATCTCAAAAAATTAAATTAGCAGATAAAGGTTAATGTCGCGATGACAAAATAAAGGTGATAGATTGGTTACATAGTGAAATGTCATTGGTAAATAGCAGACTCGAGGGAAAGGACAGTTATGTTATTTTTATGTGCAATAAGTTTAAGTATGTACCCAATTTGGAATTCTATTTATTCACCACTACCACACAGACTCGTGCATAAATGTAGACACGCACGCAAGTAAGAACGGCACTGTTATGCTCAACTACCCTTTACCCCATAGAGAACTCTACGTTTACCCTCCATAGCTGATACCTTGTACCACAGTCCAGGTTGGAGGCGCAGGCTGGGCGCAGCGGGGCGCGACCACTGACAGTAACAGACATACGGTTAACCTTTAGATTAAGATGTGAACCGGCGCATAATGGCTTAGAGATGTGCCCAGCAATATTGTTACTCCTATGATATATACACGGATGCTGCGTTGTTTCATCTGTCTAATGCTGGCTTTCAATGGTATTTTCAAGCGACATCAAAAAGGAGGATTCATTCGGATCCATTTTTTTAAGTTAAACTTCTTATGGCGCTTTATACAAGAGTAATGAGAGTGAAATTTTAGGATTTTTTTTGACGAACTACATTTGGCCTTGACTGCTTTACCGGATTGAGAGGTGGCATAGCTCTTAGGTCGCTTAGCCTGAACCTCTATCACTCTTAACTCGAATTAAGGGTCCCCAGTGAGGGGTAATCTCGGCTTGGACGGTTACTATGTTACGCGTAAGCATTCCGAACCGAGGGCGCCCGAGAGGACCGAACCACGACTCGGTCGGTTGCTATTTTAAACATAATCTAAGGGACATTAAAAAGCACTTTAATTTGTTAGAATGTTTGGTGGCAGTTTCGAAAAACTGTCGAGATGTCTGCTTAATGCATTATGATATTGTCGGTAATCGTTTTTTTTTGTTAACGGGGAGGAAATCTTCAAAAAGATATCCCGCCTTTTGGGGAGAAGGCGGCGGTTATGTGGGGTTTTTAGCCACTAAAACCTCCCCGATGGCCCTTTCCTCGGTGCATGACAAGGGGCTCCGGGATCTCCAGTGGAATGCACCGGAGCCCCTCTGCACTGTGCTCAAGGAGAGCACGTCCCGGGAGGGAGGGGAAGGTTGCTACTGAGTCTACTGAGAGCCTAGAACTACAGGACTGATTGTTGGTAACCCTGTATCAACGTGGAGCTCGCGATTACGTACGAACCACGTCGCACCCGTTGCTCGTCGCAGGAAACCGATTCTGTATTACTTGTAATCTATGGACATGTAAATACAGCGACAACATTTTACATGCGACAGTTTTAACAATGTTAAAGGCGTAGGAGTAATAATAAACGATTGTTTAACATAATCATATATTTCGGCGAAACAGGTCCCGTACTTTCAATGTTCGCTCGCGTGCGTCCAATGAGTTATTGTGACAATTTCATTTTACGTAAACCATAATTTGCGTTTGCCGTTTAATAGCTGTCACGGCTCCCTTTCGTTCATTAAAGTAAAAAAAAATCACACAGCTCGCGAAACGTTTCTCTTACAACCGCGTACAATTACTATACGCGTTGTTAAATACATGATTATACTTACAATTCTCGGTATCGTGTTTTTTGTTTTCACAGACGTGGAGAAAAAAAAAAGTCGATCTCAAAAGGCGCGGCCCAAATAATTAGACCTGCCTGACATATAAATCATCTTTCGAAAAAATATTTATGAGGCTGCACAATCGGGTGGTCATTTTAGGCTGGTTGACCAGTTCATGATATAATCTATAAAATGATTTAAACATGAAGCGGAAAGAAAGTCAATGATAGTTAACCTCAATTATAATTCTTGCTTTCCAAAAATTCGAGTGTCGTTTAGACTTCACGACTGAAGTAAAACTTCGTTAGCTCCATTTAAGCGTCAATAGCCTAATGGTTTAGGGTACGGCCTGCGAATCATAAGGTCGTGGGTTCGAATCCACCATTCGAATATTGCCGTGAACCATGTCCAAGCACAAACTAAACTGTATAAGGCACAGGTGCGGCCTCATATGGAATACTGTTCGCATCTCTGGGCGGCGGCTCCCCAATACCAACTTCTTCCGTTTGACGGTGTACAACGTAGAGCTGCTCGAATAGTCGACGATCAGGGTCTTTCCGATCGACTCGACCCTCTGAGTCTGCGAAGAGATGTCGGTTCTCTTTGAATCCTGTATCGCATTTACCATGGGGAGTGTTCTGAGGAATTGTTTGGAATCATCCCAGCTACCGATTTCCATTACCGCACATCTCGGCAGAATTCCAAATTCCACCGCCACCATCTTGATGGTTGGCGTTCAACGACTCTACGTTTTTCGCGTAACTTTCGCCCACGCACTGCCAACTTGTGGAATCAACTGTCGCCAGCGGTGTTTCCGAACGTTTACGATTTAGGGAACGAGCTTATTCCTATCTCAAAGGTCGGCAACGCACGCACGCTCCTCTGGTGCTGTGGATGTCCATGGGCGACGGAGATCACTTAAGATCAGGTGAGCCGTATGCTCGTTTTTTTTCTTCTCTTTTCATATTAAAAAAACAAGCTTAAGCTTAGTTGGAATGGTTAACAAGATTGTTAGTAATATTTCTGAAAAAAAAAGAAATATTGCTAGCGTTCTTTAAAAAAAATATATATATATTCTATATTCATTTATATACATTTCACAAATTAAACAGAAATCCATGTAACTATTGCAGCACATATTTTTCGTAATCAGTGACTCCCAAACTAAGCAGACGCTTGTATCTTGGGAGCCAGAGTTGCATTGTAAAATTTGCTTTGGAAAATTTTGGTCTTTCATCTTTTAATGTAATAAATAAATATATGTAAACTTATATACACTGTTCAAGAGAGAAAAATGTGTACGCACACTGCTCTCTCTTGCTCTTACAGTTTGACATAGACCATAGGTCTACACTGTCTCATAGATGATACGAAACGTTGTGCGGCTGTGAGAGAAAAATGTCTGCTTGCACTTCTCTATACATCGTCTATTTCTTTCTTCATTAACTTATATCTCCTTAGAAGGAGATAGGAATCTGGTGTCTATGGCCATCCAACATTGATGGTTTTCTTTCTCCTTCATGTGTTCCTATTTGTCTATGTTTATTCAATAAACCCTGCCTGGGTTACCGAAACGGGCCGAACGGGAAAGACCCTAATAAGAAAAATTTAAAGAATCTATAGCTTTTGATATTACCCTCCAGCGGTAGCAAGTGTATCTTTAATTTTTGTATCTCGCCATAGCATCGCTATCGCTGTGAATCGTGCATAAAGAGTACAGGTGTTGTTAATTTAGAGCACCAAATATATGCATGAATATAATCACTTCGCATAATACAAGCGCTCTTGCGGCGCATTAACACTGTATTACCGTTAACCGGAAAAACAGTTTATATTTAACCGGGTATCGGTTAATTTTGCTCGAGATACTTAGATGTATCAACATTTTGATTTATATTATTTAACTACCAAAGTACAGGGAAGACGTACGAGCAACGACACGACCTCAACAGGTGGAGGTCACGACCCTCAGCAATGAGGAAGACGACGGTACTTTACTATCATTAACGCTATCCTATTAGATTTGTGGACCTTCAAGAAACGTTTCAAAGTCTGGCAACACAAGTGCAGCGCTTTCGTAGATGTTGATGGTGATGATGGTGAGCCTTAAGCTCGTCTTTTTTTTCTGACGAACTACACAGATTGGCCAGAGAAGCTGGCCTTGACTGCTTCACCGGATTGATAGGTGGCATAGCTCTTAGGTCGTTTAGCCTGAACCTCTATCGCTAGTCACTCGACACAAGGGTGTGGGGTAACCTCGGCTGAAACAGTAAGGGCCGGTCTCTCTGGACAACTGTGTAGTTCGTCATTAAAAAAAAATCGGTGATGCGAACCTATAAGATTTTTCCCAACCTGATAGCTCAACGCAGCTAAAGAAATTTTCACTTCAAAAATAAAAATGGCAGCTTATTGAATATAACCTCTTTTCAACAAAAAAAAAATCAATTTCGACTTATAAACAACATAGTTATAAGTGTGCAAACAAAAGAGTAATACAACTGAATTGAGAACTTATTCCTTTTTTGAAATCGATCGAGTACAAGATCCAGCCTGAAGACCTGTGCATCCGAAAAGCATATTTTAAAAAGTTATTATTTCACAACAAACGACGCGTCAATAACTAAGAATGGACAGACGTACGGACGGATTTGCGAGGCGGTGGGCAGTGTAACTCAAAAATACAACAAATGGATTCGCGCAGAGTTAAGAATCTTAAAAAGGGATACCTAGTCGACATATTTTTTTTTAACATATTTAAATTAATAAGATAAGGCCACTCAAATCGAAATAATAAGTTTCCATTCATACATTCTTATACTAACAAGTCCCGTATGCTTCTCTGGGACAGGATAACGCTGTATCGGAGGCAGAGCGACGGATCCTGGTCCAGCAGATCGGGCTAGCCTCTCCCCGCCGGTGACAGTAGCGGCTGCACTGGCGGGGAAATCTAAATGGAAGGCGCTTGTCTCCTTCTGTGAGTCAGTAATGACGCAGAAGGAGACCGCCGAACGGGATCGGGACAGGGCCGATCCCGTTCGGAGATGGCGCAGGTGAGCCGGTGGCAGGCCGGCCCGCAGCCCTGTAGTACTGGGCTCTCAAGAATAAGACTACGGTATACCCTGCCAGTCGTAGAAGGCGACTAAAAGGGGCCTCGGGTTCACTGGGCGACAAGGGTGGGGGCCTTTGTCGTCCGCCAAGGTGGACCCGGGAAGAAGGCGACACCGGCTGGCCCTTGTCGCCTTGCACTGCGAGGGCACAAGGGGGAGGGAGTAACCTCCCCCCCGGGAAGTGCTCTTCTTGAGCACAGTGCAGAGGGGCTCCGGTGCGTTCCACTGGAGATCCCGGAGCCCCTCACCATGCACCGAGGAATAGGCTTCTAATTTTTTATTCAATTACCAAGAAAAAATCTGTATTCTATTGTAATTATATAAAAAAAATCGATTTCAAATCGATTCAAACTTGCTCTTTGTATTTCCGAATTGTCGGAAGAAAGAAATAGAATGAATCAGAAACTAGACTCTCGTCAAAGTACTCTAAAATACATCTTTTCCAATAACAAAATAAACATCTAAATTGGATGGTGTGATATTAGGTCACAAACGGTCCATTTTTGATACACATTTATATTTATAAAAGAGAAAGTGAACGGCTGGACCGACTGCAATGAAACTTTCAGGGAAACTTCAGATTGACCTGGCGAGGAATACTGTAAAGTTCGATGACGATCGGAGTCCTCTTCTTGAACTGTCAAATACAGCTTTTATTTACTATGATGATATTCTATTATTTTATAACCCAAATTTGTATTGAGTAGTAATTATGTACATAGATCTTGACTCGCTCGAGAAGAGACTTGTATTATTAGAATTATATAGAATGAACGCGGTAGTTAAATTAAACATTTAATGATAAGTTTAAGACGACAACTTAAGATAACCAACAGACTGTCCACCCGCTACAGGCGAGTCCTTAGCTACTTTGGTCACATTGCCCGAAGGCAACCAGATAATTTAGAGAAAATGGTTGTTGTAGGGAAAATCGAGGCCAAAAGATCACGGGGCCGATCACCTACTCGCTGGTCTGACCAAATTAAAAACATTGTTGGACTCGACATTCCGACCGCGATGAGAGAAGCCGAGGACAGAGCAGTGTGGAAGCAGCTCGTCGACGTCTCGGTGAAAGCGCTTCAGGATAAGCACGACCTTCAGAAATGAAGAATACGATGAAGAAGAGATAAGTAAGTTTATTGTTTAAATAAGATTAAGCAAAATCTAGCACGGTGAAGCGGGCTAGGTACGCTAGCTACTTGATACAAATTTAAAACTTATATGGTTTTGTCATGGATACCGCTGTCACAATTGTACCAGCGAAGAAACAGACATTTAGCACTCAAACTTCTCGTTCAATCTTACTGCGCAAACACATAATTATATTACGCGAATCACTCCAAATAATGAGAATCAAACTAAATTACGTCATTTGGAATTGTATGGCATTAGCAATTCCAATCGACTTCTATTTCATAATCTAAAAAAAAAAATTGTACCAAATTGAAGGTACCACATGAAAGACACAAAGCTTTCAAACTAAAAAGTATCATCAAAATCGCATCACTCAATCGAAAGTTATAAGGTAACTGACATAAAAGCATACAGACGAATTGCACCTCCATTTTGGAAGTCGGTTGAAAAAAGTATCAACATAAAAATTATCCAATTTGTTGCAGTAGTTTAGTTTTGCGCGTAGATATATTCCGGCGAGTAATTTTTATTTATATAGATTATATTTATGTCATGTTTGGTAACCAGAGATAGCAAGAACCTTTCACATCAGATTAGGTCCCTAATGTGACATGATATAAACTTATCGCTGTACATCAGGCACAACATTTAGCAAGTGATTATTAAATGTAAGGTTTTTTTATGTTTCTGTAAAGTACAAATGAGATGTTATGTCGGCGTGGTAAATACGAAGTGACAGGTATTCACAGTAGTTGTCAGTTTTACCGACTCTTTCTTGGAAAGGCCGAGTGGTATTAAAGTATCAGGATTTCTTCTTATTACTTAAAAAATATCTTACGTCTTTTTTAACTCAACCTAAAAATTTCACTTTTTTTGTTAACCGGGAGGAAATCTTCAGAAAGATACCCTCCTTCTGGGGGAAGGCGGCGGTTATGTGGGGTTTGACCCACTAAAACCTCCCCGGTGGCCCTTCCTCGGTGCATGGTGAGGGGCTTCGGGATCTCCAGAGGATCGCACCAGCCCTCTGCACTGTGCTCTTTGGAGAGCACGTCACGATGACGGTTTGGCACGGTTTATATTTTTTAAAATATCTATTATATTGTAAATATTTTTTTATTAGGTATTGATATATTTCTATTAGTAATTGAATAAAATACTATCTTGTCTGAATATTTTAAAGCCGCGGTAGGGTAAGCGTATTTAAAGCGTGGGTCGACTATGTCGTAATTCTGACTTGTTATGGACTTTGTTGTGATTATTTACGACCATTTAAACAAACAGAGGTCTACGTCGTTCTTTTAACGCCTAATGAGAGCACTCATTGTATTATGGCGTGTGAGTACGCGTTAAGGATGCGCTACATCGATAACTATAGACGGGCAAATCAAAAAATATTTGTGCCACCTTTGGTTTTTTAAATGTATAATTGCTTTTTCTAGGCCAAAGCTTGAGAGGTGGCCGCACCTCTAGAGAGCTTAGCCTGGTTTTACACAACGAAATACATAGCTTGAAGCAGATTTTTTTTTAATCTTTCAAAAATCATCATCAATCAAAGGAAGGTATAATTACGAATAATACAAACGAAACGGTTAACTTATCTATTTGATTAAAAAATAATACACTTTAAGTGTATAACAATGTCCTGATATTTAATTGTAATAAACACACAATACACTCTCACAATCACACACACACATATATATATATATATATATATATACACTACACATTCGCATTAAAGCTCATCTTTGTCTGTAGTTCTTTTCCTTTCTTCTTTTTGCACACATTTTTTATTTTTCGGATATTTTAATATCACAAAGAGACATTCAAATTTTATTTATTTGTATAGATATATAAACCTGTAATACTTTCTTAATATCTGTATAATACATTATAACAACTGTTTACTATATAAAATTTGTTGTATGTTATGTTTCCCTCATCACCCGTTTCCCCATCAAGGAAAACACAATTTCCTTCAAAACTACTTTACAAAGGGAATGTGTTCAAATCGCATCATAGCGCCCCACGCTCCACCGACAGCGCTAACCTCACTTAAGCCAGTAAACGGCGCGATTGTAACAAGCATGCCGGAGAAAGCCAATCCGCCCTATTTCCGTCGCTTTGCCACAATCAACACGGCTGCCGAGGAATTTCCGCCGCCGCCCGCGATCGACGGCTGATAATGAAAATTGAGCAGTTGATTGTTTTGAGTGCGAAACACTTATTAACCGTCCATACGCCAAACATGCCTTTTTTTGTGGGGTTTTTACCCACTAAAATCTCCCTGGCCTCCCTCCTCGGTGCATGGTGGTCTGGAATCTCCGGAGGAACGCACCGGAGCCTTCCTGCACCGTGCTCTTAGGAGAGCACGTCCTGGGGAGGAGGTTACGAGGTTACTCCCTCCGGTCTGCGAATCGTAAGGTTGTGGGTTCGAATCCACCATTCCCATTGGAAACAGTAGCTTTCAAATATAAAAATCGGTTCAAACATAAAAAAACGTGCAGACGAATTGAGTACCTTCCTTTCTTGAAGTCGGTTGAAAAATTGCATAATCATTGCTAACTTTTACTTCCCTTATTGGCTTAATATCTTGTTAATGAATAAGATAAGATATGTTAACTTAGTCACACGGCGACTTAAGCTTAAATGAACTTTACTTTCGCAACAAGTTACACATTCCTCTTAACTTATATGGTAGTTAAATAATGTAGTATGTAAAGTGAACTGCTTTAGAAAACCTACCATATAATAGTTGCAGTGCGCAGTTTAAGTGGGTTGCAAGCATAATCGATTGGATGGAGAAAGGCGTAAGAAGTGTCGAGAAATTAAAATACGTTCCCTTGTGCCTTAAGTTAATACAGATTAGAAAATCAAAATGCATACATAGGTAGGTAAATCCTTTATTGCACCAAAGTATTTGTACAAAGACTTTAGTAAGAGCAGGCTAACGGCAGTGGCGTTAAAAATAGCGTTTTAAAAATATAGATAAATGAAAATACAGTTACATATACCTACATAGACACTTCAATTTAAATGTAATAATATACATATACATAGAATACATAAACGGCAATATACCAGTTTGTTCTTTTCATTTTTTGAGTATAAAGTATTCTGATATACGCGATTTAAACACTAGTTGACGAAGCCTCCCTAATCTCAATCGGAATCGGATATAAAACTATTCCATAGTTTTATAGAATCTTTATAATAAACTTTCCTTTTAAACTTGCAAATGGTCTTATTTAGAACCCTGAGCATCTTTTCTAGCTTTTCCTATACCGTCGCGGTTACCTAGACCATCACGATACCAATTGTTAAGAAGCAGTGTATCCAGGTCCAACCTAGGCCTTTAAATAGACTTACTAGAGATATTAACTCATTATCAAAATCTAATAATATCGCTCTCTTTTATCATATTTCTTTATTATAAACATAACATATACTAACTAATAAAGAAATATTTACAATTTAATAGATATTACAAAATATTTACAAAAAATATAACTGTGCCAAACCGTCGTCGCTTAGCGGCGTGCCCAGAAGGCTGGTAGCATTGCCACGTTGTCTGGCAACGCTTAGCCTCTGTGCAAATTATAAGCCAGCCCTCAGGTCACCAGATGTGTCGACCAACTTCTTAGCTATCACATTAAAATGGTGCACTAGAATCCCACGGACCCAAACTTTCTACCCCAAACGGCTCAAATATGAAACCTGTATCAAGATTAATTTTTTACTTAGTTAATTTTAATTTAAAGATTAGTTTAAATTTACTTTTTGTGTTATTTTTCAGTTATATTTTAATATTGTCAGTCGCTATTTATTCATAGCATGCAGTCTTCACCTATAACTACGATGACATTAACCATGTAAATTTTCCACTGTTTTTGTATATTGTATGTTAAAAATATTCATTGTGTTGGTATTCAATAAATAAATAAATAGCTGTACAGTTAAAAGAATTGCCATAAAAATTCGTGTGACATTTGGGGAACGTTAGAAATTTGTTATAGAAGGTTCGGTTATTCGGTTCGTTCGTAGAATGCTATGTAACATACTAAGTGTGAGTACGTCTCGCCTGTTACGGATGTTGAGCCACTTCAGCTGAGTGTAAAACATGGTCGTATTTACGTATTCCGAAGATAAACCTTATACATAGACTAAGTCGTTTAAGTATACATACTACAAAGTATTTTTTCTTAATAAATATAATCTACTTTATATAACGACCTCTCAATTTTCCCATATATCCCCTAGTTGTCAGTCTTAGTATATTTACTTAGTATACTTCAAATCGAATCAGTGACGGATTAAACAATAATACTACGCGGGGACAATTTTACCTAAATTCTGATTCTTCTTCTGCATTCGTGCTCGTTGTCGTTAAAGAGCCGTAGATTATCATGAACCTACCAATTTCTCAATCAACAAACATTCTTGTGCATATAAATTTTCTGAACCCAACGTCCTATGCCAACAAAATGATTATGGAACCTTATTGAAAGCAAACCCCTCAAAAAAATTAAAATCGGCTCATAAATGACAGCTTTATGAGTAATTAAACTCTTTTGTTGTTGAAGTGCTTGAAAAACTCCTTTTTTTTGAAGTCGGTTAAAATGCAAAAAGCTACCGTTAGATTTTAAATATAAATTTATTATTACTAGTGGTCACCTTATTTTTTTTATGACGAACTACACAGATTGGCCAGAGAAGCTGGCCTTGACTGCTTCACCGGATTGAGAGGTGGCATAGCTCTTAGGTCTTACTATGTTACGCGTAAGCATTCCGATCCGAGGGCGCCCGAGAGGGCCGAACCACGACTCCGTCGGTAACTATTTCACGGATAATCTAAGGTACATTCGAAAAGCTAAACTAACTTTGAGTGCCACTTCGGGCAGCGTTGGCGCTGGGAGAAGAAGTGGCCGAAGAAACTCCAGCAACGCTCCTAACATCTAGGGGGTGGGGCCTGCCCATAAAATAGCGGTAACGCGCGAGGATTATTCGCAACCTCCGACGGTCGCGAATGGAGGGTCACCCTAAAGACGAAATCTTACTTAGGAAATACAGCACTGAAATCACAAATATTACGCAGGACGTTAATTATTTAGTGAATCTAGCAGACATTATTAATCATTCGTCAGTCGCCATTACTTAACCGTTGCCAAGCAAGCGTATAATATCGTAGCGTGTGTAATGTTTATTTTTATATCACTCCTCTATATAAACTATAAGTTTAGCAAATGTCACAATCCTCCGTATACGCAATTTTCGTAAGAACCTTTGTAACTCACAAAGTTTTTCCTTCACCTATTAATACAGTGATTTGCTCCGACGTGATTCACGTTGATGTCCGTGACCGACAGCGGCGACACGTGACAGAAACGAGAATACGGAACCAGAAAGAGGAACGGGCCGTTTGGCCCTCAGGGGCGACAACACATGATCGACGCACAATCAACCTCTGAATCATTAATCAAAAACAGATCAGGGTCTTCATATCATTGACCTGTTAAGGCGCTTTACGTAAAAAATATTAACTGTTTTATTTTATGACGAACTATACAGATTGGCCAAAGAAGCTTTGACTACATCACCGGATTGAGAGGTGGCATAGCTCTTAGGTTGCTTAGCCTGCAGCCCTGTAGTTCTGGGCTCTCAAGAATAAGACTACGGTATCCCCTGCCTGTCGTAGAAGGCGACTTAACTCGGGTAACGACTCGGGTTCATTGGGCGACAAGGGTGGGGGCCTTTGTCGTCCGCCAAGGTGGATCCGGGAAGAAAGCGATATCGGCTGGCCCGTGTCGTCTTGCACTGCGAGGGCACAGGGGAGGAGTAACCTCCCCGGGAAGTGCTCTCTATGAGCACAGTGCAGAGGGGCTCCGGTGCGTTACATTGGAGATCTCGGAGCCCCTCACCATGCACCGAGGAAGGGCCACCGGGTGGGTTTTAGTGGGTAAAACCCCCATAACCGCCGCCTTCCCCAGAAGGCGGGGTATCTTTCTGAAGATTTCCTCCTCGTTAACAAAAAAAGGTTGCTTAGCCTGAATTAACGCTAGTAACTCGATACAAGGGTCCCCGATGAGGGGTAACCTCGGCTTGGACGGTTGCTATTTCACGGATAAGACATTCAAAAGCTAAACTAACTTTGAGTGCCACTTCGGGAAGCGTTGCCCCTGGGAGAAGAAGTGGCCGAAGAAACTCCAGCAACACTCCTAAAATATGCCATAAAACAGCGGTAATAGATGAAATCCGATCCGATCGCGAACCGAGAGGACCTCAACTTGGGCGGTTACTCTATTTGCGACAGCGTTCCTGTCCAAGGTGGGTAGCTCTTATCGGCAATGTAGCAAGACATTTAATAGCAAGACAAGTTTTAAATTTCTAGTACACGATTGCCTATGCTACTGCTATATATTAGCGCTATTTAAAAGCTATTAAATTCTCATACAAGCCCTGTCAAAAGAAATTCTATCCCGTCACATCTGTTCCTCCAGCCAATTTAAGTCATATCCGCAGTAGAATTGCTCAAAAAGGGACGTGCGGGAGGGATATTGGCAAAATTTGTTTTGAAACTTTTTGATTGATACCCTAATTGATTGACAGGATGGGTGGTCCTGTACAATATGGAATAGTGGTGTATACAAGTATAAAATCATTTCGCTAAATAAGCTAGACACTGGCTAAAATTTATGCGTGTTTTATGGCTATGGGTTCGCCACCTATCACATGTAAGAACTAATAGGATTGATAAAAAGAAGACAGACCTAAATCTATCTTCCCGTTAAAAAGGTGGTTATAAAGACGTGAGAGCTTATATATACATTAATCATGGAGGAAACTTACTTTGAAGTGTGAGCTTCCTTGCTCATCATCACACACATTAGTTATTACTATCTTTCATTACATTAATTTACCAATTTGTTAAATTAACACGAGATTCTACTTGGTTTCAGTTCTTCGAAGTTCAGTGGTGTGGATTTTTTCGTTAATATCCTTCTTGAGTTGTTGACTATGAGATAGAGTCTCCAGTGCGTTGCTCCAGTTTAGAGATACGGACTTATGAATATTTGTGAGCGATATTGCCGCTCTTAGTTTATTTTTCTTTACCATGGTGGGAATGGGGAAGTGCAAATCCGCATAATGTGGCATTACATCAAAAGAAAATTCTGTTGTGTCCCTATTAAATTGAAAAATAAAAATGTTGCCACATGCCTAAAACTTTGTTTGATTTAGAAACGTTATTTATTCATTGGATCAGTCAACAAATGCCTAACAGAACAATAACTTTATTTCGTCAACAGCCGACGTATTAATAATACCTATTTAAATTTGGCGCTAAACAAAAGTTGCCATGAAAAGATGGCATAAACTGCGGCGCTAGTGAGCGTTCGTATTTGCATTTTTTGCAAGAAGCTATCGTTCTTCTCCGATAGGAGTATATGTGTTCTGTGGCACTGATCGTCTACGGAGAGAGTCCTCGCCATTTTTTCCTAAATTTCTAATATAGGCATCTCTTTCTACCTAGTCAACTAAAGTACTTTTATATTAGTCAGTACATTAACTTATTCTTATTCATTAGTATACTTTACAGATCATAATATGTATGCATTAAAACTAAATTAGCATAAATTGAGTTATATATTAAGAAATAGTACTTTCTTCAAACGTTTTGCCATGATTAATAGTCCAGCATTTTAATATTAAAGGAAATTTATTTAAGATTATCGGCAAATATTGTTAGTTCTTAACATCTCTAACCCATTATCATGGCTCCTGTCTGGAGAATAAAACGTTCCCACACTATTTAAGTTAATAAATTCAGCTTTCGATTACTTAGCTCTGTGCTCCCGGCGTGTTCTCCGTCTATTTATCAATGGAGCCACTATTGATAGTCAAACGCTTACATTCATAAATATGGCGCGCGCGGGAAAACAAAACAAAATGGCGGAACGCTCAATGGCGGCGATATACTTTCAAGGGTTGTCTTAGAATAGTAAATTATTTCTTATATTTACATAAATATTGGGTTGAAAGTTAATTACAAGAAATTTAACGGAGTTTTAATTTTAAAATTTCCAAAAACGGAGAGGTTTTAAAGGAAGAATTCTGCTGTATGTAATCTGCCTTTGAACATCTTCTTCCTCTTAAAGTGCCTCTCCGATTAGTGAAGGCTGGCAGTCAGTTCACCATATCTCTTTCTGACTCTTGCGGGGCGAAACAGTTGGGTGGCACTCGCAATTCCGATCCATTCTTTTAAATTCCGCAGCCATGATTTCCTTCTACGACCAACACTTCTTTTGCCAGCGACTTTGCCCATAAAAATAAGTTGAAGAAGGTCATATCTCTCGTACCTAAGCACGTGACCGAGATAGGACATTTTCTTATCTTGATGGTCTTTGCACATGAATGCCACTATTACTCGCCCTCTTTGACTCCCTCGAATCGGAATGTTTACGCGTAACATAGTAACCGTCCAAGCCGAGGTTACCCCTCACCGGGGGGACCCTTGTGTCGAGTTACTAGCGATAGAGGTTCAGGCTAAGCGACCTAAGAGCTATGCCACCTCTCAATCCGACGAAGCAGTCAAGGCCAGCTTCTCTGGCCAATATGTGTAGTTCGTCATAAAAAAAATCTTATGAGAAATAAAGATTCTAAAACCCGAACTCTGGGACAGAAGAGGTAAAATAAATAAATAGTAGGATAATAAGAAATAAATAAATAATATGTCTCTATACGCCCTGCTTGTTAAGTAACCTTTTAAAATTGATTGATTTTTTGACCCGCAAACAGAAATTCATTAGTAAAATCTGACCGATATTTGAAGCGCCAACTAGCTCAAAGTAAAGTAAAAAAAAACTATTGTTGTTTATAATAATTATACATTACCACGTCGCTATAATGATTACAGTAATTCTGTGATTAATTATGTACAACCCTACCGGTACAGTGGTCGGCAATTAAAACGAGTTTAAAATCTCGTTCCGCTGACAAATTGCAATAAATAAGGATACTTAAGACTCAACTACAGGTGATTTAGACAAAGTATTTTCCAGAAGCTATTATTAGTGTATGTCATACTGCTTTCCTGCGCTGGGATTGATGCCTTAGATAGTAGGTAAGGATTAAAGAATCCATCCAACCAATCCATGATGTTTTAAGCATAAAATAGATAAGTTTTTAGAAAGTTTTTATATTGGAATCCCGAAGGCCCTTCTCTCCACGGATTGTATTCGTGGAAGAGCTAAGAGCTCTAAGAACAACCAAGAACCCTTTAGGATTTTGACGAGAGGGCTGACGCACGGCTTATGTTAAAAAAAATGAAATCCTAGTGACAAAGATGTGTCTCGGAAATTCGGCTGTTACCAATTAGACCACTATATAGATACATATAGGTAGACATTTTATTTATTGGCATCATAATATGCAAACGCATTACAGACAAAATATAACACACATTAAAAATAAATAAAATAATCAAAATACAATTAAAGGAAGAAACAGATAAATAGGGTTGTTTTTGACGAACTACACAGTCCAGAGAAGTTAGCCTTGACTGCTTCAACGGATTGAGCGGTGGCGTAGCTCTTAGGTCGCTTAGCCTGAACCTCTATCGTCACATGTGACGCCAACATTGGAAACCGTCTCAGCAGGCGCTGTCGCAATGCTGCGGCAGTGCTGTTTTTCATCGGTGCCCAGGACTATCCAATGTTGTGCGCGCAATAATAATAATTAGATTCCCTTTCTTATTTCTCCGGTTTACCGGTACAGAAGGTACAGAAAAATCACCTTTCACATATAACCATTTCTGTCCACCCCGCAGAGGCATGGGAGCATACAATTTTTCAGCTTTCAACTTTCCGATCTATTGTAGTCGCAGTGTATGCAAACGGTTAGCAAATGAAACCATTAAAATGGGCAATGCTCTCTGATTTACGAAACAATACCCAACCTTGTCATGTCGATAAACTGCATGTTAATTAATTCCCCGACAAGAGATTTTACAAAACCTAAATAACGTATATTTCTCGGATACGAATAACGTATCTCGGAACAAAAAAATCTGATCTGAATTCCAATTTCTCGGAACAAAATTTTTAATTAAACCTCGAGACGTAACTTGTTCCTTTTATCTGTCTCGAAAACAATGAAGCCAACAATTACAAAAGGCGCCCGTGAGCCTTACGGGACTTGAGAGAATTAAAAAAAAACAGTATATATTCGACAACTCGACCCAAATTGCCGCTTTTTGTGTGGAACAGGTTCAATAACGGCCGATAATTCGCCGAGAGCAAAGTACATTTTCGGGTCACTTTGATTTATCAGTAGTTTGATACAGTTCCGCTTACTTTCATGTTCGACATTATGACGAGGATTGATGACATGGGAATGGAAAACATTGCCGTCGACAGCAAAGTCGTGACTGAAATTTACCGCTGTTTTAAATAAAAATATATGTCACCTATGACCCACTAAACACACTAAACCCACCGAAAGAGGTCGGTAAAAAACACGACGGTCTGACCAAGTAAAAGGTGCCATCTTCTTTTCTAATCTCTACAAGCTTGGAAGGGCTGCCTCGGACCGAAGCCGATGGAGGCAGATTGTTCGAACCTCAGAAATGAGGAAACGACAAAGAAGAAGATGACCCACTAGATGCTACTATCTATGGCCCATTCAATTAGATGCTTTTCAGTCCAGTAGTACTGGGCTTGTAGAATAGGGCTACAGTATCCCCTGTCTGTCGTAAAAGGCAACTAAAAGGGGCCTCGGTGAACCCGAGGCGACAAGAACGCAGGAAGAAGGCGACATTGGCTAGCCTGTGTCGTTTTGAATTGCGAGGGTGCTGGGAAGGGATTAACCTCCACGGGTCCCGGGGGGGTTTTGATGAGTAAGAACCTCACATAACCCCATCTTCTGCCAGGCGAGGTATCTTGTTAAAGATTCCCCTCTACTCTCCCCCCCGTTAACAAAAAAAAAATAAAAAAAATCTCGCAATTAGAGTAAACTCCAAGGTCCTCTCTTGAGGGCCTCTGCCTCGGGTTACTCCCAAAGAGGTTCAGGCTATACCACTGAAGAGCTGTGCCACTTCACAAAATTCTGGTGAAACTGTGGTAGCCACTATGAGATAAAACAAGGCTATGATGGCAAATTACGGAATTAGAGCTTGGCCTTGAAACAACATGTGATAAGACAAGACAATGTTAGAGACAAATTGCGGAATTGGACCTTAACCCCCCTGAAACAATATGTTGTAATGATAGACGCAGTTTACGGAATTAGAACTTGCCTCTAAAACATTATGTAATAAGACAGAACTATATTGGCACGCTAGCAAAATTTACGGAATTGGAGCCCGTCCCTAAAACATCAACAATCAACAATGATACGACAATTTGTCTCTATGATGTCCACAAATGAAAAATTACGCAATCTTGATACCGCTATCGTTAACATGTGTAAATGCTGTAATTTTTGATGATAAATTCATCCGAGTTGATAAGATGATAATCTTAATATTTAACTATCTGTTGGTAACCGGAAACGGTAATCGTAAAGCTAATGGAAAATTCCTGTTTCTAACTTTCCATATCCGCACATAAGGTGATAAAAGAGATCTGTGAAGGTACTAGAAAGCAGTAGATGCAAAGAATTATGTGAAATTGTTAATATTTGGGTTTTTGTTTACAAAACCTTTTTTCTTCTTGACGGGGGGGAAATCTTCAACAAGATACCTCTCCTTCTCAGGGGAAGGAGGCGGTTGTGTGGGGCTTTTACCCACTAAAACCTCCCCGGTGGCCCTTCCTCGGTGCATGGTGAGGGCTTCGGGATCTCCAGAGGGACGCACCGGAGCCCTTCTGCACTGTGCTCTTAGGAGTGGTGTTTTCTCTCCAATTACAATTTGTACCCATTTTCAAGAGTAGAGTGAATAGACATTTACTAAGCCTTACCATCTAGGACGGCATTTCCACTTAACATTAGGTGGGATTGTGATCAAGCATGCTTAGAAAGTTTAAAAAAAATTATTATATATATCAACAGATGATTCGAGTACTTCCTTCTTTTCTGAAGTCGGTATAAAAAACGACAACTCATTGGTACAAGCCGACTGCGATTCTAGCCCCGTTCGTTAGATCGTGAATTGAACGTTAAGCAATAAATAATGAAAAAATCCGAATAAATGCATTCACAGTGAAATTGGTTGGCGGTCGTGACTCGGAAGTCAGTTGTGTACTTGGGAGGGTAATTAGAGGATCGTTCATTGTTAGGAGCGCAGACAACGTTGGTGGTATAAGAAGATCACTGATTGATCAAGCTTTTTGTCGCGGGTCGCAATTAAACCTTGCGGTCTATTGCCTAGTAAATCTTTTGCGAATTTTTACTGGAGTTTGTAGAGCGATGCTACAATTTTTTCGTATTATAGAAATCTTCAAAAAATTATACAACAAAAATTTTAATTATCAATCTAATCAATTTAATTATCTGAATGAAATAATAGAGGGGATGTTCATGATTCTTATACTGTAAGATGCAGCATGTTTTAAATAAGGTTTTAATATATAATATGACTAGACTAGGAATAAAGTTTTTTTTGGGGTATAACCTAGTGCTTGACCATAATCCCACCTGATGTTAAGTGATATAGTCGAAAGATAGGTAGCGTAAGTGCCTATTAACACTAGTCTTAAAGACTCCCAAAGACTGACACCGGCAACTTGTTCCACTCTTATGCTGTACGCACGACGAACGATGACTCAAATCGCTTAGTTCGGACGCGCGGTACATCGACAATGAAAGGACCCGCCGCATGTCACTCGTGTAATTCCTGTGCACAATCTACAAAATGTAATCTGTAAAACACCGAAAGGCTAGCCACACAATATCTAAATGTAGATCTTGGTAACCTATCAACTTTTTGGCTCATCTCTCCATGGAATCCAGTGCCGCGAGTTGGTTGACTGCACATGAGTCTCAAGAATTGTTTGGTAATGAAGCTCACAATGAAAAATATCCTAAGTGTACATTGTTTCCGGTTTCGTCGTAAATAAACGGAGAGTAATACTCGCAAGTAGATCAACAGTTTTAAATGTCAAGTACCAAAGTTCGTTGCCGCTGCGAAGTGTTTCTTGCAAAGTTGAAAAGCTATCGGGTGTCCTATCGTCGGACTAATTGGTTGGGGTTAATTGTTACATAGTCTCTTTATTTTATTAGAAATTTATTTATTTACGTTGAGTAAATGTAGAGCAGGTGGATGAGTTCGTATACTTTTTTTGTCTATGCTTTTTAAGTTTTTAACCAACGAGGTCCGGTGAAACTGTGTATCAGTCAGTTTCTCCGGCCAGTAACAAACAAATACTCTCTATATAATTAACTAGTGTTATTGTTATTCTGTAAAATATTATAATTTATAATTACTACCATAACAAAATAATTCATTTCAAGTACCAATCATTTGTTAGTAGAATTCTTTTGTTAGTAATAAGATAAATAAATAAATACTAGATGGTGTAACTGTCGTTATACATATATGCTTCACCCTAATAACAGGCCATGTGAGATGATATGTGGATACACAGTTAAGATCATACTCAGGATGCTCTTAGAGCTAACCCGTACATCCACCAGAGATGCCTCTTGCGCATAGTTGCAAAGAAGAAACTTACGATCTTAGATAGTACACGTTACAACTGAGTTACAACGTTATAGCTGAGCAAAATGCCTCTCTGAAATACGTGCATTAAGGCAAACTTATTTAGAAAATTTTCAAAGACACGTGTAGTCTGTCAATCCGCATTAGAACCGCGTGGCAGACCTGTGCCCAACAGTGGGACATATATATAGTACAAGATCAATCTATACATTATTTTTCATAACGAAAAATAGATTAGTTTTGGCGACAGATATTTTTATTTCGAAGTGCAAATAACTGCGCTATATAGACATGTTTCAATAACATAAAAAAACTTATATTCGTGATGACTATTTTTAAAATTTTTGGAAGGTCGTCCGACTTTGACACAAATTTAAAAAATGTATGGTAACCATAGTGGCAAGTAATTTCAAAAGATGGCGCCACTATTCATTATTCCAATGGTATAACCACATTTTATCGTAACCTTAAAACAAAATGTTTTAGTGAAAGACGACAAAGTTTATGATATTTTTTTATTTTTATTTTAGTAAAATACCAATCAATAAAAATAAACGACTTAAATTTGTTATCATGGCTGTGGAAAAGTCACCTACCACAGCTATCGTTGGACTTTGATTTAACAATAACTTAAACTTATAAACGCAAAGAAAGACAAATTAATAGACTCTGTCTTATTTCTAATTTACAACCATAAACCACGACTCACTTAAACAATTTTATTAATGAACAACAGTAACGCCCCCAATTAATATATCATTAATAGGTAATAAGACAGCGTTACAAATAGTTTTCTCTATTTACAAATGTCCAATTGTTTTCCGTCGGTCCGGTGGCAGAGGCGGTCGCCCCGAGCGTTGCGCCCGCGCACCCCAATTACCGACCGTGCCCGACTACACCCGAACATGCCCGAGGCGAAGTGACTTGATAGACGTTAATTGTTCAACGGTTATAATGGCAGGGGTAATTATGTTACATTATATTTGTGAAGTCTATACAATATTGAAACATTTACAATGTAATATGTTTTCTATATGCTCAGCGGTGACACAATAATATATACTCATATATTCAATGCCTATTTATGTGTCGGCGCCACCCGTTAGCTATGAGGAGCTTTTTTTATGCGAACTACACAGATTGGCCAAAGAAGCTGGACTTGACTGCTTCACCGGATTGAGAGGTGGCATAGCTCTTAGTTCGCTTAGCCTGAACGTTATGTTACGGCCCCCTCGGGCGCCATCGGATCGGAATGCATCGGGCCGAACCACGCCTCGGTCGGTAGCTATTCACGGATACGGATATATCACGGATAATGTAAGGGACATTCTAAAACTAACTTTGAGTGCCACTTCGGGAAGCGTTGGTACTGGGTGAAGAACGTGGGTTTTATTCCCGGTCGTTTTTTTTAATAAAGCTAGCAATTTTTTTCCAGAAAACACTTCTAATATTCTTGTTAACCATTCCAACTAAGCCTAAGCTTGTGCTAGGAGATGGTTCTAGTCAATAGTCGAATGGTGGATTCAAACCTACGACTTACGATTTGCAGACCGTACCCTAAATCATTAGTCTACTGACGCTTCAACCTTGTACTTGTATTGCCGTTTTTTTGGTTTTTCAAGTTAATTTTTTTAAGTAAAAATCACTAGAAAATATGTACCCAGTGTATTGCGATGGGCTCACGATCTGTCAAATGAAAATCAGATACGTTCGTCAAGAGCTTAGCTAGCTTTTTTGTAAATATACTTCGCTTTAGTGGAAACGCACCTTAAATGTCAATTGCCATTGTTTAGGCTCCTTCGTCGTGCAACTGTTAAATGTTTTCATGCAACGATAGTAATAAAAGTTGTCGCATTCAAAGCAACGTCCGCGAGATAATTACAAAACACGATAAAATTACAATAGTAATAAAGCTAAAGTGATTGTCGACTACAAGGATCGGCGTAAAAATGTAATTTTATTTGTCTGAACGACGTTTCTGTATATTCATAGAGAACGATTAAGCAGAAGATGAGCTTAAGCACCGTATTAAAGGCTATTTTTAGCTTTACGACAATTTATAGACTAAGAGCTAGTAACGATTATAATTTTTATTTATATTATTTTGACTTTATTGACGGTACTCATAAGCGGTTTTAGTTAACTCAATTTTATTTGATGAAAAAAAAAGAAATGTGTTGTCAGCGGACACCAGGTAGGAATGAAGTGATCACTTACCATTAGGTGGACTATATAGTAGTCTATAATAAAAGTTTTTGCAAAAGCCGTTCTATCGTTGAGCGGGTTTTTAGTGTCCTGTTGCTAACAGATCCGGGGCACCCCGCTCATAACGGCTGATGGCATTCGCGGAAGGTTTAGTGGGTAGGAGCTGCCCAGGCCGAGTCCCACACATCCCTCCGGGCCCACCCAGGGTACCGGAGGATGGTCTGTAAAAAGATTCCCCCGCGTGAACAAAAAAAAAAAGGAATGAAGTTCTTTTGGATAGTATATGCAATACCATTTTTTTTAAAAAAATTGCTTAAAATTGAAATATTTTTTGTTGATTTTTTAAAAAATTTAATCATTACTTTTTATTTAAGTACATAACATAATTTAGGAAATTTAGTATTTTTGTAAAGAAAACAAAACGTGAAGTAAAAATCCGCTTCTCCTCTAGGTTTGCCGTATTGTTGTTCTAATTCCAGATGCATAAATAGTTGAAATAGAATTTAAAGACACATTCTACGGGATAACATTGACTCCAAACAATGAAAGGTAAAACAGAATTTCTCGGGAATGATAAAAAATAGTCCCCCGTGTATTTTTTACAACACAAAACCAGTAATGGTGACAAAAATTAACAATTCCAGAAACGGTCGATTAAATAATTTCAATAGATGTGTGGCTAGCTGGCTCCTGGACTATGCACCGTGTATTGTTTTAAAACAAATGGATGAGGGGATCGGTAATTGTTCGTATAAATTCCTATCTATTGAATGAGAACATTTAACAGGAATGCTCGAAGAACCAATACGAGTACGTAGTCTTAGTAATTAAGATATCGAATAAATACAGATGCTTATCAGGGGCAAAGATAGTACCATAGATGGATATTAAAACTTAATTTCGCCTTTGAACCGGTTTCAAAGGGATAAAGTTTTCTTTCTAGGTTCTTCAAAGGTAGCATAATGGCTTAGGGTACGGTTTCCGAATCGTAAGGTCGTTAATTTAGAATCCACCATTCGACTATTGACGTGAACATCTCTTAGCACAAGCTTAAGCTTATTTGGAATGGTTAACAGCAATAGTAATATTTTCTGAAAAAAAAAGAAAAATTTAAAATTGAAAATGAGTTCAAAAATGAAGGCGCTTTATCCGCACAAATATTAAAAAAAAGTTTAGATCAATTTTTTTTTAAAGAAAGCTTGCAATATCTTTAGAAAAATCTGTTTGTCTAGACTAGAGTAACGGTTTAATAAGAGGTTACCTCTAAGTATTCTCTAGTAAAGTCGTAAAACCTTTCAACAATTCACAGTCATATAAAAAGTGGCAATATTAAATCAATTTGCATAGGCCCAGAAACAGTGTAACAGACAAAGACTTATTCGAGCGTGTGGCATTCGTTGAGTTTCCTTAATAACTCCGAGGGCCGGGTTTTCAATAAGCCAGGGCCAATAAAAGCACAATAGATCACAATGGACGCCCGTCAGCCGGTTGTCCCGCAAATTTATAGCTCGTCACTTAGACAATAAATAGTGATTTTCGCGTTTCTCCGAGCCGCACGCAATGGCATAGAACGTAAACTATCACGTTTTAACATATCAAATTATGGACAATACAATTGTACAGATGACAATGTTTGGGAATTTTTAGATATATATAATGGAAAAAAATATGTACAAATAACGCACAATAATGTAATTAAGTGAGAAAAAGCATTTGAGTAAAATGAATGCCATAAGAATTTTATCATTAAGGAGTGTGAGCTAGGCACGATTCTAAATTACTAGACAATGAGTGATAAGGTAAATTGATGGAGAAATTTATCACACAAACGGAGCAAGGTCAGAAGTGTTAGCATCCGATGAACATGCACGCGGAAATCAATGTATGTGCAAGAAGTATAAATGGAATTTATTAATCACTGCCTACCCTTGTAGTTCAAGTTCCGAGTATTTCTGACATGTTCAGTATGTTCTGGACCCCGAGTCTGATAAACTTTGTTGTCATTGTGTCAAAATGGACGTTCAGTGACTTAATAGTTTTATTTTAAACCATGTTTGTTAGTTAGTACTACTAAATAATTGTTAAAAATGTTACATTTCAGTTACTTAATCAATATCATATTATCATAAAATAATTCAATAGAAATTACATATAAAAAAAAACAATTTTAAAATTCAAGTTTTTGCACAACGACAGCAAATTTAGTTTCATAGTGAAACTTTGGTGGCAAATAAAAGACGGTTTACAAAGGGTTTTAGTTCCTTAAATTTCTTCCCCTCATTCATGTTCTATTAGAATACGACCCTTTTCCACTTAAATGCGAAAACGTGCGCATTCACGTTCTATCGCATTTGTCCCGCAAAGCACGTACACCATTGTACTTCATATAAGGCGCTGTGAAGCGACTTGATATTTTTATATGATACTATACGCCTTTGTGGCGATGCAGCGCTTTAGGACTAGGGTCGGCTAACAGTTACTTGTACTGTCCAACGGTTTCTAGTCGGTTTCAACCGTGGTCAGCCTATTGACTATGATTGTAGCGAGACATTTGCTTAAAGGAAACATTGAGGCATGTTTGTACATGTCGCCTCAGTCTTATTAGCTTTCAGAGGGTACATATTATAATACTTAGACCTTACTTGTAATACTTACGTTCACATGTGTACATTTATATTAACACTGGTTGTGGCCGCGACTTCGTCATCGTAGAATTTAACAAAAGTTATTAATTTTATTTAGGTTTTTTTGGGAATTAGGCGCTAACAAGAGGCCCGGCACAGGGCACTCGTTTTTTTTATGACGAACTACACAGATTGGCCAGAGTGGCTGGCCTTGACTGCTTCACCGGATTGAGAGGTGGCACAGCACTTCTTCGTTTAGCCTGAACTTCTGTTGCTAGTACTCGACACAAGGGTCCCCTCGATGAGGCGTAACCTCGGCTTGGACGGTTACTATGTTACGCGTAAGCATTCCGATGCGAGAGGGCCGCACCACGACTCGGTCGGTTGCTATTTCACGGATAATCTAAGGGACATTCAAAAACTAAACTAACTTTGAGTGCCACTTCGGGAAGTGGGCACTCATGCGGCCCGGCTGAAACAGGGCGACCCAAGATTAAATTCACTGCGCATTATTTTGATTTTGCTAAAAACAAAAAAATAATATTTATTAAATGCTCAAGCCAACTGACTAATTTAAAATAATAAGGAATAACACCGTATTTGTGTAATTAGATTTCCAATTACCGCTTTATAATTGCCCAATTTTTAAAGAGTTAATACAGATATAGTATGTGATAACATTAAGAGATAGACATATGCTATCGCGGATGGTTTTCTGTAGAGATATATGATACACAATTCTACCAAACATTATTTTGTTATATCTCAAAGGGTTTAGGCAATGTTTTCGGTTTATATTTTTCCGAAATATCGTTATATTCTAGCTAGTGTTTACGAAAACTTAGTAAATTATATACTAAAACCATCCTCGAGGACCACTCTATCAATTGGCGAGTACAGCACAAAAAATCAGTGTAGTAGTTTTTGAGCTTATTGTGAACAGACAGACAGCGGGAAGCGACTATGTTTTATACTATGACACTAAAAATTCACTGACAATATTAGACTGGGGCCTAGGTCTGTTATCTGATCATATTACAATAACATAGCATAATTTATAAGGACTTATAGTTATCATTGCCGTACTAAAATGTGCCAACAAGATGTCAACATAAAGCTGGTGACATGAATTGTGACTCTAGTTAGACAATTGGACATTTTGTCTATAATTTATAGGGTTTGCAATAACGCACCTTGTTGACACAATTTAATAGTACTGTAAAACTATTTAATATAAAGTAATTTTAACATCGTTTTAACCTTAAGTGGGTAGACAGAGAGAGCATTCGCTGTCCATTTTTCATCAAGACAGATCTATTACCATACGTGATTTTTTGTATTAAAAAAAAACGGCTGTTTATTGATCGGCAATCGAACTCGCGGCCGTCAGATCGTAAGTCATACCACTTAGCCACTAGGCAATTACTGCCATGCAATAATAATAATACTGTATTTATGAGAATGATTTATAGGTTATTTCTAGTAGTGGATGGAAACTGTTATGGTTATGTATTTGAGAGGTGGTAAGTCTATCACCATACGCTGGGCACAATTTTGATTTTTAACCGACGTCAAATAAAGAGTACTTTTCAATTCGTCGGTATTTTTTATGTTTTGAATGTCACTGATTTGTAGAGGGTTTTTATTTTATATTAGTAACTGAGCGCGAGGCTCCCCAAGAGGGAATCTTGGTTTGGGGGAAACTTTATTCACTATAACACTGTGTCCGGAGGTCGCAGAGAGCCGCAGAGATGACAAAAAGAGCGGCAGATGGATCAGTAAGTTGAATTAGTAGAAGAAAGCTCAGACTAACTACTAAATTCAGAAGCATTGGCACTAGCAGAAGGGCCCCGTATTTCCCCGTGGGTCCCGGTTTTCGATAGTAATCATAAATTCATTTGTGTCATTATAATAGCAGATTTGAAGTCCAAATGAAGTTAAAAGTCATTTAGACTTTTAAATTCCCTTGATTTAACTTTGGCTGTCTCTTTACAATTTTTTTTTATTTTTTTTTGTTTTTTTTTTCATGAATTGTGTTTTGTTTGTAATCACATCGTTAGTTCTTATTTCGTGTTTATAATTGTCATTTTAATGTGTATTATACTTATATATGTATATATATATATTTAAGTACTATCGGCTTAGGGGTTGGGGGAGGGGCCGCGCTGAAAATCAATGTTATGTGATTCCATAACAATACGCTGAGCGCCGTCCCGTGTGTTTGCGTCACACTAAGTTATTGTTACTTTTATTTCGTAATTTTTGATTCTGTTCTCTTTTTTCTCTCTTTTATGCGTTTGTTTTGTTTCTTTGTACTCATATATGACCAAACAAATAAACTATTCTATTCTATTCTACTTAATAGAGATGCAGATTCAGATGGCAATTCTTTATTTACCAAGCTTGGTAAATAAAGGAATATTTTGTCAATTGCTTATGAATGAGGTCCTTTTAGAAGCAGTTATAAATGGTCATGTACCATATGCGGTGACAATAACAATTGCCAGTTGTTTCTATGCCGTGAAAACAGCTTGCTGTTACCGTTACACACTTAATATGATTGTTTATATATTTATGACTGTAATTACCATGCATCTAATTGTTGATATAGGGAAAGAAGGCTTCTAAGTTGGATAATTAATTAATAGTTAGGAATTAAATTGATTTTCAATGAGACCTTTACGGCTTAATTTGGACCTTGAATTAATGTCGTATTGATGCTTTTATAATTGAATGTTTAAGTACATTTTTGATCTTCCATTCCTTATTTATTTTAGTTTATTAACCTTAAGTTGCGTAGTAAGCAAGCCCAAGTTCTATTCCCGGTTTCGGCACCGAAGAATTTGATAGTTGCATTTAAGCGTCCATTTCTCAACGCTTGACGGTGAAAAAATACATAATGACGAAACCTATAATTGTGTTATAATTTATTGTGTTATAAGTTTTCTTTTGTATTGTTTTTAGATCGCAATCACAGACCTGTGTCCGTGCCCTTTTCTAATACACTTAAATTGTTCACTCTGCATTTATTAAAAGAGTACCACTTCTACAGTTACTATTTTCCTTTTTTTTGTTTTTTTTTATATATATAATGCCTGAATTTGGAGGTGGCCAGAGATCGATCCGGTTCACGCGTTGCAGACGCCCCGCTGCATTGCTATTAGATTCTCCTAAGTGTTATAAGTTAGACCAACCCTGTAGTTCTGGGCTCTCAAGAATAAGACTACGGTATCCCCTGCCTGTCGTAGAAGGCGACTAAAAGGGGCCTCGGGTTCACTGGGCGACAAGGGTGGACCCGGGAAGAAGGCGACATCGGCTGGCCCGTGTCGCCTTGCACTGCGAGGGCACAGGGGGGAGGGAGTAACCTCCCCGGGACGTGCTCTCTAAGAGCACAGTGCAGAGGGGCTCCGGTGCGTTCCCCTGGAGATCCCGGAGCCCCTCACCATGCACCGAGGAAGGGCCACCGGGGAGGTTTTAGTGGGTAAAAACCCCACATAACCGCCGCCTTCCCCCCAGAAGGCGGGGTATCTTTCTGAAGATTTCCTACTCGTTAACAAAAAAAAAAACAAAAAAGTTAGACATATGAAGTCGGTCAATCCTCACTAGTTCCGCGTGTCGGTCTAAACCCTTATACACTCTTTACAAGGTCTACGCCCAACAGAGAGACATATAATACATAGGCTGAAACTTATTTTTTTTTATTAAATTTTATTTATTTTTTCCTTAAATACATCAAATTAAGGAACAACACTGACTTGTTCATTGCTCGTGGTGTTTGAAAATATTTTAGATCCATTTATATTTAACCGTTAAAGTCAATGACCTCGTGCAAAATAACAATAAAATTCTAAAATATAAAAGATATTTATATACGTTCCCAAAGACGCGGTGTTGTAAAAGGCACTGCATATACTAGTAATGCAACTTTACTCTGGTGTTAATTCGCTAAGACCCGCTGTATGACAGGCCAGTGGATGCGAAACTACAAAAGATACGGTCAAGCGTGACGATGTGATTAGTGTGGATGAGACACGATTAAATTACATTTAATTTATAAAGAAAGATACGCTTAATACCAAAAAAAAGGATTTGTTTTCTTGTTGGAGAAGTGTCTGAAACTTTTTTTTCTTTTTATGGGGTATAAACTAGTGTGTGACCACGTTCCCACCTGACATTAAGTGGTGATATAGTCGAAAGATAATACGCGCTAGTTTAGTAAGTGCCTATTTAATCTGCTCTTGAAGGTTGCCACGTCGTACTTGGACGGAAAGACTGACGCCGGCAACTCGTTCCACTCCTTTGCTGTATGCACGATGAATGATGACTGAAATCGCTTCGTTCGGACGCGCGGAAAATCAAATATGAAAGGGTGGAAACCCGCCCAATGAAACTTCAGTTACAAATTTAAAAACAGATTGACTACTAACATTTAAACAATGTGTTTTAGTGGCCATTGCTTTTGCGCACACACACACTAATTAAACATACAAATACGCATTGATATACAACCAAACACTCAGTCATTCACACCTCTTAATCACTGACAACCGCAAACAAAAATTTTTATTAATAGGATAATCTCTATAGAAGTCTGCCAATTACTGGTTTAGCATAGCTGAATATCGTGTTCATTGGCATGTCAATGCATAATGTCAATTAGTGACTAATATTTGCCGATCATAATAAAAAAATCAAATAATTGACATTCGTCAAGAGTTTGACAGACGATAATGACGATAAAAAACTTCAATAAAACATCATATTGGTGATTATATCTGCTTCAAACATTTCATAGTTTTTTTTTTATTTTATTTGGAATAACAAACGAATACATATTGAGAATTTAAAAGATACATAAAGTAAACAGAGTAATAAATATGTTAACTACATCGTTATACACATAATAATATTGTCCACAATATTCTTTGTCTAATGGACTGCACACACTGTATTATTTGTAATTTAAACAAATCAAACATTTAAAATATCAAGTGTCTTTTTTAAGTTTTTTTTATAAGAGCAAAAGAAAAGAAATAACATAGTTGTAAGTTTGTGGCCAATTAGGCCTAATTAATTAGAATGCATGTCCATGCTACGCCAACGTCGGATCGACGTGCATACGACGGGCTATAATAGTCTTGATATTTTCTTTATCTGAGAGTTCTCAGTGGTCTCTCAGTCCCTGGATACTATTACCTGTTTGCGGATTATTCGCAAATATTACGATACTAGGTATGCTCTTGCATTTCATACTTCGCGGCCCGGTGCACACGGACCACGGCCTATTCGTTACATTATTATAATCCAATGCATACGGTATCCTTGAAAACAATACTATAACGCGAATATTGACTGCACTGACAAACCCTACCCGGCGAAATGACCGCTATAAAGTGTTTTTTTTTCTTTCAATAAAGCGCAACCACAGACTTATGTCCGTGCTCTTTCATAATTTTCTTGAATTGTTATCTTTGGTTTTTTTTTTTTAAAAAGTGCTACCTCTTTTTTTTTTGTTAACGAGAAGGAAATCTTCAAAAAGATACCCCGCTTTCTGCGGCGGCGGTTATGTGGGTTTTTTACCCACTAAAACCTCCCCGGTGGCCCTTCCTCGGTGCATGGTGAGGGGCTCCGGGATCTCCAGTGGAACGCACCGGAGCCCCTCTGCACTGTGCTCATAGAGAGCACTTCCCGGGGGAGGTTACTCCCTCCCCCCCTGTGCCCTCGCAGTGCAAGGCGACACGGGCCAGCCGATGTCGCCTTCTTCCCGGGACCCTTGTCGCCCAATGAACCCGAGGCCCCTTTTAGTCGCCTTCTACGACAGGCAGGGGATACCGTAGTCTTATTCTTGAGAGCCCAGAACTACAGGGCTGCAAAAGTGCTACCTCTACGGTTACTACATTTTTTTTAATGCCTGATTTTTGAGGGTTGTGTTGGCATTGTTATAAGTTTCTCCGCGACCGCTGCGTTTCTGTTTCTCATGGCCATTCTTAGATTATATTCTATAATTTTCTCTTTTGATGCGACCGTTGCCCCTGTCACCAGTCTTCCTGTGGCGTCGTCTGACTGTATGTCTGGATATCGCCAGTAAACTATTAAGCGCTATTACGCCATAAAGTGTTCGAAACATCGGAACTCAACAAATATATTTACAAGTAAAAACCCAAACCGACTTCAAATCAAATCAAACATTAAACGCTTTTACGCGCGGATGCCCTATTCAACCGACTTCACGAAAGGAGGTTCTCAATTCATCTGTGTGTTTGTCACCTCATAACTTTGAACTGGGTGAACCGATTTTGATGTTTCTTTTTTATTTGAAAGCTTATATAATGATGTTGCTTAGCAATGTATCAATAAAGCTGTTCAGGCTCCTGCCGGAATAGTAATGCAATTCCGCACCGCGCGCCAATCAACATTTAATTATTGTAAGCGTTATGTCGTGTAACAAGTGCTATACCGGTACAATGCCGATACTGACTCACTTACCAAACTACCGCGATACTATTAACATCGTTTTGACAATATACTTATTTTAAAGAATTTTGGGCTTTGATTTACACCGTTCTATACGCTAAAGATAGCACATGGTGGCCCATGAGGGAACTAAAGAAGAATCCCCAAAATATCAAGAAATTTAACAAAAACTGGACGAGACATCGGCGGGCCGCTACCTACAACTTCAACATTTTATCAAAATTTCTATCGAAGATGCCTTGCAGTGGATAAAGAAGATACAAAGAAGATTCGAGCAGTGAAGCAGCTAAAGTTTCACATCGAGCAATTACGTGTTCGTCCGCCAAGATAAGTGTCCATCCTTAAATATTCAAATCCTATAAAACCTAATTACCAATAATATAATTATTCAGAATTGTACTTCAGTCGTGTAAATCAAGTGTTTCTATACCAATTTTCAATTAATTTATACGTAAATATACGTAAAATCGTAAATAAGCGGAATTGCATTACTGTTCCGGCAGGAGCCTGAACAAAAGCAGTCAATAGTCATGTCATGTACGTTTTAATTTATTTAAATGTAAAATATATTAATATTTATTTTCTTTTATGAAACCTCCATAGTGGAGTCTATGGAGGTTTGTTGTGATATCAATGAAAAAGATTTATCAGTGATGTCAAATAGAAATAGAATCGATGTCATTATCTAATTTATATAATATAGTTTAGCAAAAGCAGGAATAAACTTTTAATATGGTTTCTTGAATTACAGAGCAACACAAAGTTATTCTTGTTTTTTATTGTTATTCCGTATTCGTCTTATATTTATATAAATATTTATAACATGATCCATAAGAAAACCATATAAGTCTTAAATTTGCGTATGTGCGCGACAAATAGACGAATAGCTGAATATCACGCCAACGATTTCTATGATTCATATTTATTGAAAGAATGTAGTTCAAGGGTAGTTTAAGGTGATTATCTAATAGGAAGCCGACATTCTATGTACTTATTTTTATTATAATTTTATTTAAGGTTCATATTGATAAAGTGTGCTCCAATGGTATCAAAATCTAGGATTCATTCTTCGCAATTTCTTTTTTATATTTACTAAGCAAGTGCTTGACTACGATTCCACGTGATGTTAAGTGGAAATGCAGTCCTGGATGGTAAGGCGCACTAGCTTAGTAAATGCCTATTCACTCTACTCTTGAGAATACCCACATTGTAATCGGAAGGGAAGACAGACGCGGGCAAAAGACGAAGCAAATCACTTCGTCCGGGTTTGAGGGATGTTCACAACAAAAGGATGAAATCCCGCAGTGCGTCTAGAAGTCCGATGGTGGAAGGGGGATGGGGGAATTAGATCATGTAGTTCCTGAGCACACATTGTAAGGACTTCAAATCACATAAAACCAAAATACTTTTGTTTAACTCGTTTCTTCGCTCCGGCTTGGAGTATTGCAGTGTCGCCTGGAATTTTACAAAGTTTAAAACGATAGACTCGAGAGCGTCCAAAGAAAATTTCGTCACACCGACATAGATTAAATTATTTCAGAATAGCCTCACTCGCGGATCGAAGACGCATGCTAGACCTCATATTCCTCTATAAACTTGCAAATGGCATTATTGACACCCCTGAGCTTCTCTCCGCCGTAGCTGTTACTATACCGTCGCGGTTACCTAGATCTTCACGATACCAATTGTTGAGAAGCAGTTTATTCAGGTCGAACCTAGGTAAGAATGCGCCTTTAAATAGACTTAGTATAGAATTTTACTCTTATTCAAAAACGGATGATATCGACCTCTTTTTTCCAAGTACGTACAAATAGTTTTTTTTATTAGTTAATTTTTAATTTCAAATTTAGTTTAATTTTAATTTTTGTGTTCTTTTAGTTATAATTTTTTTTATTTATTTAATTTAACATTGCCACTCGCCATGAAATTGCTTGCGGTCTACACCTATAACTGCGATGGCGTTAACTCTACAACTTTTCACTGGTTTATGTATTGTTTGTTCATTGTGTTGATGTGCAATAAATAAAATAAATGAATAAGCTTGTTTGAGGAAATTTTACTTAGTACATATTACACTTAAAAGCTAACTTAACATTCAAATTATTAAAAAAAAATACTTAACTAAGATTTTTAAGATTAGAGATTAGTTTAATTTAAACCGGTAAGCTATCGCTCGATAGGTTTTAATTCAATATGATAAATGATTTAGTATTATAATTTGTCGGACCGTGTGTACTCGGCTTTAAACCCAGCACTTTGTCTCTCCACATCATCTGTATCTTAACAAAGATACGGCTAAGTGTGCGATTTCATTTGTGTCCTTTATTATCCTTTATAAAACGTCCCAGGACATCTACGGTTTTGTTTTTACAACAAAGAGTATTAAGTCGTTTCTTTTTATAACGCACATACTTGGAAATATATGAAACTGGTTGTCAATTTGACTACCTATAAATGAGACGTAGTTTATTAACTTTAATAAATAATTGAAAGAATTTATATTTATCTGTTGAGTAAATTCTAAATGGTGATAGTGTAGTGACCAAGCATTTGTACCTTTTTTTTGCTAACGGGGAGGAAATCTTCAAAAAAGTTACGCCGCCCGGTTATGTGGGGTTTTTACCCACTAAAACCTCCCCGGTGGCCCTTTCCTCGGTGCATGACGGGGGGCTCCGGGATCTCCAGTTCAACGCACCGGAGCCAAGGAGAGCACGTCCCGGGGGAGGGGGAGGTTACTCCCTCCCCCTGTGCCCTCGCAGTACAAATCTACACGGGCCAGCCGATGTCGCCTACTTCCCGGGTCCACCTTGGCGGACGACAAAGGCCCCCACCCTTGTCGCCCAGTGAACCCGAGGCCCCTTTTAGTCGCCTTCTACGACAGGCAGGGGATACCGTAGTCTTATTCATGAGAACCCAGAACTACAGGGCTGAAGCATTTGTACCTAGGTGTACCATACATATAGTGTGTAATAGGATTACGGTTTATTGAACAAAAAAAAATACATACTAATATGCATTTCAAAATGCTAGCGCGCCTAGTGACAACGGCTGAAGTCAGATTTCGGAAGACGAGCACAGTAAGATGCAAATATCAAGTATATTTACGTGCAAAAAGAAACCGACTTCAGGACTTCAGCTTGGACGGTTACTCTTTTCGGTATAGCATTCCGCCCCGAGAACTAAAGGACCGAATCACGACTCAGTCGGAAAACTATAATAACGTTGAAATAGCTACAGAAAATATGTCTGGACAGTTATTTTAGGCATATTGAGACAATTTCTTAACATCGAAGCGTCTTCAATGAAGCTTTTTAAATGAACGCACTTACGTGCTTGAATATTAAGTGGGCTCTGCCGTTATCTCAGATCTGTCTCCACGTCAGTTAGGAGTGCAATCAGCTGATGATAATGACTGTCAGAGATGGTAGGAATCGAAGTCGTTCGATCTTGATTTTATTAACACTGATAAACGGTAAGCAGCATTGGAATTAAAGCTATACAATGTCTACGTCGGAACGATGTGATAGCGTATTAAGTTGGTACATAAATTTGTTATTTTTTTTTCTTTAAAAATAATGCTAACTATATTTTTTTTTTATAAATATTACTAACATCCTTGTTAACCATTCCAAATAAGCTTACTACTAGCTAGCTTACCTAGGAGTTAGTCCTCGTAAGACTATTGAGTCGAATGATCGCTTCGAACCTAAGACGGCCACGATTCGCAGACTTCGATGATTAAGATTAAGTAATATTTCCTTTTCCAACCGACTTCAAAAAAAAGGAGGTTTAAAAGTTAGTTCAGCTTTTGAATATCCATTAGATTATCCGTGAAATAGCAACCAACTGAGTCGTGGTTCGGCCCTACCCGGCGCCCTCGGATCGGAATGCTTACGCGTAGCATAGTACCCGTCCAAGCCGAGGTGACTCCTTATACATATACTTGCTTTTAAATAAAATTATGATCCCATTATAACCGATGATCAACGAATTCATCTCACAATTCTGACGATTATTAACTAATGGGATGATTTTTGATAAGAAGGGCTAAAACGTTTTAGTTCTAATTTTTCCGGCATCAATTTCAAATCAGTTCGTTCTGATATTTATGATATTTAATAATGGCACACAATTTTTTTGAGAGTTTTCATAAAATGTATGTTTTAACCAGGATTTCAGCGTTCAACATTTATAGGCTCAAATGTATAATTTAATAATTAATATAAATATTATTAGAAAAATCTTGTACACCACTATATCGAGTAAGCATCACTAGAGTCGAGTGAGGACAACACTAATCGCTCGCGAATGCAGACTTTGGCGTCCGATAGCGGGGCCGTGACAGCGAAAACTCGTCGAGATATGTTCTTAATTACGAAACTAGGTGTTAACTGGTTGGATACGTGTTAAATAACGAACAATAACTTACCTGTGCCGGTACGCAGTTGCAAAACGTGTTTTGATTGAAGAAGCTATGCAAATATTGCCTCTTGGGTTATTTTCTTAAAAACACTTCGTGTGCCAATCGTCTTATGGTTTTGTATACTTTTATTATGATTTTTGAATATTTTGTTGATGAACAGGCTGATCACAGCATTGAACAGGCCCGCAACGCTTTCACTAAGCTGAAGAAACTCCTGTGTGACAGAAACTTGAGCGTCAAACTTCGGACTCGTCTAGCACGCTGCTTTGTATTCTCCATTCTTCTGTATGGCGTCGAAGCTTGGACTCTGACCGAGGCCATGTGCAAAAAAGTTGAAGCTTTCGAAATGTGGGTATACAGAAGAATGTTAAGGACATCCTGGAGAGACAAAGTACGCAACGAAGTAGTGCTGCAAAGACTTGGAAAGAAGGTTGAAGTTTTTAACGCAATTAAGAGGCGAAAGCTGGAATACCTAGGGCATATAGTTAGCTTATAATCCAGGGAAAGATACAAGGGAAAAGAAATTCGGGAAGGAGAAGAACATCTTGGCTTAAAAATCTACGCCAATGGTACAATAAGAGCACACGTTCTTTATTTTGGTGCTGCTGTGTCGAGGGTCCAAATCGCCATGATGGTCGCCAACCTTCGATAGAAGTTGGCACCAAAAGAAGAAGAAGAAGATACTTTTCTTACAATCCTAATACTAGCGCTTAACCTACTCAATATTTTTTAATTTTCATTCAGAGTGCTCTTGTAGTAATTCTAAGTGCTAATTTACCACTCGTTTGGCGTTGAAGGAAAACTTTATGCGGAAACCTATATGTTGTAAGCTTCCTTTTTTTTTGTTCACGGAGAGGAAATCTTCAACAATATACTCCGCCTTCTGGGGAAGGCGAGGTTATGTAAGATTTTACCGACTAAAACCCCTTTCTCGGTGCATGGTGAGGGGCTCCGGGATCTCCAGATGAACGCACCGGAGCCCCTCTGCACCGTGCTCTTAGGGGAGCACGTTTAGGGGAGGAGGGGAGGTAACTCCCTCCCACCTGTGCCCTCGCAGTGCAAGGCGACACGGGCCTGCCGATGTCGCATAGTGAACCCGAGGCCGCTTTTAGTAGCCTTCGACAGACAGAGAATACCGTAGTTATTTTTGAGAGGCCAGAACTACAGCCTCCTTGCTCGACATCGCACACAACTTTACTTTAAATATTATATTTTATCATATTGTTGATAGATTTAAGCAAAACATCAAGGGTTTTAGATGTAATTTAATAAAGACTTACTAAATTTTTGATTATCCGTGAAATAGCAACCGACGGAGTCGTGGTTCGGCCCTCTCGGGCGCCCTCGTATCGGAATGCTAAAGCGTAAAATAGTAACTGCCCAAGCCGAGGTTACCACTCACCGGGGGGACCACTTATTTTTTTTTTGTTTATTTTTTTAACGGTTCCTTCTTTTATGCCAAGCGTGTGCAAATTCCCTGAACTTGAGGAAGTTGCCTTCCGAGGCATGACCAGCCCATCTAAGTCTGTTTTATTTGATGTGCCCAGCCATGTGCAGTTCTTGATAGAGGTCATAAAAATCCAGGTTGTAAGAGCTCCGCCATTGGTTGTCCTCACACACTGGATATATGTCCACCAACCAATAATCCTAAAATTTAAGTCTCCAACTCAATTACGAAGCGTAAAGCATCCAATAGTGTACTTCTTTATCATGCCGGTATTTAAATGTATGATGACGTAATTGATATTAGCTCTGAGAGACGTTGTAATATTCTCTTAATAAACGTTTAAGGTATGTCAATTTGTATATACCATTATCATTACGAGGAACTGTCATACCATTCAGATATTTATCTCAGACGCAGACGCATCCCTTGCTGCCTTAAAATTTCAATTAGTATGCTTGAACTGTTTAAAACCCTCTTATCTCGCGAATAAATGTTGAAATTATTTGTAATATAAGATAATGAATAAAAGTTGAGCAAATTGTTATTTCTTTCACGTCCTTTTTAGGGTTACACAGAGACAGTTAGGTTATTATTAGTCCTCAATGTGCAACCACCTATGGTTTTCATAAATAACTAACTAAAATTTTATACTCTTTATGGTGATCGCCGTATATAAGTTAACGAAAACAAACAGAAACTCATATGATAATTTTATATATGGAACACACAATATGGACAGTACAAAACAGACATCAAGCAGCTACCTATAGGGGTAGGCAGTGATCACTTTCGCTTAGTACGAACCTGACAAATCTCTTGTGCTTCATTATAATACATTTGCGTATACATAATCATCGGTTTAGTGTACTGTAAGTAGGAATAAAACTAAATACTGATAATTTCACTATTCTCCATGATTCTGTGATTATTTTATTTACCGGCGGCACACTAGAAGACCAAGAACATGTGTAAAAATAATAATGGGAGGCACTCCGCTCTAATGCCACATTATCCCAAACTCTATTGGCGACATAATTCCGAACCTAGCGCTACCGAGATAACCGAACCATGGCTCGGCCAGCGGAAAGCCAGTGCCCGAAACTGGGACACATATGAACATATATATATTTTTTTTTATAATTTCTAAGCAAGTGCTTGACTACGATCCCACCTGATGTTAACTGGAAATGCAGTCCTGGATGGCGCACTAGCTTAGTAAATGCCTATTCACTCTACTCTTGAAAATACCCACATTGTAATCGCAAGGAAAGACAGACGCGGGCAAACTATTCCAGTCCTTTGCTGTACGAAGAATGAAAGACGAAGCAAATCGCTTCGTTCGGGTTTGAGGGATGTTCACAACAAAAGGATGCAATCCCGCAGTGCGTCTAGAAGTCCGATGGTGGAAAGGGTTGTTGATGCTGTTGTTTTACTTTTAAATGTATCTCTACTCGACTCTATTTAACACAAACCCGTACAGCTTATAACTGGACCTGATGGAGACGTATATTACATTATCAAACGTAATAAATATAAACTCAACGTAAATTCTAATCAATTAAAAGTCAGGCGTTGTATTTATTAGCCGGAGAGATAATGGATCTTTACTGCACTTACTCTTAAGACGCGTATTAATTAACGTTTGACAAGAACTTCAAATTTATTGGCCGATTGGTTTGCAATGCTTGCTGTTTAATTCGCAAAAAACTTGGACAATCTAGCCGTGAGCAAATACCGTCGATTATGAAAGTTTGAATATCTCGGAAGATAAAGACGCTAGGGAACTGAAATAAATTGTGCATGATAGACAATTAAATATCTTTAAAATAAAAGTATATATTTTTAAATTTATTCATATTTCATTAAAAAACAAATTTAAACGAAAAAGGATATCTTACGTAAACTTGGATAATATTTTTATTTAAATTTTAGTGTTGCCTCGATGTTAATTTTATCTTCCGAGATATTCAAACATTCTTAACCGACCCTTTATTGTTGCGCACGAGTGTAGATACGAGTACATACAGAAATTAATTTTAAAGGAAAAGAATGCAATTTAGATATTCAAATGAGTGTGAAAGCTCGCCATCATTATTATCATTTCAGCCGTAGAGTATCCACTGCTGGGCAAAAGCCTCCGCCGCAAATTTCCAAAAGGGAATTGTATGTGGCTTGCATTTTAGTCAGCCTTTGTGAGGTCTTCAGACCTCCTTGTGGAGGTCGTACGCTGCGTGGTCTCCGATGTATAACTTTTCGGCCCCATCGGCCATTTGATCTATGTGCCCTGCCCATTGCCACTTCAACTTGCTTACTCGGCGAGCTAAGTCGGTTACCTTCGAAGTTAGTCCTTCCGTCCTTCATTGTGTTTAAGCACCATAAACCAAAATAAAAACGAGTGTGCTTTAGACCGTGAGGTCTGTGACTGAAGTAAAACTTATTCAAGTCTATATATATATGTTTATATATCTATAATATATACACAATTGTTCAAGAGAGAAAAACAATGTGCGCGCGCACAGCTCTCAGTCAAGTCAGTCAAGAGTCATCTACAAGGTTCACGGGAACCTCGCAGGTACGGGCCTCGGGGTGTAACCCCATTACCCGGGTTATCAGCGCAGGGGGCGACTGCTCCCCTGGTCTTGGGTACCGTTTTAGAACGGATTTTTTTTAGGAATAACTATTTTAATTATTTGCACAGCTCTCTCTTGCTCCTGCAGTAATATGAGTACGTTTCGTACCCTCTCTACCTTCATCAACTTTTATCTCCATCTCAAATTCCATTCGCCTCGCCCGGTCACACTTTTCGTAACCTATTCACCTGCTTATACTCCAAGTCAAGCGTGCGTAAATAAGTTTTACTTCAAGAAAGTAAAAGTAAAACAATTGTATTTTAGACGTTCAGGTTAAGCGACCTAAGAGATATGCCACCTCTCAATCCGGTGAAGCAGTAAAGGCCAGCTTCTCTGGCCAACTGTGTTACTTCGTCCATAAAGAAACAATTGATTATACATATATTATATATATTATTTTGAAGCGTCAATAGCCTAATGGTTTAGGGTACGGCCTGCGAATCGTTAGGTCGTGGGTTCGAATCCACCATTCGACTATTGCCGTGAACCATGTCCTAGCACAAGCTTAAGTTTAGTTGGAATGGTTAACAAGATTGTTAGTAATATTTCTGAAAAATAATAAAAGAAATATTGCTAGCTTTCTTTTATAAAATAATATATATATATATATATATGATATATTGATATTAAAATTAACATTCAGTGATCATCACCGTTGTCGATTTTAAATAGTTTTAATGGCGTTTAAAGAGATAAAAATATACATAATCATGTCAACACTAAAATCAATAATCAAATTAAATATTTACACATTTCTAATTACATGTAACCCAAATCGTGCGTGCCCTCACGACTTATGTGTGATTAATAAGCGGACCGATCGCGATTGCCACATCGCTGTTGGCAGAGCGTTTTCCTAGAAACCAACGTATGTGAAAATGTTTCATCTATCAAAGTCGTCCCGTAAATCACGCTTCGGTTCTGCATGCCGAGATCATTAAACATAAACTGATTTAAAGTTTTGTCAGAGTGAACATTGACATCGTACTGCTCGATTTTAAAAAATCAGGGCCAAAGTCTGCGATTTCGAACCAATGACATTTCACTACAAAACCAACGTATTACAATTCAATTGTAATTCTGCCAGAAACAGCAATCTACTAATTAAATTTTACAACATGAAATTTCTAACAGAATTTTTGATTATTTAAAATCTTTTCGGTATATTTGGAAAATTTAATTATGTGCGAGATTAAAAAATAAATTGAAAGACTATTGGAGTGTCAGTCCTACTCTATCGCTCAACCGTAGTGGCATCAATTACCGAAAAGACGATTAAAACTAGCAAATATCGACCACTATGATGGCAATTAACGTTAATTGGTTTGACAATTGGTTAAGCAGACCGAGTAGACCCTGTTGTTTGGGCCGGTTGTAGCACTAAGTTTCGTTCTATTTGCACATAAAAAATTCACTTCCTGAAATTAGAACGTGAGAAACGAACTCCTGGTCCTCGATTAAGCTGTGCCACTACTTATCGTCGTGTCGTTAATGTTAAAGTTACAGCCTTTATATATGTCCCACTGTTGGGCACTGGTCTCTGTAAGAGATTATAAGGGCATAGTCCGCCACGCGGCCCTAGTGCGTTATGGCAGATTTCACATGTCTTCTAATTTTCTAAGACATGTAGGTCTCCTCAAGATGTTTTCCTTAACCGCCGAGCGCGTGGTAAATCAGCACATAAAATTGCAACAACAAATTTATTGGTGCCGGCACCGGGGATCGAACTCGGGTTGTTAACGTACCGGGCAACTTGAGTTAACCGCCCAGACACTGACCACGGCCAGTCGGTATTAATATCTAAACTACGCCACTCATAAACGTTTAAACAACAGCTCATTAAATTTTAAAAAAAAATATGTGCTCACGCTGGGCAGCTGATTGAAAAAATTCTTTGGCCCTCGCGTCTGCACTAGCCCTAAATTATTGTTTATTTATATCCGAGAAATATTGCCGTGTAATCAGTGAAGTTACGCCAAGTTATATTATGACCTCAGTTGAGATGAGTTCCTTTTTTGAGTACAAGTATATTTACGAGCAAAAACAAAAACCGACTTCAAATCGAATCAAAGCTTAAGCGCGGACGCTGTTTTAACGCTTTTTGTATTTACGAATTATAGTAAGAATATTACGAAATAGAATTAAGCTGAAGCTAACCAAACTCTCATCAAACTACACTTCAAAGAAGAAGTACATCCTTTCCAAAAAAATGAATAATCAAAATCGGTTGACGTGATATTGAGGTATCCGTCAATTTGTGGTGCACATGCTTTATGCAAATTTAAGACTTATGTGGTTTTCTCATGGATCCCATTGTCAGAAATAAGAGACACTTCAGAGAATCACTAGATATCAAATTAAAAAGAATCATCAAAATCGATTCACCCAGTCGAAAGTTATGGCCTAATGCTTATTAAAATACGAGTAATACAGAATTAAGAACATCCTATTTTTGATGTCAGTTGAAAAACAAAACGGCAGTAGACGATCATGTTTTAGACAATCATTACCATCTCACATATGATTTTTTTAAGTAAGAGCCTTTATATATAAGTAATATAACTAAATATATTTTTTATGTTATTGAATGAAAATGAGAAATTCATACTTAACCTCTCTCTACCGGCTATTAACGCCCATGTCCAGAGGATAAATACAAAGTCCCATATTTACTAACACTAAAATAAATCATACGTAATACAGTTTGATTGGAGGCTATATATATACTTATATACGTGTTTATTATTTATTCGAAGCGTCAATAGCCTAATGGTTTAGGGTACGGCCTGCGAATCGTAAGGTCGTGGGTTCGAATCCACCATTGGACTATTGCCGTGAACCATGTCCTAGCACAAGCTTAAGCTTAGTTGGAATGGTTAACAAGATTGTTATTAATATTTCTGAAAAAAAAAAAATAAAAAGAAATATTGCTAGCTTTCTTTTTAAAAAAAAAAAAAAAAAAAATACATACTTGTATATGTGTTACGTTAATATATATGATGATTTAATGATTTTTATTTGAAAACTGGTGCTCCCCTGTGGCCCCATTTATGACAATGGCATTCATTAGAAAACCTTCTACTTAGCCTTAACAGAGATCGTCATGTTCTAATGCAATCAAAATCTATGTGCCTTTAATGTAAATCCATCGATGATTTCTTTTAAAGTCGAGCCAACCGATGTCGCCTTCTTCCCGGGTCTAATTTGACGAACGGCAAATTCTTATCCTTGTCGCCCAGTGAACTCGAGGCCCTTTTAGTCGCCTTCTACGACAGGCAGGTATATACGTGTTGATTTTGGGCAGAATCCGACATCAGAAGTGGGATATTTGGCCGGGATCCGTCTTACGTAAATATTACTTAATTATAATTAAGTAGTCAAATAGATTGTGAGTGTATATATTTATTTATTTATTTAAATAAATAATGTTATAAAAACTCAGTTAAATATATATTATTAAAATTTAAACAAATAAAAGCTGCTTTATGTATTGACAATAATACATAAATATAATAGAGTCAAACATCTTCTACGCATTTGTAGGCAGCTTCGATAAACACAGACTCAGTGCAACATAATATATCATGTGCAGTGAGATGGTATTAACAAACCCAACCGTGCGCCACAGCGGAGAGTTCCTGGACAAATTAGCCCTGGAGACGGGCAGTAGGAACAATGGTGGACGACGGCGCATGTACACGTAACTGTCAGGCGTCCGCAACTGTAGCTCGGCCAGCACTTCTGGGTGATGAACCCAGCACCGCAGCACCCTCCACACATATTTAACCAGTGCGACGTCTCTCCTCACCTGCAGGTGTGTAGAGACGGGTGTATTTGTGTGTGTGAGCTTATTATGTTGGTGTTGTTGTGTTCCATTTTTGGTAATTAAAAACCGACAAAATTTGATACAAGTTGGATGGTGCTTGATCTCCCAATCGTCAGATCGTAAAGAGTAAGCGTTATTATTACGTCAGTGCATAAATAATTTAAGTAACGATCTTAACTACCTGTAATATTCTAACAACAGACCTACATGAATAAATAAATGAATGCGGGAACTGCAGGTGGATTCAATGATTCTTTGCGGATAATTTGCCTAACTGGTTCCCGCTGACAAATTATTTTACCATTGTATTGATAATATACGACTAAATTAATAAATACCAGCAACCATTGCGCCATAGGCTAGAAAAAGTAATTATATTTCTAAACAAAACCTGTCATGTAGAGTAAATAAAACAATAATAACATACGTAATTTCTTTGGCCAGTTGCCTCAATGTAAAAGGAGACGCTCAGTGGTTCATAATTATTATGATTATGAAAATGTTTCAACGAACGAGGCGGCCTGTGTTTCAGTGAAATACCTTTGTTGTTAAAGCGTATAGTTTACTGGAAGGAGGCGTAATGTTGCTTCACGCCCGCAAAGGTAGTTAAGGTGTTATCTTGAAGACTTTATATCAATTCCAGGGATGTTGCGGGACTAATAAGTGGGGCGGTGCGGTGAAGCAAAAGGGTACCGTTAGGGTACCTGAGAACAACGGCCTTAAACTTTGAATGTCTGTTTAAAAAGTAAACATTGCTGAGTAAAACCAATTATGCTTTTCGTTAGAAATCTCTAAGTTTTTTTTGACGAACTACACAGATTGGCCGCAGAAGCTGGCCTTGACTGCTTCACCGGATTGAGAGGTGGCATAGCTCTTAGGTCGCTTAGCCTGAACCTCTATCGCTGAGGGGTAACCTTGGCTTGTACGGTTACTATGTTACGCGTAAGCATACCGATCCGAGGGCGCCCGAGATAATCTAAGGGACATTCAAAAGCTAAACTATCTTTGAGTGCCACTTCGGGAAGCGTTGGCGCTGGGAGAAGTGGCCGTTGAAACTCCAGCAACGCTCCTAATTACTATGGGGTGGGTCCTGCCCATAAAATAGCAGTAACGCGCGAGGATTATTCGCAACCTCCTACGGTCGCGAATTATCCTCCTGGATTTGTAAAGATCTAGCCAAATCTACAAAGCGTGTCTAACGAAGTTAACTTGCCGATGATTTTAACTGTTTTAAAGACAGCAAATTTGTATCTGATGTATGGCAATGGGCTCCATTACTACATTATTGTCACATATGGGACCTGATAGGCTTGGTGAAAAGCGGACAGCCAAAGTTGCGTCTATCTACCCTGGATTTATAGGATATATAGGAAGGATTATCAGCATTTCACCGCCTCTTACAGCTTTATGCCGTAATAGCTTGTTTAAATATTTTAAATAACTTTCAACGAACTAATTTTGTTTTCGGTTTGCGAAATTGATTGTTTCGTTACATGGACTTCTAAGGGTCCGTAAAAACAATAGGCTTTAGTTACCAGAAGGGCAGCGGAGGGCAAACCAATATGCTGGACAATGGCCAATTAACGCTACCCGCAATTAAATCAGCCGAGGATGCTGTTACAATGGCTTCTTGATACTTGTTTTATAGAGTTGTTATTACCTTATATATTTATAGCAGAAATAGGTTAAGAGACTTTTATGCTTGATTTTATAGATGCATATAAAAAAATAGACTTTAAGACGCAGGTATTCCACGATCGTATCAGGTGGAAGTCTATGGTCATTGCCTACCCCTTTGGGAGAAAAGTGATTATCTGTTATTCGATTTTGTTGTTTTGGGTACAAATTTGAAAGACCTGTTGCTTCGAGCCTCGCTCTTGCGATGGTCTCGAGCGACAGGTCTTGAACAACGATCGCCTCCTGTGAAACGGTAATGTCCCAGAAGGAGGCTGACGAGCAATTCAGGAGGCGAGCGCAGAGGCTCCCTCCCTCCGCAGGCGGCGTATCGGGGTGCGCAGGAGGCGTTACAACCAACGCCTTCTCTTGCCGCCCCGTCATCGAAGTGGGGCCAGGATGGGTACCTGGCCCCAGTATGCTTCGACGTCGTCGGGACTTCTCTGAGTGCCGAAGAAGTCCCCTTTGAGGATGAAGTCCGGTCTTCACGGACCGGCCGGTCGTTGGGGTGATGGCATTCGTGGAAGGTTTAGTGGGTAGGGGCTGCCCAGGCCGAGTCCACATCCCTCAGGCCCACCTAGGGTACCGGAGGATGGTCTATAAAAGATTCCTCCGCGTTAACAAAAAAGATACAAATTTGAAGACCGTAGTCTCTATCTATCTATCGCTCAGGTGAGAGTATTTGTTTTTGCATGCGCTATCATTTACTAAACGTAATAATTTAATTGTCAAACGCGAAATTGGGTGTAACATAGACAGATTGATACATAAACCCTTTATTGCTGACATTAAAGTAAGTATGTAAAAAAAGTATAGTCAATTCTGGCAATGGAAACCATGAGAACCAACCCAACCATAAGCCTTACATTTGCATTAAGTATCTTCTTCTTCTTCTATGCCTTCTCCCTTTATTTGGGGTCGGCCCTCCTCGTGTTGCGGCGCCAAGACAGACGGTCTTGGGTTGTCCGTTCCTCTATTTGGGCTCGTTGCATATCTTTGGCAACGGTTGTCCACCGCGTGGCCTGCGGTCGTCGTAGCAAGGGCCCTATGCACAACGTACTCCTGATCCCGCCTCATCACATGTCACCACCGCAAACGACTTTCCACCATTTTCTCCACAATGGGTGCAACTTTGAAGGAGCCTCTGATGTATTTATTTCAAACTTTATCGAGTCTCGTAATTCTCGCTGCCCGCCGTAGCATTTTTAATTCGTTTGTGTGCATCTTTTGTTCTTGGTGTTTTTTGACAACCCAACATTCAGCTCCATACATCATGGCTGGTCTTACTGCCGTTTTATAGGTTTTACCCTTCATTTGCATTAAGAATGTGCGCTAAAAATAGACAACTCACCTTCACTTGTTAATGGAAAGGATATACCTTAAGGATACTGTCATGAGAGTGATGGTTAGGTTCTGATTCATTTTATTTCGTAATATTCTTACGTAACGCGTAAAAACGTTTGATTCGATTTGATGTCGGTTTTTGTGTCTACCCGTAAATATTGTTGCATATAAGTTCGTGTTGTAGCAGCGCTAGATAGTTCCACGTCATCAATAGTTCGATACTATCCGCCTACACGTCTGCTTGTGTATTGTTCGACTCAATCGAACCAAGTTATTATTGCAGATAATGCTTCGGTTAAAATGAAACGCAACGTTCGTGCGACGTGAGAACAATGCGCTGGGACGCCAATAATATTTATATTATTGTTGGCGGACGTTCTGAACAAGGCGTTGTAGTAATGGGTACTTAAGAAGCGACGCGGTGAGAATTAGCTTCTATAGATAACGAAGCAAGAGCAACAACAAGTTCTTTTTAAATTAGAAAATCATTTAATGCGATCGGAGATCGGAGGACTGGATTTTGTAGGAAAATGGGTCACCTGATATTAACTGATCACCGTCGTCCATGAACATTCACTTCACCGGAGGAACTGCAGTTGCGTTGTCCACCTTCGAGAAAGCAGTATGCTCGTTTCTAGAAGGTCCTCAAATCGTAAAGGTTCGGAAATACCGTTGGTGCATGAGAAATAGGGTCCACCTTGGCGGACGACAAAGGCCCCACCCTTGTCGCCCAGTGAGCCCGAGGCCCCTTTTAGTCGACAGTACGACAGGCAGGGGATATCGTAGTCTTATTCTTGAGAGCCCAGAACTACAGGGCTGAAAGTGACATGCCTAATAAATTACCGTATATTTATACCCTGTATATATTATTATATTTATAAAGACGTTATCTCTGTACTTATTTGTAAATGTATATCTATTTATCGATATAAGACTCTTAAAACGCTATTTATAGCGGCACTACCTTTAGCCCGCTCTTATTCAACGAAGCTATTTATTCAGCAAAGCTAGTTGGAACAAATTATTAAATAGCATTAAATTCGCTATTATACATATACTTTGGTGCAATAAAGTAATATTTGATTTTATAGATTTCTATCTATTATACGGATGAGAAAGGATTTGAAAGCTTATTTTATTTTTTATTGTTAATGAAATTAAATCTTTTTCGTTTTAAAAACTTGGTGTCCCCTGCCTTACGTTAAGTGAAGGACATAAAAGTAGGAGTAAGGTAATTAAAGTGTGTAGTTATAAATAATGCATGATATTGGAGAGAGTCCAAGATAGGCAACAATGTACCGGACGAGTCTACACGTAAATAGAATCGGGAAAGTTAACCTTTCTATACAAGAGGACGTGCCGAGAGCTTTCAAGTTAAAGCAAGTAAATGTCAGCCCTGTAGTTCTGGGCTCTCAAGAACAAGACTACGGTATCCCCTGCCTGTCGTATAAGGTGACTAAAAGGGGCCTCGGGTTCACTGGGTGACGGGAAGAAGGCGACATCGGCTGGCCCGTGTCGCCTTGCTCTGCGAGGACACAGGGGAGGAGGGAGTAACCTCCCCGTGCTCTCCTTGAACACAGTGCAGAGGGGCTCCGGTGCGTTTCATGTGAGATCCCGGAGCCCTTCGTCATGCACCGAGGAAAAGGCCACCGGGTAAGAGTTTTAGTGGGTAAGAAGCCAACAAAACCGCGGCCTTATCTTTGTGAAGATTTCCTCCCCATCAACAAAAAAAAAAGTAAATGTCTAGAAGATAATAAGGAGAGTGAGGTGCTATGTTAGTACATAATTATTATATACTGGATATTAATTAAAAATAAACTTAGGTTCCTTATTACACTTGATTGTTGCCTTCAAAAACAATGACCGTTATTATGTTGTATGTAAATAAAAAAATGAGATGGGAATTGTCTCTCCAAACATCATCATCAACAAAAAGGGAGACATTTGAATGTCTTGATAGTCTTTCGATAAAATCTGATGCTGAAATTCGGTGGAACTTTTGCGGTCAACTAATTTAGTTCATATGAATAAAATAGAGTTAGTACATCACTAGTGTTCTAAACTTCATATCTGAACATCTGACGTAGTCCGGTACATTTACGGGCCTTATTATTCATTAAGCTTACAACGCGGTCTTTCCCTTAACAAGGAGAATATTCCGATAATCTAACAATATATCAGCTAGTACAAACGCGTCTTCCGCAGGAAGCGAGATAATATTTAATTGGCGTGAAAACTCAATAATCGATGATAAAAATCAGCAGGTAGCGGTTGTGCAAACCAATTACTGAACTAGCGGTGTGGTACTACACATCCAACAACCGCGTTATGGACCAGCTTAGCCACTAGTGATGTGCTTTGCTACAGTTTTATATTTTTTTTTATACTTTCTAAGCAAGTGTTTGACTACGATCCCATCTGATGTTATGTGGAAATGCAGTCCTGGATGGTAAGGCGTAGTAAATGCCTATTCACTCTACTCTTGAAAATACCCACATTGTAATCGCAAGGAAAGACAGACGCGGGCAAACTATTCCAGTACTTTGCTGTATGAAGAATGAAAGCTATCTATACATATGTTATAAACAGGTAAAATTGTATGTTTGTTCGATTAAATTAGTAGTCACACATCATCATCATCAGCCTGTGTCAATTCAATGCTGGAAATAGGCCTTCCCCAATACCTTCCACCACATACGATCCTCCGCTTTCCGCATCCAGCCACTTTCGGCTATCCTTATAAGGTCGTCGGTGCATCTGGAGGAAGGGCGCCCCACTCTTCTCCGGCCCATGCGCGGCCTCCATTCCAAGACTTTCCTCCACCATCTACCGTCACTGACTCGGCACAAATGGCCGGCCCACTGCCGCTTCAACTTGCTGACTTTAAATTTATTAAGTCACACATGAAAAGTATGAATTTTTTAATCATTAAACCCTTATGGTTTAGGGTACGGTGTGCGAAACCTTCACTTGTTAGTTATTAAAGTACATAATATATTTTGGTGAACCATCTCCTACCACAAGTTTAAACTTAATCGGTAATAAATAAGAATGCTTTACTAAGTTAACTACATAATAAATAAGAAACTTTAAAAAAAACTGTGCTAGTATTTTTAATAAGAAAAAAAATAAATTACGTATTTTTTCATTTTTAAATTCGCAATTTGATAATTTTGTTGACAACTAATGTTGGCAAGAATGTATTCAAAAAGGTCGATATATTAGCACCGACGTGTACAAAAATTGACAAGTTAAATAGAAAATTAGTGTCAGAATGTACTCTGATATCAGACAAGGGAAGTTAAGCAGTATTACAAAGCTTATTCCATATACACAGGAAGAAGAGAAGACTGGAATGATGTGGAATTTGACTTGTTTAATTTGGTTGAGTTGAATTTGGTTGAGATGTAAAAAAATAATAATATTTATTTTATTTTTTAATTTGTATTTTATGTTTAAATTTGTACGAAACCTCCATAGTGAATGTCTATGGAAGTTTGTTGTGACATAATTAAAAAGATATACGAGTATCACTGATGTATAATAGAAATAGAATAGATATCATTATTTAATTTATATAACTAATTATTTAATTTATAGTAAAACAGGAGTAAACTTTTAATATGGTTTCCTTGAAATACAGAGCAATACATAGTTATTCTTGTTTTTTATTGTTATTCCGAATTCATCTTATATTTATATAAAATATGATTCGATTCAATATATGTAAGAACAGTACAGATGTACATTAAAGTTTCAATAATACTTTATGTACAGAAGTGTTTGAGGTATCCTCAAAGGCGTTTCATTATTTATTATTTATTGTTAGAAAATGAGACAGATCTGGACATATGAAATTTATGCTGAATTATTAATCCTTCCTTAACTCCTATCAGGTTAAGAAATTAACTATCGATAAAAATGTGGTCCACCACTATCAATCGAGATGCGGTTTTTCAATGCACAGTGCAACTCTAATAAGTCATTAGCCGCTCCAGTCACCGGTGGCTTCTATTTGCGGCATCCAACACGCCGCGGGGTTAATTATCTTAATTTGACCTTAGCGTGTCCAGAAATTTCGATCTTAATTGATCTCTTTATCACTTAGAACAAGAGACAAAAAGGTCTCGTTTTTACCATATACGTTTGAAAATGTCTTCCAATTAGAGTATTAACAGTTGGGGAAAGAGTAAAGCAAGATACGACTCGCAATGCTGCCGCGCTTAGAATACCAGGTTAGGGGTTGAGCACTCTAAGAAATCCGCCTTCTATTATCCCGGTGAAGTTCTAGAAGAGTTTTTCTATAATTCTCGAACCTACTAATAAGTTTTAATTTTTCAGTTTCCTACATTCAAAAAATAACTTTTTTAAATCTGTGGCCCCTGTATGGCGTTAGGCTTGCCTGTTACCTGTCTCTTGGAACCTAATAAAGACATTGAAGCAATTATCTCTGAATGCTCGTGATGCACACACAGACGTACAAAATAATAATAATAATAATAATATCTTTATTGTTCACACATACAGCTATGTCACTTAATATATTGTCGTCCTGTCTCCTAAACTAGGCAAACCTGTGTTTTAGGAAACAGTACCCACCCATTATGTTGCAATTGTGCACATTTTACAAATATACATTAGTTTAACATAATAATTATACATTTTATATAGTGTGAGTGAGAGTGTGTATGTGTGTGAATTTATTTATCTCTGTTGTGTTCTAATAATATCTACATAGTTAAAGTTTAATTTGTTTTTATTTGTGTGTGTGTGTTAGTTACCAACTACTGTAGGAGTTTACGAACGTTCAGTATTGTTATATTTCCTTTTCTTTTGTCCAAATATTTTTTTTATTATTTATTATTAATAAGCCTGCTTGAAAATTCGAGGGCGACTGTTGTCTCTGTCTACTTTTTAGCAAGTGAATTTTGTACTTTAGAAATCGAAGAAAGCGGAAGAAAGCAATTCATTAGTACAAGGCCACTAGTATTCGAACAGCTTCGCCACTAAGCCCATCACTGTTTTTTTACATGATACATGAAGTATAGGATGTATAAGATGATGTATGGATGTTTGTTCGTGATAGTATAAGATGCAGCGTGTTTCTAAAATGCTATATATTACTTAGTTTAGTCATCTGTAATCTATATTTCTTGGTTTTCCATTCCATTCCATTGACATGTAATTATTTTGTCCGTTACACATTTCGACATTTATTTCAATTAAACAGGTAAAATAAGCCGATATCAAGAGCCGACCCCTGGTAACGTATAAAATAAAATTCATCACATATCCTTCAACACGACTCTTCTGAAATGCGATGTGAGAATATTTCAAATTGTAACCAATTAAACGTATATTACAAAAATGTGAAGAACGAACTGAAATTGTTATTTTGTCGTGTCTCCTCACTTGACACGCCCCGTTCAATATGCGGAACATTTGCGGTGGAATGATATGATCGCGAATTCTCCGAGCGTTTTGTTTAAGAGACGACTCTTACTAATAGTTCACGAATGCATTTATTAATTTAGTAATAGGAACAAATGAGCATACGGTTTACTTGACATGAATAGATCATTGACCTACAATTACAAACGAGACTGTTGTAATGATAAGTCTAGTCTTTGTTAACAGACTACAAAAAAGGATTATCAATTAGGCTGTATTTTCAAATATTTGTACTCTCAATTGTTTTTTTTTGTTGACTTTAACATGTTTCATGTCATAGAATACACTATGATCTGTTTTTTCTTTTTTTTCCACAGTATCCTACTTCTCCTGGTGATGGTGTCCTCAATACCGAAGGTCACGACTAGGACTAAAGAGCAGCCTACCCTTGGTGATCCCTCTTCTACCTGCAGTCATGGCTAAGGCATTGCGAGCTGAGAGAGGTAATCTGGTCAATCCAATATGTTGGGCTCCTTTCTAAGTGGTAAAAGTAAAAGTAATGGAAGAAAAATAATGACGTATAGATGTGATCATTGGCAGTATTATAGTCGTGGTAATCCGGACGGTCGGCTCAAGCTGCGATTCCCGGTGTCGGCATCAATAAATTTGTTTTGCAATTTTATGTGCTGATTTACACGCGCTCGGCGACAAAGGAAAACACGAACACAACCCTACATATCCTAGAATTTTTTTTTAAGACATGTGAAGTCAGCCAATCCGCACTAGAGCCGCGTGGCGTACTATGCCCTTATACTCGCTATACAGCGAAGGCCTGTGCCCAGCAATGGGACATATAAAAAGGCTGTAACTTTAACTTTTTAACTTTAAGATGTGGTTATTTTATTAAGTATGTAGATGTGACTGACAAGCTTAGAAGTTGTGAATGAGGATATTGTGAGGGTGTGGGCATATAGAAAGGGTAGGAGAAGAAAAAAGACGAAATAAAAATCATTTTTCAATTTCAAGTCTTTTCGTGACCATTGATTCTGAGGTAGCGTTAATTAATCAATGCTTATCTAGAAACGTATTTGTCGAGTTTCGATCGACTTATGAAACCGTAGTAGTAGCTACTAAAACACCGGTAACATTCAAAGCCCGCGTGAACGATGCGATCGTCTTACACTGACTGGATCGAATACATTATCTCCGTCTCGGTTGTTCGCTTCGAATAATTTGAACGAATTCAACCGACACGAGGTGGCACGACGCGCGATACGGTCACAAGGACAATGTTTTCAATGCAATTGTGATACCGCGATTGAAAAATGATTAGACATAGATTATTGTAACCAGAATGTATAGCTTGGACAGCCAACTAGCATGTTATGCTTGAGATAATGAGAAACTTTATCACAATTGTAAGACTCGCAAAGAAATTATTGTTTAAAACTTCTACCGTTTGATTCGATTAAGTCGGGTTTTTGTTTACTCGTAAATATACTTGTTATGATTACCTAACCCGAGAACTGAAAAACCGTCACATTAATCTAAATATATAAAAGAGATAGTGTGTGGATATGTTCCATATAGACTCTGAAACGGCTTGACCGATTTCATTAAAACTTTCATGGAATCTTCAGATTGACCTGACGACTAATCTTGTAAAGTTTAGTGACGATCTGAGTCCTTTTTTTGATCTGTCAAACAAGCCATACATCGTACTTTTATTTTTGACAGTAACAACGATATGTTTTTGAATGATAAGAATGATATTGTATGTCTTCACCCGCTCGAGAAGAGAAGATAATGAATACGGAGTGAAATGAATAATTTAATATATTGTGAGAGTTAAATTAAATATCTAATGATGTAAGTTTATTGTTTAAATAAAATAAAGCAAAATCTAGCTCGGCGGAGCGGGCTAGGTACGCTAGAATCTATTAATAAATAAACTTCTTAACTAGTTATCAGTAGGGTTTAAATCACGAAACCTAATCATCATAGAAAACCATCTCTCTTTGTTGAGGTTGTGTGATAGGTGCCTTCGCGATACATACAAGATGAACAATAGAACTATTTGGTTCAACAGCGTGGATAGTATTGTATATTTTTAGTACTATACGCATTCTAATGTTCAATGGCTGCCAATTTGAATATCAGCTCTTCGTATTTATAAATTTACGATTATTCGCTGGATATTCTATAAAGATGGAGAAAGGGCGCGTCTGCCGGTAGCACACAACTAGTGTTATTTTTTTGCCTTCGAATCTAATCTATAGATGCAACTTTGATTCTTAATACATTGACTGAGGAATCATTGTATAATTTTTAGACGTAGAACAACTGCAAATCAAAGTTTGTAGACATTTTCTATGAGTTTCCATAAAGCAAGCATCAAAGGTATTGGAACATGAGATACGTTACGATTTGTATGAGTTAGATATGATATTGTATGTATAAAAGGATTCGTATTTGATTACTCATTGTGTGATGATTGTAGCAGCGCACGTGTAAAATATTGTTAGTGACGTGAATAGAATAAACGACTAAACGTTTTCTTTATGGTATTGTGATGAACCTTAGTAGTAAGTCTATTTACAGTTATGTTTCCTTGCACGTTATTAAATTCTTAAAAAACAATAAATGTAATTTATTTATTTATTTATATTTATAAACTCTGTATTGTTTACACTTATGAAATAAAATTAAAAATAGACAATAAATTTAAAATACATAAATAGTTGGCGGCTTTATCGCTAAAAGCAATCTCTTCCAGGCAACCTTTGGATGGGGAGGAATAATAAAAAGAAGCGGCGGGAGTTTATAATAAGTAGATATAATGGAAGAAAAATAATGACGTATAGATAGGTGTGGTCATTCTAATAGTGTGCCGTAGTGGCTCAGCAACCCGAGTTCGATCCCCGGTGCCGGCACCAATAAATTTGTATTTGCAATTTTATGTGCTGATTTATCACGGAGATGAAGGAAAACATTGTGAATAAACCTACATGTCATAGAAAAAAAATTCTAAGACATGTGAAGTCTGCCAATCCGCACTAGGGCCGCGTGGCGGACTATGCCCTTATAATCTCTTTACAGCGAAGACCTGCGCCCAGCAATGGGACAAATATAAAGACTGTAACTTTAACTTTTGAGCTTTAGGATGTGGTTATTTTTTAAGTATGTAGATGTGAATTAGATTAGGAGCTAAAAGAATTTATTATTAGCTTAATTACTAATAATAAAAATTTATGCATATCAAAATATAGATTATGAAAAGACAAAACGTGTATAAAAAGTATTACATATATAATATTTACAAATATATCGCCTTATATATAACTACAGGGCTGATATCTACCGTAACCGTACCTTCTCGACGTAGAAAGAGGCTACACTACATCAAAGAATTTCCAGAAATTAATGATAGATGCATTATTGAAGATTCTAAAGCCATTTCATCTACCAATGACAACGACTCCCTAAAGTGACAATAATATTACTAGTATCTTTATCTAATTGAAGAAAGTGATCGGCACTTTGGAACACGAAAAGACCTCAAGCAACCATAATTCGATGAGAACCCTAAAAATATCCTATTAAAATATGACATTCTCATATATATTATGGATAAAACGCCAATAGTCCAATAGTGGATTTGAATCTACGTAATATAGATTTTATTCACAACCGTTAGGCTATTGATACTACACGCTACCATGCCTATTGTCAAAATTAATTAAAGCTTTCCAGCAGAAAAGGTTCCGATCAGTCTTGGCCGTTTAAAAATTGTAATTTATTAGAGGAAGATCTATCGATAAGTTTTATATCTTCAATAACATTAACCATGAAGTTATCTGCACATTTTCGAGATAAACTATCAGATGCGTTCGATTTGAATTCATGAACGAGTGTACGAAACGGAATGCATTCCAAACACTTTTCTGTTCAGAATTACTAAGAATACCATTATTTCTACAAGCTTCTTTAGAGGCGTACCTTGAAATTTTATCTATGTGACAAAACGTTAAAGCATTGATTTCATCTTATCTTTATCGTTATTTCGATCTGAATAAATTAAAATAAAATACATGACGAAACTATTATAAGATATTTTAAAAAGAATAAGTTTATGAATACTGTTACGTGAAATTTGATTGTAGTTTTAGATAATTGGAAACTTGACAACCAATTAATGAAAAACATAAAGCATAATTGTTAAGAACAGTACTTTAGGATCTAGTGTTAAGAGTTCGAACTTACCATATTTCATTGCCGGTTTTTACCGCGTGAGATTCCGCTTCTAGAGGTATAAAAACATAATGTGCATAGTTTGACACTTTATTTATTATCCCTGGATATATAAGACAACACTCTCACAAAGGAGGATACCGAATACTGGGCCAAGTGAAGAAGATTAAGTAGGAAAACGGACCCTAGTATGACGGCAGGAAATCGCTAGGCAGAAAAACTTTTACTGCCAACAGCAATACACACATCATTAACATTAAGGAAACATTATTATACAGCCAATAGATAGGTAATGCCATTTTAGACGTAAATAACATTGACGGAAAGGGGAGGGGGGGACCTCTGTGTCGAGTTTCTAGCGATAGAGGTTCCGTCTAAGCGACCTAAGAGCTATGCCACTTCTAAATCTGTCGAAGCAGTCAAGGCCAGCTTCTCTGGCTAATCTGTGTTGTTCGTCATTAAAGAAAAAAAAAGAAAAATTGTTACAGGTAATAAGCAAGCACTGAGATATAAGGAGACCGTCAATATGTTGCGTCACAATTGGCAAGTAACTTAAGTAGAAGTGAAACCAGTGCGGATCTCTACGATACGTATATTTACGAGTAAAAACAAAAACCGACTTCAAATCGAATGTAATGTTAACGCGCGGGCGCCCTCTTTGTATTTCCGAATTATCGTAGGAATATTACGAAATCAAACTTAATCAAAACTTTAACCTTTTCAAATAACCTTTCCAATAAAAAATAATATCGAATCGAATAATTAATTTTCGCATTCCGTTGGCGTGATATACAGCTATTCGTCCATTTGTGGCGCACATACTTGATCCAAATTTAAGATTTATATGCTCTTCTCGTAAATCCAATTGTCAGGAATGGCCCAGAATGGTTACTACACGGTAAGTACCAAATTTCAAACATCCAGATTCAAAAAGAAACATCAAAAGCGGTTCATCCAGTTCATAGTTATGCCGTAACAAACAAAACAAAATACAGACGATACTTAAAAATCTTAGACCTTTTTTTTAACAAAGCACAAACACAGACTTGTGTCCGTGCTCTTTTCTAATGTGTTTTAATTGTTTACTTTGTTTTGTTCTACAGTTCTAGAATAAATATGCTTTATTTACGTTTTTAATTAAATTGGCGCAAATTCTCATGCGTCTCCTGTGTTGTTTAGCATGACGATATTACCTTTATTAATATACACGTGAAATGTAACTACCTACACTTCACAACTATAATCTGCGAAGTCTTGGCAACTCCCCAATGCGTCATAGAAAAGTCAAACCACTGAGGACTACTGTTATATAACCAACTGGCCATATATTACTTTTCTGTAATTAATTCTACAAACAATTTTTTTCTAGCCATTTGTATCTATTAAATACATCTTATTCGCAGGATCATGGATGTATTCAGATTTACTCTACGAAGCACGGTGTGGAGAATATATACTGACACTGAAAATGACTCCTAACAATACAGACAATAACAGACAGACTCGAAGCGTAGTAGTAGGATCATACAAATTGTTTCCCCTCGGGGTAGTGTTACTACGATTTTTTTTAATGCCTGATTTTGGAATGCTTGAGAATGCTCTGGTTCACGTTGCAATGTTTTTAGTTTCTCCGCGACCGCTGCGTCCCTGTTTCTCATAGCAATTTTTAGGTTGTAGTCTATTTTCTCTTATGATGCGGCCGTTGCTCTTGTCACCAGTCTCCCTGTGGTGTCGTCACAGTAATCTGTGTAATAGACACAGTTGACTGTGTATCGGGATATCGTCACTACAGCATGTTGGACGCTGTCGTGCAGTTGCAGTTTTATTCTTAAACCGTGTAACGTCCAACATTAGATGTCACCAATGTAGTTATTCACGTGGTATACGTTCTTAGGGCATCCCTTGCAGAGGGGCTCCGGTGCGTTCCACTGGAGATCCCGCAGCCCCTCGTCATGCACCGAGGATAGGGCCACCGGGGAGTTTTTAGGGGGTAAAAACCCCACATAACCGCCGCCTTCCACCCCTGAACTCCCCGTTAACAAAAAAAAATCCCTTGCCGATACAATAAGATTTGTTAGCTCTCTCGCTTTCCAAGCCAAAATTCTTTTTCCGCTCTTACATATTTTATTTTCATTTATAATTAAGTACAATACAGAATCAAATTGCGTTACATCATTAAATTATACTATATAACGTGTGATCATCGAAAACATAACCGATACGTGACTCCGATGTCAATTGGCCTTCTCAAGTACGACAAATCGTGGGATAGGGAAATTTAAAGTTTTATTTGACGCATTTTTCCCAGCACCTGCTTCCCTTCAATGAGATCTTTCTTTCACAACACCATTCTTACTTAATTACCATTTACATAATGACATATTTCTTATTAAACAGCTCTCACACGTGGGAACCTATACCGTAGTTATTCTGTGTCAGACGCATCGAATTAACATATATTATGGGGTATACACTTGACCACGGTGCGTTGAGCGATAATTTTTATTTTAGTGTTATCGTGGCCCAACGTTTGGTGTTGTAAAACGGATTCTTTAATACCGTCACACTACGCGTTGGACACAGTAGTCTAAATCAGTACATTTTTTTTAAAGAAAGCTAGCAATATTTTTTTTTTTTCAGAAATATTACTATCAATCTTGTAAATCATTCCAACTAAGCTCAAGCTTGTGCTAGGAGGTGGTTCACGGCAATAGTCGAATGGTGAATTCGAACCTAACAATAGGGAAATATTATCTTGGATTCTCACCGTAGTGTGCTTCGTTTTGGACTTAATTTTATTTACAACTAGCGTGCCCAGCCCGCTTCGCCAGGCTAGATTTTGCTTTATTTTAACGAAACAATAAACTTACATCATTATAAATTTAATTTAACTCGTCGATCGTCACCTTTACAGGATTACTCGCCAGGCCAATCTGAAGATTCCCTGAAAGTTTCATTGGAATCGGTTTAGCCGTTACGGAGCCTATACGGAACAAACCCACACACTTTCTCTTTTATATATATAGAAGATAGGCCGTACCCTAAACCATTAGGCTATTGACGCTTCAAACATTCCTATCAACAACCTCGTGGCGTAGCGGTTGTAGCTTACAAATGTTTCATATAATATAAAGATATTTATCTAATCTAATATATAAATAAAAAATAATAAATAAAAGGATATCGTACGTAAACTTGGATAATATTTTTATTTAAATTTTATTGCTAAGTAGTAGTAGTAGAAGTTGTTTTCTAAAATATCCTTTTTCATTGAATTATTTGTTTTTGAATGAAATATAAATAAATAAAATAATTTATTTTATTTAGGGATATTTAATTGTCTAACACGCACAGTTTATTTCATTTAGCTAGCGTCTTTATCTTCCGAGATATTCAAACTTTCTTAACCAACCCTTTATTTTTGCTCACGAATATATATTTAAAATGGAGACTGTGTATTAAAAGAGACGATTTATTCGTCCATCATGGAAATGCAAAATATGCAACAGATAATAAAAAAGACTTCCCTGATCTAAAGCAAGAGATCCTCAATCTTACCCCGTGATTGATGACCGAAACATCGAATGGGGCGAGCGAATGAAATCGATTTGGTGAGCAATAGCATGCATTACCATGTGTATGGCGAGTGATATAAAAGACTTTAAACGATTGACCGTATGCTAGATTATCCGTGCTTGCATTTATGTCCGTTTGACGTTGGCTTTATTATCTGCAATTTTTTTTAAGTTTATTTATTTATTTATTTATTACACCAACACAATGAACATTTTTAACAAACAATACATAAAACAGTGAAAAGTTGTGAAGTTAATGCCATCGCAGTTATAGGCGTAGACTGCAAGCAATTAATTGGCGAGTGACAATGTTAAGATAAAAATAAAATTAACACAAAAGTAAAAATAAAACTAAATTTGAAATTAAAAATTAACTAAAAAAAAAAAAACTATTTGTAGTTTAGTGAATGTTTATACATACTTATACTAGGAGAAAAGAGGTCGATATCGTCCGTTTTTGAAAAAGAGTTGAATTCTGTACTAATTCTATTTAAGGGCGCATTCTTACTTAGGTTCGATCGGAATAAACTGCTTCTCAACAATTGGTATCGTGAACGTCTAGGTAACCGCGACGGTACAGTAAAAGCTACGGCGGAGAGAAGCTCAGGGGTGTCAAATAGTTGCAAATTTTAATTTTACAAATAAAAAAATAAGAGAAAACTACACACGAGTATCATTCAAAAAAGTAGTATATGTCTTTCTTAAAGGTCAGGAATCCAAGTCCACTAAAACTGAATTTTCACTACAAGAACCAACTATTTAATTAATCAAATAATTGGTTTAAAAGCGTCAATAGCCTAATGGTTTATGATTCGACTATTGACGTGAACCATCTCCTAGCACAAGCTTAATCTTAGTTGGAATGGTTAACAATGCTGGTAATATTTATGAAAAAAAAAGAATCCTACCTTTCTTTTTAAAAAAAATTGGTTATTAAAAATAAACTTTGAAATACTTTAAAGCTTTTAAACAAGGCAGAGACAGACAGCAATGTCCGCTATTCACCAACCATAATAGGTGGTGAGTGCATCACCGTACACCGCACACAAATTTTAGGTAGAATTAGATGACTACCTTTACAATTTTTATTCGCGTTTTAAATCTCGTCGGAGCACGGAGGGATAAGGTTTTGGACATCACTAAAGTTGTTATTTGGTTTAGATTATTCTAGTGTCAACAAAAGTAAAAAAAATCTCGGTGGATTGGCCATTTTTTTTAAATAGAATGGTAGTCGTTTCCTTTTCTTTTCACAAATATTACCATAATTCTCGTTAACCAACTAAGCTTAAGCTTGTGCTAGGAGATAGTTACGATTAGACACGTCAATAGTCGAATGGTGAATTCGAACCTAAGAATAGGGAGGAGTGTGCTTGGTTTTGGACTAAAATTTATTTATAACTAGCGTGCCCAGCTTCGTCGGGCTAGATTTTGCTTTATTTTAACTAAACAATAAACTTACATGATTAAATATTTAATTTTAGTCTTTCAAAATATTACATTATTCATTTCTCTCCGTATTCATTCTCTTCTCGAGCGGGTGAAGATCATTACCTACACCCATGTACAAATTAGTAAATACAATATCATACCCATAGTAGTAGTATCATAGTAAATAAAAGCTGTATTTGACAGTTCAAAAAGTGCTCCGATCGTTACCAAACTTTACAGGATTACTCGCCAGGCCAATCTGAAGATTCCCTGAAAGTTTCATTGAAATCGGTCTAGCCGTTACGGAGCCTATACGGACAAACACATTTTCTCTTTTTTAAATATATAGAAGATAGTATTCCAAGTTACCGCCTAGCATCCAGCCATTTCATCTATTAAAGTTACGATATTTTAATTTTTAATCAATACCCTCACGTATCATTGTTGATGCTTATTATTTTAAGATACAGCGGCCGCGTATAAGCGTTTCGCAAATTTGTGGGCACACAAGAAATGACAAACAAGATATTTTAGTAACAATGTATTTCAATTACATTGCGATTGTGGGGCCCACATTGTATTCAATGTTTCAATTGAATAAAGCACCGGTTTTGAAGCGAAACCTTTATCAAACAAAAGATCGTACATACATAATAACAGACCCCTGTGTGTAATAGAATCGGGGATGCAAACCTTTTAATAATTTCCAAGTTATTTTTTAATAACAAGGAAATTTTAAAGTACAAAATTTGTTATTATCAGCCTGTGTCTATCCAATGCTGGGAATATGCCATCCCTAATGCCTTCCACTATATCTACGATTCTCCGCTTTTCACATTCAGTCACTTCCCGCTACTACAACTATTTTTATAAGTTCGTCGGTCCATATCTTCAAAAACAAATTGAAATACTTCCTAACTGAATCTCAACGTAAGCACGCCAACATCAATTGCTACAAATCTATTATTTAACACTTTATGAATGATGTAATTCATGTTATTTATTATTTTATTTGTTTATATATATACATGTACATAGATATATTTATAATTAAAAATGTATGTAAAACCTTATTTATACATAACCGATTCGTGGTTTTTTGGCTGAAAATCAGCGCTGTGTCTACATATGGGAGGACAGCACACTCTAAGTCAACCCCTTTTTAGGACAAGGTCAAGTTTTTTTTTTTTAATTTTCATAATTTTAATTACTTTTGTTTTTGTTTGTTTTTTGTCTTATTTTGCCTGTTGTTTCTGTGTTCTTGTGTCGAATAAATGTTTATTCTATTCTATTCTATATGGAGACAGGGCTGCCTACCCTACTTCGACTCATGCGCGGCCTCCATTACAAGACTGCTCCACCATCTGTCGTCAGTGAATCGATAGACGTGGCCGGCCCATTGTCACTCTATGTATATATATGTAAAATCCATAAGAGTAGTTATATTAATTAATTAATAAAAAAAAATATAAGAATTTACAATACAAAATATATTTTGTAGTTTTTTTTATTTATTAAATCTATAAAACTGAAGCTTTTTTATGGACGAACTACACATATTGGCCGGAGAAGCCGGCCTTGACTATTTCACCGGATTGAGAGATGGCATAGCAATTAGGTCGCTTAGCCTGAACATCTATCGCTAGTCACTCGACACAAGGGTCCCCCCGGTGTGGGGTAACCTCGGCTTGGACGGTTGCAAACTGAAGCTTTTCACCCGTACTTGACAGGTATAGTGACAGCCGATATATGTCATGATGTTCGGCACAGGCCTTCTCTGCAAAGGTATGCCACACGACCCTAGTACTGAGTGGGGGACTTCAGATGACTCACAAGACGTGCTGGTTTCCACAAGATGATTTCCTTTACCGCTTTTTTAAACAAATTGATTAGTGCCGGTACTGAAGATTGAACTCGGGTTTCTAGCGTACATGAGACTACCGCCCGGAGCTGAGCTACAGCTCTGTGTGACTACAAAACTATGGTAAAATGTCTGTTTAGATGACCTAAGTTTCCTTTATAAGGATTCACTGGGCGATAAGGGTGCTACTGGATGAAGGCGACCTCGGCTGGCCTTAACCTCAACACCCGGGAAGTGCTTTCCGAAGAGCACAGTGCACAGGGGCTCCGGTGCATTCCTCTGGAGATCCAGGAGCCTCTCACCATGCACCGAAGAAGGGCCGCCGGTTTTAGTGGGTAAAACCCCAGGTAAACAAAAAATAGTTTCCTTTTTATGTCCCCTTGTATATATATAATCATGGGAGGTTAGATTGTGAGCGCCCACAATTATCTATCACGTGCTACCAACCAAAGGTTTGCGATCTCTGTAATAAAACGATTACTTGTGCAAACGTTCAATTTTCAAGGCACCGTAACGTCGGTAGCGGTAGCCATCACTGGTAATCAAGCTGGGCAAGCAATGGGTTTTATATATGACTAGCTTTCTGCTGTTATGCCTTAGGTTAGACATAGACGGTTTGAGTATGCGCTTGTATTAATTAATTTAATAGCCGTATAAAATATTTCAGTTACATGTACCTGACCAATTCGGAATAAACATTAAAAACAAACACTGTGGTTATGTCTATGAAGTGTAACTTCAAAGAGGATGTTGTGATTAGAATAATAATAATAATAATAAAATCTTTATTTTCAAAAAAAAAAACATATAAAGCAAGTATACAATGTTTGGATCTTCTTTTAAGTATAAAATATACTTGTGCCAGAAGATCCAGCTCTTCCTTAACCATATCATCTATTTTTTTTTGTTTTATAGTTAATTAGTTTAAAGTAATTATATGTATTTATGTGTGTGTGTGTGTCAGTGTATGTGAATGTGTGTATTTATGTAAGATTACAATAAAAACCATACTTTGTTGGTTCGTGGTGAGATGTACTATATCTCGATCATGGTCATCTCTGCTAAAAGAAATTACACATAGCCCGCTTAGATTCTCAATAAAATTGATGCACGATAAGTGACAGGTGTTATCTATAAGGAAAGTATATATATTACAACACTAACTTACGTCATATAATAGCAGTAATGTTAGTGCCAGACGGGTTATAATAAAAATCTGCCCATCTACTTAGCCAAATGTAGAACAGCCACTGGTCGTCAAGAGCAGCGCTTCAGAGCTCACTCTATTTTATTTGGATTTTATTATATCGCCACATGGAGGCAACACTAAGTACTAAAATTTAAATAAAAATACCGCATACAAGTTTACGTGAGATATCCTTTTTTCGTTTACGTTTATATTTTTAATGAAATTTAAAAAATAATAAAAATATTTTATTTTAAGGATATTTAATCGTCTATCATGCACAATTTATTTCAGTTACGTAGCATTGTAGATTATCCGTGAAATAGCAACCGAGTCGTGGTTCGGCCCTCTCGGGCGCCCTCGGATCGGAATGCTTACGCGTAACATAGTAACGGTCCAAGCCGAGGTTACCCCTCACCGGGGACCCTTGTGTCGAGTTACTAGCGATAGAGGTTCAGGCTAAGCGACCTAAGAGCTATGACACCTCTCAATCCGTTGAAGCAGTCGAGGCCAGCTTCCTGGCCAATCTGTGTCATTAAAAAATCCACTGGTTTTCCGATAAAGGCTACCGACCGAGTGATGGTTGGGCCTGCCGAGCGATTCGACGAGGATTTGAATGCTTACATTACAGTAACCCTCACACTGAGTCACTCCCAATAGAGGTTCAGGCTAAGCGACCTCTTTGGTGAAACTGTTACGGTCGGCTTCTCTCCGCGTCGGTTCGTAAAATAACAATACTTATCCACAACATTCTTACGCACAAAATTCGATTCGTGCGTAACTCAGTCGCGTACACCTGGCCACTGCACCGAGCGTGCAATTTGCCCACAATGGCAACACACACGCACAGACAATACCTGTTTACTGCGCCGCCATGCACGTCCGGCAATCATCTTAAGTGTTATTTTGATTTACGTCTGGCATTCTGTGTGGTCGCGTTCATTACATAATTGGTGACCGATCAGCTGGTGGTGATGCCAGATGTTTTATTATGTGTTATACGAAAATCGAGATAAGATATCGCTGAAAATCAGCGCTGCCGTATCCTGTGCTGTCGCACATGCTGAGACGGTGTCAATGTTTTCATCATACCCTATTTCTTTTCTTCAATTGTATTTTTATTTCTTTTAATATGTGTTGTATTTTGCCTGTAATATGTTTATATTATGCCAGTAATGTCTAGGTCTATAATAATCATTTATTATTATATAAATGTAAAAAATAATAATATTTAATTTCATCTATACAACCTCCATAGACATCACTACGGAGGTTTTGTTTTGATGTCAATGAAAAAAGAAATAATAAGATGTCATCGTTTAATTTTTACAGTTTAGCAAAAGCAGGAATAAACTGTGGTTTCTTTAATTACAAAACACAAAGTTATTCTTGTTTTTATTCTTATTCCATATTTGTCCTTTATATAGATTATCTTCCGCCGTCTGCTTTGTTTCTTCGGCGATATAGTTTGCTTAGATGGCATTGTAAATCTAATTATAGTTGGCTGCAACAAGAAGAAACAGAGGCAGGGCGTTTACTAGATAGACGGATACTATTGGAGTAGTTACCGGACTGGGAAGAGATGGTAACGAGCAGCTCTCTTGGTGGTCACGACCCTCATCCCTGACGAAACGATAGAGAAGAAGATACTTGTAGTATATAAACAAATATTTTTCCAAAATTATTTTTGTTGAAACAATGTTTCCGAGTTTTTTTTTGTTTAAAATGTCTGTTTTCTTTTATGATATTCTTATTCAATGATTCAAAAATAGTAATTTTGACTTAAACGATGACTGAAATTATGACATATAATTCAAAATTATTGACATTAATTTTAATTTACATGCTTAATTATAATAAGCGATACATGTTGGCCTGTTTGTAATGGTATTATAAGCATAACGGCGACCAACGAACTTCGATACGTTAGGAACGGTGAACCGTCACCAGGGATATTCGCTTGTCACCCTTTGTGATAGTTAGATCTTTCTAAACACGGCGGTGTCGTGAGCCATTAAGTTATTTTACCTTGCATTGTTACTTGTACTGAGTGTAGACAGCCGCCATTTTGTGTTAAAACTTGATAAATGTACAGATGTGTTATTTTGTTAATTATTTCATGTCATAAAAGTGTCTTTTGTATTCATCATCACCCTGTAGAAATAGGCCTTCCCCAATGCCTTCCACTACATGCGATCCTCAGCTTTCCGCATCCAGCCACTTCCGGCTATCCTAACAAGGTGAAAGTTGTATTTTAAAAGCTTTTTCCATTTTTGTACCCAACAGTAAATATAACATCAATTGATACCGTGTTTTCAGGAAATAAATAAATCTTATCTTATCTAAATATTTTTCTATAACACCCTAAACTTGGATCAAGTCCTGTCAGCCCTGTAGTTCTGGGCTCTAAAGAATAAGACTACGGTATCCCCTGCCTGACGTACAAGGCGACTAAAAGGGGCCTCGGGTTCACTGGGCGACAAGGGTGGGGGCCTGCGTCATCCATCAAAGTGGACCCGGGAAGAAGGCGACATCGGCTGGCCCGTGTCGCCTTGCGCTGCGAGGGCACAGGGGGGGAGGGAGTAACCTCCCCGGGACGTGCTCTCCTTGAGCACAGTGCAGAGGAGCTCCGGTGCGTTCCACGTGAGATCCTCGATCGGATTCCTCGTCATGCACCGAGGAAAGGGCCGCCGGGGAGGTTTTAGTGGGTAAGATCCCCACATAACCGCCGCCTTCCCCCCAGAAGGCGGGGTATCTTTGTGAAGATTTCCTCCCCGTCAACAAAAAAAAAAGGATCAAGTCCTGTAATGTGTAAAGATAAACCATTACACCGGAAAAAACTATTCATATTTTAGAGTAAAAATTATGTTTACAATCAAATTATCACATGTGTATCAGCGGGGAAAGCTAATCTGCATAACGTCGATTATTAATAATAATGTGATTATATTTTCTACGGCAATAATCTCTTAAATCTTTCACTAGTAATTAAGTAAAAGAGTTATTTGTCGCAGTTCAACGACCTGTCTGCCATACCTAAGAAAGTATAAATACTAGAAAACTCGTTGATAATTATTGGATACGTACCTATGCTTGTTTATTGCGGTAACCGGCTTTTCTAAACCACAGCATCGCAACGAACAAGTCCCCGCGACACTTGTCCATTGACAATCTAATTGCAGTCACTCGTTTATATCTAAAGAGCTGACAACCCCGATCGAATTTGCATTATTTTTTCCTCATACAATATGGAATATACGAGAATGTTACGCATATCATGGACAGTAAAAAGAACTAACAAGTCCATTCTCCGCTAACTTAATATTACCGCTACTGTCCACTACCTGCTGCCGGCGAGTCCTCAGCTACTTTGGCCACATTGCCCAGAAGCAACAAGATAATCTAGAGTAAAAGGTTGTTATAGGGAAAATTGAGGGCAAAAGATCACGGGGCCGATCACCTAACCGCTTGTGTGACCAAATTAAAAACATACGGACTCGACATTCCGACTGCCACTAGAAAAGCCGAGGACTAAGAGTGCAAGATAGATATCGACATTACATAAAATATCCATATATGGACGCAATATATCGCTTCAATGCGATATTATCGAATCATCTAATATCGGTATACGAAATATCGTAAAAAAATTAATAAAAAAGCATTCCATTCTTTCTTTAATTTGTGGTTGACAACTTCAATAAAATAAAACCCTTACTTGCGCTGCCATCACGAACGGTGTAGTGTAGTATGTTACTACACTCCTACTCTTCACGATGGCTAAATAGCATTGAGTTAGCCTTTGTGCACGTGTTTTGATGCAATAAAGTATTTATCTATCTATCTATCACTGTTATTATATTTGTTCTTTCTTTTTTTTTCTTCTGTTATTTCTTCTTTCTTTTCAATCGCTGCCCCATTGCTGAGGATCGTGACTCCTTTCTCGGCGATTAATCACTTGCCCCCAGGCATTCCGGTCCATGGCCCTATGCAGGGCCTTGCTGGTGGATGACTCTAGTTCTTCGGAGATCTGGTCCGACCATCTTTTCAAACTTCGGCCTCTCGGTCTTCGACCTTTTCCCTCACTACCAATCTTTCCAGATTGTTTGCATCCCTCCGTGCAATGTGGCCGAAAAATCTCATTACACAGTGCAAACATGTAGAGGACAGCCGTTGGTTGTTTTTTATTTTCAGTTCTTTAAGGATGGACATGTTTGTGCGGTGGGCTGTCCATGGAATCCTTTACAGGCGGTGCGAACACCACGTTTCGAAAGCGTCGATCCTCTGTCGGTCGGCGGCATTAATTGTCCAAGTCTCAGCCCCATATAAAAATATGGAAAAGAGTGTGTGGACGAGGTGTGTTTTAGTCCGGCTTGAGATGTTTCTGTGCTTCCATATTTTGCCGTGTTGGGTCATCACCGTCTTGACCGATTCGTCTGCGTATCTCTGTGTCGCAGGTGCCTTCGTTAGTAATTATCGACCCAAGGTACTGGAAATGGTCCACTGTTTTAAAGTCCTGAAGCAGATCAGTACTCTGTGTTGAAGCAGATCAGTACTCTGTGTAGTGCCTAAACGGTCGACTATCACCAGCTAACTGTTTTATTTAACCTATTTCAAAAAGAGTCTCAATTCGGTTGTATTTCTTATTTTTATTTTTTGTTAAGAAAACTAGCAATATTGCTTTTTTTCAGAAATATTACTAACATTCTTGTTAACCATACTAACTAAGCTTAAACTTGTGCTAGGAGGTTCACGTCAATAGTCGAATGGTGGATTCAAACCCACGACCTTACGATTCGCCGACCGTACCCTAAACCATTAGGCTACAGAAGCGTCAAGCTTATGTTTGTTCTCGTAACAACCGATCTGATCATGAATATTCTTTCTTTTGTTGAAAGTGGATTTTTTGTTTTATTGTTCCTATGATTTTATTTTTAGTTAAAAATCCGAAAACAAGCGTTTTTACATTCGACCTTAAAACGTGCAGCTGGAAGTTACTCTATATTGTGTTTGTCATCTATTTTATTTTTTAAATTATTTAATGTATTCAGATGTTATAACAACTCTATAGATTACCCCGGAGGCTGGAGCTCTCACGCAAGTAGCAGTTATTGTGCGGCCGGCAGAACAACTGACAAATAAACACAACCTGTTGTTACATCATCTCTTACGCGCCACAGGAGTCTGAGCTTTACTCAATATCGCGAGATAGGAACGACTGTTCACTGCCCACTCCGCACTATGATAGCCGCGGTTATTAACTAAATATTTAGGTGTCCGTTTCGCTTGCAACAGCTTAAATGTAGCGAAATAATTGTCATTTCCTAAATGTTGTTTGTAGTTTTTTATACGTACTACTAGCGTACCCATCCCTTAGGGGCTTTATGGGCTAGATTTAGCTATTATTTAGCTTATTTAAACAATAAACTTACATCATTAAATATTTAATTTAACTCTCACGATATATTAAATTATTCATTTTTTTGTCCGTATTCATTCTCTTCTGGAGCGGGTGAAGATTATTACCTACACCTATGTACATATCAGTAAATACAATATAATTCTTATCATTTATACAAAAACATATCGGGCTCAAGATCATCATGGTAAATAAAAGTTGTATTTGATAGTTCAAAAAAGGGAGTGCTCCAATCGTCACCAAACTTTACAGGATTAATCGCCAGGTCAATCTGAAGATTCCCTGAAGTTTCATTGAAATTACTCAAGCCGTTTCAGAGCCTATATGGAACATACCCACACACTTTCTCTTTTATATATATAGATTAATGCAAAGTGACGGTTTTTCAGTTCTCGGGTTAGGTAATCGTAACAAGTATATTTACGAGTAAACAAAAACCCGACTTCAAATCAAATCAAACGTCAAACGTTATAACGTGCGAACGCCCTCTTTGTATTTCCGAATCATCGTAGGAATATTACGAAGTAGAATTAATCAGAACCGTACCAAACTACCTAAGTACATCGTTTCTAATAAAAAATTAATCCTCGAAATCGGTTGGCGTGATTGAGATATTTGTCGCGTAAATACTTTTTGCAAATATAAGACTTATATCGTTTTTTCATGCATACCATTGTCAGTATTGGACCAAATTGTATACGTATAATGGACAGCAATGGGACAGCACTGGAACCAGAAACTTTCAAATAAAACAGAATCCTCCAAATCGGCCCTCCACCCACTCGAAAGTTATGAGGTAACTAACATAAAAATCTTGCCTCCGGTACCAGAAAACAATTCCTGGAATACTGTGAGCTAGTTATTTTCTTAGCCGCAAAGGCTAACGTCTCAATAGTAGCAAGAAGAGGAACGAAGAAATATCCTTAAAGAAGGAAAATATATATATATATATATACAAAGGGACCAACGTTGTTGCACAAATTTTAGCAACAGGCTCATAGGGCCCTAAATGGGGTCAAAAAAAAAACATAAAAATCATACGGATTGACCTAACCTCCTCTTTGGTTGAAGTCGGTCGAAAACGTGTTATAAAATGTTAGCAGCGACAGGAAATAATAAAAAGGAATGCTTATTGCTATAGAAAAAATGTGGACATAACTCTCTTAAATTATCCCATTCCAATGCGTAACCATTCTATGATTATCTAAATGGGTCAAATAAATTTGTCGCCCATCAAATAATATAGTCATAAAACCACAAGTAATATTAAAATTATCATTAACATTTATTTTTAACTTTAGAAAATCAAAGCACTCGATGAAAGAAGCTACGTGGGAATCCAATGTCCAGGTCAATAATGTCAGATAGGCAGCTAATCAATGTGCGTTTCGTAGTTTATTTTAGTTACAGTTTTATCGCAAATTGCCCCCAACATTACCATTAAGCATGAACAGGATCTATTAACGGAGGCGATACAAAAATTACAGCCATTAAACTGTAATAAAACGCCTTATATTAATAATTTGTATGTAAATTACCTTTGGTTCTCTATACGCTATAGGAATTCAGTGAACAGAAAGCGTAGACGGGATAGGGTTGCCACAAGCATAAATAAATATAAAGAATAAAAAAGAGGAGAGCAACATTAATATATTTAAAAACAAAGAAGACTGGGCTACTGCTAATAATAAAGGATTGATGAACAATGAAATGATGTGACCTGACTGACCTAATTGAATTTTATCAATTTAGACATGTGTAATTTAGAATTTGATACTGTTAATAATCGAACCGTGGTAGCTCAGTGTCCGGGCGATTGGCTCAAGTTGCATAGTACGCTACAGCCCTGTAGTTCTGGGCTCTCAAGAATAAGACTACGGTATCCCTTGCCTGTCGTAGAAGGCGACTAAAAGGGGCCTCGGGTTCACTGGGCGACAAGGGTGGGAGCCTGAGTCGTCCACCAAGGTGGACCCGGGAAGAAGGCGACATCGGCTCGCCCGTGTCGCCTTGCGCTGCGAGGGCACAGGGGGGAGGGAGTAATCCCCCCCCCCCCTCCGGGACGTGCTCTCCTTGAGCACAGTGCTCCGGTGCGTTCCACGTTGAGATCCCGGAGCCCCTCGTCATGCACCGAGGAAAGGGCCACGGGGAGATTTTAGTGGGTAAGAACCCCATATAACCGCCGCCTTCCCCCCAGAAGGCGGGGTATCTTTCTGAAGATTTCCTCCCCGTCAACAAGAAAAAATATATATATTAGTATGCATATGCATAGTACGCAACCCGAGTTCGATCCACGGTGCCAATAAATTTGTTGTTGTAATTTTATGTGCTGATTTAACATGCGCTCAGCGGTGAAGGAAAACATCGTGAGGAAACCTAAATGTCTTAGAAATTTTTCTAAGGCATGTGAAGTCTGCCAATCCGCACTAAATTGCAAATTAAAGTTTATGCGAATAAATGAGATTATTGTTAAATAAATAAGCTCTAACGAACTTTTAACCTTTTATTAGATTAGGTCCCAAACATGAAAGACTCACCATTTCCATACACCGAGTACAAGGTATAATTTATATTTTGTACTTACAAATCCGAATGCCAATTTATCACACGACAATCAGATCATAATTCGATTTGCTTTGCCATTGAGTTATCTTTATTTGTACTTATGGTAACAGTTTGTAATAATGATTTTCAATAGGCTCTCCTACGTAAAAAAACCACTTGTTAAAGTTTACGATAGGTTTACCCCCTTCGTAGGTATTTAGGACCTAAAGAAATTGGTTAAAAGCAGTAGTGATTGCTATCTCCAGGTCCTAAAGCGTACTAAAAGAGCCTATAATTATCATTTTGTGAGAAGCTCTAGAAACAGAACGTGTCTCGCCTAAAATGGCGGTCCAAGAGTAGGTGCTCCAACATAGATTCTTGCGCTAAGTTACTAATTAATAGTTAATAGACTAGAGATAGTTTAGGCTCTTTAAAGGCAAGAACAAGACTAGTCCTTCCGGTGAAGTTGTGTCATCATATAACTTATACACCGCGTGGTACAATTTAGAAAGTGTTTTTTTAATGGCCTGTTTGTTAAGTGTATTTCGTTCCAAAAAAAAGCTTCGCTTAAGAAAGTAACCTTACCAATTGTGTTTAATTTCTAATGTTAACATTAGCAAATGAATTTACATTTGTACTAAGCAATCATTTTTAACTTGTTTATGATTATTGTATGGTTGCAAGGTATTAGAACAATTGTGATTAAGAAGGCAACATGTTGTAGGGTTGCCACACATCTAACATTTATATGTGTTCTGACATTTTAGACTTGTATTACCATTTCTGGATCGTTATCCCGAAATGGGTACCGTGTTACGACGATACCATACGACCGTTTGTTTGACGTTACACAGTCAATTATTATTTGAATTTATTACTCGTTTGTTGTGTGATGGTTGAAGGTTTCATTGGAAGAGAAACCTGTTGACTTTTATGTCATCACATTTTATCAAAGATTTGAGTTTGAATTTCAACGTCAACGTCAACCATTAGGCCAATGGTTAAGAGTACGGACTCCGAATCGTAAGGTCAACTATTGACGTGAACCATCTCCTAATACAAGCAAGCTTATTTGGCCTTATATTAAATCGTAAGTGCGCCCTAACTGCAATGGGCACTATTTGTTTATATACTATACTTTACTATAAATACACTATTGTTGTAGAGGAAAGAGAATATTGATTCCATAACTTCGTAACTAACTTTTAAAGTTCGGGTATATAAGAGGAAGGCCGGCCATAATAGCTTTGATTTAATTTGAAGTCAGCTTTCGCTTTTGCTTGTAAATATACTTGTCTATTGAAAAAGTCTCTCGTGGCCTCTCCACGCACTTCAATAGGAAAGCGCTACAGAGGAAGAACTCTCACGAGATGGGCGGACGACGTAACAAGGACGGCTGGTACAGACTGACAAGACAGAAGCAATTGGACTTCTTTGGACGAGGCCTTCACCTGCGAAGTGGTTCTTTTGATATAATGTTCTAATTAATATAGTATACAGTTTAAGTAGATTAGATTCACATTAAAAACGAAATAATAAGTTAAAGATTTTTTTATAATATTATGTTCTTGTTTATTATCACATCATATTGATTCGTTCATGTTCATCAATCCGTTATATCTTGAAGTGTATGACAGATATCTGATACAATATAAACGGTAGCATTAGAGCAGCGCACTCGATTTATAAGTTCATTTTGCCGGTACTATCATTATTCTCGTGTACTCATTGCGATTGGTATCGTGGCTGCCTGAACGTAGCTACCGGTCAGCTATTGCAAATTGATTGTCTGTCCCCTGAGTTATAATGTCGATACTAATGCTGCATTGTTTTAGTGCTTACCAAGTCGCATTAGCATGATATAGTGTTGCTCAAATGATAAGTCACTCTGGACTTAAATAAACGTACTTCTCTTTCGACAATGTTATTGGAAATGATTATTAGCCGTCGTAGCTCAGGTCGCTTTAAGTTGTATGGTACGCTAACAACCCGATCCCAGGTGTCGACACTAATAAATTTGCTGTTGCAATTTTATGTGCGTTGCAATTTTTAAGCGGTGAAGGAAGACATCGTGAGGAAATCTATATGTCCTAAAAAATCTTTCTAAGACATGTGAAGTCTGCAAATACGCACGAGTGCCGCATAGCGGCCTAGGCCCTTATACTCTCTTTACCTGCATGGCGGACTAGGCCTGTGCCCAGCAGTGGGACATATATAAAGGCTGTTACTTTTAGAATAGATTGTATTGAGTTTTTATTATTGTCTTTTAAGTTTTATGCCTGAAAATCGAACGAATCGTTCTGTTTCGTTTTTCATTATTCTTACAGCAAAATATTAAAATAGTTTGCCCGCGTCTGGCTTTCCATCCAATTACAGTGGGGGCGTTTTCGAGAGTAGAACATTTAGTAAGCCTTTACCATAAAGGTCTCCATTTCCACTTAATATCAGATAAGTCTAGTCTTGCTAGTATAAAAAAAATATTTTTAATCGATTTTTCTCGATTTCATCTGCATTTTGCACTTATAGCCCCGTCAATTATGAGCCGATTTCGAAAAGTTTATTTTGGTTTAGAAGGATTTGGTTTCAATTGGCTCTCATAAATGTTGATTCCATGGGATATTGGGTGTCGAAGATGTACCAGAGAACTCCTATAATCGTATGGAAGGTTGCTTATCTGAGTTAAGAATTAATTAGTTGCAACCCTTACGAGTTACGTTAAGAAAATAAGAGTAGAGTATTTCTTAAAGACTTTATCCCTTTTTTAAAATAAAGTCTATATTATAATATAGGGCTGATAACTCATCTGGAACCATTATTTTTATGCAGGTTTGTAATATATAATTTCTCTATAACAAATTCTTTCTTCCATTGTCGTATAATTCTATTGTTTATTTCTCGCAAGATGGCCGCAGTATGCAGCTTACAACCGGTCCTTTTGCAAAACGTTGGTCTATGTCCATCAGTGGATATTCTACGGATGAAATAATGAAGATTTAAATAAGATTCACTACTGAATATAAAGAGTAAAAATTATTAATTTTATTATTAATTTCTATACTTTCCCTAAAATAAAGAATAAATTGTGGACGCCTACAAAACGGCCATTTTGGAGACCGAAACTTCCGAATGGAATGGTTGCTTCAATGATTGGTTCCATCGTATGAAAAAATGTGTCTAATTTCGCGGAGATTACTTCGAAAAGCAATAAATACATTTTTAAATAGTAAAACACTTCCTTGATTCCCGAAATTTTCAGCGCCGCCCTCGTAGTAATGTTACTTATAATTTGTAACTGGTATAAAGGATAAAATTCAAATTCCGAACGAAAGTTCCATTTACCGTTGACTGTACAACGAGTATCATCAAGTGCATACTAGGCGTATTATCATCGCGGCTCTCCTGCAAGTTGTCGCTGCCGGTCACACTGGTACTGGTAAACAGTAGCTGTTATTATTATTACCCACATACATACAGTCGAGTGCGTTGACTCCTTTTAATAGTATATTGCGTACGCTCAGGCGATAGGTTCGGTTTACATGCAGCAAGGAAGTGTTTTGTGGAATTTGTAAATTATTCGTCTATAAGCTCTACAGCCCTTTGTGAGCCTTGGCTTGGTCAAGCAACATCCTCCACCTCGGTCCATCCATGGCCACAGTCCTCCAGGTTCCTATGCCAATTTCTTTGGCGTCTCGATTGACACCGTCTATCCAGCGGAGCTTTGTGTCTTCCCCGACCTCTTCGACGTTCGGGGTCCCTCGTCATAACTGCCTTGGGTATCGTGGCTTCATCCATTCTCTGCATATGACCAGCCCATTTAAGCCTGTTTAATTTGATGTGCCCAGCCACGTGCAGTTCCTGGTAGAAGTCATAAAGCTCCTGGTTATAACGGCTCCTCCGGAATTTTTAAATAGTGACCGTTAATATCGAGCGAATTTCCCATGTGTCTGACACTTTATAGCATTCATTATCGCCTTTCTCCAGGGGAAGGCGGTCAAACTCTCTAATCCCTTCGGTGAAAGGCGATAAAATTCATCGCAATAGTTTAATTCAGTGAGTAATTCAATTTAAAGCCTTCCTCAGTTTCGTTCTTTAATAATATTTAATAATCATTTTATAATGTAGATGGTACAGGCTGCATTTAATATCATACCTATAACAAATATATTGTTTTTTATTTATTTATTTAATTATTTATTTACAGGAAGATCAACAGCAATAAAATTTACAAAAAAGATACAGTATTAATTAAGAAACAGACTGCCAATAACAGATCTTCGCGAATACGAAAAACTTTAAAATTATTTTATTGTGTGAGCTAGAACAATAATATTAAAAAAGCCTACCAACAATTTTTTTTGTTAAAGAAATTTCGATAGAATGCCCGTCTTATTGCTACAGTTGTAGTATTATTTCGAATATTTATTGAGCGTGTGACCAGCGCGCCAAATAAATGAATTTTGACGATAGTTGGAAGATGCCAAAGAGAGATGGATAGGAATATGATAGCGCGCTGATTTCTTGGGCACGTTAAATTTTATTTTCGAGAGAATAGGGGGACAGTCAAGGACCGCTAAGGAATGGAACTCTCTGCCGCGTTTAATCTTTCCTCACGGGTACAATCTGAACACCTTTAAGTCCAATGTGAACAGACACCTTATAGGCTCACGTGCTCCATCCTAGGCTTTATCTTCGCCTTCCATCAAACAAGATAGAAGCCAAACGTGAGCCTATTTACTATATAAAAAGTCAATGCTACAATTGATAATATACAGAAAAAGGTTATGTCTGCTACCTCGCGAAGACATTGTGATAGGTATGATATAAAATGTTTGATTTGATTGTCAAAGGGTCAAAACTGGGACAAAACCCATAATTTTATTACTAAATTGAACTTAGAAAAATATAAATATATTTCAAAGTAAATTAAGAGTAAATTTCGAAATACTATTTTACGGAGTACAATGCACAATCCAACAAAAGTTTTTTCAGTCGACCACCAAATGTTACATCCGAAGTTTCGTTTTTCAAGTCAGTTGGTAGTGTTTCATATAACACATATATTTGGTATTATGACCGAATACGGAAAATAAAACGTGAATGAAGGCATAGTGTCAGACGAAATTGACAGGAATTATTTCTAAATCAACTATACTCGCAAGACGCAAGGAAAAGATAAAAATGTATCTTGATAAATTATGATTTTTTCTTGACGATATAAGATTCGCTTTCTTATATTGAGGTTATTAGCACATAACGGTACGTTAGCCGTGTTATTTTAAATATTAAAAAAAAAAATTAAAAACGAAAAACACATGATAACAACATGAGCTAAAAAATATTTTGATTAAAAATATTTAGTGTTAGAATATGTATTTATAATCACAAAATTTAATTTTTTTCTCCATATTAAATTATTTTCTATTTCTATTATTCAACGTTTACAACCGGCTGCATGTGAGCCGAGCTTTAAAGAGGAAAAGATTGGCACATCTCGGCTACCGTTGCTCCAGGCGCCCGTCTTAGCTAATCACACTTATTATGTATGTATTAACTTACGGCATACAAGGACTCGATTAGAACATAAATGCCCTTACATACACCTCGTTATACATTTACCTGTTTTCGGGAAAATCGTTTTAATTACAACTAAATAATATTTACTAGTCGTTTTAGTTATGCAATAATTTGACGTAAGCTATATATTTTTTTCACAAACTTCAAAAATACTACATTATTGTTTTCACTTGTAAATATAATTATATATTGTGTTATTATATATTGTGTTACTATATATTGTGTTTTTACCAAGGGTCAATAATGGTTAAGGGTCTCGGTACGATCTGCGAATCATAATGTTCGAATCCACCATGGGACTATTGACGAGAACCATCTCCTAGGGCAAGCATAACCTTAGTTGAAATAAGAAGGATGTTAAGTTGAAGTAAATAATCGTCATTGTAGGTAAAAATCTGTACAGTTCTATGCTAAACACTGTACAGTACCGGAGCCGGGAGCCGGAGCACTACGCTCGAAGAGCACGTCCCGGGGGAGGTTAATCCCTCCCTCAGTGCCCTCGCAGTGTAATGCGACACGGGCCAGTCGATGTCGCCTTCTTCCCGGGTCCACTTTAGCGGACTAAAAAGGCCCCCACCCTTGTCGCCCAGTGAATCCGAGGCCCCTTTTAGTAGTCTTCTACAGGCAGGGGATACCGCAGCTATTCTACGAGCCCAGAACTACGGGGTTAATAAAGCAAATAAATCCAAATAAATTAGTACTCCACTAATTTGCTTTTACTTTCACTTCAACTTGAAATGCACTAAAACTGACGCATATTAAAGAAGAATTGACGCATTGTTGTATTTCATCTTTATGTTGTGCACATCTCTTATAACCGAACGCTTTGTCTTCGTCTTAGTATGCCCCCGTCTTTCCCTTCGATTACAATGTGGGTATTTTCAAGAGTAGAGTGAATAGTCGCTTACTAGACTAGTGCGCCTTACCATTCATAACTGCGATTCTACTTAAAATCAATTGGGAGTCGTGGTCCAACACTTGCTTGGAAAATATACAAAAACATGTAATTCTATCGCTTCTAACCCAAAATAACTCTCGATAAATCTATGTGGATCTCATAAATGAAGTAACATTTACTGAACTACGAAATATTTTGGGTACATCCCTTCTCTGTGGAAAGAGTAGTATAAGGGTATTGTCCGCCTCGTGGCCCCAGTGTCGATTGACAGACTTTACACGTCGTAGAAAACCTCTAACACCTGTAGTATTTCCTCACGATGTTTTCCTTCACTGCCGAGCACGTGGTAGAATGTAAATACCAATAAACATGGATATTCAGTAATTCGATAACAAGGGATGTCCGATTATGGAAAGTACATAGCAGAAAATTCACACTCATGAACTCCATATTTTTTTTTTAAAAGAAAGCTAGCAATATTTCTTTCATTTTTTTTCAGAAATATTACTAACAATCTTGTTAACCGTTCCAACTAAGCTTAAGCTTGTGCTAGGATATGGTTCACGGCAATAGTCCAATGGTGGATTCGAACCCACGACCTTACGATTCGCAAGCCGTAGCCTAAGCCATTATTAGGCTATTGACGCTTATGTAATGCCCCGTTTCTTGTCAAACAGGGTAGGCAGTACTAATTAATTGTAAATAACTGGATTGTTAATACCATGTAAACGTATTAAATCCCTAATACTGCCCACAGGTTTGCTCTTTGCAGATAAATAATGGCATTTCTGATTTATCGTTATTGAGTAAACACGCAAAGCCGTTTAGTAATGTTCCAAAACGCCACAGACATTTATCTCTATGCAATTTCAAGTTACACCTGTAAAGTTTGTTCGATGCAATAATAGAATTATGTAATAGGTTATTTCTATTTGTAGACAGTTCTGTAAAAAATTCCCATATTTTCCCTTCAGATAGAATACAATAGAATTGAAAAAAAAACATACGAAACAAGAAACATGTAAGACAACAAAAACATAAATAAACCGAACAAACTCAATTTAAAAAGAGACAAAAACAAGTAAATGGTATAACGCGCGGCCGCCCTCTTCGTATTTACGAATTATCGTAGAAATATTACGAAATAGATTTAATCGGAAACCTAACCAGATTCTCATCAAACTACTCTTGAAGTTCATCATTTCTAATAAAAAATCATTGAAATCGGATGGCGTGATATTAAGTTATTCGTTCATTTGTGGCTCAAATACTTGGTGCAAATTTAAGATTTATATGGTTACCACATGTATGCCTTTATCAGAAAAGCTCAAATTTAAATGGGACTACAATGAAAGCACTAGCTTTCAAAGAACCATTAAAATCGGTGCACCCAGTCGAAACTTAAAACACATAAAAAATTACACATAAATACAGCCAGATGAACTGAGAACACTTCGTTTTTAAGTCGGTTGAAACAACCTTATGCCGAAAAGAGCATGTGCTGAGCTACGAACATGCAGTCACATAAAATAGTATATTAGACTTATTCATTCTTATGTCTATTTAATCCACTTTAGCAAATTGAAGTGGCAATGGGCCGGCCATATATATAGATAGCTATTGAAACGAGTGTTGAGAAAAGTGGAGACCGCACTCCACTCTTCTCCCTGTTGAAATGGAGCCGGGAGGTAGATATTCACGCTGCGGTCCCGTGTCGCCTTACCGCTGCAAGGGTGACGGGCGAGGAACTCCTCCTGAGACATGCTTCGGTTCAATGTAGAGGGACACCGGAGCGTTGCGCTGTAGATCCCGGAGCCTCACATAACGTAACAAAGACGGCCGGGAACCGTGGTCGTTAGAGCGTAGTAATTTCACATAAGCCAGTCGAAATAAAAAGGAAACCGTTGACGCCAATTACTATCTAGATTAGGTTGTATAATAATAAAAGCTAACCAATACTGATAACAATGTAGCATGGCAAAAAGCGAATAGGCCCATTAATAAAAATGGTAGTAGCACTGTAAAGGACTATAATCAAAAATTACCCAACGTAATAATTACGGACGTCGGCCTTGTCGTAAATTATCGTAAGTTGGTCAACACAATGCTGAATTGTCGCAATTTCCTCGTTAGACACTAAAATAAAATCTAATAAGCGCTCTGCTATGCAAATCAATCTGTTGCGTAAACCTGCCGCTTTGTCAGTTTGCAGACACAATGCAGGAAATAACATTGCTGCCGTTCAGGGTTGCCGCGTTCGCGGAATGGCACAATAAAAAAAAACTAGCGAATAAATTTATAGAATTATATGACAATGGAAATCAAATAATTCGTGATAGAAAATCATTATTTTTAAACAGAAAAATAAAAAGATAAAAATCATATACAAGCAGCAAAAATAAGGTCGGAATAAAGGGTCGTTTAAGAAAGTTTGAATATCTCGAAAGATAAAGACGAGAGAGGTGATTTAAATTTTAGTAGTGTTGCCTCCACTAAGTACTATGATTTAAATAAAAATAAAATTTTGTGGAAACATACTGTATTATCCAAGTTAACGTAAGATATCCTTTTTCGTTTAAGTTTATGTTTTTAATGAAATTTAAATAAATTAATAAAATATTTTATTTTATTTTAAGGATATTTAATTGTCTATCATGCACAATTTATTTCAGTTACCTAGCGTCTTTAAATTCCGAGATATTCAAACTTTCTTAACCGATACATTTTTTTGCTCACGGCTATATTACATTTATTAATAATACAAAATACTTATTCAAAACGCAATGCATTTTGTAACCCCCATTTTTGTATAGACATACGAGTATCTGTAATACCTTTCTTATAAGCAGCAGTGGAGAATCGTTTACAAAGAATTTAGTAGTGCTTGACTACGATCCCACCTGATGCTAAGTGGAAATGCAGTCCTGGATGGTAATGCGCACTAGCTTAGTAAATGCCTATTCACTCTACTCTTGAAAATACCCACATTGTAATCAGAAGGAAGACAGACGCGGGCAAACTATTCCAGTCCTTTGCTATACGAAGAATGAAAGACGAAGCAAATCGCTTCGTTCCGGTTTTAACACTATAAACAAATACTAAAACAATAATTTACATGAAATATATATTTCAAGTTCATCAAATGATAAGGTTAGATAAGGATTACACAGTCAGCCATGTAGTTCTGGGCTCTCAAGAATAAGACTACGGTATCCCTGCCTGTCGTACAAGGCGACTAAAAGGTGCCTCGGGTTCACTGGGCGACATAGGCTGGCTCGTGTCGCCCTCCCGGACGTGCTCTCCTTGAGCACAGTGCAAAGAGCACGGCTCCGGTGCGTTCCACGTTGAGATCCCGGAGCTCCTCGTCATGCACCGAGGAAAGGGCCACCGGGGATGTTTTAGTGGGTAAGAACCCCACATAACCGCCGCCTTCCCCCAGAAGGCGGGGGTTAAATATCTTTCTGCAGATTTCCTCATCGTCAACAAAAAAAAGGATTACACACAGTACATGGCTCAGAAGTCAATTAAGGGTACGAAATACGATATGCATAAAGTAAGAGTCATTAAAGAATCGAATGCTAAAATGAGAGACACAGCCCTGATTGTAAAGTATGTCAGAATCGAACCAGATGGAAAGATAGTGAGTGATTCTGAGCAAGTAACGCTACCAGGCAATAACTTAGCCACTATTCTGCTTGAGGCTAAGAAACCATTTCGTGCTGATTCCATTGTAGGCATAAATTCTTAACTAACGTGCCGTGTGAAGGCTGTCTTAGTAGCACTGAAACAAAAGGAAGGCCAGCGGGCGATCGTAGAAATTTGAGCCTTATTTAACATAGACGTTGATAGAAGTTCAATGGAATTTAGCTTAAATGATAAACGCTTAGATCATGCTATAGACGTAATTAAAATTGGAGCAAAAGAGGAAGCAACAAGTCTTAATTTGCAATTTGAAAGTGTCTGGGATGGCTACTGGACGGAACACGTACTCGTAAATGCTATATTGTGGCCTAAGGCTTCGTCATTTAGTGCGAGTGAGGCCCGGCAGATTTATGTTGCCTTTCGCTTCACACTTATACATTACGCTTTGTTTTGACTTGGCATTTACTTTAACGAGTTGTTGTTCTGGTTTGTTTGCAGGTACTATCACAATTTGTGGATATTGAAATAAATTATCTCACCCAATAGTAATAGATATTGCAATAATAAATATTATTCTAGTAATGTACGATGACAATAAACTTTGATCGGGAATTTACAGAACGTAATGAGGTCTTAAAGTGGTTGTTTGTTTTAAAATAAATCACTTAATCTGTTTCGGTAATTTTATTATTTCTTATTTATGAATTAAGTTGACTATTGAAATAGTTAATCGATTAATAAAACTGTAATTTGGGTTAAGGATCCGTTTGTTTCACAAGTTATGAATTTTTAAATTCTTTATTTCCAAAATGTAATAAAGAATGCCTTTTATGTTAGTGACCCAAATTTTTGGTCAGTTTATTTATAATGTACTTGTACTTGTATTAAAGTTACAGACTTTATATGTGTCCCACTGTTGGGCGCAGGCCGTCTCTGTAAAGAGAGTATAAGGGCATAATCCGCCACGCGGCCCTAATGCGGATTGGCAGACTTCACAAGCCATAGAAAAATTTTCTAAGATATGTAGGTTTCCTCACGATGTTTTCCTTCACCGCCGAGCGCGTGATAAATCAGCACATAAAATTGCAACAACAAATTTATTGGTGCCGGCACCGGGGATCGAACTCGGGTTGCTAGCGTACTACGCAACTTTTTTTTTTTGTTTACAGGGAGGAAATCTTCTGAAAGATACCTCGCCCTCTGAGGGGAAGGCGGCGGTTATGTGGGGTTCTTATCCACTAAAACCTCCCCGGTGGCCCTTTCCTCGGTGCATGACGAGGGGCTCCGGGATCTCCAGTGGAACGCACCGGAGCCCCTCTGCACTGTGCTCAAGGAGAGTTACTCCCTCCCCCCCTGTGCCCTTGCAGCGCAAGGCGTCACGGGCCAGCCGATGTCGCCTTCTTCCCGGGTCCACTTTGGTGGACGACTCAGGCCCCCAACCTTGTCGCCCAGTGAAGGCCCCTTTAAGTCGCCTTGTACGTACTACGCAACTTGAGCCAACCACACGGACACTGAGCTACCACGGCTCTGTACTTGTATTATCATATATAAATTATGACGTCCTTTCAATCCGAACGGGGTGGATTGAAACTGCTGAACCTCATTTGGTCCAAATGATGACAGGGTTCAACGGCATCCATGACAAAACTATATTTAGTTTTAAATTTACATTATTTAAGTGCGGGATTATTGACGAGTAACTCAATATTACGCTAACCGATTTTGATGATTCATTTTTTATTAGAAATAATGTTCTTTAAAAGTAGTTTGGTAAAAGTCTGCTTAGGATCTGATAAATTCTATTTCGTAACACTTTTACGATAATTCGGAAATACAAAGCGGGCGTCCGCTCATAAGAACGTTTAACTAATGATCCGATTTTTACCAACGCTTCCCGAAGTGGCACTCAAAGTTAGTTTAGCTTTTGAATGTCCCTTAGATTATCCGTGAAATAGCAACCGACCGAGTCGTGGTTTTCCCCTCTCGGGCACCCTCGAATCGGAATGCTTACGCGTAACATAGTAACCGTCCAAGCCGAGAACCCTTGTGTCGAGTTACTAGCAATAGAGGTTCAGGCTAAGCGAACAGTTGTGCCTCCCCTCAATCCGGTGAAGCAGTCAAGGCCAGCCTCTCTGGCCAATCTGTGTAGTTCGTCATACAAATAATGATCCGATTTGGAGTCAGTTTTTTTTTTCGTAAATATAGCTATATAAGCAAATGCTGAACCGTGATCCTACCTGATGTTGTGGAAATACAGTCCTGGATGGTAAGTCGCACCAGCTTAGTAAATGCCTATTCATTCTACTCTTGGAAATACGCACATTGTAATCAGAGGGACAGTGCAGGGATTGTTTAAGCATAGACGACCGTTATATTTGTAACATTACAGAGGATCTCATAAAACCTTATCTGAAAATTAATAAAGAGTAGAATTATCACGCCCTTAGGGCATAAATTGTATGTACAACAAAATACCATAAAGTTTTGTTTATTGCCTTAAATTAATGCAAGATACATTAATAGTAGGACTCCTGTAATAATTTCAAATCATAATGGGCGATCTATGTGTCCAAATTGAATAGGGTAAAAGCACCAATTATAGACTGTCGTACTTTTAATGATTTTTTTTATTCCCCACATCATAGTTATAGTTAAATGTGTTTCTAAGTGAGCTTTGAAGGTTACTGGTTATTTGTGGGAACACAACAGGGTCTTCTTCCTTTACTTCTATATTATTTAGACCCAGTAATTAATATAGGTAGTAATAGCGGACGAGGACAAGCAGAAACTGGAGCAAAAGGTGAACCAATGGAATGGGATGCTAGAGAACGGCGGTCTAAAACTAAATGCCAGCCCTCGGAAGACATGTCCAGCAGCTGCACGTCGCAGAGATGAAGATGCTGCGCTGGATGTGTGGCGTTACGCGATTAGATCGTATAAGTAACGAACACATCCGGGGCAGCCTTGGAGTCCGCGACGTAGCAGATAAACTGCAGGAAAGTCGTCTCCGATGGTATGGCCACATATATCGCAGGCCGTCTGACTATGTCGGCAATAGATGCCTAGCCCTCAATGTACAAGGCCCAAGACCCCGTGGCAGGCCCAAGAAACGCTGGCTGGACGTCGTTAAAGCGGACATGTTAGTGAACCACCTAACAAATGAGGATGCCGAAGACCGGGCAAAGTGGAGGAGACTAAGTATGAAAGCGGACCCTGGCTGTAGGCCGGGAAAACGCTAGGCAGAAGAAGAAGAAGAATTAATATAGGTCTGACGTCATAAAGGCCGCAGGCCGCCGCTGGATGTAAGACACAATCGGTCCTTTTGGAAATCATTGGGTGAGGCCTATTTTCATCAGTGGATGTTAATATATATAAAGCGGCTAAAATGATGATAATCATGAATTTAATAAAATAATTTAATGAAGCATTAATAGCAATATATATGCATTTTAATTCGATTGGTTATAATCCGCAAATGGACATAATGTGGGTTGGCGATTATGGTGATAATTTTTTTTCCAAGAGAAACAGGTTTGCTTGCGATGTTTTCTTTCACCGCCGATCACAGGGTACACCAGCAATTTAAATTTCAACAAACAATTTTATTGATGGCGGAACCGAGGATGTAACTCGGGTCACTACCTTAATATGAAACGAGGCGACCGCCCGTCTGTCCTGTTATTAACCAAAGTTGTGATACCACCTCAAAATATGAGATAAGCCGATAACAATGTATACAAAGTTATATATATATATGCATATACATATATATATATATATATTTATTTAATGGAGACAAAGGTAAACAAAAGATTTCAAAACATTAAACAATTAGGGCATACAAAAATTATTACAAATGCGTCTTTCACGTTGTCTCACTGAGAAATAATTTGGTTTTGGAGCCCTGTAGTTTTGGGTTCGTAGAATAAGGCTACGGTATCCACTGCCTGTCGTAGAAGGTGACTAAAAGAACTCGGGTTCACTGGGCGACAAGGGTGGGGGTCTTTGTCGTTTGCTGAATTGGACCCGGAAAGAAGGCGAAATCGGCTGGCACGTGTCGCCTTGCACTGCCAGGGCACAGGGAGGGAGGGAATAACCTCCCTGTGCCCAGGACGTGCTCTCCGAACACAGTGCACAGTTGCTGCGGTGGTAACACCGAGATCTCGGAGCCCCTCCTCATGCACCGAGAAAGGGCCACCGGGGTTTTTAGTGGGTCTCAAGAACCCCACAAGAAGATTTCCCCGTCAACAAAAAATAGGCAGCATAAAATAAAACATACAATATACACATAATACAACATTACACACACAACATTGATTAGCGACAAGTGACAAGTGTGTGCGCCAAACTTTGTTATTAGCTTAAACTGCTTTTATGCATTCGTTTGTTTTTTTTTACACTAAAATATATTTTAAAGACCTCATGACAGTTACCTTTACCCTTACCGATTCCAAGAAATTACCAAAAAATTTACGGTAATGAGAATATTTGTTTAAGTGCTCTGTGTCTTATCGTAACACGAATAAGAGCTTTTAATGCATTTATAATTTTATATTAGTACATATATTTTAGTTTATTTACGCTGCGTGAAATATTAATCTTGAACGTTCACACCGTTCAACCTCTGTGGATACACGGAGAACATATAATTGCATTTTTAACCGGCTGAAAAAAGAAGGTGGTTCTCAATTCGTCTGTATGGTTTTTTTTTTGTTTGTGTCATATTGTCCATTTAATTTTGTCCAATTCTGACAATGGCACCAATGAGAAAACCAAATAAGAAACCATCAAGTTGATTCATTTTTGTTTGAAAGGATTTGTAAGTAGGTATGTATATTATAAATGCATGCATTTATTATAGTTTTCTTTATTTATTATTTTCTCATATAGCTTGCACCCGTTACTTTGTCTCTACACAACCCCAAGGTAGACTGGCAGAGAATGCCTACTGGCATTAAGTCCGCCCATTTGTACCTTTTTTGTATTGTGTTCAAATAAAGAATAAATAAATAAATGTACTTCGATAGTACTGTTAGGGGAGTTTGGTTAGGTCCTGATTATACACTCGTGAGCAAAAAATAAAGGGTCGGTTAAGAAAGTTTGAATATCTCGGAAGATAAAGACGCTAGTTAACTGAAATAAATTGTTCATGATAGACAATTTAAATAAAAATAAAATTTTATGAAAAATACTGTATCCAAATTTACGTAAGATATCCTTTTCGTTTAAGTTTATGTTTTATTATGAAATATAAATAAATTAATAAAAATATTTTATTTTATTTTATTTTATTTTATTTTATTTTATTTTATTTTATTTTATTTTATTTTATTTTAAGGGTATTCATTTGTCTTTCATGCACAATTTATTTCAGTTAACTAACCTCGTTATCTTCCGGGATCTTCAAACTTTTTTAACCTACCCTTGCTTGCTCACGGCTTTTGTAGTCAGACAAAGTACGGTCGTAGTGAACTATAACATCGTGAAATGAATGACTACGGTAAATTCAACCGTGTGCAAGATGGTAAGACCAGAGGGTAAGAGTTCGAAGTAACGATCATATCATCAGGGAATCCCAGCCAGCTAATAGCAATTAGTTTTAATTTCTTGTTTCTTACGCACAAAAAAAAACTAGCACGAAGAACAGCGGTGAACTCATCTCCAATTATATTTACACGTAATAAGCTTAAAGAAAACCGGTTACCGGATATCTCCGTCTATTGACAGTTAACTTAATTATAAATTTCACTTTTCCGGTATACGGATTAAATCTATTTTTTTTAATAAAAAGCAAAAATTTTAGATATAACACACTTAAAATAATGAAAATAAAAAAATATGGTGTTTATAAATTTTGACCAAAAATGCATTTCATCCCTGGTGGGGATCGAACCCACGACCTTTGGATTAGAAGTCCAACGCGCTATCCTCTGCGCCACAGGGACGTGGGAGATTTAGTTCAAAGTGTAAGATAGTTTTTTATAGTGCACACACACAACTTTCGTCTTCTTCTAACTTATGATTGATTTATGACTGTAATAGTTAATTGGTTTCATAATGAAATGTCCTTGGCAAATACTTGGCACCCTGCATTTACTTCAGTGTTGTGAATGTTCATGGGTGAAGGTGATCTCTTAAGATCAACGAATGACTTCAAATCGCTAATGTTAGACGATATAACGCACGGACTGTAGTCCAAGTTCCGAGTTCTGAATTATCGCAGGACTATTTCGAAATAGAATTATTCAGAACCTAAAAAAACTCTCATCAAACTACTCTTGAAGTAAATCCTTTCTAATTTAAAATGAATCATGAAAATCGGTTAGAGTGATATTGAGTCATTCCTACTTTTGTCGCGCACATTCTTACGGCAAATTTAAGACATAGTTTCCTCGTGCCATTGTCAACAGGACCAATGGGCGCTTTCAAATAAAATAAGTCGATAGTTATGCGGTAACAAGCATTAATAAAAACATAGATTATTTGAGAATCTTCTGCTTTGTTACATGACGGAGTTATAATTGAATCATTGAAAACATAAAACAAATACAAGAGAATTGGTAGCGTTTTCCGATTCAAATCTTTAAGCAGGCATTTCAAAGGTTTTTCAAGACTACCACCAAACATTGCACACAACCTTCTTGTAAGTGTCTACACTTATAAGCCTTTCTCTACTAAATTCCGTCGCGTCGCCCGGAGGCAGAGACACGTTTTCGACGATCCGGATGACGCGATTACCATTACACAGGCTAGATCTTTACAAATCTACAAAGCGTTCATTCGCGACCGTCGGAGGTTGCGAATAATCCTCGCGCGTTACCGCTTTTTTATAAGTAGGTCCCACCCCTTGGATATTAGGAGCATTGCTGGAGTTTCTTCGGCCACTTCTTCTCCCAGCGCCAACACTCCGAAGTGGCACTCAAAGTTAGTTTAGTTTTTGAATGTCCGTTAGATTATCCGTTAAATAGCAACGGACCGAGTCGTGGTTCACCCGTTGCCCTCTAGGGCGCCCTCGGATCGGAATGCTTACGCGTAACATAGGACCTTGTGTCGAGTTACTAGCGATAGAGATTCAGGTTAAGCGACCTAAGTGTTATGCCGCCTCTCAATCCGGTGAAGTTAAAGCATTTTGGTCAATCTCTGTAGTTTGTCAAAAAAATGATAGCATCAACCTTTTGAAGTCGGTTGGAAACACGAAGGAGCTTATTACGAGGAAATTATAATAACAAAAAGTTTGTATTAACTTGCGTGCGAGTAGAGAGGTGGTCGAAATTTCGTAAGGTTTTTTTTTTAAATTGCGAATTACAGTGAACACACATTATCTATGTCGGCCATACAGCACGGGCCCGGAGCGTAATTTGCTTGCGCAGCGTACGAGCATGGAATACAAATGTTTATTATGGCGCAGGAAAAAGTTGCAGCCATTGTGGATAGCCCCAGGGTACTACGCTGAAGAAGTCGTGCCTGTGAGATGCTTTGTTACATGAGTGGAGCCTTGCGTTGTTATAATTTTTGTCAATCAAACAAAATATTTTAAAAGTGAAACTTCTTTACGCACGTATCATCCGTTACGAAAAAAATGTGGTCGGGCGAGTTGAACGGAAGTAGTAGTAGATATAAGTTAGTGAAGATAGAGAGACAGTTACGTTTCGTATATCTAAGATGCAGTGCAGGTCTATTGTTTGTATTACACTGTAGGAGAAAGAGAGAGCCTTGTGACGTAAATGATAATGATAATACACATGTTCTAAAGCTCGAAATGTCAATAATCTAATGGTTTAGGGTACGGCATGCGAATCGTAAGATTGTGGGTTCGGATCTACCATTGGACTATTGCCGTGAACCATGTCCTAGCACAAGCTTAAGTTTAGTTGGAATGGTTAATAAGATTGTTAGTAATAATTCTGAAAAAAAAATAAGAAATATTACTAGCTTTCTTTTAAAAAAAATCAAAAAAAAAATATAATTTCAAACTATTGTATAGTTAGTGAACTCCTTTTTTATAACTATGTTTACAAGAAAGTAAAAACCGACTTCATTATATCTATATAAGATATTTTTTTATGTTTTATTTATAACTAGCTGTGCCCCGCGTTGTTACCTGCGATTAAAAACGTTTTATTTCATTGTTTGTTGAATAAAAGCCTAAGTTAGTCCTTATTACATCAGCTATTTGCCAGTGAAAGTTCAAAAAGAAAGAAAGAAAAAAAGAAAGAAAGAAAATCGGATAAGCTGTTCCAGAGATTAACCGGAACAAACACAGGTAATTTTAATATTACAAACAGACACTTCTATTCTATTTTTTTGTATAGATAAGAAGGTCGTGGCCAACGAGGTCAAATATCATTTACTTTTTTTTCTAAAAGTTTTAATTAAACAAAATTTTTAAATAATTTTATTATGAATTATGCTAGTTTAAAATAGATACTATATATTTTTAATTTGATAATTGAGTGTCACAAAAAATACCATGTCATCCCTGGTGGGGATCGAACCCACGACCTTTGGATTAGAAGTCCAACGCGCTATCCTCTGCGCCACAGGGACGTATTATACGAAGCTAAATTGACTAATCAATATATTTTATTAGATTATATATAGATTATTTTTTTATTTCTCTTCGGCCGAGCGCTCAGAGCCTGTACATCAATTGGAGCGAAAGTCTGGGAGGGAAACTTGGCTTGGACCGTAACATTATTCGAAAGCAGTAGGACCGAAATAAACTTAACAAGTTAGCTACTCTACAGCACTCCGCTGTCCACCTGTCGTCTTGCGCTTCGGGGCTGCATTGTTCGCGATACAAATGTGATCAAATTATAAAGAGTGGCGCATGCCCGCGGCGATTGCTCCCGACTCGGCGCGGTGCGTGGCCTTCAGACCGATTGTCTGTGGGGTGTAAACGCAGCTTTATGCACGCGATTTATTTACATTTGAAGTTTTTTTGTTCGAGTGATGAACTTCGGTGTTTTTTATAAATAGCACAGACCAGCTAAAAAATTGGTAGTACGAAGTAGAGAAGTCTTTTTTCAATTGAACTCATTTTAATATCACTTAACTAAGCAATGAAAGCCGGTTTAAAATTGATTTATTTCAAGGGAAATTTCCTTTTAACAAGTTTATTTGTACAATTATAAGTTAATGACAAAAACTTGATATATCTTAATGAATACCACTTCCGTCGCTTAAGGTGACTTGTTTAATGGGTAACCGGATTTGGGTAGTCGAATATTTTATTTACAATGGTGACAGAGAGAGCTGAACCATGCTACTGATATAAATTGATGGAAGTTGTACAGTGTAAATTGTTTGTACGGCTCAAATGACGTGAGACCTTTTTTATAGTACTCTAGTGATTCACCTGAAAAAAAATCACATGAGTCTAATGCGGATTGGTGGACTTCACATGCCTTAGAAAATTGTCTGAGATACGCAGACGTTTTCCTATACGGGCACGTTGTAAATCAGCACATAATGGAATTTCTTCGGCCACTTCTTCTCCCATCGCCAACGCTTCCCGTGACACTTAAAGTTAGTTTAGTTTTTAAATGTCTCTTACATTATCCATGTAATAGCAACCGACCGAGTCGTGGTTCGTGTCATGAAGCTGACGTGAAATCTTATTATTTTACAATATTTACTAGCGACTCGCTCCGGCTTTGCAAGGAAAATCTATCTAAAACAAGATGAATATGATATATCAAAACCGACGAAAAAAAATCTGTTGACTCGATCATCACCAAGCCTACAAACACAAAACCTCCCGCTACGCCAAAATGAAGACTATTTGGAAAATTTTATCAAAATCGGCCCAGCCGTTTCGGAGTCTATAGAAAACATAAGTACACATATCGCCTGTTATGTAGATAGATATGTCTGTGTATAAATCTTTCATATACCTAGTTACAGTCTCCCATAGCTTCTGCCGGCTATAATTTTCCCATGACATCCATACAGAAGCGTTTATTTTAATGGTATTTATCGCTTCCCATGCTATTGGATATAGCTACTACGTTGAAACACTGTGATAAACGCCCAATTAGTCAAGGCGAGATATATTTTACGTGTAATCTTAACAAGCGTAATGAGCCAACGCATAAATAACAATTATTTTTTCTCCTCTTGTCATTACCGAAAATCGATGCTGTACAAATAAGTTATCATTAAGTTAAAGTATTTTGAGAATGATTAAAGGCTTTTGAGATGTGATATTATATGAAAAATATTTAAATTAGTAAAACTACTACAGAAATTATGAAGGTAGTTATTTAGTTAGTTGGTAGGTGACCAAGATCTACACCTAGATAGTCTTAAGCAACGGCGCAAAGTGGCCAGCCTTTCGGTGTTTTACAGATAACATTTTGGAGAGTGTGCACAGGAATTACACGGGTTAATTCCCCCATTCTACTTTCGGATGTTTAGACACTCGGCGAGTGTCCACCCTATCATAGTCGATATTCGAACGAAGCCATTTGAGTCATCGTTCATCGTGCGTACAGCAAAGGAGTGGAACAAGTTGCCGGCGTCAGTCTTTCCTTCCAAGTACGACGAGGGAGCCTTCAAGAGTAGAGTGAATAGGCACTTACTAAACTAGCGCGCACCATCTTTCGACTATATCACCACTCGTGGGAGCGTGGTCAAGCGCTAGTTAATACCTATAAAAAAAATTGTATAATGATTTCTGTCGCCCTGCAGGTGCTTTTTAAAATTAATTAATATAACAAAGGAGGAACGACTACGAGTGTGGAATAAGAAAGAAAAAGTTATTGTAATAGTTTCGTAATACGACGTATGTTTGCTTGTCTGTAACCGATTCCATTGTCCTCAATTTTGACCCGCTTTGAATTCACAGACTTAATTTAAGCTTTGTAAACTTACTAAGGACTCGTGGACAATACAATAATTTGATAAATCTGTCTCATTATCCTGATCAGGATTAAATAAATAAATTTATATTTATGTATATCAGCGCCATCTATGGTTCACGTGTGAACTATAAATGTAATATACTATATACCAAAAGGATAGCACTAAGCACACCTCGGTTACTGATATTTTAAGTTCATTATTTTATTACTAAACAAAAATAATTTTTAAATTATCAGTTCTGTGTGCTAAAAACCGTCTATATGATTTTTTATGTTTGAGTTTGTTCAAAGAGTGTGCTAGGAGATTGTTCGCTTCAATAGTCCAATGGTGGATTCGAACCCACGACCTTACGATTCGCAGGCCGTACCCTAAACCATTAGGCTATTGCGCTATTATTACGCTTAATTTAATATGAACTTACCAAAATTTGTTCACGGTGTATGGTTTCAATTTAGTGCAAAACAGATATCATTGCAGTCTCGGATTTTGATAATTTGAGATGATTGTTGTAGACTTAATTTCAATATTTCAGTCTAGATCAAATGGATCGTGTCTATTGCGGATTTTTCATTTAATTTTACTTTTAATGTAATTATTTGTTTAAACAAATATTTATTTAATTTAATAAATTTAAGCCGTTTCTTGCTTTCTGCAGATTGTAATAGTTGCCACTATTACAATCTGCGGCAGCATATAGATTTCCCTGCATCGGCATTGAACCATTGTCTGCGGTGAATGAATGAATGAATAATAGAATATAGCACTACAATTCGTACCATATATTTTTCTTGTTTTCTATCTTTCGATTTCTATGATTCATATTTTATAAAAAAGGATGAAAGAGTAATTTTTGAGAGTTTATTTAGATTTTGATTTATTCTATTTCGTAATATTCGTACGATAATTGCGAAATACAAATAGGATGTCTAAACTTGATACAGTTGTCGTTTCATTCGATTTGAAGTCTTTTTTTAATCATAAGTATACTTGTTAGTGTATTTCAAGTATTTTTCATCGTAAAGTGTTATCGTAAATTTGTTCAGATCAAATTTTCAAGCAATATGTTCAAAGAAAATAGCATTTGCTAAACGTTTTTAGACTGGTAAGAAAAATTTCGTTAACATATCGCACCTCAAGCTATTAGATTGAGGGTGTGTTGAACATAAAGTCGTAGTTTAAGCCCATGTAATAACTTGTAGATCTTGTGAAATAAAATAGTTCAATAACTATTTTTTTATGACTAACTACACAGATTGGCCAGAGAAGCTGGCCTTGACTGCTTCACCGGATTGAGAGGTGGCATAGCTCTTAGGTCGCTTAGCCTGTACCTCTATTGCTAGTAACTCGACACAAGGGTCCCCGGTGAGGGGTAACCTCGGCGGACGGTTACTATGTTACGCGTAAGCATGCCGATTCGAGGGCGCCTGAGAGGGCCGAACCACGACTCGGTCGGTTGCTATTTCACGGATAATCTAAGAGACATTCAAAAGCTAAACTCACTTTGAGTGCCACTTCGGGAAAGTTCAATAACTAATAAACTCGATTTATTCAGACGCCGTAACGTTGTACAAGGAATTATTTTAACAAATAAAACGGCGCGTCCTCACAATCTTTATAAAAAATAATTAGAATTCAGATTACGAACTAATAAAGTTAAATTATTGTTTACAATGCTAAGTTAATGTGATGACTAAATTATTAATTGCGAATTAAAGATACGAGAAGGTTCTGATAAATCACTGCGATATCTTTGGAAGTAGTTCTTATATATAACAATCCCGAGGTGCCAGGTGTTGCTAGCTAACACTCACTACTGACGTTCTTTGGTCGATAGATACACACAGTAATTTAAATACATGACTACTAATCTAACAACCCTAACCATTATCCTCGATTTTAGGAGGTTGCGAATAATCCTCAAGAAGCGTCAATAGCCTAATGGTATAGGGTACGGCCTGCGAATCGTAAGGCCGTGGGTTCGAATCTACCATTGGACTATTGCCGTGAACCATGTCCTAGCACAAGCTTAAGCTTTGTGGGAATAGTTAACAAGATTGTTAGTAATATTTCTTGAAAAAAGAAATATTGCTAGCTTTCTTTTTAAAAATTACCGCGTTACCGCTATGTTATGGGCAGGCCCCACCCCTTAGATGTTAGGAGCGTTGCTGGAGTTTCTTCGGCCACTTCTTCTCCCAGCGCCAACGCTTCCCGAAGTGGCACTCAAAGTGAGTTTAGCTTTTGAATGTCCCTTAGATTATCCGTGAAATAGCAACCGACCGAGTTGTGGTTCGGCCCTCTCGGGCACCCTCGGATCCGAATGCTTATGCGTAACATAGTAACCGTCCAAGCCGCACTAGCAATAGAGGTTCAGGCTAAGCGACCTAAGAGCTGTGCCACCTCTCAATCCGGTGAAGCAGTCGAGGCCAGCCTCTCTGGCCAATCTGTAAGTTCGTCATAAAAAAATATCCTCGATTTAATGCAATTTCCTATATAAATGTTGGCAGTGTTACTTTATATATGCATGGATGTAAAATTTAATTGTTCTCATTAAGCATCTATGATTAATAAAATGAAGCGCTTCTATTGGCTACGTGGACCATGTTTTCATACTTCACGCGTGATGTCTCACTCTAATGTGGGAACTGACCGATTGACTATCTCTAATAGAAAATTAATATTCAACGTACACTGAAACAATGAAATTTTTCAATAGTTATTTGACCTTCTTAACCCTTCAAGTGGCAAAGTGTTGAAAATTTAGTGAAAATGGCAAATATTTATTATTGCCAATTCCCTAGGGTGCTAGAGTAGGAAACTACAATGAAAAATGTGCAAGTAATATATTTTTTTAATCTTAATAATGAAGGGTAGTAAAATAGAAGACTGTTTTGAAAAAAGCTTACTTACCCTTGGAGCGGGACTTTGTCACATACGCTGTTTGTTTTGGCGGGTAGGAACGGGAGCTTGCCACTTAAGCGGAAACAAACAAAATGGCGACTGCCGCACGAGTAGTCAATACTATTCTGAAAAAATCTACTGGCCGAGTCCTAATTCGACACTCCCAGGCGCCCTCATTTTGGAATACTGATGCGTGCGTGGTCGAGAAGATTGCAATAGAAGAATAAATCACTCCTTAGTTATAAAAATTATTTTATTAAAAAAAAATTAAGTTACAACATTTTAACAGCGAACGCTGTAAAATCTTGTAATTGGTATACATAAAAGCATATAGCTTTAAATAAATTTGTTTGTTTCACTAGTGTAAGAGGTTGAGGCTAAGCAATCTAAGCTGAAACTGTTGTCGTACCTTATTAAATAAATATTTGATAGAATATATTAAAGAAATATTCATCGTTATCAATCCGTATTTTTACGTAATTTTATACTTTATACTTACGTATAGCAACCGACCGAGTCGTGGTTCGGCCCTCTCGGGCGCCCTCGCATCTAAATGCTCACGCGCAATAAAGTACCCGTCCAAGCCGAGGTTACTCCTTACCGGGGGGACCCTTATGTCGAGTTACTAGCGAAAGGCTTAGCGACCTAAGAGCTATGCCACCTCTCAGTCCGGTAAAGCAGTCAAGGCTTCTCTGGCCAATCTGTGTGGTTCTTAAATAAAATCCAGTGGTGGAAATAACATTTCCCCAATGCATTCCTCCTTATACGATCATCCGCTGTCCGTGTGTCTATATAGGTGATAAGCATGTAGATGATTCCTGAAACATAAATATGACGACTAGATTGATGAAAATTTAACTACTAAATACTTATTCCAGTTGTTTTACAATTTATAACTACTGATACCGGTGTGAAGAGATGAATTGTTTGCGATAAGATTTTTCGAAAATAGTTAAGTAATTTCAGTGTCCGTCGTTCCTTACGCGTCCAAAACCGGACACACTCACGGCCTGACAATGATGTATTGTGGCTGGGAGTCAAAGGTTCGATTCTATTAACATTTTATAATTTGTTTATACGCTCACCATATGCAAGTTTCATGACGGCCACGATGTTGGCGTGAGCTGTCAAATATTTTAAAACAGCCGGTTAAGTTTTTAACTAATAGTTGGAAGATTAATCAAGCCCCGGTTAACGGAGTTAGTGTGAAAGAAGCTATGTGATGTCTTTAAAAGTATTTTTCACCTGACTTCAATAAAGGAGGAGGTTCTCGATTCATCTGAATTGTTATTTATGTTACCTCATAACTTTCGACTAGGTTAACCGATTTTGATAATTTTTTTTTAAGGTGAAAGAAGAATTGACAAGGGCGTCCGTGAGAAAACCATATGTCTTAAATTTGCATAAAGTACGTGCGCGAGAAATGGACGAAAAACTTAGTACTACTCTAACTGATTTCGATGATTCATTCTTTATTGGAAAGGATATTTTGATTTTTTTTCGAAGGGTATTTTGATTTTTTTTTCCAAGGGTATTTTCATTTTTTTTCCAAGGGTATTTTGATTTTTAATACTTTCTAAGCAAGTGCTTCTCTTCTCTCTGTGTTCTCAAGTGCTCTCTTCAGTTCTGGATGGTAAGGCGCATTAGCTTATTAAATGCCTATTTGAAAATACCCACATTGTAATTGCAGGGAAAGACAGACGCGGGCAAACTATTCCAGTCCTCTGCCTTACGAATAATGAAAGACGAAGCAAAGCGCTTCGTTCGGGTTTGAGGGATGTTCACAACAAAAGGATGAAATCCCGCAGTGCGTCTTGAAGTCCGATGGTGGAATGGGGATAGGGTTAAGTTCTGATTTAATCTATTTAGTAATATTCCTATTCGAATCGAAGTCGGTTTTTGTACTTACTCTTACTTTGACTTTGGGATATATGGAAAAATCATCTAAAGTTTTATAAGAAAACTAGCGTACCTAACTCGCTTCGCCGGGCTAGATTTTGCTTTATTTTATTTAAACAATACACTTACATTATTAAATATAAAATGTAACTCTTACAATTTATTAAATAATTAATTTCTCGCCATATTCATTATCTTCTCGAGAGGGTGAAGATCATTACCTACACCCATGTACATATCAGTGAATACAATATCATACCCGTAGTAGTAGTATCATAGTAAATAAAAGCTGTATTTGACAGTTCAAAAAGAGGAGTGCTCCGATCGTCACCAAACTTTACGGTATAACTCGCCAGGTTAATCTGAAGCTTCACTGAAAGTTTCATTGAGATCGGTGCAGCCGTTTTGGAGCCTATATGGAACATATCCACACACTTTCTCTTATATATATATATATATATAGATAGATCATTTTTTATTTTTTGTAATATTATCTAGAGATGCGCAAAAGACATTTATTAGATATTTATTTATTGGCATCACAATACAAAAACACATCACAGACAGAATATAACACACATTAAAAAAGAATGAAAAATAGACAAAACACAATTAAAGTTACACGGACAAATAATACAAAGACGAATTTAATTAATTTAATTTATCTTTTATTAAAAATTTAATTTATCTTTTTTCGTTGAAATACAAACTCTATATCAATGCAATAATACAGAATGTCAATAAGGAACTAATTACCTCATACCTTCAGGGAAAAACAAGTTGTAATTGATTGGACAATTTATTCAGTTAATTATTGTAATTCGAAATGTTCTCGTTACGTCATAATATCATCGGATGTATATGGATTATTTTTTTTAATAATTAACCGAGGGCTCTTAGGCGTTCGAGATGTCTCACTCAGCGGTTCCATACTTTATTTTAACGGTAATTTAAAAACACTAATGGGCTGGCAACTGATTACGGATTTGAAATAAAAATTAAAAATAAAGAAATTCTTTTTTTAAATATCTTGCAAATAATTTTATCGATAATAAAAAAAGTTATGTTCACGTCTTTCTTTTATATACGTGGTTGACTTTACGATCTAATCGTCGGTTGAATCCTAGCCGGGTTGTAGCTTTTCTGTTTCTTAGGCCTAAAAGAATAACTAGCTAAAACTCTCTTTTTGGTGATTCTTATTATGGTTTCATCCATTGAATCCTTTTTCGTCAAAATGTAATGGAAAAGAAGCTTAAGCATAAAATTATGACTTTGAAAACGTTTCTTATTTTTATTTTAACACGCTAATAGAATTGTTATAAGACACGAAACATCAAGTTTCAGTATACTGTTATAACTATTATACATATATTTAGTAAGGTCCATGATCCACCAATGAAACCGATTCACTGAATCGATTAATACGTCGATGCCGTATCGATTTTGTTTCGATTTTTTTTACACCGCTTTCGCTCTTTCTTGTTTGCCGCTTCTGAATATCTTTATTGTCTATTTGCATTGACGTTCCACGGCTTTTAGTTTGTTTATCTTACGATGCATATAGTTATTAAAACCTATAAAATAATTAACATAGCAACACTCAATGTAATGGTTAATGTGATTAATCTGGTGATTATATATGTCGAAATACGTAGATAGACGTATAGAAGTACATAAATTGGGTATGTTGGAATAGGCGGATGAATGCCAGCTCCGGTGCATTCCACGTGAGATCCCGGAGCCCCCGTCATGCACCGAGGAAAGGGCCACCGGGGAGGTTTTAGTGGGTATCTTACCCCACATAACCGCCGCCTTCCCCAGAAGGCGGGGTATCTTTAATGAAGATTTCCTCCCCGTCAACAAAAAAAGGCGGATGAATGCCAAATGTCAAAGTGGACCCGAGAAGAAGGCGACATTGGCTGGCCCGTGTCATCTAGCACTGCGAAGGCACATGGGCGGGAGGGATTAATCTCGCCCCTTCCCCCCCGGGACGTGCTCTCCGAAGAGCACAGTGCAGAGGGTGCGTGCCTCTGGAGATCCCGGAGCCCTTTTCCATGCACCGAGGAAGAGACACCGGCTTTTAGTGTGTAAAAACTGCACATAATATGTTGCTGAAGATTCCCCTGTCGAAAAAAACAAGTTACCGCGGCTCGCAATTTTAAAATTGGAAAATTTCGAACAGCCTCGATTTGAAACATTCAAATTTATTTCGCTATAAACAACACACGAGCGTCATATAAGGCGGTGTGTCATAACTACCCCACTACTTGCTACCGTACCGTCGGTGCGTTTAATTGGCCACCGATATTTATTGTTAAGATGAACATATCACGGGGAATGGGACCGGGACATAAGTCAGCCGCTTCTGTTCATCGTGATTCTCCATTTTGTATTGGTGTATGCGATAAGTGGGAACAGGGAAACTATGGAGCCGTTTACTAAACAAATACACTCACGCAAGTCACCCAGAAGGACGGGCAGAGTAAAGGGACGTCCACTAAGTACGAACCTTTTGCGCATCTATAACCGTCTTTACTTGCCACCTTTTAATAAATTTTTTTTTAAAGAAATCTAGCAATATTTCTTTTTTTTCATATATATTACTACCGTTCTTGTTAACCATTCCAACTAAGCTTAAGCTTGTGCTAGGAGATGGTTCGCTTCAATAGTCGAATGGTGGATTCGAACCCACGACCTTACGATTCGCAGGCCGTACCCTAAACCATTAGGCTATTGCGCTATTATTACGCTTAATTTAATATGCACTTGCCAAAATTTGTTCACGGTGTATGGTGATGGGCTTACGAACTGTGGCATAGGTGACCTAATTTGTTAGGTTTCAATTTAGTGCAAAACAGAAATCATTGCAGTCTTGGATTTTGATAATTTGAGATGATTATTGTAGACTTAATTTCAATATTTCAGTGATGGATCGTGTGTATTGCGGATTTTTCACGTAATTTTAGTGTAATTATTTGTTTAAACAAATATTTATTTAATTTAATAAATTTAATGCTTTCTGCAGATTGTAATAGTTGCCACTATTACAATCTGCGGCAGCATATAGATTTCCCTGCATCGGCATTGAACCAATGTCTGCGGTGAATGAATAAATGAATAATACATTATAGCACAACACTTCGTACCATATAGTAATGATTTTACGCACTAATTTTTAACAAACGAAGCTACTCCACGTCAGTTTCAAAACAGGAGATGGCAATTTAACGAAGCCGCATCACGGCAACGTCTTCATTTATTCAATGAGAAACAAGAACAAAAAGCTATCGGAACGGATTACAATATCAATTTAGGAAAGTGAACCGGGTGATTTATTGTTATGTTGCATGTAAATATTGCTCCCGGGCCGAGACCGTGTACGCTCTGCCCCGCTAATTACTTTGACTTGGGCGAAGGTAAGAGGGGGAGAGCTCGGAGATAACTCTGATATGACTAATGACAATGAAGAGTAGGTTGGCAGTATTATTTGCTTTTTTTTCTTTTTTTCTTTAATGTCCGTCGCTGCGAACTCAGCTATGTGACCTTTTTGCTGTTAAATGTCTTTAAAAAAATCTTTTATATGTTAATTAAATATAACTTAATAACTTTATTAATATCACAAAAACAGACATGTTACATATACAGGAGCTCTGTCTCCTGAACTAGGTACAGTGTACCTGTATCTCAGGAGACAGTGCCTTCCAGAGTCACAAACAGTAAGTCCTGCGTACAATAAGTTTTTAATATAAGTTAAGTAAATTATGCGATAATTAATAAATAAAAATATATGAAAAAAAAAACAAAAATGTGTGCAAAAGAAAAAAAGAGAAAGAACTACAGTCATAGTCGAGAAGTTATGCGAATGTGTAGTGTATGTGTGTGTTTGTGTGAGTGAGTGTGTGTTTATCATGTGGTTAATAATATATTTTCAATTTGGGTGTATTCCTGATTCTGCAACCATTTTAATAACAATCCCTTGAACTTACGACTGTTACGCCTTGTGAGATAAATAAGGTCGAATGGGATTTTATTATATATCCGTGGTGCAACAGAGATATAGTGGCGTTGTGCAAAGGTGGACCTTGTTATTGGCACCGGGAGACGATACCTTCTTTTTTTAGAAGGCAGTAATGGTAACTCTATTTCACGGTGACATCTAAATAGGTTTGTAATATGTATAAAAAATATGTTTTGGTTAGTAGTTAAATAGCTGTATTATATATATATATATATGAAACACACCTGTGTTTTCTAATATAGCTAAGACAAAATGTAAAAACGTTTTACTAATTGCTACGTGCGACGTAAAGGGCACAGGCTAAATCTTTACAAATCCACAAAGCGTCCATTCGCGCCATAATCCTCGCGCATTGACGCTATTATATGGGTAGGCCCCTCCCCATGTTAGGAACGTTGCTGGAGTTTGTTCGGCCACTTCTTCTCCTAGCGGCGACGCTTCCCAAAGTGGCACTCAAAGTTAGCTTAGCTCTTCCCTTAGATTATCTATTTCGGCACTCCCGGGCGATCATACACATAGTTCAACATAGTAACCCTCCAAGCCGAGGTTATCGGGGGGACCCTTGTGTTGAGTTACTAGCGATTATAGGTCCAAGCTAAGCGACCTAAGAGCTATGCCACCTCTCAATCCGGTGAAGCAGTCACTGAAAAGAACTGGTTGGTGGTATGGTGCTGGTGTGATTCATTAGAGTTTTTTACCAAATGGCGTGAGAATTACTGAAGAACTGAAGACAATGATGGAGAAGATCACACATCATAATCAGCTTTGTTGATCTTCCCTGCTGCTCACTGAAACTCATTTGATTGATTTGATTTGATAAGAAATCAAATTCCTAAACATAACATCATTATGTTGAAAGCTTGCCAGTTTACCAGTTTCACAGTAACCATGCATAGCATAGCGCTCGGAATGTTGAGAATTTAAAATAATAATTAAACTTGCTCAATAAAATTCGTAAAATTACTTTTATGTCAAGGCTATAATTTCTGCCTACCGCCTTGAGTGACGGGCGTGAATTCTTTTATCTTTATTACCTAACAATAAAAGAATATGTTATTTTTTTATTATACCACGGCAACTGTATGTTGTGATTTATTAATATGCTCTCAGTTTCATGTAGTGGAAAGAATCTTTCGATTCGATGAACCCGTTTCGTATTTGAAGTGGCCGATATTGTAAATGTTAAGAGCGGGACGTATGACGAAACGGATTTTATGGCTTTTATTCGTCTTAAAAATGAGCTGGCTGTTTATACTGACGTGGTCCAAGTTGTAAGATTCGTGTTACAGAACTGTTGTAGCATAACGTGTGTTAGTAGTAAATATCCAACTACCTCCCAAGTAGTGATAGTGATTTTGAAATAAATATAAACAGATTAGAGAGAGAGAGAGAGAGAGAAGAATTGTAGGAAATAAAGACACAGATTAATGTTATACTTATACTAATATATATACATATATATATAAATATATACCATTCGGCAGTTATATATTACACGTCTTACGTAAACAACATCTCACATCTCCGCTCAAGATAGACAACACAGAAAGAAGACGTCCTACGAACATCTTTCGCTAAAAGACAACATGGCTGTCTTGCTATCCATCTTTATAATAAAATTAACAAGATCTTCCGTCATCTACTTTCATTCACTGAACACATATAAAATGAAAGCCAAAATTAAAAACTGGCTGTTGTCGCTCGATTATAAGCAGACGGAAGAAATTATGCTTCCACTTATAATATAAATACCACACTCATCACACACACACACACACGCACATTCAAAATACTACACGTCCACATTTATTTATTTATATACGAATATTTATTTAATTTTTCATTTAAATCAGGTTTAACTGCTAGTTCAAGAGTGAGGGAGTTCGTGTATTTGTAAGGAAATTTTTGAATAAAGTATTTGTATTTGTATTTAATATATATAAATATACCAAGATATTTATATGTAGACATAGACATTTATTATCATAATACGGAAACACATGACAGACAAAATATAACACATATAAAATAAATAAAACACAGTTAAAGTTACACGGACAAATAATACATAACAAATGATGCCAATATCGGACACCGTCTCAGCATATGTTGTCGCAAGGATGAGACAGCGCTGACTTTCAGCGGTGCCCGGAACTACCTAAAGACGTGCGCGCGCAATACTACTCTTCTATGGAATTTATACAGACAAAAATATATGTATTTCATAGCAGTATATATAAAACAAGAGTTTCAAATAGAAGATATATCTTTAGCCCGCTAGCTGCTTATGAATTGAGCTGCAGGCGAGGCCGTTATCAACTACTCTGTCATCGCATAGACCAGGTTGTCGGCACGCGGGTCGTTGCACCGTCGCACGCGTTTGGCAATACACGACATTTTACTTTAACGGTAGGTGGTTAGGATTTACGCATTTTAATTGGAGAAGACCTAGAATCTAGATTATAGTAACTTCATGTTGCGCAACACTGGAACGGTCCAGTCCTTGCGACAGTTTTGCTTATGGCGTACGACTCCCTTTTTACGATGTATTTAACCCACTTAAAAAAATTATGTATTTTTTAAGGTTTGCGTACTCATAGCGCGATAATTTGTCAACAGATTTTTAATCTTTATAAATTGTGTGAAAGGGTTTGCTTTTAGTTAGGTGCCATATATATTTTGATGGCATAGAACCTTCGGTTCCGAAGATATACCTTAATAAACTCGAATGGAAGAATGGATGTTGATTGATTTTTTTTTAATTTATCTAAACGGAATAATAGACAACCAGGCGATTGCGGCGATTGGAGGACAATTGTAATAGATGACTACGTTCGTCAGAGGATTACAAAAGAGAAAGGAAAGTGAAGAGGAGATATATATACTTTAAATTTACCTCCACTTCATTTCGGTATACTGCGGTGGCAGTCTGCCAAAAGTTGGTTACATTACCCCTCAAAGAACCCTTGTGTCGAGTTACTACCGATATAGGTTCAGGCTAAGCGACCTAAGAGCTATGCCACTTGTCAATCCAGTGAAGAAGTCAAGGCCAGCTGGAACTGTGAACGATATGTGAAGTTCGTCTTAAAACAAGCCAAAGTTGCTTCATAGTAAAGAAAAAAAATTAAATTAGTTATAAAGTACGTTTTTGTTCGTTGCAGGGTAGACAGAGACAGCCGTTACGGGTGACAATGTTCCGTTTTTAGTTTTTCAACCTATGAAATCAAAATAACAAATTTTTATACATAACCAATAAATGTGATATAAGCTCATTTTTACTTGTCGGCTGTGATTCGAATTTTCGCCTAAAAGATCATAACGGCGAATGCTTGGACATTAGGTGTATGAAGTTGTCGCAGAATTTAACGGTCACTGTCTTTACGTGCTGTCTATCCGATAAAGGATGCGTTCATTTCACATGGAAAATTCTCGCTCTTAAATAATGCATTCAATTTAACTTCCATAATAGACCGTATTGTTTACGCTTTAAAGTTCTTTACGTTATAACGTTCAACATTTAAAACAATAGTTATCACTTACAATACGTTCGTGTACTTAACGTTACTTTTAAAAGCTTTCAATCAAGCGGCTTCTTTTAAAAGAACAATATATCGCGTTACTCACGGACGCAATCAGCCGGCACGACGTCGGTGCCTTAAAAGATAAATAAGGACTTAAAAGAATAAAGATATAAAAGGAAAACAAAATCGCAACAGAGGGCGCTGGCATGAGGCTCGATTTGCATTTTCGGCTACTGGACGGTAAAAAAAAGGCATTTTGTAAATTAAAAAATAAAAAGGATAATGTTTATCAATTCGTTAGCAAGGCGATAATGGCTATGCTTTCTAAAGCAAAGATAATGTCAGGTTACCGATAGGGTTATGGTCACGTAATGTATAATCTATAATATATTCCCACACTCGATATCAGTGCACACACCTCCTTTTTCGTGAGGAAATGTCTACTGTATCTGATCGTATTATGTCGGAATCGCACTGACTAATGCCCTACGGAGGTCGCCATCTACCGAGAGGTCGTGAGATCATCTCTCTCAAGGAATACAACCACTGCCCAACTGGGCTAGCTTGTCTTTAGGGCGTGCGATAAAATGGCTACCTCGAAAACCCTCGCGGACTACCAAGATTACACGGTATTACTCCGTCTTGTATACCTCCATACTGTATGCCTCTTATACAGAAATATATAAATATATACCATTCGGCAGTTATATATTACACGTCTTATGTAAACAACATCTCACATCTCCGCTCAACATAGACAACACAGAAGAAGACGTCCTACGAACATCTTTCGCTAAAAGACAACATGGCTATCTCACTATCCATCTTTATAATAAAATTAACAAGATCTTCCGTCATCTACTTTCTTCCACTGAACACATATAAAATGAAAGCCAAAATTAAAAACTGGCTGTTATAAGCAGACGGAAGAAATTATGCTTCCACTTATAATATAAATACCACACATCACACACACACACACACACACACACACACACACACACACACACACACACACACACACACACACACACACACACACACACACACACACACACACACACACACACACACACACACACACACACACACACACACACACACACACACACACACACACACACACACACACACACACACACACACACACACACACACACACACACACACACACACACACACACACACACACACACACACACACACACACACACACACACACACACACACACACACACACACACACACACACACACACACACACACACACACACACACACACACACACACACACACACACACACACACACACACACACACACACACACACACACACACACACACACACACACACACACACACACACACACACACACACACACACACACACACACACACACACACACACACACACACACACACACACACACACACACACACACACACACACACACACACACACACACACACACACACACACACACACACACACACACACACACACACACACACACACACACACACACACACACACACACACACACACACACACACACACACACACACACACACACACACACACACACACACACACACACACACACACACACACACACACACACACACACACACACACACACACACACACACACACACACACACACACACACACACACACACACACACACACACACACACACACACACACACACACACACACACACACACACACACACACACACACACACACACACACACACACACACACACACACACACACACACACACACACACACACACACACACACACACACACACACACACACACACACACACACACACACACACACACACACACACACACACACACACACACACACACACACACACACACACACACACACACACACACACACACACACACACACACACATTCAAAATACTACACGTCCACATTTATTCATTTATATACGAATATTTATTTAACTTTTCTTTTAAATCAGGTTTAACTCCTAGTGAGGGGAGTTCGTGTATTTGTAAGGAAATTTTTGAATAAAGTATTTGTATTTGTATTTAATATATATATAAATATACCAAGATATTTATATGAAGACATAGACATTTATTATCATAATACGCAAACACATGACAGACAAAAAATAACACATATTAAATAAATAAAACACAGTTAAAGTTACACGGACAAATAGTACATAACATATGATGCCAATATCGGACACCGTCTCAGCATATGATGTCGCAAGGATGAGACAGCGCTGACTTTCAGCGGTGCCTGGGAATACCTAAAGACGTGCGCGCGCAATACTACTCTTCTATGGAATTTATACAGACAAAAATATATGTATTTCATAGCAGTATATATAAAACAAGAGTTTCAAAAAAGAAGATATATATTTACCAGCTCGGACAATCTCTGATCCCCACTAGTCAGAGAAGAAAATAGAATTTCCCGGAAAGAGCGAAACATGTCCTTTCCGGGGAAAACCAAAAAAAAAAACCACCTCCTATGGTTTTACCAAACTCGCGGTTATATAAGTCGAAACGCGATAGAACACGTTTCGTCTGGCTAAGTGGCCGTGTGGCCCCACACGCACCTTGTTAATAAAATTAGGAAGGTACATTTAACAAAATAACACTTTTGTCTGTCCGTGTGTGTTCCGGCTAATCTCTGGAACAGCTGTGCCGATTTTGTCGGGACTTTCACTGGCTGATGTAATAAGGAGTAACTTACACTACAGGTTTTATTATATAAAAATTGAATAGATACAATTTTTAATCATCGTGGTGTAGCTAGTTCAAAAATAAAATATACTTATTGTAACAAAAAGCAAAAATTGAGAGACATTCACCATTTATGAATAGAGAAGATCTATATTTAGCCCGCTAGCCGCTTATGAATTGAGCTGCAGGCGAGGCCGTTATCAGCTACTCTGTCATCGCATAGACCAGGTTGTCGGCACGCGGGTCGTTGCACCGTCGCACGCGTTTGGCAATACACGACATTTTACTTTAACGGTAGGTGGTTAGGATTTACGCATTTTAATTGGAGAAGACCTAGAATCTAGATTATAGTAACTTCATGTTGCGCAACACTAGAACGGTCCAGTCCTTGCGACAGTTTTGCTCATGGCGTACGGCTCCCTTTTTACGATGTATTTAACCCACTTAAAAAAATTATGTATTTTTTAAGGTTTGCGTACTCATAGCGCGATAATTTGTCCACAGATTTTTAATCTTTTTTTTAATTTATCTAAATGGAATAATAGACAACCAGGTTTGCGGCGATTGGAGGACAATTGTAATAGATGACTACGTTCGTCAGAGGATTACAAAAGAGAAAGGAAAGTGAAGAGGAGATATGTATACTTTAGATCTGCCTCCACTTCATTTCGGTATACTGCGGTGGCAATCTGCCAAAAGTTGGTTACATTACCCCTCGAAGAACCCTTGTGTCGAGTTACTAGCGATATAGGTTCAGGCTAAGCGACCTAAGAGCTATGACACCTGTCAATCCGGTGAAGCAGTCAAGGCCAGCTTCTCTGTACAATCTGTGAAGTTCGTCATAAAAAAAGCCAAAGTTGGTTTTTAGTAAAGAACAAAAAAAAAATAATTCGTTATTACGTACGTTTTTGATCGTTGCAGGACAGAGACAGCCGTTACGGGTGACAATTTTCCGTTTTTAGTTTTTCAATCTATGAAATAAAAATAACAAATTTTTATACATAACCAATAAATGTGATATAAGTTCATCTGACTTGTCGGCTGTGATTCGAATTTTCGCCTAAAAGATCGTAACTGCGAATGCTTGGACATTAGGTGTATGAAGTTGTCGCAGAATTTAACGGTCACTGTCTTTACGTGCTGTCCTATCCGATAAAGGATGCGTTCATTTCACATGGAAAATTCTCGCTCTTAAATAATGCATTCATTTTAAATTCAATAATAGACCGTATTGTTTACGCTTTAAAGTTCATTACGTTATAACGTTCAACATTTAAGACAATAGTTATCACTTACAATACGTTCGTGTACTTAACGTTACTTTAAAAGCTTTCAATCAAGCGGCTTCTTTAAAGAACAATATATCGCGTTACTCACGGACGCAATCAGCCGGCACGACGTCGGTGCCTTAAAGATAAATAAGAACTTAAAAGAATAAAGATATAAAAGGAAAACAAAATCGCAACAGAGGGCGCTGGCATGAGGCTCGATTTGCATTTTCGGCTACTGGACGGAAAAAAAAGGCATTTTGTAAATTAAAAAATAAAAAGGATAATGTTTATCAATTCGTTAGCAAGGCGATAATGGCTATGCTTTCTAAAGCAAAGATAATGTCAGGTTACCGATAGGGTTATGGTCACGTAATGTATAATCTATAATATATTCCCACACTCGATATCAGTGCACACACCTCCTTTTTTCGTGAGGAAATGTCTACTGTATCTGATCGTATTATGTCGGAATCGCACTGACTAATGCCCTACGGAGGTCGCCATCTACCGAGAGGTCGTGAGATCTTCATAAGGAATACAACCACTGCCCAACTGGGCTAGCTTGTCTTTAGGGCGTGCGATAAAATGGCTACCTCGAAAACCCTCGCGGACTACCAAGATTAGACGGTATTACTCCGTCTTGTATACCTCCATTCTGTATGCCTCTTATACAGAAATAATATAGAAATAAACTTTTTAGTTTTTTTATCAATCTTTATCATCACTTAACGAAGCGCTTTGCTTCGTCTTTCATTCTTCGTACAGCAAAGGACTGGAATACTTTGCCCGCGTCTGTCTTTCCTTCCGATTACAATGTGGGTATTGTCAAGAGTAGAGTGAATAGGCATTTACTAAGCTAGTGCACCTTACCATCCAGGACTGCATTTCCACTTAACATCAGGTGGGATTGTAGTCAAGCACTTTATAATAATTATAATATAAAAAAATAACTTTTGTGTAGTAGATAGAGTATGTATTTGTTTGTAGTAATTGATTTTTACATATAATAATGTATAACAGTGACATTAAAAGTATTTACAAGCAAAAACAAAACCGACTTCAAATCAAATAAAACGTTACTACGGTATCAAGCGGTATTACGCGCGGACGCCATCTTTGTATTTACGAATTATAGCAGGAATATTACGATATAGAATTAATTAGAACGTAATCAAACTTTCATCAAATTACTGTTAAAGTATATCCTTTCCAATAAAAAATGAGTCATCGAAATCGGTTGGCGTGATATTGTGTTATACGTCCATTTGTGCACGCACATATTTGATGCAAATTCAACACTTATATGGTTTTCTCATGAATGCCATTGTCAGTATTGGACCAAATAGAAATCAGCTTTAAAAAAAAAGAATCATCAAAATCGGTTAATTCACTCGAAAGTGATAAACATAAAAAAAAACACGAATTTGGAACCTCTTCCTTTTTTGACGTCGGTGGAAAATAAATAAATGAATTCGATTCTATATTTAAAATCTATTGCCAACACATTCCCGTAATTAACTTTAGCATTTCTGCAAGTCGAGTTCGTACTATGTAATCCCATCTTAACCGTAACAAGTTGGACTTATCGCGTATCTTGAGGTAGGAAAGTGTTGAATCGCAGCGATTATTTTGATTGCCTCCGGTGGCCGTCCCCGGTGGAATCTCGTATGCTTTAATTGCTCTCGAGCTGAGATCTGTCCCCGCGATTACTGGCTTGCTTATCCATTAGTAACTGACTTACACAGTGAAATCCTCCTTTGTCTTAAACTTTTTGATAGCAGCCGACATCGCCTTTGTCCACGCTAAGGGGAGTCGCGTGTATAGATTTGTTACTGTCACTTTGTGAACTTACGAAGTATTTTAATCAGTTAAAAGGAGGCTATATTAAGACTAGTTGGAACCTGTTTGTGGACCAGGTGATTGTGATGTGGCAGCGTGTACACTTATTTTATTTTGCGCTCTAACGCGTTTGTTCTCTCGCAGTGTGGCGTGTACAGAGGCTATTAACCATTTCGTGATTATGATAAGATAAAGGAGTTTATATATATGTTAATACTTCTGGAAATGACAAAGTATAGAACAAAAAAGAGAGTGTATGTCTTGATAACTAATCATCTGCTAATTTTAATCAAATTTAACGTGACGGATCAATCATAAAACGCTACTAAGTGGGACAAGGACACCTTTTCAATTTCCATAGTGTCATAGTTATATTACGAAATTTGGAATATCATTAACCTAATAATCACAATAATAACGCGACAGGCGGTGCTCGTCGATATTACCATCCCGCATGACGAGAACCTTGTGAAGGCCGAAAGGGAAAAAATCACAAAGTACCTCGACTTGGCTCACGAGGTGACCGCCATGTGGGATGTGGATTCGACGGTCATTGTCCCGATAGTCGTTTCCGCAAACGGTCTCATAGCGAAAAGTCTCGATCAACATCTTAAGAGACTTTCGCTGGATGGCTGGATTAAGGGTCAGATACAGAAGGCAGTACTCCTGGACACGGCACGCATCGTCAGGAGGTTTCTCTCTATGTCGCCCTAATCACCGGTTGCTTGAGCTCTTCTTCGTTGCCGGTGGCACACACTAGGTTAGGTTTTTATAATGTTTTTGTATTTTGTATGATATTTTTGTGTATTATAAAAATATATAGTATATAGTATATAAATATTATAAAAACATAACCTAAGGATTCAAAAAAAAAATAATAATATGATTTTATTTCAAACCAAAAATTCATGTACAAACCAATTCGATAATAGCCGCAATAGTAAAAACTGTGTCGCAGCTATTAACGCCCATCTCCAAACAGTTATTTACAAATACAAATTTAGTGAAATTAAAAACTTATAATGTAATTTCGTTTAATCGTTTTGTGTGTGTGAGTGTGTTTGTGTGTAAAAGGTTGCGTGTGTTGAAGAGTGACTGCATGTGTAGAGATGAGTATGAAGGGAGTGAGTTACTCTGTTTTTTTTGGTTTTAAAAGATCTTCTGTAAATTCATTCGAGATGGTTTGGAGCCATTCAGTAATATAGTAGTTAATTCGTGCATATAAATTACTAACATAATATGTTCATCCCTACAATAAACATTTTAACATGCTTGAGCATTGAAGAGAAAATTTACGGCAATGAAAGCCAAGAATAATGCTCAGAAAGTTCTTTTAAACAAGTGCCATTAATTTGGCGACAATAATAGCTGTTTCTTTCGTACTCGTAAATATGTTAGTACAAAGGACGTAACGACGTCCCCCGACTCCCGGGGAACTGGGGAGCGACGGATGAGAACAGGGGATAAATAGAGACAATGGGACGAAATTACAACCGGCCAATTGAGCCGCTTGTAAACTTGATCCCCCTATTGTTTCCGCACACGATACGTACAGATCACCGCGTCTTGATAGTGGAGTTCTTTTTATTATAACAACATGAATGAAAATAAAAGCGGAATTTCACTGCAACATTCCTGAATTTTGATCACTAGAAATATCTTTAGTAGGTATACCGATACACCTAAATTCATTTATTTTTTGAAACTTAAAATATGGGCGTTAATAAATTAATTTGATGTTTTGGGATGAATCTATGCTCATTGGCCAGAGAAGCTGACCGATACAGTTTCACCGGCATAGCTCTGAGATCGCTTATCCATATAAGGGGTGAATTCCCAAAAAGATACCTCGCCTTCTAGGGGGAAAATTCTTTTTGAAAATTCGAGCTTCCTCGGTGCATGGTGAGGGGCTCCGGGATCTCCAGTGGAACACATCAGAGTCTCTCTGCACTGTGCTCTTCGGAGAGCACGTCCCGGGGAAGGAGGTTGCTCCCTCCCCCCCTGTGCCCTTGCAGTGCAAGGCGACACGGACCAGCCGATGTATGACTTTGTTGATATGATTCATTCAACGTCTTTAAATTTCAATTGAAAAATTACTTTCACTCCAAAACAATTGATTCATTTATATATGTTTATACGCATTTGAAAGCCGCTGTTGCATAACACTGACCAAAAAAAAGTATAAAATATATGTCAGATAAAATCTACACTCAATAATCGTTTTTAAAAAACCGCCCACCGCCTCGATGATAAGTTATGGAATATTTTGCATGTGACATAAGCCCTTGCCTCATTACCACTGCATTAAATTTATCGATTTTAATGAATTTTGGTTTTATTTTCGAAAAAACGTACATTTTTTATAGCTGTGCCCTTGTATCCTATATATGTCGACTTTTGTTAATATCTTGTATATGATACAAATGATGAAAGCATTTTTTGAAATAAAAAATGGCGTAATGCACCTAAAGCTATGTAATATTAATACGATAGGCGCAAAAAATGTGTACGGCGAGCGCACGGCAAGATATATCGTGCCTAGATTAATTAATGAACTACCCTCAGATATAAGGAATTGTATAACTAACAAAAACATTAATAGTATATTAAAAAGTTATTTAGGAACGCAAGACGGACGCTTTGGCGCTAGTGACAAACCATTGCGGTTTATATAGCGTTAAGTTATATGTATATTCTTTTACTGTAAAATTCTATTTGAAATAAATTAAAAAAAAAACAAAAAAATATTTTGATTATCATCATGAAAAAGTTTTCTAGCTATCTATCCAAGGTTCTTGGCTGGATTCATGCTTCTCTCACGATACATGACATCAGAGAAGCTGCAAGTGAGTTATAAGCCATTAAATAGAATTAAGCTATTAAGTAAAAAGAGCCGTGGTATGTCAGTGTCCGGGCGGTTGGCTCAAGTTGCATACAGCCCTGTAGTTCTGGGCTCTCAAGAATAAGACTACGGTATCCCCTGCCTGTCGTATAAGGCGACTAAAAGGGGCCTCGGGTATCACTGGGCGACAAGGGTGGGGGCCTGAGTCGTCCACCAAAGTGAACCCGGGAAGAAGGCGACATTGGGGGGGAGGGAGTAACCTCCCCCCTCGAGACGTGCTCTCCTTGAGCACAGTGCAGAGGGGCTCCGGTGCGTTCCACTGGAGATCCCGGAGCCCCTCGTCATGCACCGAGGAAAGGGCCACCGGGGAGGTTTTAGTGGGTAAAAACCCCACATAACCGCCGCCTTCCCCCCAGAAGGCGGGGTATCTTTTTGAAGATTTCCTCCCCGTTAACAAAAAAAAAAAGTTGCATAGTACGCTAGCAACCCGAGCTTGATCCCCGGCACGGATAAAATTGTTGTTGCCATTGTATGTGCTGATTTACCACACTCTCGGCGGTGAAGGAAAACATCGTGAGGAAATCTACATGTTTGGGCCGCGTGACGGACTACGCCCTAATACTCTCTTTACACACGACACACTAACGCCTGTGTACAACAGCGGGGCCTATCTATCTAGGCTATAACTTCATATAAGTTTTGTATAAATGCATGTATGCAAGTTTTTGTATGCATTTTCGTCTCTATAATTAGTTCTTTTTTTCAAGTTTCCACCCGATACTTTGTTGCAATACAACCCTAAGGTTTATACGTGAAATAGCTACCGACCGAGTCGTGGTTCGGCCTTCTCGGGCGCCCTTGGATCGGAATGCTCACGCGTAACATAGTAACTTTCCAAGCCGAGGTTACCCCTTATTAGCGATAGAGGTTCAGGCTAAGCGACCTAAGAGCTATGCCACCTCTCAATCCGGTGAAGCTGTCAAGGCCAGCTTCTCTGGCCAATCTGTGTAGTTCGTCAATAAAAAAAAACCCTAAGTTACACGGGAAAAAAATGCCTTTGGCCTATTTCCTAGTCTTAGACAGACTAACTTAGTAACTTTCTTCCATACCTCATCACACATACATTACTCTTATAAACTCATTACACTATGTGGCAATATTTCGCAAAGAATAGTGGTGGCAGAGCCAAATTGCACAATGCCAGAATTACCTTAACATATTTTGACTTTTGGAAATCGAGTTAAAAGCTTCGAATTTAAAAAAAAAAATCAATAGATAAATTACTGGTGTTTTAACTTTTAATTACTGTCAAAATTTTGATTACAAAAAGCGAAAGTCAATTTTGGTTTTCGAATATTTTACGTCCATTAAAAAAATAACACTTTATAAACAAGGTAATAAGTTGAATATACACCCGTAAGTTATCGGGTAAATTGTACCCTAGTTAATTTAAAATTTATCAAAATAAAGAATTGTCAAGATATCGGATTGTGTTGGACAATTCAATTAATTGTGCGTTAAGCCTTTCCTGTCTCGGATTAGGGTCATGTAGCTGATAAGCTATAACTTTGACATCACAATTGTTATTTAAATCCTAGTGTAGTCAGAAAAACCACGTATTAACGTTAACATCACTACAGTGTATGTTAATTAGATCATCCCTATTAATTCATGGCTGAACGGAGTCAGCTAAGGATAAATCAGTTTCGGCGACGTGTCGGGGTGCGCAGGAGGCTTTACGAACGTCCCTCTTGCCGCCCCCGTAATCCGAAGCGGGGCCAGGATGGGTACCTGGCCCCAGCATGCTTCGGCGTCGTCGGGACTTCTCTGAGTGCCGGAGAAGTCCCCTTTGAGGATGAAGTCCGGTCTTTGCCGGGACCGGCCTGTCGTTGGGGTGTCCTGTCGCTGACAGATCCGGGGCACCCCGCTCATAACGGCTGATAGCATTCGCCGAAGGTTTAGTGGGTAGGGGCTGCCCAGGCCGAGTCCCACACGTCCCTCCGGGCCCACCCAGGGTACCGGAAGATGGTCTATAAAAAGATTCCCCCGCGTGAACAAAAAAAAAAGGATAAATCAGTTGTTATCCCTGTCTACCCCGCTACGACTCGTGTACGTACGAACTTAAGTCGCGAAGTTATCAAACGATTGACCAATTTTGAGTGCCGTATTATTTTATCAGAAAATTTCATTGATCGGAGAGTAATAAAATCTTATATTATTACAAGAATCCAGAGATTCCATTAAAACGCAAAAAATGACTGATAATTTTTTACAACTCGCACTTTACAGCGCGTCCACTTTGCTTATAAGCCAATAATCATTTATATAACTAATTTACAAGCTATCGCGCCTTCCGCTTCTCTCAAATCGTATTTAAATGCACTGGAAGAGCCACTATACGTGTCTAAATTAAGTAACACACATCCCGCTCTACCGGTACTTAAGTTATGTAATACACGCTTAACTTATTATAATAACTCCATACGCCGTAACCCACCGGGCAGTATCATGGTACCGCTTTCTATACGGAAATGATTTGACTAGGCAAGCTACAAGCTGGTATAGTAAGACCTGAAGCCGAACACGCTGGACTGATCAGAATTTGCACAAGGCAGATAGAAGAAAGTGTCGACGGATTATCAATGACAGACTGTTCCCACGAGCTGGTCACGATCCTCAGCGTTGAGGAAGCGGGAGAAGGAGGCGGCTACAAGACTATCAACGTGAAGAAGACATCAAAGCGTCAATGGCCTAATTGTTATGGTACGGTCTGCGAATCATAAGTTCGTAGGTTCGAATCCATTCGACTATTGACGTGAACCATCTCCTAGCAAAAGCTTAAGCTTAGTTAAAATCGCGATAGAGGTTGAGACCTAAGAGCTATGCCACCTCTCAATCCAGTGAAACAGTCAAGGCCAGCTTCTGTGGCAAAAAAAATAGCTCAAATGGGTAACAAATTTTAGTAATATTTTCTGAAAAAAATAAAATGTTGCTGGTTTTCTTTTAAAAAAAAACATGTTTCATTAATAATTTATCAATTCTCAAAAAAAAAGTAAAAAGAAAAACGAATGCGCACGCACGCACTTAGACGCGATACAAACACGTTAAAAGACCTGGTAATATTTATTATATATAGATTCACATGAAACATTGTGCTTAGAAAATGGGAGAAGACACTGACCACTGATACACAGGTCTATTAACTATCTAGACCAAGAGTCAGGCATTTCATATTTGTTTGTGTATATTTTTGTATTTGTTCGATATGAAGTTTATTTAAAAGTTAAAGTTACAGCTTTTATTTATATATAAACATTTGTACCACTATTGGGCACAGGCCTTCTCTGTAAAGAGAGTATAAGGGCGTAGTCCGCCACGCGGCCCTAGTGGGGATTGGCAGTCTTCACATATATTAGAAGAAAATTCTAGGACATGTAGGTTTCCTCACGATATTTCCTAGCGCGTGGTAAGACAGCATTTCAAATTGCAACAACAAATTTATCGGTGCCGGTACCGGGGATCGAACTCGGGTTGCTAGCGTACTATGCAACTTGTGGCAACCAAATAAAAAAAAATAATTCTAGCTAAAAATGATGACAGATAAATATTTCAAGTATCAAGATTAGAAGTCACCGTATAAAGATGCGACACTCCTCATCAATTGGTGCGCGTCAACGCGTTTCTATTTAGGGCGACATTTGTTCTATGAGATGGTATTTACACGGACAATGATAAAATCAAAAATTAAACATAAACACAATTTCGCAATGATACATTCATTGAAAAATTGTGTAAACCTTTTATGAATGTATCAGGGTGAAATTGCATAATGACAAAAAAAAAACTTTTCTCTCTTATTTTTAATACTTTGTTGGCCTTAAGTTAAGTGGAGATGCATAGATAAGACGCACTAGCTTAGTAAACTCTACTGTAGAAAACACACACATTGTAATCGGAGGGAAAGCCGAGGGCAAACTATTCCAGTCCTTCCAAATTTAACAGCTTTCAAATAAAAAAAACAATTGTCAAAAATGGTTCACCCAAAGTTAAGACGTAACAAATATAAAAAAAACGTCCTCCTTTTTTGAAGTCGGTTGAAAGACAGTTTTATTTAAAGCGTCAAAGAGAGCATAAATCTTTATTTCATTGATTTGGGTCTAAAATAGCCTTTGTCTGCATTGGAAACTGGCGATCTCACTTTACGTATATTACAACGGATTACATACAGGTTGATTGGGGTTCACTGGGCGACCAAAGATGGGGTCATTGTCGTCCGCCAAAGTGGACTTGGAAAGAAGGCGACATGTCTCCGTGTCTTCTTGCAGTGCGAGGGGACAGGGGTGAGGGATTAACCTGACGTGCTTTCCGAAGAGCACAGTGCAGAGGGGCTCCGGTGGCTCTGGAGATCCCGGAGCCCCTCGCCGGGTCTTAGTGGGTAGTATCTTGTTGAATATTCCCCCTTCCCTCCCCGTGAACAAAAAAAAAAGAATGTGAGGTAACTTTGAAGGTTTGACTACACAAAAGCTGTTTGTGAGCGAGAACCACACTTAAGATCAGGTGATCACGTTCGTTGTCCCATAAAAAATTATATACATAGTTCTGGTATACGACCAATGATAATATTGCATTTTAAGTATTCCTTACCAAATTAGATTTGTTACAGGCGCACGCACACGCAACAGATGTATTCGGTAATACCAACTATACGCGCATTCTTGAATCAGTAATAAAATTTATTCACGACCTAATCGAGTTATCCGTTACACGACAAGCGCAAATACCGAACCGAGTCGTTTACTTTGCCAGTTAAGTACACCAATTAAAATCAAAGGATATAAAGTAGTTATCTCCCGCTCTTTATAATCGGGGATTATGTCTGCTACCAGTTCTATGTCCAGGTAACTTTTCAATATATCTAATTCAGTGTGTGAGCATTGGCATCCGCGTCTTCCTGAGTGGCATTAACTTTGAATACCGTTATTAAGATGAACGTAATTCGTATTCATCTCAAAGTTGATATCAGAAAATTATGTTTATAGAATACCATCAACTGCGCAGTGTAATTAACAATCATCTGAATCCAATTATCAAACATATATTGTGTTATCGTCGTTTGTCATTTAACCATCATAAGGTTACTGTGGTTAGAAATAGTAACTGTAATAATAGCTTGAGTTTTATTAGCAAACTAGCGTACCCATATCCGCTTCGCCGGGCTAGATTTTGCTTTATTTTATTTAAACAATAAACTTACATCATTAATTTTTTTTTAAAAGAAAGCTAGCAATATTTCTGTTTTTTTTTTTAGAAAATATTACTAACATTCTTGTTAACCATTCCATCTAAGCTTAGGCTTGTGCTAGGAGATGGTGGATCAAATGATGGATTCGAACCTACGACCTTACGATTCGCAGACCGTACCCTAAACCATTGGGCAATTGACTCTTCAAAAAAATAATAATTCTCACAATATATTAAATTTCTCATTTCTCTCCGTATTCATTCTCTTCTCTTCTCGAGCGGGTGAAGATGATTACCTTCAATATACTCCATTTTACTTCAATATGGTTCAATCTGGTTGGAAATAGCTGTAAGTAAATTAACCTCTCACAGTGATGTTTCGTTTTTTTTTTAAACTTTCTAGGCAAGTGCTTGACTGCGACCTGATGTTAAGTGGAATTGCAGTCCTGGACTCCTGGATGCGCGCTAGCTTAATACATGCCTTTTCACTCTACCCTTGAAAATACCCACATTGTAATCGGAAGGAAGACAGACGCGGGCGAACTATTCCAGTCCTTTGAAATAAATAATAATAATAGATTCCTCTTAATAACAAGATAAAGCGTCATCTTTCTTCATCTTTGCTATTGGAATTAACTAATTTTTGCTTTAATAACTCCACGAATCATTAGTAGGAACTTGTAAAAAAAACACTTTAATCTAAAGCGTCAACATACACATATTAAAAAGAATATTTTTTAAACCACCCTTCTATACGAGCATAAATCTTTATTTGATTGATCCGTTTCGAATATATTTCTGATTCCATCGCGATCGCGAGCTGCTCATTAGCACCTTAAAAAAATGAAAGCAAACAATCACACGTACAAACACGTCGTACATCGCAATCAGCGCCACATCACGAGTTAAAAGAAACATCTCGACAACAAATCAGCGACAGCCCTGTATTGGCGGACACACTGCTCTTGCGTTTGGAAAGCAAAAAAAACGAATCCAATTTGTTTACATTTACTCGAACGACAATTTTGTGTTAAGTGAAAAAAAGAAAATTAAGGTACTTTTTTAATTAAGGTTGTACTACTTGTGTTGTAAAACTGTAATATAGTGTATATGAACAAGCATTATACGCATTTTAATATGTATCAAGGAAGGACATTATTAATTATGAATTGTTAACACCAGGTAGGACCATCGATCCTGAACTCTACTGCGAACAACTGATGAGATTAAAGCAAGAAGTTGTGAGAAAGCCGCCGAAATTAATCTACAGAAGGGGTGTGGTTTTTCATCATGATAACGCTAGAGCTCACACATTTGGCTGGGAGGTGTTAATGCAGATTTCCACCTGTATCGGTCTCTCCCGAATTCTTTGGGCAGTGTCAGGTTAACATCACGAGAGGACTACCAAAACCGCTCGTCGCGGTAATTTGATCAGAAGTCCCAAAATTTCTATAGCAATGGGATCATAACCCTACCTACAAGATGGCAAAAAGTTATCAAACAAAATGGTACCTACATGCTTTAGTTAAATATAAATAAACAATATTAAAATATGTTTTGAATTTTCTTAAAAACAAGAAACTATTTCCCCAACTTGTCTTTATCTGTTCGTCATCATGACAATTTTAGCCGCGGAATATCCACTGCTGGACAAAGGGCTCCCCAAAAGATTTCCCAAAAGACGCGTTGTAAGCGGCAGTCTTAGTTCTTAAAGAGGTCATGTTAATTAATTACGCATCTACCCAAACTCTACGACGGAACCCAAGATACAACAACTTTATAGCATTTTACTGCTCTCTACGATCTGAAGCGCCAAAAGCTCGAGATGATATGCACTAAACATAAGATCCTAGATTCTAACCAACAGTTTGATTAACGACCCAAAGTATTTCCTAGTTCATTTTGAAATAGATAGAAATGTTAAGAAAATTCATAGCACACATTCATTCACATTCAAATAAAAAATATTGCCCCCCTCCCCTCGTGAGTTGCCTTTCTCTCGGGTCCACTTTACGATGCTCTTGTCATGTTCACCCACCACTTACCCACCCTTGTCGCCCATGAATATGGTAGCCCCTTCTAGTTGCCTTTTACACAAACAGTACCATAGCTTAATTCTGTAATTCCTGGGCTACAAACTACTCCATCTCCTAGCACAAACCTAAGCTTTTTCCTTATAGTTAACAATAACATAATCAATAAATAATTAACACTTTCTAGACAGAAAACTAAACTTTTTATCAAAAAAACTGACGCATTATGAGTTTAAAAATATATAACGAAATACCAAGGGAAATGAGAGAATCACCATTGCAGCGATTTCAGAAGTAATTCAAACAGTGGCTAATTCATGACAGTTTTTATTCTCTTAAAGAATTTTACACGTCTAAACCGTATAGTGACATTAGTGCGTGAAGTGATTTTTAACTGTTAAATTTGTAAACGGGATTATTTAAATTGTAGATCAGACTCGATGTATTATATTTGCATGCCGGTTAGGCGAAATATGCTAGTGCCTAACTAAAAAATATTCATCATGTCAGTTACCATATTTCCCGCAAATAAACGTTTATTATTATTATAAATTACACAACATTTATGCCTCCTTTGTGAGAGACTATTTGCACTAGGTTGCCCTGCCTCGGGTTCACTGGGCGACAAGGGTGGGGGCCTTTGTCGTCCGCCAAGGTGGACCCGGGAAGAAGGCGACATCGGCTGGCCCGTGTCGCCTTGCACTGCGAGGGCAGAGGTTACTCCCTACCCCCCGGGAAGAGCTCTCCTTGAGTACAGTGCAGAGTGGCTCCGGTGCGTTCCACTGGAGATCCCGGAGCCGCTCACCATGCACCGAGGAAGGGCCACCGGGGAGGTTTTAGTGGGTAAAATCCCCACATAACCGCCGCCTTCCCCCCAGAAGGCGGGGTATCTTTTTGAAGATTTCCTCCTCGTTAACAAAAAAAAAAAGGTTGCCCTGTCAGACAGATAACCAGGACCTTACTTATTTCTATCTAAATGTGTGAATGACAAATGACTGTTTGAGCATGTGAGAATGGCAATTGAGTGATTAATTAAAATAAAATTAGTTACTTGTAGATAGTCGTAAAATAAAAATGGTTTTGTTATTTTTGTTTACAATTGAGCATTTAAGAATTAGGCAACTATAGCTAATAAGTTTTCAGTGGCATCATTGTCTAGATTCTGTAACCAAATATAATCCCATAAAGAACCTAAAATAATTGAAAAGATGCTAGATGAACTGCTAATACCACTGTATCATGCAAAATAACACGACACCCAATTAAGGAGGGTTGAAGAGCAAATTTTTCACAACACAGCCAACCCTATTTGGTTAACGCGCATTCGTCAAAGAGATACTCTTAGGCCATACTCATACAAACGCCGATCAAGTGTGGATTCTTAACACTCCACTCACTTTATAAGGCACCGCGTTTTAAATTAGCGGACGCAATTGTAATACACAGCCCTGGGCGTCGTTAAGGCGTTGTTCCCGCTATAGCGATTGTCAATCGAATCGATTTATCAGGTAGTTAAGCGGATGTTTCTCCGTTTGTGCGCTGTTTACATCTACCCAGGGCAGGGCTGTCAAAAGTTTATCTAATTTGTATATGTAGGGCGGTCTGCGTACTTATATTAAGCCAACACCTCTACTCACTAGCGGGATAGACAGAAATAGCTTTCGCTCACTGCTTTAATCAAGCTTATTAGATATATGCAGGTGGTGAGCCCATCAACATACAACACAAATTTTTAGCAAGTGATTTTTTGTCCTTAATAAACGCGAAAACCGGCAATTCATTGATTCAAACCGAAAGGGATTCGAAACCGTGACCATAATACCATAAGTCGAACCATTTAGCCAGTCTATCACTTTTTTATATATATTTTGTAGAAATTATACTTTTTAGGCGCGTTATGAAAAAAATATGAAACAGGTTGAAGCTGCAATGACAAAAATTGTGCTTAATACTTTTTCAAGTGCTCCAATGTAATTGAGGTTAACTATCTGTATGTATTATTAATTTATATAAAATAAAATATTATTTTTTAAAATATTATTTAAATAATTTTTTTTAATAAAATTAAATGGAACTTTTTCCAGTCCTTTTATTATAATTAATTATTTATATGTACACACATACACTATTTTAATGAACCCAAAAAAGTGTAACTTCTTCACCTTCAAAAATACTTTTCTTCTTTATAAGTACATGTACCCATTTCTGTTTTAATTTCTTATTAATCCAAACTATAACAATATTATATTTATTCCAATTCGATGCTATAACTAACTGTTAAAGTCCTGTCTATATCTCTCTTCCGGTCGTTCCATAAACATCGGATTTCGATTGCTGCATATCTACCCCAGTTAATTAAGGAGACTTGAGAGTTTATTGTATAGTAAATTTTTTTAACGAGCTCAATTTAATGACCACTTTAAGAACACCTCGTGTACACTTTTGTCCTTTACACACAAAAATTACTTTTACATTTTTATTTCTCGAAATTGGTCACAATTATAATTTTGGTCAAGATAAAGCTTTATAAATCTCTTTGTTTATCTCAAAACGTACCCTGAGTGCTACTTTCAAATACAAGGTTAAATATGTTGTAAAACTCACATTGAAAAATAAGAACTTTTGGTTTTGATTATGAAAGACATTTTCATCTTTAATAAATACGGTAATGAATGGATATGATATATATATGTATATATAATGTAAAGTGACAGACGATCCTGTCGATAGTTAAGTGGACGATCAGCTTTTCAATCCAGTCCAAAATACCGTGGTACCCATTCATGCATCAGCAGAAACTTCTACGTTGGCTACTTGTTGAATTACACTATAGACGCTGCTACACTATAGCTTAAGGGCTGTAGAGTATCCTGGCCGCCGCTGGTAGCTGGGTGGGCAAGGCAGCTTGTATTCCCTCAAGGCCTCCAGGTAATGGACTCGGGGAGTGCATCACCTGCTTACGGAGGTCGTGGAAGAAGGCGCGTCGCGCCTAGATGGCAAGGAGTCTTGCCCTCCCCGCGACGGAGCCGTCGCAAGGCTATTCGCAAGCGGGGCCCCGGATGTGTGTGCAACATCTTGTGGGGTTTGGTCGGTGAGGGCACGACATAACTTGTCCTTCCCCGGGACGAGTAGGCGGTTACGCACGCTCCCCACTAATAAAAAAAGGGGCTGCAGAGTTCATTTCACCACGTATCAAGTGATTAAGAAAAAGGTAAAAAGAAAAAGTTATGATAGCCTAGTGGGTTTGGTTTTGACTTACGATCAGATGGTCGCGGATTCTAATCCCAGTGCGCTTTTACCAGAAAATTACTTGCAACTATGACCAAATAAGCTTGGTAAAAAGTGGACAGCGAATACTGTCTCTGTCTACACTATTAGGATTTAAAGCTCAGCTTAGTGACAGCTTATTTACATATTTATTTACTCTTTCAGAGACCGTAGCCTAAACCTTTGCGGTTAGTTACCTTACCTTGGCACTCGAAGTTTGAGTCGACCACTCTCAGAAGTCTCAACGAAAGCTCTCGCTCGGCCAACTCTCAACCCTCACCGGGTTGTAAAATATTTCAACGGATAAAGGGCAAATTCTAGATTAAAGGACTGTAAATAAATAACCATTTTCTTTTTGTTAAAATCAAAATAAAGCTATAATTAAAAACAAATATATTGAAAGACAAAGGTAAACAATGTCGTGTATCGAAAATAATCACTTTCTAGCGCCAGTGGTCTGGTTAAGAACACAAACTAGAAATCGTGAACGGGTAACGCGCATAATTCACGCAGAGAGCACAGTTGTCGATTCTAATAGAAAACTTGATCATTGGTAGCTTTTGTTCGGACATGGATACGAAATGAGCCTTCTATTGAAATATCGAACACAATCGAAGATAATAGGTACGGAACGTCGTTAGTGGCTCGAGACCTGTTAGAAAGTTGGACTATTTTACACATAGTAGAAATTATCGTCGACGTGTATGAACGACATATCCTTTTAAACGCTTGTTACGGGCTAATGATAGAAGCGATATTGCTGGGTGTGGTGGAGAGAAAACTTAAGGCAGATCGATTATTTCCTATAATAGTCGTTATAAGTACGAAGTATTACAAATAGACTAGCGAATGAGCTTCGATTATGGTCAAAGTTCGAATCACAGCTTTAAGAGTGAGCACTTTTAACCGACTTCAAGGAAAGAGGTTCTCGATTCGTCTGTATTTTTATATGATATTGATTTTTCCTTTAAATTAGGTCCTATATTAATTGTGTGGGACTACTTGATATAAAGAGCTTTTGACGCTTCTTAATTTATAAAACAATTTTTTTTCTATTTTCTAAGTACACAAATTATAACATCCTGTATAAGGCAATATATAGACATCATAACTTAATCCGTAATCACTTAGGAAATCAGGTTGAATGTGCAATAACGCATTGACTGATATATTAAATCTACATGCACTGGCGGAGGAAAGCGCTGGTCGACATGACTGATAGGGTGATAACACACTAGATATAACTTCCTTTGAAACGGGACTACACACCTACTGCGCTCATGTGCTCTCATAATGCTTTTAAGTACGTTAATGTCTTTTACTTCATTTCTCGCTTCAGCTTAGACGTTGACTTAGACGTTCACATCTAAATTACTAGCAATAGCGATTTATTTGTGTTGCTAGGAAACGGAAAAACAAAAGACATTGTGGGTTCGTCTTCTGAATGAACTGAGGATATTTAAAAGGACAGTTTGTGATACTGTGCGAAGAATTGAGACAATACCCCGATAGTTTTTATAAGCGTCAATAGCCTAATGACGGTCTGCCAATAGTAAGTTCATAGATTCGAATCCACTATGAAACTATTGACGTGAACCATCTCCTAGCACAAGCTTAAGCTTAGTTGGAATGATTAACAAGAATTTTAGCAATATTTTCTTGAAAAAAAAATATTACTAGCTCTCTCTAAAAAAAAGTTATTTTCAAGTATCTATTACAATATTTGACCAGTTGTTGACAATAGTTGGCGCTTTTTTTTTGTTAATGCGGGGAATTCTTTTACAAACCATCCTCCGGAACCCTGGGTGGGCCCGGAGGGATGTGTGGGACTCGGTCTGGACGGCCCCTACCCACTAAACCGCGAATGCCATCAGCCGTTATAAGTGGAGTGCTCCGGATCTGTCAGCAACAGGGCAATACAATAGTTGGGACTCGAAAATCACTTCAAGATACCAACATGCGTTTGGCGATATCTATACGTATAAATAAAATTGGAGTATGGTATTTATATTCAGTACATATACCAAATTAACATTTTTTACAATTCTGGCCTGTCTGTCTGTCTATTTGTTCCCGCTAATCGCTGGAACGACTGGACCGATTTTGACGAATCTTTCACTGCCAGATGTCTGATGCAACAAGGAGTAACTTAGGCTACTTTTTAATTAACCGACTTTAAAAAAAGGAGGCTATTGATCAGGTACATACTGTAAATTATTAATGAAATTGATGGTTTAGTCGTGTTTAGTTTCATTCATCCCACCACTACCTCTAAAATTTCGATCCTACGACCTTACGATTCGCAAACCGTACATTAGGCTATTGACGAATGTCTTCCCATTAAAGTTTAAAAAATATCTTTCGTCTTGGCGTTTGTTGATTATAGGTAATATCTCCGATCCTAGATGAAGAAAGGCTCAGTTGAAACAATTTCTAATTAATTAACGTTGTTTTCAATGTAAATACACTAAGCGTATGCAATTATTCCTGTAACAAGGATTGAAGAGACAACAGACATGCACCGTGCATGCTAAATCTCTGAAATAATAGACGTGGCATATGTAAATACTGAGGAAGATCTACATATATCGATCGCCAAAGAGGTCTTATACTAGGGAGGACAACGGCGATGTTGTTGACCATTGTGGCCGACACATAATTACGAATAAACGCAGTTAAATGTTTCTTTTTTTTATGACGAACTACACAGATTGGCCAGAGAAGCCGGCCTTGACTTCTTCACTGGATTGAGAGGTGGCATAGCTCTTAGGTCGCTTAGCCTGAACCTCTATTGCTAGTCACTGGACACAATCGGTTCATTTGTTGCGCGCATAGTTAATACAAATATAAGTCTTATATGGTTTTATCATAGATGCCAATGTCGGTACTAAATTAGTATTGAAGCTCCTCCTTTTTGAAGTCGGTTGAAAAGGCGGGCAAAATACATTCTCGTTGTAAGCTTAAATAATAATTTAAGTATCGGTTATATTAAAAAAAAACTGTATTATGTAAAAAAAAAACTATGCAATGTGTCGTCAACATGGGTAAACGGCACAAAGCAAGCTAAATGTGGGAATGTCCTAAGCGAGCCCTTCTCAACTTGTTCGGAATACTGCACGGTGGCCTGGCGGCAGTTTTTGCTTCGACCTGGTTAATTCGAGATGTGCTTTTGTTATCTACTTCCCTGCTTGTTATCTGTGACGAATAGAATGTATTAGCTTCTTAGGTTATAAAATGGACTAACCATTTCAATATACCTTTTAATACATTGTATGTCGTGGTCTATGATGATGATGACGCGAGTCATGTTTTTAGAAGATTCTTTGTTTATTAGGGCTGAAACGATATAAGGTTTTTCTAAATATCGAATATACAATGTAGAAAGTATGTAATATTTGTATTTGAAAGCCATCGTCCTGTTATGTTCATTTATTTCCTGTCCAAACACAGGATGCCTGGAAGAGATTGCTCTTAGCGATAAGGTCGCCCATTGTATAATGAATTGTAAAATGTACCTTAGTTATGTAATGCTTTTTGTTTGATTTTGGTATACAATAAAGTTATATCTATCTAAATATCCAAGGATTTGCAAGTAGGTCAATTAGAAGTAACCAAACCTTTTTTTTTTGTTAACGGGGAGGAAATATCACAAAGATACCCCGTAGGGGGGAAGGCGGCGGTTATGTGGGGTTCTTACCCACTAAAACCTCCCCGGTGACCCTTTCCTCAGTGCATGACGAGGGACTCCGGGATCTCAACGTGGAAAACACCGGAGCCCCTCTGCACTGTGCTCAAGGAGAGCACGTCCCGGGGGGGAGGTTACTGCCTCCCTCCCTGTGCCCTCGCAGCGCAAGGCGACACGGGCCAGCCGATGTCGCACAGTGAACCCGAGGCCTTTTAGTCGCCTTGTACGACAGGCAGGGGATACCGTAGTCTATTCTTGAGAGCCCAGAACTACAGGGATGCGGGCCGGTCTGCCACCGGCCCGCCTGCGCCATCTCCGAACAGGATCGGCCCTCTCCCGATCCCGTTTTGCGGTCTCCTTCTGGGCCATTACTGACTCGCAGAAGGAGACCAGCGCCTTCCATTTAGATCTCCCCGCCAGCGCAGCCGCTACTGCCGCCGGTCTTGTCTTGCCCGATCGGCTCCCATTCCTTCTCCCACGCGGGGCACACGGCACGCGTGTGCTGCCTGGAATCCCGGTCGAAGTAACCAAACCTATCTTGTCTGTTATTGTCTTGTTGACCGACCCCAATTAAAAGGAAAAGGCTTCGAAGAATAAGAAGTTTGTATGTAATACATAATATTAATACGTAAATTTTGTTTGAGATTTGTAAACCAAGATTTTTTTTCGTGTAAAACTTGCACACAACACTAAAACCTTTACGACGCCGCGTATACGATACGATAACGCGTAATTGATTGTTTCATTATTAAGTTGCTGTTTGATTAAGGTAAAAAGTGAAGTGGGAATTTAAAATAAATAAACACAAGAACTTGGTCCGGAGATGTGATCGCTTTAAAAAATGATCGTTGAGCAAACGGCATTGGGGCTTTACGGAAAACAATGTTTTTTATATATTATCTACTAAGAGCTGAGAAAATATATATTTTTTTAAATAGAATTTAACAAATTAGAAAAAGAAATCATGTGAAATGTAATTATATAAGAAATATATTACATACATATTAATTTTTAAATTTTTCTTGACTAATCCATAGCCTGTATAAGGGATATATTGTACCTAACTCCGAGATTATTTTAGGAACTAAATATTAATAAGTGATTGAGTGAGTTTGTAGAGAGAATAGTGTGAGTGGATATTTATACTATAAAAGAACTTGTATTTCTGTGAAATAATAAAACAAAGATAAGTTGTGTCAACATTTAAATAATAAGATTATTTAATAATGGTGTAATTTAGAGTCATAATTATATTGAAAATTTATAATTTCACATTATTATAAGTTCTAAATTTGTTCACATGATTTTAAAAAAATAAAAATAATATTTCTTAAAAGAAATAATAACATTTATAACATGATATCTATATATATGAAAGAGAAAGTGTGTGTGTATGTTCCATATAGGCTCCGAAACGGCTGGACCGATTTCAGGGAATCTTCAGGTTGACCTGGCGACTATCCTGTAAAGGTGGCGATCGGAGCACTCCTCTTTTTGAACTGTCAAATACAGCATTTATTTACTATGGTGATATTCTATTGTTTTAACCCAAATTTGTATTGAGTAGTAATTACGTACATGGGTGTAGGTAATGGTCTTTACCCGCTCGAGAGGAGAATTGAAGATAATGAATACGGAGTGAAATGAATAATTTAATGTATTGTGAGAGTTAAATTAAGTATTTAATGATGTAAGTTTATTGTTTAAATAAGATAAAGCAAAATCTAGCTCGGCGAAGCGGGCCAGGTACGCTAGTATTACCTAAATATAAACATAACTTTAAAAGAAATCCAAAATATCAATTCTAATAAAATATATCAAAGCTCAAAGTCGCACAACGAGCTATGGAGAGGGCTATGCTCGGAGTATCTCTACGAGATCAAATCAGGAATGAGGAGATCCGTAGACGAACGAAGGTAACCGACATAGCTCGCCGGATAAGCAAGTTGAAGTGGCAATGGGCAGGGCACATAGCGCGTAGAACAGATGGCCGATGGGGCCGAAAAGTTCTCGATTGGAGACCACGGACCAGCAAGCGCAGTGTGGGACGTCCACCCGCAAGGTGGTCTGACGACCTCATAAAGGTTGCAGGACGCAGCTGGATGCGGGCCGCTTACAACCGGTCCCTTTGGAAATCCTTGGGGGAGGCCTATGTCCAGCAGTGGATGTTATACGGCTGAAATGATGCTGATGATGATTGTTTGTCAAATGATGACGTCATCATTAGTAGTATCAAAGGTAACTTCATGATATGTGTAACTTGATGCGACACTTGAATTACATTTAAGTGATTGGTGGTTGGTATTCGGTTGATAGTTCCACTCGCACCAATTAGTTCCCGTTTTTGGGATATTTTAGTAACTCTATTTTCAATCTTTTATGCAAGCTATCGGCCGATGACTTAACTTTAGGACTATGTTTTTTTTGTATAAAATATTTACTTATTACGTAATTTTATAATATAAGCCGTAAGTTCAGCTCTATAAAATAACAACAGAATACTCAAACGGAACTCGCGAATGCCCCGAATTTTTAAAGTGGATTTTTAACAAAATTAATTACGGCCCTTAACTGTACATGCGATAGATTTCTTAAGATACTTAGATACGTGTTTTTAATGGCCCTCATAAAACTCATAGCCGACAAAATGCCTATAGAAAACACCTTTTCTCTTTTTATAACATAATTAAGTTTTTACGAAGCCAGATTTAAGTGAGCCTCTTTTGACTTCGGCTTACACACAAGTGACAAGTGATTAGTTTGTTTCATACGAGAGACTATAAGAATACCAATTGATTAACTCATATTTTTAAAATCATTTTTAAGTGTGTGCCAAGAAAATGATGATAGCCTCCTCACTTCACATCACCCCACCTCACATATAGGACCTAATAAGCTTGATAAAATTGGACATCGAAGACTATTTCTCTCTACCCCGCTGGGTTAACAACTAATATATTATTTCTTGTTACTATTTTTTTCTCCTGAAGTGCCATTTTATTTAGTTTAGTTTAGATTATCCCATATAGTTATTATTAATAAAATAGCTACCAACCGAGTCGTGGTTCGGCCCTCTGGGACGCCCTGCGATCGGAATGCTTACGGGTAACATAGTAACCGTCCAAGCCGAGGTTACCCTTCACCGGAGGGACCCACGTGTCTTTTTTTTATAATTAGGACACTAACCTCCTGCTATTTGTTCTGCAGCATTGTTTACAGTTGTTTTAGGGGGACCCTTGTGTCAAGTTACTAGCTAGTTCGTCAAAGTCAAAAATAATTTAATTTTTTTACTAACAAATCTACCTGGCAGTATGTAGTTTTTTTTTAATATTTAAAAAAACTATAGTAAAGACAGTGTCTTGTATTAAAACATTAATTATTATCTAATACAGTAGCAGGTAATTTCCAGAGAAGCTACTCGTAAGACGAAATAATAAATAATTCCAGTTATATAACAGGTTTCATTAAGACAGCACTAAATCAAGCTATAGGAGAGGCGCCTGCGCAGTCCTGCAACAAAATACTGTACAGTCAGCAAATAAATCATGGAACTTGTGGAATCAGCTTTCACCAGCGGTGTTCTAAAACGGAGACCTTCAAGAGACGAGCCTAACCCTCTCAAATGCCAGCAAAGCAACTGCAGCTCCCCCGGTGTGGTGATGGGTAAAGATTTTAGAGGAGTGGAGCGATGCTCAATCTATTTTCACCAGAGGAATTGTAATTGCTGACTATTTAATGAAAGAAGAGAGAAAGAAACAAACAAAATATACATAGTTAAGTATAACATACCGAATTACAATAAATACAAATGAAAGGCAATATAGAGTTACTCGTGCCACTAAATTTAGCCGCCGTGCTAAGTTATAGACCTTCTTTTTTTTTGTTAACGCGGGGGAATCATTTTATTAACCATCCTCCGGTAACCTGGGTGCGCCCGGAGGGATGTGTGTGTGTGGGACTCGGCCTGGGCAGCCACTACCCACTAAACCTACCGCGAATGCCATCAGCCGTTATGAGCGGGGTGTCCCGGATCTGTCAGCGACAGGACAATAGGTTATAGACCTGTGTTACGGACAGCTAAGGTCTTCCTACAAACACTTGTCACGTAATATTATATCACGTAACATAATTTCGTAATATTTTTACATAATTCGGAAATACAAAGAGGGCGTCCGCGCCTAACAGCGTTTAACGTTTATTTCGGTTTTGATTTTTACTCGTAAATATACTTGTTCTTATTCCAGACTCGTTCCCGTTGTACTTAGCAAGTCGTTTTTTTCATAACCGCGTTTATAAAGGCGTAGAACATTCTACCCTGCATTTTAAAATATGCTTAACATCCTTTGAAAACCCAGAGTTCTTAGTTAAATTGTTTAACTCTTGTAGACTAACTTTCTTTATCGGCGCAATTAATGGATGTAAAATATTCTGTCTGTGGCCATATGCCACTAAGTGGAGTTATATTTTCTTACTCGTTAATCCTTTACAGTTTTAAAGTTAGAAAATTTATTAAATTGCTTCTTTAAAGGAGAGTTTATTAATTATTTTGGGGACTACCAATTGATGACTTTTCTATTATTTACTATGGGAGGAATATAGGAGAAGGAGCTAACGAGAATGTCATAACTGAAGTAGTTGAAGTTGCCATCGGCTCTAACTTAAGAAGAATTTCAGGCGCATCGGATCTTTTTAATAAGGTTTCACACATGGCAGCAATTTTTATATTGGGTATAAACTATTGCTTGACCACGATCCCACCTGATGTGAAGTGGTGATATCGTCGAAAGATGGTAAGCGCTAGTTTAGTAAGTGCCTATTCCCTCTACTCTTGAAGACTCCCACGTCGTACTTAGACGGAAAGACTGACGCCGACAACTTGTTCCACTCCATTGCTGTGCGCACGATGAACGATAACTCAAATCGCTTTGTTCGGACGCGCGAAACATCGACCATGAAAGAGTGAAGACCCGCCTAATATCTAAACGTCAGAAGTTACAATGGGGATGGGGAAATTATCTCGTGTAATTTTTCTGCACACACTCCAAAATGTAATCTGTAAGACACCGAAAGTTTAGTTTAACTTTTTACTTAGATTATGATTAGATAGTAAATGAAAGCGTCTCAGCGTTGACGGATTAATAGCGTTCAGATGCTTTCTTTTATGTTTCTTACCTATTTAGATACGGTCTTCGTAACGTTCAAGTCAAGCGTCAATAGCCTAATGGTTTAGGGTGCGGCCTGCGAATAGTAAGGTCATGGGTTCGAATCCACCATTCGACTAAGCTTAAGCTTAGTTGGAATGGTTACCAAGATTGTTAGTAATATTAAAAAAAAAAAAGAAATATTGCTAGATGTCTTTTTTGACGAACTAACACAGTTGGCACAGAGAAGCTGGCCTTTACTGCTTCACCGGATTTGAGAGGTGGCACAGCTCTTAGATCGCTTAGCCTGAACTGACGATATCTTTAAAAAAAAAAACCTTGTGGAAACGATGGTCACGTCGACTTGTAGTGTTTTTAAATAATATTTGTTGTGAGAAGTATATTTGTTTGTAAATCCCCAATCCTAGAAAAAAAGGACGAACTGCTTGTCTGATTTTTTTGAAAACCCTACCCGGGTTTAATCTTTTAACCGTTGGTGTAGCACAGTGGAAGGTATTGGTTATTAAAAGAATAGATATTAACGGTTCTCGTCTTGAGCACTGGCTGGAATGTTCTAATCGATTCATGTCATGTACTTCTTTATCGTGTTCGTTGGACGTGTATCATTGAAATCTTCATTAATACAAGTCGACTGATAGAAAGTGAGATACTATTAAGTGATATGTAGTTTGAATTTGCATTTTTATATACAAATGGTCATGAGAATGGTGCGATAACGCCACGCTTTTGTATGGATTTAAGTAGCTGTTAATTATTTTTGCCCAAACAATGTATTAGAGATTAAATTCTAGGGCGAAACGTTCTCAAAATCACTTCAGGCACTTTAAGTCGGTTAAAAATGAGGACTCATTGATGAACCCGCCTGCGTAACAAGAACACTTAGTTACTAATCTGCCAATAAATGTACTTAAGAAATAGTAGAATCGGGCAGTAACCGTTTGTCTTAACAAGTTTATGGTCTACGGTCCAGACCCTAGCCCGCTAGTACCTAAATTTTTTCAGTTTCATATGTACTATTGACAAAACTTCCCTGTCACATAATGTCTGCCTGTCACGCTTAAAAGGCTTGTTGTACTCTTCAGTGGTTACTCTATCAGTAAATAAAATAAATTATTTTTAATTTCGCTTAAACTTTTAAATACTTTGAAGTACAAAGAAATACAATAAATTACTAAATTGAATTGAAGTGTCCGGGGCGTGTGTGACCCCGTGCGCCTTGTGTCATGCGACCCGCGATAAAGGGTTAATCTCGCCAAAGGGTTGGCCTATAAATCATGTTACATTTATATGTGTAGGGGTGGCAAGTTTCTATTATAAGTGTAAGAGTGTGTTCTTTTCAACCGACTTCAAAAAGGAGGACCTTCTTCAGGGCGAGTCTGCTATACCTATTGTGTAGAAAATAAACGTTCATTGGTATCATAGTGATCGTTATTTGTGGATTGTAGTAGTTTTTTTTAGTTCATTGGTGCTCTGGTTTATCTTTGGCGCACTTGTGTGTTAGTATTTGACATATGGTAACGGTGAAATGATAATTGATATGACTATAGGATTCATAGTGAAACGTCACTAGCAAATAGGACACTGTGGGCCAAGTTCGTTTGTATGTTTTTAAATTTTTTTTTTTACATTATAACTTTCGACTGGAAGATAAAGACGCTAGCTAAGTGAAGTAAATTGTGCACGATAGACAGTTAAATATCCTTAAAAAAATATTTGTATTAATGATTTATATTTCATTTAAAAAAATTAACTTAAACAAAAAGGTTATTTAACGGAATTTTGCCGCCACATGGAGGCAAAAATAAGTACAAAAATTTAAATATAAACATAATTTATTGAAAAATACTGTATTATCCAAGTTTGCGTAAGATATCCTTTTTCATTTAAATTTACGTTTGACACTTTTAAAATGATTAAATAGGTTAAAATACACTTTTGGAGTGACAACCCTAAAATAGCAAGATAATAACTCATTCAGTTGACACAGATGGCGCTGTTGTACATCAAAATGGCCGCAGATTACTGTGGCGCATGATTTATTTGTACAAAGTATTCGTATGTAAACGATTGCTTCTTTATTTATGCGCCGCCTCCTGTCTCTACACAGGAAAACTGTCCTTACAAAAATAATGTTAGCCTATAAGAATGTTTACATTGCTTCAAATTTGACAGTTTGAGACTAACGATCGAGTTACAAGTTTCATATTATATGACCACCACCAATATGTAGCTTCTCTGATGTTTTGGATGTTCCTGGTCGACGATGATCGACAGACATCAAAGCAAATGCATGTCATACTTTGAGCAGGAGTTTTCATAAGGCTGTGAAGACAAGAGCATGCATGTTATAATGGCAGGTAACTTTATGTAACTTGGTCCTATTGAATTTAATAAACCATAATATATAACACATAATTCGTTAGTAGGCCGTGGTAGCTCAGTGTCTAAGCGATGGCGCTGCGTAGTAGCAACTCCAGTTTGATCCCCGGTGCCAATAAATTTGTTTTTGCAATTTTAAGTGGTAAAGGAAAACATCGTGAGAAAACAAACATGCGTTAGAAAAAAAATTACTTCTTACAAAGTAACCGTCCTTTTTTTTTTTTTGTTGACGGGGAGGAAATCTTCAGAAAGATACCCCGCCTTCTGGGGGGAAGGCGGCGGTTATGTGGGGTTCTTACCCACTAAAACCTCCCCGGTGGCCCTTTCCTCGGTGCATGATGAGGGGCTCCGGGATCTCCAGTGGAACGCACCGGAGCCCCTCTGCACTGTGCTCAAAGAGAGCACGTCCCGGGGGGGGAGGTTACTCCCTCCCCCCCTGTGCCCTCGCAGCGCAAGGCGACACGGGCCAGCCGATGTCGCCATCTTCCCGGGTCCACTTTGGTGGACGACTCAGGCCCCCACCCTTGTCGCCCAGTGAACCCGAGGCCCCTTTTAGTCGCCTTGTACGACAGGCAGGGGATACCGTAGTCTTATTCTTGAGAGCCCAGAACTACAGGGCTGACAAAGTAACCGTCCAAGCCGAGGTACAACCGTACCCCTCAGCGGGGGGACCTTTGTGTCAAGATACTAGTGATAGAGGTTCAGGCTAAGCGACCTACGAGCTATCCCACCTCTCAATCCAGTGAAGCAGTCAAGGCTAGTTTCTTTAGCCAATCTGTGTAGTTCGTCATAAAAAAAATCTAAGACATATGAAGCCTACCAATGTGCACTAGAGCCGCGTGGCGAACTATGCCCTTATATTCTCTGAATAGAGATGGCCTATGCCCAACGTTGGGGCATATATATAGGCTGTGATTTTAATCAATTATTAATAAATTAGTAAATATATCTGTGATCGCACATACATACGTAAGTGCACAAATTCCATTACAAAGCGTCATGCACCCAACTGATTATTTATTCCGTGTTATACGAGGGTCGTTTGGAGGCAATAATTCATAAATTGGGCCGATTAATTGATATCGCAGCGAAAGGGTTAATCTCCCCCCGGTGATTACATGTGACGTTTGTTCAGACACGCACTCAATTTTTCTTATGACGTTTATATAATGGGAATTATCATAACAAGCGAAAACATTTTTTTTCGACATAATAAAAAAGGGGTTTTGCATTTTTTACATATACCTGCTGACAAATATGTGAAGACCTGTCAGCAATGCAGTCCTTTGGATATATAGACTGTCATCCAATGGGGTAAGTGAGGATGAGGAAACACACTACATAATTGTAGTGGAAAACCAGATCTTTCTTGAGAATAACTCAAGGAAAATATGGTCTTGGTTGACGTTAGTATAGCTAGTAGCATCAAGCATTTTAATATAATTCTAGTAAATTTTACCCCCCACCGGGGGGACCCTTGTATCGAGGTACTAGCGATAACGGTTAAGGCTAAAAAAAAAAGCCAGCTTCTCTGGCCAATCTGTGTAGTTTGTCATAAAAAAAATCTAGTAAATATTAACGCTTTAATCTGTGCCCAAGATCATTGTCAATTTATCTACCCCGTCAAGACTTAAAGGACGTTAGAGCTAATTTCAATAATATCAAAGTACTTCAGACACTCAATGTTACAATTCAATCTGCTACCCTCGGAGAGCAATTTAGCTTTTTATTGAATAATTAAACAGCAAACTTTGTTATAATCAAAACTGAATTAAAACAAGCAAATTAGACATAATACCCTGTCTAATGCTTTTCGAATGGGGTCACAAAATCACTGTTTAATAATGCACATAATTATTCGAGGGTGGACGGTGTTACACTGAATTTTATACTTTATGCTTATATTATTAAGAGTGAAGTTAAATTTAAGGGTTATAAATGGCAAATCCCATGATAGATGACTCGTAACTTGCCCATGTGCTGTTTTACAAAATGATCTGATTTGAAAAGGAATTGATGTTATATTATTAAAAAACATCTATTTGGTTCAATTCCAACAACGGCATCCAAAAGACAACAATAAAAGTTTACAATTTGCATTAAGTACGTGCACGACAAATGAACCAGTAACTTAATCTCACGCCAATCTATTTCAGTGATTTTTTTAATTGCAAAGAATATACTACAAGAGTAGTGTAATGAGCGTTTGGTTAGGTTCCGATTAATTCTACTTCGTAATATTTCTACGATAATTCGGATACACAACAAGGGTTTCCACTCGTTCTTCTCCTTGCGTCGGTTTCCTTATAGCTGAGGATCGTGACCAACTCGTGGGTACAGTCTGTCTTTGGTGATCCGTCACCATTTTCATCTGATTGCAGCCGTTGTCACTGTTTTTGGTCAAATTTTCTGGCAATGTGACCAAAGTATTCCACTCGTAATAGGTTTTAAATTAAAAAACTCTTCCTTTTTGAAGTCGGTTGAGAAAGGCGGACTTAATGTCAATAGTTATTCTATGCCAGTACCTTAGTGTTATGTAGCGACATAGTAACGGGTTTAATTTATTTATTTATTTATTTATTTATTTATTTATTTACAGGAAGATCAGCAGCAATAAAATTTACAAAAAAGATACAGTAATAATTAAGAAACAGACTGCCAATAACAGATCTTCGCGAATACGAAAAACTTTAAAATTATTTTATTGTGTGAGCAAAACATTAATAACACAAAAGCCTACTAACAATTTTTCAATTGAAGAAATTTCGATAGAATGCCCTTTTTTTTTTTTGTTAACCGGGAGGAAATCTTCAAAAGATACCCAGCCTTCTGGGGAAGGCGGCGGTTATGTGGGGTTTTACCCACTAAAACCTCCCCGGTGGCCCTTTCCTCGGTGCATGACGAGGGGCTCCGGGATCTCCAGTGGAACGCACCGGAGCCCCTCTGCACTGTGCTCAAGGAGAGCACGTCCCGGGAGGATTCTCCTCCCCCTGTGCCCTCATAGTGCAAGGCTACACGGGCCAGCCGATGTCGCCTTCTTCCCGGGTCCACCTTGGACGACAAAGGCCCCCACCCTTGTCGCCCAGTGAACCCGAGGCCCCTTTAGTCGCCTTATACGACAGGCAGGGGATACCGTAGTCTTATTCTTGAGAGCCCAGAACTACCCGCCTGCGCCATCTCCGAACGGGATCGGCCCTCTCCCGATCCCGTTTGCGGTCTCCTTCTGGGTCATTACTGCCTCGCAGAAGGAGACCAGCGCCTTCCATCGATAGAATGCCCGTCTTATTGCTACAGTTGTAGTATTAACTATGTCAACTTTTGTACTTTTCGAATATTTATTGAGCGTGTGACCAGCGCGCCACATAAATAAATTTTGACGATAGTTGGAAGATGCCAAAGGGAAATGAATCGGAATATGATAGCGCGCTGATTTCTTGGGCACATTAAATTTTATTTTCGAGAGAAGAGAGCTAGAGAAACGACAGAAAAATAGAAAAATAACAAGTAAATAGAAATGTGTAACAGAAATATAATAATTATAAATAATAATAAATATCTAATAATATCCGTGGTAGCTCAGTGTCCGGGCGGTTGACTCAAGTTGCATAGTACGCTAGCACCAATAAATTTGTAAACCTATATGTCTTAGAAAAATTTTCGAAGACATGTGAAGTCTACCAATCCTCACTAGAGCCGCGTGGTGGACTATGCCCTTATACTCTCTTTACAGAGAAATCCTGCGCCCAACAGTGGGACATATATATTAAATATAATTATAAATAATAATAAATATCTAATAATATCCGTGGTAGCTCAGTGTCCGGGCGGTTGACTCAAGTTGCATAGTACGCTAGCACCAATAAATTTGTAAACCTATATGTCTTAGAAAAATTTTCGAAGACATGTGAAGTCTACCAATCCTCACTAGAGCCGCGTGGTGGACTATGCCCTTATACTCTCTTTACAGAGAAATCCTGCGCCCAACAGTGGGACATATATATTAAATATAATTATAAATAATAATAAATATCTAATAATATCCGTGGTAGCTCAGTGTCCGGGCGGTTGACTCAAGTTGCATAGTACGCTAGCACCAATAAATTTGTAAACCTATATGTCTTAGAAAAATTTTCGAAGACATGTGAAGTCTACCAATCCTCACTAGAGCCGCGTGGTGGACTATGCCCTTATACTCTCTTTACAGAGAAATCCTGCGCCCAACAGTGGGACATATATATTAAATATAATTATAAATAATAATAAATATCTAATAATATCCGTGGTAGCTCAGTGTCCGGGCGGTTGACTCAAGTTGCATAGTACGCTAGCACCAATAAATTTGTAAACCTATATGTCTTAGAAAAATTTTCGAAGACATGTGAAGTCTACCAATCCTCACTAGAGCCGCGTGGTGGACTATGCCCTTATACTCTCTTTACAGAGAAATCCTGCGCCCAACAGTGGGACATATATATTAAATATAATTATAAAGGCTGTAACTTTAACATTAACTTAACATAAATATCTAAGTACAGTTGGATAGAGGCATAAAAGTTAAATGTCAAACTATTCCTCGTTTAGTTAAAAAATATTTTTGAAATTATAACCGTTAATTAATTGTACTTGAGTGATTAACAATTGTGCCATAAAAGCTCTCACATGGAGTCAATTAAGAACTATAGAATTTATCACTCTTAAATCGAAGTTACGTGCTTTTAATTTCGTTCCAGTGCAATTTATGCCTATTGACTTGTTAATTATTGTTATTGAATAGGCACGAGCTTCATTTGTTTATGTCTCCTTGACAAGAGTCTCTTTGAAAGCCTATAGCTCTTTCTTTTTCTTTTCTCGTAAATCTTAAGACGTAGTTAGAGATAAAATTAAACCTTCTTCCTAGATATATGTCATACTGTTGGACATAGACGTTCTCTGTAAAGAGAGTATAAGGTCTGCCTTCCTCTCTTTACAGAAGAAGCCTAAGCCCAACAGTGGGACATATATAGGCTTTCTACACCATTTTCATCTGCTTGCAGCCGTTGTCACTGTTTTGGTCAAATTTTCTGGCAATGTGACCAAAGTATTCCACTCGTAATAGGTTTTAAATTAAAATACTCTTCCTTTTTGAAGTCGGTTGAAAAAGGCGGACTTAATGCCAAAAGTTATTCTATGCCAGTACCTTAGTGTTGTGTAGCGACATAGTAACGGGTTTAATTAATTAATTTATTTATTTATTTATTTACAGGAAGATCAACAGCAATAAAATTTACAAAAAAGATCAGTAATAATTAAGAAACAGACTGCCAATAACAGATCTTCGCGAATACGAAAAACTTTAAAATTATTTTTTAGTTAGTATTATCAGTAAGTTTGTATAATTGTAGTTAGATTCAAGTTATAATTCGAATATATAAGTAATGAAATTATAATTATAAAGGCTGTAACTTTAACATTAACTTAACATAAATATCTAAGTACAGTTGGATAGAGGCACAAAAAGTTAAATGTCAAACTATTCCTCGTTTAGTTAAAAATATTTTTGAAATTATAACCGTTAATCAATTGTACTTGAGTGATTAACAATTGTGCCATAAAAGCTTTCACATGGAGTCAATTAAGAACTATAGAATTTATCACTCTTAAATCGAAGTTACGTGCTTTTAATTTCGTTCCAGTGCAATTTATGCCTATTGACTTGTTAATTATTGTTATTGAATAGGCACGAGCTTTATTTGTTTATGTCTCCTTGACAAGAGTCTCTTTGAAAGCCTATAGCTCTTTCTTTTTCTTTTCTCTTAGATCTTAAGACGTAGTTAGAGATAAAATTAAACCTTCTTCCTAGATATATGTCCTACTGTTGGACATAGACGTTCTCTGTAAAGAGAGTATAAGGTCTGCCTTCCTCTCTTTACAGAAGAAGCCTAAGCCCAACAGTGGGACATGTACGAGTATATTATATATACTCGTAATTATAAAGGCTGTAACTTTAACATTAACTTAACATAAATATCTAAGTACAGTTGGAAAGAGGCACAAAAAGTTAAATGTCAAACTATTCCTCGTTTAGTTAAAAAAATATTTTTGAAATTATAACCGTTAATTAATTGTACTTGAGTGATTAACAATTGTGCCATAAAAGCTCTCACATGGAGTCCAATTAAGAACTATAGAATTTATCACTCTTAAATCGAAGTTACGTGCTTTTTAATTTCGTTCCAGTGCAATTTATGCCTATTGACTTGTTAATTATTGTTATTGAATAGGCACGAGCTTTATTTGTTTATGTCTCCTTGACAAGAGTCTCTTTGAAAGCCTATAGCTCTTTCTTTTTCTTTTCTCGTAAATCTTAAGACGTAGTTAGAGATAAATAAAACCTTCTTCCTAGATATATGTCATACTGTTGGACATAGACGTTCTCTGTAAAGAGAGTATAAGGTCTGCCTTCCTCTCTTTTTACAGAAGAAGCCTAAGCCCAACAGTGGGACATATATATTAAATATAATTATAAATAATAATAAATATCTAATAATATCCGTGGTAGCTCAGTGTCCGGGCGGTTGACTCAAGTTGCATAGTACGCTAGCACCAATAAATTTGTAAACCTACATGTGTTAGGAAAATTTTTGAAGACATGTGAAGTCTGCCAATCCTCACTAGAGCCGCGTGGTGGACTATGCCCTAATACTATCTTTACAGTGAAATCCTGCGCCCAACAGTGTGACATAAATATTATATATAATTATAAAGGCTGTAACTTTACCATTAACTTAACATAAATATCTAAGTATAGTTGGATAGGGGCACAAAAAGCTAAATGTCAAACTATTCCTTGTTTAGTTAAAAAATATTTTTGAAATTATAACCGTTAATCAATTGTACTTGAGTGATTAACAATTGTGCCATAAAAGCTCTCACATGGAGTCCAATTAAGAACTATAGAATTTATCACTCTTAAATCGAAGTTACGTGCTTTTTAATTTCGTTCCAGTGCAATTTATGCCTATTGACTTGTTAATTATTGTTATTGAATAGGCACGAGCTTCATTTGTTTATGTCTCCTTGACAAGTCTCTTTGGAAGCCTTTAGCTCTTTCTTTTTCTTTTCTCGTAGATCTTAAGTCGTAAGATAGAGATAAAATTAAACCTTCTTCCTAGATATATGTCATAATGTTGGGCATAGACGTTCTCTGTAAAGAGAGTATAAGGTCTGCCTTCCGCTCTTTTTACAGAAGAAGCCTAAGCCCAACAGTGGGACATATATAGGCTTTTTCTACACCATTCAATGTCCATGCTGACCCAGTCATGCATTATAAAAATCGCTTTGAGCTCTAACTCTAACTAAAGTTGGTTAATCCACTTACTTAATAATTTGTTAAGAATATTTTAGTAATATAACAGGCAGGGTGAATCTCTAAATACACAGCTTATAATTTAAGCAGACCTTCTGTTGATTTAATCGGGGTAATCGGATAAAAGTTCTGACTAATTAATTTCCTTTGAATTTAAAGAAAGTGGAATCCATTTAACTCGCCTCACCCATGCATGCATAAGACCTAGCAGATACCGTTTCGCCTATTTCAGATGCTAATCTCGTTTACAACTAGGCTATGTTTCCTTCAATCGTTTTATATTATCACTAAGCTTGCCTAATTAAATGGCATAGCCACAGAGGAGAGTGCGTTACGAATCAATGTATTCAGGGAAATTTTCACAATTCCTAATGTAGGGGCTACCTTTCCCGCAGATAAGGTAGAAGAATGAAAAGTGATCCACAGTGAACTATGGGTCTATATGTTTGCCTCGCGAATTGATATGTGGCTTTTTACTTGTTTTTTTTTTGTAACTTGGTTTCTTTATCTCTAGATGTTTTAATTTATTATAATGTTTAGGTAACTGACGTAGTTTAGTTTGAGTTCGTACGGCCTGCGAATCGTAAGGTCGTGGGTTCGTCTATTGCCGTGAACCATCTCCTAGCACAAGCTTAAGCTTAGTTGGAATGGTTGACAAGAATGTTAGTAATATTTCTAACTTTCTTAAAAAAATATAGCTAGCTTTTTTTTTTTACAAAAAAATAAAATAAAAAAAAAAAAAAAAAAAAAAAAAAAAAAAAAAAAATTTACCTATTATTTTTAGTTTATTAAATTTTTTTTTAGTTTTCGATAGTGAAATGGATAATTTTAGTTTTAAAGTGAAGTTTTTAATTTAATATTATTTTTAGTTAGTATTATCAGTAAGTTTGTATAATTGTAGTTAGATTCAAGTTATAATTCGAATAGATAATGAAATTATAATTATAAATAATAATAAATATCTAATAATATCCGGAGCCGTGGTAGCTCAATGTCCGGGCGGTTGACTCAAGTTGCATAGTAGCTAGCAACCCGAGTTCGATCCCCGGTGCTGGCACCAATAAATTTGTAAGCCTACATGTCTTAGAAAAATTTTCGAAGACATGTGAAGTCTGCCAATCCTCACTAGAGCCGCGTGGTGGACTATGCCCTTATACTCTCTTTACAGAGAAATCCTGCGCCCAACAGTGGGACATGTACGAGTATATTATATATACTCGTAATTATAAAGGCTGTAACTTTAACATTAACTTAACATAAATATCTAAGTATAGTTGGATAGGGGCACAAAAAGCTAAATGTCAAACTATTCCTCGTTTAGTTAAAAATATTTTTGAAATTATAACCGTTAATCAATTGTACTTGAGTGATTAACAATTGTGCCATAAAAGCTTTCACATGGAGTCCAATTAAGAACTATAGAATTTATCACTCTTAAATCGAAGTTACGTGCTTTTTAATTTCGTTCCAGTGCAATTTATGCCTATTGACTTGTTAATTATTGTTATTGAATAGGCACGAGCTTCATTTGTTTATGTCTCCTTGACAAGAGTCTATTTGAAAGCCTATAGCTCTTTCTTTTCTTTTCTCGTAAATCTTAAGACGTAGTTAGAGATAAAATTAAACCTTCTTCCTAGATATATGTCATACTGTTGGACATAGACGTTCTCTGTAAAGAGAGTATAAGGTCTGCCTTCCTCTCTTTTTACAGAAGAAGCCTAAGCCAACAATTGAAGTTCTCTAGACTTTTGCAATTCCAATGTCCATGCTGACCCAGTCATGCATTATAAAAATCGCTTTGAGCTCTAACTCTGACTAAAGTTGGTTAATCCACTTACTTAATAATTTGTTAAGAATATTTTAGTAATATAACAGGCAGGGTGAATCTCTAAATACACAGCTTACAATTTGCGCAGACCTTCTGTTGATTTAATCGGGAGAATCGGATAAAAGTTCTGACTAATTAATTTCCTTTGAATTTAAAGAAAGTGGAATCCATTTAACTCGCCTCACCCATGCATGCATAAGACCTAGCAGATACCGTTTCGCCTATTTCAGATGCTAATCTCGTTTACAACTAGGCTATGTTTCCTTCAATCGTTTTATATTATCACTAAGCTTGCTTAATAAAATGGCATAGCCAAAGATGAGAGTGCGTTACGAATCAATGTATTCAGGGAAATTTACACAATTCCTAATGTAGGCTACCTTTCCCGCAGATAAGGTAGAAGAATGAAAAGTGATCCACAGTGAATTATGGGTCTAAATGTTTGCCTCGTGAATTGATATGTGGCTTTTACTTGTTTTTTTTTTGTAACTTGGTTTCTCTATCTCTAGATTTTTTAATTTATTATAATGTTTAGGTAACTGACGTAGTTTAGTTTGAGTTCGTACGGCCTGCGAATCGTAAGGTCGTGGGTTCGAATCCACCATTCGACTAGTGCCGTGAACCATCTCCTAGCATAAGCTTAAGCTTAGTTGGAATGGTTGACAAGAATGTTAGTAATATTTCTAACTTTCTTAAAGAAATATTGCTTGCTTTCTTTTTACAAAAAAAAAATAGGATATCTTTGTTTATATATCATAAATAAAGGCGCTATTGCAAAGCACTTGCAAAAAAAGGCAGGCGATTTCATAACGCCCTCTCCTCCTTTTTTAAGTCGGTTAAAATTATACACTCACCGATACGTTGTAAATATAATTATACGTCATATTTTTTCTTTTATTTTTGTACCTGCTAAACAATTCTGAACCTGATGGTGACCACGATCCTCAGACCTGAGGGACCGACACTAGAGAGAGAAACAATTCTGAAGATTTTATTTTCTGTTTCTTGTACAAAACAGTTTTTATTTTACTCTGTTTGGCAAAGAGAAACATGAGACTCTTCCAACATAAGCATTTTATTTAACTTCCTGTAGGTACCTCCATATCAGATAGCAATTTTTTATTGTTCGTTATAAACTGAAACTGATGGTTGGATCAGGTGCGGAGTATGGTGGGTGCTCCCCTCCACGAATGTGCCCGATTGACGACCAGCAGGCGAAGGTGGCGAGACGTCGTGCGGCGGGTGCTGTCTGCTGCCCAACCCACCGGATCATGATGACCACGACCACTCTGACAAGAGTGAAGCGACCAAGAAGAATAAACTGAAAACACGAAATTCTCGTTGCTACAATCAGATCGCTAGTTGAATACTTGCCGCTAGGCTATCAATGTGTTTCTACTTAAGTTATAAATTCTATTATTACTTTAATACGCACAAAGCGTATATGTTTAACATTTTAAACTTAAATAAGTCTGTACGTGCGTCTAGATTTAAGCTAAAGTTAATAAGGCAACTGTATGAGCCGACCATGTTTCTTGTTACATATATGTCAATAATTTACTGTGTTTATAGCGATAGAGTATAAATATTGAACAAACTGAATTAAACCGAGGTAGGAAAGGAAGTCCCTATTTGCGGCTATGAACTTTGTAGGGTTGGCAATTTTTTTTTTAAAGAAAGCTAGCGATATTTCTTTTTTCTTTCATAAATGTCGTTTATTTTGTACTTTAAATTTTTAACTTAACTTTAATCTTGGTGAATCGTCCACTTAACACCAGAGCACAGAAGACGGCCAGACGGGAAGGCATAGGTACCAGCAGAATACCAGCGTTGGCTTCACAGCCAACACGATCAGCATCGTGCCTATTCGAGCCAGCATCCCAAATCAAATAGATCAAGTTATCGTATTTACTTTATTTTTTCCTATTTTAAATTATTATAAGAAAATGTGTTGTAATTAATACAATTTTTTTATTGTTAATAGATAAAGTTCTTCTTTTTTCCTATTTGTCTATTTTTGTGTGCTGGTTTGAATAAATAATTTATTATTATTATTGTTTATTAGGTTTTCTCCTTCACGAAACCAGAGAGTTTCGGTTTTAATGAAAACCACGAGCCTACGCCGAGTGGATTCCATTTTGAGGGTTGTCTAGGTTAGCGTCATCAGATTCATCCTGCAAGAACTTCCGAACAATTCGACAAGTAGCTTTTTGCATGCTGGTATACGTACTGCTGTGTAAGCCAATCTGTTGAATGTAATGATGGAGGTGTTTAGGGATAATACCAGTACTGGAGAGCACCAGAGACACAATGTATACTCTGTTCATGTTCCAAAGTCTCATTATTTCCTCTTTAAGCTCTGTGTATTTGTGAATTTTTTCGGTAATAGTTTTTTGGATGTTGTGTGTGTCAATCTATTTAATTTATTATTATAATAATTATAAATATTACTAACATTCTCGTTAACCATTCCAACTAAGCTTAAGCTTGTGCTAGGACACGGTTCACGTCAATAGTCGAATGGTGGATTCGAACCTACGATTCGCAGACCCTAAACCATTCGGCTATTGACACTCTTACACATCATTGTTACAATAATTGCAACGCTTATACACATCGCCGCATATTTTACCAAAATAACTAAAATAACCCTTCAGTGGAAAATATTAAATGATTTTTCTTTTTTATAAGCCGCAAGTGTAAGTTGGCTCTGGTGTAATGGAAAGCAGATCCCATCCATCAGTCCACCGCAATTACAAGTGATCGCGCTCTGGCAACCCTATTTCCTTTCACGTTTTTCTTTTTCTATTAGCTCATAGTGTTTTGGCTGGGGTTGTCACTCTAAGTACGTTTGCATTATTTTCAACCGATTTCAAATGAGCAGGTGCTCAATTCGTCGACCAAATTATGTCTAACGTGTGGTCCATATAGCATAGCATCCATGAGAACACCATATAAGTTTTAAATGACGTGACGTCAGCCGATTTCGATTTTCGACTTAGCTCATAATCAAAGCATTAATAGTTCAAGGATAGTTTGATGAGAGTTTATTTTAGTTCGGGTTCACTGGGCGACAGGGGTTGGGGCCTTTGTCATCCACTAAAGTGGACCCGGGAAGAAGACGACATCTGCTGACCCGTGTTGCCTTGCACTGCGAGTGCACAGGGACGTGCTCTCCGAAGAGCAGAGTGCAGAGCGCTCCGGTGCGTTTCTCTGGAGATCCCGGAGCCCCTCATCATGCACCGAGGAAGGGCTACAGGGGGGGTTTTAGTGGGTAAAAACACCACATCCTTCCCCACCCCCAAAAAAAAGTTGTTGTAGTTAAGACGTATAACGTAAGAGATTCTAATCTACGTATTATATTCTTTATGTCCAACTTATGAATTACTAATTTCTCTATTCAAATAAATTATATTCAATAAAGCGGTCAATGAACCTATAAATTATAAGAAAATATCGACTAATTCAATTTCCTCCGTTAATATATATGGTATTGATTTAATAGGAGAAACATTCTGATAGTAATCATCATTGCTCGAGCATTAGTCACGTTCTGTGGCCATGTTTGAAAACGCAAATATTCCACACTTGGTGTAAGGTTCCCGGAAAAACGACATCTGTTCAATGAACTTTATTGGAAACAACTTTAACTTCGTCTAATAGCTTACTAAACTAGACTACTATGATTAATTGGGGAGTAGCTTAAAGTCAGCTAGATTGCTCAGCTATTACGCTCTGACCATTAGTTTGGATTTAAATTAAATTAAAATTTAAAACACACAATAAACTACATTTGTATTAACGCCATCTATCAAAATTTGTCGGACGTATCTATTTTTTAACCGACTTCAAAAAAGGAGTTGGTTCACAATATTTCTTTTACTCTCGTTACCTTACAACTTTGGACTGGGTGAACCGGTTTTGATGATTTTTTTTATTTGAAACCTGGTGCTTCCCGTGTGGTCCCATTTAAATTTGTTCCAATTCTGACAATGGAATCCATCTTCATTTTTTTTTGACGAACTACACAGATTGGCCAGAGAAGCCGGCCTTGACTGCTCCACTAGATTGAGAGGTTGCGTAGCACTAAGGTCGCTTAACCTCTATCGCTAGTACTCGATAGGAGGGTCCCCGGTGAGGGTAACCTCGGCTTGGACGGTTACTATGTTACGCGCAAGCATTCCGATCCGAGGGCGGCCGAGCCGACACGACTCGGTCGGTTACTATTTCATAGATAATCTAAAAGACATTTAAAAACTAAACTAACTTTGAGTAAGTCTTAAATTTGTATCAAATATGGAGGCCACAAATGGGTAATAACACGTCAACCAATTTCGAAGATTCGATTTTTATTGCAAAGGATGTTATATGATAAGTTAGATGAAAGTTTGGTAAGGTTCTAATTAATTCTATTTCTTAATATTTTTACGATAATTCGAAACTACAAAAGGGGCGTCCGTGTGTATTAATGCGATTTGAAGTCGGTTTTTGTTTTCTTAAAGTTTAGTATACTAAGTTTCTTAACAATACGACAATATTAAAAGTGGCAACGTTAATTAGGTATAAATTTAAATATATTCAAATCAGTTGCGCATAGCTTTCTCAGAATTACAACAAACGAAAGCTCTATTACCTGATCGATGCGTATAATCAATGTTTATTCAAAGCGTAATAATGAATTTCAATGAAATAGAAGGAACATATACCTTGGTAAATGTTAGCGGTGGTTTAAAACATAGACGGACACTAAATAACTCGTAACGTATTGGAAATTATATCAATAGCGCCGTATATCTTGGGAAGCGTTCAAGCAGTCACTTAACAAGATTACAATTGAGATAAAATTCGAGTGGGACTATACGAGCTATGGCTCCTAACCCCATAGAAGTGGGCACTGTGTAAGGCTGAGCGGGTAGCGTTTTAGATAGCGGGTACAAACTTGTATATTTTAACGTAATATGTAGCATTAGCGTAGACCGGAATTGCGAGGTCAGCCCTGTAGTTCTGGGCTCTCAAGAATAAGATTACGGTATCCTCTGCCTGTCGTAGAAGGCGACTACAACTTTGTCGTCCGCAAAGGTGGACCCGGGAAAAAGGCGACATCGGCTGGCCCGTGCGGGGGCACAGGGAGGGCACGGAGTAACTTCCTCCCCGGGACGTGCTCTCCTTGAGCACAGTGCAGAGGGGCTCCGGTGCGTTCCACTGGAGATCCCGGAGCCCCTTGCACCGGGGAAGGGCCACCGGGGAGGTTTTAGTGCGTTAAACACCCCACTTAACCGCCGCCTTCCTCCTAGAAGGCGGGGTATCTTTTTGAAGATTTCCTCCTCGTTAAAAAAAAGACCGGAATTGTGAATGCCGTATTTATTGTTTCTCCTCGCAAGAGATAGAGAGAAATATAGTGAAGTGAATAAGAGAAGCAGTTTAACTAGGAGAATCACAACTTCAATAGGAAGGATTCTCAGTTCGTCGGTACGTTTTTATTGTTTTTGTAATAACAGTGCTGTCATGTCATTTTACGAAGTGAATCGAAATACTTTGATTACAATTACGACCAATATTCGTTTTGTTGAGTGGGTGGTTATATCTACCTTGAGTTCCGAAGGTTGATATATATCCTAAAACCAGAGAACGCCTAAAAAATTGTTTTTCTTTTTTTTTGTAAAGAATGCTAGCAACATGTTTTTCGCAAATATTATTAACATTCTTGTTAGCCATTCCAAATAAGCTGAGGCTTGTGTTAGATAGTTTACGTCAATAGTCGAATGGCGGATTCGAACCCACGACCTTACGATTCGCAGCCCGTCCCGTACCCTAAACCAATAGGCTATTGACGCTTTAATTGTATGGAAGAATGTTTTATTTTGAGATTTTGGTAGGTTTATGATAATGTAGGACAGGGTAAGTACTCCTTATGAAAAAAGAGCAAGAATGTGGAAGAAGGAAGAGAACGTGGGCATCCGAATTTTGTAATACAACTATTTTTGATCTGTTTTTAAGTCTGTTTTTGTTTTTACTCATAAATATACGTGTTACGTTTTGTGGTCAGTGTTACTAATTAATGTCTATATTTAAAAGTTGATAAATGCGTTATGAATCGTGTGATAGGGCGACGCGAGGTAAGAGGGAAAACAAAACAGCAAAGGAGTAGAATAAGTTCCCCGCGTCAGTCTTTCCAAGTACGACGTGGGAGCCTTTAAGAGTAGAGTGAATAGGCACTTACTAAATTAGCGCGTAGCATCTTTCGCCTTTCACTACTAAACATCAGGTGGGATCGTGGTCAAGCACTAGTTTATACCTCATAAAAAAGGGAGATTTAAGTTAGTAAGAGATGAAGAAAGAGAGAAAGTTACGTTTCGTATAAACTGTAGTTGCATGAGAGAGAGATGCGAGCACATTTTTGTGTATATGTATTTTTACATAAAGATAGATGTAACTAAAAAAGTTATATGTAATCTTTTTGTTTAAAAAATGTAATTAAATGAACTTAAGCGGTAAAATGCATATTTAAATGAAAGTCGTACAGTTTATCGCTTCGCTTACTATATAGCTCAATACAATACTGGATGGGAAACCCGTAAAGAGTTATGGCAAGCCTGGATGGGCACTTGTGGACATGGCTTACGTGATTTATTACTTCTTTGATTTTATTATTTGTACACCTCCCATCATTTATTACTGTAATACCGCTGGTAATGTGAAAGCGACTATCGTTTCTATTCTTTTAATAATAAATATCAATGTCCCTAAAATAAATTTTGAATAATGTGTTGTAGCTTGTTGGCGAATTGTACATTGGCGTGAGAATATTGTTTGATTTGTAAATCTAATGTGTTATTGTAAAAGATAAGTCATTGGTCGTATATTTAAAAACGATACAGGCTTTAAATTCTTCGCTTTTTAAATATTTATAAATACCTAAGATTTATTACATTTTAAATCGATTTGTTACTTACCTCTCGATTGTATATTTGTTATCGATTCATAAATATTTTTCTCAGGCTCACTTTTATTCGAAAAGCGTCATAGAAAAAGACAAATACGTAAAGAATCGAATGAGAAGTAATATTTTTTTTTTAAATAAGGTTTACATTATTTTTAATTCAACTTTATCGTCGAGGTTCAGGATAAGCGACCTAAGAGCTATGCCACCTCTAAATCCGGTGAATCAGTAAAGGCCAGCCACTCTGGCCAAGTGTAGTTGGTCCATAAAACTATTTTCGTCATAGAATACGTCATAGAGGGCGTCAAAAACTCTTACTATACAACTTAAATCTACTATTTTATTTACATCTTTTACAGTCTACGAAATCCACCTAAAAAAATTGTAATCACCCCCGATTATGTACATCCAAAAAATCAATGGAACTTCAAGTGTTAGCCGTTCGAAGGGTAACCGTACGACAGCTATTACAGCAGAGATTTTCCAGCTATAAAAACAAGTGTGGAATAGAGGCACGCCAATGATATTTCTGCGTTTTATTCTGTGACCAATGGTGGTCTGATACATCTTGAAAAGGGTGTTTGCAACTGGATTTCTTTGGTTGTTAGTATTCGTGGGCGGTGTTGATCACTTGCCCTTTCACTTGCAAAACAGCTTCTAGCAAACCTTTGGGAAAGGAAGAAGAGAAGATAGACCACCACACTGGTGGTTCCGTGTCACCTTAGCACTGTGATGGTGCTGGGGGAGGGAGTAGCTTACGGGGAACGTGCTTCAGATCACAGCGCAGAGGGTTCCACTATTCCACTGAAAATCCCGGAGCCCCTCGACATGCATCGAAGAGGGCCACCTGGAAGGGGGGAGGGAGGTTTAGTGAGTAAGAGCCTTCCCCTCAGAAGACGGGGTATCTTGTTAAAGATTTCCCCGAGAAGAGAAAGCCGTGGTATCAATTTACCAATGCCAGGTAGCCAATGTTGTACTATTGCAGTATATATTATATAGTTAGTTACATGTATATATTATATTCAATAAGTAAAGAAAACATACTCTGAATGTAGGCTCATTAATATTTATTGTCGTCTATGCTAACAATTTCTTTCCAACCCCAATCTAACGTTCGACGTAAACAATTCAAAGGCATTACTCAAAGACTGGTGATCTGTCAACGGCTTAATGGCACCGAAACAATTTTCCAACAAAAAAGGAGGAAACACACGTCCCTACACGCCACTTCCGTTTCCGAGTCACAACAAAAAAAAAGGAACAAAAACTTAGCGAAGAAAATGTCGTGTCAACTCGGCTGCCTTTATAATATAAATGTGTGTATGAAAATTAAACATTCACACGAGTGGATAAAGTTCACTTTGCATTGTTAGGTTTGATGTAGTTACGGCGTATAAGCCGAGTGCCTCCATAAAGGAAACCATTATTTGCGAGGGGTTATACCGAAGGCATTTGTATCGCGAATTTGAAGAAGTTCGACGTTTCGAGTTTGTTTTCGAGTGCATTTCGTCATTAATCACAGCTTTGTTCTCGTTACGTCGCTCGGCTGTTTTTATATTACGCGCGTTACCTGTTATCCTGTCGGAAGTTTTGCGCTCTGACAGTTGCGATGTAATTGATTGTTGCGTGTATTACAGTTGTAATTGAGTGAAATTGCTTTTCAGGATTTTATCTACTTTTAACTAAGCATATCTCTTATATACACACACTCACACAGTTTTTTATAGTACAAAGTTTACAGCTTACCTCATCTCAAGGAATCACCGTCGCCCATGAATATCTACCCTATAATAAATACCGTCGCGTCGCCCGGAGGCCGAGACACGTTCTTGACGATCCAGACGACGCGATTACCATTGCACAGGCTAGATCTCTACAAATCCACAAAGCGTCCATTCGCGACCGTCGGAGTTTGCGAATAATCCTTGCGCGTTACCGCTACCCCTTAGATGTTAGGAGCGTTGCCGGAGTTTCTTCAGCCACTTCTTCTCCCAGCGCCAACGTTTCCCGAAGTGGCACTCAAAGATAGTTTAGCTTTTGAATGTCCCTTAGATTATCCGTGAAATAGCAACCGACCGAGTCGTGGTTCGGCCCTCTCGAGCACCCTCGGATCGGAATGCTTACGCGTAACATAATAACCGTCCAAGCCGAGATTTTTTATGTAACATGAGCATGACTACTGACTTATGTATTAAATTTCAGAGTTTTATTGCCCCTTGTCCGTTTTGTTCTGAGCATAGTCTGCCTATGCTGTCTAGTTCCCCAACGTGGGTGGTTAGGGATATTTTCCATTCATCTCTTTCTTTCTTCTCTTAATAAAACACACGAAAAAAGTTATATTTTACACAAATTACTCTTATCATCTATCTTCTATTACTATGTTATCTTTATTTAGTTTTAATATTACAATTTCTTATTCTCTACTTTAACATTCTTACTCTTACTCTATTTGGTTTTTTATTTTCTAACACTCTCTATTCTAACTCTATACATAAAACTATTTATTCTTCTAGGCTTGTTACATTTATATATTTATTTATACTATTCTGTTATACTCTACCTTTACTCTTACTTTACCTTTACTTTCTTATTCTCTACTTTTACTCTATATTTGGGCTTCCAAGCCGAGGTTACCGTCAGGACCCTTGTGTCGAGTTACTAGCAATAGAGGTTCAGGCTAAGCGACCTAAGAGGTGTGCCACCTCTCAATCCAGTGAAGCAGTCAAGGCCAGTCTCTCTGGCCGATCTGTCTAGTTCGTCATAAAAAAAAAATTAATATCTACATCATCGGAGAAACGGCAGGTGCCAGCCTTTGAGAAAGTGGAACTTCTACTTAATTATATCAAATAATTAAATATATATGCATAGGTTATTTTATCCATTATAATTAATGATCGAACTCGGGTTGCTAGCGTACTACGCAAATTTAGGCAACTGCTTGGACATTCAACTACCACGATTTTGAATCTATACTAGTTATTAATAATTAAAATACACTCGTGAGCAAAAATAAAGGGTCAGTTAGGAAAGTTTGAATATGTCGGAAGATAAAGACGCTAGTTAACTGAATCAAATTGTGCATGATAGACAATTAAATATCCTTAAAATAAAATATCAAATATCAAATTTTATTTGTATTGAAAAATACTGTATTACTTTTTCGCGTAAGTTTATGTTTTTTAATGAAACATAAATAAATTAATAAAAATATTTTATTTTATTTTAAGGATATTTAATTGTCTATCATGGATAACTTATTTCAGTTAGCTAGCGTCTTTACCTTCCGAGATATTCAAACTTTCTTAACCGACCCATTTTTGTAATAATATACAGTCTGGTTCGTAATTATTCTGCGTTAACTCATGTTTAAAAATGTTATAGAGATAATTTATTTGACGTTGATTAAAAAACGAGCGGGGAACTCCCGATGAGCGATAACGTCATGAAATATAGCTTTTCTCAAGATCTACGTCAAGGTAGGTAGCAAAAAGCCGGCGGCGGGGAAGTTATTACAACATGGACATGAGTCACGGCTTTGAGCTTCAATCCAACGGCTGGTATTGAGAGATTTTCTATATCCGCCCGCTTTCCTTTATGCTACGTGCAATTTTATCCGACGCTGGCGTTATGAACTGCCACCGATGATATTAATGTGGATGCGACTTGGAAATTAACTAGGAATGGAACTCTCTGCCGCGTTCAGTCTTTCCTCACGGGTACAATCCACCACAGGTGTCCACGCCTTTAAGTCCAATGTGAACAGACATCTTATAGGTTCACGTGCTCCATCCTAGGTTTCATCTTCGCCTTCCATCAAGCGAGATAGAAGCCAAAGGTGAGCCTATTTTGTATAAAAAATAATATTACGAAATTATATTTTCTAGGAGACTACCAAGTAAACCTTTTTTTCTCATGTGTCAAATGATTTTTTTTTAATCGAAAGATAACAATCTTTTTTTTTCTGAATTATTATTAATATTTTTTGTTTACAATTCCAGGTAAGCTTGTGCTAAGAGATGGTTCACGTTAATAGTTGAATGATGGATTCGAACCTACGACCTTACGATTCGCAGACTATTCTATTGCAGCTTCTTTTGAACGAATTCCATAGAAACCAACTATAGGTTATTCGCGTTACTTCCTGTTTAAGGAAACTTCAAGAAACGAGCCTACTTCTTTCTCTAGGGCTACCAACGTAATTGCCGCGCCTTAGTATTGGGGTGTGGATGTTCATAGGCGACGTTGATCACTTAAGATCAGGTAGGCCGAAAGCTTGTTTGCCACTTGCAAACAAACACGGTGACCAATACATTTTTGTTATATTGTGTTTATTTTTACTTAGATATAAAAATATATATTTACATTATTCTAACTATTCATGAAAAGATTGACAATGCACCTGCAATTCCCCTTACGTAATTTATTAGCAGTTAATTAATTTAACTCGCGGCCAACACGCCTCATGTAACACCAGGTGAACACACAGAGCACACAAGCATGCTTCTATAATAACAATATTGTAGTCTTTGATTACCTTGAGGTTCTAAGAAGTCTCTAGAATATAGGAGTTGAGTGACCTTTTAATAAATATATTTTAAAGGCCGAAATCTATAGCGAGAGTTTCAAATTTGCTAAAAGATACAATGCAAACTCTGGCTATCGAACTATTGAGCCAATCTATTAGGTAAAAGTCGCACACCGCTTCTTTGAAAGAGGGTTTCTCAATATTTTATGAGGGATGAAGTCCGAAATTTAAAAATATGACAACGAAGAAAAGGGACAGCTCTCTAACCTAGTAAATTGAGTCAATGGCATCAATGGGTCGAAGCGCAGGACGCCGTTATTATGGTAGGAAATGGTTGGATGAGGTGGATTCACTATCAGCCCTGTAGCTCTGAGCTCGTAGAATAAGACTACGGTATCCCCTGCCTTTCATAGAAGGCGACTAAAAGGGACCTCGGGTTCACTGGGCGACAATGGTGGGGGCTTTTGTCGTCCGCCATGGTGGATCCCTTGCACTGCGCCGGCACAGGGGGCGAGGGAGTAACCTCTTCCCGGGACATGCTTTCCTAAGAGCACAGTGTAGAGGGGCTGCGGTGCATTCCTTTGGAGATCCCGAAGCCGGTCACCATGCACCGAGGAAGAGCAACAAAGGATTTAGTGGGTAAAAGCCCCACAAAACCGCCGGCTTTCAACAAAAAGGAATAAGCAGTTTCGATCTGTACGATGCAGCGTACATCGTAATCTTACAACTTTAATCAATCAGAGGTCTTTAAAAACGATGTTTGTTTTTATAATAGAAATAATACATTTTAAAATCATGTCCATAATTTTACAACGTAAGATCGGACATTTTCTTGGTTCCTTTAAGAAAATGCAGCTGACTGGGAGTCGTTCTATAACTTCATCTATTAATACAGCCTCATTTTTATTAGTATCTGAGGCAGGTAGCACATTTTGGACTCTTTGATATGCTCAGAAAGCCCAGCCTTCCTGGCAATTACTAAAATTACTTTGTAAGGTATTTCACAGTTTCAATATTGAAACGTTCTTCGTCATTTTTGATTAAAAATCGGTCTAGAAATGAAAGAGCACAAACATTAAAAAAAATGTAAACGAAACTATAGGAAAAAGGAGGACGTCCTTTTTTGAAGTCGATTGATAATAGATGGATCTGCTCTCAGATATAGCCTGTTCATGACTTGTTAAAATAATTTTCCTATAGTAACGGTCAAATAAAATGGAAATTAAAATAATGAGATATAATCACAGATCGGTATCGAGTTCTCTCGCAACTAAATTATGAGTGAAAAAGTCCCCTATCAGCTCATTAGAACAGCACCGCTATCGAATTTTGCGCCTGGAGGGCAATAAATTGATGAAATTGCGACACCAATTGAATGTGAGACCGACGGCAACTTCTTTGGATGTTGTATTTGAATGTATGTTGTAGTCTTTATATTTATACCATATATGTCTAACTGGCGCAGACCTTCTCTGTAAAGACAGTAAAAGGACATAGTCCACCACGCGATCCTAGTGTAAATCAGCACATAAAATTGCAACAACAAATTTATCTGTCGTAGGAGGCGACTAAAAGGGGTCACGAGTTCACGGGGACAAGAGTGCGGCCTTTGTCGTCCGTTACAGAGGACTGCAAGGGCGCGGGGAGAGTGCAGTGCAGAAGGGCTCCAGTGCGTTTCACTGGAGATCATGGCGCCCGTCACCATGCACCGAGGAAGAGCAACAAAGGATTTAGTGGGTAAAAGCCCCACAAAACCGCCGGCTTTCAACAAAAAGGAATAAGCAGTTTCGATCTGTATGATGCAGCGTACATCATAATCTTACAACTTTAATCAATCAGAAGTCTTGAGAAGCGGTGTTTGTTTTTATAATTTAAATAATACATTATAAAATCATGTCCATAATTTTACAACGTAAGATCGGACATTTTCTTGGTTCCTTTAAGAAAATGCAGCTGACTGGGAGTCGTTCTATAACTTCATCTATTAATACAGCCTCATTTTTATTAGTATCTGAGGCAGGTAGCACATTTTGGACTCTTTGATATGCTCAGAAAGCCCAGCCTTCCTGGCAATTACTAAAATTACTTTGTAAGGTATTTCACAGTTTCAATATTGAAACGTTCTTCGTCATTTTTGATTAAAAATCGGTCTAGAAATGAAAGAGCACAAACATTAAAAAAATGTAGACGAAATTATAGGAAAAAGGAGGACGTCCTTTTTTGAAGTCGATTGATAATAGATGGATCTGCTCTCAGATATAGCCTGTTCATGACTTGTTAAAATAATTTTCCTATAGTAACGGTCAAATAAAATGGAAATTAAAATAATGAGATATAATCACAGATCGGTATCGAGTTCTCTCGCAACTAAATTATGAGTGAAAAAGTCCCCTATCAGCTCATTAGAACAGCACCGCTATCGAATTTTGCGCCTGGAGGGCAATAAATTGATGAAATTGCGACACCAATTGAATGTGAGACCGACGGCAACTTCTTTGGATGTTGTATTTGAATGTATGTTGTAGTCTTTATATTTATACCATATATGTCTAACTGGCGCAGACCTTCTCTGTAAAGACAGTAAAAGGACATAGTCCACCACGCGATCCTAGTGTAAATCAGCACATAAAATTGCAACAACAAATTTATCTGTCGTAGGAGGCGACTAAAAGGGGTCACGAGTTCACGGGGGACAAGAGTGCGGCCTTTGTCGTCCGTTATAGAGGACTGCAAGGGCGCGGGGTGAGTGCAGTGCAGAAGGGCTCCAGTGCGTTTCACTGGAGATCATGGAGCCCGTCACCATGCACCGAGGAAGGCCGCCACCGGAGGGAAGAGGGGGTTAGTGCGTAAGAACCCCCACAAGATACCCTACCTTCCCCTAGTTACAAAAAAAGATAATTTAATATATGTACACTTTTAATATTTATATATATATGCTATCGACCTATTAAGTACATATATGTATATTTATTTAATGTACATAGGTTGCCTGGAAAGAACACTCTTACGAATAAGGTTGTCATTTGTACAACAAATTGTAAAATGTTCTGTCATTTTATTATTGTTTGATTTTGGTGTATAATAAATCTATTTATTGTTTCAAGTGGACTAGTTATAATTTGCTACAAGGATAACGTAAATATTGAGCATTATTTAGTCAGTTTATATTAATTTAAATTCTTGTGTTTGGTTAATTCTCAACCACGTTCACGATCATTTCCGCAGCAAATCTCTTGGCATCGTCACCAACACGTATTTAATTTAAGATACAAGGACTACCGCCCGATCGTATCTATGGTTTGTGTCTATGGCCCATGTAGACAACGGTGTAATGTGAGACCGTTTATACTTTACTGCCGATACACACGGATCGCTGTAACTGCGAACAATTACTAAAATTACTTTGTAAGGTATTTCACAGTTTCAATATTGAAACGTTCTTCGTCATTTTTGATTAAAAATCGGTCTAGAAATGAAAGAGCACAAACATTAAAAAAATGTAGACGAAATTATAGGAAAAAGGAGGAGGTCCTTTTTTGAAGTCGGTTGATAATAGATGGATCTGCTCTCAGATATAGCCTGTTCATGACTTGTTAAAATAATTTTCCTATTATAACGGTCAAATAAAATGGAAATTAAAATGAAAGATAATGACATATAATCACAGATCGGTATCGAGTTCTCTCGCAACTAAATTATGAGTGAAAAAGTCCCCTATCAGCTCATTAGAACAGCACCGCTATCGAATTGTGCGCCTGGAGGGCAATAAATTGATGAAATTGCGACACCAATTGAATGTGAGACCGACGGCAACTTCTTCGGATGTTGTATTTGAATGTATGTTGTAGTCTTTATATTTATACCATATATGTCTAACTGTTGGGCGCAGACCTTCTCTGTAAAGACAGTAAAAGGACATAGTCCACCACGCGATCCTAGTGTAAATCAGCACATAAAATTGCAACAACAAATTTATCTGTCGTAGGAGGAGACTAAAAGGGGTCACGAGTTCACGGGGGACAAGAGTGCGGCCTTTGTCGTCCGTTACAGAGGACTGCAAGGGCGCGGGGAGAGTGCAGTGCAGAAGGGCTCCAGTGCGTTTCACTGGAGATCATGGCGCCCGTCACCATGCACCGAGGAAGTCCGCCACCGGAGGGAAGAGGGGGTTAGTGCGTAAGAACCCCACAAGATACCCTACCTTCCCCTAGTTACAAAAAAAGATAATTTAATATATGTACAGTTTTAATATTTATATATATATGCTATCGACCTATTAAGTACATATATGTATATTTATTTACTGTCCATACATAGGTTGCCTGGAAAAGAACACTCTTACGAATAAGGTTGTCATTTGTACAACAAATTGTAAAATGTTCTGTCATTTTATTATTGTTTGATTTTGGTGTAACAATAAATCTATTTATTGTTTCAAGTGGACTAGTTATAATTTGCTACAAGGATAACGTAAATATTGAGCATTATTTAGTCAGTTTATATTAATTTAAATTCTTGTGTTTGGTTAATTCTCAACCACGTTCACGATCATTTCCGCAGCAAATCTCTTGGCATCGTCACCAACACGTATTTAATTTAAGATACAAGGACTACCGCCCGATCGTATCTATGGTTTGTGTCTATGGCCCATGTAGACAACGGTGTAATGTGAGACTGTTTATACTTTACTGCCGATACACACGGATCGCTGTAACTGCGAACAAATACTAAATAATAACCACTTCTTTCGTTTTTTCGGTTTTTTAAGTACAAATAAATTACTTGCTAAAAATTTGTGCCTGGTGTATAACGGTGGGTTTCATCGTCTTTAAATAGCGTGTATCTGAATACATTCTTTTCAAACAATGAAAGTATATATATATATATTGACTATTTTATATTGAATATTTATTTATAAATAATTTTTTAGCGGCACTACCCTTAGCCTGCTCTTAACCACTAAAGTTTAGCTGGAAGAAAATGCTAATTATCATCGCCTTTGTGCACGTATTTTGGTGCAATAAAGTATTTATCTATCTATCTAAGGAATTCGTAAGAGCTGTCAGACAGTTTTTCAAACTAGCTTGGCCAAGTATATGTCTGTAGCCATCGGTACAGTGCGTCGCGTAACTTCAAGTCAATCGCCAATAAATCGATGCTTACTCCATATTAATTAGCTCGCGTGAGAGCAACGCTACTGTACACTCTATCTCCGGAGATTTATTGTTCGTGGTGGGACATTAAATTAATTTATGAAAAATGCAACCGCTTGTTCTGCGCCACGGAGCTACGAATCGCGTGCTACGAGAGACGTACAAACCACTTCATAAATCCATGCGCTGCGTTCTGTAGGCACGAATATACATTAGTGGGAACTCTTTCGAATAGAAGTTTAGAAATTCAAATACACGAAACACATGCAGGCAATCACGGGTCGTTTTACTTTTTTAATGTGTTCGTTTTTTGTTTATGGTCGCCAGGAGTGGACTTTATCTGCTTTTTTTAAAAGGCGGGAATAGTTCAATGGTAAATATAGACTTTAGTAATATATTCAATTACTAAAGTTGATGGCGTGATGAAATTTATGAACATAGATAATTTTTTTTCAACAATTTCTAGCTCTTAGTATGATTAGCCTTAATAGTTACGATTTTGACTATCAATAAACTTATGATAATATTTGGTTTCTTAAGCACAAAAAATCACAAACTAAAATTTGTGTCTCGTCTATGGTTATGGGATCACTACCAAATAATGGAACCTTAGTCACTGTAATAATCTTGAAAAAGTGGGCAACGATCTTTAGCTTATTCAAATAAAAACAAGTGAATGTAAGTAAATAGTTTTCTAATAGGCTTAAACGAATTTTGGTAGCGATCGAATCTTTTCGATTTTTTATTTTCGGCAGCTATATATAAGATAGATGAGTCTGTAATGAAAAATTAGGAGTAAGCTTATGGAATGGAGGCCGCTCCCGCATGGTTATGACAAATGTAGGGCCGATGGCCTTATAAGGATAGCCTTATGCTGGATGATAAAGCGGAATACGGGGGTTGAAGGCATTGGTACCTATTTTCAGCAATGGGTGTCTGTCCATGGCTGATGATGAAATCAGAATTAATTACTCCAAAAATAGAGTTACTTAGCTCGTTTTGACACAATGGTTGTAATAAATTTCTCCTCGTAGTATATACTGACTGTATTGTTAATTAGGCTTGCGTGATAAGACGCCGCTACTGCGTCTTGCCCTTAGTTTGAGCGTTATGTTAATCCTTTGGATTGATAATGCCCATTGTGTACAAAGCTCGTATAAGCTACTCTGGAATTATTAATAAACAACACAAGTTCTCGTATATTTAACTTTAGCCAAAGCTTTCTTCAAATAGCATCAGCCTCATTTATTTTCAAAGGATCATAGTAAATTTACGAATTTCTGGCGTCTATATTCTCTTTTTCTTCCACATTCGTGCTCGTTGTTTTTATAGAGTACTTACCTAGTTTTGTATTAGTCATAAATTTACCAATATATATCACAATCAACATGCATTATACGATTTTCAGGACTTCCCTGGTATGTCGTAACCCAAAATCGTATGCCAAAATAACAAAAACCTAATTATCATTAAATTGGCCTTTGTACACGTATTTTGGTGCAATAAAGTATTTATCTATCTATCTAAGGAATTCGTAAGAGCTGTCAGACAGTTTTTCAAACTAGCTTGGCCAAATATTTGTCTGTAGCCATCGGTACAGTGCGTCGCGTAACTTCAAGTCAATCGCCAATAAATCGATGCTTACTCCATATTAATTAGCTCGCGTGAGAGCAACGCTACTGTACACTCTATCTCCGGAGATTTATTGTTCGTGGTGGGACATTAAATTAATTTATGAAAAATGCAACCGCTTGTTCTGCGCCACGGAGCTACGAATCGCGTGCTACGAGAGACGTACAAAACCACTTCATAAATCCATGCGCTGCGTTCTTTAGACACGAATATACATTAGTGGGAACTCTTTCGAATAGAAGTTTAGAAATTCAAATACACGAAACACATGCAGGCAATCACGGGTCGTTTTACTTTTTTAATGTGTTCGTTTTTTGTTTATGGTCGCCAGGAGTGGACTTTATCTGCTTTTTTTAAAAGGCGGGAATAGTTCAATGGTAAATATAGACTTTAGTAAAATATTCAATTACTAAAGTTGATGGCGTGATGACATTTATGAACATAGATAATTTTTTTTTCAACAATTTCTAGCTCTTAGTATGATTAGCCATAATAGTTACGATTTTGACTATCAATAAACTTGTGATAATATTTGGTTTCTTAAGCACAAAAAATCAGAAACTAAAATTTGTGTCTCGTTTATGGTAATGGTATCACCACCAAATAATGGAACCTTAGTCACTCTAATAATCTTGAAAAAGCGGGCAACGATCTTTAGCTTATTCAAATAAAAACAAGTAAATGTAAGTAAATAGTTTTCTAATAGGCTTAAACGAATTTTGGTAGCGATCGAATCTTTTTCGATTTTTTTTATTTTCGGCAGCTATATATAAGATAGATGAGTCTGTAATGAAAAATTAGGGAGTAAGCTTTTGGAATGGAGGCCGCTCCCACATGGTTGTGACAAATGTAGGGCCGACGGCCTTATAAGTGTAGCCTTATGCTGAATGATAAAGCGGAGTACGGGAGTTGAAGGCATTTGTACCTATTTTCAGCAATGGGTGTCTGTCCATGGCTGATGATGAAATCAGAATTAATTACTCCAAAAATAGAGTTACTTAGCTCGTTTTGACACAATGGTTGTAATAAATTTCTCCTCGTAGTATATACTGACTGTATTGTTAATTAGGCTCGCGTGATAAGACGCCGCTACTGCGTCGTGCCCCGGGTTAGTTTGAGCGTTATGTTAATCCTTTGGATTGATAATGCCCATTGTGTCCAAAGCTCGTATAAGCTACTCTTGAATTATTAATAAAAAACACAAGTATATTTAACTTACCCAAAGCTTTCTTTAAATAGCATCAGCCTCATTTATTTCCAAAGGATCATAGTAAAATTACGAATTTCTGGCGTCTATATTCACTTTTTCTTCCACATTCGTGCTTGTTGTCTTTATAGACTAGTTTTGTATTAGTCATAAATTTACCAATATATATCACAATCAACATGCATTATACGATTTTCAGGACTTCCCTGGTATGTCGTAACACAAAATCGTACGCCAAAATAACAAAAAACCTAATTGAAAATAGAAAGTTAAATACTGGCGCTTCCATGGTTCCAGCCAGCCGTACCTCTGTCTATGGCTTGATCTATGGTCGGGTTCGGAGTGGGATCTTGACTCCTAGCGGAGATTGGCTCAGTTGTCTTCAAGCAGTTAAGCCGAATTTCCTTTTGGAAGAGATGACACAGTGACGCTGAAGCGAAGAAGCGCGTGAGTTGTTATTTTTTCAGTACTTCTATAAATGTTATATTTGAGTCCCAAATACTTTGTCTAGGAAGATTTAACTTTTCCTTACAAAGAAAGGGTTAAACTGATTGACTTGATTTAGAAGTATTTGAAGTTCCATAAGTGAATGGTGAGGCCATCGCCATGGGCAAGATCGTAAAGACATACGCTCGTACCTATAAATAAGGTACGTAATTATTTATCATTAAATATTTGCTGCTTTAATAAGACGGTAGTTGAAGGCATTGGTACCTATTTTCAGCAATGGGTGTCTGTCCATGGCTGATGATGAAATCAGAATTAATTACTCCACAAATAGAGTTACTTAGCTCGTTTTGACACAATGGTTGTAATAAATTTCTCCTCGTAGTATATACTGACTGTATTGTTAATTAGGCTCGCGTGATAAGACGCCGCTACTGCGTCGTGCCCCGGGTTAGTTTGAGCGTTATGTTAATCCTTTGGATTGATAATGCCCATTGTGTCCAAAGCTCGTATAAGCTACTCTTGAATTATTAATAAACAACACAAGTATATTTAACTTACCCAAAGCTTTCTTTAAATAGCATCAGCCTCATTTATTTCCAAAGGATCATAGTAAAATTACGAATTTCTGGCGTCTATATTCACTTTTTCTTCCACATTCGTGCTTGTTGTCTTTATAGACTAGTTTTGTATTAGTCATAAATTTACCAATATATATCACAATCAACATGCCTTATACGATTTTAAGAAGACTTCCCTGGTATGTCTTCTTCGTAACCCAAGATCGTGTGCCAAAATAACAAAAAACCCAATTGAAAATAGAAAGTTAAATACTGGCGCTTCCATGGTCCCAGCCAGCCGTACCTGTGTCTATAGCTTGATCTATGTTCGGGTTCGGAGTGGGATATTGATTCCTAGCGGAGATTGGCTCAGTTGTCTTCAAGCAGTTAAGCCGAATGTCTATTTGGAAGAGATGGCACAGTGACACTGAAGTGAAGGAGAAGCGCGTAACTTATTTTTTTTCTCTACTTCTTTAAATGTATTATTATTTGCGTCCCAAATATTTTGTCGAGGAAGATTTAACTTTTCCTTACAAAAGAAAGGGTTAAACTGATTGACTTGATTTAGAAGTATTTGAAGTTCCATATGTGAGTGATGACGCCATCGCCATGGACAAGATCGTAAAGATAGACGCTCGTACCTATAAATAAGGTACGTAATTATTTATCATTAAATATTTGCTGCTTTAACAAGACGGTAGTTGAATATATCACCTTGCACAGTGTGACATCGGCTCTGTCTTTCGATCCACAGATAAAATCTAGATCAATTTAACAACAATTTCCCACCGTGAATAATTACTTCTCGCCGGTTGTTGTTGGGAAACAAATATATAGGCTCTATAGATATAAACAACTGGCAAGTTTGTGTTTATGTTAATTGGAGTGGGTCCATGCCACTGTTGCGAGCGGACCGGCCCGGCGGCACAAGCTGATTATACTCTCTTTAAATACTCTCGATTATATGTAAAATATATGTAAGAAATTATATACATAAATATATCGAGATAACTTTCGTTGCCCGCTTTTCATCGAGTTTATCAAGAAATCTTATTTTCAAATATTTTGATAAACTATTACAATTAAAATTTAACGATTTAATTTCAATGTTTTACCGATTCACAACTGCTTCATAGAACTCTTAAACATATTAAGAACTTCAGCCCTTCGTAGAAGGCGACTAAAAGGGGCCTTCAGTGGGTCAAACCCCACATAACCGCCGCTTTCCCCGCAGAAGGCGTGATATGTTTTTGAAGATTTCCTCTCCGTTAACAAAAAAAAGACATATTAAGAACTTAGTTCTTTATTTAATTTTGAAGAAACGTTTCTAATTATATTTAGTGGCATTGCATTCACGCATAAAAAAATGGTTCCATTTCTAATAAGTTTCTTTGACAATTAAGCAATGTGGTTTATATTGTTAAAGAAATTTATTATCTATTAAATATATAAGTAATAGCAAACCGGCTATGTATTTATGGCAATGCGCAAATCACGTTTTTTATCTTATTTCATGGTACCAACCGTAAATAAGTTATTTCGAATTTTTATTAAAAATATTTTTGCAACTTATTTTTATGACAGCGGTTTGTGACATGCAGTAAATGTTTTGAAAGTGACAACCCTAGACATTTAACGCCAAGGCGTTAGGACAGTCCTGCAGGTGTTGTTCCCATCCCTAATTAGGAACGCTTAGGTGTTGAAATCCCTGTACGCTTTCCGTTCTGTACCTCGTACAGAAAATGCCTTTGTACGCATAATCTCTTCCATTTGTTTAAGCTGACTGTTGTTACTAATTAAACGGAGCTTAAAAATAAAGCTTCAATTACTTTCTAATAGATATTTTCTTGTTTATTGTGGCAATCATTATTATTTTTTCAGAATATCCTTATAAGATTCGATCATTAAAAACAAGTATCATTCTGCATTACAGGCGCGTTTCGTATCCGGAATTGGCTGAATTGGATTTGACTCAACAAAGAAGCGTGTTCTATATTATTCGGCATCGTGAATCGAAGAGAGCTGACTGCAGCGGCGGTCGCAGAGATTTGAAACCTTTCTTATAAAATAAGTAAAAATAGGATAAGCTTTAAAATAATGTAATAGAAGACAAGCAATAATATGTAAAATAAAAATAGAAAATAAGGGCAAAATGTAAATGTAGAATAAGAGAAGTACATGTAGAGTGAGAAAATAGAATAAGGGAGTAGAGTAAGAGATTGGAAATGTAGGTAGTAGAGTAAGAAATTGTAAAAATGTGTAAGAATGAAATAAAGAAGGAAACTGTAAGAGTGTAAGTAAGTGTAGGAAAGTGTAATAGAGGTGATTGGAAGAGAGTAGTGTGTGGGAGTGGGATTGGAAGAGGAAGTACGGAAAGGGGAATGCAAGGAAGAAGGAGAAAGGACCCTAAGGCACCAAACGTTGGGGGAACGATGAAAAAAAATAATTAAAAATACCTTTCTAATGACTAATGAACCATGACTTATTCAGATTCTTTAATTGGATCTTGTAGTAGGTGATGAGTGATTCAGTTGATATCATTCAAAAATTGAATCGGATTCAAATTGATTTCTCCTCGTAAGCAGTTTCACTAGTATAGGATATATCCAACTATGTTAATGGTATAGACTGGTCATGATTGTAGCCTCCTAATTGAACATAATATAAAGCTGCGAACACTCACACACATATATATATAAAAAATTGTATTTAATTGTGGTTTTAAATGGGAGAAGACACTGACGCATGAAACACAGGTAGAATAGAACCTAGCTCAGGAGTCAGGGACTTTACGTTATTCTTACTGTTTTAATTATTATTATTATTTATTATTGTAGACTCAACCACAACACTATTAAGTAAATAACAACTCCACATTAAGTTACAATGAGCGTGAAATAACACACCCGTGGTTGTAAAGTGCTCGTTAATTTCATGTTATTCATACCGTCACGAATTAGAACTCCGACTCGTGCGCATAACGGCGTGACGTGACTTTTTATGTTCTATTGTTTTTCAAATGTTGACACGCGATTGGCCAAGAATAGAGCCGGGAGGCGCCATCTTGTTCACCATTGGCGGACACAAAATGAATGCGAATAATGATGGCTGCTAAGATTGGTGTGACATGACATGTTGTGGAATAAATTAGACACGCTCCTTGGATATGTTTTCGTGAAACCTGTTATTTAATTGTGATGCAAATTGTGCCGACTGGTAATAATTCTATAAGGTTTAACTGTTACGAGTCAATTCAAAAATGTCTCAAAATGGCGTCTTAAATTCTGTGTCATTTTACATTTGCAATAATAGAGATACATGCGTCACGTTGTTGTTAGTCAGCCTCAGATTAAGTTCAGAATGTAGTTGACAATATTGAAAGTTATAATTTTTAACATAATATTTCACTTATTTCTTTAATCCTAATAAACAGTGATATCTTCAGGTCACTTAATTTTAATGGCTAGTCAGTATTGCAGCCCTAGGTTCATATAGTTAGGGTCAGATATTCCGCCCATTGTCAAAGAAGATGTCTTTGGATACATTACCTCTCACCGGGGGGACACCCTTGTGCCAAGTTACCAGGCCAGCCTTTCTGGCTGTAGTTCGTCAATTTCCTTTACGGCTTCACCGGATTGAGAGGTGGCATAGCTTTTAGGTCGCTTAGCCTGAACCTCTATAGCTAGTAACTGAACGCAAGGGTCCCCCCGGTGAGAGGTAACCTCGGCTTGGACGATTACTATACTACTCGTTAGCATTCCGACCCGAGTGCTCCTGAGAGGGCCAAACCATGACTCGGTCGGTAGCTATTTCATTAATTAAACCATTTAAAATAATCTAACCCACTTCGGGAAGCGTTTTCGAAACTTCAGCATAGCTCCTAATCCTATCCAAGTGTTGGGGCAAAGAGAGGTACTATGCTGCTTCAGCACAGAGGACCACTCCTCCAGTGGGACTTCCTTTCATGGGATGTCATTCGCCTATGTGCTGTCAATCAGAATGGGTAAAAATCTCTACTGATACGAAGATCGTATAGTCTTCTGGATCTTCAGTGTGTAATACAAAAATAATAATAAGCTCCCATGTCTTTTAATCCCAGCTGAGTAGACAGAAACGGCTTTCGCCATCCGCTTTGCACCAAGCATATTATTAGGTACCAAATTAATGGTGAGCTTATCGCTATACAACACAAATTGAAAAAAAAACAATAAAGGGCAATTTATTGCTAAAAACCAACCGGGATTCGAATTAGCGATTGTAGGCGACTCGCACAACAGTGGTCCTCTTGGACAGCTCAGATGCACACGCATACATACATATGCGCGTGCACTCGCTCTCTCGTTCTGAGAGCTCAGTGGACTGTATATATAAGTTCGGTTCAAGGGTTCAGTGGACTGTATTAAAAGGTTCGAAGTTAGGTTCTATGTTTAATTCACAATACACAATTATAAACTAAACACATAAAAGTTCACAATAATCAAAAGGTTCACAATAATCAAAGTTCACGAATAATAAAAGTTCACACATAACAAAGGTTCAGTTATGATAAAGTTCACAAAGGTTCAGGTTCACTTTTAATAAGGTTCAGTTCACTTACGGTTCAGGGCAACGGTCTTTCACCAGATCACGTTGCGTTCTAATTAATTTGGTTCGTTCAACCAAGGTTCAGAGCACAGTTCAGCTCACAGTAGTTCAACAAAATAATCATCACAACACTGTTTATAAGGTTCGGTTCACTTACTGTTCAATTGAGGTTCAGAGCAACCGTCTCACTATGGTTCAAACTAATAATCATCACAACATTGTTTATATGGTTCGGTTCACTTACTGTTCAGGGCAACGGTCGTTCTACACGTTGCCTACTATTTAAACGTTCTTTCTATTGAGGTTCAGAGCAACCGTCTCACTATGGTTCAAACTAATAATCATGCTTACGCTTTCTTTGCACCACCTTAAATATCCAAAGATGGGCTCTACCCCGCTCCGTCTCATAGTAACAATATTAATAAAAGTACAATTTAACCGAAGCGGGAATTTAGCAAAGGACGCTTTCCAATAACTTAATTACGCTTTCCAATAACTCTATAGAATTCGGCATTTGTAAATTTAAACACGCCTGACGTTGCCATGTGCAACGTTTATAGCCCTAGAATTGTTAACGGCAAATCATAAAACTAGCAATTTAGAGCAATATGCCCAATAAGCTCTTTATCTTTGATTCTATACAATTTAACATTAATATTTTTATGATTGCGAATTCCTGGGAACTTATACATAATCACTTATTTACTAATATTAACTATATAATATTCCCGGGTTCGCTGGTCGGCTGGCCGGTCGTCTACATTCTCCCCCCGCTGAACCTCTTCAGCTCTGGTTGCAAGGGTTAGAGCGGCCAGTCGGGTCACAGGTCGTCTGAAGACTTTGGTGCGCGTTCGGACGTCTGCGCTGCGCGTGTCGTCGTCGGGATTGGAGTAGGCTCACTCGACAATCCCGCAATATAACCACAGCCACACTTTGTGGGGCAGTGCCGGTTCCACGACGATCACGTAGTTTCCCGCCTGGATCGAAACCGCCCACCGCAGGAGGTTGTCGCGGTGTGGTCATTGGGAGGCATTTTCGGATCCAGCGGGCCCAGAAAAGATCGGAGAGCGCCTGAATCTGGCGCCAGGCTTTCCTGTCAGCTTCGACGCAGGGGACAGTAGTGGGTGCACCTGCGGAGCTGCTCAACAGGAAATGGTTCTTTACAGCTTCTACATCTTCATGATGCAGGAGCACGTTCGTAAGTGGCCGCACACCGACCGTGTATTCGGCCTCTGCGGACCGTATCGCAAGCACCTCTTCTTTTGGCGCTCGCGATTTCAGGTTCGTGGTGAGAGCGATCAAGCTCTCCCACGCGTCACCTTGATTAGGTGCTCCAGGAGAGATAAAGCGCCGGTCCAAACTCCACTGGAGCGCTTTCTCTCGAAGTTTGGGTAGCCATTGTTCGTAGGCGGTTCGTAATTGTAAAATCCAAAATTGTTTTCGGACATCGTTCACAACAACGTATCGTTCACGTTGGTTGTTTGAGTGACACGCTCGTCTACGTGCTCGTAACTTCAATAACTTGCTATAATTATTCTTACCGTCGAGTTTTATCGGCCGCTTCTCTATAGTTGATACCGGTTCGGCGTCGATTCGTTCCTTTAATCTTATAGTATCGTTCACATCTAAGTTCGGATCTAATTTGTTCGATTTACTTGATTTTTGAGTTCTTGTTCCACTCGTTAAATACGTAATTTCTTTTCCAAAGCTTTCACGTTGTGCTGCCTGTACTAAAACACGCTCCGCATGCTCTTTGACTTCTGTAATTTCTTCCCGCCGGTGTGCTATGATTTTCTGTTCCTTTTGTTCTTGTTCATTTCCACTTTGTTGTGTTAGTGTTTCGGTTCGAGGTTCGTTCGGAACTTGGCGTAATAACTCTTTGCAGTTACTGCTTAAACTACGCTGCTCAAATCTCGCTTTATTCGCGATCTCTTCTGTGGCTTCATAATTCGCAACATGATCTTCCACATAATTATTTTCACTGATGGCTTCCACAGCGTCTGGATATTCCTGCTCGTTATCCATTTCGTTCTTATTTCTAACACTATCTTCCAAAAACGATGAGCTTGATCTGTCACCGCCTTGGATCTCATCACACGCGTCGTCTCGTCGTGTGGAATCATAATCTTGTAGGAACTCCCCCCGTACAGGCGTCGACGAGGATAGACTTTGGTTCTCGCTCGGTATTTCTCTCTCGGACCGAGCGTTTTGCACCCACTGGTCGGTAGTTCGGTAAGACTCGACCTTGACGCTAGCTTTCGAGTTTTCTTCAATACGAGCCATTTCCAACTCGAATCTCCTTTCAATTAATTTCATTTTTTCGTTTAATATCTCCTCTTTGCGTTTTATTAATTCAAGCTCCGCTTCTCGCTTTCTTATTGATGTCGATCTACTTATGTGGGACGGTACAGACGATGTCGGAGAATGTGTTCTTACACGCTCACTAAACGTAACTCGCGATAGTGCTCTGGTAAGCGCGGCCTCTATGTCGGCGACACGCGGCAACTCGACCTGTGGTTCTGTGGTTCGGTACGTAGACGGCTGCGGTCTTGTCGTTGCTCCAGAGTAGCACAGAAAGCGACTGCGTTCTTCGTCTCCTTTCTTGTGCCACTGACTTCTTGTCAACACCATGGTTCAGTTCGTTCGATTTACTGATCAAAATGCGGCTCACTAGCGCATATCCGTCTAACTGGCGCAGATCCGGGTCACTAGCGCATATCCGGCTCGAAGGACCAACTTCTGTAGGCGACTCGCACAACAGTGGTCCTCTTGGACAGCTCAGATGCACACGCATACATACATATGCGCGTGCACTCGCTCTCTCGTTCTGAGAGCTCAGTGGACTGTATATATAAGTTCGGTTCAAGGGTTCAGTGGACTGTATTAAAAGGTTCGGAAGTTCGGTTCTATGTTTAATTCACAATACACAATTATAAACTAAACACATAAAAGTTCACAATAATCAAAAGGTTCACAATAATCAAAGTTCACGAATAATAAAAGTTCACACATAACAAAGGTTCAGTTATGATAAAGTTCACAAAGGTTCAGGTTCACTATCTAATAAGGTTCAGTTCACTTACGGTTCAGGGCAACGGTCTTTCACCAGATCACGTTGCGTTCTAATTAATTTGGTTCGTTCAACCAAGGTTCAGAGCACAGTTCAGCTCACAGTAGTTCAACAAAATAATCATCTACTTATAAGGTTCGGTTCAGAGCAACGGTTCAGCTCACAGTTCAACAATTAAGGTTCAGGGCAACTGCCTCACTATGGTTCAACAGATAATCATAACAACATTGTTAATAAGGTTCGGTTCAGAGCAACGGTCTGTCTTTAGATCACGTTGCTTACGTTCGTTCAATTAAGGTTCAGAGCAACCGTCTCACTATGGTTCCAACAAATAATCATGCTTACGCTAAGTAAGTAAGTCGAGTCATCTACAAGGTTCACGGGAACCTCGCAGGTACGGGCCTCGGGGTGTTACCCCATTACCCGGGTTATCAGCGCAGGGGGCAACTGCTCCCCTGGTCTTGGGTACCGTTTTGGAACGGATTTTTAGGAATAACTATTTTTACGTCGGGGCTAATCCCTCAAGCGTCAGCCGCGACGAATCTATCATCTACGCCCTCTCGACCTCTCGGTCTCGATTGAGACGGAGGTCGAGAGGGGGGCCTATGAGTTCAAAATCTCCCTAGAATAGGGGAATTTGAACCTACGGCGCACGTCGGGAGGACGCGCGTGTTGCGGGGCGAACCCGCGCAGGTGTTCGTGCGGACCGTTGTCCGCGCGGTCGAATAGGTTACGAGCTAGTCTCGTGACAAATTCGTGTATAGATTCGATGCCTAAATCGCGGTGTATTACGTCATTTCTGACGTAACGCCCCGCGTTTAGGATCATCCTAAGGGTTATATTTTGTTGTGCTTGGATGCGGGTCCTTGCACTATTACTAGTTAATCCGTACCACGCTGGAGCGGCATACGTCAATCGTGTACGAATGTAAGCCTTGTAGACGGAGAGTTTAGCTCGGACGGGCAAGTGAGATGCCAATACTGGTCTCAATACCGCTCTCGCAGCTCTGGCGCTTTGAATCATACGATTCACCTGAGGGGCCATTGAAAGCCTGCGATCGTATGCTTACGCTTTCTTTGCACCACCTTAAATATCCAAAGATGGGCTCTACCCCCGCTCCGTCTCATAGTTACAATATTAATAAAAAGTACAATTTAACCGAAGCGGGAATTTAGCAAAGGACGCTTTCCAATAACTTAATTACGCTTTCCAATAACTCTATAGAATTCGGCATTTGTAAATTTAAACACGCCTGACGTTGCCATGTGCAACGTTTATAGCCCTAGAATTGTTAACGGCAAATCATAAAACTAGCAATTTAGAGCAATATGCCCAATAAGCTCTTTATCTTTGATTCTATACAATTTAACATTAATATTTTTATGATTGCGAATTCCTGGGAACTTATACATAATCACTTATTTACTAATATTAACTATATAATATTCCCGGGTTCGCTGGTCGGCTGGCCGGTCGTCTACAGCGATATTACACCTAACCTCTATGTATGTGGGAAAAAAATGTTGATTTTTTTAATGACGAACTACACAGATTGGCCAGAGAAGCTGGCCTTGACTGCTTCACCGGATTGAGATGTGGCAGCTGTTCCTTATCAGGGGCTTCTTTTTAAAAATACGTAAGTTTTATGAGCTTTTTTGACATTATTTATTGTAATAAATCTATTTAAATTAAAATGGAAGTCAGTTATGAATTTATAATAGTTAGTTAAGGGTAATGTGTACATATTTTTTTAGCTTCAGTAAGAATGATCGTCGTAACAATATTTATTGGCGATGCAAAGTGTGCCCCCACTTTCCACCGTCACAAATTACAAAATAATAACACGCTACGAGCAGTTAGTGCACCAACTTACGTAGGCATACGTATTGCGAGGCGTGCATGTTTCTGTCCGTCCGCCGCTGTCAATATATCATATCTCTTGCCAGACATTAGCAATAGTTGCGCGGACGCGCGGCGGCCATCTTTTATTTAATATCTTTCATTGCGTAGTGACGTTCGGAAACTATCGATTAACTAATGGGAAACGTTATTTCTAATTAATAATTATTTTAAGCGTGTGCAAGAAAATAAAATAAAATTCGCACCATTATATGATTAAATGTAGCGAATTATTTTACCTATTATTTTAGTAATATTTAATGAAAAAAAAAACAATCTCTCACGTTCTTTTAAAACTAGTGCGTTAGATAGAGACAGCTTTCGCTGTTCGATGTTCTGGGTGAGCCTGCCGCAATCATTATAATCAGCCCGAATTAATCGATTCCTGGAAATAGGCATACCCCAATCCGCTTATAAACATAGACAGACATAAACATAGACATTTATTTATTGGCATCACAATACAAAAACACATCACCGACAGAATATAATACACATTAAAAAAGAATGAAAAATAGACAAAACACAGTTAAAGTTACACGGACAAATAAAACAAAACATATGATGCCAATATCGGACACCGTCTCAGGATATGCTGTCGCAAGGATGCGACAGCCCTGATTTTCAGCGATGCCCGGGACTACCTAAAGACGTGCGCGCGTTAAGGACTCCTTATAAGATCATTGCTCCATCTGGAGAAAGGGGGCTTTATACTTCTCCAACCCATGTGCAGTCGTACAACGAGCGATGGAAAAACTTGGCTCTTTATATGATAGAATCCGAAACGATGATATTTGATGAAAAACATAGGTAGTCGACATAACTCAAAAAGTCAGCAAGTTGTAATGGCGGTAGGCCGGCCACATCTGCGGAGTCTGTGAAGCGAGATAGGGAAGGAAAGTCTTGGAATCGGCTTTCGCATTAAAACGAGCAAATTTTAGTTAGTGATTTTTCTACACTCCATACAAACGAAAAGCATCCATTTATTGGTACAATCCGGCTGGAATTTTTATTTACAACTATCAAAACGTAAGCCAAACTAGACTATTACTGCTTAAAACGATTAAAATCGATGGTTTCTTTTGAAAGCATTATTCTTCCTCTTATCGTTTGGAGTAATTGTAGATCACACACTTTAAGCAATTGTCCGGAAATACTTGCTTAAGTAGTAGTGCTACAACACAAATGTTACCAAGATTTAACGTTTATTTTAACTGTTTTCGATGTTAACATTACACTAATTGTTTTTAAAAAGTATTTTGTAAAATATTTAAATATAGACACAACTCTCTCATTCATCGACATATGCCAATCCGCAGGCAATAATGCTTTAAAAAAAGACAATATTATTTAATTTAGAGATTATACCTAAAGGTACATCACTATTCAGGCACGTGGGAACATAGATGCACGTGAGAAATTATACGTGGCGTTTGATTAATGTGAATAAACGTTTTGGCATCGCAGTGGCCGGACCACTGACGGATTGGTGGAACAAATCGCCACCAATAATGAACGGGTAATGAAAAATTCACATCGTTAGCTACGCTCACCTATTTAATTAGTGATGTTTCGTATACTACGATCGCTACTCATCTTGCAATTGAACGGTAACAAATCAATGTTATTGTATTATATTGATAGGCAACCCTTTTTTTCAAAATACCGAAGAATAGCGGTCATTTTTTTTTTTTATGACGAACTACACAGATTGGAAAGAGAAGCTGGCCTTGACTGCTTCACCGGATTGAGAGGTGGCATAGCTCTTACGTCGCTTAGCCTGAACCTCTATTGCTAGTAACTCCACACAAGGGGGGTGAGGGGTAACCTCGGCTTGGACGGTTACTATGTTACGCGTAAGCATGCCGATCCGAGGGCGCCCGAGAGGGCCGAACCACGACTCGGTCGGTTGCTATTTCACGGATAATCTAAGAGACATTCGAAAAGCTAAACTAACTTTGAGTGCCACTTCGGGAAGCGTTGGTGCTGGGAGAAGAAGTGGCCGAAGAAACTCCAGCAACGCTCCTAACATCTAAGGGGTAAAAATAGCGGTCATTTCATCGTATCTCTCTCTCTCTGTCTCTTGCGAAGCGAAACAGATGGGCGGCACTCGCAATTCCGGTCCACTCTCAGATGTTACGCAGCTTTGATTTCCTGCAATGACCAACACTTATTTTAACGTTTTTGCCCATCAAGATAAGTTGAAGGTCTTATCTCTTGAGCCTAAACACATGACCGAGGTACGATACTTTCTCGTCTTGTTGATCTGCTATAGTTTGCGCTTCTCTTTGATTGATTACAAGATGCGTATTATGATGGTCAGGGCACGCTGGCCGCTACAGCATCATTGGAAGTTGAGAGGAATAGAACTTAGGTCTGTTAACTTAAAGATATTTCGGGAATAATTTGCCCCATGTATGGCGACAAAAGCTGTCTCTCTACCCCGCTGCGGTTAAAATTTAATTATTTCCGGCACTGTTGGTCGATAAGAACTAGCACAAAATCTTTTATGTAACATAATAGACAATAAGGACCATTCCTTGTTGCCAAATTAAGAAAAATGGCGTGAGATCTTTTTTAACTAATAAAATATAGGTTACTGATCAGTAACCGACAATCTTTACATCTATACATATAAATAAAATTGGAGTGTCTGTTTTTAACATTAATATTACCACTTTTTACTACATGCATATGAATGTATGTACGGGTACATCTACCAAAATAATATCTCTGGAACGGCTAGCCTGATTTTGACGGGTCTTTCGCTGGCAAGTAGCTGATGTAACTAGGATTAACTTAGATATTAAATATTTTTCCGTTCGGTCAAACATTCATCAGTACACACAAATGACAGGTAGTGAGCCGAAAAACGTGATCTCCCTGGGACAACAACCTGCCGCGGATTCGACCCTCTTATCATAAGATGGTAACGTCGAACGCTTAGTCATTACACTATTATTGCTTCCACTTTACATTTTAAACAACACCAAAGCATATTTTTCCAAACACAAAGCCGCTATAAACGAGCGAAGTCCTAATCAAAGTCTCCCGCAGACCGCAATTAATAAGGCAGGTACATTACCGCGGCCATTATATAAAATTTACAGCGATAGAAAACTGTCAAAGTGCTGGCACAAAGCCATCGAACTCGCGAGCGCTCGCGTGGTTCCTAATTTATTAACTTATTATTTTATTGTCAGATGCACTTTAGTGCGGAATTATGCGGCATAAAATTGTTTACCCTTAAGGTGTTCACGTAACAAGCAGGTTTGTTAACCAACTTCAAAAAGGAGGTTCTCAATTCGTCTATTTTTGTTTTAATCTTTTTTTATACTTTCTAGTGGAAATGCATTCCTGGATGGTAAGGCGCACTAGTTAGTAAATGCTTATTCATTTCACTCAAAAAACCTACATTGTAATCGGAGGGAAAGACAGACGCAGGGAAACTGTTCCAGTCCTTTGCAGTACGAATAATAAAAGACGAAGCAAAGCGCTTCGTTCGGTTTTGAGAGATGTCCACAACAAAAAGATGGAATCCAGCAGTTCGTCTTGTTCATCTCTCCATAATGTAATAATCTATAAAAAACCGAAAGGTTAGCTACATTACGCCCGTTTAATATGCCCCGACATTTATGAGCCGATTTCGAACTTTTTTTTGTTTGAAAGCAGTTATTTTCAATTTGGTGCTTAGGAATTTTGTGGCATTCTGAAGAACTGGCAAACTGTTAACATGTAAAATGCTTGTTGATTGTGATATTGGTAAGTTTATGATAATACAAGTTTAGATTAGTACTTAATAATAAAAACGAATACGTATATGGAAGAAGGAAGAGAATATACGAGTACGTAATGACGTCGTAATGGCTACGACATTTCGGAAATATAGAAACAAAAACCGACTTCAAATCGAATCAAATGATAAAGGTTTTTGTGGCGCACATAATAAAATAAAATAAATAAAATACAATAGCCTTTATTTGCTACTAAAAATAACATGCACATTAAAAAAATTAATTTACAGATTTGTAGTAGTCGCCATTAAGGCGTAGGCCTCTCCCAAACCTCTCCATCTCTGCCTATCCCGTGCTATCTGCATCCACTGGGATCCACATATGCCTTTGAAGACATCTCTCCACCTTTTAAATGGTCTTCCTTTTTTTCTCTTTTTTTCCAGTGGTACCCCCCACTCTGTTATTCGCTTGGCACATACTTGACGCAAATATCGAAGCGTCAATAGCCTAATGGTTTAGGGTACGTCCTGCGAATCGTAAGGTCGTGGGTTCGAATCTACCATCCAACTATTGCCGTGAACCATGTCCTAACACAAGCTTAAGCTTAGTTGGAATGGTTAACAAGATTGTTATGAATATTTCCCCCTCACCGGGGGGACCCTTGTGTCGAGTTACTATCGATAGAGGTTCAGGCTAAGCGACCTAAGAGCTATGCCACCTCTCAATCCGGTGAAGCAATCAAGGCCAGCTTCTCTGGCCAATCTGTGTAGTTAGTCATTAAACAAAAAAATTGATGCAAATTTAACACTTATGTGATTTTCTCATGGATACCATTGTCAGAATTGTACCAAAGAAACAGAGCCATATTGCTAGAACTAGATTTCAAATAAAAAAAGAATCATCAAAATCCGTTCACCCAGTCCAAAGTTATAAGGTTACAAACATAAAAAAAAAAACAATAAAAAAAGTTAACAAACAAAATACAGACGAATTGAGAACCGTCTCCTTTTTTGAAGTCGGTTGAAACGAGAGACGTTAACGTTTTATTCGACACGTGGCTTTTTGTTTTCACTCGTAAATATATTTGTTTATGTAAATCTAATGGTGACCGGGCGGACACTTAATGCTGCATACATAATCTTGTATTTCGTCTCTGTGAGGATCCAATAAGAATATAAATTGGATTGTCAGTAATTACAGATGTGAACTGCAGGTGAGCATTACAGGTCAGAAGTCTCATAAGATAACAACGGCCCTTCGATATTTATGCGTGTAACGGAGAATTAAATTGCCCATGAGTCCGTGTCGATGACTATAGCGAAAATTTCTCTCCTGTACGTTACAATCTTAATATACATAAGTGAAATATTACTCATTGACTCATCACGAAATCTATAAATCTATTCACGGGATTGAGTTATAACTTAAAAGTACAATGAACTACGAAGCTTGTGAAAATATGTTTAAAATGGTAAAGTATATATATATAACATATTCACACATTCACTGGAACACTCATAAACACACACAAATTACATTCAAGAATATGCCTTAATAAATTAAATAACTTAAATAGTCGTGGGAGCGAAATATAATCGGTTGTCTATTCCTTATAGCATATATAAATAACATATAGGGACATACACAAACACAAATTTACACACACATACCCATATTTATAAAATATTGTTAATGCTCATATTGTATTTTATTGTGTTTGTGTGGTTTAGGGTATGTTCTGCGAATTGTAAGGTGGTAGGTTTAAATCCACCATTCGACCATCGTCTAGTAAACCATCTAATAGCACTTAAGCTTAAAAAAAACGAAAAATTGCTAGCTTTCTTTAAAAAAAATGAGAGAAGACACTGACTCCTGAAACACAAGTCCAATAGAACCATTTTTTTTGTTTACGGGGAGGAAATCTTCAAAAAGATACCCCGCCTTCTGGGGGGAAGGCGGCGGTTATGTGGGGTTTTTACCCACTAAAACTTCCCCGGTGGCCCTTCCTCGGTACATGGTGAGGGGCTCCGGGATCTCCAGTGGAACGCACCGGAGCCCCTCTGCACTGTGCTCAAGGAGAGCACTTCCCGGGAGGGGAGGTTTCTCCCTCCCCCTCTGTGCTTTCGCAATACAAGGCGACACGGGCCAGCCGATGTCGCCTTCTTCCCGGGTCCACCTCGGCGGATGACAAAGGCCCCCACTCTTGTCGCTCAGTGAACCCGAGGCCCCTTTTAGTCACCTTCTACGACAGGCAGAGGATACCGTAGTCTTATTCTTGAGAGCCCAGAACTACAGGGCTGACTTATAATTTATCTACTTTATATAAAACTAATTTCTAATTACCTTATTTCTACTTATATATTTCTCTTAGTTTCACTAATATTTCTATTACTTATTTCTATATTTATTTTTCTTTATTACCTATTTATTTCTATAACTTATTTCTATATTTATTTTCTTAATTACCTATTTATTTCTATAACTTATTTCTAATTACCTTATTTCTACTTATATATTTCTCTTAGTTTCACTAATATTTCTATTACTTATTTCTATATTTATTTTTCTTTATTACCTATTTATTTCTATAACTTATTTCTATTTACAATTCTGTTTTTATTATCTAATTTTCTATCTATTTACACTATGTTTATTCCTTGCTATTACTTTTTTCACTACGTAATTTGTATTACGTTTTTTTATTGATGATTCTTACTATGATTGTTCCCCAGCGTGTTTGGCTGGGGGTATTTTTACCTTTACATAATTACTTACTTATAATTTATCTACTTTATATAAAACTAATTTCTAATTTCCTTATTTCTACTTTATACATTTCCTTAATTTTTCTAATATTTCTACTACTTATTTCTATATTTATTTTCTTAATTATCTATTTATTTCTATATTTATTTTCTTAATTACCTATTTATTTCTATAACTTATTTCTATTTACAACTCTGTTTTTTTTATCTAATTTTCTATCTATTTACACTATGTTTTATTTTGTATTACGTTAGTTAGTATAGTGAAATATCATTGCTAAGATTTGGAGCCCAAATGATAATTTCAATTGTTAATCTCTTGAGATTGATTCTCATCAATTTTAGGTTAATAGTATTTTCTGCGATTTAATCTAGAAACAATAAAAATAATGTATATTTTAATTTCTAACTATAAAAAAATTCTTAATTATTTCGGTATAAAATTATAAATAGGTAAAAAACGAACATAATTTATGACGGTTATTAGCATCAAGTTGAATGTAAAATAAATTTTAAACTAATAAATACAATAAATTAGAACTTAATTCGGAATAAATTGAAATCAATTTATTATAATACTGGTTTAAAGATGTCCGAACACGCGTCGAGAAATGCTTTTTATAATAGCCTACATCATCTTATGTTCCCGAAGTGGCACTCAAAGTTAGTTTAGTTTTTGAATGTCCCTTAGATTATCCTTGAAATAGCAATCGACAGAATCGTGGGTCGTCCCTCTCAGGCGCCCTCATAGTAACCGTCCAAGCCGAGGTTACCCCTCACCGAGGGGACCCTTGTGTCATTACTAGAGGTTCAGGCTAGCCTAAGAGCTACCTGTCAATCCGGTGAAGCAGTCAAGGCCAATGACCTTGACCTGGCGAGTAATCCTGTAAAGTTTGCTGACGTACGGAGCACTCTTCTTTTTGAACTGTCAAATGCAACTTTTATTTACTATGATGATTTTCTATTGTTTTATAACCCAAATTTGTATTGACACATGCGTTGTGTATATTTACGTCGTTATGAACCTAGTTGAAGTACAGCAAGTATTTTGAAGAATAATGAAGTATAATAAATCCCTAAATGATAAGAATGATATTGTATTTACTTAAATGTACATGGGTGTGGGTAATTATCTTTACCCGCTCGAGACGAGATTGAATACGGAGAGAAATGAATGATTTAATATATTGTGAGAGTTAAATGAAATATTTAATGATGTCAATTTATTGTTTATCGAGAATCAATCTTAGGTTAATAGTATTTTTTGTGATTTAATCTAGAAACAATAAAAATAATGTATATTTTAATTTCTAACTATAAAAAAAAATCTTAATTATATCGGTATAAAATTATAAATAGGTAAAAAACGAACATAATTTATGACGGTTATTAGCATCCAGTTGAATGTAAAATAAATTTTAAACTAATAAATACAATAAATTAGAACTTAATTTCGGAATAAATTGAAATTAATTTATTATAATACTGGTTTAAAGATGTCCGAACACGCGTCGAGAAATGCTTTTTATAATAGCCTACATCATCTTATGTTCCCGAAGTGGCACTCAAAGTTAGTTTAGTTTTTGAATGTCCCTTAGATTATCCTTGAAATAGCAATCGACAGAATCGTGGGTCGTCCCTCTCGGGCGCCCTGGGATCGGTATGCTTACGCGTAACATAGTAACCGTCCAAGCCGAGGTTACCCCTCACCGACGGGACCCTTGTGTCATTACTAGCGATAGAGGTTCAGGCTAGCCTAAGAGCTACCTGTCAATCCGGTGAAGCAGTCAAGCCCAGTGTAGATTACATTGACCTGGCGAGTAATCCTGTAAAGTTTGCTGACGTACGGAGCACTCCTCTTTTTGAACTGTCAAATACAACTTTTATTTACTATGATGATATTCTATTGTTTTATAACTCAAATTTGTATTGACACATGCGTTGTGTATATTTACGTCGTTATGAACCATGTTGAAGTACAGCAAGTATTTTGAAGAATAATGAAGTATAATAAATCCCTAAATTATAAGAATGATATTGTATTTACTTAAATGTACATGGGTGTGGGTAATTATCTTTACCCGCTCGAGACGAGATTGAATACGGAGAGAAATGAATGATTTAATATATTGTGAGAGTTAAATGAAATATTTAATGATGTCAATTTATTGTTTAAATAAAATAAAGCAAAATCTAGCACGGCGATGTACGCTAGTATAGTATAATTGTTTTATTCACACCATTCAATTAGCGAAAACACTATTCAAAGAATTAACTTGAAAATTGTGATGTCTAAAACATAGACGTTTCTGATAAGTCAGGTCTATGCCATGAGAGCAATCATCCCATCGCTATGGACATGACTGATATTCTACATTCCCGCAGCATCCGACGCACCGCTGATCTTGTAATTATTTTATTTATGTTACTAATGGTTTCCTTTACGAGTGTGACATCGCACGATTTGTTGGGGACACGTAATAGCTATCATATTTATAATTAAAAGTTTCACCTGTTTACTATTTAAGAATGTATCCAAATAAATTATCATCAATTACGTGTTCCTTATTAGATTTTTAATGTTTGTAGAGCGACTAAAATTGGAATGCTATGGTAATAATGAAGCTGAATATACTTAGTATACTCGTCATGACTTACGCGATCGTGGATTTAGAATGGCTAGGCTCTTCAGCTTCGAGGCTTCAGCCTTAACCTCTATAGGAGTAACTTAGCACAAGAATCCCCGAAACCTCTGCTTGAGCGATTATTCTTTTGCCATAGCATTCAGACTCTACTTTGTCAATTGTTTCGGTAAGATTACTAGAAATTCTAGAACTGAAAGGAAGTGGCCCAAGAAACTTTAGCAACGGTCAGAAATCAGTAATGTATTATGTGACAGGAACGCGGCGACAGTGGGGTAAAACGAGGAATAACTAATGAGAAACATTACTTTTATTTGCATTTTTCGTGATGAATGATGAGTGAAGAGGGAACCTTTATTTTATACTTTCTAAGCAAGTGCTTGACTACGATCCCAGGCGCAGTAGCTTAGTAAATGACTATTCACTCTACTCTTGAAAATACCCACAATGTAATCGGAAGAAAGACAGACGCCAACAAACTATTCCAGTCCCTTGCTGTACGAATAGTGAAAGACGAAGCGCTTCGTTCGGGTTTGCGGGATGTTCACAACAACAGGATGAAATCCTGCAGTGCGTCTTAAAGATGATGTTAGAACGTGGATGGGGGAATTAGATCATGTTCATGATCATCATGGCTAGCTAACTTACGCCTGTGCTCAAGACCGAGCAGATGGCGTCCTAGAGAGCCAACTTAGTCGGTAGCTTTAATCATAAAACTTTAAAGACATTCAAATAGCTAACTAGTTTTAAATGCTGCTTCGGAAAGCGTTGGCACTGGGAGAAGAAGGCGATAAGACGCGAATAGATTTGTACCAACGGCGAACGTGATGAGGCGCATTTTAATTTGATACTATAATCGTTTTTAATGAAGAACTACACAGATTGGCCAGAGAAGCTGACCTTGACTGCTTCACCGGATGTGGCATAGCCGTCGCTTAGCCTAAGAGCTACCTGTCAATCCGGTGAAGCAGTCAAGGCCAATGTAGATTACATTGACCTGGCGAGTAATCCTATAAAGTTTGCTGACGTACGGAGCACTCTTCTTTTTGAACTGTCAAATGCAACTTTTATTTACTATGATGATTTTCTATTGTTTTATAACCCAAATTTGTATTGACACATGCGTTGTGTATATTTACGTCGTTATGAACCATGTTGAAGTACAGCAAGTATTTTGAAGAATAATGGAGTATAATAAATCCTAAATGATAAGAATGATATTGTATTTACTTATATGTACATGGGTGTGGGTAATTATCTTTACCCGCTCGAGACGAAATTGAATACGGAGAGAAATGAATGATTTAATATATTGTGAGAGTTAAATGAAATATTTAATGATGTCAATTTATTGTTTAAATAAAATATAACAAAATCTAGCACGGCGATGTACGCTAGTATAGCATAATTGTTTTATTCACACCATTCAATTAGCGAAAACACTATTCAAAGAATAAACTTGAAAATTGTGATGTCTAAAACATAGACGTTTCTGATAAGTCAGGTCTATGCCATGAGAGCAATCATCCCATCGCTATGGACATGACTGATATTCTACATTCCCGCAGCATCCGACGCACCGCTGATCTTGTAATTATTTTATTTATGTTACTAATGGTTTCCTTTCCGATTGTGACATCGCACGATTTGTTGGGGACACGTAATAGCTATCATATTTATAATTAAAAGATTCACCTGGTTACTATTTAAGAATGTATCCAAATAAATTATCATCAATTACGTGTCCCTTATTAGATATTTAATGTTTGTAGAGCGACTAAAATTGGAATGCTGTGGTAATAATGATGCTGAATATACTTAGTATACTCGTCATGACTTACGCGATCGTGGATGTGGAATGGCTAGGCTCTTTATCTTCGAGGCTTCAGCCTTAACCTCTATAGGAGTAACTTAGCACAAGAATCCCCGAAACCTCTGCTTGAGCTATTATTCTTTTGCCATAGCATTCAGACTCTACTTGGTCAGTTATTTCGGTAAGATTACTAGAAATTCTAGAACTGAAAGGAAGTGGCCGAAGAACTATAGTAATGGTCAGAAATTGGTAATAGAGGACAGGAACGCGGCGATAGTGCGGTAAAAGGAGGAGTTACTACTGAGAAACATTAAATTCAATTTACTTTATCGTAATGGACTACACTGATCAGCGAGGAGGCGCCTTCAAGAGGGAACCTTTTTTTATGCATTCGAAGATGTACTGCAGTTGAAATGCAGTCCTGGATGGTAAGGCGCACTAGCTTAGTAAATGACTATTCACTCTGCTCTTGAAAATACCCACATTGTACTCGGAAGAAAAGACAGACGCCAGCAAACTATTCCAGTCCCTTGCTGTACGAATAGTGAAAGACGAAGCGCTTCGTTCGGGTTTGCGGGATGTTCACAACAACAGGATGAAATCCTGCAGTGCGTCTTAAAGATGATGTTAGAACGTGGATGGGGGAATTAGATCATGTAGTTCCTGCAATCTGTAGACCGAGAAAGGCTAGCTACCTTACGCCTGTGCTCAAGACCGAGCAGATGGCGTCCTAGAGAGCCAACTTAGTCGGTAGCTTTAATCATAAAACTTTAAAGACATTCAAATAGCTAACTAGTTTTAAATGCTGCTTCGGAAAGCGTTGGCACTGGGAGAAGAAGGCGATAAGACGCGAATAGATTTGTACCAACGGCGAACGTGATGAGACGCATTTTTAATTTGATACTATAATCGTTTTTTTTAATGAAGAACTACACAGATTGGCCAGAGAAGCTGGCCTTGACTGCTTCACCTGATGTGGCATAGCCCTTAGGCCGCTTAGGCTGAACCTCTATCGCTAGTAACTCGACACAAGGGTCCCCCCGGTAAGGGGTAACCTCGACTTCGACGGCTACTACGTTACGCGTAAGCATTCCGATCCGAGGGCGACCGAGAGGGCCGAACCACGACTCGGTCGGTTGCTATTTTACGGAGAATCGAACTATAATCGAATGGTTGCTTGCTTCTGAGGAAAGAAAACTTTTTACGCCTTTAAACTAATTATTTCGAGGGTATATTATCTTGTATCTTTTGTTTTACTTTAAATGCAAACGTTCGCCAATTATGCGTAATAACACATTATTTATCAACCGTTGGACTGAAGGAATTGGCGAACATTGTATAGCTGTATCGGACGAGTTGCAAGTAACAATGAATGAAGAGTGCGGGGGCGTCGCTCCGGGCCCCGCACCTGTAGCTTAATGCACGCGATATAAAGACGCGTACACACGAACTCTTAATCCGAGCTTCAGACCAAGCGACCTAAGAGCTAATCTAAGAGAGGAATATAACCGACGATATATAGTGAATCTATATATCAAAGAAGCTAGAAAAGTAATAGATAACAATATTTAAGTAAATAGAAATAATTAATTAGTTATAAAAGGAAGTATCAGAAAAATAGATAAGTATTCATCTGGCTTTCAAAAATAGAAAAATAAAAATAATGTGTGAATAGAAATAAGGAAAATATGTAAGAAAAAATAACATAATGCCAAAACAGAAAAACCAAAAAATTAAAGAAACAAAAGACATAGAAAAGAGAAATAAAAAAACTATAAAAAATGTGTAAGTAAAACAAAAGAAAAAGAAATAAAAAATAGTCAGAGGAAAATAGTAAGTAGAAATAAGGAAACGGAAACAAAAATATGCTAATAGAAATAAGTAAAGGAAAATGTGCTAGTAGAAATAAGTAAAGGAAAACATTGTAGTAGAAATAAGTTAAGTGAATTGTTGTAGTAGAAATAAGAAAAATGTAAAATGTTAAAGAAAGAGTGATGTCAGGAGGGAGGAAAGATAGATGAAGAAAGAATGGACAGTGGACAGGAAATGAAAGGACCCTAAGTTTCAACACGTTGGGGGGAACGATAAAAAAAAGAAAAAAAGAGCTAAGCCATCTCTCAATACGGTGAAACAGTCAAAATCAAGTTCGCTGGCTAATCTGTGTAGTGATGTTACAAAAAAAAAAAGCTCTCAATCAGTTCATAATATCCTGATGTGAAGATGAAAATGTTGTAGATACAAGTATATTTACGAGTAAAAACAAAAACAACTTGAAATCAAATCAAAACCTTACCAAACTTTCATCAAACTACCCTATAACGTACATCCTTTCTTATCAAAAATGAATCATCGAAATCGGTTGATGTAAATTCATAGATGCCATCGTCAGAACTGGACTAAACTAAAATAGGGGGGAGGGGAGAGATTTAACCTCCCCCCCCAAGACATGTTCTCCGAGAGCATAGTGCAGAGGAGCTCCGGTGCGTTCCACTGGAGATCACAGAGCCTGTCACCATGCACCAAAGAAGGGCCACCGGGGGTTAGTGGATAAGAACCTCACATAATCTTCAACAAGATACCCCGCCTTCCCTCTAGAAGGCGGGTTATCACCCCCTGTCAACAAAAAACAAAATGAAAAAAGATAACTATATATCTTCCAAAATTCTAGCTACAAATTTACTACTTTGATTATCAACAAAAGAAAACGAATGTAGTTAATGTGTCCCCACCCTAAGGTTCGGTGCACGTCGCCTGTGATTACCTGCGAACGGCCTCCGTTTAACTGATTCCTTTTTTAAAACTCGACGTTCCTGTTTCAAGAAGTTGCGCCATTTATTCCCGCGTCTTCCTCATTTTGAATTTGGAACGGACAATGGCCACTGCTTACCGCGGGCTCGTATTTTTTCTCTGCTCGCATCCAAATTGGGCCAGTTAAGTCATGCAAGCGGTTTGTCACTTAAGTGAAGACCAGTAGTCGGGATTTCGGACCTCTTTCGTCGCGCCCTCTGCGGTTGCCAAATATGGTGGTATGGAACAATTCGTTACGTATTCGAAGCTTTTTTTTTCATATGTTTCCGTCGTTGGCAAATTGAGAAAATTGCGGAGACTCCTCATTATCCTTGTGGTTTGTTTTTCGCGTCCAAAATTGATAAGCACTTATTTCATACGTGTCCTTAGGATCGTGAATTGCAAAGGATATTAAAGACTAAGGAAACAATATGATTCTTGCTTTCAATTAAAGACTTCATTTAGTACGTAGGCGTCTACAGCCTAATGGTTTGTGGTACGGTTTGGGAAACATACCATCATAGCTTCAAATTAAGGATCCAACAATCCAGCTTCCGTTACTGTGTAAGTGGCCACCTCATGATTGGTGATGCCGTACAAGCTTGTAGAATGCCAACATGAAGTATTAAGTTACATTGTCCTCCACTTTACATTAGAAAAAATGTAATTTTTTGACTGTATTTTATTAAATGTTTGTGCTTTCATAGCGCTGTCGTTTCCAATAGACTACTTTACGACAACGGGCACGAATGTGGGAGAAGAAAGAGAATTTAGGAGTCAGAACTTCCTAATGTAACTATGATACTTAAAAAAAATTATGTTTAATCCGGCACTGATTCGAAGTTTGTTTTTACTCATAAATATACCTTTTGATCTACTTAAAGTACGTAGAACGATAGAGCCGTGATTAGATCCTTTTAGGGACTCTAAGGTCAGTTTGCTATATCGATGGAGTGATGGTTCAAGCCGAAATTCCCTATTCTTGCACTAAGGTCAGCAAATCAAGCTTAAGGTTCTGAGAGTTTGGGGATAGGTAACTAAAAATCAGATATCTTAAATGATTTTTTGGGATACCTTATATGAAATTTGTTTGTCCGAGACAAAGATTGAACAAAAGTTAAGAATTTGCATGAAGTGTGAGTTGTCTGCGAATCGTATGGTCGTAGCTCGAATCCACCATTCGAATATTGACGTGAACCATGTCCTAGAACAAGTTTAAGCTTAAAAAATATTTTTAGTATTTTTTTAAGTTTATTTTGTAATTGAAACCTTTAAGAGAACGGGAGCTATATCATTGGATCTGTTGTTTTTTATTCAAAATGAAACAATCACGGCCGACCATCCACCCCTGATAACATCTCCCGGCGATTTTTCATAAACAATAGCCATTTTTAATATCGAAAAAAGTCCATGGGCTATTGATAATACAAAAAATGCAATAATAAATTACCGGGCGGTGGGTAATAAACCGCGATTTGCTCCGGGCGACTCGGCCAGCTACCAGTACCGTCTTACAAAGGAGAAAAAAAAAAGTTAAAAATAATACGCTTCATATCAAAGAAGGTGTAGTTCGTTAATGCATTCGCAGCCTTAAGGCCGGCGCGTCAATTACGAATTGTCTTCTGGAATGCGACTTCTTAGAGGCTTCTTTTTTTAAATTCAAATTTCAATGTTCCCGATCACATTGTTTTTTGTTAGTTTCGATTGATACTGGCACAGAGCTTAAATCTTTTTATGAAAAACAAAACTTAGTGCATTATATCACTCTGCGCTTTGGGCCAAACATTTGAAAGTTTGTCATCAGTTTTTTTAATATAATATATTAGTACCAAGTTTACTTACATATTTCATCAAGGATATCTAACGCTACAACAACACATATCATCTGATTGCGAACTATATAACTATACATATGTGATTCAGACCGTTAATGCTTTATTCTTTGACATAATAATAATCGACGATATACTATCCCAATTGACAATAACCTCTTGAAGGCCGAAAGAGAAAAAATCACTAAGTCCGTCGACTTGACTCACGAGGTGACCGCCATGTGTGATGTGGATTCACCGTTTATTGCCCCGATAGTCGTTACTGAAAATGGTCTTATAGCGAAATGTCTCGATCAACATCTTAAGAGACTTTCGCTAGATGGCTGGGTCAAGGCGGTACTCCTGGAAAAGGCACGCATCGTCAGGAGGTTTTCGTCTGTGTCGCCCTAATCACCGGTTACTTGGGCCCTGCTTCGTTCCCGGTGGCACACACTAGGTTAGGTTTTATAACATAGGACCACCGGGGAGGTTTTAGTGGGTAAGAACCGCCGCCTTCACCCCAGAAGGCGGGGTATCTTTCTGAAGATTTCCTCCCCGTCAACAAAAAAAGGTTTTTATAATATGATATATTTGTGTATTTTACTTTTCTATCAATATTGTAAAACTTAACCTAACGTTTAAAAATAAGTAAAATAAAAAAATAAAATACCATTTTATTCAATCCTGCACACAGATATATATAATCTTCAAAAGATACCCTGCCTTCTCGGGGAAGGCGGGCCAGCAGATGTCGCCTTCTTCCTGGGTCCACTTTAGCGGACGACAAAGGCCGCCACCCTTGTCGCCCAGTGAACACGAGGCCCATTTTAGTTGCCTTCTACGATAGGCAGGGGATATGTGGCCTTATTCTTGAGAGCCCAGAACTACAGGGCTGGTACTATCTTACCCCAGTCGTGCAGAACTGCTACAAGTTTTATATCCAGCATTGCTCTACCGAGTTGAAAAGTGTATTTCGGTCACGTATTGTTTGAATTTTCAAATGATATAATCATTTTGTTACTTCTCAACATTTTCGTGTCTTTATATAGAAGTCTTTAAATTGGGTGGACGATCAGTAATTGGTTGCAATTTTGAAGAGTGGAAAAACAAGGATTGCTATTAAAAAGATGGATGCGAAGCGAAAGATATGCGAGAGAATATATTTTATTGTATTATTTGAACATATTCTTAAGTGGATATTGGCATCTCTAACAAAGAACTCGTTTAAGCGACGTATGCTAACGTCTTAGTATAATTATAATTCTAATATAAACAAGTCCATTTTTAACCGACACCAAAAAAGGAGTAGGTCATCAACTCATAGTGTTGTTGTTTATCAACCGATTTTGAAACTTTTTTGACTTTTGACGAACTACACAGATTGGCCAGAGAAACTGGCATTGACTGGCTTCACCGGATTGAGAGGTGACACAGTTCTTAGATTACTTAGCCTGAACCTCTATCGCTAGTTACTCGACATAAGGGTCCCCCCGGTGAGGGGTAACCTCCGATTGGACGGTTACTATGTTACGCGTAAGCATTCCAGGCCGAACACGAATTTTTATTTATTTGTAAGGGTTTGGTTATAAGAATTTAGTTGATCCTTGGGCTCTTAAGGAATCAGGAAACTCGTAAAATCGAATGAAAGAATGGTTGATTGTGGTATTGGCAGGCTTATAATAATCCAAGACTAGGTAAGAATTTCATAATGGTAACGAGCAGGAATGTTATAACAGATGTGGCACCAGAACTTCGTAATATAACCATGATACTTTGGAAATAAAAGCGCCCACACATATTAAAATATTTGATTTGAAATTAATTTTTGTTTTTGTTCGTAAATCTACTTGTTTTATTATTTTATTTATTTTAATGTCGCCTATGTGTGTCTATATGGGAACGAAACAATTGTTTTCTTTCTATTATTTAAAATAGAACAAGTAAATTCCATATAAAAGTAGTATTGCGCGCGCACGTCTTTAGGTAGTCCCGGGCACCGCTGAAAATCAGCGCCATCGGATCCTTGCGACAGCAAATGCTGAGACGGTGTCCGATATTGGCATCATATGTTTCGTATTATTTGTTCGTGTAACTTTAACTGTGTTTTGTCTATTTTTCATTCTTTTTTAATGTGTGTTAGATTCTGTATGTGATGTGTTTTTGTATTGTGATGCCAATAAATAAATGTCTATGTCTAATTAAAAAATCATGTCGCAGAAATAAGTGATAGTATCGGTAGAGTGTGTACTAAGCGAATGTATAGCAACGAGATTGGGATCTAAAAGGTGACGCCAGTATTCGAAAAAGATGTGCCAGGATCGTGAAAGATGTAAAACCGTAATGTACTTTTGGGTCGATGGCTTCAGTGTGTCAGAATCGAAGTTATATCTTTACTATATAGATATATTTTTAGTAAATAACAGATCAGGTCGGACAGTACATAGATAAATTATAACACTCACAGTTATTAAGTCTATCTGCTAGACTTAATAACTGCATAATCATAATCTCAGGTACATTACGCAGATTATGGTAAGTACGTCGGGCGGTACATAAAAGTACATAATATATAAAACAACGTAAATAACAAGAGAGTATTTAGCTTATGTACTGAGATGAGAGAGATTCGCTAAAGACGAACAACACTGGCAACACAACACAGGAGAACAACTCTTAAAGCCTCTGAACTGTACCATTGCACTTATAATATTATGAGGAGTCAATAACATGACTCCTCACAAATCCCTTACATTTTTAATAACTCTTTGGTTTTAATAGCACATACATTAACAACTAGTTATTCGTATTATAACACACATATACTATATGTGTCGAATAAACGAATCTGTTATAAACAAAGAGTAACTGGCAACTACATTTGACATATAATATAAACATTCGAAACGAATCATTCGATAGTCAAAACGACCACATAACGAATACTTTCTATGTATGAAGTTATTTAAATGTAAGGAAGGTAAATGCACAAACATTGAGACACACAAATATCGGCGGGCGAAGTTAGCGGTTCTATTGCAAATCGTAGTGCGTCGCGACAGTGTGGGTCACTGGCAATTTGTCGGTCGGTAACGAGCAACAATGCGCGTTTCGGTCGCATGCCCCCCGCTAGCGCGCATTTGTACAGCGGATACCACGGGACACCGTGCCTGCAGGACACCGGGGGAACTTTATGGGTCCATCCTAATGCGAATTCGCACGCGATGCAACGTCCTGTACGGTTATGTACAAATCTCTTGCGTTTTATGACAGACTTGACCAAAAACTTTGTGTAAAATGTATACTCCTAAAGTATTGGGTAGTTCTGGCCACCGCTAAAATTCAGACATCGCTGTCATACCCTCGCGACAGCACATACTGAGACTTTAGCATCAGATATGATGTCCGACTATTTGTCCGTTCCTTCCTTTATTGTGTTTACTTTTCTCTCTTTTTAATGTCTTTTATTTTGTCTGTAATGTTTCTGTATATTGTGATGCCAATAAATAAGATGTCTATGACTAGTATTTAGGGGTAAAAACTACTAAACACTAGCAGATAGCTGAGGTAATAAGGACTTAGGCAATTTTTTTATTTTAGAAAATTGAAACAACAGTTTTTATTGCGCAGTTATTTGAAAATTTAAAAGCATAGTGCGCCCGCGCGACCCTAGAGCAGATTAGGAAATTTCACATGCCTTAAAAATTTTTCTAAGACAAATAGGTTTCCTCGCAGTGTTTTAGTCCACCGCTGAACATCTGATAAATAAGCATTTAAAATGTCAAAAAACAATTCCTTTAGTGACGGCACTGGGAAACGAACTCATGCTGCTAAAGTGTAGCGACTTTGACGCCGCAACGGGAAACGGGCTAGCCCACCAAAGCGCAAACCCACGACCCCTCGGTTGCGCTGATGGTGACCGTGGGGTGTTATTGGGTTACTACCGGTTATGCTATTAATTTTCAAAACCCGTAACCTTGTACACACAAACAGACTCACCCATACACACTCGTTTAAACGGAATTGCATATGAAATGTTTTTAATTTTATTAAATTTGTAATCTTGTATTAAATTGTTTGGAGACGGCCGTTAATAGCTGCGACACAGTATTTACTACTGCGGCTATTATCGAACTAGTTTGTACCTGTTTGTATTTTTTGGTTTTTAATAAAAAATATTATTATCATTATTGGGTGCGAGATAAAACGTCATCGTCTCCGCGAGGGCGTGTATGCGTAGGCTTTTCACCACGAAAAAAAAAGAGTGTTATGTAACTTGAGGCGAGATACAAGTAGCAAATTTAGTAAGCTATTTCGAAAATAGTTAAAGCAATTTAATTATAGTTAAAATATATGTGATCGTTGTTTATCTCTCTGTGTGCCACTTACTCGCTCCAGTGCATACCTCGATCGGTCGTTACGCCTAACTAAGCAACAAACTATCGGTTATCCATTACAGTTATTGTGTTCTCTTTTGACAAATGCGCGGGCGCATCGCCCGTTAATACATCGCCGTGGCTTGCCCTCACGCCGATTGTATGTCTTAAGTTTCATTGTTTCGTTTTTCGGTAAGACAATCTATTAATTTATCAGTGTACTGAACCACTGATATCCGGTTGTAAGTTATATGCTTTAGGGATCGATATAACATGTTTCAATTATTAATTCGATAAAAATTAAAAAAGCGTTCCATTATTCTTATTTGCATTATATATTTAGGGTAGTAGTACGGTCTGCGAAACCTAGGGTCATGGGTTGGAATCCACCATTCGACTATTGACATGGATCATCTCGATCATCGCACCGACTAAAACCCCACGGTGTTCCTCTCGATGCCTATAGTCAGAGTTACGGGGACGCGTAAGCACACTTCCGTAGCTCCGACGGCATTGGATCTTGCGAACCTCATCTCTGAGTAAGGGTGAAGACGAAGCTGTTCACCCCATTTCCTTTTGGAAGGTGCACAGGAACACTGCGTGCGCTTTCTCGAGGCCTGAAAATACGACGGCTAAATCCTCTTAGTGAATCATCTCCTAGCACAAGCTTAAGCTTATTTGGAATGGACAACAATATTTATATAAATTTTGACATAAAGAGAACGTAGTGGCAGAAGACGAGCCCATCGCCATACACCGGTATTGAACTTAAAGCAAGCGATTTTAAGTACAAGTTGGTACAAACCGACTGGGATTCCAACACCCCAACTTCAAACCTTCCATCTGAAAACTTCACTTGTTACATATGGGACCTATTAAGCTTGGTGAAAAGCGGAAAGCGAATTCTATCTATGCCCCTATTCTATCTACCCCTAGGATTAAGAATTTTACAACCGACTTCAAAGTAGAAGGTTCTCAATTCGTCTGTGTTTTTGATGTTTGTTACCTCATAACTTTGGACTAGGTAAACCGATTTTGATGCAGGTATTATCTGTAAAGAAGCATAAGGGCGTAGTCCTACTCGTGGTTTATTGAATCGCATGTCTTAGATAGGTTTCCTCACGATGTTCTCCTTCACCGCCTAACACGGGAAAAATCACCACTTAAATTGAATTAGGGTTGCTTGCGAAAATCTTATACTATTGTATATGAAATATAAATATATAAAAAATAAAAGCGATAGTAAAATTGTAAAGAACCCAATGAAGGTAGAAACAGAAAAATCATCTGTCAGTAGTTAGTCAATCGTCAATTACGATTTTACGCCGCACTCTGCGGTCGGAATGTCACATCGGCTGGTCATAAGAGCTGTATCGAATTAGAACCAGTGATTGGAAACGGGTATCGTACAACGTCCACTGGTAATTCGGGAGCCTTGAACTTCTTTATATTTACGAATAAACTGACTTCAAAACAAATCAGTGAAGGTTTAGACATTATTTGGACTTTAGGTTCTGAAGATATACTAGGGAAATCTTTTTTTTTTTTAAAGAAAGCTAGCAATATTTCTTTTTTCTTCAGAAAATATTACTAACAATCTTGTTAACCATTCCAACTAAGCTTAAGCTTGTGCTAGGACATGGTTCACGGCAATAGTCCAATGGTGGATTCGAACCCACGACCTTACGATTCGCAGGCCGTACCCTAAACCATTAGGCTATTGACGCTTCAGGTCGCTTCAAATCTTTAAAATTTTATGGATCAGTACTTCTTGGTTGTGATATTGGTTCGTTTATTCTAAGTAATTATAATTATATTTCGAAATTATGAATAAAAACAAAAACAGACTTTAAATCGAATCGAACGTTATACGCTGAAATGCGCGTCTGCTTTTTTTTTATTTCCGAATTATCGTAGGAATATTACGAAATTTAATTAATTAGAACCCAACCAAACCCTCACCAATGTGTACTCTTTAAGTACATCTTTTCAAAAAAATCAAAATCCATTGGCGTGATGATTCAGATTCAGATTCAGATTCAGATTTTATTGGTAACATAATAAATTACAAGTCAATTATTTACTACAAATTATTAGTATTACATTAGATTATTAAATTAAAAAAATAATAATAATGAAAAAAGAGTACATCGAAGAAATAAAATTATTTAATTTGTAATTTCATTAGTTAATGAATGTTGAGAGAGATGTTGAGTTATTCGTACCTTTGTCGCGCTTGCGTAATGCAAATTAAAGATTTCTATGGTTTTCTCATAGATGCTATTGTCAAAAATGTTTCCTTGAAATTATTTTGATACACGGAAAGCACCAGCTATTATATAAAAACAGAATGAACAAAATCGGTTCACGTAACAAACATAAAAAAATACCACAGATTGAGAAACACCTTCTTTTTTGAAGTCGGCTGAAAAGAGAGCACCCACGCTTAGTAGCCGTCAAGTATTTGACTTAAGGAAGAAGGCGACATCGGTAGGCCCGTGTCCCCTTGCACTGCGTGGGTACGGGTGGGGGTAGGGAGTAACTTCCCCACCCCACGGGACGTGCTCTCCTAAGAGCACAGTGCAGACGGGCTCCGGTGCATTCTTCTGGAGATTCCGGAGTCCCTTATATGCACCGAGGAAGGTTTTTTTTTCACTAGTGAATACACTTGTCATTCGTTTATCTATTATATATGCAACGTTTTCAAATGAACGGAATCATGAGAGATGACTGTCGATGATAAGAGAGTTTCTCGTTCGATAGTCTCGCGAACATTTTCAAAGCAGGAAGGGAGTGTCCGGGATAAGAAGTGGAATAATCTGGCCCGGTATTTCCATACGATTCGCATTGGAATCACGCACGCTCCCCACCCGGTTGATAGGAGCCCGATCGGAGCGATCATGGCGCATTGTGGCGACGATGAATAGAACGTCCACCTCTATTGTAAGTTAATGCTCTGAGACACGATTCTCCGACTTGGACTACACACTGCCGTTAAGTTTTTCGAGCTGACTATACATTAACAAGAAGAAACCATGAGGATGTCCAGTTAAGATTTTAATTGTTCAAACTATTAATATCAAATGGAATAAGAACAGCGTGTTACCTATTGCCATAAAATTGTCATGATTATCATGCTGTTTCTATCCACTACTGGAAATAGGCCTTCCGCAATACCTTCCGCAATATACGATCTTCCAATTTCCGCATCCAGCCACTTTCGCCTACTGTATCAATCATAACGCAAACGCAAGAAAGACTGAAGTAGTTGTTAATTTAAATGGGAGCTTACTGAAAGCAAAATCTTTCAAACAAACAAGCACCGCGGAATGGAACAATCTTTTCCTTGTCAATTCGTCATTTTTCCTGAAATCTGTTAAAATGTAATACAAATACATTGATACATTATATATAACTATATGTATTCATACTTCTACTTTACGGGGATAATGTAGTAATAACAAATAAAAACAGACTTCAAATAGAATTGGAATATAACGAAATAGAATTGATCAGAACCTTACTATACTCTCATGAAACTACTCGAAGTGCATCGTTTCCAAAAAAAAGAAACATCGAAATCGGTTGACGTGATATTGACTTATTATCAAAGGACTGGAATAGCTTGTCCGCGTCTGTCTTTCCTTCCGATTACAATGTGGGTATTTGCAAGAACAGAGTGAATAGGCTACTAAGCTAGTGCGCCTTACCATCCCGGGCTGCATCTCCACTTAACATCAGGTGGAATCGTAGTCATGCACTTGCTTAGAAAGTATAAAAAAAAGTCGCACGTGATGCTAATTTAATACTTGCATGGCTTTCTCATAGATGCATGCCATTACCTCATGATTCTCAGCACTAGCTTTCCAATAAAAAAATAATCATCCAAATCGGTTCAGCGAATCGAAAGTTACAAACATAAAAAAAAACATGAAGACGAATTGACAACATTCTCCTTTTTTAAAGTCGGTTGAAAATGCGAGCTCAATGCTACTCAGCATTTTCTTCCAGCTTTAGGTGGTTAAGAGAATTCTTTTTGATTGCGATCTTGGTATGTTGTAATGAAAAAATAAGGCAAGTAATTCCAACTACTTAAAAATACAACATTTGAGATGTGGTGCTGGAGGAGATTGTTGCGAGTACCTTGAACAGCCCACTGCACAAATGCATCAATTCGCCGGGAAGTGGGTGTCACCGTCAAACTGTCACCGGTCTGTCTCCGTAGGTTTTCGAATTCTTCGGTCACATAGCCAGGAAAACCGATACCTTGGAATCACTCCTGGCAGGAGAGAGAGAGGCAGGAGCCCTATGCGTTGGACAGACCAAATCAGCAAAAAGACAGCAACAGGTGGAAAGTGATCGTCCGCCACATAATTCGTGGAGGTCACGCCCTCAGCAATTAGGAAAACGACGCAAGGAGGAGGAGGAAATATACTTGACGGTCTTATGTAGGTGATGTGCTAGCACAAGTGCTCGCTAAACTATAATCTGGTGAGATAAATAAGTCGCGTCGCGAGAATGGTGATGCCGCGTCTGCAGGAAGCCTGCAGCTTTGTTCTCCGTTCGAAATGATAAAAACGTCAAGAATCCCGCCACTACTATTGTTTTGCAACCAGTTGTTGTCTTTTTTCTCGTTTTATTGTTTGTTTATTGTTGCGTGCGGTGGGCTGTAAGTGGGCACCGTCTTTTGTATAAATATATATGTTAACCGATGCTTCTTTTTTCCCTTCTATACTTTTCAATTGGACCGACGCAACACGAGTCGGTCACAACAGTCAATTTAGTCGACACTAATGATTCAAAGATTTCATTATGCTTATAGAATAGGAACAAATTGAATCAAACGGCCGTCTCGGACGCCCTCTGATCAGAATGCTTACGCGTAACATAGTAACCGTCCAAGCCGAGGTTACCCCTCACCAGGGGGACCCTTGTGTCGAGTTACTAGCAATAGAGGTTCAGGCTAAACGATCTAAGAGCTATGTCACCTCTCAATCCGGTGAAGCAATCAAGGCCAGCTTCTCTGGCCAATCTGTGTAGTTCGTCTTTAAAAAATATCGAATCAAACGCCAAACGCTATTACGCGCGAGCGTCCTCTAGGTATTTCAGAATTATCGTAAGAATATTACGAAATAGTATTAATCAGAATCTCACCAAACTCTCATCACACTTCTCTAGTAGTATAGATAGATATAACTTTATTGTATACCAAAATCAAAAAAAAGGCATTACATAAGTAAGGTACATTTTACAATTTGTTGTACAATGGGCGATCTCATCGCTAAGAGCGATCTCTTCCAGGCAACCTGTGTATGACAGGATATATATGAACAAAACAGGATGATGGCGTTCAAATACAAATATTATAACAAATTTATACATATAATCAATAACTACACTAAATATACCTACATAAAGAAATTATCATTAAATTTACTAACACATAAAAAATACATATATTATAGTTCCGACGAAATTGATAGATAATGCTGCTCTAGCAAATTCTTAAAAGGTATGGACTTAGCAAGTTGAATGGAATTAGGAAGGGCATTCCACAGTCTAGTATCCTGCAATGTGAATGACTTCCCATAAAAGTTTGAGGAATGAGTAGGAGTTTTAATTTTAAAAGTTTCAGAGGAACGTAAGGGTCGAGGATCGGAAAAGTTGATAAATTCAAAACGGTCTTTAAGGTAAATCGGAGTAGATGGAATGAAGAGGATGCTATAAAGAAGAGAAAGGATATGTGCATTTCGACGAAAACGGATTGGTTAGTGTATACTTTACAATAAAAAATTAATGAACCGGTTTTCGTGATATGGAAAAAGTCGTCCATTTGTGGCACACATACTCGTAATTGATGCTGATTTACGACTTATATGGTGCTAACAAACAGGCTAATTAAGGACCTACCCCTTTTTTGAAGTCGGTTAAAGAGTTCAGTAACCTGAAGTGTTATTTTAATATCACTTACCTATAATATGACTTATCACAGGTTACGAGATTACTCTAAAATTAGCCCACTTGACTCCACGGCGGTTTTACGAACATGTTTCAATTGTTTACAAGTCACACGTGACATACTAGTTATGTCAGTTATTAATAAATGGATACATGAAAATTTCCATAATTATTTTCAACGCCATTTAAGAGATAATCTTTATATATTTCATAAATAATGATTATAGATTCTGTATTATATATTTTTTGCTGAGAATTTTCTTGTATTCATTTATTAATTACTGTCATAACTAGTATGTCACGTGTGGCTTTTAAACAATTTCAAATTGTTCGTAAAACCGCCGTGGAGTAAGTGGGCTAATTTTAGAGTAATCTCGTAACCTGTGGTAGGTCATTCGAAAATTTCGTTTGCACATTGCTTGTTATTAATTAGACCGGGCCGTATTAATAGACAGAATGGACGGCAAGATCGCTATCGTTAAAACCAAAGTATAAAGAGCTTCATGCGACAATGGCTGCCTCTCTGCGGCACCTGCGAAGTGGCAGCCAGCCGCAGCCACTGCACCGCTGATTGCCGCATTGTGCCGTTCACAATAACTCGATTAGAGCGGCCGACGGTGGCCGGACATGCTCCACATTCGATTAGCATGGACATGCCTCAGTGGATATATATTTATTAGTGATAGATCCGATCTCGTTTCACTTTAGCTTATTTTAATTTTATAATTAATATAAATACATGTCTATCGAATGGACTAAATTTGTAATAGATTTTTTAAACCAGTAAAGATGAGTCCAGATGAGTAATCAACGATATATTTATGTTATATAGATAACATAACCACATCTTAATTGGATCAAGAGGAATGCTAATTTAAAACTTACTGGCTTATTTTTACTAAAAAATATACTTTTTTACAAATGTAAATCCTTTATATTTTACCTGTAGATTTCCCTGACCCTGTCGATTCGTTATTATTTGTGTATTTTGAAAAACTTTTATCAGCCTGAATTGGAAACTATAACGTATTTTTTCTCAAATTCTCAAGTGGATTGGGTAAGCAGAAAGAAGAAATAAAGAAAGAGTATGATCTCTTATGGGTAGAAACGTACTAGAAGGAATTCTGCAAGAAATTCCCGCTATTTTTTCTGTCAAGATGACTGTCTAAATATTTTTTTTATTAGTATTATCAGGAAATAGAGAGTGGATTGCGCAAAGAACCTAGGGCTATTGCTAGATGGCGATTTACGTTTTCAGGATTACATAAACAGCAAGATTAGAAACGCCTTTTATAGACTAAAACATTTGTACCAGATTCGAAAGTATTTAGAGGAAGATGTCAGAAAAATAACAATTGAATCGTTAGTACTATCGCTGTTTAACTACTGTGATATCGTTTATGGACCTAGGATAACAGAAAAAACAAAGAGAAGTATACAGGGAGTACAAAACGCATGTATACGTTTTTGCTACAATATTAGTTAATAACTAACTAACTAACTAATAATAACGTTCCCATATTACTCCTTACCTAAACAGGAAAGGAATATTGAACATGAACGCAAGAAGAAACCTACATCTGGCCTGCTGTGTACATAAAATTGTAAAATATAAAAAACCACACTACCTATATACTAAGTTGGACTGGTTCAACGACGCTTACAACAGCAATACTCGCCGGAGGAAAGGAAATTTCCTGGCAATACCGAAATATAGAACGGCGGGATACAGGGGAAGTTTCAAGTTTGCCTCAACAAAAATATGGAACGATTTACCCCCACCGTTGCGTATGCCTGTATCAGACACTGGCTTTAAAATAACATATAAAAAATTTCTACTCTCGCTGCAGGCTGCGGGCCTGTTCTGACGCGGCGCGCGAATACCGAAGGGGTAGGCTGAAAACCAGCACTGTGTGACATTATGTCACGCAGTACACGCTGAGCCTACTGCCTTTTACCATTCTTCTAAGAGATTTTATTTTTATTTTATTCTTTGTTTTTTCTCTTTATATAATTTTTTTTGTATCTTATTCTATGTAATGTATTTTTTCTCTTCAAAGGATAAGGATGGTAATAAATGAGTTTTATTATTATTATTATTATTATTATTAAATGGGAATTAGCCAGTTAAACGGGGATATTTCCCCATTTAACTGACTTTATTATGAAGCAGGTATAATACTAGCTTTTTTTTTTTGTTGACGGGGAGGAAATCTTCACAAAGATACCCCGCCTTCTGGGGAAGGCGGCGGTTATGTGGGGATCTTACCCACTAAAACCTCCCCGGTGGCCCTTTCCTCGGTGCATGACGAGGGGCTCCGGGATCTCACGTAGAACGCACCGGAGCCCCTCTGCACTGTGCTCAAGGAGAGCACGTCCCGGGGAGGTTACTCCCTCCTCCCCTGTGCCCTCGCAGTGAAAGGCGACACGGGCCAGTCGATGTCGCCTTCTTCCCAGGTCCACTTTGGTGGACGACGCAGGCCCCCACCCTTGTCGCCCAATGAACCCGAGGCCCCTTTTAGTCGCCTTGTACGACAGGCAGGGGATACCGTAGTCTTATTCTTGAGAGCAGGTATAATACTAGCTGGTCTGAGAAAGATAGCTAGTTAATACTTTCTAAGATCTTACGTAAAGTAATTAAAAGTTGTTTATTGGTGTAATTTTATTAACTCGAATTAGACTTCACAAGAAAATGTTGATTACATTCTTTTAATGGAACGTACGTCCTGTTTGCTAGAAGTACTGATAATTGAAAGGGAATTTTATTCATATTTAAAAAAAATTATGACACTTACATTTCATATAATTTTTTTTGCTCACAATTCCGATCGCCACGTCCATATTATCCTTTAGTGTAGCAACCCCCCAATTAGGTGAGTACGGAGCTACTACAGCACAAAGGCAAAGATAATGGTCAGTTAACTGAGTTCGGAAGATAGTTCACTTAGAGCCAACTTAACTTTATCAAGTTGCAATTAAGTTCGCCGGCTTAATTGAATATTCTCACGGCCCATATCACAATTACGACCTCGTGAACTGGACGCTATCGATTGAAACTTCCATCGTCGCGCTATAGGTTGTATTTGTATGTATGGGCAAATATTTCGTGATGCAAGAAACGTGTAGACGTTACTATGTAATTTCCAGATAGAAAATTTTTATTCATATTAAATATGTCTTTAAGCGTCATAGTAGTTCCTTCTTTGACTATTTTTTTATCGAAGTTATACAGAAAAAGCTGACTTTGACTGCTTTACTGGATTCTGAATCTATATCTTGGTAACTCGACACTTAGGTCCTCCAGGTGACGCAACCTAGGTTTGGGCGGTTACTTATAAGATTACCGATTCATTCAATGCGAATCAATACTCGGTCGGTTGCTTTTCCAAGTAAGAGAATAAAGAGAGGAACCTTCTTTCGAAGCAGATCTTACGCTTCGAGTTGAGCAGAAGTGGTGTAAAGGCTTATACAATCTACATCACCTGTTTGGTATAAACGATTTTGTACCGTAATATGAAACTTGTCATTATTTTTTCACTTTACTCATCGCACATAAAAAATCACTTTATGATACATTTAACAAGTCAGAGTCAATCTTTATTGGGCGGCATCTTAAAGGGATACTTTATAAATAATATCGCAATTATTTGTAAAACTAGCGGACAATTATGATAAAATGCTACCAGTCCGGCCCATGATAGCTTTTAAATATAAAGTTACAAAACTCCTAATGAACTTCGAGAGCTCGGACACACTGCTTCGAAGATTGACAAACAGAAGCTTATTTTAAAAAAGTTATAATATTTCTTTCGAATAAATTTATTATGTGTACTGTGTTCAATCTGATTTGAATAATCAATATCGCCCATTTAAATATGTATTAGCAGTGTTAAGTTTTTTATTACAGCAATTTTAATTACGTTTATTTATCATATTATTTATTTTAGTTTATTTTTGACTCAATAATTTATTTATTTATGATATTATTTCATCTATTATTTTATTGTATAAAAAATATTTTAATCTCATAACTGTTTTATTCATGTATCATATTTATTATACTCTTATTGTCTGTATAAATTCTATAGAAAAGTAGTATTGCGCGCGCACGCCTTTAGGTAGTCGCGGGCACCGCTGTCGCATCCTTGCGGCAGCATATGCTGAGACGGTGTCCGATATTGGCATCATATGTTTTGTATTATTTATCCGTGTACCTGTGTTTTGTCTATTTTTCATTCTTTTTTAATGTGTGTTATATTCTGTCTGTGATGTGTTTTTGTATTGTGATGCCAATAAATAAATGTCTATAATATTACGAAGTTCTAGCGTTAACTCTCTGTCGTTATAAAATAGGAGTCGAGTTAGGGTTACCCATATCTCGATCACCAAACCTTTTTCTATTGGATTTTTAAGAGTTTTCGGATAAATCTTCGGAACCTAAGTCAAACCAACGCCGATGAAATAATAAAAAATATGTCTTCTCTAATTACAAAAGAATATTTAAAATCGTTTCATGACACGGCTCAGAGTTATACGGTTATCATTCTTATTTTTATCGTTTTCTTCATTGCTGATAGTCGTGTCTAGAGGAAGTGTTGATTGCTTCCCATCCTCTTCCAAATGTCTAAGCCTTTAGCGGTATTAATGGCTTTGATCATTGGTCGCCTGCTATTTTACCGTCCACTCAGCCGACAACGATAAGCGTTTCTAGCCTGTCAGGATTTGCGAGTAATAAATAATAAACGTATACAATACATACATAGATATTAATGCAATATTTGCTGATTACAAATGCTGGAATAATATTCCACCGCCCATTAAAAACGTATTCACTAAGGTCTTGTTCAAAAATAAGATAAAAGACTTCTTAATGAATATACAAAAAAAAGAGTAAGTAAAAATCCGCTTATAATGGATAAATTTATGAAGATTATTTATTACTAATCTGAACATTTTGGTTGGTTGCGTACTGTTTCGTCGTGTTTTGTTCAATTCCCCATTTTATTTTGTTTTATTTTATAAACAATTTATGTTTCCCTGGTGTTTTACTTGCTTTTACGCTACTGACATTTGTTTGTTTCTTAAAATGGGTTTCTGCAGAATACCAGCGCTGATTTACCCTCCTCGGATAATCAGCATTATGCTGAGCAGTGAACCGGGCGGTTCGGCGTTGCAACGCATAGCCTTGTGTATGGGACCTTTTGGGTCTTTAGTGATATATATATATATATATTTATTTATACATTTTTTTCATTATTAACTGTGCGCTTAACTTGTGTTAATTTGTATATGTGTTGTAATCTGTCTAACCGATTAAATGGCTTATTATTATTTATTTTTTTCCGTTTTAAATTTTCAGTTTGCCGAACGATCCGACAGTGATTCCCGATGCGTCAACCGCAAAACACAATTCTTAAGTTACTTTACAACCATTATCATAATATCAAAATCTGAAATCTTCGACTCTCAGTATTTTATTGAACTTATTAATATACTCATATAGTTTGAGAGAATCAAAATCATTTCCTCGTTCACCGTGGATAAGATTTGGTATAATTAGCCGCTTGACTGACATTATCTTTCTCCTTGAGTGGCCTTTCGCGGCTATTCAAGCTGACTTCCTAATAAGAAATCCATTTTGTATACATCAAATGTTGTCGTGTTAAATATTTCATTACTTTCATAGAATTTCGTTTCATGTTCCAATTTATAGTAGTATACTATATGTATACATAAAAGGCGATGTATTACATATATTTGTATGCACATATATTCTACTTTTTCTTATATTTTTTTGAAGAAAGCTAGTAATATTTTTTTTTCAGAAAATATTACTAACATTCTTGTTAACTATTCCAACTAAGCTAAGGCTTGTGTGCTAGTGGTTCACGTCAACGGTCGAATGGTGGATTCGAACCTACGACCTTACGATTCCCAGACTTACTCTAAACTATTAGGTTATCGAAAATTATGTTCATATTTAAGTAAAGAGTGTACTCCATTTAGTACTTCAAATTCATTTACTCACATATTTTTTATATACTGTATATTATGTTATATTTAAATATAATCACAATTTATTGTACATACATTATTATTATTTTATATATATTATATGACCCGTGATAGCTCAGTGTCCGGGCGGTTGGCTCTAGTTGCATAGTACGCTGGCAACCCGAGTTGTCCAACCCGTGTCGGCACCAATAAATTTGTTGTTGCAATTTTATGTGCTGATTTATCACGCGCTCCGCGGTGAAGGAATACATCGTGAGGAAACCTACATATCTTAGATTTTTTTTCTAAGACATGTGAAGTCTGCCAATCTGCACTAAGGCCGCGTGGCGGATGCCCTCTGTACAGATGATGTCTCTGTATAGAGAATATATTCTCTTTACAGAGAAAGCCTGCGCCCAAAAGTGGGACATATATATTAAATATATGTAAAGGCTGTAACTTTACCCTTAATATAATATAATTATTATTAGTATATGTTTATTAAAAAGATTATTTTAATACGTAAACATATATTTAAGACTTATTTTAAAGAGATCGCATTTGGCGATAAGGCCGCCCATTGTTTAATGAGGGTCTATTTATTTTGGTAAATTGTTATCATTTATTTATAAACAATAAAATAATAAATTAATAAATGTTAAAATAAAACTGTACAATTTATAAAACATAATCTACAAACTAACATCACAAAAATTAACAAACAAAGGTACCAACCTTCATTGAATTTATGTTCCTTTTTCGCTCTGCAATTTCTTATAACTGATAAAGCGTTAATTGAATCAATGCGTATACATTACAGGCAATTAATAATGACCACCCTAAAGATTACCTACACTGCAATTCATTTCACAAATTTCGGTTGCGTATAATTCAAAAACTTATCGAAAATCGCCCCGTGTCTACTTAATTTACGACGTTATTTGATAAAGCGATGGTAGTTTTACGACTGGTTGTCCAACTTACGAGCCGATGGACGGTGGTTTTAATCCTAGTCGGTTTCTTCAGTTTCCGTTCAAACATTCAGGACAACAAAAAGTGTTACTTGCCAAAATTTGTGATCTGTGTACGGATTAGAATAATCCCAAGGCGAGGTCCGTTGCAACTAGTTAATTAAGACGCTCAGGCAGCGACCTAAGAGCTGTTAAAAGGTAAAGTTACAGCCTTTATATATATAATAAAGTCTATATATTTGTTTGAAATAAAAGACTAAACTGCGTTTCCTTATAATATTTAGAGAAACAACATTTAATGTCCGTATTTCAATTCTATCTATTATATATAAATGTCATGACACATTACATTGACATTTTACATTTAAAATTATCAAAATACAAAAAAGAAATAAATTTAAATAAAGAGGTTTCATATCTTTACTTTACATTAAGAGAAACAATTACAATTTGTAATTGTTCATTTGCGGACAATCACTGGGGAAAATTTCGTAATGTGTTATAAATTTGATTCCAACTTTTTGTGTCCAGTATCAGCCTCATAAATTGAATTTGAAATCTTCCTTAAAATTTTGTATGGTCCAATTCTCAAGTCATCCATTTTCTTTCTATTTAATCGATTACCGTGTTCCATGTAGACTCTGTCACCCACTTCAAATTTATATTCTTACCTATGTCGATCAAATATTTTTTATTATATTTATGAGAAATTAATGTATTTTCTAGAGTTATTTTCCTATCTCTTTCCAGATCTTCTTTTGAACATCTTGATTTTAATTCAGGTGGAAGAGTGTCCATATTTTCACGCTGCAAAAGGTATTTCGGAGCATATTTCGTGACCGTGTGTTCTGTTTCGTTATATTTTTGTGCAATAGTAGCCCATGCTATATTCTTATCACTTTCATATATTTTACATCTTATTTTATTTAATAAAGTTTGATTTAGTCTTTCATTAATCCCGTTGTAATTTTTTTTGTTTTATTAAATTTAAATAATTATATAAATAAAAATAGAATAAATCTGTCATACTGACCACATGTTTTATGATCTTCATCGAAGTTTAATATACATGGAACACTTTTAGCGTTCTCATTTCGTAAACTTCGATAAATTACGAGTAACTCAATCCCGAATTAACTTACCGTATGAAAGCAATAATATCGTAACGATTAAATTATTTTAATGACTTCTCATATTTACACGAATATTAATAATTGAATACAGCTAATTTTACAGATTTATCTCGGTTTAATTTTAATTTTTGCAATCACTTCACAGCGGTCAGTCCTCTTTACCCCGTGGCTAAAACCGCTGTACGGTATAAAGTGTTCTTTTTTCCCCCACCTTTTTTCACCCTTGTGTCGAGTTACTAGCGATAGAGGTTCAGGCTAAGCGACCTAAGATCTATGCCACCTCTCAATCCGGTGAAGCTGTCAAGGCTTCTCTAGCCAATCTGTGTAGTTCGTCATAAAAAAAAAGTTGTTTTTTTTTCTATTCCTTGGAAGAGCGATAGCCCGAGTAGAGCCGTGCTTTCGGATCGGAATGCTTACGCGTAGTAATTCCCCAAGTAGTACTAGACCCTTATCAAGTAGTACTAGATGTTCGATTAAGAGCTAAATTCAATTTTGTTAATAAACATTTCTATTTTCTTGGACCTTACATATACACTAAAATTAATACAATATTAAATGTTTTAGATAAAAATTTATATAAAACCAAGCATCCGATTTGAAAGTTGCTTCAAACACTAAACTATGAAGGTTGTCAGAATATGTAAATATTTTTTTATTTTTTTTTAAAGAAAGCTAGGAAAATTCCTATTTTTTGAGGAATATTACTAACAATCTTGTTAACCATTCCAACTAAGCTTAAGCTTGTGTTAGGACATGGTTCGCGGCAATAGTCGAATGGTGGATTCGAACCCACGACCTTATAATTCCCAGGCCGTACCCTAAACCATTAGGCTATTGACGCTATAAATATTATATGACGCTATAATTATATATAGTAAAGTTATATATAATAAAGTGGTCAATCGACAAGCACTTACACATTCACTGAAACACACAGACACAAACCATATGCCCATAATTAAAATAGTACACACATACAAATAGTCATGGGAGGAAGGACTGCCACCTATGACACAGGAAATTCCTAGTTTAGGTTGCAGCAAAAAATAATAGTTTTAATCTGGCAAATAAAAAATAATTTTAATAAGTTTTACTGTTGTTATTTAATAAAGATATTATTATTATAGCTATCCCACCTCTCAATTTGGTGAAACAGTAAAATTAGCTTATAAAAAAGTCGTGTTGTCCAAGAAATAATTGTCAGACAAAGCGACTCCACGCCTCTTCTGTTCTAGGCGTGATTGTGACGATCGTTTGGGTGAATGCAAAGACGAACAGGTGTTGTCGCACCCGCTTAGATGCAGGGCTTTCTTTTGAATGCGCCGCTACGAATGTTGTGTGGTCCAAGTTAAGAGAGATAATGCTGTGTTTGTTTTGATAAGAAAATTCACAAACACCTGGTAAAGGTTTCCATTGTGATTCCTGTCTCTTTCTATCCGGCTAGAATTAAATGGTGATTTACCCATCATAATATACTATACACATTGTTGGCTAAAAAGATAATCGATTCATCGTCAAAACATCGATAATAGGTATATCGATGTTTTAATCTTTATTAGTATTACAAATATATAAATTATTAGCACTATGCTTAGACGTTTAGATTTTGTTGTGTATATAGCATACTACCCGAAACACACACCCACACACAACAAAGAGGAAGCAAAACGCTTTGGCTTCTATCTCGCTTGATGGAGGGCGAAGAAGCCTAGGATGGAGCACGTGAGACTATAACGTGTCTGTTCACATTGTACCCGTATGGAATGACTATGTTCACAAAAAAGGGTTTTTTTTTGGACAAAATAACACAGTCGGCCAGAGAAGCTGGCCTTTACTGCTTCACCGGATTGAGAGGTGGCATAGCTCTTAGGTCGCTTAGCCTGAACCTCTATTAGGTAGTAACTCGACACAAGGTCCCCCCGGTGAGTAACCTCGGCTTGGACGGTTACTATTTTTACGCGGTAGCAGTCCTATCCGAGGGCGCCCGAGAGGGCCGAACCACGACTCGGTCGGTAGCTATTTTATTGACTCTACACAACAAAGGGTTGAAATCCAGTCTTATAGTCAGGGGAGGAAGTAGAGGGAAGGGGGATTAGATAGTGTAATAAATAATACGTCGGCCATTTTTTAGTATGTTCAAAAATATAAAGTCTACAACTTGTGCCGTAATGGCGGCATTGCTTTCAAATACATTCGAGTAGGAATAGTGTCAATTTGTTGAATATTATCTCCTAACAGACTGACAGAGCGAGTGACAGATTGGCAAGTACGTAGTGTGGACGCTGTTTAGGAAAAAAACGACTGTGCAGCGCTGGTTTTAAAAGTTTGAAATACCATTTAGAATGTGCGATGTTTAACAAAATAGTTTTGTTTCAAAGTATACTTACCGTATTTAAAGTTAAAGTTACAGACTTTATATACATATATCGACGCTGCATATCAAAAACTTAGTGACACATACGGAAATTTTCACTTTTTACGTCGTTGGAATCAGAAAAAAAAGACGCGACAAATGATATGACTTGTAACAATTAGATGAAAAACAGCGAAAATAGTATTTTCTAATTTACCATTTTTCTTTTATTTTTTGTGCCGTAAAGCGATGTAAATAACTAGAAAAATCTATGTTAATGCCGTGGTACAATACTTATTAAAAGAAAAAAATATTGTGTCCAAAAACGACAGCTCTAGGTCCACAAACACGAAAGTTATATATTTTTTTTAAAAGTTGAAATGCTTTTTGGCTCTGGTGAACAATTTCTTTTTTGTGGGTTACTACTTTTTGTTTTACAGTGTCGATATATAGATCCAACTATTAGGTGCAGACCTTCTCTGTAAAGAGAGTATAAGGTCATAGTCCGTCACGCGGCCCTAGTGCGGATTGGCAGACTTCAAATGTCTTAGAAAAAACATGTAGGTTTCCTCAAGATGTTTTTCTTCACCGCCGGGCGCGTCAAATCAGCACATAAAATTGCAACATCAAATTTATTGGTGCCGGCACCCGCCATCAAACTCGAGACCTATAATACGAGTATCTTACAAAATTTTCTAAGACATGTAAAAAGTTATAAGTTAGTAGTCAGCCTTTATATATATACTATATATGTCCCAATGTTGGGCGCAGGCTTTCTCTGAAAAGAGAGTATAAGGGCATAGTCCGCCACGCGGCCCTAGTGCGTTAGACAAATCACATGCCTTAGAAAAATATTTCCTCTACGATGTTTTCCTTCACCGCCGAGCGAATGGTAATTTAGCACTTAAAATGGCGACAAAAAAATTCATTGGTACTGGTACCAAGGATCGTACTCGACTTGCTAGGGTACTTATGCAAATCTATACATGTATTATTAACGTTAATCCCTGTATTTTATTAACTAAATCTTAATTAAACACAAGGATTTACACGACATTGTCTTTGTCTTGATCAAAAAACAAAACTAAGGTACACTTACAAAAACTACAATATTAAAGATTGCCTTTTATTTGTAACACTATACCGAAAAAGGTTGGACGTTTGAAATTTTTAAACTCGTCTAAAAAGAAACGAATCTAATCTCTGCTGTCATCGAGGGAAATAACGAAGAATATGAAGCCGGAGGTCTAATGAGACAAAGGGTTAATGAGGATAACAATGGAGGGGCAGTAAAATATTGGATTTATTCACGTGAGACAACCCGAGAAGATGGTCTGATAACGCGGCAAATGTCGCCTTAAGATGCGGCGCATTTAAAAAAACATAAACGTTCTTTAATAAATTTATTTCTCACATAAGAACAAGACATGGCTGTATAGACTTGAGTCTTTTGCCTTTCCCGCTATAGATAAATTAATATCATCATTATTTTACACAAAACGATAATCTATACGCACAAAAATCAATTATAACATAATTTTTTTAATTTTTTTTTTAAATGTAAACATGTTCAGTAAAAAAATATTTAATAAAAAATAATAAAAATAAAAGTAACAAAATAAATACACATTAATGAATATAAAAAAATTTTTTTATAAATAAATCAATTCTTAGTTAAAGAGTTAATGCAATGTAGTGCGTCGCCTTAAAGAGACACCATCGGGCCGGCCACAATGATCAAATTTCGTTTTTATTGTTAATCCGGTCAGTAAATGAGCAGCCAGATACTCAACCTCTAAACAACTGACACGACTGACCAAGAAACAAAAAAAAAAGTTAAAATCCATTCCGAGAGCCGGCTACGATCCCGTGAAATTTTATAAAGTTTCTCAAAACTGTTGTAGTAACGTTTTATTAATACAGCACCAGGCCCGCATATTTGGTTGTAATCACGTTAACAATTCGCGTTGTAAATAAAGATCGTTTGATGTTTATTGGATTAAGAAAATGAAAATTCCTTTTTTATGTCCATAATTGTAATCGTTTAGGTGTTATTTTAAAATTATATTCGACTCTTTAAGTGTAATGAAGGAATCGGTAATATTCTCGAAAAACCAAGGACCACTTTCGATGTTGAAAATCATTTGATCGGTGAACGTTGAGAACTGATTTTTGAAATTTATTTACGAAATTTGATATGGTTGTTTAATTTTATGTCAATTTATTGTTGAATTTCGTTCACTGATCCAATGATAATATGTGTAATGGGAAAAATTAAACAACAATTTTATGTGCATTTTGCTGAAAAATATTTTAACCCCCAATAAGTATTGCCTTACCGAAAACATTGCAATCACCATTAAATGTTAGGTTTAACACAATACGTATTGTTTTTAAAATAATGGAAATCATACAACCGTTGAAAATTTATTTATTTATATATTATTTTGTTTATAAACTCTTTATAGTACAGTTATAATAAGAAAATAGGAAAAACAACAGACAGAAATAAATAGACTTCCACGCAACCTTTGGATGGAGAGGAATTATAAAAAGAAGCGACGGGAGTTTATAATAAGTAACGATATAATTAAATACTAATAATAAATAAAGAACGAAACATGCCAATAGGCCAGCAACATCGTGCTGATGGACGGGACACAGTCGACGATTTTGTTCGACATAACCATCCCACACGACGAGAACCTCGTGAAAGCCGAAATAGATAAAGAACTAAATATCTCGACCTGGCGCACGAGGTGACTGACATGTGGGGTGGCATGCCGGCTGAAGTTATCCCAATAGTCATTTCGGGAAATGGGTTAATTCCAATAAGCCTTTCAAGTCATCTGAGGCGATTGGGACTCCGGGAAGGTATGCTTCAGAGCTAGATGCAGAAAACGGTGTTGCTCGATACTGCGCGTATTGTCCGCCGATTTCTCTCTCATTCTCCCTGACCCTCGGCCGTTTGGTCTCCTCTACCGAGGGAATATCGGCTGGTTGGATTTATTTATTTATTCTGTTATATCTATTATGTATGTAAATGTATCTAATATATTATTTAGTTTATATAAAATATTTATTGATATGTAAATTCAGTATATTTTAAATATACCAACCAGACGGAGAAACTTGTTAAAATAAGTAGTTATATATACATACATACAAAACAATACAAATAGATTCGTATATTTATAAGAATTAAATCAAAAATATTTTGTAAATTAACCTTATATACCGTCGATAGAAAAAATAAATTACGAAATAACAGTATATTTATATTATGTTTAATTATTTACTAGTGTACCTAACTTACATCATTAAATATTTAATTTAACTCTCACAATATTTTAAATTATTCATTTCTCTCCGTACTCATTCTCTGCTATTCTCTACTCGAGCGGGTGAAGATTATTCCCTACACCCATGTACAAATCAGCATTAGTAAACGGATACATTCGCGCTATAACTTACCTTGAATACTTCAAAATCCTTAATTATTATCTTTAATATACTTCAGTATACTTTATTATACTTCAAAATACCCCATTGTATTTCAATATGGTTCATAATGACATAAATATACACATCGTATGTATCAATACAAATTTGGGTTATAAAACAATAGAATATCATCATAGTAAATAAAAGTTGTATTTGACAGTCCAAAATGAGGAGTGCTCCAATTGTCACCAATCCTCTGGGGGCTGACATAGGCCTCTCCATTCAGATCCTCGGCTACTCTCATCCAGGTCTTGCCAGCCGTTCTGTAAAGACTTTTTGTTTAATAATTATATTAATACGTTAAGCAAATATTTTGTACCCGTTCTTAAGAGAATTCCGCGACGGACAAGTCTGAAAATTCCTCCACTTACAGTTTATATAATAAAGTCCAGAATGCTATTTTTTCAAAAATTATGCATAAAAATTGCATTAAATGAATTATTGTTATATGTTTGCTTATCTTCGGTTACGTAACAATTAAGTTTTTTTAAAGAAGAAAGCTATCAATATTTCTTTGCTATTTTTCAGAAATATTATTAACTTCTTGTCAACCATCCTTAAGCCTAAGCTTGTGCTAGGAACCATCTCCTGAACGTCACGGCATGAACTGAAAATGAAAAAAGGATAGTCGAATGGTGAATTCGAACCTACGACCTTACGATTCGCAGACCGTACCCTAAACCATTAGACTATTGACACTTCAAAATAATAATGGCCAGATAGTTAATTAAAAAATAATGATTTCAATGTCTCTATTTTTGGATTAAAGTCGAACATCGACGGCTACCACTAATACTCGTAAATAGTCTCGGCCCTCTTAGGCACCCTCGAATCGGAATGCTTACGCGTAACATAGTAACCGTCCAAGCCATGGGACCCTTGTGTCGAGTTACTAGCGAAAGAGGTTCAGGCTAAGTGACCTAAGAGCTATGCCCACCTCTCAATCCGTTGAAGCAGTCAAGGCCAGCTTCTCTGGCCAATCTGTGTTCGTCATTAAAAAAATCGTGAATAGTAAGTATATTTATAAAAAAATGTTAAAAAGTGTTCAGTTGGCCAAGAGGACCGCCCAGTGTTACCAGAAAAGAAATGTCCCACAATTAATATCGATGTTTAAAATATTTGATACTGACCCTTTGCCGCCACCATCGGCCTGTTAATTTGTCACAGTGTAATCGCAACCATTAGCAGTAATTACCAGGCTCTCTGTTACTTATCTGCGTACGTGGGATCTGAAGTGCGTAAGTTGTGAGACGTAGCGGTGTAGACATCTTGCCCTCTGGGAGCTACGTTCATTTACGGTATTAAACCTCTTTGACCTGTAGAGATAAGTGTTCAAAACATAATCTATGACTTGGCGCAAGGGTCACCGGTGATAATAAAACATACCTACCGATTTTCCATAGACATTTGCGTGTAAGACGTAAAATAAATAGTGGATACTGGTTGTTTCGGATATTGAATAATTGCTTTGTTTTTTATCGCATTTGAAGTTGATAGATGCCGTTAGCTTTTTTAATATGCTGGATATTGCGAGTTGATTTTAAGGTGTGGTCTACATATCATAAGGTCGAATTTTTTAAAGCTATTATAAGTTTAAAAGTGAAAATAGCTTGATTAGTAAGGGTTGTAAGATTAGTAAAAATTACAGAAAGGTACAAAAATTTGATATCAATGTTTATATAATCTCATCTTGACTTAATTCTTAACAAATGACACACATATGTATGGATAAAACACGTGAATATGCCATGATTCTCATGGGATCCGATTTTTTTATACAAAACAGGCTCAAGTTTTGGCTTCTATCTCGCTTGATGGAAGGCGAAGATGAAGCCGAGGTTTTTTTTTGACGAACTACACAGATTGGCCAGAAAAGCTGGCCTTGACTGATTCACTGGATTGAGAGGTGGCATAGCTCTTAGGTCGCTTAGCCTGAACCTAACGTAACCTCGGCTTGGACGGTTACTATGTTATGCGTAACCATTCCGATCTGAGGGCGCCCAAGAGTGCCAAAACCTGGAATGGAACACGTGAGCCTATAAGGTGTCTGTTCACATTGGACTTAAACGTGTCCAGATTGTACCCGTACGGAAAGACTGATCTCAGCAGAGAGTTTCATTCCTTAGCCGTCCGAAAAAGGAGAGTGGAGGCAAACCGCTTCGTGCCTATTGTCCGGATCTACGACGTAAGGGTGGATCCAAATCTTGGTAATTGAAACAAAATCGTTTTGAACAAAATAAACATTTTCAAAATCGTTTTATTAATTACGGTAATATGAGTGGACAAACATATAACAAAATAATAAAAACAAAAATACAGACCTAACCACCTTTTTTGAAGTCGGTTAAAAAAGTTGTCGCAATTTATTACAGTTTATATTTGAATTGCCAACGTTTTAATGGGAGGGAAAAGGTAAGATCTATGATTAATCATAAAAGGCGCTCAAAACGTTGGGAATATAATATATTATATAATTAAAATCTGTAAAAAATATTTTCGTATTGTAGTATGTATGAACTTGTAATAAAATCTCTTTGGCATTGTAATAAAATCTCTTTGGCTATACTATTTGTATCTGGCTGGTTGTGGTATAATTAAAAGATTAAATTTTAAAGAACCATCATTCCAAATTCAAATTAGGAAAACGTTTGAGTTTCATTTGTTTTTTGTACTATCAAGATGAGTGAATCTAATGAAGAAATTCGATACAATTATAAATAATGTGAAAAAACTTTTTCTCCAACCTATGGTTATATTATATTCTTTAAATTTTAAATAACAGTTATATAACAAAGAAAGGAAGTCACATGTTAGCTAGACGAAATGTATAAATCGTGTACAGGGATAGACTGGTAATGAAAACAGTGGCCGGAGGACGACGCGGGAGACAGGAGTAAAGTGGCGGGCGGCGGGGCCAGGTGACGGAACAATGAGATGTTGTATTTCACATTAACATTATGTTCACAGGGTAAATGTTGTCCGCTATTGTCCACTTATGTTCAGTATCAATAAAGGTGTGGTTTACATGCATCACAAACAAGAGCCACTAGTTTGAAATGAAATGAAATATTTTATTTATATTTCACACACACACACACATTTTGTACACATGATGTACATACACAAGTCTTTACATACATATTATTTTTCATATACCGTTTTGCTTTTCGATCTGAACAGCTTCTCGGCACACATCTGCTAGACTAATACGTAGCCTGTATTAGGGAGATTAAGTCTGAGTTTATCTTAGGCACTAAATATCAATAATTTATGTGATACTAATAATTTGTGTGTGTGTTTGTGGAGAGAATAGTGTAGTTTAGATTGCGGCCTTGAAACTTATTTGGGATTTTTACCCGCTGGTGGCACTTCCTCGGTGCAAAGTGAGGGGCTCCGAGATCTCCGGTGGAACACACCGAAGCCCCTGTGCACTGTGCTCTCGGAGAGCACGTCCCGGGGGGAGGTTAAGAGGTTCATCCCTCCGATAGTCGCTGAGGCAGGGGATACCGTAGTCTTATTCTCCGAGCCCAGAACTACAGACCTGCGGGCCGCCCTGTAGACGCCATCAAACGTGATCGAGAAGGGGCCGATCCCGTTCGGAGATGCTGGATGCATGATGCAACTTGCCGTGCAAGTACGCCCCGACGATGCGCTGCAAAAACTTAAGGTCCTATGTTAAGGTAGTAAGTAATGTATCAAAAGATACCCCGCCTTCTGGGGGAAAGACGGTGGTTATGTACGATTTTTCGGAATCCGGGATGTCCAGTGAAACACACTGGTGCCCTTCTGAAGCAAGAAGGACGAACCCCTAGCACTATTGTGAACTATCCTAACAAAAAAATAATCTTTGGAATGCTAGCAGCGTTTTTTATTTAAAAAAAAGACAAAAGAATATAGTTACGCGGAAGCGCGAGTAGCATTAGTAAATAAATTCCTTTTACGGTTTTCTTTTGTCGCGTTTTTATCTTGTTTTTAAATTCCCCACGTTTGGAAAATCTCCAAGCGGTTACAAGGGACTGTGTAAGTTCGTAGACGATAAGAGTCGCAGAGTCATGTTGCTGTAAAAGTGAAACGGAGAGGAAGACATGAAGTCCGTGTTGTCTTAGCACAGCGAGGATGTTAGGGTTCTGATGATTATGTTCGAAAGTATTCCCGTAGACGAAAGGCACGAGAGGAACACCGTAAGGTTAAAGTCGGTGTGAGACCGACAAGAATGCAGTCCTTGCCCCCGTAAGGGATGATATGCGTAGGCATTTCCCCTCGTAATAAAAAGGGGAAGAGTTAGCTCTTAGTATTGGTCTCCACGGCGCTTGAAAAAATTAATTTCCACGTTTCTTAATAAGTTCTTGACGAGACCTTCACAACTTGAGACATGTTCTATAATTACAGACATATTTTAACTCTCGCATGTGACAAAAAATGATGCGGCATGTGACCACACCCTTATTATCTCATTGTGGCGGCTTAGCCCATTGAAAGGCTACCTATTGTTGTTTCACTTTAATATAAGACAATGCGCAAAGCTTTCCACATTACCCGCGATCTTTTATTTGCTCTGCCCATTTCCTTTGTGCTGTGCCGCGCCCGGCTTTTTTTATCTTCACACAACTCATTAAACTCGAGGCGACTCTTTTTTATCATGTCAATGCTCATTCAATTTTAACTTGAAACAACGTAGATAGATATCCGTTTTATGTGGTTCATTGACAGCCTCCGGACTCATCTCGGCGGCGGCGAGACGACGCCACGCTCCCATGAGACGCTGCAACAATGTTGATTATGTTTACAGATCGTTCTCGTGATAATTCGCGGCTTAAGCTTGTCAAAATCTATTATTTTCTAGATTGATTAAGCATCTTGGCATGCATGGAGACGGTTTTAATAAAAAACAGCGTCATTTCAATATTTTTAGCATGGTATAGAGACGGCAATCGTTATATATATTTTACAACGAGACATTGAAACATTGATATGAAAGCCATACATTAGGCGAATATTTTAGCACGTGCTTTCTTTATACGTTAGTAACGAACTAATCGAACAATCGACTGGTTGCTTTTTGATCATGTTTGACTCTGAATTAGAGGATTAAGGAAATGTTATGCCATACTGAACATTCATAAATTTCAATCGTTGATTATCAGTCATGAAATGAGAATTTCATAGATAACAGCGCCGTATTATGTAACTAGAAATCTTTTAAGTTTACTCCGGAAAGTTAAAACAGACGTGACATCTGTTCCAAACCTAGAAGTGTAGATCAGAAAGAATAAATTAACGGCTGTGATAGCTCGCCGTTGTGTACAATCAAATGGAACAAACTGGCATTAACCCCATTGTGCTTTTTTTTTTTCTTGACGGGGAGGAAATCTTCAGAAAGATACCCCGCCTTCTGGGGGGAAGGCGGCGGTTATGTATATATACCTCCCCAGTGGTCCTTCCTCGGTGCAAAGTGAGGGGCTCCGAGATCTCCAGTGGAACGCACCGGAGCCCTCTGCACTGTGCTCATAGAGAGCACTTCCCGGGAGGTTACTCCCTCCCCCCCTGTGCCCTCGCAGCGCAAGGCGACACGGGCCAGCCGATGTCGCCTTCTTCCCGGGTCCACTTTGGTGGACGACTCAGGCCCCCACCCTTGTCGCCCAGTGAACGCGAGGCCCCTTTTAGTCGCCTTGTACGACAGGCAGGGGATACCGTAGTCTTATTCTTGAGAGCCCAGAACTACAGGGCTAGCCCAAATATATCTATAGAGTAAAATTACAGGCTATGTACGTCTCACTGTTCGGCACGGGCCTTCGTTATGAAGAGAAGTCAAGAGCATTGTCCGCCACGCGACTATAATACGGTTTGGCAGATTTCACAATCTTTAGAAAAAAATCTAAGTAAGCCCGTTATCGTCACTTAAAGTAGCATATGGAATCTCAACAAACTGATCAGAAGAAGATAAAACTCTTGTTGCTACTTCCAGCTGTCTTAGCAACCAGGTCTCTTGTCTATCTGCGAAGAAGAGTTAGTCAAAGACTATCTTAATTTATAGTGACTCTCAATAAACAAATAAAATATGTCAGATGCTCACGTTTCAGAATATATCACTTCCTATTTAATTTCACAGTCGCATTCAAAAATATCTCATTTGGTATTCATAACAGAGCATTATACAAATAACAGTCTATTCGTCGATATTGCAACGTGTTATAATAAAAAAAAAGCTATCAGTAACGTTTTATACGTTTTGTTGTCAATAACTTAAAACAATAAATACAAGAGCTATATCTTTCGAACGTCTTAAGTCCTACTTGACATTTAGAAACAAGTGAACGTGGTTAGATAACGCCGCTATACGCAGTTTGTGATTAGTGACTGCATTATACGGTCTGATATGTTGTATCGTCTCTTTTATTTATATCTACGTATCTTAAATTTTTCGAAACATTTTATAATAGAACAATTAATATTATATTTATGTACACGTATATTTACGAGTAACCGGCTTTAAATCAAATCAAACGTTAAACGCTCTTACACGCGGACGCCTTCTCGTTATTTCAGAATTATTGAAGAAATATTACGTAATAAAATTAATCGGAAACTAACCAAACTGTCAACTGCTAAAGTTTATTCTTTCAAATAGATATCTGCAATCTCTGCCTACCCCCTTAGTATTAATGAGAGCTTTTATTAATTATTTAAATTTACATTGTCATAATAGGACTTCACTATGAAAATTATTAGTTACGTTCATGCATTAAATCTGAAGTTGAGGTAATTTTTAAGTCCTATACTTTCCCTCCCTTAATATCATATTTTTTTTGTTAACTGTGGGTGGGTCTTTAACAAGATAACCCGCCTTCTGAGATCGGGGTTATGTGGGGTTTTTACCCACTAAAACCCCCTCGGTGGCTCTTCCCGGATCTTCAGTGGAACGCACCGGAGCCCCTCTGCACTATGCTCGATGAGCACGTCCTAGGGGAGTTTAATCCCTCCCCCAGCGTTAACCGATGTCCCCTTTTGCCTGGGTCCACTTTAGCGGACGAAAAAGGCCCCTACTCTTGTCGCCCTGTTGGCCCCACCCGAGGCCTCTTTTAGTCGCCTTCTATGCCAGGCAGGGGATACCGTAGCCTTATTCTACGATCGCAGTACTAAAGGGCTTATATAATATCTTAACGCTTGACAGCTTAACTGGTTGGGGATGTTCACTGCGGTTGACACATTTAGTAACCTTATTCCATAAGGAAAATAACTTCCAGGAAAGCAACTTCTGTGATTCGATCCAAGCTACCCGGATTTATATTCCGGCTACGCAACTATCGTGTCTGTCAAATAAATAGAATATATTTTAACCACTTAACAAACGTTCACATTCTCATTTTTTCAATTATGTATATTAACCTTTTTTTATGTAAAATAAAAAAGTTTCGCTTTTAAATTTACATAAAAGCATTATAGTCCATCATGGCGCACTTATTTATCCTACACACCGTGTATTCCAAAGATAGTATTGTAAAAGCTAATACAGAACTTATCTGGGTAACAAACGTCGCTCAATAAAAGGTGCGATGAACCGCGACGGTAGTAACCCATATGAGAAATGTCGGTACTTTAAAAGTATACAACTAGTGTTGTTACAACCACCATTTTTATTTCAATTAACATATATAATTTAATTATTTAGTTTTATCATTACAGCCGTAAAACATCCACTGCTGGACATAGACCTCCCCCTAGGATTTCCAAAAGGACCGGTTGTTAGCGGCCCGCATCCAGCTGCGTCCTGCGTCCTTTATGAGGTCGTCAGACCACCTTGCGGGTGAATGTCTGCGCTTGCTGGTCCTAGGTCTCCAATCGAGAACTTTTCGGCCCCATCGCCCACTTTAAATTATAACCTCAAATTGTTTAATATCGCATATTAGCGAAATTTTGTCAAGGAGACCAAAGTCGTCGGATCGTCGTCCAGGGTTTCTTTAAAGGTTATTTGACTATTGAATTATAATGAATCAGAGTTGTATTACCCTTTGGTATTACTGTTTTTGTTTTGTTTTTTTTTTTTTTTAGAAAGAAAGCTAGCAATATTTCTTTTTTTTTTCAGAAATATTACTAACAATCTTGTTAACCAATCCAACTAAGCTTAAGCTTGTGCTAGGACATGGTTCACGGCAATAGTCCAATGATGGATTCGAACCCACGACCTTACGATTCGCAGGCAGTGCCCTAAACCATTAGGCTATTGACGCTTACTCTAAGTATATATAGTCATTAGGCTATGCTATATCTATTTCCCCTGGCGGAATATAGGACGGTCAGGGCCTTTCAATTTCCTACACCATCTATTTATAAATTCATACACTTTACACACATACATTTTACATTACACTTTTCACTTAGCTTATTATCACCAAAAAATATACCCAGGAGGGACAATATTGTTTTTCTTTATACTTTAAAAGTTAGTACTTAGGATCAGGTGAGCCGTATGTTCCATTGCCCATTTCTTTAATAAAAATATTCTGGTGGTGTTAACAGCTCTATATAAATCCACACACAATCTTCTGAAGTACGCCGACCGGTGTGTAGCCGATAATATGGAGACAAATACAAATTGATAAACAAAAAGACATACATTTAATGTTCGTACTTATTTAGTGTTAAGCAGTCGGAGCATCGGACTGGATATTGTCCCATCGACTAAACTACCGGCGCTGTATACCTTTGTGTTGCTATTAATAAAATTAAAAGTATACGGCATTCATTTTCAACCAACTTCAAAAAGTTCTCAATTCGTCTGTATGTTTCCTATTATGCTTGTCACCTCATAACGTTCGAATGGGCGAGCTGATTTTTATGATTTATTTTTAATTTGAAAGCTGCCGCTTCCCGTGTCGAAGTTTGGACTCTGGCCGTGGCCGTTTGCCAAAAAAGTCGAAGCTTTCGAATAGTGGGTTTACAGAAGAATGTTAAGGATATCCTGAAGAGACAAAGTTTGCAACAAAGAGTGCAAAGAATTGAAAAGAAGGTTGAAGTTCTTAACGCAATTAAAAAACGAACGCTGGAATACCTATCCAAATACGATTACAGCTCATAATCCAGGCAAAGATACAAGGGAAAAGAGATTTGGGAAGGAGAAGAACATCTTGGCTTAAAAATCGCCAATGGTTCAATAAGAGCACACGTTTTTTATTTCGTGCTGCTGTGTCGCCAACCTTCGATAGAAGATGGTACCAAGAGGAGAAGAAACTTCTCGTTAGCGCGCAATATTACCTTTACATGTCATTTATACACAGTTTAATAATAAATATATAATACAATTAATATAATACGAGTATAAATAGTTATTAAATTTATGTATATTATAGACAATAAAATAATACATGTACATTATGTTTACAATAATTGAGTTGAATTAAAAAGACTTGAGAACGTATTCGTTACTTGTGAAACTTTCCCAAAAAGTAATTAAATACCTAAAACTCTAGTCGACATCTATCTGACGAATTCAAAGGATACTCAAACATTGGAGGGTAGTCCGGCGATAACGTTTTGCCAATTATAGCACAAAGTCATCTATCACTACTCCTGTATGGCCTTTGAAGCTCTTGTCGTAAAAAGACCCGATGCTAAATGGTCTCAGGCGCTATTCCGACCATTGTCGGTCGGGCAGACGGACGGATCAATGGGTAAATACTAACTAGTAAGAGCTGTGAACTTATACAAATGGCCGATGTGACATGGGAATGCGAACCGATGGCTCAAAGAGATACTTTACAGGCTTGTGAATAATTTTGTGACGACATCTGAACTCAATTACGGCCGTGCTTTTGCTCTGACTTAGTCATTCTTAATTTTAAAAAGGTTTATTTCTTTTTTTCGTTAATTTTTTAATTATACTATAACATTTATTTGGTTCAGTTCAATTTACAACTTAACGGTCATAGCCAATAATATATAATACAATACGTAAGGTAATTAGCCTTTCGGTCTTCTATACATTACATTTTGGAGAGTGTGCACAAAATTGTGGGAAAGTGTGGGAATTACGTGGTCTAATTTCCACCATCGGACTTCAAGACGTACAGCAGGATTTCGTTGTTGTGAACATCCCTGATACTCGAAGGAAACGCTTTATTTCGTCTTTCATTAGTCGTACAGCGAAGAATTGGAATAGTTTGCGGTCTGTTTTACCCTCCGATAACAATGTGAGTATTTTCAAGAATAGAGTGGTATAATGGAGGAACAGGCATTTACTAAGTTAGTGCAAGGCGCACACCATCTAGGACTGCATTTCGACACATCAAATAGGATAGTGATCAAGAACTTGCTTAGAAAGTATTAGAAAGAACAGTTTACGCATATTTCATTAGTTGATTGATATCAGCTTCTCCAACTAATTATTATGGGCAAAAAAGCAAGGAAGACGCACTGGATGTAGGAAAAAGTAGCATATAATTAGAGAGTGGACCAGCATTGCCAGCGTCGAACAACTGTTTCGCTTGGCACACGACAGAAATAAGTTCGCTGAGCTGACGGCCAACCTCCAGTAGTGGAGAGGCAGTTAAAGAAAAAGAATAATTCGTCACCAATCGATTGATACTCCATCTAGTATATTCTATGCGCGATAGCTTTCTGTACGCAACGGCTAAATGAGACTGCTTCAATTTGATTACGTTCTTCATTTTCTATTTTTCTGTTAATGTTTTATTGATAGTGTAAAATACTACGCGCGTTTAATCGTAATAGCACTGCGTACAGATAATAGACCTGTTACACCGTGTGTCTTACACGTGCCTACCATTAAGTTTACAGCTTCTAATAACACAGTGGTAATCAATTATTCACCGCAGCAATTGGAGAAATCTCAACACTACAATATAATATCTTAAATCCATTTAACGGTGAATTAAACAATTCGAGGTTAAAATTTAACTGCTATAGTCCAAGAAATACGATTCCACAGAACAATATAATACTAGATAATTAGAATATGGAAAATTCCGCAACATCCCCAATGCATGAAAACGCCTTCAATCAACCTACGGTTCAGAGACTTGAACACTAGCTGTCGGGCTGGTTCACAAGTTACAAGTCGCACAACGAGTGATGGAAAGAACTATACTCGTGATTTCTCTAAAAGATTCCGGAACGAAGAAATTCGAAAGAGAAGGTAGTCGGTATAGCTCCTAAGTCCACAAGTTGAAGTGGTTTGGGGCTACTCCTATTGAGTCAGTGTCGGATAATAGGGGAGGAAAGTGTTGTGGAATAGAGGTTACGCATAGGTCGGAGAAGCGTTGGGCGCCCTCCCTCTACATGGACCGATCGAGATGGCGATCTTATAAGGATAGTCGTGGCTGAATGTGGAAGCGGTGGTTCGTATATGAAGGCCTCGGGAAAGAAGAGAGTTTTTCCCTTGCAAGAAGATATCCAAATTTTGAAAAATTTGGTCCGGGGAGTACGATGGATGTCTTAGAAATTCCAATTGAAGCTTCTAATTTGTTAACTGGCTGTTGTGCAGCGTGTGGTCTAGCGTTGTCCTGAAGCCCCAGTGGCCTACGGCGATTGACTAGCCTGGGTTGTTTAGCAGGTAGCTTAAAATTAAAAAAACAACACAAAAAATAAATAGTCAGACAATCAACTAACGGGCAACTTTATCAGTCATTTCATTCATTCATAAAATTAGTTTTATTTCATTATTAATAATATTTTAATGTTGTTAATAGTAAATATACTTATGCTATATATTCTTTTAAAGAAAAACTTCACTAAACTCGTTTATAGCACGAAAACTTAAAATATTTATGCGGTCACATTTCAAACACAATATGACAAGTTAACTGCTGATCATAACTTCGGTTAGAACTGAGAGTTCTATTTTTAAACGTCTTAATTAAGCCTGTGTATAAAAAGCTGATATTTTATCTGTGTATAAGTATTGAGGGATATTTGCCGGTCTAGTTGTGGCTTCGATTGTAACGAAGTATGTAATAACGATAGCTGTGCAGCTAATTGACGGGTCCCTTACACACCGTGGCCATATTTACAACAAGTTAGTGTGAACTGTATTCAATTTTCAGGTCAATTAAGCACAACACCCTAGCACGTTCCGAAACGAAATGAGTAAACATTTACGCTTCGTTGCGTACCGAATTTTGCATGTTTCGCGAAAATATTCCTTATTTTATATACTTTAAGGTCTATATATCGACGTACATTATATTTATGTCCATTTAAGTAACGTGTTCATATTATCAGAGAACACGCGTCAAGTGTTTGTATGTAATTATTTTTGTTCATGTTAATTCACAAGAAATGTACAGCTCGATTTATGACGTAATAATTTTCAGTTGATATAACATCTTTATACAGTTTTATTGCTTTTAAGCATGTTGAAATAGCATAGCGGATTCGAATTCTGGGCCTTTGTCGTCCGCCAAGGTGGACCCGGGAAGAAGGCGACACCGGCTGGCCCGTGTCGCCTTGCACTGCGAGGGCACAGGGGGGGAGGGAGTAACCTCCCCCGGGAAGTGCTCTCTATGAGCACAGTGCAGAGGGGCTCCGGTGTGTTCCACTGGAGATCCCGGAGCTCCTCACCATGCACCGAGGTAGGGCCACCGGGGGGGTTTTAGTGGGTAAAAACCCCACGTAACCGCCGCCACCCCCCCAGAAGGCGGAGTATCTTTCTGAAGATTTCCTCCTCGTTAACAAAAAAAAAAGCGGGTTCGAATTCTACTTGACTTGCATCAATGAAATGCTATTTTTTAGAACAACAAAAAAAAATATGTAGGACATAGCTAACTGAGCTAGGACGTGACGTTAAAAAAATATTAATATCTATTTAAATATTTTTTTTTACACAAAAAAACCGCCATAATGGTCGCCAACCTTCGATAGAAGATGGCACCAAAAGAAGAAGAACACAAAATAAGTGTACAACAAGTATATTTACGAGTGAAAACCATAACCAACTTTTAATCGATTCCAACGTTAAACGTTATTACGCGCCGACATTCTCTTTGTGTTTCCGAATTATCGTAGGAATATTAAGAGATAAAATTAATCAGAACCCAATCAAAATCTCATCAAACTACCAATAAAGTACATCCTTTACAATAAAAACTTATTCATCAAAATCGGTCCAACCAAAAGAAAGTTATGAGGTAACAAAAACATACAGACGAATTGAGAACCTCCTCCTTTTTTTAAGTCGGTTGAAAAGTAATGGTGTAAGCTTAGAAAAGAAATCATATATAAATATACATACATACATATCGATTGTTTAAAAACAACCAATTATGATATATCTATACATATAAATAAAATTGGAGTGTCTGTTTTTAACTGTAAAATAACCAGCCGCTGTGTCCGGCGGGAATACAAATTTAGTATGGTGGGGTGGTGTGTAGTTTTTGTTGTGTTCTATGAATATTCATTGTAGAAGTCACATAGTTCGCGCGACGGGGTAATTTGGACGTGACGCGCCGCAAGGATTGTAAATTTGGACGCGGTGGACAGGCGGGCTAAGAGGCTATTTGGTGACGCAGCTGAAACCAATCTGCTCAGTCTTGAGCACAGGCGTAAGGTAGCTAGCCTTTCGGTTTTCTACAGATTGCAGAGAGAGTGTGCTCAGGAACTACATGATCTAATTCCCCATTCCCTTTCCACCATCGGACTTCTAGACGCACTGCGGGATTTCATCCTTTTGTTGTGAACATCCCTTAAACCCGAACGAAGCGATTTGCTTCGTCTTTCATTCTTCGTACTGCAAAGGACTGGAATAGTTTGCGCGCGTCTGTCTTTCCTTCCGATTACAATGTGGGTATTTTTCAAGAGTAGAGTGAATAGGCATTTACTAAGCTAGTGCGCCTTACCATCCATGACTGCATTTTCACTTAACATCAGGTGGGATCGTAGTCAAGCACTTGCTTAGAAATAATAGGAAAAAAGTTTTTCTTTTATTAGTTTATATTAGAGACCCATTATGTCATTTCATTGAATCCGCTCCTGTTGATTATAGATCGCCCTTATGCCCCATGAATTTTAGTATAATAAACTTAATAACTTTTTTTAAATTCCACGTGGACGAAGTCGTAAGTTTTACATTTAAATGATACCTGAACTACTTACCAAGCTACACTTCTCTATCCCTTCTCGTAGTCTGCGATTCAAGTGTCCATTATATACTCCACCTAGTAATGCAAACTATATGATTAATAGCTATTTTATCAGAGCATGTAATGAATTCAACAACCTTTGCAAGAAATTCAATAATGTTGACCTATTTCACGTCAGTGATGCCTCAGTACGTAAGCTTTTATAAGTATATTTAGTGAAATTTGACCTTGATACTCTTTTCCAATATTGACTTACCTAAGTTTGCGTATCTTTAGTGTTTTTTTTTCCCTAACTTATTTGTGAAAACTTGTTATCTGCTAATCTAGTGATATATTTGTAAATTATATAAGAAGCATTGAATAGCTGTAAGTTTTCCTTTACCAAATAAATAAATAAATAAATAATTTTTGCTTCATTATTTTCAAAATTTCGTAACAAAAAACAGAACGGGCACATTATACAATTAGAGCGATTATTTTGTAAGTGTCGCGGTGCTCGTTAACGTTGACTAAGTTCTGAGCCAATTTAGCTGGAACTAGTTCGCGTTTATACCTTCCAGTGTGGCACGACACTAAACCAATTACTCCTGTACATAGTTGTGTGAACAGTGCGTGGCAGATTTTATTTGTACAATTACAGGGTCAGCGGAGCATGTAATGCACTGATGGTTGTTAATTATTGACCGCAAAAAAAGTCTTATAATTTCTGCTTAATGAAATTGATTTACACAGTGTTTGTAAGTAATTGTGTTCACGATTAAATTCTCTCATTGAATAGGTTATTAAATTTTGTGTTTTTAGCAATTTATGTGGCAAATTATTAATGAAATCTTATGACATATTTTAAGTGACTAATTCGTCGTCATTACTTAAAAGCAAGTATCGTATAACTGTTTTTTTCCCAAATATTACTAACATTCTTGTTGACCAAACCAAATAAGCTTAGGCTTGTGTTAGGCTCGTGGTTCACGGCACCTAGGCACCTTACGATTCGCGGACCGTACCCTAAACAATTAGGCTATTGACGCTTCAAATTTTTTTCTTTCTTATATTTAAAAAAATCAAAATTAGGCTGTATGTATGTGAGCTGAGAATCAGTAAAAAAAATTATAGAAATAAGTGAATTAAATGTTCCTGGTTGAAATTTGCCAACAATTCTTGTCCAAAGGCAACACAAACGGTAGATAGGCGAATGCTGGCTGCATATAAGTGACGAGAGCTCTCCCGTAGCAAATGGGACGGCCAATTAAACCGATAAGTGGCACCGGGAGGAGACGCACGCCACTTGTCCTGGCCGCGTCCCGGGACGTATTGTCGGCGTCGCGTCCCATGTTCCCGGCGGCGTTTGAATAGCCCCCGCCGTCTGTTGCGCTTGGTGTTTTTAATTTAATTTCAAATCAACTAACCAGTATCACTTACCTTATAGCTGGAACTGGTAAGGCCTGTTGTTAGTTTTAACCGACAGCAGAAAAGGAGGTACAAATCACCTATACATTTTTAATTATTGTGTCCTATTAGCGCTGCGCTGTAGAGTTCACGAAGTAATATTTGTTAACGTTTGAAATTAGTAATCGTGCTTTCATCTTTTATAGCAACTACCCTTGGTATAGCGCTTTTTAACAGAAATTATTTGCGACCAACCGTCTCTATACCAGACTCAGCAATTAGACAATGTTTAAGTTATGTTTACCTCTGGCTATTCCATAAGAGTACTAAGATATCAATAGAGTTTTTTCTTCTACACTTTATGGGAATAGATAAGAAAGTGTAACACGAGAAATTTATATAACAGCTCTATAGAAATTTAGATACAAGAAAACATCTTTACGGCCAATGTGTTTGTCAACAAATTAAAGAACCTCAACTACTTCGTAAAGCCGTAAAAGTCGATTCGCGCAATAAAAAACAAATTGATTTCTAATTTCAAATATATATCTTAAAAGCGATTCGTTGTTACGGTTACAATTTGAATTTAGAATCAGGTGACGTTATAAAGCGTCGTTATTTTAACTTTCACCGTCAGTTCGCCCGCCTCTTCCCACGATGGTGGTTGTATGGTAGGCAACAATTAGACAATTGTCGGCCATTTTAACGATCATCCATAAAATCGGGTTTCAGCCTCTCATTAACCGCATTCCTGTGATACTTCCGCTTTTATAGTTTTACTAATCAACGCTTTGAGATTAATACGGTCCCGTACGTAATGGCGTTGGCTATGTCGAGATTAATTTTATTGGTCCGGGCTTCGGACAATTGGTCGTATAGATAATTGAGTTTCGGATGGGTCGGCCTCTCCTCTGAACTTTCCCGTGTTTACTGTTAGTCCACTTACTTCTTCACTTATCATGTCACTGGTACAAAATTACCAATATTTAGATTATTAAAATGGAATATAACCATTGTGAAAAAAGAATGCTGCGTTACTAAATATATACACACAAGTCGTTACTGATATCATAAAAACCTCTTTTTATTAAACCTTTTCATATCATTCCAAGTGAGTGGTTCCAAGAAGGTTTTAATTTATTTCACGTTTTCATATTTGATAGACAAATTTATTTTTTTATTCAATTCCCTTGCCAGTTGTTTAGATTTGTTCAAGTAAAACTAATAGAAGCCGTTTTAACTTAAAGTAACAGCCTTTATAATTGTCCCACTGCTGGGCACACGCCTTCTCTGTAAAGAGAGTATAAGGCATAGTCCGCCACATGGCCCTAGTGCGGATAGGCAGACACGTGGGTTAGAAAAAAATTCCAGGGCTATTAGGTTTCCTCACGATGTTATCCTTTACGCCAGGCGCGTGGTAAATTTAATGATTTTATGTTGTTTTATGTGCTATAAAATTGCAACAATAAACTTATTGGGGCCGGCTTTGGGGGTCAAACTCGGGTTGCTAGCGTGCTATGCAACTTGAGCCGACCGCCCGGACACTGAGCTGCCACTGCTTTTTTAACTTATTATAAGTAGAATAAAAATAAGTATAAAAACGTACTAGAACCATAGGTTTTCGTTTCTGTATTATTAAGGGGTTAACTATATGTACACTTGAGCCTTTCTATGTTGTCTACTATTATTTTTAGCCTAATAGTTTAGGGTACGGCCTACGAATCGTAACGTCGTTGGTTCGAATCCACCATTCGACTATTGCCGTGAACCATGTCCTTAGTACAAGCTTAAGCTTATTTGGAATGGTTAACTTTCTAGGTTAGCTTTCTTTAAAAAAAAATTTGCAAATATGTGCAAATAATTAAATCAGAAAATTATTATGTAATGTTCATCATCACCAGATGCCGGTCATTCTATATACTATATACTGAACATGATTTTCTTTGACAGACAAAAGCGCATTGGGTAGCAGTTAGTATCAACAGAGTTAAACGATGATCAATGTATTTCTTCCCCCTGCCAATAGATATTATTGGTGTTGGTCCAGGCCAGCAGCACCAATCCAGGCGGAGCGGCGGATCCTGGTCCAGCATATCGGGCAAGACCTCTCCCCGCCGGCGGCAGTAGCGGCTGCGCTGGCGGGGAGATCTAAATGGAAGGCGCTGGTCTCCTTCTGCGAGTCAGTAATGACCCAGAAGGAGACCGCAGAACGGGATCGGGAGAGGGCCGATCCCGTTCGGAGATGGCGCAGGCGGGCCGGTGGGAGACCGGCCCGCAGCCCTGTAGTTCTGGGCTCTCAAGAATAAGACGGTACGGTATGCCGTGCCTGTCGTAGGCGACTAAAAGGGGCCTCGGGTTCACTGGACGACAAAGGTGGGGGCCTTTGTCTTCCGTCAAAGTGGACCCGGGAAGAAGGCGACACCGGCTGGCCCGTGTCGCCTTGCGCTGCGAGGGCACAGGGGAGGGAGTAACCTCCCCGGGACGTGCTCTCCTTGAGCACAGTGCAGAGGGGCTCCGGTGCGTTCCACTGGAGATCCCGGAGCCCCTCGTCATGCACCGAGGAAAGGGCCACCGGGGAGGTTTTAGTGGGTAAGAACCCACATAACCGCCGCCTTCCCCAGAAGGCGGGGTATCTTCTTGAAGATTTCCTCCCCGTGAACAAAAAAAAAAAAAAAAAGGCCAGCAGCACCAATGCTTCCCGAAGTGGCATTTAAAGTTAGTTACTGAACATGTTACACAAGTTAGACTGTCCGCGATCACAAATTCACAGGCTATTCTAAATTTTATGACATTTTTAAGTGTGGTGTAGTTCTGATACTCCTTACTAGACTAACCTATGTGTTAAGGAGATGAATTGCCTCTTTTAATTTTTAACGAGGGAGGGGGGGAGTGTTTAACAAGATGCCCCGCCTTCTGTAGGACGAAGGCGGGGTCATATGGGGTTTTTACTCACTAAAACCCCCTCGGTGGCCCTACCTGCATGGTGAAAGGCTCCGGGATCTCCAGTGGAACGCACTGAAGCACCCTCGCAGTGCAGGGACGACATTGGCCCTCCACCCTTGTCGACCCGTGAACCCGAGGCCCCTTTTAGTCTCTTACGACAACCAGGAGGAGATGAGGTACGTCACCCAGACGTAACGTAGTTGGCAATAATGTTTTAATAAAGATGTCTGTCTGATTTTTATTGGTCTATTTCGATTTTGTTGTCGCGTCTATGTTTCCGAATTACAACGTGGGTTTTATGAAGAGTTGATTGAATGAGTATTTGCTAAGCTAGTGCGATTTCCACCTAACATCAGGTGGGATCGTGGTCAAATATTTGCTACTTACAGTCTATATACACAGTTATTGTTAATTCGACGCAAGATGAACGCATGTAAGTTTCAGTACATCAGTAAATCAGTACTTAAAATAGCAACAAACAAATCCATTGCCGACATCGACATTCGATATCCGACGCCGGGGATCGAACTCTTGCTGTTATCAAACTATGCAACTTGCGACGAGCACTTGCTAAAAAAGTATTAAAAAAACTTGTTCAAACCAGCTTATGTTATAAACAACATGTCTTAATATCGAGGTTAAGAGAATAAATCCTCTTTGCCTACCTCCCAATGGTAAATTAGAGTCAATAAATACACATAAGGTACACTTTTAATTAAAAAAAAAATACGAACGGAAGCAGTCTAATGGGCACGGACGCCATCCATAATAGATAATATCGCGTACATCTGAAGTTTCCATTTGATATTGCTAATTAAAATCGATTATTATCTGACTAATATAAAAATATGTTTTTATCTTTGTTCATCTAAACTATATTAGCCTAAATCTTCTGGTGAATGAGCGTCCGCGTCTTTAATTTCTTTTGATTAGGAATGTGTCGTCATTATTTGATTTTTTTTATAAATAAAAGGGACGGACCGTCTGATGGTCCTTCACAAATTATCATAAGAAGCTTTACATTAAGTTATATTATAGTTATGTTGAGTAATTATATCTCATTATACGAAAATTATTGATTAACGCACACAGTTTATATTTTTATTAAACCAAATTATAACATTACAGCTTATCCAATTCAATGGTATGTTAACTATCACAAATTATCTGAAAAATAAATACAATAACTTATTCAAATGAAATTTCATTATGGTGGAGAGGCGATCTAAGAGGCTATATGGTGACGCAGCTGAAACCAATCTGCTCAGTCTTGAGCACAGGCGTAAGGTAGCTAGCCTTTCGGTTTTCAACAGATTGCATTTTGGAGAGTGTGCTCAGGAACTACATGATCTAATTCCCCCATCCCACCATTGGACTTCTAGACGCACTGCGGGATTTCATCCTTTTGTTGTGAACATCCCTCAAACCCGAACGAAGCGATTTGCTTCGTCTTTCATTCTTCGTACAGCAAAGGACTGGAATAGTTTGCCCGCGTCTGTCTTTCCTTCCGATTACAATGTAGGTATTTTCAAGAGTAGAGTGAATAGGCATTTACTAAGGTAGTGCGCCTTACCATCCAGGCCTGCATTTCCACTTAACATCAGGTGGGATGCTAGTCAAGCACTTGCTTAGAAATTATAAAAAATTACAATATTGTAATTTTTTTTATTTATTTTATATATATATATATATATATATATATCTATATAGGGCTCCGGTGCGTTCCACTGGAGATCCCGGAGCCCCTCACCATGCACCGAGGAAGGGCCACCGGGGAGGTTTTAGTGGGTAAAAACCTCACGTAACCGCCGCCTTCCCCAGAAGGCGGGGTATCTTTCAGAAGATTTCCTCAACGTTAACAGAAAAAAAAAAGAGCCGCCTGGCGGACTACGCCCTAATACTTACTTTTTAATAATAACAATAAACGTGTATTTGCGGGAAATATGGTAACTGACATGATGAATAATTTTTAGTTAGGCACTAGCATATTTCGCCTAACCGGCATGCAAATTTGCGATGAGAAGGCCTGTGCCCAGCAGTGGGACATATCCGAAGGCTCTTACTACGTAAATTTATTGGTAGATCAATTTTTGAACGGTCACAAAATTTTGAGGGTCAATAAGATAAGGCGAAGTGCCCCTTTTCCAATAAAAAAAATATGACACGCATATACGATGAGCATAGAGGATGAGTATCACATATCTTGCTGGTGGTCGGTTAAGTGATTGTTAATAATTGACACGATCATGAAATATAACCGTCATTTTTTGTTTAATTATATGCGCGGGTGTAATTTTTTTTTATAATTGTCTTCTGAATTGATTTATACGCGTTCTCTCCGTACTGTGGGTGGACCTGACCAATTTTATTGTTTCGATCTCTTACCAAGATTTAACGGTACGAAGGTATTATCAGAATTTTGTTCTTAAGCTGCGAGCGAAATTGATTTTAATATTTACTGCATTGTGTAATTTTTAATAATACTCCACTTGATATATGTGATTAATTAACAATTGTATAACCAGTGTATGAACGGTATTTATGAAATTAGATAAACTTACGTAATGGTGTAGTGGTAGCTCAGTATCCGGACAGTCGCCAAGTTGCATAGTACCCTAGCAACCCGAGTTCGATCCCCGGTGCGGGCACAAAATTTGTTTGTGTTGTTTTGTGTTTGTTTCAAGCAATAATTTATCACATGCTCGGTGGTGACGAAAAACATCGAAAGGTACATATCGTAAGAAAAATTCAAAGGTATGTGACGTCTGCTAATACGCACTAGGGCCGCGAAGCGGTCGACGATCTTATACTCTTTCTACTGAGATAGCCTGTGCCCCTTAGATGCTAGGAGCGTTCTCGGGCGCCCTCGGATCGGAATACTTACGCGTAACATAGTAACCCTCGGGGGACCTTTGTGTCGAGTTACTAGCAATAGAGGTTCAGGCTAAGCGACCTAAGAGCTATACCTATACCTCTCAATCCGGTGAAGCAGTCAAGGCCAGCTTCTCAATATGTAAAAAAACATTACATTAAATAGACTGTAGGTTCAACATTTCCTGGAAAACAGTATTCTCGTAAATTTTATTTTTTATATCGTATTAATGATGAGACCCAGTAGTCGTGGAGTATTCGATTCGCATCCGGTCGAACGGATCCGCGGCTCGGAATCAAAATTCGTCTATTTTCCTTAATTAGCGAAAAAAGAAGGAATTTAAATTATTTAATGACGATGATCGCAAAGATATCAGAAATCATAAAATACTATGCGATGATATATTGATGACAGCTTTATTCTTATATGAGTCCGATTCCGTTATATGGTAGCGGATTGGGCAAAATATTGTGATGTTTGAGATCGTTAAATTTCAAAACACATTCGTTATTCTCTGGGATAGCCTGATTTATGCAAGTAAAAAAATACGAAATATTTTTGAACTAAAAAGTTATATCAATTAATAAAATTTTAAATCCTAATTAATAGTAGGCTCTCAGGTCCTTTTAACTAATTTAATTAAAAAATCAGAGATTTTTAATCGACTTCAAAGAGGTGGATTTTCCCAATTCGTCTGTATGGTTTTGTTTTAGGTAAAGCGATTTTGATGATTCTTTTATTAGACAACTGGTGCTTCAGTACCATCGACTTTTGTCCCAGTTATATTTGGTCGAGTTCTGACAATGGATGTCCATTAGAAAACCGTAAAAGTGCGCGACAAATGGACGAATAACTTAAAAACACGTCAACAAATTTCGATGATTCATTTTTTCTCGGAAAGGATCCACTTTTAAGTTAGTTTGTTAAGAATTTGATTAGGTTCTGATTAATTCTATTTTAAAATATTTCTATTCTATTAGAAGTCGGTATTCGTTTTTAAATAAACTTGTCATTAAACCTATTGTTCGGTGTACTACACCAAAGTGTATTACAATGCATTACGCGGAACCGATAAGTAATATAATATTTAATATATAAACAACTTTCACTTGAAATGAGGATCCCCCACACTTATTTTGTCATTTGAATGTTACAATTTAAAAGATACGAAACAGATTCTAATATAACTTTATATCTCCTGTGAAAAGTTATTTAAGTCGAATGCATGTGATTTTTACATAGAAAATGTCAGAAAAGTACGTATTTTCTGGTCATGTTCTTCTACCAGCTCATCATATTACGAGGTATTTTAGTGCGAAATGATATCATTAACAGGATTCTGGAAAAATTTTAATTGTATTACATATCACAGGAGCCATAGAAATTCGTCATTGATTTGAAAATCTTATAGACAATGCTCCCGAAGTGGCACTCAAAGTTAGTTTAGCTTTTTAATGTCTCTTAGATTATCCGTGAAATAGCAACCGACCGAGTCGTGGTTCGGTACTAGCAATAGAGGTTCAGGCTAAGCGACTTAAGAGCTATGCCACCTCTCAATCCGGTGAAGCAGTCAAGGCCAGCCTCTCTGGCCAATCTGTGTAGTTCGTCATAAAAAAAAATGGACAATATTTGTACTAATAGACATAGACAATGTTTTATTGACATCAATATATACAAACACCTTATAAAAAATATAACACGCATTAAAAAAGAAAGATCAATAAATACAATTACCAGAAGAAGCAACGGAAACATAAAACATGCTAACATTGAACACACACACACAACATGTGCTGGGGAAATGATAAAACTTAAGATAAAAGAATAATTTTTTAAATAACTTAGGAAAACTTTCAATTTGTTTCAACTCAACCATGATGCATCAATAAATGTTTTTTACGCTTCAACATTGGCTAGTAAATAAGACTCTACGGCTAACAACGCACGTCGAGTCTAACAATTACGGAGGACGACGCTATTCAAGATATCCGCAGTAACATCGACTCCAAGCTTGTAATCGTTGAATAACGACCTCCGGTACACTGGAAAGGGTCTGCGGGAGTCAACAGCCGAGTGACGATGCACCATTTGGGGCAGGCCTAGTTTTTGCGTCGAGTATGCCGCTTACGTGCGCCGGTATTGTATTACAAATTGTAATATTCGCCTTGTACGGTATTCCGTGATGGACGACTATCGCGTATACAATTCGACAACCGCTAAAGTTTTAGGTGCAATCGTAACTCTGTCTGATTACTACTTCTGACGGGTACAACTTTTATATCAGTATATTATATTCATTCTTCTGTTAAGTTAAACTGGCGGAACACACATCAATACATAGGTAAACAAAAAAATATTTTATGTCTAACCCTGATGTGGTAATTAACATAGGGTGTATGTTAATTACGACATCAGGGTTAGACATAAAATCTTTTTGTGTTTTTTTGTCCAAGCCGAGTTTACCCTCACCAGGGGACCCTTGTGTCGAGTTACTAGCTATAGAGGTTCAGACTAGGCGACCTAAGAGCTATGCCACCTCTCAATTCGGTGCAGCAATCAAGGCCAATCTATGAAATTCGTCATAAAAAAATTCTGTATTTAACTAAAATACCTGCTTAAAATTCTGGTAACCTGGTAACAACATGAATCTTCAGCTCAATCAGCACTTAGAATTGTAACTAATTGGTAACGGCACCGGAGATTCTAGTTAGCTTACTAAAGCGTACCGTGCAATTTTAGGCGAGCCACTGAGTCAGCAAGCTTAAGGTGCGGACTGCAAAATAAACGACTATTTGCGTGAACTATATCCTAGCACGTGCTGTACCAGACCATACTTGGAATGTCGTCAATTGCCCATTTCAACTTGCTCGTTTATCCCGTTTCATATAAAAGAGTAATTGAGTAAATTGCCTGTTTAAAAAATTTAAGCTTATCCAATATTAACAAAACTCGACGTTATTTTAAAATCATTATTGTACTTTACATTACGTTGCTAAGTATACAACTGAAATTACAAAATATAATTAAAAAAAATAAAAACTTGAATTTGTGATTGATAAAATAAGAAGTCAACATGACCAATTAACTTGTCAATGTAATTAAAGGAGAACCCGGTCGGAGGTATCATTAAATCGCTTGGAAAAATTTCATAAAGATACGTGATAGCATTTGTGCCGCGTATTCTGAAATACACTTGTCAATCTCGTAACCCCTAGTGTGGTAGACGACATTTCGATTGTTTCTGCATGAGTCACAAGCTCCCTTTCCTGCCAAAACAAACAGCGCGTGTGTTTTAGTCCCGCTCCGGGAGTAAAAACAGTTGTAAAATATTTGATTTGAAATATTGTTCTAATTAAAAACTTACAAAAAACCTCGATACGGGTTTCATATTTGAGCCGTTTGGGGTAGAAACTTTGGGTCCGTGGGTTCCTAGTGCACATCACCTTTTTATGTGTTAGCTAAGATCTTGGTCGACACATCTGGTGACCAGAGGGCTGGCTTATACCTTGCACAAAGGCTAAGCATTGCCATACAACGTGGCAATGCTACCAGCCTTCTAGGCACGTTGCCAAGCGATGACGGTTTGGCACAGTTATATTTTTTGTAAATATTTTGTAAAATCTTTTAAATTGTAAATATTTCTTTATTACTTAGTATATTTTATAATAATTAGCTATTAGTAAATCACTGTTTCTTTGATTTAAATAAACAATAAATATATAAAAAAAAAATAGAAAGAATCAAAAAAAATTATGTACCGATTTTAACAACTTTAAAAATTAAAAACAAAAAAAATAATATAGACTTATAAAATTAAAGGACGAAACAAAACTTACATGTATTTATTTCATAGTTATGTTATGACTCATCATTATTCAGATATAAAATATATGATTAATGCATATGATTCATATAAAAATTATCTAGTTTTAGTCTAGAGTATTCTGGGAATTTATATTTGATAATAAAAAAGTATGCAAGCACATTTTCTTCTCTGTAGCTTTATCCTGTGACTTTAGTGTAACAGTGATGCTCGTGCAGCTTAATATTTCACTGTCATAATTTTTTCTTAACGCGCCTAAAATAGTATGTCTTCAAAAATTTACCCAATATAGTACAGTATAGTATAGTCGTCTCCGATGGTATGGCCACATATACCGCAGGCCGTCTGACTATGTCGGCAATAGATGCCTAGCCCTCAATGTACAAGGCCCAAGAAACGCTGGCTAGACGTTGTTAAAGCGGACATGTTAATAAACCACCTAACAAACGAGGATGCCGAAGACCGGGCAATGTGGAGGAGACTAAGTAGGACAGCGGAGCCTGGCTGTAGGCCGGGAAAACGCTAGGCAGAAGAAGAGGAAGTACAGTATAGTATAGTCGTCTCCGATGGTATGGCCACATATACCGCAGGCCGTCTGTCGGCAATAGATGCCTAGCCCTCAATGTACAAGGCCCAAGAAACGCTGGCTAGACGTTGTTAAAGCGGACATGTTAATAAACCACCTAACAAACGAGGATGCCGAAGACCAGGCAATGTGGAGGAGACTAAGTAAGACAGCGGACACTGGCTGTAGGCCGGGAAAACGCTAGGCAGAAGAAGAAGAAGTACAGTATAATACAACCCTCCTATAACGCGGTGAGTGCGTACCGCGTTATATGAAAACCGCGCTATAAGAAACTCGGATTTAACCGTACAAACCACGCTAATTCGTAGCACGTTGTATGGAAATCGTCTACCGCGTTGGAAGAGTATCGCGCTATAGGAGGGCTGTCGCAATTTCAGCACCGCGTTAAATGGAAACCGCGTTCTGAGAGTACCGCGTTATAGGAGGGTTGACTGCAAATAGTAGTATGTAGTGTAGTTTGTAATGAGCGCTCTAAATGTAATAGCTTTTTATGTCTCTCTGTTGGGCACAGGCATACTCTGTAAGGAAAGTAAAATGGCAGTCTACCACGCGGCCCGGTGCGAATTGGAATGAAGATTTCACATGTCTTACAAAATTCAAAGATGTAGGCTTCCTTTATTGTCGAGCATGTGGTAAATCGGCACTTAAAATGGGGGCAAACAATTTTAAAACTTTCAAAGTGCTCCAAAGCTCGGTTAATTATCAGTTCGGCGAAGATGTAAAAGCTTCGGGGTTTTTAACGGAAATAGGTCATAAAAAAGTTTTTTGACCGCTGCCATCTGCATTTCCGAAGCGACATGATTTAGATACCTTCAAGAAAGTAGCCCTCAACTTATCTGGTTCTATGTATTTTCAGGAGTCACGGATATTACTTAGGATTATGCGAGTTATTCCACAAGCAAAATTCTTTGAATGATAACTTTTTGAAAAATAATGTCGGATAATACTATACGACTGTGCTGACTCCAAAGTAAAATAAAGCATGTGATTTTTCTGTAAAACTGTATAATTATAAGTTATTATTCCAGTTTAAGACAGACTCTGTTTTTTACTTGTATTACAATTTTCATAATGAAACATTGATAATTTTAAAAGTTACGTCGAAAAAACTATTAGTAGTAGTATTATTTGAAATGGCTGCCCTGCAAAGTTTAAAATTTGTCAGATGCGTCACTATTCTACGACAAAGACGAAATGATTTTATAATTGAACTAGAGTTTTCTTAGAAACACGATGACATAGTACACAAACAAAAGCTAAAAATAAAAGTTAACAAACACGTGCCTACACATTTACAAGTTGCAGTCAAAGTATAGACATCATTATCTATTGTACTCTTGTGCATCCGTAAAGCAATTGGTCTACCCGGACACCGAAGCTCGGTCCTTACGATCGCGTTGCGAACAGTCAAAGCTACACAATAAGCTCTGCGTACGAATGCAACAATTTAAAAGTCGAACGTGAGCTGTTAATTCAATTTTTTTCTTAATTATATTTTTATTGGAGCCGGATTTTACCTTCATTGTAACTTAATACATACCGATTGAAGATAAAGTTATGATAATAATTAATATTTTATTTGCGAATCTCTGTTTTATATTGATATTAATTTTACCGCCTTATTACTATTCTCAATTCGTATCGAATAATTCACTGTATTTAATACGTATACTCTCACGGTTATACTTTAATCAAAAAGGACTAAGATCTGTTATAGCTCAATTTACCGGTAATCATCCTTTTGAAGTCGGATGATTAGTTATCAAAATGTCTATCTATATGTAATATCATGTATCTATGTAATATCTATGTAATATCTATGTAATATCATGTATCTATGTAATATCTATGTAATATCATGTATCTATGTAATATCTATGTAATATCATGTATCTATGTAATATCTATTAGAAATTCATTTCAGTCGTTCGTTTGACATGAAAACATAATTATGACAATTCTAATTTCACCTTCAATTTGATATTAGGTAAATCAATAAGTCAATCAAATAATGATTACACATCCCTAAAATCTTTTTTTTTTTTGTTTACGGGAAGGAAATCTTCAGAAAGATAGCCCGCCTTCTGGGGGGAAGGCGGCGGTTATGTGGGGTTCTTACCCACTAAAACCTCCCCGGTGGCCCTTTCCTCGGTGCATGACGAGGGGCTCCGGGATCTCCAGTGGAACGCACCGGAGCCCCTCTGCACTGTGCTCAAGGAGAGCACGTCCCGGGGGGGGGAGGTTTCTCCCTCCCCCCCTGTGCCCTCGAAGCGCAAGGCGACACGGGCCAGCCGATGTCGCCTTCTTCCCGGGTCCACTTTGGTGGACGACTCAGGCCCCCACCCTTGTCGCCCAGTGAACCTGAGGCCCCTTTTAGTAGCCTTGTACGATAGGCAGGGGATACCGTAGTCTTATTCTTGAGAGCCCAGAACTACAGGGCTGCGGACCGGTCTGCCACCGGCCCCCCTGCGCCATCTCCGAACGGTATCGGCCCTCTCCCGATCCCGTTCTGCGGTCTCCTTCTGGGTCATTACTGACTCGCAGAAGGAGACCAGCACCTTCCATTTAGAACACATCCCTAGAATCTGCGTTAACTTACCATATATTAGTTTAATTAATTCTCAGGTCTACCAATATATTAATTAGTTGTGTAGTGTGCGTTTATCAAATTTATTATCTCAAATTGAGTGTCTTAACGACTTTATTCTTTGAGTTATTGAAATGAATTGCTACACTTTATATTTTACTTAAGATCGACACAACAATTATATATCTATATCCCTTCTTTTATATATGTATATGTAAACACGTACATTTATTTATTTATAAATATTTATGTATATATATATATATAAACACGTACATTAACACATAAATATTTATGTATATATATATATATAAACACGTACATTAACACATAAATATTTATGTATATATATATATAAACACGTGCCTACACATTTACAAGTTGCAGTCAAAGTATAGACATCATTATCTATTGTACTCTTGTGTATCTGTAAAGCAATTGGTCTACCCGGGCACCGAAGCTCGGTCCTTACGATCGCGTTGCGAACAGTTAAAGCTACACAATAAGTGCTGCGTACGAATGCAACAATTTAAAAGTCGAACGTGAGCTGTTAATTCAATTTTTTCTTAATTATATTTTTATTGGAGCCGGATTTTACCTTCATTGTAACTTAATACATACCGATTGAAGATAAAGTTATGATAATAATTAATATTTTATTTGCGAATCTCTGTTTTATATTGATATTAATTTTACCTCCTTATTACTATTCTCAATTCGTATCGAATAATTCACTGTATTTAATACGTATACTCTCACGGTTATACTTTAATCAAAAAGGACTAAGATCTGTTATAGCTCAATTTACCGGTAATCATCCTTTTGAAGTCGGATGATTAGTTATCAAAATGAATATCTATTAGAAATTCATTTCAGTCGTTCGTTTTACATAAAAACACAATTATGACAATTCTAATTTCACCTTCAATTTGATATTAGGTTAATCAATAATTAAAACAAATAATGATTACACATCCCTAGAATCTGCGTTAACTTACCATATATTATTTTAATTAATTCTCAGGTCTACCAATATATTGATTAGTTGCGTAGTGTGCGTTTATCAAATTTATTATCTCAAATTGAGTGTCTTAACGACTTTATTCTTTGAGTTATTGAAATGAATTGCTACACTTTATATTTTACTTAAGATCGACACAACAATTATATATCTATATCCCTTCTTTTATATATATATATATATATATATATATATATATATATATATATATATATATATATATATATATATATATATATATATACCTTCTCCTTCTCTCTCCAATAGTTTTGGTTCAGTGAGACTGAGAGCTGGGATATGATGTATTTATATACCGACAAGCAATTTGGTTGTATTATCGTATTGTACTTCTACGATTTATCCAGTGAGTGACAGAGCTTTACGTGTCAGTGCCAGAGACGTAACACTTCATAAAATGGAAGGCATTTTGCGACAGGTTTGTCACATAAAAAAAATAATATAAATAAATATTTTAGTGGTTAAATTAACACTAAGTGAATTTAAATACACATCAAAATGTCTGTAAAAAAAGTGAGAAATTACAAAAATTTACTTTAGAGAGAGAAAAATAACATAATTTGATAGTTCAAATAACTCTTTTCACGCCATAAAATAAGTCAAAACGTTGAAACGTATTTATAACGAGCTTTTTAACATATTGACTTAGTATCTTAAAACTCATTTGTCCGATAAATGAAATCACTAGATTAATTGCGGGTTTGAAATAATCTGCGGGCAGCCGACCGAAAACTACCGCGAAATCGTTGAGGTTTTCACCTCTGATAATTAATGCCCATAGACATCGAACCATCACTGTACGATGCTATTAAAACGGTTTGAAAAAAAAATCACACATCTATTAAACTGATTAGATTCCTATAGGTAATTTATTGTCAAGCCGAGTAAGCCAGTCTCTGCCCGGCACAATGCCCGCTAGAGTGAGCTGGAAACATGTCCAGAACGAGATGGATATAGTGGGCCTTGCAAGGTGATTTCAGTTGCGTCTACGCAAGCTTATGGTTAGGTTGTTACACTTTATATTTTACTTAAGGTCAACACGAGACTGTCCACTACAAGCTGTCGGCTAGTCCTCAGTTATTTTAGACACATTGACTTAAGAAAAAAAATTGAAAATTAGGTAAAAGATCTGGGGGCCGATCACAGATCCGCTGGATTTGCTGGTCAAGTCCAAGTAATGCTGGGACTCGACATTCCAACCGCCATGACACAAGTCAAGGACAGAGCGGCATGGAGGCAGCCAGTGTTCACATCGGTGAAGGCACTCCAAGATGAACTCGAACTTCAAAAATGAAGAAGAATAAGATATTTATTTATTAAAGAATCCGCTGCACTTAAATAAATATACACAACGCATGTGTAAGTACAAATTTGGGTTATAAAACAATAGAATATTATCATAGTAATTAAAATCTGTATTTGCGCTTTGATCGTCACCAAACTTTACAGGTTTACTCGCCAGGTAAATCTGAAGATTCACTGAAAGTTTAATTGTAATCGGTCCAGCTGTATCGAAACCTATAAGGAACATAGCCACACACTTTCTCTTATATATATTATATATCAACGTTCACCGTACTGATTGCCAACAAAGGGATTCACAATTTGTTCATAAGACTTACTATTAAATTTTCAGTGAAGTAGGCAGATCACGATATCTGCTATGTACTGCCAATGGCCTCAAGAAGATTTTTTTTTTCTTTTCTTATCATATCATTTAGTAAAATTACTATATCGTTTAAGAATAACGAAGGTCAGGACTTTACTCTTAATATTTGAATAGGTAAATAACTGTACGTTCACAATGACACTAAAATCCGGGTCCACTCATAATATGTTTGCTTATCGTCTGCTCACTAAACTTTGTATAGAATCGATAATCAACTGTACATTTATTGATCCAACGTCAAAACATCGTGGTGAAATTTTAATTTTTGTATAAAATGCTGTCAAATCTAATACTCTCATTACTGAACGATTTTATTTACTATAATGACAATACTACTACGAGATCAGATGGTAACATGCTCTTTGCGGATCCTAAGTAATTAATACGTATTGGTTTGGAAAAACTGCTGGGGAAAAATTCGCGGAAAACGTAAAATTGCAACCGTTTTTTTTTAAACGTCATGGCTAATTGGCTTAGAGGTCTCTACATTTTGAGAGTTTTTAGAGGTAGCCTAGCTCTTAGAGTTCTTCAACCTAAACCTATATACGTTATTAATTTAAGGGAACTTCGGATTGAGCGGTCTGTCTATTTGCGATAGCATTCTGATCTCTCAGCGGGATCAGTTGCCTCGGTCCGGTTCTTAGTAATGATAGAACTTAAACTAACTTTATGGCCACTTCCGGAAGCGTTAGCAGTAGGAGAAGAAATGGCAAATGTCTCCAGTAGTTTTGGTTCAGTGAGACTGAGAGCTGGGATATGATGTATTTACATACCGACACGCAATTTGGTTGTATTATCGTATTGTACTTCTACGATTTATCCAGTGAGTGACAGAGCTGTACGTGTCAGTGCCAGAGACGTAACACTTCATAAAATGGAAGGCATTTTGCGACAGGTTTGTCACATAAAAAAAATAATATAAATAAATATTTTAGTGGTTAAATTAACACTAAGTGAATTTAAATACACATCAAAATGTCTGTAAAAAGTGAGAAATTACTAAAATTTACTTTAGAGAGAGAAAATAACATAATTTGATAGTTCAAATAACTCTTTTCACGCCATAAAATAAGTCAAAACGTTGAAACGTATTTATAACGAGCTTTTTAACATATTGACTAAGTATCTTAAAACTCATTTGTCCGATAAATGAAATCACTAGATTAATTGCGGGTTTGAAATAATCTGCGGGCAGCCGACCGAAAACTACCGCGAAATCGTTGAGGTTTTCACCTCTGATAATTAATGCCCATAGACATCGAACCATCACTGTACTATACATACTGCTATTAAAACGGTTTGAAAAAAAATCACACATCTATTAAACTGATTAGATTCCTATAGGTAATTTATTGTCAAGCCGAGTAAGCCAGTCTCTGCCCGGCACAATGCCCGCTAGAGTGAGCTGGAAACATGTCCAGAACGAGATGGATATAGTGGGCCTTGCAAGGTGATTTCAGTTGCGTCTACGCAAGCTTATGGTTAGGTTGTTACGCACACAGGCGCGTTCTTGCGCGCACAATTCGAAACCGCGATGTCGGAAAAATAGTCCGGCATGCCCCCAACACCGATTTCCCAATTTCCCGGAACATCGGAACTATGTAAGTGAATGACAGATATATATGAGGTTTGACATTATTCATACGAGTGTAAAGTTTCAGATACAATAGCAAAACTTTCGCTGTAATGTAACGAGTGGTTAATTGTGAATGAATCGTAAGCTCAATTATATGAAAGTGTACTTTTATATGTTAACTTAGAAAAAACGGTTATCTCGATGTGTTGACATGTGCATTGAATGCGTCTTTAACGGATGTACGGGTACCTTTTTGAAATCTGTGTCTTGTGAGTTTTTTATATTGATTAACTGTGAAGTGTAGCTGCCGTTTAATCGGGTTTGGGCTTGGTGAAAAGGTGAGTATTCTCACTATACGCGCCAATATAATTATAATGCTAATTAGCTAAGAATATAATCAACCCTATATAAAAATGAATTCACCTGTCTTTAAGCGCTCATATATTTATCGTCAATATTAAGTAATATTTTAATATTAAGTTAAACAAATTTAAACACATAGGTTTCTAGCAATAATTAATGATAGTAAACATTTAGAAATAATTGACTTTTATACTGGAATTAAGTAACATAACTTGGACGAATAAGATTTTAGTATATAATGCTCATAGGACCTTCCAGATATGCTGTATTTTGTGGTATAAGTATTATGTCCATCACTTCTGTAATACTGTTTATTTACCGTTGAACCTCGAAGTCAAACTTCATGTGAGATGCGGAAAAATTTGAGTGGTAGTGTAAATTCAACTTGATGGAATGAATTTCTTAGGCAAATATTGGACTTGTAGAGGCAATATTCTTTAATTTCTAACTAAGTATGAAATGTGAAATTAACAAAAATAGACAACAAATGATAGTTATAATGTTCCAAATTTATATTTGGATATTTCGGCTTAAAAACAGTTGATATTTGTAGGTTTGCGAATTAACGAAGGTTAACCAAATATACAGTTATTTTTTTTAAAACTTTCTTTTACTAACATTCTTGTTAAACATTCTAAGCTTATGCTTGTATTAGGATGATTCACGTCAATAGTTGAATGGTAGATTCAACCCATGACCTTACAATTCGCAAACCGTAACCTAAGCCATTTGACTAATCACGCTTCGTATATGATAAAATATGTTCTTCTCTTCGAAAAATTTATAATCATTGATAGTGGCTAAGCTATTCTATTTACAATATGATGGTCAGGGGTTGGATTTCGTGTCGTCTTATATAACAATAAATTGCCGTTGTTTCGGTTTCATTAGTTAAAAAAAATTGCACTAGCTAAGTTTTTGCCTGGTTTATGGCGATGGGCTCACGAAGTGTGATGTACGGGATTTTATAAGCTTGGTAATAAGTGGACAGATTGTCCACTCCGCTATGTATATAATCTTTAGTAGAAATAAACCAGCTAATTTATCAAGTACACTTCACCATTTTAAACTGAGATTGAGCTTTTGGACACATCTTTTGATATGTAAAGAATATAATAAGCTTTCAAGTCCGCTTAACTCTAATGGGGTGGACAGAGACAGCTTTCTCTTCCGATTTCATAAAAGTAATAAGTGAGACTATCGTCATACATTGGGCACTAATTTTAAGCAAATATTTGTTTTGTACTCAAAACTTCGGTTTTTTGTAATCAATAGTCAGCGCTTAGCTGATAGATATAACTCCTAAATTGTAAAATTTTATACTAAGAAAATTAAAACGAAGTAATGTTTATGTAACTATATAATTAAAAATTTCGAAAAACGGTAACTTGTGCCAAAACTTGACTAAACATGTCTCAAACCTGACTGTTGGATCGACATCAAACCAAAAATCTATGGCGGTACTTATTTCATTATCGAATCGGCCTACACACAGGAAGTTATTCAGGGAGAGTTTGGAATTTTTAAAGAATTTGTCGTAAAATTAATTGAAAAAATTTTATGATTGTATATTATTCTGTAAGACCGCTCTTACGCCGTTTACATTTATGGATTGGATGGCGACATTTTTAACGTAGTCCGAGCGCAAGTTTCAAGTATATTTCCACATTTTATAAATAGTGTAGTAGAAATTAATTTTGCAATTATAATTTTAACTTCTAATTAATAATTTAGTAGCTCATCATTGAGTCGTTGTAGTTCAGTGTTCGGGGGGGTTACTGTTGCATGGTACGCTAGATAGCCGAGTTCGATCTCCGGTGCCGGCACAAATAAATTTGTTGTTGCAATTTTATATCCTGATTTAAAACGCGCTCGGCGGTGAAATCATCGTAAGGAAACCTACATGTCCTAGAATTTTTTTCTAAGACATGTGAAAACTGCCAATCCGCACTAGGGCCGCGTTGCGGACTATTCCCTAATACTCTCTTTACAGAGAAGGCCTGTGTCCAGCTCTTAATCTGTGATCACATCGATAAACATTTATTAATTACCGATTAACTTGCAACGAGGATATTTAATGTATTTGGTCATTCTAAAACCCCTATACTCTTTGTTTTTTAACAAATAACAATAAAAAGTCTTTCAATGCAGCCCAACCTTAAGTATACTTTAAATGAATTTACGAGGTAGCTTTTAAAGATATATTTTGGACCAAACTATTATAAACATAATTAAAATTCTGTATAATTTTAGTGATATGTTTCAATTGTAAAAAAGCCTAGTAAGCCAGATGTCACAAGATGTTTTTTTTCAACTTTCAAATATTTGTACATCTATCCATTCCTAAAGAGCAAGAAATTTAGCATATACTGACAACAAGAATTCTAGCATAAGTATATATCAAAAGTTAAAAATGAAGATATAAGTATATAATGAGTATTGTTACCGTAAATTTCTTTTTATAGTTTCGACTAAATTTCTTCGAAGCTACTAGTTAAAAGATTTATAAATTATCTCTTTAACTACGATGCCTAAACTTTTTAGTTAAAAATACTTTATTATTAAAAAAATAGAAGTGGAACAATAAGTTTTTAATTTTATGTTAAACTTAATTTGCTATATATTTAAATTAAAAAATTTCGACTGTCACTAAAAGTAATCATTTCATATCAATATGGCCATTTACAGAAAGGATGAAATTTAAAATTGAGATAAAGCGGAAGTAGTATTATAACTTCCTATGTCAATTTCCTGTATGCTCAATTTAAGTTATTGATCGAAATTTATGTTATAAATAATGTGTTTTATGTCGCAGTGATACAGTTATAAAATTTGTTGTAGAAATAATTTCTATAACTTTAACCTATACTTAGACGTTTGGTTCTTTTGGTCGATTTATTGATCTGAGTTAAATTTTTTAGTAGTTAGTGCAAAAAATTTGTCCCGTGTATGGGGAAATTATATTGAGTGAATTTATCACTTACGTGTTACTTATGTGATTTAGGTTTAATATGAACTTACGATGAAAAGTTTTTTAGATTCAATAGTACTCATTGTCTTGGCAAAATGGGACATGCCTATAATATTCTTCTGCCTACAAACAATTACTTTTCCTTCTCTAATTTTCCTGTAATGGTATAATACGTAGTTAAAGTTAAAGTTACAGCCTTTATATATATAATATATATGTCCCACTGCTGGGCAGAGGCCTTCTCTGTAAAGAGAGTATAAGGGCACAGTCCGCCACACGACCCTAATGCGGATTGGCAGACTTCACATGTCGTAGAAAATTTTCTAAAACATGTAGGTTTCCTCACGATGTTTTCCTTCACCGCCGAGCGCGTGGTTAATCAGCACATAAAATTGCAACAACAAATTTATTGGTGCCGGCACTGGGGATCGAACTCGGGTTGCTGGCGTACTATGCAACTTGAGCCAACCGCCCGGACACTGAGCTACCACGGCTCATAGTCATCATAGTACGTAGTAATACAGGTTAATTGTTAGTCCTAAGACATTATATTCAATTGATAAACGCAATTTGGATAATATTAATGGTTTGTTTTTGTTAGTTGGCAGCTCAAGCAACTCTAGTACAAGGGCTTGTAAAAATTTCAGGTGTTTACAAATGTAAATTGTTTACTGTCGTTACGTAACACGAAATTCGCCCTTAAAACATTTGATTTGAATGATCTAGAAAACCTGTATACTTAAACTCTAAATTATTTACTAGCATACTTAAAGATGTGACGAGAAAAAGTTATGTTAATATTGCAGTGTCATATTTTTAATGAACGATTAATTTAATAAAACATTTTAAATTTGAAGTTACAGTCATTAAGCACTGAAATTGGATTGAGATGCAAGTTGAATATCGTGGTACTGAATAGGGCTCAAATAATCAACGGATTAACACGTTGTTGGTGTTGCGGTTTGCATCCATTAGAAACCAAGTCTCTATGTTACTTGATCAGAGCTTCGTTTACTTTACAAAGACGATTATTTTCATAATTTAATAATATTGAAAATTTAAATTACTAAAGATGTGATCACGCTATATTGCAACTTAACGCGTTGAAGTCTTTTTCATTACTGACGATTTGGCCATTCTACAGCGATGGTTTATTAAAATTGCCTTCGATATTTCATCCAAATATTTTTAAAATCTAGTTTGCTTAGATAATTGTTATTTATATTTAAGCAAACTGGATATTATTTTATATGATGGTGGTATTTGTTACATTTTTTAATAACATGTCGTCTTGTATGTCGGCGCAAAGACGGTATTCGAAACAAGAACAATAAATAAATACCCCATAGTAGGGTACAATAATAATTTTAGTGACATGTTAGTATAACAAAATCAATAATTGACTTTGTCTTTGACTTATTTATGTCTGTGACCATGACACGATCGGGAGTAAGGATTTCTTTCACGCTAAAGTGAACAATAATGAGAAGTAATAGGGATGCGCGACAGAACTCGTAGATCTATAGTTGTGTTTGTGTAGTTGTGTGAAGTTGGTGAAAGTGTTGGACAGTCCTCTGGGCTGACAAGAACACATCATTTGTTGGAGCTGTTATGCTGTGGACTCCGGCCGAGCCACGTAAGTTATTTATTATTGTTTCACAATCACTATTTAAAAATTTTGTTGTCTTGACTTCGCGTATGCTAATACATACACTTGGGTATCCTATATCGTTCTTTTAACTCACCTATTGCGTTGCCGCTCTGAAGCCCTGAAGAACTGGGCACGATTCTTAGATTGTCATTATCTACTGTGAATAATAACTGTAAATTAAATAAATAGTAAATATCGATATACCCACATTCTATTCAATATGCGGTAGTGTAAATAATGATCATGTACCCTCTTTAACAGCTCGCATTTATTCGTTTATTTCGACATACCCTATATAAACCTCGCATACATCTATCTTCCTGTTCTGACATATATTATGTTTTAATATTAATGATTTTAGTAGATAAATCTATAGAGAGTGAAGACCTGATTTTTTTTTTGTATTATTCGAAACAGTCAGATGAGCCTGGAGCCTGGATCCATCAAAATAGAACTGAAATTAAATACGCTCGCACGTCCTTAGTCCTAGCGGGCTTGATAGAGCCAGCTTTTGTTGTCTACTTTACACCACTTATTGGTTGTATATGAGATCTCATCGCCATTACATGTGTCACAAATTTTTATCAAGTGATTTTTTGTTCTGCAATTGGAATTCGAACATAGACCATCTGATCGTAAGTCGAACCGCTTAGCCACTACGTTATATTACTGTTATAGCTGACAATGTAATGAAAGTATATTTACGAGAAAAAACAAAAACCGACTACAAATCGAATCAATCGTTAAACTCTATTATGCGCGGACGTCCTCTTAGTATTTCTGAATTATCGTATAGGAATATTACGAAATAGAATTAATCAGAAACTAACCAAACAGTCATCCAACCCTTGAAGTACATGTTTTACAATAAAAAATGAATCATCAAAATCACATTATGTTTAATATACATTACATACATTATTTGAGTCTCCTTTGTGAGAGACTAGTACCTGTACTAGATTGTACCCGGTCAGACGATTACCAGGCCATCTGCCGTGCGTATTATTTATGTCTAATTAATGTAATTAAATAAATAAAATTAGTTACTTGAAAATCTATAAAATCAGAATGGTGTTTGTATTTTATGTGGTCATTTAGGAATTAGGATATTATATCTGGAAGGTTTTCAGTATCATCGTAATTAATATTTTCTATGATTATGCGTATATTGATTTATTAGTCCATTTGTCGCGTGTATACCATTGTCAGAATTGGACTAAATTTAAATGGGACGGCATGGGAAACACGTGCTTCCAAAAAAAATTATCAAAATCGTTCTATTCAAAAGTTATGAGACAAACATGGAAAAAAGATACAGACGAATTGATATCCTCCTTTTTTGAAGTCGGTTGATAAAAAGTAAACATGTATCAATTTATATTAACCTCCTACAACTTACAGATATCTTTAGTGCCACCGCATATGCAGCAAAGATTATAATAATAATAATAATTCATTTATTCAAAAGTAACCAAGACTCATCACTACTTCAAACAACTACCAAATAACAACCTTAAACTAAATTATAAGATAAAAATATAAAATTATTATTATAACTATTGAATTATAATATAAAATAAAGAAATATAATATTATACTAAAGGCTTAACTATGCTTATGAATACCTTACCCCATGTGAGACGGCGCAGCATCTGTTTACATAAACACAGTCAAGCCTTTGAGCAATCATGCTCAGGATGCTGTTGGAGCTGCTCCACACCCTGCGCACCAGAGATGCACTCCTCTTGCGCATTGTCGCAAAAAAGCATGACATCTTTGCATCCGCGAACATCCCCGATGCACTACAGAAATGGGGCAACCCCAACAGAACCCTGAACGCGTTAGATTTCCTAAAATAGACATGGATATTACGCCAATCCTGTACGTAATGTTATAGAGGTTTCAATACACTTCTCGATTATCGCATGTTACAAAAAGTCGGAACACCTTCTGTGCGAAATGGAACGCAAGGGGGCGGCACGCAATACCCTCACTCTGTATCCTTTTTTTTTATTTCATTTATACTTTCATTAGCAGGAATGCATCTTGCTTTTTGTAAAATATTATGACTCATAAATACAACGAGATTTAAGATAACATTGAACGTTATTTATGAAATCGTAATCTCGTAACATAACACTTGTAATCAATAACACACTACTATGTACGGTGGGAGATTAACTTAAATTACCTTAAATTTGCTATTTCTCCGTAAATGGTATGGCTATAAATAACAATTATGAACTTGTAGATAAGAGTGTTACAAAGCTATGTAGGTTTGTCGAAATACGCTTAGCATTTGGAGCTTAATTACACAGCTTTTTATTATTAAAATAAACATGTAGGCTGTATTATTCTAGTTCAATCAAGGTAGTTAACCTTAGAAATTGTTTATTAATGCCATATCTAATGGAAGCAATTCTGAAGAAACTTGAATTTAATTTTTCTGTTGTAGATGTGTTTGTTTTTTAATATTATAATTGTTTTTTTTTTTTTTAAAAAAAGAAAGCTAGCAATATTTCTTTTTTTTTCAGAAATATTACTAACAATCTTGTTAACCATTCCAACTAAGCTTAAGCTTGTGCTAGGACATGGTTCACGGCAATAGTCTAATGGTGGATTCGAACCATTCAATTCATCGACCTTATATGACTGTTATTAATTTTTTTACCACTATGCTGAATATTGAAGCAAATCTGACTCAATATTGTGCTATTAAGAATCGACTAGATGACGCATATTAAAGACATTTTAAAATAACTTATATTAAATATTTGTACTGTCTTAGTAGTCGAGCTCGCAAGTGTATAGTATAATCTATGGTGAAAAGCGATTTCATTTAACTTGAAGTTTATTTAAACAATATTTTAGGATAATGTCTGAGCGTCAGTAATCTAATGGTTTAGGAAACAATCTACGAAATTAAAGGATAAAAAGGTCATAGTTTCAAATCCACAATAAGAATATTGATAAATATCGTAATTATTATTTTGAAATAATATTATTAAATCATTTACCTTGTACTAAAATAGTTAAAAATAATGTAAATAGTTGTTGGTATTGCTTTTCTTCTAAGTTGTCTTCTCTATTCTTTATTTTTTTGCCAGAACCATGAAGCAATAGTATCATCGAATTTGAGATTTGGCTTTAATGTCACTTAGCCTTTTTTTATGTTCACGCGGGGGAATCTTTTTATAGACCATCCTCCGGTACCCTGGGTGGGCCCGGAAGGGATGTGTGGGACTCGGCCTGGGCAGCCCCTACCCACTAAACCTTCCGCAAATGCCATCAGCCGTTATGAGCGGGGATGCCCCGGATCTGTCAGCGATAGGACACAATGTCACTTAGCCTGAATCTTTATTAGGTAACTAGATAATTGGCCCATTCCGGGAGGGTAACCTTAGCTTGGGTGGATACTTAATTCGCATAAGCATTCCGATCTTAAGTCCGATTTTAAATCGGTAGGTTTAATATTATCCAAGACCAGTGTTTCTTTACGATAACGAGCATCAATGTGGATGATGAAAGAGAATTTAGACGCCAGAACTTCGTAATATAACTTTTTTACTTAGAAATAAATTAAAGCGTTTCTGAGTTCATGGTCTTCCACCTATTAGACCGCCACGCAGACCTTACCATGAGTCTACCAATCTGTACTGAAAAATTTTTAAGGCATGTAGGGTTCCTTGCGATGTTTTCCTTCCCCAAAACTAGCATCTAATTTGCAACAAATAGATTTATTGGTATCGTACCGAGGATCGAACTCGAGTTGCCAGCGTAGTGTACATTACGTAAATATACTTTTGTTTGTATGTTAAAGTTAAACTAGCCTTTATATATGCCCCATTGCTGGGTACAGGCCTTCTCTGTACAGAGAGTATTAGGACATAGTCCACCACGCGGCCCAAGTGTGGATTGGCAGACTTTACATGTTTTAGAAAACATTTTATAAGATATGTAGGTTTCATCACGATGTTTTCCTCAACCACCGAGCACGTGGTAAATCAACACATAAAATTGCAACAACAAATTTATTGGTGCCGGCAACGGGGATCGAACTCGGGTTGCTAGCGTACTATGCAACTTGAACCGCACGGACATTGAGCTACCACGGCTCTGTTGTTTCTGCTTGTCTCGTTTGTATGTAGTAGTGTTATAATTTGTTACTACAGTAATGCGAAGGTTAATTTTTACCGTAGATTTTATTCGATCAGTTTTTGTTTTTCCTTGTAGGTATACTTGTTATAGAAATAAATCCTTTTTGCCCTCTCTGATACTAATTACATGTACATTGTTTCATTTAATACAATCACACGCACACATGCGTGTCAGAATTGTCGGACTTGTTTTATTAATACACACGAATACATCTCTGTGTTTTATTTTTTCTTCTTTACGACCCGACGGACCTTCTTTTGTGTCAGCTTCTACATTTGTTTTGTGGCTTTTTATTGAGTGTTATTATTCCATTGTTAAATGACGTCAGAGAGAATACGAAAATTGATCATCATTTAAAATAAAAATAGTTGCCAGTAATATTCGTGTTCAACTTTAAAAAGTCGTGATAGCTTAGTGGCTAAAAGGTTTCACTTACGATCTAATTTTTAATTTTTTTCTTTGGAATACCATTCATCACTCGGTGTCACGAACCCACTCCGACCAAATCATAGTTCAGGCCATAGACAAAGTGTTGCTATTAAACAGAACTACCCCTCACCGGGGGGACCCTTGTGTCGAGTTACTAGCAACAGAGGTTCAGGCTAAGCGACCTAAGAGCTACGCCACGTCTAAATCCGGTGAAGCAGTCAAGGCCAGCTTCTCTGGCCAATCTGTGTAGTCCGTCATAAAAAAAAATTAAACAGAATGTCGATACATAAATAATATTGTTTATCTAATAATTGAGAAACTAGATTTTATTATAATCGCCACTATTACCAGTTAAATACACTCGTGAGCAAAAATAAAGGGTCGGTTAAGAAAGTTTGAATATCTCGAAGATAAGGACGTAGTTACATAGTAACTTAATAATTTAATTTATTATCATAAAATCAATTTTAAATTTCGCCACATGGAGGCAACACTAAGTACTAAAATTTAAATTGAAATAAAATTTAATGAAAAATATTGTATTATCCAAGTTTACTTAAGATGTCCATTTTCGTATAAGTTTATGTTTTTAATGAAATATAAATAAATTAATAAAACATTTTATTTTATTTTAAAGATATTTAATTGTCTATCATGCACAATTATTAAATTTGAAATGATATTATTAAACCAATTAGCTTATATTGAAATAGTTAAAAATAATGTGAATATTTATTGGTATTGCTATTCTTCTAAGTTGTCTTCTCTATTCTTTATTTTTTTGCCAGAACCATGAAGCAATAGTATCATCGAATTTGAGATGTGGCTTTAATGTCACTTAGACTGAATCTTTATTAGGTAACTAGATAATTGGCCCATTCCGGGAGGGGAACCTTTACTTGGCTAGCGTCTTTATCTACCGAGATATTCAAACTTTCTTAATCGACCCTTTATTTTTGCTCACGACTATTTAAATATAAAAAATAATAGTCCATAATTTAATATTCAATACGTTCACCTTCAAATCACATCGGAGTGGGCTTCAGTAAAATTTATGTCCACTTTCCCTAATCACAAGGCAATTTGATAATATAAGCCGTTTAATATTAAGCATTAGTAATAATGAAATATTTCTATAAAGGATGTTATTAATATACCTGTTATATTATCATGGAGTTCGACCTTTCACCTGCAACTATGTTGCCCGGTCGTTTCCCTATTAAATAATGTTTGGACGTAGTTCCATAGTGACAAGTCGTGTGACTGCGGTTGTTGTATTAAAATATTTGTAGGAGCGATCAAGTCAGTGTTATCAATTAAATTCGTAAATGCCTAGATGCATTAGGTATATAGAAGCTTAGACGGTATTCGAATTTCAAACAATTAAAAGCAATAAACGTGAAGGTACAAAATTAATACTTTCACTCTTGTTTTTTTTTTATTGTGACGAACTACACAGATTAATCAGAAAACTGACTTTTACTGCTACACCGGATTGAGAGGAGGCGTAGCTCTTAGGTTAGCCTGAACCTCTATAACTAGCACGACACAAGGGTCCCCTCGGTGACGGTTAACTTCAGCTTGGACGGTTACTATCTTACGCGTTAGCATTCCGATCCGAGAGTGGTAAACCACGGCTCGGTCGGTTGCTATTTTACGGATAATCGAGTGAATGTGAAGTTTGAGGAAGACTAAATAGGCGTTTTTGAACTTGCGTTAGTTGTGTTTGAACAGTTGTTTGTATGGAGCACCCTCAGGGTCGATAGTTGTATAGTTTAACATGTTGAAGCTCTGCTGTATAAGTTTTTTAAAGAATTGGGCTATTGTCGGTATTAAATTCTTTAAGCAGGCATCTCGACGGTTTTTCGAGACTGCCACCAAACATTCTAACAAACTTCTTGTAAGTGCCGCCACTTATAAGCCTTCCTATACTAAATCCTGTCGCGTCGCCCGAAGGCCGAGACACGTTCTTGACGATCCGGACGACGCGATTACCATTGCACAGGCTAGATCTTTACAAATCTTCAAAGCGTCCATTCGCGACCGTCGGAGGTTGCGAATAATCCTCGCGCGTTACCGCTATTTTATGGGCAGGCCTCACCCCTTAGATGCTAGGAGCGTTGCTGGAGTTTGTTCAGCCACTTCTTCTCCCAGCGCCAACGCTTCCCGAAGTGGCACTCAAAGTTAGTTTAGTTTTCGAATGTCCCTTAGATTATCCGTGAAATAGCAACCGACCGAGTCGTGGTTCGGCCCTCTCGGGCGCCCTCGGATTGGAATGCTTACGCGTAACATAGTAACCGTCCAAGTCGAGGTTACCCCCCACCGGGGGGACCTTTGTGTCGAGTTACTAGCGATAGAGGTTCAGGCTAAGCGACCTAAGAGCTCTGCCACCTCTCAATCCGGTGAAGCAGTCAAGGCCAGCTTCTCTGGCCAATCTGTGTAGTTCGTCTAAGTATAAGTTTTTTATTAATCATCGTTTCTCCAACGTAACTTTAAGGTACATTTAGGGTCCTTATCACTCCTTATTCTTTCTTCTTCTGAGTTATTATTAATAAAAATTGCGCCCGGGATAAGCTTGACGAAAAGCCGACTGCTATAGCCATCGCTCTCTATCTTGCTAGCGTTAAAAAGATGTGAGAGCTTTTTTTTTCCTATAGGTATTAAGTGCAAACTTCATACGCAGCAGGTAACGGGGAATTCCAACATAACCGTAAATCACAAGAACCTTTTGTAAAATAACTAAGTAAAGTCTGTCCTTAAATCATGTTCCAGCATCCTTTCTAAATATATTGCTTTATTGTAGTCGTTACGATGATCGTAAAACATTAATTACACTATACGAAACTACAATAATAACTACAGTTATACTTGTTTAAAATATACAAAAGCATTTGTAGCTGTAGCACAGTGTCTGGGCAGTGCATTGTATACTAGCAGCCCGAGTTTGATCCCGGTGGGGACCAATGATATTGTTTTTTTAATTTTAATCGTTTATTCAGGACAGACTCAACAGTAAATACTGCATGTGTTTTCTAGCTAAATGTTTGAATGGAAGTACAGTGCAGGATAATGCGCATTAGCTTATATATATGCCTATTCACTCAATAGATGTAAACAAGTCTATCAATGTAATTTTCATCAACTTTAAGATGTCTGATAATGTAAAACACATATAAATGACCGACGACATTACAATCATTTTAGAACTTTGCCCTAATATCCTTATCCTTGTCATCAGGATGAAAGTACCCAATTTTTTACGGGTTATGCATATACCAGGGCAATTGCTTGGTGCCTTGCAGCTCGTTTTTTGACGAGTTTGGCAGTGGAAAAATCACGTGAAGTTCTATGAATATATAGGGTGTTTTATAGATTAGGCTTTTCTTCTATGTTTCTACATCGAATGGAGGAAAGAGGTGTGCTGGGATCATAATAAGCAGAAATCAATGATCTTTGCCCACTCCTCTGAGTAATGGGTGTCAATGTTTTTTTTTTATTTAGAAATTTTACATCTCAAACTTATAAATAGTATGTATGAAATGACAGTTTTTATAACTTCTTACTTAATTACACCTAGTTGTAATCGGAGGACTATTATTAAAGAAAATGTTATTATGAAAGATATTACGACCCTTACGTATAACCGAAGGGGAATAGACAGAGACACCTGTTTAGATCTATGATAAATAAGTTTGTTGACCCTTCATAATACTTCGGGTACATTTTTGTTCCCAGCGATTATTGGAAAACCCGTAAAGTTAAATATTTCAATACAATAAACATTTGTTTGATAACAGATAAAAAATATATAATATAATTATACAAATACAAAAAAAAACGTAGATGAAATCTGCAAAATAAATTAATAACAAAAAAAAATTGTGTATCAGAAACAAATACACAGCGCTTAGCAAATCATTGTGGAATTCTGCAACACTGATTTTTCCATCCCTTATTTTCATTCTATCCCTTAGCTGATAGTAGTAGTATAGATAGTAGATTTGCCCCTCTTATATCGAACATATATTAAGTTATATATTTATTTAAAAATTGTATATACATCACAACAATATCGTTGTTATAACATAATCGTTATTTGATAGTAGCTATTTGTGTTGGTAATATTTGTCATAATGCCTCTTTAATACGAGTTTGTTTTAATATTTTAGTTTTAGTATATTCATAATGGTGATTTCAACATATCTAGGCGTCTAAGTTTTATGACATATCCCACTGTCGTGTCATTTGATACACGCGAAATATGATAGGTTAATGAATATTTGATTGGTGCACAAACAACGCCTAATGATATTGTAGGAGAATATTCTAAGTTGTACAAATTAGTTACAATAAAACCATTTGGAAATATAACGTAAACAAGATATAATTTAATTAATAGGAATATTTTCAATTAATATATAACGAATGAGGTTCTTTCAGTTCGTGGGAACTACACAAAAACTGTTGCTAAACTTGAAGATTATTCTTTATTTAATAAGAATGACGATTGTAGTACAATCAATTTATTTATTTATGATATATGCCGAGTGGAAAGCCACTAAGATTTCGCTCGACTGTTGGCCGGTTGGCTGGGCTTTTAGAACCTTTATTGGAATAACCCCAAGGTGTCACGATTCCAGAGAGAGATCTCTATTCAAGGGGATTCTCTATGACTATTTGTTATAAGGGACTTACCACAGGCTTCCTAAAGTGACAATCATTATCTCTTAAGAAATCGAAAGCTGACCGAGCCAATATTCAGTTATTACACCGTGAGGCAGTGAGAGATGAAAATAGAGAAATTTAAAATTTTATTATTTTAATTATTATCTAAATATTATTGTTAATGGAATTTTGTTTATTTAATTAAACTATATTTGATTAATGTATAGACAGTGAAATTAAATGTATTGCCAACATTTGGTTAAAGTTTGTGCGCGGTGTGCGGGCTCACCACCTGTCACGTAGGTCAAAAAGCTTGATGAAAGCTGTCTTTGTTTACCCGGCTACGAAAGGACGCGAGTGCTTATATTATTATTTTGTATCTTGTTCTATAATTGATGCAACAGTTTGTATGTAAATTTATAATTATGTATTCTTGTTAGAGCAAGTGTCCAGGCACTATCGGCCTAGTAGATGAGTGAGGGGTTGCGCTGAAAATCAGTGCTATGGGATTCCATAACAACACGCCGAGCGCCGTCCCGTTTATTTGCGTCACACTAAGTTATTGTTACTTTTATTTTGTAATTTTCTTTTCTGTTCTCTTTTTTTTTCTTTCTTTTATGCGTTTGTTTTGTTTTATTGTGACCAAACAAATAAATAACCTTTATTCTATTCTATTCTATACATTTTATATAAATTAACAATCAAGGGTATCCATTTAAGAAAACTTGTCGACATCTAACAATAAGCACGATGTGGTTCTCCCCCAACATACCATATCCATCAAAGTCAGTAAGAAAAATAAGAATTACCTTTTTGTACCCAACAGCAGGAAGATAAGGAATAGATGAAACAACCGTTGGTAGCGCGTTAGTTTATAACCGCCTCGTCTATGGCAACCGCTGACGGTCCAGTTTTTAGAGGTTCTCGCTTCAGGACCATATATGGTGTGGCCGAGCGGTTTTCTTGCGAGCCAGGCTTGATTGTCGGCTGACGTGAAACGTATTTGTTATGGATGAGATCTTCAATGGCTGGTGTTTTTTATAACTGAAAGCTTCTTCCTGTTGAAAAGGTTTCGTGTCGAATGTTGCACACGTTTTATAATTAAATTAATTTTTTTTTCTATTTAATCAATATTTAAAAAGTATAGTAACCTCCTTGAAAGTTAAATAATGAACAAAAAAAGAAAAAAATCGTTTAAAAATGTCAGCATTTTTAAACTTATTCAAGGTTTGTCTTGACACTAGGTTCTCACACGTTTGTTACATAAAGTTACAAATTTCCCGTGAATACTGTCTACACTTAAAAAATATATATTTATATATCAAAATATATATTTATATATTTTTTAAGTGTAGATTAATTTTATTAACATATATATAATCCCTCTAAACGAAAAAAAACGAAGAATGAAAGACGAAGCGATTTGCTTCGTCTTTCATTCTTCGTACAGCAAAGGACTGGAATAGTTTGCCCGCATCTGTCTTTCCTTCCGATTACAATGTGGGTATTTTCAAGAGTAGAGTGAATAGGCATTTACTAAGTTAGTACGCCTTACCATCCAGGACTGCATTTCCACTTAACATCAGGTGGGATCGTAGTCAAGCACTTGCTTAGAAATTATTAAAAAAAAAAAATCTAAAGAGCCGTGGTAGCTCAGTGTCTGGGCGGTTGTTTCAAGTTCCATAGCACGATAGTACTACAGTAACCTGTGTTGCAATTTTATGTGTTGATTAACCACGCGCTCAGCGGTGAAGTAATAGATCGTGAGGAAACCTACATGTTTTAGAATATTTTCTAAGACATGTGAAGTTTGCCAAAACTAGGGCCGCGTGGCAGATTATGCCCTTATATTCTCTTTACAGAGAATGCCTGCGCCCAACAGTGGGACATATGTTTTATATATATAATGGCAACTTTTAACTTTACTTTCACTAACTTCATTGTTTCACAATTTTGAAGCGTCAATAGCCTAATGGTTTAGGGTACGGCCTGCGAATCGTAAGGTCGTGGGTTAGAATCCACCATTCGACTATTGCCGTGAACCATGTCCTAGCACAAACTTAAGCTTAGTTGGAATGGTTAATAAGATTGTTAGTAATATTTCTGAAAAAAAAAATAAAAGAAATATTGCTAGCTTTCTTTAAAAAAAAATTGTTTAGTTCGGTAATTGATCTCATTGTGATGACCGTAGGAAAATCTTCAAATTCTCAAATTTGATAACATACCTGGTATAACCACTATATTTATATTATGTTTGTTTATAACCACCTAAACACGAAACTGAAAAACGATTAAACCATTTATTTGAAGCATTACTGTCATCATTTAACCACGCGCCAGTCGACTTCATTTACATAACTTGAGCAATTCCTTAACAATGTCTCAAACAACCAAAATGTCAGACGGCTTCCTGCAATTAACATCCGAGAGCCGTTTGATAATCGAAGCTAAATACCGGTCAGTTATTTCGCCTGACGCGTTTCCTCTTACCTGTTAATGCCGCATCACACTGCTTTATCCGTCCCGCACCTCGCAACGTTCCACTAATGGGCTTATTAGAATTACGATTCAGACGTTTCTAATGTGTTGCTGCGAGTAACCAGACGTTGCCAAGGGATTACAGACCGTAAGATGTTTCCAACATATAGCGCTCAAGGAGATTATTGTCTTCAATTGGTATTGAAGTTCCTTGTTGTAATGCAAATCAGGAAGAGTGGTTCTTTATAGATGTTGTTGCGGAGATCCGTATCGTCGGTCTTTATTTTCTGGATAGATAGCGGTCGACGTGATAGCTTGAATTGTTAGCCAACTATACAATCTAGTAATTTATGAAAGAAGATACATATTTTAAAATTCTAATACATTTTCAATTGAGCACATAATAAACATTCTTTTTGTTAACTAAACTGCAAAATTTACAGAAGGGGTCAAATTTTACATTTAAGCTTATGTAAAGCGTGTTTACGAGAACTATTTTGGTATATAAAATCAAGGGATTGACCTCGATCACACCCGATGTTAAGTGGAAATGCAGTCTTGGATAGAAAGACGCACTAGTTTATTGAATACATATTCAACTACTCTTGAAGACAACCCAAAAGGATTGAAATAAAGTGGTGCGTTATGAAGTCCGATGGTTGAAGGAGGTGGGTAATTAGGTCCTGTTGTTCCTGAATACATTTTTTGTTAACGGGGAGGAAATTTTCAAAAAGATACCCCGCCTTCTGTAGGGAAGGCGGCGGTTATGTGGGGTTTTTACCCACTAAAACCTCCTGGTCGCCCTTTTCTAGGTGCATGACGAGGGGCTCCGGTATCTCCAGTGGAACGCACCGGAGCCCCTCTGCATTGTGCTCAAGTAGAGCATGTCCCGGGGGTAGGTTACTCCCTCCCCCCTTGTGCCCTCGCAGTGCAAGGCGACACGGGCCAGCCGATGTCGCTTTCTTCCCGGGTCCACCTTAGGACGACAAAGGCCCCCACCCTTGTCGCCCAGTGAACCCGAGGCCCATTTAGTCGCCTTCTACGGCAGGGAATACCGCAGTCCTATTCCTGAGAGCCCAGAAATACAGGGCATTCCCCAACATGCATTCTGTAGAAAACCGTAAGACTAGCCACCTTACGTCTATGCTCAAGACTGAAACAGCATCAGCATAGACTGAGGAGATTGGATTCGGCAGCTTCACCAATTAGCACCTTGGGCCGCCTTACCACCGATTCTTAAGCGGCGAGATAGCATTACACCTACCCTAAATGGGATAACAGTGAACTACGCTGAACAATGGGGAAGCTATATTTTTTTTATATTAAAATATTTTTCTATTATTTATTCATTCTATACGATTAAGACGTAATTCTTTTGTTTATTATCTAATTTAACATAAAATTACAAAGTAAAATATGCTACACTGTAACTTTAGTAAATTATTATTAGAATGTATGGTGTTAAAAGTTGTAGGTGCGGTCTGCGAAACGCTATGTCGTAGGTTCGAATCCACCATTCGACTATTAACGTGAAACATCTCCTAGCACAAACTTTAAAGCTTGTTATTACAACTTAGGTTAACATTTTAAAACTTATTTCACTTAGAATTTGGCTCACTTGTTGTTAAGTTGTCGCAGCTAGTCAGAGACACCAACAAAATTAATATCAGGAGCGACCTATTTCTAACCGGCTATAATGCTTTAAAACATTGACATATAAACGATCAATTTGAAATAATCTTACTTGTAATTGTTCCGGCACACTTAATAAAACTCTAGTTTATTGATGTTAGACCTTTAGACAAACCCACGTGACCGGTCGTGACTAAGTAAATAAAATGTTTTGTGTATTTATTACATGAGTGGATATTCCTTGTAATGGCTTATAATGGTCCATTGTGTGAGGAACAATAAGGAAAATATAATAATAGTTTTAACTGGCAATAAGTTATATGACTGTGTAATTATTTGCATGTTATGGAAATCTCATATCGCCCACTTCAACGTGACTATGATATACTAAGCGAATAGTGTCTCTGTACTTTAGTACTTTAGCATTGATAACCTAGAACTTAAGCGATATAACTTGAATTCGTCAGGGTTTTGAAGCCTTTGAAGTTGAACCAAGCGGCTTCTACAAATGATTTTCCGATTTCTAGTTTACAGTTGATATGACATTAGAGATTCGCCTACACGTCACTCAGTTTATTTTAACCCTAAGTCCTGGATGATCGAGCATTGCTCGGTATTTTTTTTCGTAAATCATGTTTTTAATAATAATTTTTAGATATGAATTACATAATGATAAAATATAAAAATATTATTCAATTTTACCGACATTATATAAAAAATACTGCTGTAAATCTTATAAACGTAGTTCAAAAAAGCTAAATTACCTACAGATTGTAGGGCTCATCTTATTCTTAGTGATTCCTGGCTTAAACCGAGTGACTGCACCATATTTTTGTTTCAAACTTTGTAACTTATTTCTTCTGTATGTTATCATTGTCTGTAGCAACCATAGGACACACGTATTTGGTAAATAATTTTCTTTGAAATTGATTTCCTTGATCTAACTGCAACCTCAATTACTTACTGTTTGTTGCTGTTGCTGCGGCGAACGACGAGCCACGTCGCAGAAAACGATTCTGAATTACTTGTAACCTATGGATATATATATTATATATTAAGAATTTAATTAAGTCAGGAAAATAAAGTAACACAACTTGTTTAACAATTTTTCGACGATACTATTGTGGTTACATCCTCACTGACTGCATCTTATGGGGTAGGAGAGTACTTGTTGTCCAGAGAAGCATTTCTTTGTAATTCTAGTCTGTGCTTATTACTTTAGTAACAAGCTTGAAATTCAACAAGGTGCTAATACACTAGGGTGTTCGAAATAATAAATAAGGTAGTGCGTACTAAGAAATAATGAGCCTCAATAATAAGTTAATCGACTCTGACGCTGATAGATGGCGCCTAAGTGCGACGCTATTTCTTGCGCTTGGTTTGAACATAACTGTGTACGCAATGTAATATAACTTCAAATAAAATACGTCGAGAGACATGTAGCACGGCATGATATATAGTGTTAATGTGCCCTTACTTTGGGGTAACTGGAAATAACATTTGTTAATTTTTTTTACTTTGGCCCTTGTAACTAAGTTTTTCTTTCGACAGTAAAGGACTTTAAAAGTCCACTTATTAATTTATAACGGTATAAAATATGTATGTAGTTGTAGAACCGATCAGAAACGAAGAAAACATACTTCAATCATATAGCTAAATTGTCTTAGAAAACATAATTTACCAGTTCAAAGATAGTATATCAGTATTTTTGGTGGTTGATTGCTGTAAAAGCTCTCGGGCGTTGCTTACAATGACTTTCTATTATTTAGCTTTTCTGCCGATACCGCAATTCTTCCGGGAGGAAAAAAGCTTAAGCCATTACTAAAGCTTTCTGACACAAGCTTTCAATAATAAAATAATTAAGACGTCAATAGCCGAATGAGTTAGGAAGCGGTCTGTGAAACTTAAAATCATTAGTTCGACGTAAACCATCTGAAGCATCCTAAAGCTTTTTTGGAATTATTAACAAGGTATATTAGTTACACTTATAACAAAATTTGTTGACATATTTTTTTAAAAAGAAATCATTACCTGATTGAATAATTCATTTGGATTACGATCGATTTGACTACATATTTTTTGGCATATATAAGATCTCATAAGTTTATTCCTCTAAAAAAGGGTTTAAAGGATTGTCACCTCATCATCATCAGCCTAAGTCAGACAACTGCTCCTGCTTGAAATAGTCCTTCATCATATCAGGTTATACGCTTTGCGCATCCAGTCACTTTCGGCTATCCTTATGTCTGGAGGGGCCCCACGTCTTAACCTTTTTATTTAAAGACATGGTTAAGACAACCATGTTAAAAGGATGTGAGAGCTCAATTTCAAATTAGTCTACCTCTAGTTTCTGTCTGGGTTGATAACATAGCTGTTTCCTTTATCATTGAGTGGCATATGTATATATTTTTAATGTATCAAGACTTTTTAGTCCTCTGCCATGGACACCAGAGTTATTTTAGCTTGTCTAATTTTGCTCGATGATCTTGCAAGCACTTGTTACTTCGTTTGTTACTTTGTACCACCAACTATTTGTGGGTTAGGGACTTTGTCACTCATACCATTCTTCTTGAATTATTCTTTCCCTTCTCTCTCCTTTTTTATGTAAAAGTCACACCAACAAAGTTTCACCATTACAGTTCAAAAAAATACAAAAAATTATAAGAAAAATAAAGACAAGTGTTACCTCAGTTACAGGTGTAAACTAAAGCCTTAAAATCATAAAAGATGACAACCAGAAATATTATAAAAAACAGAAAAAAGTCCTCCTCGAAATTCGGGATCCCTTGTCATAACTGCCTTGGGTATCCTGGCTTCATCCACCCTCTGCAAATGACGAGCCCATCTCTCTATTTTGTCAATTTGATGTGCCCAGCCACGTGTGGCTGGTAGAGGTAATAAACTGGTAATAACGGCTCCGCAATTAGTTGTCCTCACAAACAGCGCCAAAGATACGTACTAGGATTCGTCTCTCAAATGAAATAAATATGTAAATTTATATTCAGATTGCGGACGTGGTTAACTAACAGTTTAGCATAAAAGTGGGTTACATCACTCGTAAAACACTTACACGCATATATGTAGGTTTGTATATACCTTGCCTTTGCACCGTCCATCACTGACAGACAAACTGAGTGACGTTTTATTTACACGCAGTAGGGAGCCGGTGCAATAATTAATATTACAATGGCGTAATATATGAACTCCTAAGTCTAAGTAATTTCGTGTGAAGCTATTCATGTAATGCCGTGAAGTTGCTTTTCAAATGAGGTGTCAATTTAATGTTAATGATTAAACGGAATTATTATCGTTAATTTGTCAACTAAATGAAACTTTTTTTTTTTGTTGATGGGGGGGGGGGATCTTCAAGAAGATTCCCCGCCTTCTGGGGGGAAGGTGGCGTTATGTGAGGTTCTTACCCACTAAAACCCCCTCGGTGGCCCTTAGGCAGGTAGGCCCGAGGGAGGTTAATCCCACCCCCACTGTGCCCTCGCAGTGCAAGGCGACATGGGCCAACCAATAACGCCTTCTTCCCGGGTCCACTTTGGCGGGTGACAAAGGTCCCCACCCTTGTCGCCTAGTGAATCCGAGGCCCCTTTTAGTCGCCTTCTACGACAGGCGGGGGATACCGTAGTCTTATTTTACGAGCCCAGAACTACAGGGCTGATCTAAATGAAACTTAGCTCAGCTTTTCAAAGTTTGCATAAACTCCAAAAGATTCAAAAATTTAGGGAAAAGTTGAGTGAGACCTTTTCTCGAGTCAATTATATATTGATGATGTCTTTGTTGTCGTTTAAATCAACCTGTCTACCCAGGTTGATTTAAAAAGAATTATCACTTCTTATTTGCTTATATATACCATCATATCATTTTTTACCATCATGTCAGAAGACGCACCCACACACACATACGCACGAACATGCTCACTCACACAGATACACAAATATATAACAATTTCGAGGTTCACAGTTCTATTTTTTGTAAAATACCTATTTTATTTCGAAGTTATTTTTATTCTAAGAAAAAAATTATATAATAACCTATTTTAAAATTAAAACCAGCAGCAACACAATATCATAATAAATTAAGCGCCAATAGCCTAATGGTTTAAGGTACGGACTACGGATCGTAAGGTCGTAGGTTCGAATCCACCATTCGACTATTGACGTGGACCATCTCCTAGCACAAGCTTAAGCACAGTTGGAATGGTTAACAAGAATGTTAGTAATGTTTTCTAAAAAAAAATATTGCTCTTTAAAAAAAATCCTCTCAATAATGTTGCACGAAAATTTGTTTTGGTTTTAAATAAAGATTTTTATTATTATTAAAACATTGGAAAAATAAATGTAATCTAATTGAGAACTGAGGAAGTTGTCCATTAATTAACTTTTTGAAGTCGGTTATAAAAAAAGCTCTACTGCTACAATCACACACACAGAGGTATTGATAAGTCGCGGCGGCGGTAGCGCGCTGACGTCGTGCGATGAGTCGACAGGTGCGCGCATTATAACGATTGAACTATTGTTTCCCACGGCCCGCTGTTGTTGTAGCGGAGATGCTGCCAGTCATATGTTTCTTGTTGCAGCTGCTTAAAAATACAAGTATTGTCTTGGACTTTACTTGCTATTGCTTACTTTACAAGTAAAGTGCGAGAAAGCTTGAAGCGTAGTCAATAGCCTAATGGTTTAGGGTACGGCCTGCGAATCGTAAGGTCGTGGATTCGAATCCACCATTCGACTATTGCCGTGAACCATATCCTAGCACAAGCTTAAGCTTAGTTGGAGTGGGTAACAAGATTGTTAGTAATATTTCTGAAAAAAAAAGAAATATTGCCAGCTTTCTTGTAAGTTGTAGTATATCGGTTTATATCGTTACAACTCGACCCCGTAAACGTTTTTTTGCCATATATATTATTTCTAGTGAAGTAAGCAGTAAGTGGATCTATCATTTAGTATACATGATGATAGCCTATAACACTAATAAACACCAAACATTTTTTTAAAATTCATGGTTCATTATTAATGTTACAAAATTTATATCTCTAGCAATAATTATTACAAAAAAAATAAAACAATATCTTAGCGAAAGTGCTAAAATCTCAAAACGGTCGGTGGTAAAAGGATGAAAATTGAGGGTTGTATGTGTTTTTAATGCCAAATCATAAAAAAGTAATTCAAAAAATAAAAATTACGTGGGTAACACTTATCACTTAGAGATATGAAAAATAAATAGAAGTCGACTCTTTTTTCTTTTTATTTTTAAAAAAGCGCAACCATAGACTTGTGTCCGTACTCTTTTATAAAATACTTTAATTTGTTAACGTCTTATTATACTTAAATGGGGGAAATGTTGTACAATCAGATTAGCAGACCGTCAACGACTTATATCTAAATTGAATGGAAATGCACCACAAAGATTTCTCGGTCGAAGTTTCAAAACTGTAACACGTTTTCTTTGTATTTTATAACTACTATAATTGTTAATTCACAAGACCTTAGAGATTTGTCCGTCGTATCTCAGTCTTTAGTTTATGGTTTTATAGGTGTTATAAAACTTAAAACTCGCGTATCTTTGATTTATTTAATTAATGGACGGAGCTATTAATTAGAACGATTTTATGTTACGAACGTGATTCGGATAGTAAAATGGAAAAAAATATATATATTTGCGCAAGTCATTCGGATACTCGGCATCTCTTTGACACGCTTATTGATTGGGGAATTTGGTTTTCTAAACAGTACGGATGTTTGAATAACAAAATCAACTAATAAAATGTTAACGGAACATTAGTTATTGTAGGTAGGAATATAATTAACACTTCCTTGTAATGTTTGTTGAAAGTGATATGCAAATTATTAGAAAAGATACACGTTTTTGTTACAATATCTAACAAAGTTACCTTTATAAAATTTTATTGGGGAATCCGAATGTATATTGCCGTCGAAGCTTAGAAAACAAACAGTCATCGTTGAAATATTTTAGAATATAATAAAATTACGTTAATGAGATGTTTTAGTTGTGATATTGTAAAATAAAATGACTAAGCTTTCGTCTTCACAATCTTGGAATCGTAGATTCGAATCCCAGGTACCTTAATTCATTTCCGTTTTTAACCGTCTTCAAATATTTACGAGTAAAAATAAAACGACTTCAAATCGAAAAAGAACCAACCACAGAGAATTAATCAGAATCAAACCAAACTCTAAAAAATCAAATCGGTTCACCCAATCAAAAGTAATGAGGTAACAAAAATAATCATACGTACGAATTTGAGAACCTCCTATTTTTGTGAAGTCGGTTGAAAAAGGAGAAAATTCTTAGTATATATATATATATTACGTGTCATAAAATTTACTTTCAATTTTTCAATTAGGTCCCGGTGATATTCCGTTTTTAGCCGATTTCAAAAAAGTTCACAGTGTTTCATGACAATTCACTTACAATATTTAATTTAATACAAGTCCCATATTAATTTTATTGGCGTTGTTGTCTTGGGTTCCTAAGATATGCTAGGAACGAGGAAGCAAGGAAACTCTTAGAACTGTTCGTTCATTGAGATATTGGTAGGTTTATGACGACTAGATAAGACATAGACATAGACATTTATTTATTGGCATCACAATACAAAAACACATCATAGACAGAATTTAACACACATTAAAAAAGAATGAAAAATAGACAAAACACAGTTAAAATTACACGGGCAAATAATACAAAACAAATGATGCCAATATCGGACACCGTCTCAGCATATGCTGTCGCAAGGATGCGACAGCGCTGATTTTCAGCGGTGCCCGGGACTACCTAAAGACCTAAAGACGATAAGTAATCTGTCTCTCTGTAGTAGTGGCATACATAACAGGACATTTTTAAACTTGATTATTACTGCAATGCATGCTTGTGTAATGCTGTTGGTGTATCTTTTTTTATAAATAAATAATCCTTACCGAACTTCGTAATCATATAGACGCCAGAACTTATATAACTTTGATATCATCGGAAATCAAAGAGCTTGTCATTACCGGTAAGACATATGCAGCCTTGTCTATTTATTGTATACAAAATATTTACTTGCTAAATTCATAAGGCACGCACGATCGCACAAGTACAAAAACCTTGAAGAATATTAATTGGAGACAGTTTTACGTTTCGCGTAGTAATATATGCCAATGGTTTAACTGTCATAAAAAATGTTTTCAATCAATGAAATTCCACTTACAATTATCATGTGATATAAGCCGTAAGTTCGTTTGCCATTCCCCCCAAAAAAATTGTCAAACTAAATTTCTCAATTGTTCTTTCGTAACAGTTACAAATTCGATTACTTTCAAAATCGATCTAATTTTTCAACGTCCGTTCGAAACTGGAAACAGTGTTATATAGTTATGAACTGTGATATTGCTCAATTCGAGAGACAAGCGATAAAAATGTAACGATAGCGGGGCACGGTTTGAAACGACAAGCGTCAAAGGAGAGCGTGGGCGCTAAGTGCCGCCGCCTAGTGCCCGGGCTCGGATCTACCGTACAGGCGTAAAAACTATCAATTGTAATGCGATACATCCGATGATTTATAAGTAATGAAATGTGACCGATGACGCCTGGGGAATATAATGACGAATTGATTGTCAGTTGGTGGGGCGATTTGTAGTTATTTATCGTGTTTGTAGAAGAGTGTATCGTTTTGAAGAACTTCAATCATTTTTATAGGTAAGGAAGCAAATGAGATTGATGCTCAACTTTTTCTTTGTATATTCATTCATTCTAACTTAATCTCTGCCCCGCAATGTTTCGGCCTACTACCAGTCTACTACCAGTTTTTGGCATCCTTCTATGTGAGATTGTTATCTATCACGTCTGCTTTCACAACGTCCAGTCGACGTTTATCTATGTTCTTCTATGATGATGTTCGCGTTCTGCGATCGTTATTGTGAGTAATTCCATTGCACGTTACTTGCATCTCCGAGCACTAAGCACGTGCTATCACAAATGGAGACAAATGTACACACTAATGCGTTCACAGATGAACAAGGAAGCCTGCCCGGAGGCAAATTGTGGGATCATTTACAGTGATTACGGTCTCCGCGTCGGCCACCTGTACATAGACAAGGTAATCTAGAGAATTTGCCTGTTATTGAATTATTCTTCCAATCACTGCTCGTAATACGGGACTATGATTTATTTGTTCTTGGAAGAGTTACACTGATCTGCTATCAGCGATTCTCAACTTGTGGTAACCCTCAGGGGTTAATACGAGTCTTGAGGAAAATACTGAGAAGTTGAACAGTTATATATATTTGATATAAAATCCTTGTACTAGCGACGTAGGCAGAAGCCAAATAGTTTGGGGTACGGTCTGCCAATCGTAAGGTCGTAGATTCGAATCTACCATTCGACTATTGCCGTGAACCATGTCCTAGCACAAGCTTAAGCTTAGTAGGAATGGTTAACAAGATTGTTTGTAATATTTTTGAAAAAAAAAAATATTGCAAGCTTTTTTTTTTTAAAAAAATCGTTACTATTCAAAAAACTACATGAGTATAATCTATCTAAGAAATTATGCTAGTAATACAAAATATTATGTGGGGGAGAATGTGTTTTTTTAACACAAAATCACAAATTATTTCAAGTCTATATCGCATAAATACATTGGCCAGTTACCAGCTTACAATTACTATAATCCGTTTCATTTCCTCAATAGACAGCCTTTCACTGCACACACTATATCCTTGCCTACTTGTAAATTAAGAATCAGTTATAAACTTTCATTATATGTAGCTGGATAACGTTACACCTTGCGGTAAAACCGCCACTATGTTACGACCTGTAATAAAGTGTGTTTTACATCTACAATAGAGGTCAAGTTACGTTAGGGCCGAAGCCGGATTACCACAAAAAGATGATCCGTTGATGTGTTGAACATTCTCTGGTTTGTGAGTCAGGTTAAATTGGAAAGTTGATCTATGATGCATACACCTTTATGATAGTTTGCATCTCTCATTAACTTTATGTAATGGTCACTTGATGATCGGGATATCTTTATTTAACTTTTTTTGTGGAAAATTAATAGTCTTTTGTTTACAATCTCTGTAGTGCGACAGCTATGCGTTAGACTTATATATATTTTTTTAAATTACTAAAATTCTTGTTAACTATTGCAACTAAGCTTGAGCTTATACTAGGAGATGGTTCACCCCTGTAGTTCTGGGCTCGTACAAAAAAGCTACGGTAGCTTGCAAGTATCGTCACGTCGGACATCAGGTGGGTCGTGTTGCTTTGCATTGCGAGGGCACAGGGGAGGAGGGATTAACCCGGGACGGGCTCTCCGAGAGAACAGTGCTCCGGCGCGTTCCACTGGAGATCCCGGAGCCCCTTACCATGCTCCTTGAAAAGACTACTGTGGGGGTTTAGTGGGTTAAGTTAACTTTATTTTGTTGAAGATCCCCCCACCCGTCGTCAACAAAAAAGAGATGGTTCACATCAATAGTCGAATGGTGGATTCGAACCGTACGTTTCGCAGACCGTACCTTAAGCCACTAATACAAAAAAAAATTTCGAACAAAAGAAAGAAAATTTCACAATACTGAACGTTCGTAAACTGCTTCAGTAGATGATAACTGTGTCTATTCAATTTACGCCCACCTCGAGACACAAAGAAATAAAAAACAAATTTTATTAAATAGAGAATATTAGAAAACAAAGAGTAGTTGTGTAGTCTCTTTCATACTTCTGTTTTTTTTTAAAAGCCATGCAGCAACGTTTGAAACTATTTACTACGTTTTTTTTTTATTCTTCCATTGGAAGCTCCTACTCTGACGTCATATGGTGGTGGCCAGTTAACAAAATAAAATTCGTAAAAATATTTTAATGTTATGTTAATTTAATTCTCAATGCATAGAGTAAAACATTATTAACCCGCAGAAGGTATACTAATGGGTATCAAGTGTCACGATCTTTAACGTTACGAACCATAGATAAACTATAAGTAAAGTAAATTAATGTATTAGTTATAAAGAAGCATAGTCACAGTCGCATAATTTCCATACCATGAGAAAGAAGTCACACGAAAACTTTTAATGTACGAATATGTTTGGAATATTCGATTGAAATCGTCGATGGAATGGCTCTATCGGGGCCTGCATTGTAGAAAACCAATGTGGCCTTTACTAAACTCGGTCATATCTCATGGATTTATATACATTCCTTCAATTTAAATTGAATAGAATTCTAATAAAACGTCATTCCCCGCTTCAAATGTAACATAATCGACATATTTTATGTTATAATGTTTTTCTCTAGCGCCTACCGTAGTGTTACTGAACCGGGAAACACGTTATACTGTGGGAGCAGTGTTATCGTATCGATTCCGTAACAAATTGATTCGTAATTTTTTAATAAAAAAAAAATCTACTGTCTACGATTGTCAACAAGATTGTGCTGAACGTTCACTTTTTTCACAACATTTATCATCACAAACGTGTTGAATTAAATATACTTGCTTAATTTTTAAATTTATTGCAAACATATAAAAAAATATAAACTTCAAAACGGAATCAGGCATGTTCATTATATTTTTTTGATGGCAAAGCTTTTAGAGTCACTTAGCGTGAAGTTCTATTGGAAGCAATACTGCGCAAAGGCCCCCGAAAGAGGATCTCGGGTAGGGCAGTTAGTCTAACGTTATCTGTTAGCCGAGAGAGCCGAACCTCGGTCGGTAGCTTTTATCGGAAGATTTACTATTTTGCCACGTGCTCGGCCGTGAAGAAAATATCGTGAGAAAACCTAGATATTTATCTAAGGCAGGTAAAGTATCTTTGTAAAGAAGTCCTGTGCCCAACAGTGGGACAAATATAGGCTGTTACTTCACTTTTAATAGTCTATATATCAATGTATATACTAACGTATTCATGTCCTTCAGTAGTCATCTATTTCTAAAGATGATTTCAGTAGTATATAAGTAGATTTTCGATGAATAAAGACAATAATTTCTTCTTTGATTTCTTTCATTCTTCGTACAGCAAAGGACTGGAATAGTTTGCCCGCGTCTGTCTTTCCCTCCGATTAAAATGTTGGTATTTTCAAGAGTAGAGTGAATAGGCATTTACTAGACTCGTGCGCCTTACCATACAGGACTGTATTTCCACTTAACATCATGGGATCGTAGTCAAGGACTTGCTTAGAAAGTATAAAAAAAGTGTTCGTTGTTTCTGTCTACCCCAATTGAGTTAACAGAAATGAGCATTTAACTAGCTATTCTAATCCCACCGTAACTAAATTTGTCATGCCTGCATTGAAATGAAATATTGATGTGAAATATTGGTATAAAAAATTACCTACACCCGGGTCTCAGGTCAAAGATCACTGGAGACATTGAAAAAAAAAATATGTCATCGGCCTTATCTCAACAAGATAAAGATCAGATGACACTTGGGAAAGACGAATGCGACTTTATAATCGATACACCGATATATCGATTTCTGTTCGCTTTCAAAGATCGATGTTAACGGCTTTTAAATTGACAATTGACATTGAAATAATTCGAATCGATTTTCTATCAATTTTATATTTGTTAGTCGGAGTGTTCACTGCACTCTAATCCGTATAAATATTCTGTGATAGTTTAGAAAAAAATCTTCAAACAATTGTTATAATTGTAGGTTTTGTGCAATGAAATAGTCCAATAACTAGTATACTATTGAGACAGCGTAACGTTGTACAAAGAATTATTTTAACGAATACTGTGATAACTGCGCGTCCTCGCCATCTTTGTTACAAAATTAATTATAAGTCAGATTACGAACTAATAAATTTAAGTTATTGTTATGAACAACTAAATTATTAATAATGAATTAAAGATACAATAAGGTTGAGGTAAATCACTAAGATATCATTGGAAGTCGTTATTATGCATAACTATCGCTGGGTGTTATGTGTTGCCAGCTAACAATATTATTAAAGGTTTTTTTTCAGATCAAACTGTTTTTTTAAAGGTTTGTAGAAATAAATTTAATCGAGATCTAATTAAACGAGTTTTACGATTTTTTTTACATTTGTTTAATTATTGATTTATGTAATTAAAAATATGCGATACATAACTATTTACTATATTATTATTTACTTCAATTTATGGGTAAATATTGAGAGTAACAACTATAGTATTTTTGTATCACATATTTAAAAAAATGATGAAGTGGGTTTGCGTCGAGTTTCAAAAACCATTATTTTCAAATCGGTTCATGTTTAAAATATTAAAACCTGTGTTAAAATATCATAGAACTACAGTAGTACAGTATGCGCGTGGTCGCCCCAAGTTATATAGTGCGTTAGCTACCCGAGTTCGATCCCCGGTGCCGGCACTAATGCATTTGTTTGTTGCAAAGTGCCGATTTACCACGTGCTCAGATAACAAGAGAAACATTCGCGCATACACCCTCGCATGCATCTATGCACACAGAACAATATTCACTCCACAAACTCAATCACATAAATTATTAATATTTAGTACCTAAGATAAACTCGGAGTTAGGTACAATATCATATTAATACAGGCTATGTATTAGTCTAGCAGGAGATGTGTACCGAAAATCTAGAAAAGAAAAATGTATTTGAAAAAATAATATTTATGTGATAAATATGTGTGTGTGTGTGTATAAAAAAAAATCATTTCATCGCGAGGAAACCTACTTAGAAGTTCAGGCTAAGCGACGTAAGAGCTATGCCACTTCTCAATCTGGTGAAGCAGTAAAGCCAGCCTCTCTGGCCAACTGTGAAAGAAAATATTTGAAAAATTGTGAAAATATTTTGTTAAAAGTGAAGTTAAGTGTAAGTTAATTAAAACTAGGGCCTCGTGGCGGACCTAGATATATATTTGTAGGTGTAACTCTAATTTTTAACTTTTAAAATACCATTTCATAATTATATTATTTGAATATCTCGACGCTTATAATGTCTTCACTGGTAGTTTCGTAAAAGTGTCATTGATTAAAACTGTCAAAAGTTACTTAATTCACTGTACAAAAGAGATTGGGTACAACTTCATTGACAAAACGGAAGTTGTGTAAATTGATTTACTGTTTACTTGACCACGAACATCTTCCGGCCACTGCTTCTAAACACGTTTTAAGAGAAGGTATATGTATCGAATAGATTGTTAACCGCAACGATAATAATATATCGAGAGTAATTAGAAGTGTATTTACGAGTGAAAACAAAATTAACATCAAATCAAATCATTGATGGCATAAAAATTAAACGCCTAGATGAAGATCTGACGCCTCCCTCTCTAACAAGTACTAATCAAATTTTGTCAGATATCAATCATGAAGTATCGAACTATTCTTAGGTTTCTTGGTACATCTGCAGAACGGATTGAGAAAGGGCATAGCTCTTAGGCCGCTTAGCTTGAACTTCTTTCGAAAGCAATCCATCGCATGAGCCCTCGAATGAGGATCTCAGCTGGTTGCTCTATCGTGTGTCCGATCCTAGGGCGCCCGAGAAGGCCGAGCTACTTCGAGTTCAGTAGCTTTTATCGAAAAACTATTATTGTGACATAGGTAGCGGTAAGCCAGCTAACAAATATATTTAAATGTTACTGCGGGAAGCACTGGCGCTGGGAAGTGGCTGAAGAAATTGCAGCAATACTAAAGTTGTAAAGTCAATAGCCTAATGGTTTAGGATTCGGTCTGTGTAACGTAACTAACCGTCCAAGCCGAGGTTACCCTCACCGGGGGACCCTTGTGTCGAGTTACTAGCAATAGAGGTTCAGGCTAAGCGACCTAAGAGTTATGCCACCTCTCAATCCGGTGAAGCAGTCAAGGCCAGCTTCTCTGGCCAATCTGTGTAGATCGTCATAAAAAAGTAACGTAAGGTTGTAGTTTCGAATCCACCATTCAACCATTGACGTGAACCATCTCCTAGTACGTAAGGTTAGAATGGTAATCAACAGTCTTTTTTAAAAAAGAGGAGTTTTTGAAAAAAAAATTATAAAAAAAAGTAAAACTTCTTAAGCTTCATCTATACATATTTATATATGTATAATATATACACGATTGTTAAAGAAAGAGAAATGCGCGCGCGCCGCACTGTTGTCTCTTGCTAGCGTGAAACAGACAATAGGCTTGCACTGTTTCTTAGATATACGAAATGTAACTGCCTCTCAATTTCCAATCGCCTCTCCTATCACACTTTACGTAACGCCTTCACCAGCTTCCTCACCAAGGGAAGCGTGTGTAAAAGTTTTAGTTCAAAAAACGTCGCAATACAGAAATATTTTAAAGCACAAAGTGTATATGTCTTTATATTTTTTTAATACAACGCCCGTAGCGCTCGTTAGTTAGCGATAATATTTAAACGAAACATCGGACGGAAGCTTGTAGGGATTAACGGGTATAAAACATAAGGCGACACGCGTTTGACACAATAATTCGGCCCCACATCGGTTTATCGAGTCAGACCGTGAGACAAGTCGACCGTAACTTAAGAAAACCGTCATATGTCGTCTCAATTCTCTCGTTAAATAGTCACAATCGTGATATTATTAACACGGTTCTCATAGAACGTAGACGAAACTTGGCAAATTAATTACTTCCTTTCGCTATTCTTATAAATTAACATGTTTTAATGTTTCCCTTATACAGGTTTTAAAGAAAAATAAAAACAAGTTTTGTATTAGTTTCACATACAAGACGGGAAGTGTTTGCGTATAGATTTATTGATGCCCTTTCTATGTTATTTACGTAACGTGATTTCACGACAGATACCTTCGCATAAACGATACTCGTTTTAGAGCATTGTTAACATATAAACTACGATCAGCCAGGTCTCTACAGTTTCACCGGGTTTTCTAAGAGGTGGAACAGCTCTTAGGTCGCTTAGCCTGAACCAATTTCGAGAGCACCTGGGCTTGGGCGGTAGCTGTTATCGCAAAACAAATTTTTGCACTTTTAATTTCACATTCCCTAATTCTACGTTTCGTAGGCGTATCAGGCTATTAACGCTATATCATGAGAACTGCAAATGATATATACGTAATGCAAGTTGCGTGCACCGACATACCGCACCTGTCTAGTTAACAATTATATTGTATAGAACTATTTTTATCTTCATACCCCGCGGTGCGGTCTTTGTTCCTTTTTTATGCTTATTGCTTCATATCCGCGAATTCGTGGATATTTTATTGTTCTTGCGGACAATCCAGTTTGTAAGTAATTTAAAAACTTTACTCGAATCATTGTTGGATATTATAGACATATATATAGACATAGACAAAGACAAAGACACAGACACAGACATAGACATTTATTTATTGGCATCACAATCCAAAAACACATCACAGGCAGAATATAACACACATTCAAAATAATGAAAAATAGACAAAACACAGTGTGTGGGTATGTTCCATATAAGCCCAGAAACGGCTGGACCGATTTCAATGAAACTTTCAGGGAATCTTCAGATTGATCTGGCGAGTAATCCCGTAAAGTTTGGTGCATTCCTTCATTTTGAACTGTTAAATACAGCTTTTATTTACTATGATGATATTCTATTGTTTTATAACGTAAATTTATATACATCTGCGTTGTGTATATTTATGTCATTATGAACCATATTGAAGTACAATGGAGTATATTGAAGTATAATAAATTCCTAAATGATAAGAATGACATTGTATTTACTGATATGTGCGTGGGTGTACATTTTAATTGATCTCCCCCCGCTCGAGAAGAGAATGAATCCGGAGATAAATGAATAATTTTAATATATTTAATGATGTAAATTTATTGTTTAAATAAAATAAAGCAAAAACTAGGCCGTCGAAGCGGGCTGGGTACGCAAGATTCTTATAAAATTCAGTACCAAAAGCTTCTCTGAACAATTGCAGTGCATTTAACATTCAATATTGCAAATGCACAGACCAAAAAATAAATCGATTCAATCCATTAATTTCAATGATACAACACAAAATGTAACACAAAAACATAATTACTTGCCGATGTTAGTTTGAATAAATCTTTTATTCTGTCCTTACCTTGAACACGGACAACTTTATCGGCGGACAATGAACAAAAATTAGGTGGTAATCATAATAATGGAACTGACGTGTATTGTATGTTATTTGCGTGTTAGTTGGTGCGTCAATAGTCTAATGGTTTATGGTACGTTCCACTGATATATTATTCCATTGTTACATTGACGAAATATCTTTTGGAATGGATAAAAATATATTTGTAAACTTAATAATAATAATAATAAACCATTTATTCGAACCAGCACACAGAAATAGACAAATAGGAAACAAGAAGAACTTATCTACTTCTTCTTCTGCCTAACGTTTTCCCGGCCTACAGCCAGGGTCCGCTTTCATACTTAGTCTCAACTTAAGCGGTAACAGCGACCTAAGAGCGTTACGCGTAAGCATTCCGATCCGAGGGCGCCCGAGAGGGATGAATCACGACTATTTCACGGATAATCTAAGGGACATTCAAAAACTAAACAAACTTTGAGTACCACTTTGAGAAGAGTTGACGCTGAGAGAAATGGCCGAAGAAACTCCAGCAGACAAAAGCAATGTTGCTTGTATGTGTATATATATATATATTTTAACATCGTTCCCCAACGTTTGGCACCTTAGGGACCTTTCCATTCCTTATTTCTTGCATTCCTCCTTTCCACTCTTCTTATTCCAGTATACTCTCCTGTTCTTTACATTTCTTACTATTACTTTCTACATTTCTACGCTACATATCTCCTTACTCTACTTTTTACATTTTTCACTCTACTACATTTTACAATCTCTTACTCTACATTAACATTTTGCTCTTTTTTCCATTTTATTTTACATGTCTTGCTTATCTTCTATTTATTAACATTTTGTTTATCCTATTTTCCGTTGACCATTGGTGTATTTCTCTAAAAAAATTTCGCAAAAAAATCTTCTGGACCGAATCAACGCCTGCGATATGCTGCTGGAACGGAACGAACTCGACCCATTCTTGAAGCGGATGGTGACTGGCGACGAAAAATGGATCACATACGACAATATCAAGCGAAAACGATTTGCCTTTAACGAAGGAAAACTTTAAAATAGCGCGAATTTCGGCGTTAGTGAACTCCATGTTTACACGTCTATAACTGTTGAACGCAATATCCAAACTAATTATGCATAGCGTCGTTTTGTAGGTTATGTCAAGACCTTTCAAATTATGTATAGTATTGCTAGATACGAGCTCTGTAGCGCTTTGTACATAGCCGCGAAATTCAAAAGACAAAAAGGCGGAAGGGAGATATTTGACAACCTATTATGTGGATCGCAGAGGCACGACGGGTTCTCTTTGCACTTAAACCTATGTAAGTATTCCGAAAACCCGCCGTGTCCTGTGATCACTTGGACCAATACATGATTTGTGTACATTAGCATTTGCTCTAAATGACCACAATGGAAATGTTCAATGTTTTTTGTCTCATTAATTAACTTTCAATATAAGCCGCACCTTTTAATTTATTTCAGCTTAAAACCGTTTGGCATACATTCTCAATGCGCACGGCTCTAGCTGCACATTAATAAATGCTTATAAAGCCTTTCTTGTACGACTGTGAGTTTGCGCCTTCACTGTTCATTGTCAAATCGATCAAACGTTGAACGGTGAGCGTTCGGACACAAGGCAACCGGGATTAAACGGATTAGTATCAATCAATATCACAAATTGGTTGTTGCATCACCGCTACCAGCATACGGAATTAAGACCTTGTTTTGTATAAGAAACTAAGCCGACACTTTCTTTCGATTGTTAATTGGCGATCGTTGGTACTTTGACTCGGTGTGTCGGTTATTGTGAAATAAAAGATTATAACGTTTAAGTGCTTCCCGATTTCGTTGTTATTCGTGTTGTACTTTTTTTACCGTTCATAAAAGCAATGTTTATTTTTAATATATGGACAGATACATTTATTGTACCAAAATATATGCACAGAGGGAAACTTAATACATAAAGCATTTTTTTCCAGCTTACCTTTGATTGTTTTGATTTGAAGAGCAGTATAGGGTAGTTTAATAATCCGAACAATAATAACATACTTGATTTTATGGTTTATTTATTCGAATTTACTTTGTTTTTTTTTAAGAAAGCTAGCAATATTTCTTTTTTTTAGAATTAATACTAACAATCTTGTTAACCATTCCAACTAAGCTTAAGCTTGTGCTAGGACATGGTTCACGGCAATAGTCGAATGGTGGATTCGAACCCACGATCTTACGATTCGCAGGCCGTACCCTAAACCATTAGGCTATTATTAAGGTACGTGGTAGGCTGGAAAAGATCATCAGCGCCGTAGTTCTGGTATCGTAGAATAAGGCTACGGTATCCCCTTCCTGTCGTGGAAAGCGACTAAAACGCCTCGGGTTCACGGTGCGACAAGGGCGGGGACTTTTGTCGTCCGTTACGATTTAAAAGGCGACATCGGCTGGCCCGGTTCGCCTTGCACTGCGAGGACGCCAGCGGAGTGATTAACCTCACCCGGGATATGCTCTCCGTGCGTAATGCAGAAGGGCTCCAGTGCGTTCCACTAGAGTTCCTGGAGCCCCTCACCATACACCGAGGAAGGGCCTTCAGGGGTTTTAGTAGATTAGGCTGGGTATTGAAGATTTCCAATTTTCTCCATTACCAAAGGCTGTAGACCATCATGACAATTTACATAGACATTATCATACATATTTCGGTAACGCGAGCCTATAACATTTGTCCCTACCACAAAGTGCTGAACGGTGCTAAGCAGTTTTTCTCTTAAAAAATCCGACATTAAAAAGGCGCTCAACGCGTCTATAACCGAAAGTTACAGTTGATTTTCGTCGTGAAAGTTACAGTTGCTGGAGCCATCGTATATGAACTCATTATCTAATAATATTTGAATATCATTCAACTATTGACGTGAACCATCTCCTTTTTTTTTGTTAACGGGGAGGAAATCTTCAAAAGATACCCCGCCTTCTGGGGGGAAGGCGGCAGTTATGTGGGGTTTTTACCCACTAAAACCTCGAGGTTACTCCCTCCCCCCTGTGCCCTCGCAGTGCAAGGCTACACGGGCCAGCCGATGTCGCCTTCTTCCCGGGTCCACCTTAGCGGACGACAAAGGCCCCCGCCCTTGTCGCCCAGTGAACCCGAGGCTCCTTTAGTCGCCTTCTACGTCAGTGAACCATCCCCTATCACAAGCTTAAGCTTAGTTGGAATGGTTAACAAGAATGTTGGTTATTTTTATGAAAAAAAAATGATATACTATCTATGTATAAAATTCAAAAGCGGTTTATAAAAGTGAAAAACAATCGTGCTTGTCGAGATATATATTTTTCAATAACCAGCTCTAGGATTTCGCGTAATACTCGTATTTTTTTTAAGTATTTCTTGAAATTTTGTCGTAATGACCTTTGCTTTAAAAAAAATATTTTTAAGTACACATCAATAAAAAGCCTTTTTTGTTATTAAAATACGAGTTATACATGTGTGAAGTTGTTTTAAATTGAATATTTTAGTGTTATTATTTGAGTGTTTTGAATTTATTATCGTAATTAAATATTGTAGTACATGTTGTAATGTTGATTTAAATTACTAACTTGTGGACCCGTTCACGACATTTAAATCAACAATCATTTTAAAAACAGCTTTTGAAAAAAATTAAAAAAATTGCCCCAATCTTGTTGTTATCTCAGACCAAGAAGGATTATTAGTCATTGACTCAGCAGGATAAGTATTAAAATAGTTACCCACACATCCCTCCGGGCCCACCCAGGGTACCGGAGGATGGTTAATAACTCGATTCCCCGCGTTAACAAAAAAAAAAAAAAAAACTAAAAGGTCAATATTAATTTAAAATAAAGGATATCCTGAATTAGCACAATATATATGACACAGTTTTTGCTCCAAAAATAATATTAGATAGCTTAATCCATACCTACTTCAAATGTGTTAAAATATGGACCAATCTCATTATATGTATGTATATATGTATATATATTTAAAAATGGGATCACGTTCAAGCAATTGCTTAGAAAGTATGAAAAAATATATATATTATATATATACCGCAACAGTCAAAAGGAGTTTTCATGACAATTGATTATAAATGACGTCGGTTTTGTATACCATAGCACGAGCGAGATCACCGCGCTATCCCGGTCATGCAGCACATGTCAGAAGGACGTTAAAATATTTATATTTGAGAGCGTAATCTTAACCATTAGAAACCAGTTTAATCACAATGCAATTCATGGAATTAATGAGAATATCTGCGAGTTAGCAATATTTTGATATAACTAGATATAACCGCTGAAAATCAGCGCTGTCGCATCCTTGTGACAGCATATGCTGAGACGGTGTCCGATATTGGCATCATATGTTTTGTATTATTTGTCCGTGTAACTTTAACTGTGTTTTGTCTATTTTTCATTCTTTTTTAATGTGTGTTATATTCAGTTTGTGATGTGTTTTTGTATTGTGATGCCAATAAATAAATGTCTATGTCTAAATGTCTATATACATATTTTATTTGATTTTTTTTATGACGAACGACACAGATTGGCCAGAGAGGCTGGCCTTGACTGCTTCACCGGATTGAGAGTTGGCACAGCTCTTAGGTCGCTTAGCCTGAACCTCTATTGCTAGTAACTCGACACAAGGGTCCGGTGAGGGGTAACCTCGGCTTGGACGGTTACTATGTTACGCGTAAGCATACCGATCCGAGGGTGCCCGAGACGGCCGAACTACGACTCAGTCGGTTGCTATTTCACGGATAATCTAACGGACATTCAAAAGCTAAACTAACTTTGCGGTGATTTTTTTTATTTGATAGCATCATAATTTATATATATAAGAGAATGTGTGTGTGTTTGTTCGGTATAGGCTCCGAAACGGCTGGACCGATTTCAATGAAGCTTTCAGGGATTCTTCAGATTCACCTGACGAGTAATCGTGTAGTAAATTTTGGAGACGATCGAGAACACTTCTCTTTTTGAACTGTCAAATATCGGAGCACTTCTCGTGTCGTCTTCGTTGTGTATATTTATTTTCATCCGGTCGAGAAGAGAATGAATACGGAGATAAATGAATCGTTTAATATATTGTGAGAGTTCAATTAAATATTTTATGATGTAAGTTTATTGTTTAAATAAAATAAAGCAAAATCTAGCCCGGCGAAGCGGGCTGGGTACGCTAATATACAAATAAATCAAAATATAACACACATTAAAAAAAGAAAAAAAATAGAACATGATGCCAACACACCGTCGCAGCATGTGCTGTCGCAAGGATTCGACATCGCTGATTTTCAGCGATACCCAGTCCTCCTCAATGTCGTGCGCGACAATACTACCTTTATATGGCATGTACACAGTCTAATAATAAATATATACAATAAATATATATGATTTATCACCAAACCTAAACAATTTCTCTTAACCTTAAACTCGAGTTATTTAACCATTGCCAATTTATAAATCCTATACCTTCCGAATGTTTATGTTTGTAAGAAACCCTTGGCATGTAGCTTTCTGCACTCCCTCTTTTTAAAATACAAGCGTAGGAAACTTAACTCTCTTCCCACCGCGCATTTTTTAAGAAGGGGTACAATGTTTCTTCTCGTAATAAATGATGATGATTTTCAACATATTTCAAAATTACAATTTTTCAGATTTGTGGTATACATCGCCTTACTAGACTAAACCTTTTTTTTTTTTTTACGGGGAGGAAATCTTCAGAAAGATACCCCGCCTTCTGGGGGGAAGGCGGCGGTTATGTGGGGTTCTTACCCACTAAAACCTCCCCGGTGGCCCTTTCCTCGGTGCATGACGAGGGGCTCCGGGATCTCCAGTGGAACGCACCGGAGCCCCTCTGCACTGTGCTCAAGGAGAGCACGTCCCGGGGGGGGAGGTTACTCCCTCCCCCCCTGTGCCCTCGCAGCGCAAGGCGACACGGGCCAGCCGATGTCGCCTTCTTCCCGGGTCCACTTTGCTGGACGACTCAGGCCCCCACCCTTGTCGCCCAGTGAACCCGAGGCCCCTTTTAGTCGCCTTATACGACAGGCAGGGGATACCGTAGTCTTATTCTTGAGAGCCCAGAACTACAGGGCTGTACTAGACTAAACCTACTCTGTCTAGGGAGATACTGTACCTTACTCCAACTTAAATGGTTAAGATCAAGTGAGCCGTAAGTTCGTTTGCCCCTTTTCTTATAAGAAAAAAGTTGCCAACAACTTTCAAAGTGAATTAATGGGCAAATAAAATTCGTTGTTCAAATTAAATCGGAACAAAGCCCATCGATCTTAACGACCACCAACCCGGAGCATGTTCCTCTATTAAATTCTTAGACAGACTCTTAAATTTATTACGACCATTCGTATTGTTTCAATTAGATATACCGAATTAAACTCAATACGGCGACGCCCAAATTGCTATATCGTCGTGTCATAATTTAAAATGCCTTTCTATTGTATAGATCGTTATTTATTATAAAATATCAATAAACACAAAATACTCCCTAAAGCGATCGACGCAGATGCAAGAGGCACGCCTATATTATGTTACGGGGACCATCATTTTAGATTCGATTCCCATTCTTTTAATATAACATAACTGTATATGAGACACGTTTTCTTTTAACAGCGTGTTACTAATAGATTATCTTATTATAGATATCAAAGTATTACTACAATTTAGCCGTGGTAGCTCTACGCTGTCTAGTACGCTAGCAACCCGAATTCGATCCCCGGTACCAGCACCAATAAATATGTTGTTGCAATTTTATGTGCTGATTTACCAAGCGCTCAGCGGTGAAGGAAAACATCGTGAGGAAACCTACACATCTTAGAAAATTTTTCTACGACATGTGAAGTCTATGCCCTCATACTATTTTTACAGAGAAGGCCTATGCCCAGCAGTGGGACATATATAAAGGCTGTAACTTTAATTTTAACTACAATTTAGGAGTGATTTCTTTATGCTCGACCATGATCCTGATGTTAAGTCGAAATGCAGTCCTGGCGCACTGGCTTCGTAAACGCTTATTCAATCTATTTTAAAACACCCACATTGTAGATATATAGATAGATAGATACATCCTTTATTGCACCAAAATAAATGTACAAATGAGAACTTATTGCTATATAGTATTTTCTACCAGCTAACTTTTAGTGGTTGAGTAATAGCAGGCTAAGGATAATGCCGCTAAAACCAGCGTAGTGTATAGATAAATAAATTTCACTTATATATACATATATATATACTACAATATAAATATAATAATAAACATATACATAGAATACATTAACGAAAATATATTTACCAGTTTGTAATTTTTCATTGTTTGAGCAGAAAGTATTAGATACACGCGATTTAAACACAAACGAAGCCTCTCTAATCTCAATCGGCAAATTATTCCATAGTTTTATAGTTGTACAGGTAAAAGAATTGCCATAAAAATTCGTGTGACATTCGGGGAACGTTAGAAATTTGTTATAGAAGATTCGAGGTTCGCGATCGAATGTAATCGGAGGGAAAGACAGACGCGGGTGAACTATTCCAGTCCTTTGCTGTACGGAAAAAAAGACGAAAGTAAATACGTACCCAACGTATGGGTTTGAGAGATGCTCACAACAAGAGGATGAAATCCAGCAGTGTTTCTTGAAGTCCGATAGTAAGACGGGGATGGATTCCTAGAACAAATGTAGAAAATTATAGAGAATATAGACCAGAACTTCGTAATTTTACTATGTGTAAAATACGTTTTTTTACTGGTAAATATATCCTATAAAAATTCCTAACGGTGTTAAATATTACACACACGACGAGGCCATAATGATGATTAGCTAATCGATGTATATTGTAAAAGTAATTACACTCGGATTGTTCTTAGATCGTATAGGTGCGCGGCCGTTTGCAAAATTACGGCTTTAACACCGTAAGCTATTAGAAAATACCTGTTTTGATACATTAGTGTGACGCCCATGGGAGCAATTTTATCGAAAGTATATAAATAACCGATATTATACCGCTTTGATTTACTTTAATAACAGCGTGTGATTGACACCACTTGTATGTTGTAGCTATAAAATTAAGAAACGTTTCCTATGATCGCTTCAGAATCGTTTTTTTGTATCACACATAACTCGTCCATATATTAATTACTGTTGTGTTATTCATTAAATGGATTACTTTCACAAACGATACAAAGTAATATTTTAATTGATGGTGTGCGTAAAAAGATTCATTCAATTACATTACAGCTTCTTATTACTGTAAATCTATATATAAAAGAGAAAGTGTGTGAGTATGTTCCATATACGCTTCGAAACGGCTGGACCGATTTCAATGAAACTTTCAGGGAATCTTTAGATTGATCTGGCGAATAATCCTGTAAAGTTTCGAGACGATCGGAGCACTCCTCTTTTTGAACTGTCAATCACGCCATACGTCCTACTTTTATTTCTGACGTTAACTTGAGCCCGATATGTTTTGTATAAATGATAAAAATGTTAATGTATTTTCTAATATGAACAAGTATGAAGGTAATAATCTTCACTCGCTCGAGAATAGAATGAAAAGGGGGCGAAATTAATAATTTAATATATTGTGAGAGTTTAATTAAATATTTTATGATGTAAGTTTCCTCCTCCTTCTCCTCCTTGCGTCGTTTTCCTCATTGCTGGGGGTCGTGACCTCCACGAATTATGTGGCGGACGATCGCTTTCCACCTGTTGCGGTCTTTGGCGGTGTGAAATGCCTCGTGGACTCTCCTGTTGGTGTTGGTGCTAATTTGATCTGTCCAACGCATAGGGCTCCTCCCTCTTGGTCGTTTTCCCTGTACTTTGCCTGTGACCAGGAATGTTTCCAAGGTTATGCGACCGAAGAATTCGAAAACCCTACGGAGACAGACTATTGACAATTTGACAGTGACACCCACTTCCCGGAGAATTGACGCATTTGTGCGGTGGGCTGTCCAAGGTACTCGCAACATTCTCCTACAGCACCACATCTCAAATGCGTCAATACAAGATCTAATTTGAATGTAAGTTTATTGTTTAAATAAAATAAAGCAAATTGGTAAACACTGTTACGTATTTGTTATAAAAATAAAAATTACATTGTGTTTACTCCATCTGTCATTATGCTTATAGCAAAGGAAATAAATCCAATAAGATTGCTCACGCATTCTTTTACCGCCGTGCTTAAATCAGCACTTAAAATTTTTAAAATAATCGGGGATCGAACTGGGGTTTCGAGTGTTATATTACGAGAGTTATGTTTAGTTATATAGTTAGTTAGTTTAGTTATATGTTTAGCATATGCTGAGACGGTGTCCGATATTGGCATCATATGTTTTGTATTATTTGTCCGTGTAACTTTCACTGTGTTTTGTCTATTTTCAATTTTTTTTAATGTGTGTTATATTCTATCTGTGATATGTTTTTGTATTGTGATGCCACTAAATAAATGTCTTTGTCTATGTCTAGTTAGTGCTTTTACTTCACGAGAAAAGTAAATAACATCTACTTAACTAGTGAGTCATACCATTGAATATTATATCTCCTCTTAGCTAACAATGATAGGAGCAGAGCTTTTGCTGTTGCACGAATAGGACTATCTCACGAAGCATCACGCAGATTACCGACGTGAATAGCAGGTAAACTGCGTTTCGTCTGGTGACTTCTTCTGTGACCGTTGGCGTGTCGTAATAATAGGTTGGCAACGCGGTCAGCATTTCCGTTTTTTTTAATGACGAACTACAAAGATTGGCCAGAGAAGCTGGCCTTGACTGCTTCACCGGATTGAGAGGTGGCATAGCTCTCAGGTCGCTTAGCCTGAACCTCTATCGGGGGGTAATCTCAGCTTGGACGGTTACTATGTTGCGCGTAAGCATTCCGATCCGAGGGCGCCCGAGAGGGCCGAACCACGACTCGGTCGATAGCTATTTTGCGGATAATCTAAGGGACATTCGAAAAGCTAAACTAACTTTGAGTGCCACTTCGGGAAGCGTTTGCACTGGGAGTAGAAGTGGCCGAAGAAACTCCAGGAACGCTCCTAGCATCTAAGCGGTGGGGCCTGCCCATAAAATAGCGGTAACGCGCGAGGATTATCAGCATTTCCTTTCGTAAATGTTATTGTGCTGCAAGATCACTTGAGATAAATTTGGCCGAATGCTCGTTTAGCCTATATAAAAACATGCGTGATCGTGTTCAAGCGCTTGTTTAGAAATAGTTTAAAAAAGGCACAAGCTATATATGTATGCAGGAAATGCTAACTCTGTTATCAAATGCTGTAAAAATCAATCCACTTTAATTTCTTACGCTACTAATAGACATGTACAAAATATTTTAATTGTGTACATAAGAAAATGTGGATTCTATTACTTGTAAAATAGAGTGCAGTTTTGAATAATTTCTGATTGTTATATGGTAGAACTATCATAGTCATTCACCTGCCGACGACAAACCGCGTTCGGACGGATTGGGCAATGTGACACCTTGTCGTGTGTGTGCTCGTCTGCGCACTTGTGTGTGTAATGCAGATAGAAAGTCGTCAACACCGTGCGGTCCACAATGAGTGGAAACTAACGCATACCGCGGATTCAATTGAACCATTCTACCATTAAAAGTAGGGTCAGAAAAATAATATTGATTTTGTTGTAAATATTTATATATATTTATTTATTTTTCTTCTTAAAACGCCCCGCCGTCTAGCAAAGGCTGGCAAAATTACTTCAATATTTTTTTTTGTTCACGGGGAGGAAATCTTCAACAAGATACCCCGCCCTCTCGGGGGAAGGTGGTGGTTACGTGGGGTTTTTATTCACTAAAACCTCCCCGGTGGCCCTTCCTCGGTGCATGGTGAGAAGCTCCGGCATCTCCAGAGGAACGCACTGGAGCCCCTCTGCACCATGCTGGACCGACACGGGCCTGCCGATGTCACCTTCTTCCCGGGTCCACTTCTGGACGACACGGGCCCCCACCCTTGTTGCCCAGTGAACCCGAGGCCCCTTTTAGTCGCCTTCTACGACAGGCAGGGGATACCGTAGTCTAATTCTTGAGAGCCCAGAATTACAGGGCTGTATTCGATGGTATCTTATGCTAACTTACACGACAGCAAAAATAAAAAACATTTTATCTTCCCGGGTAGGGAATTCTTCTAATAACACTAGCCACCAACCAATGACCCGTTATAGAAATCTGCTCACCCCTTTAAGGGAGTAACGAAATTTTTATATACCACTCGTCATTTATACGCAGCTTCTACTAGCTTTGGTTGGTCACATTGAAATATATCAACATGATGCGAGACAATATTGCTTTACATGGGAGCATCCGACGACAGGTTGGTCCTGGAAGTGGGCTTCTGTTACTTGCGATGCGATAAAGATAGACGGCACTAGCAATTCCCTTATACTCTCTTTACAGAGAAGGCCAGTGCCCAGCACTGGGACTTGTATAAAAGCTGTTACTTTAACTTTTCCGTGCTATCGGTACCAGATGTTTCTTCAACTAATTACTCTGCGTGAGTGATTTTTAATTTAATTGTAATACTTGATTTTGTCCAACCGAGCGTAAGAAGCCACTAACGTCGGACAGATGTCAATCCGAACGGCCAGAAAGTTTGTTTTTATATATATAGTCTCGTTATCTTTTCACGGTTCATACGAATGGCCGGCCGGTGACTCGACTTTTGTCTTTTTATTGTCTCAAATGGTGAATTAAATAATGACCACTATCATGTGTCTAAATTTAGACTGGTTTTTATTTTTTTTCCTAATTTTTCCTTTGTTGACAGTATTAATATATTTAATTTACTATCAAATATTAATTAGACATAAAACCTTTTTTAAGACAAGAAGAGATCTAGGATTATCTTCTGGTGTTATCTATTTGTTTGCGTTTTGTGCCAAAACCAATGAATCTTTTCAACCGACTTCAAAACGAGGAGGTTCTCACTTCGTCTGTATTTTGTTTTTGTTACCACATAAATTTCGACTAGGTGATTATTATTTTTTTATTTGAAAGCTTTTTTCATAATTGGACCAATGGGATCCATGAGAAAATTATAAAAGTCTTAAATTTGCATTAAGCTAGTTACGAAACGATTAATATATCGTTTAAAGAATCATGTTATATAATAGACATCATTACTAGTCTCAGAGATGTAATCCGATAATAAGTCAACACAATATTCAAATGTTTTAACAAGCGCTCAAACAATTGTCTATCAATTGACCGTCACACCGAAGCGCATTTTCATAGAATTATTTAAACAACTCGATGACAACTTTCGCGAAGGCGCGTTTGAGCATATTTTATACTTGCCTTAACTTAATACCAAAATATTTAAAATACACAAACGCACAAATACACCCACATCCTAACAGTCCACCACATATATGTATTTATTTATTTATTTATTTATTGGAGACAAACAGAAACAAAAGATAACAGACATATTTTACCAATTACGGTATACAAAAATTATTACAAATGCTTCCTTCAAGCTGTCTCACTTCACAAACAAAATTGTTTTTCGAAAATCATCGATACAGTATATAAACTACTAAGGCAGGTAAATAAAATTTTTGTTTTTTATAGGCGTGATATTGTATATATAATATTACTCTATAAGGGCTTATTAAGCTTTGGATTTTTTGAAAATAATGAAATAAAATATAATTAAGCCCAGGGATCGTTTTAAATCGTAATGTAAGTTAACTGCTCAACTTGGTTAGAGTTATAAAGCAAATCACATACCTTAGATAGTAGAAAACGATAAATAGGCCTTAACATTAGAAGCCAGCTTGACTAGCGTATATTTAAATTCATCAAAATCTGTGATAAAAACTAACGTTAAATCAATTTATTTGTATAATGGAAGATGTGTCACTTCATGTTGCAGATGCATTCCCGACATTTGAGTCACAAAAGGATATAAGAGTAAAAATAACAGCACCATTAACTAACTTACTTAGCTTCAAGTATGAAAAAGTCAAACATAACATCATATCGTATATTGTGTAAAATGTATAGGAAAAGAATTATTGGAAAGGATACTCGCCAGCTAAGAATTTAACCCCAGTTCCAACTGGGTCACGCGATACAATAATTAATACTATAAAAAGCATCCAGTCGAGTCACTTGCCCAAGTGATTAAACGCGGCACCGGCTCAGAGGACGTAATAGCCGACATCCGAGTTACGCGTTTGCGCAAACATCGTCGCCACTTCCCGCGCTTACGAAACGACCACTAGGCGAGATTTTTCTTCGCAAAACTCGTCAGCTAACATTCTCACATGGAACATGACTCATAATTGTCGAGACAAATCCTTTTCTTACGAAACGTCGTTTGTCCGCGGCCGTACGACTTCTTAGATTAGATCAGTTTCCTTAACAAATTTTATTAAGCCTTTATTTAGGTTTAAATCATTTCCAGCCTTGTAGTTCTGGGCTCGCAGAATAACACTACGGTATCCCCTGCCTGTCGTAGAAGGCGCCTAAAGGGGGCCTCGGTTTCACTGGGCGACAAGGGCCTTTGTCGTCTGCTAAGGTGGACCCGGGGAGAAGGCGACATCGGCACAAGGAATGGTAGATTCCAACTCACGACCTTTTATTTCGCATACGGTTTTTTTTTGTAGATGGGGGTGAAATGTTCAAGAAGATACCCCGCCTTCTGGAAGGCGGAATTATGTGGGATTTTTTGCCCAGTACAGGCCCAGACACGGGCCAGCCGATGTCGCCTTCTTCTTGCCGGTGGACGACAAAGGCCCCCACCCTTGTCGCCCAGAGAACCCGAGGTCCTTTTTAGTCGCCTTCTACTACAGACAGGGGATACCGTAGTCTTATTCTACGAGTCCAGAACTACAGGGCTGCATACCGTACTCGAAGTTATTAGCCAATAGAGTTTCAGGCTAAGTAACCTACGAGCTTTGCCACCTCTCAAATCTGGTGAATGTGTTGCGGTCAGTTTTTCTCTCCAATCAGTGCGGGTTAATCAGAAATAATATGTTGTGACATTAAAAATAATACAGATGATTCAAGAAGGTTCTTCCCACATGCCAGTTGTGTAAAGATTTTTAACATTTTGACGTAGTTGCCAGTCTCGTACATACTGTGAGTTCATCGGCACAATTTTCCGGTAGCGTGTTAATATTTTGACAGTTCTTTAGTTCGTTATCGTTGGCCTTATTATCCTATTAACAAAAATCAGTATAATATAGTGTTAATAAAGGTACATTTAACAAAAACCAAACACGTGTACACTGAACATAATCGACGGTAACGGGAGGTGGCCACAGAAAAATGTATTTGTAATCGATTCGTATTGGTTACTGTTGATTTCGTAGCTACGCGCCAGCGCATAAATTTTGTTTATGGCTTTTATTAATCTCCGAACAATAGATTAATTTCTGTGAGGTCAATGATCATGGAGCGGGGGCTTGGGTTTTGTTAGAGGAAAAATACGAAGCGATACGAAGAAATACATATGACTAACCCGACGTAACCTTTGTATAATAGGTGTACAAAAGAATGGTTTCGAATGAGATATGTGTTTTAAATTTTTTCCTATAAAAAGACTTTATTGTGATTCATAACAATAGACGGCTGATACCCTAGTAACTAAACGGTTGTCTTACAATCTGGAAGCCCCAAGTTCTTACTGTTCGGTGTGATATAATTCGTTCTTTATAGCAGAAGAGCATAGAATAAGCATATTTTATCCGACCTCAAAAAAGGAGGTTCTCAATTTACCTGTCAGTTTTATGTTTGTGCACCCGTTTTTTTTGACGAACTACACAGATTGGTGGCATAGCTCTTAGGTCGCTCACCCTGAACCTCTATCGCTAGTAATTCGACACATGGGTCCCCCCAGGGTAACCTCGGCTTGGACGGTTACTATCAGGAACCATTTAGCTATCGCCCTCAACCTCAAAAATAGAATCATTGGTGTAGTTTCTTTTGCTATTTCTTATTCCTGCGTTAACTTACTGAATTGAAAATATCTAAACATATATGTTTAGATTTTTTGTAATGTAATATAAGCATCTGGTAGAGCAGCGATTCACTGCCTCGAATGGGAATGCTTTTGCGTCTACAGTTATAGCCCCAGCCGAGGCTCCCTCTCAGAGGCACTTGAGCTAAGTTACTATTGTTAGCGACAGTTAGTCCTACTAAATACCAATTTAGTTTTAAATATTATAATCTATAAAATATACTAAGTTAATGGACTGACTAATATAAAAGTACTTCAGTTTAGTCAACTATAGTACTTTTATCGGTTGCCGGCAACCAAGGCCGTTTCCGCTTCCATCTTTGAAAGAGATGCATATACTAGAAATTTAGGATAAAAGGAGAGGACTCTCTTTAGACAATCAGTGTACAGTTTAGAACAAGTGAGTTATGCTGGAGGAAAGGCCCTTTAAAAGTGAATCTCTGAAACAAAGTCAGTAAGTCTTCAATAAATTACCTCTAAGGCTCTTGATGTATTGCTGTTAATAATATGATAAAATATAAAATATGTTGTGTGCGATGTTGGGCAAGGTTTTTTTTTTTTATGACGAACTACACAGATTGGCCAGAGAAGCTGGCCTTGACTGCTTCACCGGATTGAGAGGTGGCATAGCTCTTAGGTCGCTTAGCCTGAACCTCTATCGCTAGTAATTCGACACAAGGGTCCCCCCGGTGAGGGGTAACCTCGGCTTGGACGGTTACTATGTTACGCGTAAGCATTCCGATCCGAGGACGCCCGAGAGGGCCGAACCACGACTCGGTCGGTAGCTATTTCACGGATAATCTAAGGGACATTCGAAAAGCTAAACTAACTTTAAGTGCCACTTCGGGAAGCGTTTGCGCTGGGAGAAGAAGTGGCCGAAGAAACTCCAGCAACGCTCCTAGCATCTAAGGGGTGGGGCTAATGTTGAGCAAGGTAGCTCACATATCAGAAGTGGGATTCACACTATTAATAGAGACTCAGACTGAGCACCCTAAGAGGTTCGCCACCTTTCAATCCGATGAAGTTGTAACAGCCACAGTAAAAAAATTATGATATAAAAGAATTATGTTAAAAATATTTGGTAACTTACAACAAAATCTCGATGTATTACAATTTTAAATCAGCGGTATTGTATTTCTAACACCCATACTTAAGATATAAGCCCATTGTAAGAAGGTAATAAAAGTGATTTTGATTTTTAAACGCCGAAAGCGCTTTTTGGCCGCGAAGCGATTACCGTCAAATTTTAAAGAATAACAACTATGGTACGGTTTATCTAAGTTGTTTTTCTCACGTCCACACGCGGTACAATAGCAAGAGATAGTGATGTATTCATATTTATGCGGGAAGGCTTTACGGCGATATCGAGATTTAAGTATAGGCTGTAACAAATTCCGAATTAATAACATTCCTACAGACACCGCCGTCTATCCTTATACAGGATGATTAATTTTAGATAACTTCGTCTGTAATTTATTTATCAAAAGTTCAGCTATATTTAAAAGTACATTCTTTTGTCTACTGGTCGCTTCTTTATTAGCAATAACTGATTTTGCACTAACTTACTACGTACAGAAATATATAAATGTATGTAAGGATATTCTCTTAAATAACCTAGAACCTTTTAGACTAGTAATATCAAGAAAATCAATATAAAATAAAGGCGATGTGTATATTGTAAGGAAAGGTTATATTTTCCTAAGTCATTCTACTTGGGCACATTATCACGTAAAAAATGGCAAACGACTAGTACGAGTATTTAGAATACATTTATAGAGTTAGAGAAAGACAAAATGACTCACGCACTTCTCCTCCGCTTCAGTGTCACGGCGGCACTACACTACAGAAGGATAACGGTTTAACTGTTTGAAGACAACTCTCTTCTGCGAGCGCTATTTTATCTTTGTGTCGATGCTCGATCTCACTCCAAACTAGACAATATATTTGACTACAGACAGACGCATCGATGGGTGAGGCCATGGACAAAGCGCCAGTATTGCCAACAATATGTTTCCTATGAACTTAGAAACAGTTGGACTGGTTTTAACATTTTCAGATTAGCCTAATAAGTGATTTTTATTCCTATGTAATAATATATAATAATTCATAAGTGTATGTCTATTCCCAAATATTATACATCAAAACGGTTGATAGTGTACGGACGCTTGTAAAGACTCCGTTTTCGGGTCGCCAGTTAATAAGAATCTCACTGATCTAACATAATGTAATATATACAAATATGTACTTTCTGAAATATTGTCAATACTTCTTTGAGCTGTATAATGATAATTTTAAAGGCTCTTATTCTATTTTTGGATATATTTACAAACGTCAACTTTCTAATATACAAAAGAAAATCACTCTGTATATCTACGCATCCACACACCTGTTTTACCGGCCCATATAAATAACCTAATCGAGGTGAAATCCGTTTTGTCCACAACGAGTAGAAAGCACACAGCATTGTCGATTCGAGTGATTAATCGACAATACATTTTGGTAGCTAATCTCGTTCGATTTACGGCACGCATTCACCGATTCGAATCGACTATCGACTGACGAAAATAGGGCTTTGTGTTGTATTAATTTTACGAAACGAATCGTTAATAGTTATCGACACTAGGCCTAATATTGTTGATGTGTAGGCAGTTAACGTGAAGCTAGAAATTTGACCGGTTTTATTTTTAAACTGAGCCAAGGTCGTTTAATAAAATATCTAACAGATGTTTGGCATTTACAATAACGGTTATAGATTTTTTGAATTGATGATTAGGAAATTTGTGTTTATTTATGTTCGTTTGTTTTGCCTTTTAGAATAATGTTTTCCATATATTTCCACTTATTGTCAATTACAATAATATTACAACGTCATAAATTAAATAATTTCTAAACAATTTAAGAAAAAAAGCTTTGTATAACTTATCATTGTTTGTACGGTGCTTAGGAGTGTCGCATTCTTCAATTTAAAGATATTCATAGTGTACAGTCGTGTGCAACAGTTCTATATTAAAAAAAAACATTTATTTATTCTTTATTTGCACACAGTAAATAGTTTACAAAAAGGAGGTTTAATGCCAAAGGGCATTCTCAGTGACACAACTTATATTAAAATTTTTAACATCAATTTGATTTTCACCTCTATTGACAATACGAGCAATAATTATATTCATGTTTATATGGTTTATTTATTATTTAAATATATTAGGGGCTTTACAAGATCAAAACGAAGTATATATACAACATTAGCATACTGTCCATGCGATCCCATATGGTTTTCTTCTTTCAAAAAGTGGCTAAGAATGCGGCTGAATAAGTGTTACCTTCAAAAAGAAAACTGTAGGGAGATAAATACAAATATAACAAAAAATACATACACACAAATAAATTATTATATTAAATTATTATTATTATATTAAAATATATAGCAATAATAATTATATGAGCCATGGTATGGTACGCTAGCAACCCGAGTTCGAATCCCGGTGCCGGCATCGATGAATTTTCTGTTGCAATTTTAAATGCTGATTTACCATGTGCTCGGCGGTGACGGAAAATATCGTGAGAACCTACCTACATGTCTTAGAAAATTTTTCTAAGACATGTGAAGCCTGCAAATCCGCACTAGGTTCGCGTGGCGGACTATGCCCTTATACTCTCTTTACAGTGAAGGCCTGCGCCCAACAGTGGGACATATGTATGTATTTGATGGCTGTAACTTTATCTTTATAATAATATAATAATTAGACGCATATATCTAAATATAGATGTATATAGGGACAGACAAAGGTAACCATAAAAATATTACTTATTTAGGTAAAGTTTCCAGAGTAAATTTTGAATGTTGTTGCCTTTCGATAAAAGCTACTGACCCTTTTCCCACTACCCCTTGGTGCATCCTCTTTGGGACTCTAGCGCCGTATTGCTCGCAAGAAAGTTTAACGCCATAGATAGATAAATAAATCCTTTTTTGCACCAAAGTATATGTACAAAGGCGAACTTAATGCTATTTAGCATTTTCTTCCAGCTAACCTTTAGTGGTTAAGGTTAGTGCCACTAAAAATAACATTTTAAAAATATTATATAGATAAATAAATACTTCAATATAAATATAATAACATACATAGAATACATAAACTACAATATAAATATACCAATTTGTAATTTTTCATTGTTTAAGAAGAAAGTATTCAGTATTCATATACACGCGATTTAAAGACATTAGTTGACGAAGCCTCCTTAATCTCAATCGGCAAACTATACCATAGTTTTATAGATGTACTGGCAATTGCCAAAACAATCGTGTGATATTCAGGGAACGTTAGAAATTTGTTATAGAAGATTTGAGATTCGCGGCCGATTGTAATCAGAGGGAAAGACAGACGCGGGCAAACTATTCCAGTCCTTTGCTGTACGGATAAAGAAATACGATGAAAAGTTAATACGTACCCAACGTATGGGTTTGAGGGATGTTCCCAACAAGAGGATGAAATCCAGCAGTGTTTCTTGAAGTCCTATGGTGGGACGGGGAGTTAATAAAGCAATCTAAAAGTAGGTAAGTATTCCTAGCACAAATGTAGAAAATTATAGAGAATATAGACCAGAACTTCGTAATTTTACTATGTGTAAAATACGTTTTTTTTACTGGTAAATATATCCTATAAAAATTCCTAACGGTCTTAAATATTACACACACGATGATGCCATAATGATGATTAACTAATCGATGTATATTGTAAAAGTAATTACATTCGGATTTGACATAGGAGTCAGCGTAGGTTCAAAAAGAATTACAAAAATCTTCAGCATGTGCCATTTGCGTAATAATATATAAGGAGTAATAAAGTGTGTCTACACGTACAGAGCATAAATTTAGAATTAAATGCAACACCATTATCCAATAATCTAGGCCATTCAATTACCGGCAACGTATAAAGAGGTCTGAAGACTCAAAAGCTCTATTATATTAATTCATATTAAGAATAAACATCACTCACGACGAGCCATTATTGCACCAGGCCAATGAATGAGAAGAGTTTATAACGGACATTAAATTTCTGTCTACGACAGTCATAAATAGGCGGAGTGCGACGATGTTGGAACAAAACTCGGCATTGTTTCAAGCCATGAGATAAATCGTGGACGCTAAGCAGGTCAGACAGACGTCACGGAGATTATGGCATCGTATCTCGGAATCTGATCAGTGACCAGGCACCTGCTACTCCGGTAGCAACTCTCTCTCAACGTCAAATACCGACATTTGTTTAACATTTTATATGTGCTATGTATATTTTGTTTGACGTTATTTTAAAAACAAGAGATAAAAAAGTATACTCGCACTACTCTCTCTTGCCCCTACAGTAAAATACGAAACGTATCTCTCCCTCTTTCTATCTTCACTAAATTATATTTACTTGTAAGCTTCTGTTCACCTCGCCCGGTCACACTTTCCGTAACGTTCACGTCACGCATAAACCAGCTTACTTCCGAAGTCAAGCATGCGCAAAGAAGTTTTACTTCAAACTGCCAATTATTAATTAAAGCATTTCCTTATACTCAAAACAGATTACGGTTAGTAAAAGCAGTAAAGTAATTCTTTACCTTCCCAGTTAAAAGTGATTTAATCCGTCTGGCTACCAAGAAGTGGTTCGGCCCTTTTGGCCCTTTCGCCCCTTGTGCACCCTGGAATCATTTTCTTAACGTGCCATAGTAAAAACCAAAGACTAGGTTTTCTCGCAGGGTTCCATTGTGCTAAGGAGTTCATAATATATTCACGCGGATCACCTCATGAGCTCGGCCACATATCAAACCGGTAAAAATTGTAGATGCCTCTGAGCTACTAAACTAAAGTCCATAGAAAAGAGGTAGAAAACCATCTAACCCGCTCATTCAAAACGATGTAAACAGGTTTAAAGGCCAAAGGGCGAAACTTACTATAACTACAAGGCGCTTACTACTGGTACTTCTGGACAATGGTTGGGGAGACCCATGCCCAGGACTAACTATAGTTAACATCTCACCAAAAATATATGTATGTATTCGGGGAAAAGATTTTAGTTGATTTGTTTTTAATTTGGCATTTTTAGATTTTTTTTTTCATTTTGTTTCATTGTTTTCTTATAGACAGTTGAAGAGCAAAATTCGAATTTGACCAATTTATTGCTATTGCGTCATAAAATTTACAATTTACTATATTATTCTTTCTCTCATAATGCCTCAATTATCTTCATGCCAAGCTTATTCTTTCCTCAATTCCCAATACAATACCATTTGTCAAGGTTTTCATATACTTTGCATATACAGTTTTATACTCTTATTTCGATTCGTTAACGAATCCAATTGATAATAGGTTGTCAAATATCTCCCTTCCGCCTTTTGTGTCATGCGGCACCCAAACATCAAGCTTTTTTTTGTATCCAGCCTTCTGCAGATGGTTTAAAATGGTTTGGTGACTAACTCCCATCTCCTGGGAGGTCACGAGATGCCACATGCCGGTCTAACTCGATGTAGTCCATGATTTGATCGGTATTTGTCGTCACAGGTCTTCCGCCGGCTGGCTTATCCATGGTGTCGTTTTCACCGGCTCTGAATCGTCGAAACCATTCCTCCGTGGTTCGAAGTGATAGAGTACCATCCCCCAAAACACCATTAATCTCACGGAACGTTTCTCTAGCGGATTTGCCTTTAACGAAGGAAAACTTTAAAATAGCGCGAATTTCGGCGTTAGTGAACTCCATGTTTACACGTCTATAACTGTTGAACGCAATATCCAAACTAATTATGCATAGCGTCGTTTTGTAGGTTATGTCAAGACCTTTCAAATTATGTATAGTATTGCTAGATACGAGCTCTGTAGCGCTTTGTACATAGCCGCGAAATTCAAAAGACAAAAAGGCGGAAGGGAGATATTTGACAACCTATTACTTGATTGTAGACTCAATAAAAAAAAACTTTCAAACAAACTAACCGACTATCAACATTTCAAAACATTTTGACAAGACAAGTCAAGTAAATTTATCCACATCGGTACTCGAAGCGATTCCGCAACATGAACGACATCGATGGACAAATTACTTTCGCCACTTGCCAAAAATCACGTGGCACATTCGTCACAGGTGACGGCGTACTGAGAGCTACAAGTGACTCAATCTTGTCGTCGAAACACTTATCATAGATCATGATAAACGACATTTAGGATTTTAATGGGCCTTTCAATTTATTAATACGCCGCAACGTGCCGGCGTCGGAATGTTAACTACACGAGTATGTATGCGCCCTTTTGTTTGAGATCGTCAGGTGTTTTTTTAATTGTTTCTAAAGTTCATAGATAGTGGAGATAGCGGGGTATTGACTTATCCATGCATCTTACGCCCACGCAATGCATTCTCAATGCGTATCATTATAATCAGTAAGGTATAATGCATTTTGAATGTGATATATATTGGTTGTTTTTTTGAAAAATCGCCTTTCGCTTACGGTATTCAGATCGCTGTAATATTTGAACGAAACGAAAGAGACATTTCTTAGCTTAAGGAATGTTAACGTATATTTTAAAAAGTGTACATTCTGTGTTATGTTAAGCGAATACCATTGTCTGTGAACATCTAAAATACAGATTACCATTTACGAGTAGAAACAAAAACCGACTTCAAATCAAATAGGAATATAACGAAATAGAATTGATACCTAAATGAACTTTCATCTGTTTACCGTTAAAGTACATCCATTCCAATAAAAAATAAATAATCGAAATCGATTGCCGTGATTTTTTTTAACGAGGAGGAAATCTTCAAAAGATAGGCCTTCTGGAGGGAAGGCAGCGGTTTTGTAGGGTTTTTACCTACTAAAACCGCTCCAGTGGCCCTTCCTCGGTGCATGGTGAGGGGCTCCGGGATCTCCAGTTGTACTATCCGCACCGGAGCCCGTCTGCACTGTGCTCAAGAGCACTTCCCACGAGGTTACTCCCTTCTCCCTGTGCCCTCGCAGTGCAAAGCGACACGGGCAAGCCGATGTCGCCTTCTTCCCGGGTCCACCTTGGCGGACGACAAAGGCGCCCACCCTTGTCGCCCAATGAACCCGAGGCCACTTTTAGTCGCCTTCTACGACAGGCAGGTTATACCGTAGTCTTATTCTTGAGAGCCCAGAACTACAGGGCTGTGGCGTGATATTAAGTTATTCGTTCATTTGACGCACATACTTAGTGGAAATTTAGCACGGGATGCCTCAGTTTTCAAATAAAAAACAATCATTTATTCCACACCATAATCTCCAGTAGTAACATAAGATAAATTATGAAATTTAATACATATGAAACAATAGCAGATAGATTATGCCGGATTGACACTTGAACTAGGACGGATTCTGTGTCTCAAGTAATCAACCCTCCACCCCATTACATAATCAAAAGGAGTGGACATAACTAAGAACACAAAATTAAGCTGTTTCGTCGTGGTATTAATTTATATAGCCATTAGATACATTTGTAGGGTATCTGATCATGTGTGTGTGAGAGTGTGTATGTATGAGTATGTAGATATATGTGTGGTTGTGAGATTGTATGATATTATGTGTTTGTAGACGTAAAGGTGCTTATAAAATATTGCTTTATTATTTAATTTTTAATATATTTTCCGTTTCAGTGTAACCAACTTCCATCAAACCATTTCTGAGTACTATTTCTAGATGCCTTCTATTTAGTTTAACAATTTGATTTATATCGTTTAAATATCTCTACAAGAATGGTGACATGTAATATGATTGTCGTCTAGCGAACATTTTGTCGAAATTAGGAACAGAACTCCCAACCGAAATTTTTGGGGAATAGTGATAGGTTCATTTTTTTTTTGTAGAAAGAAAGCTAGCAATTTTTTTTTTCAAAAATATTACTAACAATCTTGTTAATCATTCCAATTAAACTGAAGCTTGTGCTAGGACATGGTTCACGGCAATAGTCGAATGGTGGATTCGAACCCTCACGATTCGCAGGCCGTACCCTAAACCATTAGGCTATTGACGCTTTAATTTTGAATTGTGAACCTCCTTCTTTTTTGAAGTCGATTGAAACAAATTAGACTCTTTTGTTCAATGTTTGATCGTACCAAGGAGCGAACTCGGGCTTCTAGAGCGCCCGGAAACTGAACTACCTTAGCTCTTAACTAAATAAACAGTTTTTTTTTATTGGGCCTCATGACATTTCCTTATTAAATCAAATTAAGAATAAAGATCATAAAATCGCAATAAATTTTAAAAGGCAAAGTAATAAATTGTACCAACAATCAAACGAGATTTAGTGTTTACGGACAAAATAATACCGAAAAATCCAATAACATTTATCATTGCTCTATATCTTGTCATTAATTTAAAAAAAAAGTTGATTCCATTTAGGCTCAAAGAATGTGGAGGTGTTTTGGTAGTATGTTTCCTTTTTGTATTATTTTATACATGATTATGCTTCTATGATGTTAGTTTACATAATTAAGAAAAAGGTTAAAACGACTTGGATAAGTTAAGCTAAATCACTCATTTAATTTTGCCTGCTCATAATTACTATACTAGTTCAATTTATTCATTTTTATTTTGTGGAAATAAAGATTAATTGATTATCTGTGAAATAGCAACCGACCGAGTCGTAGGTCGGCCCTCGGATCGGAGTGCTTTTTTTTTTTTGTTGACGGGGAGGAAATCTTCACAAAGATACCCCGCCTTCTGGGGGGAAGGCGGCGGTTATGTGGGGATCTTACCCACTAAAACCTCCCCGGTGGCCCTTTCCTCGGTGCATGACGAGGGGCTCCGGGATCTCACGTGGAACGCACCGGAGCCCCTCTGCACTGTGCTCAAGGAGAGCACGTCCCGGGGGGAGGTTACTCCCTCCTCCCCTGTGCCCTCGCAGCGAAAGGCGACACGGGCCAGCCGATGTCGCCTTCTTCCCGGGTCCACTTTAGGATCGGAGTGCTTACGCGTAACATAGCAACCGTCCAAGCCGAGGTTACCCCTCACCGAGGACCCTTGTATCCAGTTACTTGCGATAGAGGTACAGGGTACCTTAGAGCTATGCCACCTCCCAATCCGGTGAAGCAGTCATGCCAGCTCTTGCCAGTCTGTGTAGTTCGTCATTTAAAAAAAATGATTTTCTTTTGTTTAATTGTCTTAACTAAATTGCTAGCGTTCTTCGTAAACAGCAGCCGTAGCACGTTCTATGACGCAACTGTCAAGCAAACACCACACTCCGTAAACACATATCGACCGCCAGTTTCCGTAGTATTTGCTTAGAGCTGAGAGTAACAAGACCGGCTTGTAGTTCAGATACAATGCTATTCAATATATGAATGAATTTTTAATGTATTAGCAACTTTCGTTAAGTTAACTATGAAATGAGAATAGCGATTGTTTCTGTCCCACAAGACAATTGCTAAGAGGACGCGGTAGCTTATCGACGGTAGAAAGCAGAAATGTCGTATCTCTAAATACGCAATTTACACCATAGCTGCTTCACTAGAAAAAATTCAAAACTTTATCGTTATTTTTAGTACAGACAGGCCATTTGACGAGGCTTTTTTGTCTTTTTATAAAGGCTGCTTCTTTGTCCAATTCATCGGCGCATTAAGTTGAAAACAATTGTGTGGCAATAAGTCGTTTAGGACAATTTTCTTACGAATACAAAGAGGGCGTGTGCGAGTAATAACGTTTAACGTGTGTTTCAAATTGAAGTTGGTTTTTGTTTTTACGCCTAAATATACTTGTGTATTTCCGAATTATCGTAGGAATATTACGGAATCAAACTTAATCAAAAGACAACTTAACTACTCTTGAAGTACATCCTTTCCAATAAAAAATAAATCATCTAAAACCGTTGGCGTGATATGAAGTTATTAGTCCATATCAGTCATATGGTTTTGGGAATAATATAAAGCCACTTTCAAATAACAAAAAGAATCATCAAAATCGGTCAAAAAAATAATTGAGAACCTCCTTCTTTTTTGACGTCGGTTTAAATTAAGTAGACACTTTCCTTCAATGTTCCATCGAGCGAACTCGGGCCTCTATACCGCCCGGAAACTGAACTACCTGACCTTAAAGCCAACGGATAACTCAAAAAGGGACAACTCAAAATCACACAAAAGAATTTCGATGATTCATTTTTGTGATTTTGAGTTATTCGTCCATTTGTGAACATACTTGATACAAATTTCAGATCTTACGGTTTTCTCATGGACCACGTTGCCAGAATTGGACCAATCTGTAATCAAAAATATGGGACCACACGGAAAGCACCAGCTTTCAAATAAAAAAGGAATCCTCAAAATCGGTTCACCCAATCCAAAGTTATGCGGTAACTAACATTAAAAAAATTCAAACGAATGGAGAACCTCCTCCTTTTGAAGTCGGTTGAAAATGTAATGCATGAAACGATAAGTTAAATGACATCTGACCAAAACTGTAAATGTCGTATAAACAACTGCGTCCTATCTCATATTCTGAAGCCATTATTGTTATCAATTACGTATGCAAATTATGCCATATCTACAGAATAGGTGCGCAATAGCATTCTCGAACGTGTAAATATATTCTCGACTAGCACACACTCGCAGGCTTTTGTCTGCCCACTCCTGCCGCTACAAAGGCGTGATGTCATAGGAGCATGTACTGTGTACACGCGAATACAGTTTACTCAGATGTAGAACGACTAAATACGACATGTTTGCGATTAGGCGTGGTGTAAACAAACTCAAATGTCGCCCACGTATCTTATCGATAAATATTATTTGGAGAACGCAGTTGCGTAGCTCGCAAGTGTTTACTAATTTTAGTCGTAAATTAAGCTAGGCTATACATAGATATAGATATATAAATTTTTATAATATGATATATAAATTTTTTTTTGTTGTTCAATGGAGAAGCTTTTGGCTAAGAGCGATCTCCAGGCAACCTCTGCATGGATAAGAAATATGTAACTTATCTTTAACTTTAATAATAACGTTATTGTTACACATGCAATTATGTTACAATATACAAGAGATCTGTCTCTTGATCTACGTACAGTGTACCTGTATCTCAGTAGACGGTGCCTTCCATGAGTTACAATAAATCCTGTCATTTTGCACATCGGATGCGGAAGGCTGAGTCACCGAACTGACATTTGCCAAGTGGTGGATGATGTGCGCCACATAATGACATGTGCCAAACATAAAGCGGAAAGAAAGTCATTAATAGACAGTTTAAAACTGAGGGAGCAACACGTGGGTGTTTTCTTAATGCCGCTGACATGACTCCCTCAGAGGGAGCAAAGAAGCTGTTGGCTGTGGCCATATTGATGACTTTCTTTCTCTTTCTTTTTCTTATTTTAAGCATGTTTTTGTCTATCATGCACAATATAATTCAGTTAGTTAGCGTCTTTATCTTCCGAGATATTCAAACATTCTTAACCAACCCTTGATTTTTGATCACGGCTATATTTTTTATTGAAATCCAATGAAATTAATATTTAGACCCTTCCAGTAAATGTTAGATGCACTCTCAGCGGGTGTAAAGCGCGAATGTGTCGTAAAATCGATGTCTAGTACGGACTTTACCATTTCGACCAGCTCACAATGTAACCAAACGATGTTTATACCGCGCCGGCCCTGTAGCAACCGCTAAGTGAAATATTTATATCTATCTCGGTACAATAAACTTACTTAAACAGGTAACTTATTTAAACAGGTTGAATTTGCAAACGTTATAGTCATACAGATAGCAAGCAACTTAATCGGTTACAAATATAGTTAAGTTAGTGGTTGTTACATTTGACTCACGTACGGTATGTAGGTCAAAATACAGAATATTATACTAAGATAACTTGTGAGATGTAAACAATGTGGATATGATATGTATTGTAACTTTCTTCCACGTACTTTCTAAGCTAGTGCTTGACTACGATCCCACCTAATGGCATCTATCCCGGCTTGGTCACCTGGAAAGCCTAAAGGAGCGGTCTCTACGTGTATTCGTAGATGGCTGCTCGTCTGAGATAATGGAGATAAATGCCGGAGTTCCTCAGGGGTCTGTTCTCTCTGCAACTTCTTTGGGTATGCAGACGACAGCACAGTTGTAGGAAGTTACCATTTGGGCACTAACGCAACAGAGGATCAGGTACAGTCCTATAGGAGAGCCATGGTAGAACGATGTCTTGTTAGATTTAACGCCACTAAAACACAGGCGTGTCTCTTTTCCGCGAAAAGGAGCCAGTACTCCTTGTCTCCTACTTTCCGGGATTTATCTGTGGAACGCACTGATCGTCTTCAGTTATTGGGTATTGAAATTCCATCGACCCTTAACTATGGACGATTCATCGAATCTAGGGCAAAGATAGCTGTCAGCGGTGTTTCCAAACGTGTAAGATTTGGGGACCTTACAAAATTTAAGGGGAAATTACTTCTTTCTGGAATGTCGGAAACGCGCCTGCAGCTCCTTTTGTCTTGTAGACTTGATGGGCGACGATGATCACTTAACATCAGGTGAGACATAATCTCGTTTGCCCACTTTTCTTCTATAGAAATAAATAGATTTTGCACGATCTTAGCTCCATCATCCTTTCTCGCTTTTTACATCCATATATGCAAATATAAACATGTTTGCGAAGACATGTTTTTTAATTTATTTTACTGTAGTTCAGTCTCTGATGTTACACAGGGCAAAACAGGCTCAAATAAGCAATCTGTTGCTTTATTGATTATAGTTAAAAGTTACAGCCTTTATATATGTCCCACTGTTGGGCGCAGGCCGTCTCTGTAAAGAGAGTATAAGGGCATAGTCCGCCACGCGGCCCTAATGCGGATTGGAAGACTTCACATGCCGTAGAAAAATTTTCTAAAACATGTAGTTTTCCTCACGATGTTTTCCTTCACAGCCGAGCGCGTGGTAAATCAGCACATAAAATTGCAACAACAAATTTATTGGTGCCGGCACCGGGGATCGAACTCGGGTTGCTAGCGTACTACGCAACTTGAGCCAACCGCACGGACATTGAGCTACCACGGCTCTTTATTGATCATAGTATACAGTGTCAATAAAAAATCACTTTAAAAGCTTAAAGACACAAAACATTAATAAACGAAATTGTTTAAGTACCCTCTGCTATATGCGTTCGTTAACCAAGCGCCAATAACTTTTACCTCCCATGGAAAATTGCAAAGTACAGCTGTGCGAATCGAGTCTCATCTACATTTCGTAAAAGCGTCTTCAATCAATCAACTTCAGGAACTTTGAAATGAGACTTGACCATTTGCGATGTATATTCGTTTTAATTATATTCCTAGTGATGTTACCAATGAAACTTGATCAATGTAAATGTATCAACTTTTAATTTTGAAGTTAAACTTACGGGGCCACGGTTACAGTGTAGAATATTCCGCTCTCACGAGTTGTACGCTTCCAGAAGTGGCACTCAGAGATAGTTTAGCTTTGAATGTCCCTTATATTATCCGTGAAACAGCAACCGACCGAGTCGTGGTTCGGTCCTCTCGGGCGCCCTCAGATCGGAATGCGTACGCGTAACATAGTAACCGTTTAAGCCGAGGCTAACCCCTACGGGGAACCCTTCTCAATAAAAAAAAGAGTTGTACGTAAAATTTTGTTGTAAGGCCAAAATCTTGTACAATTTCATCGGATTGAGATGTTTTTCTTGACTGCTACGCTGGCCGTGACTGCTTCACCGGATTGAGAAGTGGCATAGCTCTTAGGTCGCTTATACTGAAACTGTTAGAGTTTCAGGATAAGGCTAGTAATTCGGTAGGTTCCCCGGTGGGAGGTAACCTCGGCTTGGACGCTTAATTGATTTGTTATTACAGTTATTATATACTTGTATAAGTCAGTCTTTATATGCGCTAGGAACAGAAAAAAAAATCTCTTTTCTTTTTTTTTCTCTTCATGTTTTATTTTGTTTTAGAAGGAAAGAAGGCTAGCAATATTTCTTTCTTTTTTTTCACAAATATTACTAACAATCTTGTTAACCATTCCAACTAAGCTTAAGCTTGTGCTAGGACATGGTTCACGGCAATAGCCGAATGGTGGATTCGATTTTGGTTTAGAAGAATACCAAAGGAAGAAATAATACTAAAATAAATAAAAACCACAAGCAGTTGGCGATTTATCTAAAAAAATAAGTTCCGTACTTTAAACCCTAATGGGATAAACAGGAATAGCAATAGCTATTCACGAAAATTAAGTGCACAATTTTTCATATATTTTTTATAATGATGTGTTCGGAAATATAACATAAGCATTGAAATAAAAATATAGCGTAAATAAAACGGCCTTCCAAAAATATATCAGTATCCAAATTATGATATTAGACCTAAAGGCTAATAAAAAGCAAATCAGAAAAAAATATTTATGCTTAAAACATTGACGCATATTTGTATATTCGAAATAATAGCTGGTACAATCGTAGATAATAATAGGTGTACATATAAATCATCCGCCGTTTAATGACAAAAAAAAAAAATATATTTATTATGAAAATGTGATTTTAGGCGATGTGAGACTACTTGCTGAGTGACTTCTAAAGAAGAAGCAAGTTTCTTTTATGTTTGAAACGAATCTCCTTCCAATAATTCTTCCAAATCTACATCCTTGTAAAATTTTTGACCTTCCATTGCGACCTTTGCCATTCGAAACCATCGTTTTTAAACATTTGAAACCACTCACGGCATCTTCATTATATGCTTTTACGAGCAATCGATGCGTCTCATATGATCCTTAGTTGGCTCAGATTAATTAGATGATGAAAAATACATGATGTTAAAACGATTTAATAATATGAAAGGGTATTTTGTTCTGAACTGAAGAATTGCAATCTTACTCAAAACGGCAGAAACTTATTTGTACATATTTAAATAAATGTAAGTAATGTTACAGTTCCAAATATCGATAACTTAAATGCCCATCACTATAACTGCGTAGCATGTACGCGTGCGCAGGCGCAAGCTCGCCGCGATGCAAAGCACCTCGCGCAACAACCGCCAATTATAACCGGGGAGCGGATTCGTAATTATTTTAATGCCCGATTTGTTCCACGTGCCCATTGCACCTGTAGTTTTTTATTTATTTTCTTTATTTCATCTCAATTAAGACAGTTACACGTCGCTTACATGAGAATTGTAATTATAATACAAACAAAAACGCCGTTGACCCGAGACGATGTTACTCGTAAATTAAATTATTGTTATTCTTTATTTCTTTTTCAAATCTCAGGTTTAAAAATAAGTAAAACACATAAAAGGACAATACAGAATATAAAAACTTTTTTTTTTTGTTGACGGGGAGGAAATCTTCAGAAAGATACCCCGCCTTTTGGGGGAAAGGCGGCGGTTATGTGGAGTTCTTACCCACTTAGGTTCAGGCTAAGTGAAGCAGTCAAGGCCAGCTTCTCTGCCCAATCTGTGTAGTTCGTCATTAAAAACAAAAAAAACCCACTTAAACCTCCCCGGTGGCCCTTTCCTCAGTGCATGACGAGGGGGCTCCGAGATCTCAACGTGGAACGCACCGGAGCCCCTCTGCACTGTGCTCAAGGAGACCACGTCCCGGGAGGGAGGGCACAGGCCAGCCGATGTCGGCTTTTTCCCGGGTCCACCTTGGTGGACAACTCAGGCTCCCACCCTTGTCGCCCAGTGAACCCGAGGCCCCTTTTGGTCGCCTTCTACGACAGGCAGGGGATACCGTAGTATTATTCTTGAGAGCCCAGAACTACAGGGCTGAAATATAAAAACCTAACTCAGGGTGCCGCCGGTAGCGAAACTGGGCCCAAGTAACCGGTGGTTAGGGCGACATAGAGAGAAACCATGCGTGCAGTGTTCCGGAGTACCGCCTTCTGTATCTGACCCTTGACCCAGCCATCTGGCGAAAGTCTCTTGAGGTGTTGTTCAAGGCTTTTTGCTATAAGACCGTCCACAGATCCACATCCCACATGGCGGTCACTTCGTGACTCAATTCAATACCAAGCTAAGTTAAAATTCTTTTGATACAATAACGTTTAATACACAAATTTGAGAGAATAAACTAGTGGTTTAAGGTACGATTTTCAAATCATAAAGCCGTAGGTTCGAATCCAACATTCGACTATTGACGTGAATCATCTCTAGCATAAGCTTAAGATTGGTTGGGACATTTAATAGGAATAATTCTAGTTGCTGTGTTGCTAGCATATTTTTAAAAAATAAACAAATTAATTTAGTTCTGCTTTCAATTACACACTATCGCACTAACGAGGCATAAATTTGAAATAACATTTTCAAATTTATGCTTCGCAAGTGTAAAAACATTATCAAACAATCCTACGCAACGATAAAGAAATAACTTACTACCTTATAATAGATAATATGCAAATAACTGTCTCCAAATATGGTATAATTAGATCTATAAATCTAATTGGATTCATAAACCAGTTCAATCGACAAATATTCCGTTTTATTCTCGTGTTATCATATACTAACCTGATAACGAGTAGCGACAAACGCACGCGGTGTAATATTCACAAATAAACACCCACGCAAGCGGGCCAGCGTGCCGTAACTAGTTTTAAACGAAAGTGAAAATTTCCAGGTGCTCACATTTGCCGACCTTGTATATGTAGGCATATGTTAAGTTGTCATTGAATTATCCCTTATAGTATCACAATTTAAAAGCGAATATAACAAGCAGTTTATCGCAGATTAAGATTGGGACATTTCCCAATGTTTTGCATATCAGATACGGAAGGCAGACTCACCGAATTAGGTATGATAGGGCTGACATGCCTGCCAAAAGTCCTTAAAAAAATAAAGAAAAAAGCAGTTTATTTTATACTTTCAAAGCAAGTGCTTGACCACGAACCCACCTAATGTTATATAGAAATTAAAGTAAATTTTACAAAAAGATTACTCCAGCACAATTTTAGAAACTAATGAAATCTTGCCAAGAACTTATGGTAAAAAATGTATTGTGTCCGAAGGAGCACAACTGTTCAGTAACTTACTTGACGTAGTTAAAGATTGTATATATCTATACATATTTTTAATCAAAAACTACAAAAACATATCTTGGACAATTTATTTAAGACCTGTCGATCACTTTAAATCTGTACTATTATGTAATCTTTTTATTAGTTTGTCAGTCAGTGGATGTAGTGTCTTTAATGAGTAACAAAGTCTTGAAACCCAAACGCAGTTCTGGAGGAGAAGAGCACACTAGCTTAGTAAATTGAAAAAAATCTACGTACCTTTTGATCAGAACTAGGTAAGGTTAGCTTGCAACACTTGGCACCCAGCGATTGTGACACATAATAACTACTTCCAATGATATATCAGATCTTTAATTCATAATTAATAATTTAGTTGATCGTCACATAAACTTGGCATTGTAAATAATAATTTAACTTTATTAAATCGTAATCTGAATTCTAATTAATTTTGTATAAAGATTGTGAGGACGCGCAGTTGTGACGGTATTCCTTAAAATAATTCTTTGTACAACGTTACGCTGTCTGAATAAAGCTAGTGTATTAGTTGTTTGTACTATCTAAGACCTACAAATTATTACAGTAGATAGAGTTCAGCAATTGCTCGCAGTTTACCGTGTCGCATCTGTCAATGGACACGAGTACACAGTTTCCAATGTCCAACGTGATTACGGTGGAAACGGAAAGATATTTTTCATTATACTTTACAAACCGTGGACCGGTCATTCCCGTCTATCCACTGTGTAGGAAGAATCTTTTATCTTATACAGCCTATCTAAGCTTCAAATAGACTATCTACTATAAAGTCAATCTACTTAATTGCATGACATTTTATCAGGGCAATTGAAAGTTTAGAATTATTGCATCGTAAAAAATAATTTGGATGGCATTCGTCTAATTTTATTATCTTTTCTGGGTAAAAATATACACAGAAACTGTTTTCTACCAAACTTTCAAGTGTTTATTTTATTTTGGTTATAGTTTAAAAAAGAATTACGCCCAGGAAGCAATATACTCGTACAATGCTCGTGTTAGGGATTTAGGCACTTCCCTTTGCCGATTTTTTTTATGACGAACTACACAGATTGGCCAGAGAAACTGATTGGCCTTGACTGCTTCACCGGATTTAGAAGTGGCATAGTTCTTAGGCCCTTTGCCGAAAAAATAACAGGACAATTTGGTTTCCAAAGATGTATTATACAAGGAAACTCCTAATAATCATATTGAAGATTTTTTGTCCATTTGAGATACATGTATTATTGCGTCATGAAAACGAAGGCGACAGAACTTCATTTTTTTTGACGAATTACACGGGTTGGCCAGAGAAGCCGGCCTTAACTGCTTCACCGGATTTAGAAGTGGCATAGTTCTTAGGTCCTTTGCCGAAGAAATAACAGGACAGTTGGGTTTCCAAAGATGTATTCTACAAGGAAACTCCTAATAATCATATTGAAGATTTTTGTCGATTTGAGATACATGTATTATTGCGTCATGAAAACGAAGGCGACAGAACTTCATTTTTGACGAATTACACGGGTTGGCCAGAGAAACTGATTGGCCTTGACTACTTCACCGGATTTAGAAGTGGCATAGTTCTTAGGTCCCTTTGCCGAAGAAATAACAGGACAGTTTGGTTTCCAAAGATGTATTCTACAAGGAAACTCCTAATAATCATATTGAAGATTTTTTGTCCATTTGAGATACATGTATTATTGCGTCATGAAAACGAAGGCGACAGAACTTCATTTTTTTTGACGAATTACACGGGTTGGCCAGAGAAGCCGGCCTTAACTGCTTCACCGGATTTAGAAGTGGCATAGTTCTTAGGTCCCTTTGCCGAAGAAATAACAGGACAGTTTGGTTTCCAAAGATGTATTCTACAAGGAAACTCCTAATAATCATATTGAAGATTTTTTGTCCATTTGAGATACATGTATTATTGCGTCATGAAAACGAAGGCGACAGAACTTCATTTTTTTTGACGAATTACACGGGTTGGCCAGAGAAGCCGGCCTTAACTGCTTCACCGGATTGAGAGGTGGCATAGCTCTTAGGTCGATTAACCTGAACCTCTAACGCTAGTAACTCGACATAAAGGTCCCCCCGGTTAGGGATAACCTCGGCTTGGGCGGTCACTATGTTACGCGTAAGGATAGGGCCGATCCACGACTCGGTCATATACTATTTCCCGGATAATCTAAGGGTTGTATAACAATTATACTTCGGAAATAAAATAGAACGTGCGTGTACGTTGAATTTTGACGTCGTTGGTTGGATATGATGTCGGTTTCTGTTTTTTCAAATACACTTGTGTAATGAAATCGAAAAGCAAAGCAGCTACCGAACTACCGACTTAACTAAGACACAGGCATACCAGTATTTATTTAAAATAAATAAACATAGTTACGAGAACAAATGGAATGATATGAAGGTACTGAAGTAGGTGTCATTGACGTTCTCGGTGCGATATTTATACGCATTTCCAACATACGCGTTGCGGTCGTTAACCTTAATATACATATATGTCAGTTAATTATTGAACTGCATACAACTTGAATAAAGAAGAGAATTATTAATATAATAATAATAAAGCCGAAAGGGAAAAAATCACTAAGTACCTCGACTTGGCTCACGAGGTGACCGCCATGTGGGATGTGGATTCGATGACCATCGTCCCGATAGTCGTTTCTGCAAACGGTCTCATAGCTAAAAGTCTCGAACAACATCTAACGAGACTTTCGCTAGATGGCTGGGTCAAGGGTTAGATACAGAAGGCAGTACTCCTGGACACGGCACGCATCGTCAGGAGGTTTCTCTTTATGTCGCCCTAACGCCTGGTTGCTTGAGCCCTGCTTCGTTGCCAGTGGCACACACTAGGTTAAGTTTTTATAATGTTTTTGTATTTTGTATGATATTTTTGTGTATTTTACTTTTTATATAAATATTATAAAAACTTAACCTAAGGATTCAAAATAAATAAAAAAAATAATAATAAACCATTTATTCGAACCAGTACACAGAAATAGACAAATAGGAAACAAGAACTTATCTACTATCAATAAAAAAAATTGTATTAATTACAAAACATTTTCTTAAATACTTATTAAAATTGGAAAAAATAAAAAAAAAAAGTTAGTAAATACGAAAACTTAATCTATTGAATTGTATTGATAATAAATGTGAATTTTATTTTATTTGTGAAGGAGACAAACTAAACTATTCGGATCTAAACTAGCGCGTACCATCTTAAAACTAATTAGTTATTACTATTTAGTTAATTTAGTTAATAAGTATTTATTAGTTCATTTATTTCCGTATTCTTCTTCTTGGTTTAAATTTAGTTTTTGTTTATTAAGTGTTGCACGTTAAAATAATAATGATAATAATTTGCGGATAATGTTGGTAGTGCAGTTACATATTTTATTTCTATTATGTGTTAGCTGGCAACACCTGACACCCAGCGATTGCTATACATAATAACTACTTCCAATGATATCTTAATGATTTACCTGAACCTTATTGTATCTTTAATTCATAATTAATAATTTAGTTGATCGTCACATGAACTTGGCATTGTAAACAATAGTTTAACCTTATTAGTTCCTAATCTGACTTCTAATTAATTTTGCATAAAGATGGCGAGGACGCGCAGTTGTGACGTTTGACTCGATATAAATAATTCTTTGTACAACGTTACGCTGTCTCAATAAAGCGAGTGTATTAGTTGTTGGACTATTTTATTCTACGAGACCTACAGATTATAACAAAAGAGAAGAAAAAAAATCATCACTTAACATCAGGTGGGATCGTGGTCGAGCAGTAGGTTGTACCCAAATTTTCAAATTACGGTAATAGGAATTTAGTGCGACTTTTATAATATATATTTATGTACATTCTAGACCGTAAATGAATGGCCATTTTGCTACGATCATACTTCAATGAAATAGCTGATAATTAATTTTATCTGCTCTAGAAAAAAAGTAGGTTATTTCTAGTAAAAGCAATTAAATTAAAATTAAAAACTTATTTGAAGCAATAAAACGCGAAGGCATACGGATCAAATACGAATCCAACTCCATTAGATTTATTTCAAAAATTGTATATAAAATAAATACTAGAAAAAGCGATATTACTCCCGTGGGAGGCCTTCACTATTGTCGATATTTGCGGGAAGAATAATACTCGGAGTCCAGATTTGTAATGTTTGTATTTTCTAATTTCTCAACTATTTATACAACTTATGCGCTACGTCCGTACTGGCACTAATTAGAAACTAAGTTTGTCGACCAATCCGGAAGGGACACTGATTAATAGTTATTTACAATGAGAGTGAGCGAGAGGTGATTTTCTCTGTCACACATTCTTGCGCGTTCCGCACAGAGATAGCGATATGCTGTTTATGACCCCGATACTCCAAACAATCTGAGATAGTATTTGTAAGTTAATTTTTCACATTAAAACAAGGGAAGCGATATACGGCATGTAATTGCAGATATTATAAACCTACATTGCTGAAATTTTATATAAAACAGAGACAAAATGACGAAATCACAATTTGGCCCACGAGTCTGCTATTTTCCAATGACATTTTACTATGAAATTGACCTATTACAATTGAATTGTCACTGTGACAAAAACCTAGTAATCTACAAAATTTTTAATATGTAATTATTAATTAATTCTTTGACAATTCCATGATTAATTTATTGAAGTGTGCATATTAGGATGACGTTATTATGTACGATGATGAGATGATAAACTTCCACTAAATATTTAAATTTTCGAAAATTTAACAAATTTTGTGGTGATAAGACATAATTACCGGTTATTATATATTATAACAAGTTTTTACTTTTACCGACATTTATACAGACTAGTGAGGGGCGTTTTAAAAGTAACGCTAAGAAAAGAAATTGTACATCGTTTCGAACGGCAGCAAACTATACGCAACGTAAGCTCATCGCGTACTTGTTCGATTCGGATTAGCGAATGAGTTTACCGGCTATTAGTGCGTGATTTATGATGTGAGTCGTGAAGCGAACGGGCCCCGATGGACCGGGGCGGCGCAGCGTGAGCCCTAGGTGTGACCGAGCTGTTCATCGATATCGATATTTTTATTTTAAATGGAAATGTTGTACAGGGTAGTGAAGAAAGAATGAAAAAAGAAGTGGAGACGAAAATCATTTATGATGGAAAATTCAGTAGTGGCAGGTTATAGTGCAGTAGACGAATGTGTACAGTATTAACGTGAAGTCGACACACTTAACACGTTGAAGTTGACGATCATGGGAATTGGAATTCTGGAATCTCTTCTTCTGTTCTTGTTATATTTTTTGATGAAGAAATTCATTTTACAGGCCGTTTCCTCAAACCAATACCAATCATTTAGTCAAATCTTCTACACGTACACGTATAATGAAACAATAAAAATTAATAGTAACTTTGTGCAAGGGCCCAAAATCTTACCTTGTCTTCGTCTGTTACTTTAAGCGTTATAGAATTTCGACTGTAGTATTGCAGCACTATTATAAAACGACTCAGATAGATGCTTCAATCAAATTACTAACATTAATAAGTATTTGTCGCAATTTGTCGATGACGTTCCATAGCTTTTTAAACGTGTGACAAAGTTGCTTGGGCCCATATAATTTGACATGGGATCAAGCAACTTAATTGCATTTAAAGAACGACTATATTTCATGAATATATTATAAAAAGTACATTTAGTTGTTTATTTAATAAAACTACATTTTAGTACGTTATCATATTTTTAAAATCCTGACGTCACAAAAACTCGATTTTTGCAAAAATATCGGAATTTGATATTCTTATGAAATATAGAAATTTATCGATATTGACATGCCAATGTAAGTTTCGCCTCACTATAACCGGCAGGTCGACCGGTACAGGTGCGTTGGTTTCTCACCGTGCTCCGTGCGTCTGTGTGCGTGACATACACACGACGATTTGTCCACAGTTAACATCTCGGGATCGCCCCGTAATAAAAACAAATTGTTCACTATAGTAGCTGTGGAAAGTGGTGACATTTGACTTTTAATTGCCATTTCTAACTACTTGTATACCGAGTATTATAACGATTAAAAACAAAACTCGACTTCAAATATCATAAAGCGTCAATATCCTAATAGTTTAGGGTATCGTCTGCGAATCGTAAGGTCGTGAGTTCGAATTCCACCAATCGACTATTGACGTGAACCATCTCCTAGCACAAGCCTAAGCTTAGTTAGAATGGTTAACAAGACTGTTAGTAATATTTCTGAAAAAAAATATTGCTAGCTTTCTTCGAAAAAAATATCGAACGTGACGGACTAAACCTTACTATGAATAGACGCACGCTTTTTCAACCGACTTCAACGTCTTTCATTCTTCGTACAGAAAAGTACTGGAATAGTTTGCCCGCGTCTGTCTTTCCTTCCGATTACAACTAGAGTATTTTCAGGAGTAGAGTGAATAGGCATTTACTAAGCTAGTGCGCCTTACAAATTTAAAAACCTGGTGCTTCCCATGTGGTCCTAATGTAGTTCTATTATTGACATCCATGAGATAATCATATAACTATTAAATTTGCATCAAGTATGTGCGTCACAAATGGATGGATAACTCAATTTTTATTGGAAATGGTGTACTTTAAGTTTAGTTTTATGATTTTGGTTAGGATCGAATTAATTTTATTTCGTAATTTTCTTACGATAATTCGTTAATATAAAGATGTTGTCCGCGTGTAATACGGTTTAACGTTTGATTCAATTTGAAGTCGGTTTTTGTTTTTACTCGTAAATATACTTGTATTTCCAAAGTACCATTCTCTCTAGTGTCGGTCCCTCATGTCTGAGGATCGTGGTCACCATCAGGGTTGCACCTGGAGCGGATGATTTGCTTCCACCGGCTTCTGTCCAGTGCGTCTCTTACAGCACTGTAAAATTTGGAGGACGACGAGTCTTTTACTTGATCGGACCACCTTGTTGGTGAACGGCCGCGAGATCTTTTCCTGCGGTGTTCCCAACTACGATCAGTTTATCCAGATTTTCGTCGCCTCTGCGCATTGTCTGTCGAAATACCAGGATTCGTTGTCGGCATATGGTAGACAAACGAGTCTTAATTTGTAGTTGGCTTAGGATAGATGCATTGGTGCGTTTCGCAGTCCAGGGTATCCTTAACATACGCCTCCAGCACCACCACTCCATACAGGAAGATAGAGAATACCAAGGCACGTATCAATCTCATCTTGGTTTTGATACCAATTCCTCTTTTTTCTAGATGTTGTTTAAACGGGTCATAGCATCTTTTGCCATCCCAAACCGCCTTTTTTTTTAAAAAAAAAAAGTACCATTACGAAGTTATTATTCTATTTCTTTTTCCATATTCATTATGCAATACTGAATCAACAACCAATCAACAAGTTTTTCCATAGAACTTTCGGACTTTTGGGAACCAAAATGACACTTAACCGAAACCGAATGTTATTAAACAACAAAACAAATACGTATCATAAATGACGACGCAGACATAAAAAATACAAACGAATAGCGAAAAACCTCTTTTAAAGTCGATTGAAAATATGACCACTCCATTAAAAAAAATTCTTTAAATTACCGGAGACACCAAATCTCATCTCAATTTACGTAATTAAATGTGTATGAACATGATTTTTGATAGTAATATTAAAAGTTAAGTAAGCGACATTAAATAAATTATACAATATCAAAATGGCCGTTATATACATAAAATCTTTATCTCCACTTCCAATTCTTTCTTATCGTATCTAAAAACCTCAATTATCCTTCTGCATTTAATTATACAATCACTAGCAAATACTCGCGGCGTTGCTTGTTGAATATGTTTTTATGAAAATATGTGAAACTTAGTGGGTAAACGGTTAGACTTACGATACGCGGTCTGATGGTCGCCGGTGTGAATCTCAGTTGGCTTGTATGTATGTTGGTTGAACAGCCCTGTAGTTATGGGCTCTCAAGAATAAGACTACGGTATCCCCTGCCTGTCGTAGAAGGCGACTAAAAGGGGCCTCGGGTTCACTGGGCGACAAGGGTGGGGGCCTTTGTCGTCCGCCAAGGTGGACCCGGGAAGAAGGCGACTTCGGCTGGCCCGTGTCCTGGATTTCCTCCTCGTTAACAAAAAAAAAATGTATGTTGGTTGAAAACAGAAACCTCCCATGGCCCCACCAACGCGGTTATATGGACCGAAACGCGGGAGGGCACGCGCGGTCGGGCCGTGTGGCCCCACACGCACCATCTTGACTCCCAACAAATTCTTTGTCAAGGGATTTATTACTCGCAACTCTCCCCTTACCAAAACCTATATATACATACCTGTAAATAGGATTAAAAAATTATTTGCTACACCAAAATAATATAAATATGTAAATGTGTAACTAACTTAGGCCTTACAATTTAACGTTTTTTTTTCTACATTTTTAAACAAATAACCATAACTATTTATTTGTTTTGTTAGTTAATTTTTCTGTATTTGTGAATACTGTGTTTTCCTATAATTAGTAAGGCAATTACAAGGTATTTGTGGGTATATTAAAAAAGCATAGTATAATTGTACTTACTGTTGGAAAACCTTATTAAATAAATAAATAAAAATATACCTAAACCGGACCCGGACATATATATACGTGACGTCATACAATGGGCATAACCAGAGCACATGGTGACGATCCTCTGAATCCTGTCCACAATCACACGCACTTTCATCGCACCCCGAACAGCCTTTTACGAAAATTATTTTTTTTTTATTACATAAATTTATTTTGTTATTATATATTTTATTGTAATTACGTTCTGAGCAGAAAGCCTATGTACGGCTCACCTGATCTTAAGTAAACACCGTCCATGAACATCCACAGCATCAGAGGAGCTGCAGGTGCGTTGCCGGCTTTGGAGATAGGTGTACCCCGTTTCTTGAAGGTCCCCAAATAGTAAATGTTCAGAAACACCGCTGGTGACAGTTCACAGACAATTCTGCAGGTTGATAGTGCAGTTCTTGTTCTAATTTACGTTCTCATAGTCACGAACTAACGAGCTTTTATTTTGCGTTTACTTACTTGTATAAATATGTGTTCGGTGTATAACCATGGGTTACATTTGCCACCTAATAAACTTAAAGTTACAGCCTATATATGTCCTACTGTTGGGCAGAGGTGTTATCTGTACTGATAGTACAAGGGGTTGGCAAATTTCAATTGCCGTAGAAGTTGACTAATGTTAACCGCCGAGCGCAACCGCACGGACACTGAGCTATCACGACTCGATCTCTCTCTTGTTGAAAACATATTATAAAGCTTTTTGAAGCTCACTTGCTCTGTTGTTGTCTCTGTCTACCCCGCTTAAAAAGGATTAAAGAGCGTGACTCTTCATTATACCAGTATTCAACGAGAAATTATCAATATATCAAGCACTTTAATTGAGAAATGTAATCAAATCCACCGGCAGCTGTATATTTATTCTTTTTGTTTCAACTACTGAATACTTTCTATCTAATTGACTGTTTTAATCGCGTATCAATTCACTAACGACCCGACTGTCAAACTTCAAGGAAGCATTACCGACTTGAAGTGACTCAATTTAAATGATATATTAGTACTTATTTATTCGTTTTCTGCTTTAAGTGGCTGCTTTAACCGTTAATATCCTAATGCTTTCGGGTATGGAAACATTGGATCGTAGGTTCGAATCCATCATTAAACGATTAATGTGAACCAAGTCCTGGTTAGTTATGGAATGGTTAAGAATAATTTATTATATAAGAATAATGTAAATTATTATTTGAGTTAAATTATAACTCAGACTGAAACTTTTCTAATATAATCTAAGTTTATTAATTATACATAATATAATAATACATATAGCTCAGAGACATACACAAACAGTCATTTTTTTTATTGTTGTTAGTTCGCAACCACAGACCTGTGTCCGTGCTCTTTTCCAATACACTTAAATTGTTTACTCTGCATTTATTAAAAGAGTGCCACTTCTACAGTTACTATTTTCCTTTTTTTGTATAATGGTAGAATTTGGAGGTGGCCAGAGATCGCTCGGTTTAACACACATTTACACACATATACATTTATACTCTATCGTTAATGCTTTTATTGTGTTTTCAAGATGGGAGAAGACGCTGACTACTGACACACAGGTCAATAGTAATTCAGGAGTCAGGGATTTCACATTTCTTCCTTGTATATTATTTTGATGACCAATAAAGATTATTATTTCAGTTTTGTGTATAACAAAAGGCTCATTACCTGGCGTATATGTGTCTTAAATAAGTAAAGTGATTTTTGGTTCATTATTAAATGTAAGTCATTTAGTAAAAAATAATTAAATGATTTAACTTAACTAAGACTATTATAAAACCAAAGGAAACAAATTAAAATATAAATTGAATCTAACTACAATTATACAAACTTACTGATAATACTAACTTAAAAAATAATATTAAATTAAAACTACACTTTAAAACTAAAAATTATCCATTTCACTATCGATAACCAAAAAAAAAAAAAAAATTAATATTTAACAACTAAATATAATAGGTAAAACTATAAACCAAACATTAGTTAAAATTACTAATATTTAAGTATTTTAATAAATATCTTGAATCCATCTCAAAATATATCTGAAGATAAAATTTAATTAAAATGTTCACACAACGAACCGAACAGAATTGTTAACCGGTCTCGCAAATAGATGTATAATAATTCTTAGTCACTTTATTCCATCGCTTTAATGAACATTGTTTTTTTTTACAATTTCTTATTGCAAGTAAGCGCAGGTAATTACAGAATCAGCCCTGTAGTTCTGGGCTCTCAAGAATAAGACTACGGTATCCCCTGCCTGTCGTAGAAGGCGACTATAAGGGGCCTCGGGTTCACTGGGCGACAAGGGTGGGGGCCTGAGTCGTCCACCAAAGTGGACCCGGGAAGAAGGCGACATCGGCTGGCCCGTGTCGCCTTGTGCTGCACAGGGGAGGGTAACCTCCCAGGACGTGCTCTCCTTGATTACAGTGCAGAGGGGCTCCGGTACGTTCCACTGGAGTTCCCGGAGCCCCTCGTCATGCACCAAGGAAAGGGCCACCGGGGAAGTTTTAGTGGGTAAGAACCCCACATAACCGTCCCCCCAGAAGGCGGGGTATCTTTCTGAAGATTTCCTCCCCGTAAACAAAAAAAAAGGTAATTACAGAATGACTGTAGTTTAGTTCGTATCAAGAAGATAACTTCAAAGAGATGTTATTATATGTGCAAATTCAATTTAAGACCGAAAATTGAATCGTCAATAGCCTAATGGTTTAGGGTACGGCCTGCGAATCGTAAGGTCGTGGGTTCGAATCCACCATTGGACTATTGCCGTGAACCATGTCCTAGCACAAGCTTAAGCTTAGTTGGAATGGTTAACAAGATTGTTAGTAATATTTTTGAAAAAAAAAAGAAAAAGAAATATTGCTAGCTTTCATTTAAAAAAAAAAAGAAAAACATCAGGGTAATTTAAAACCTAACTTTTACTGTCAATCTGTGGAATCAACTGTCACCAGTGGTGGTTCCAAAAGTTTAACATTTGGGGACCTTTAAGAAACGAGCCTACTCCTTTTTTTTATACGCGGGGGAATCCTTTTTACGGACCATCCTCCGGAACCCTGGGTAGGCCCGGAGGGATGTGTGGGAATCGGTCTGGGCGACCCCAACCCAATAAACGGCGAATGCCATCAGTCGTTATAATTAGAGTGCCCCGCATCTGTCACCCCAACGAACGGCCGGTCCCGGCAAAGACCGGACTTCTTCCTCTAAAGGGGACTACTCCGGCAATTAGAGAAGTCCTGATGACGCCAAACCATTAGTGGAGCCAGGTACCTAGCCTGGCCCCGCTTCGGATTACGGGAACGAGCCTACTCCTATCTCAAAGGCAGGCCACACACCTGCAGCTACACTGATGCTGTGGATGTTCATGGGTGATGGTGATCACTTAAGGCCAGGTGTTAGCTCGTTTGTCACTTTTCATTTAAAATATTAGGTATTTTAGAGAACACGACTGAAGTGAAACTTCTTTAGCTTCATCTTTATGTATATACGAGTATATACGTTTATATATGTATATATACGAAAAAAAATTTGCGCGCGCACTGCTCTCTCTTGCTCTTACAGTGTAGTACAGAAAAAAGCGTCTTAGATGAAACGTAACTTTCTTTACTAACTTATATCTCCTTCTCAACTTCCCTCGTCCGATAACTCTTTTCGTAACGCATTTACCAACTTACTCCCTAAGTAAAAGCAGGCGTAAACAAGTTTTACTTCAATAACATTGATTCATAAAATATGATCCCAACCTAAATATCGACAGACGCAACAAAAGTAAAATTTGCTCAACCGAGCCATATAAACCGAACTTCTCAAACAAATTCTTTTGCTTCTTAGGTTCCTACCTATATAATAAAATTAACCAAAAAATAGCTATCTACAACTTGCCTAAAGCTAACTGTAAAAAAGTCCTCATACCTTGGCTACTAAAGCTCGGCTATACTACCGCAGAAAATTTGTTAAAAATCTCATCATAAATTAAATAACATATAAAGCACACTACACACGTATTCATGAACTACACACACACCACGCATACACCACTGAGTCACCACACAAACCCACCACACATTCACACACACACCACACACTTTCTAGTTAATATTAAGTAAGTTAATATTATTAATAAAATTACAGAACTATCATAAGTAAGGTGGGGGGCTGGTGATCTGTCTTACAGGGTACCCTAAGTTCAGACACCAGTCTTTCACAAATTTAAGAACTACGTAAACTGTTAACGTATAAGTGAACTTTACATTTAAATTTGTGAAAGATGAATAAATAAATTTATTATTATTATTGACCGATTGAGAGCCTCCGATATGCAGTACTGAAAATGCAATCATAATTAGTTTTTAAGCCCTGTACGGTTCATCTATAATGTTCACAATAAACCACTCGAACACAAATTTCGCTATCAATCATTTAATTTCCACCCATCTGCCCGGTGTTGAAACTAGTACAAGTCTAATGCTGCACTGTCTAGACAAATGAAAGTATGATTAATGTAGTGTGTACACATATCTTTCCTAAGAATACCTATATAAGACTATAAGAGGCTATGACTCGTCTCCACTTGAATAACTGGTTAGGAAAGTTCATCGGAAAAAGTTCTATTCTTGATTATGTTGATCTAATGCTCAGTGCAGTTGATAAAGGGTGTAAATATCTACAATAAACTTATTATATTAAGTCTATATATACTTTTAAGAAAATATTAAAAAGCATGTCATAAATAAATAACAGAAGTCAGAATGAAGTAATAAAAAATAAATTAAAATTCTCTATGTAATAAATAATAAATAAAACGCTCATAGTATGACACATCTAGTATGGCAGCGCAACTATTCTCTAAATCTTTGGTCATAAACACGAACACCGACTTTTATAATATTTGTTTACAAAATGTAGTTAGTGTTAATCACCTTGCAATGTCCAATAACCCACTATTCAAAATAAAATGTTGATATTGTTCCTGGAGTTTTAAAACTATTTTATAAACATATTACTAGAACTGTAACGCTTAGCCTAAAATTCTAGATTTGTGTATTTTCCTTCAGTAAGTGATTTTTTTGTAATTCTTATTAAGGAAATAAAATTCTATCAAACCGTAAAAAATATTTAACTATATATATGTTAGCGACAGTTGGCCCTACTGAATGCCAATTTAGTTTTAAATATTATTGTTAGCGACAGTTGGTCCTACTGAATATTCTATAAAGTCAATGGACTAATATAAAAGTACTTTAGTTTAGTCAACTAAAATACTTTTATCGGTTATCGGCAACCAAGGCCGTTTCCGCTTCCGTCCTTGAAAGAGATGCATATACTAGAAATTTAGGATAAAAAGAGAGGACTCTCTCTGTAGACAATCGGTGTACAGTTTAGAACAAGTGAGTTATGCTGGAGGAAAAGCCCTTTAAAAGTGAATCTCTGAAACAAAGTCAGTAAGTCTTTATTAAATTACCTCTAAGGCTCTTGATGGATTGCTGTTAATAATATGATAAAATATGTTGTGTGCGATGTTGAGCAAGGTAGCTCATACACATAAATACATATATATATCATTTTCTCCGACTTCAATCCAACAGATTTCAATGATTCTTTGTTTATTGTAAATAATGCACTTCAAGGGTAGTTGGAAGAGTTTGGTCAAGTTCTGATTACTTATATTTCCCGAAGTGGCACTCACAGTTAGTTTAGCTTTTGAATGTCCCTTAGATTATCCGTGAAATGGCAACCGACCGAGTCGTGGTTCGGCCCTCTCGGGCGCCCTCGGATCGGAATGCTAACGCGTAACATAGTAAACGTCCAAGCCGAGGTCACCCCTCACCGGGGGACGCTTGTGTCGAGTAACTAGCAATAGAGGTTCAGGCTACGCGACCTAAGAGCTATGCCACCTCTCAATCCGGTGAAACAGTCAAGGCCAGCTAGAGAAGCTGAAGCCATTCTGTGTAGTTCGTCATAAAAAAAAAAAAAAACGATAAATCGAAAATAGAAAAAGGGGTGCGTAATAATGTTTAACGGTTGATTCGATTTGAAGGCGATTTTTGTTTTACGCGTAAATATAGTTCAATCGTCGGGGTCAGAAATAAAGATAGCCACAAATGATTGTTTGAAAAGCTTAAGATTCTATATGTCCTTAAATCTTTGGAATGGTGGGTTAGTTTTTGTTAGCTGGTCGAGCTCTTAGAACGGTCAGCCAGAATCTGTCTCCAGATGAACCGATCGGTTATAAGGATACAAACGTTTTTTGGGTTATCGAGGAGGAAATCTTTAAAAAGATACTACGCCTTTTGGGGGGAAGGCGGCGCTTATGTGGGGTTTTTACCCACTAAAACCTCCCCGGTGGCCCTTCCTCAGTGGGGCTCCGGGATTTCCAGAGGAACGCACCGGAGCACCTCTGCACTGTGCTCAAGGAGAGCACTTCCTGAGAGAACACACAGGGGGGGACACTGTGCCCTCGCAGTGCAAGGCGACACGGGCCAGCCGATGTCGCCTTCTTCCCGGGTCCACCTTGGCGGACGACAAAGGCCCTCACCCTTGTCGCCCAGTGAACCCGAGGCCCCTTTTAGTCGCCTTCTACGACAGGCAGGGGATACCGTAGTCTTATTCTTGAGAGCCCAGAACTACAGGGCTGATAAGGATACAAGCTATAAGTGGTTGGATGGAAAGCCGAAGATTCTATATGGTCTTTAAACCTTTCAATAATCTGCTTGTAATTTAAAATTCAAGCTATTTCAGTGTCTTTAGCTTGATGGTAACATATTAGAGCATAACTTATGTTATTCTCTCATTTACGACGTCATAAAGGAAACCTGCGTAACTGCATTGTAAAGTTACTTTACGCATCGTAAAAACATTTTCCAATAATTCCTATAATAATGCCTTCCCATAAAAGAAATTAAGCTTCATTAGAAGATCATAAAAATATTTTCTTGCGTATTGCAAAGAGCTTTTGCCGATGACATGGTTAATGGTAAATTAGTCAACTATTATATTACCTGAAGATTACATTTTAACAACCACTAAATTCAATAGAGTACCCCCTTACAAGGTGTGCATTATTAAAATACATTGTAAGAGTTGGATATATCTCTATACCTATATTACCTTTATACCTATTTGGAGTGAACTACGCTGGTAAGCTCTTACGCACCTTAGCCCTAAAAAAAATGTTACATTATGACTTTAACAATATATAACAAAATACCAAGGAAATGATAGAATTACCATTGCAGCGATTTCAGAAGTAATTCAAACAGTGGCTTATTCATAACAGTTTTTATGCGTTTAAACAGTAAAGTACCATAAGTGCGAGAAGTGATTTTCAAATGTAAAATTTTTAAAAAGTGTTATTTAAATTGTAGAATATTTTACAAGAATTATTAAACAATTTAATAGCTTTAATTGCCAATTGTCTGCATAATTCATATTAGGAGCGTTGTTCAACAATTTGCAATGGTTTTTGAAACACGTTTGTAATTTATGAACCGTGTCGTCATTTATCCAATGATCGGGTTTTAATAAACTCCCGTATAAATTTTGTTGGCATAGGATTCTTGGATTCTTGACGAGGGTGGAGGCCTTAGTCGTCCACTCTCTACGTAACAACTCTAGCCAATAAGTGTAAGATAGTGTTAATAAAAAGACCTCAAATTATTTTGCTATCGAAACGACCTGATATAGAAGGATACCTCTAACAGCTACCTAAACGTTAGGAACACCAAATTCCCCATCACTCGGCAACGACAAAAAACGTGTTCAAACAACGAGCATGACACGCAAATTACGGGCGCATTACGTCCAATACGCTTCGTGCCCACTGACAATCTGTCATCGATATAAAACAGCTGACCTAGACGCGCACGATTGTTTCACGGCTGTGATTGATGCCTACACAGCAGCTGGTACTGCGGTGTAAGTATAAAGAGACGAGCGGTCCGTAAAGTACTAAGTGCTATAAAATTGTTTATTGTAATTTTTAATGCTGATTTATCTCGTACCATTCAACACACTCGAAAAGATTTTACTCATATCAAAGTCATTTAAGGTTTTGGTTTCATGGTTTGGTTACATTCAGTGGCATGGGATTTTCGATTTCGAAGAAGGAAGGCTTTTTGATTTCAATATTAGTAGGCTTATGACAGTCTTAACTTTGGGACTAGGTAAATGCTCTATAACGACAATGAGCGGAAGAAGCGGTGGAAGAAGAAAAAGAATGAAGGCGACTGAACTTTGTTATATCGTATATTCGTTAAATACGATTTCATTTAAAAAGAGCTTCGAAAAATATAACAGACGTGACGGTTTCTCAAGCCGGTCGTAAAGATAAACCGGTCTTGCCTTTCAGTTTCCACACGAGATCGCGGTCTTCATTGACGAATGAAGCCGCCAGTCCCCAAGCACCTTTGACTAAACTCTTCCGACTGTAGTAGGGCTTATTCAGTTGTACACCCACATTTCTTTGGCTATGCCCGGCCAGCGGAAGAGCTACAGCATAGGCGGCAAACCGAGTATACATATTTTTGGTCAAAACTGGCAAAAAAATCCAATTTTTGCGAATTAAATAATGTTTTTTTTATAAAAAAAAATCATACCAAAGGGTTGACTAATAAATCAGCTTCAAAACTGTATAAGAACTTATTGCTCCAGCTATCATTTATTTTCAGCTAGGGACCGTCAAAACTTATAACACTAGGTGGGCCGATAGACGTGTCCGGGAATGTATAACAACATTAATGTCTCTGACATGCGGTCATTGCTTAAAAGAGAATCTTGTGACAAGAATGGAAATGGTATGCTGAGGTCTTCGGACATAGAGAAAGGTTGTATGAAGTAAGAATGACAAAAAGGACAGGGAAGGAGACCTCCCATGTAGATCCGATTGGCGACCTATTAAAAAGGGATCAGGTAAGTGTTGTGGTTTTACCATGCGCTCGGTAGTGAAGGAAAATATCGTGAGGAAACCTACATGTATTAGAGAATTTTTATTAGTTATGTGAAGTCTGCCAATCCGCACTAGGGCTGCGTGACCGCTTTACAAGGGCTGTAACAGGTAAGGTGTACACTTAATCGACGATTATGCATGGATGTGAATAAAGCTAAAGACCTATGTCCGGACCGCTGCCTAACCGTACGGTTGACTAGCGTAAGTATGTATTTATATATTATACGACACGGTACTAGATAACCGCGTATGACTTGCTCCAACATTGAACTGAATGTAGCACTAACGTGAGATCAAACATCGTTCTGCGAACAAATTGAATATCATTCCTATGAGAGGTGTCTCTCTGTTGGTGACGCATTTCTATTGTGAACTATTTAATGTGAATTGCACAGCGTTCTCTCGTCATTAGATCAACACTTTAAAAAGTTATCGTGACTCAGCCTACAGGTGATCAATGCTCGACAGTTTATGTTGTCTACACTAAAGTATCAGTTGTGTTTATTTGGTATTGATTTTTATTATCGATGAGGTAATCCTAAAAAAATAAGCCTGGTTGTTAGAGAATTACACTCACTAAACCCCGGATTCCTTCGAAATTTAAGAGACGTCGTAGCAGTGTCCGGGCGGTTGCCTCAAGTTGTATAGTACTCTAGTAACCCGAGTTCGATCCCCGGCGGCGGCACCAATAAATTTGTTTGTTGCAATTTTATGTGCTGATTTACCACGCGCTCGGCGGTGAAGGAAGACATCGTTAGAAAACCGGTGTAACACCGGTGCGACCACGTTGATTGAGGCCACCGAACAGCTTTAGTCCTAAACTCTTTGGTGTTATACCCTAAGGTTTAGTGTAGACGCAGTCTTAGTAAATTACAGACTAAACAAATATCTTGAAGACATTCAAACGTTGAAATGGGTATCATATTTTTTAAGTGAGAAGAGGAAAATGACGTCACAGCTCTTAATTTCAGTTTAGGACTCTTCGGTGGCCTCAATCACCGGATATTCTTAAAAAGGTCGCCAACGTACCTGATATTCCTCTAGTGTCATTGTTCATAAACGAGGGTGATTGCAGCATGCACGCTGTGACGTCATTTGCCCTCCCGTTTAAAATCAGTCTTCGAGACATTTGTTTAGTCTGTGGAATTTATTAAGACTGCGTCTTATCTTAATCTCAGGGTATATCGGTCAAGCACGGGCTTTGGCTATATATATTGATTAATAATAAAAACTGTATGCGCCAAGTGGGCTTCCATCAAGTATTCACTACGAAATGACATTGTGAACAGTTCGTCGAACCTTGTATAGAAATCAAATGCGCATTAACGATCTTTATTACAATAACAAAATTCAAACTTAACAAAAAGTAATCTTCGAGTTAGATGATACAAAAAAGTGCCGAGTTTCCATCTTGTCGAGACTCTAATGACAATATTATTATAACTTGATCAATCTGTACGTATTTGTTGCCAAATAGCATATTATTTCTGACAATTGTTACTGTACGTCTTCTGAACGATCGACGGTGTTAAGGTCTTAAAACTCACTAAGTAATCATTTATATTTCGGATTGTGTAGCGTCGACAGAAACGTACGAACTTAATGATTTATCAAACGTGCTTTATCACGTATAAAAACCGTCAACCATGTTGGCTCTGTAATCCGACTAGAGTAACTTCAGTCTGACCACAACCACTGAATCGCGACTTAGATATTCTGACACAGACAGTCCGTGACAAATAAGACAAATCGCCGCCGTGAGCGATTACGGCGGATTGATAAAAGCTTCTCATCTTGTCTTGCCGACGGTGTACCTAAGCGCGGTACAGTGGTTGCGACGTGTGAAGTGTAATACGAATTGACGCCCCCCTTAGATAAGATTAGGAGCGTTGTTGGAGTTCCTTCAAACACTTCTTCTCCCAGCGCCAACGCTTCCCGAAGTGGCATATAAGTTAGTTTAGCTTAGATTGCCCCTAGTAGCCCAGCCCTGGGCTCACAAGAATAAGACTACGGTATCCCCTGCCTGTCGTAGAAGGCGACTAAAAGGGCGACAAGGGTGGGGGCCTTTGTCGTCCGTCGGAAGGTGGACCCGGGAAGGTCTGGCCCGTGTCGCCTTGCACTGCGCACCCGGGACGTGCTCTCCTTCAGCACAGTGCAGAGGGGCTCCGGTGCGTTCCACTGGAGATCCCGGAGCCCCTCGTCATGCACCGAGAAAAGGGCCACCGGGGAGGTTTTAGTGGGTAAAAACCCCATATAACCACCGCCTTCCCCCCAGAAGGCGGGGTATCTTTTTGAAGATTTCCTCCCCGTTAACAAAAAAAAAAGATTACTCCTATAGTCTTTTGCTAATAAAATAGCTACCGACCGAGTCGTGGTTCGGCTCTCTCGGGCGCCGGGCGCCCTCGGATCGTACTGCTAACGCGTAAAATAGTAACCGTCCAAGGCGAGGTTACCCCTCACCGGTGGACCCTTGTGTCGAGTTACTAGCTAATGCAGGTTCAGGTTACCTAAGAGCTATTTCACCTCTCAATCCGGCTGCCAGCAATGGAAACAGATGGGGATGGATCGGTTTACTCAAACATTTATTTTTTTATAGTGTTGCCATGTATAGCTTTTGCTAACCGTACTCACCGGCGTCGTGCCTATACAATCATCGAATCAGAATACAATCTGACAATTAGATTATCAAGTGTATATTGCGCAGTCATCGCGATTAGGAGCATTGTTGAACGAGTGAAGTGAATAGTGTTACTGCCGTCGGTAGCTTTTGTTTTTGTATTATCTTTACAACCACTTTTTATACATACAAACATGCATTTAGTATATAATTTTGTTATAACTAAAACTAGAAAATATAACCTAACTATACATGTAAAACAATACATAATACGAACTAAAAAAAGAAATATTTACAATATAACAGATATTTTACCAAATATTAAAAAATATAACTGTGCGTCATCGCTTGGCAGCGTGGCTAGAAGGCTGCTAGTATTGCCACGTTGTATGGCAATGGTTAGCCTCTGTGCAAAGTATAAGCAAGACCTCTGGTCACCAGATGTGTCGACCAACTTCTTAGCTATCACATTAAAAGTTGGTGTGCGCTAGGACCCCGCGGACCCACAGTTTCTACCCCAAACGGAAAATACATACAAATTTGAAACCTCTATCGAGGTTACTATATTTGCGTCGCTCAACAGAAGATTCTGGAAGATGTGACGGTGCCAAAGTATCGACGCATGTTGCATTCCATACTAAAGGCCGTCGCATCTTCCAGGCTATAAGAGTCATACCGTCTGGTCTTGACTGCTTCACCGGATTGAGGTGGCATAGCTCTTAGGTCGCTTAGCCTGAACCTCTATTGCTGGTAACTCGACACAAGAGTCCACCCGGTTAGGGGTAACCTCGGATTGGACAGTTAAGGACGCGTAAGCATTCCGATCCGAGGGCGCCCGAGAGGGCCGAACCACGGCTCGGTCGGTTGCTATTTCACGCATAACATGACATTAAAAAGCTAAACTAACTTTAAGTTGAACGCTTCTCTATTCCTGTATATACAGTTATTGTGTTTCGAGAGTATCTGTAAGCGATTACGAGCTTGAAGATCTAAGCTTACCTAAATGCACTTAATTCTAACCGAACCCTCAATTAAATAACAATAACTTGCCCGCACGCAGCCTTCAGCAACGGTAATTTTGCATTCTAAAAGCTTACATAACGCTAATAGGTGTGCAGCGCAAGTTCGCCCGGGAATCGAACCGACGCTTCGACCTCTATGGGTCACGTAACATAATTGATTTACACCGCGTCGGACTGTACATTAACATAAGATAATGCTTAACCTCTGACACTGATTTTAAAGTTTCACTTCACCAATTTAACAAGACACGGGCGCACTTATAATAAAGCGGTTACAAAATAACTATTGTTCGTAATGCGTTCTATATAGGGGCACTTTAAAAAAATATAAGCTCTCATGTTCTCTTCAATCTATTTGGATGGACATATCAATTGCAACAGCGCGTACTGTCATCGTTGGCAATACAGAAGGCAAGAGAACAAGAGGCCGGTCGCCAACACGATGGTCTGACCAAGTAAAAGGTGCCATCTCCTCTTTTAATCTCTACCAGCTGGTGAGGGCTGCCTCGGACCGAATCCGATGGAGGCAGATTGTTCATTTGAGGGGCTCTAGTGACCACGATACTTAGAAATGAGGGAACGACAAAGAAGAGCAATTGCAATCCTTTTCTTTCCGGGCATGGGAAGGTTGAGGACAAATAAGCACTAAGTATAAAAATTTAAATAATAAAATTATTAAAAAATAATGTATTATCCAAGTTTACGTAAGATATCCTTTTAATGAAATATAAATAAATTAAAAATATATTTTATTTTATTATAAGGATATTTAATTGTCTATCATTTTTTTATGACGAACTACACAGATTGGCCAGAGAGGCTGGCCTTGACTGCTTCACCGGATTGAGAGGTGGCACAGCTCTTAGGTCGCTTAGCCTGAACCTCTATTGCTAGTAACTCGACACAAGGGCCCCCCGGTGAGGGGTAACCACGTCTCGGTCGGTTGTTATTTCACGGATAATCCAAGGGACATTCAAAAGCTAAACTAACTTTGAGAGCCACTTCGGGAAGCGTTGCCGCTGGGAGAAGAAGTGGCCGAAGAAACTCCAGTAACGCTCCTAACATCTAAGGGGTGGCAGTCTATCATGCACAATTTATTTCAGTTAGCTAGCGTCTTTATCTTCCGAGATATTCAAACTTTCTTAACCGACCCTTTATTGCTCACGACTGTATTTGCGGTATTATATACAATAAAGACTCGTTCTATTCATTGAATAAACAATATTCAAAACTGAATGCGAACTTAATACGGTGTGTTTTAATTAAGGATACTATTATCCGGAACAATCGGAATTATTTTGCCTTATTGTCTTCCATCTTTGCCTTGGCTATGCCAAATGAGTTCACGATGTTAAGGGAAGACAAACGTGATGTTATCTTAAAAGGAAGCCGCTGGTATTTCAAACAATGATATCATTTGTGACCACCTTTAGACAAACTTGAAGGAATAATACTTATATTTATATATATTTTATTTATTGTATAATCTTTTACTTCTAATATAAATAGACACAGACAGACATATTCTTTATTGTGACAAAAAATGAAACACACCAAAAAGACAGAGAAAAAAATACAGTCAAAGAATAAAACGCACTAATAGGACAGAAAATATGATGCCAATACTGGACACCGTCTCAGCATATGCCGTCGCAAGGATGCGACAGCGCTGGTTTTCAGCAGTGCCCATGACTACCCAAAGTCGTGCGCGCGCAATACTACGTTTACATGGAATTTATACAGACAATAAAATAATTGATAAACAAATTTTATTAAATAACTATATTATTAAGTAAAAAAAAAATATTAAATTAATTAATAGAGCTTATTAACTTTATATTTATTATAAACAATTCTTGCTCTTGTTTTTTTTCTAGATTTTTGTTGTTACCCTGCTATAAATTATTTTACCTCTCCAGTCTCCTACAGGGTCGTCTGAAAGAGATCAAGCTCTTTCCCTTTTGGCTATGTTTAGTTTATACTGAAAATAAACGCAGAGCCGGACGTAGTGACAATCTTCTCAGGACGGCTTGCAGTAGCTGGATAAGAGAGGCCAAGGATCGTGCTCAGTGGCATGTTTTTGGAGAGGCCTATGTCCAGCAGTGGACTCTAGCAGGCAGATCTTGACGATGATGATAAAACTCAAATTAACTATACCGGCTAACCGTTCGAAACGTCAGTACAAAACTTAAGGGAAACGCAAAAAAAAGCTATAAAAATACTTTAATTTCAATGTTCAAATTACGCGTTTATACAGGAAATTATTATAATATAAAAATATATTTAATTAGTACAACCAGAATTGTTGCAAGTAACTTGCCTTGCTGAAAATTAACTGTAACTAATTTTCATCAAGGCAAGGTTTAAGTTCTACTTATCTTTGACCTCGCTACTATATACTTATCAGAATAAAACGGTCATATATTTTATACTTTCTAAGCAAGTAAACCATGATCCCATCTGATGTTAAGTGGAAATGCAGTCATGCATGGAACAGCGTACTAGTTTACTGGTACTACTAGCTTAGCCTAAATAAATGTCTATTCACAATACACTTAAAGACACCTATATTGTAATTGGACGAAAAGACATTCACGGGCAAACTATTCCAGTCTTTTGCTGTACGAATAATGAAAAACGATGCATAGCGCTTCGTTCATGTTTGAAGAATGTTCACAAAGAAAGGATAAAATTTAGCAGAGCTTTAGAGAATTCAATCGTGGAATGGGGATGGGGAAATTCGATCATTTATAGAGCACACTCTTCAAAATGCATTCTGTAGGACACTGAAAGTCTAGATATCTTACGTCTGTGCTCAAAACTGGGCAGATTGATGTCAACTCCGTCACCAATTAGCATCCTAACCCGCTTTTCCACCAAATCCGAAGCTGCGAGATGGCATTTATCAGCGCGTTTGTGATAGCAGTAATCTACACACGATCGGAGTTGAGCTTTACAAAGCGTTGAAAGCTGCTGTAGATAAATAGAAAAATATCCCTGCACATTGTTCGTGATATACAATTCTCAAAAGTTATGTTTTTTATCTCAATTTAGCAAATAACTTTAAATTTATTCAAATAACTAATGTTACGTTTTATAACTTTACGAACATTATTTATACACCTGTGGCATTTTTTTTTAATAATAACTTAATACGGTATTTTAAATTCTATTTTTCTATATAATATAGCAATTTATTTACTAGATTTTTCAAAATATTTGATTTTTTTTTCTTTCAATTTGTGTTCAAAATGGAATAATTAACCGGTAATTTATTGATTTTATGAGTACAGTTTAACATTAAGTAGACCGGATGCGCTTATCCAAATATTTCGGTGACATTTTGAAATTACTGCCAATTTAAAAATATAAGCACCGTCGTTATTATAACATTTACGGCGTAGATAAACATGGCAATATGCTCCGTCAAGCTTTTTAGTTACTATGTGTAACAGTGAGTGTATCGTCTTAAACACAAATGTAAGCAAGTAAATATCTTTTGAATTTATAAGCCAATAAAATTATTAGTACACGGACTGGATTTCAAAACCCGTCCATAAAAAAGTGATATAAGTAAACATTTATTATTATAAATTTAAAATTATTGTTTGATATTTTTTTTGATTTATTTTGGTACGAACAGTCTTAAGTTACACAATATAAATTTAAAATATTGACAAGGAGAAAGAGTTTTTTTTTAAGTAAAACTTCTTTACGCATTTTTGACTTGGGGAGTAAGCTGAATGCGTCACGAAAAGTGTGATAGAACGAGGTAAAGGGAAGTTGAGAGATATATATGTGGAGATAGAAAAAGGGAGACTCACGTTTCGTATATAACAGTAGAAGCAAGAACAATTGTGTTTATATTGTATTTTGTGTATTTATTATACGTAAATACATTCGTACAGATAGAGGTAAGTTTAAGTCGTGTGGTCTAAAATACACTATTTTTTTTACTGAATCAACTACAGGCGGCCTGTACCGTTTCACCGGGTTTTTGAAAGGTGCCACAGGTTTAGTCTTTGCCTGAACCTCTTAGAGAATAGCTGCCTCCTAAAGAAGTTCACGTTAAGAGCTGTGCCACCCCTTAAAAACGAATAAAAACCCTATACCTGCCTAATTCTATTCGACTTGCTATGTCCCTACCTGCGTTTAAAAATCTGTTAACGCAGCATTATCAATCTATATCGTCGGAACTATGATATATGTATATTCATGTATTAGTAAATTTAATGATAAGTTATTATGTATGTATATTTAGTGTATGTTATTGATTATATGTATAAATTTGTTACAATATTTGTATCTGAACGCTATCGTCCTATTTCGTTTATACATTTCCTGTCCATACACAAGTCGCTCGCTTGCAAGAGATCGCTCTTAGTGCTAAGGTTGTACTGTATAACAACTATTGTACACTTTACCCCTCATCGGGGGGACCCTTGTGTCGAGTTACTAGCGATAGAGGTTCAGGCTAAGCGACCTAAGAGCTATGCCACCTCTCAATCCGGTGAAGCAGTCAAGGCCAGCTTCTCTGGCCAATCTGTGTAGTTCGTCAAAAAAAAATGTACACGATCTATCTATCTATCTAGATTGTAGAGTAAATTATTCAACATTACATAGAATGCTAACGGGAAAATAAGGGGTCAAGTTATAATAGACAGTTGTTGTTTTTTTTTGGGTGATGCACAATGGGTGACCTTTACATTTAGAACGCCGAGTGTCCGTTTATAATTGTTGTTTATTTTAGTGTACGAGTGAGTTGAACACTAGCGACCGCCCGCGGCTATGCCCTTGCTTCTGACCCCCGCTGCCGGGGTCTTACTTGACCGCTAAGTGTCTGTCAGTGCGAATACGCTGGATATTCTCGTGACGTCTGCTTAGATGCTCATGATATAATTAATCTGCGCGCAATGTCTCAAGCTATAAGCATGCACAGAATGATGTGTTGTTTCAGGCGAATTAATCGAGTAAGAGATTTAACTGTTGCAAGTTCGTATTTCGAATTTGATTCTGTATGGCTAAGCTCTGTTACATATCGGAGGATGATAGTACATACCAATCTAGATAGATTAGTACCTAATGCTTAAGTAAGAATAAGGGGGATTTTTCTGTCCTTTGTGTATATATACACTCGTGAGCAAAAATAAAGGGTCGGTTAAGTAAGTTTGAATATCTCAGAAGATAAAGACGCTAGCTGATTGAAATAAATTGTGCATGATAGACAATTAAATATCCTTAAAATAAAATACGCCATTTGGATGCGGCACTAAAAATTGAAAAAAATTAAAATTTAACAAAAAATACTGTATTATCCAAGTTTACGTAAGATATCCTTTTTCGTTTAAGTTTATGTTTTTTTATTAATTTTAAATAAAAAAAAATATTAAATGAAATATATTAAATTAAATATAAACAAATAAATAAAAATATTTTATTTTATTTTAAGGATATTTAATTGTCTATCATGCTCTCACAATTTATTTCAGTTAGCTACCTATTTTCTGAGATATCCAAACTTTATTAACCGACCCTTTATTTTTGCTCATGGCTATATATATCTCCGGTATCCAAGGTCCAATGCCAAAAAAAATAGAAAATATAATTTCTAAATCGGTTCATAAGTGACGGGACTAAAGTGCAAAAAAACAGATGACGTGACAACCTTTTTTTGAAGTCAGTTAAATAGGTGATTAGTAACAGGACAGAAATAATAAATCGATTTTACTATTTCAAAATCGATTCATAAATGCTGGATCTATGTGACACCTTCCTTTTAGAGTTGGTTAAATTCAATTCAATTTCAAAATCGATGCACAGATGAGTGGTCTATGAGAAAACCACTTTTTTTGAAGTCGGTTAAATAGGTGACCATTAACAGGACTAAATCGAAATCTAGGAGCTCAGCAATCAAGTACAAATACATCTAATCACCGAAGCACACTAAACTAAATGAAGTTCGCACTGCGCAGGTTCCATTCGCGTGTGAACACGGGCCTACGTGCATATTTGCTTTGTCCACACAACAAACAACCTGCGGACGGTGTGCAAACATCACGCTGTGTGTCCGGACAGTCGTTACGGTGGTCGTACCATTGTGGGGACCACCGTAGTGTCGTGCGCCCCGCCCGTTTGTATTTCGACCTTTTGTTTAAGCAACTTTCACAATTAACTGGAATACGTGAAAGAAATTTAACGTGTATAGTGAAAAATGGATTCTGTTATTGCAATTAGTGGAATGTTAAGCGTAAATAGCCTAATGGTTTAGGGTATGGTCTGCGAATCGTAAGGTCGTGGGTTCGAATCCACAAATCGACTAATGACGAGAGCCCAAGCTTATTTGGAATGTTAATATTTGTTTTAAAAAAAAGAAGAGATTATTAATATATATATATACAAATAATAAATATATATATATATATATTGATAAGCTGAGACGGTGTCCAGTATTGGCATGATGTCTTATTTGTCAGTGGTTTTCTTTAACTGTATTTTTTTTCTGTCTTATTAATGTGTTTATTTTGTGCCAATAAATAATATATCTATGTCTATGTCTATGTGCCTCGCCACGTGACCCGTGTGACTACTACAATGAATATTTATAGAACACAAGACAAGCACTGGGCGTACCTATCCCCATCCCACTCGACTTGTATTCCCGCCGGACTTTGTGTGATGTTGTCCATAATAACTAATACATTACAACTCTTAATTTCCCGCCAGCACTCCGTTGCAGCTACGCTCCTAAACTAAACATAACTAAACTGTCCAGCTAATAATTTACAGTATATACCTAATCCATAACCTCCTTTTTTTAAGTTAGTTAAATAAAAAGTGGCTTAAGTTACTCCTTGTTAAATCAGCTATCTGCTAGTGAAAGTACCGTCAAAATCGGGCCAGCCGTTCCAGAGATTAAAGGGAACAAACAGATAGAAAAATTGTAAAAAATCTTATATTGGTACTGTATATACATTTATATGCATATAGTAAAAAGTGGTTAAACAGACATTCGAATTTTATTTATATGTATAGATTTGGCGTAGAGAACACTTGTATCTTTTGCTAATAAATATAAAGTTTTTTTTTTAATAACTTAAGTTTCGTAAGTCACACTGCAACTGCACGAAATCTAGACGTTATATATTAATATTATTTTTGACATAAATAAATCTAAACAACATTCATTCATTTCTGATTTCATAGAACAACATTTTGAATTGACGACAAATCAAAACGTCAAATTAAGCATTTGGTCCATTTTGTCGGTGTTTAATATTACGTCAATAGTGCGATAGAAATCAACGTAATAAAAATTCAATCGCCTATGTGGCGGGTTAACTGTGACTGTTGATGAAAATGGATGAGGCGAAAGTTGTGCAAGCGGCGGGTTCGAGACATGTTGCATACCTTCATATCTCTCCTCTTTATCTACAAGATTTAAGACCTGAATTTACGGTAGCTTGCATAGGAATCGTCAGATATCCATAAGAATACTAAGGGAAATTTACAATGATGCATTTTGCATATTTCAAAATATCTATCTATATATTTAAAAGAGAAAGTGTGTGGGTTTGTTTCGTATAGGCTCGGAAACGGCTGGACCGATTCCAATGAAACTTTCAGGGAATCTTCAGATTGACCTGGCGAGTTATCCTGTTTTAACTCGATCCTGATTAAAAAATCATATCATATATTTATTCAGTATCATCATTATACATTAATTTAATTTAAAATGTAGAAATATTTTTGCTTGTCTACGATTCCACCTGATGTTAAGTGGAAATGCAGTCCTGTATGTTAAGGCGCACTAGCTTAGTAAATTCCTATTCACTCTACTCTTGAAAATACCCACATTGTAATCGGAAGGAAAGACAGACGCGGGCAAACTATTCCAGTCCTTTGCTGTACGAAGAATGAAAGACGAAGCAAATCGCTTCGTTCCGGTTTGAGGGATGTTCACAACAAAAGGATGAAATCCCGCAGTGCGTCTAGAAGTCCGATGGTGGAAAGGGGATGTGGGAATTAGATCATGTAGTTCCTGAGCATACTCCAAAATGCAATCTTTAATTAATTCCCGTCCCATCATTAAAGGTGTTATTAGTACCATTATCTATCTTCGTTTTCGGAAGAGGTCTCCTAATACCCTGTATGTTTTTTTTTGTTTTACTTTATATTATTATTTGTTTATTTTTTTATTAACTTTTAAAATGTGTCTCACTAGCTCAGTCAGTGTAATACAGTCAATACGCCTTGTATTGTGTCTTAGATATACGTAACTGGCGGGAGTTTCTTCGGCCACTTCTTCTCCCAGCGCCAACGCTTCCGGAAGTGGAACTCAAAGTTAGTTTAGCTTTTTGAATGTCCCTTAGATTATCCGTGAAATAGCTACCGACCGAGTCGTGGTTCGGCCCTCTCGGTCGCCCTCGGATCATGATGTCATGCTTTTTTGCGACAATGCGCAAGAGGAGTGCATCTCTGGTGCGCAGGGTGCGGACCAGCTCTAACAGCATCCTGAGCATGATTGCTCAAAGGCTTGACTGTGTTTATGTAAACAGATGCTGCGCCGTCTCACATGGGGTAAGGTATTCATAAGAATAGTTAAGCCTTTAGTATAATATAATATAATATTTTTTATTTTATATTATAATCAAATAATTATAATAATAATTTTATATTTTAATCTTATAATTTAGTCTAAGGTTGTTATGTCATAGTTATTTAAAATAATGATGAGTCTTTGTTACTTATTTGAATAAATGAAAAATAATAATAATAGCATCGTACTGATTGTTTACTCGGGCCGATGTTTGCTCATTGTGTTTCGTAATTGAGACCGATAGTGGATGGCACTCAGCACACAGTCAAGTATGCACCGCACTACATAGTCAACTGCGCTTAACACAGTTAACACAATGTGTCGATGACACGATGTAAACGGTTACTGTTTAAAAAAAAGACAAGTGCGTGAGTTGTGACTTGCGACGTTTATTTTCACTACGCATGCTGTACGAGTGAAGGGATAAGCTTTCGCAAGCATCACGTGATGCTGATTGATGACATTAAACATCTGCATCATCTAGCAAGACACTAGTTCTTTAGTACTCATACAGAAGGGCCGAACCGAGTCGTGGTTCGGCCCTCTCGGGCGCCCTCGGATCGACATGCTTACGCGTAACATAGTAACCGTCCAAGCCGAGGTTACCCCTCACCGGGGGGACCCTTGTGTCGAGTTACTAGCAATAGAGGTTCAGGCTAAGCGACCTAAGAGCTATGCCACCTCTCAATCCGATGAACCAGTCAAGGTCAGCTTCTCTGGCCAATCTGTGTAGTTCGTCATAAAAAAAACAGAATGACAGGACTCTGGTTTCTGTACTGTTATAACTTGTAGGTGTTGTGGAATAAAATAGTCCAATAACTAATACACTCGCATTATTCAGACGGCGTAACGTTGGACATAGAATTATTTTCACGAATACCGTCACAACTACGCTACCTCATAATCTTTAGACAAAATTAATTAGAAGTCAGATTACGAACTAATAAAGTTAAATAATTGTTTACAATGCCAATGTAACGTTCAACTAAATTATTAATTATGAATTAAAGATACAATAACGTTCAGGTAAATCAATAAGATATCGGTTTGAAAGAACATTTCAAATACTAATAGCTAGCCGTTCCCTGCCGCTTCCCGCGTACCTTCTTCTTCTTTGTCGTTCCCTCATTTCTAAGGATCTTGGTCACTAGAGCCCCTCAAATGAACAATCTGCCTCCATCGGTTTCGGTCCGAGGCAGCCCTCACCAGCTGGTAGAGATTAGGAGAGGAGATGGCTCCTTTTACTGGTCAGACCATAGTGTTGGCGACCGGCCTCTTGTTCTCTTGCCTGCTGTATTGCCAACAATGACCAGCTTTTCAAGGTTGCCATCCCCTCTACGCATTATATGCCCGAAATATGTACGCACTGTAGACAAGTAGTGGACAATCTGGACTTTATGGCGAGCTGGGAGAGAATAGATACATTGCGCTTGGCAGTCCACGGTATTCGTAGCATTCGCCTCCAGCACCACATCTCGAATGCATCTATTCTCTGTCTTTCTCTTGCTCGAATTGTCCACGTCTCGACCCCATACAGAAAGATTGGGAATATTAATGAACTAACTAACTTCCCGCGATTCCCGCGTAATCCCATTTTAATTGGTCTAATTCCGACTGTCATCTAAGAAAAACTATATAAATCTAAAATACGTAATTAAGTATGTGGGCAACTAATACCTATCACGCCAACTGATTTCAATTATTCATTTTTTATTGAAAAGGATGTATTTCAAGGTTAGTAGAAGTTAGTAGAATTCTATATCGTAATATTCATATTTGATATTAAATCATATAGTCTCCCTTCTTTATAACATTCTATTTACACCGTCATATCCATCTTATCTAAAGGAACGTTTTCAATTCCTTCACGGTTCGAATTCGTTGAATTTGCGATCATCAGAGAATCTCATGCTAAAAATATCCCCGCATGACACCAACTTTACAGTAACTCATTTACTATATGCGCTGTCCGTCTGTGGAACTCTCTTCCTGTGGCTATTAGAAAATCACAGACAATAAATACTTTTAAAATCAAAGTTAAAGTACTTAGACAAGTCCACCTAACATCATTTATACTGTTACGATATATATGTAAATATATTATATGTAATACTTTTATGCCTATATTATATGTATGTATGTTTGTATGTAAATATTTATTATCAGTATTTAAGTATATCTACTTTTATAAACTCCCGCCGCTTCTTTTTATTATTCCTCTCCATCCAAAGGTTGCCTGGAAGAGATCGCTTTTAGCGATAAGGCCGCCATTGTTTATGTATTTTAATTATATTTTCTTTCTTTTTATTTTAGTTCATAAGTGTAAACAATAAAGAGTTTATAAATAAATAAATAAATAAATCGTTTTTGTTTACTCGTAAATACACTTGTTATACACGTGTTGTACACTTGTTATACACTTGTTATACTATCAAAGCCGATGTTAAGTGGAAATTCAGTTCTGAATAAGGCTCACTAGCTTAGTCAATGCCTATTCACTCGAATCTTTACACCAACATTGTAATCTTCATTACAATACAGGCCAGAAAACTACGTGCTATAAAAGTTAATCGACGATAAGTATATAACAGTATCAATCAAAATCATTGTCAAACTGTACGGCTTTACAGAAAACTTTAACAATGACAGGAACAGCTGTTGCTTAAAGCATAAAAAGCTTGTCCATCATACATACACACATAAGCCGGAGTGATTTTAAATAAACGCCATGAGACGATAATTTATCACGTGTCGATATATCTCTCGACACTTTTTTTTGGAATTAACATATTATCTTTCACGATTTTGGAATTAATATCGAACATATAAAGTATATTTTTGCATGGATCTTATAAGGAACGTCCCATTGTCGCAGTAACGATGCGAATTTGTTATTTTGTCTTTCAAAGGTCAAGTCAACTGCTGGAATGTCCACTAGTTGGGTTTCGTTGTGCTTTTTAAAGTGCGTTTCCACTGAAGCGGAACGAAGAGGAAGCTTAGACTAGAACATGACTGTTACTTGAATTCCGTAACTTATTTACGTAGAATATAGCTTTTGCATAGAAGGTATATTGTTTTTAATTAATGTTTATCTATAAATTGTCCGCCCGTTTCGTTTGATTTCACCAGATGCACACCCTAATAAAGAATTTATATTGTTTCCTCTGGATTCATCATCATCATCATCAGCCTGTGCCTTCCACCATATAGTATACTTCGCTTTCCGCATCCAGCCATTTCCGGCTATCCTTATAAGGTCCTAAGGCCCTACGCTTCTCCGACCCGTGCGTGGCCTACATTCCAAGACTTTCCTCCTCCATCTGCCGTCACTGACTCGGCAGATGTGGCTGGCTCACTGCCACTTCAACTTGCTGACATTAAGAGCTAAATCGACTACCTTTGTTCTCCGTCGAATTTCTTCGTTACGGATTGTATTGTAGCGAATGTTGTGCAGACCTGTAATTTGGCATACACAACAGGACTTAGTTTGTAAACTTGATTAATACAACAATGTATTCTTGTGTAATGCTGTTGGTGTATCTTATTAAATAAATAAATAAATAAATATTGGAGTAAGAAAAAATCTTGTTCCTTACTTCACTAAACCTAATAAAAACTAGTTAATATTTTCATTGTAACCTTTATAATGGATGGTTAATATTTCATAGGCAATCGATTAATAACAAATGGCCAGCAATTCTATCCGATAGACCCATCAACCGTCAATCACATATGAGGAATTAACTTGCACTGCATAGCAATACACTAGCCGACGGAAATTATTAAAGATAATATACAATTATATAGAGACATACAATTCGAATCGTTGAATTTGCGATCATCAGAGAATCTCATGCTAAAAATATCTCCGCATGACACCAACTTTTACAGCAACTCATTTACTGTACGCGCTGTCCGTGTGTGGAACTCTCTTCCTGTGGCCATTAGGAAATCACAGACGATAAATACTTTTAAAATCAAAGTTAAAAACATTTTACTTAGACAAGTCCACCTAACATCATTTATACTGTTATGATATATATGTAAATATATTATATGATATACTTTTTACACACGTTTTGTCTTTTCATAATATATATTTTGATATGTATGTATGTTTGTATGTAAATATTTATTATCAGTATTTAAGTATATCTACTTTTTATAAACTCCCGCTGCTTTTTTTTATTATTCCTCTCCATCCAAAGGTTGCCTGGAAGAGATCGCTTTTAGCGATAAGGCCGCCCATTGTTTATGTATTTTAATTATATTTTCGTTTTTTAATTTTATTTCATAAGTGTAAACAATAAACAGTTTATAAATAAAATAAATAAATATATAAAGGCGATATTTATTATTTTCTCTATAGTTGCAATTTTAGTGAAATAATTTTCTAACACATTAAAAAGTGGCCCTTTTACAACCATAATAAACAGTCAGAGTAACTCACTCCCTTCATACTCATCCCTACACATACAGTCACTCTTCAACACACTCATGCTTTTACACACAAACACACTCACACACACAAAACGATTAAACTAAATTACATTATAAGTTTTTAATTTCACTAAATTTGTATTTGTATTAAACTGTTTGGAGATGGGCGTTAATAGCTGCGACACGAGCCGTGGTGTGCCGGCTGTGAGCCGTGGTGTGCCGGCTGTAGAATAGTACACCACCATCTCTTCCCATGGTTGTCGTAAAACCGGCTAAGGGACAAAATCCGGAAGATGGGCAGCAGCATCTTTCGTGTATATGCTACTACTGCGCTCGCCAACCCGCCTGCCAAGCGTGGCGAGTATTGGCAACATCCCCAAATGAAATACAAATGTGACCAGGCCCCAGTCCCCGGCAGCTCCGTTATTTCTGGCGATGGTAGCCGCTATGGTAACGGCGGAGCAGGGGGTGCTAAGAATCTCCGGCAGATTCCCGGCTACCGCACCCGACGACGACTGGCCCTGGTAACTCACAATGTGCGCACTTTGAGGACAGACGAGAAGATCATTGAGCTGGAAGAAGAATTGAGTAAGTTACACTGGGATATATTGGGGCTTTCCGAAGTCCGTAGAGAGGGTGAGGACACGGTGACCTTAAAGTCCGGTAACTTACTTTTCTACCAGGAAGGCGACCAACAGTCTCAAGGTGGTGTCGGGTTTCTCGTCCATAGATCCCTCGTAAACAACATTGTTGCTATCGACAGTGTGTCGAGTAGGGTCATATACTTAATACTCAGAATATCTAAAAGATATTCGCTGAAGATCATTCAGGTATATGCACCGACCTCGTCACATCAGAGGACGAAGTAGAGGCTATGTATGAGGACATCAGTAGGGCCATACATACCTCCGAGACATACTTCACTGTTGTTATGGGGACTTTAACGCAAAGTTGGGCAAGAAAAGTGACGAGGAGTCGAGAGTGGGGCAATTTGGATATGGATATCGAAACCCAAGGGGACAGAGGCTGGCCGAATTTCTAGAGAAGGAGGGACTCTTTATGATGAACTCTTACTCGTAAATACACTTGTTATACTATCAAAGCTGATGTTAAGTGGAAATTCAGTTCTGAATACGGCTTTACAGAAAACTTTAACAATGACAGGAACAGCTGTTGCTTAAAGCATAAAAGCTTGTCCATCATACATACACACATAAGCCGGAGGATTTTAAATAAACGCCATGAGACGATAATTTATCACGTGTCGATATATCTCTCGACACTTTTTTGGAATTAACATATTATCTTTCACGATTTTGGAATTAATATCGAACATATAAAGTATATTTTTGCTTGGATCTTATAAGGAACGTCCCATTGTCGCAGTAACGATGCGAATTTGTTATTTTGTCTTTCAAAGGTCAAGTCAATTGCTGGAATGTCCACTGTTTCGTTGTGCTTTGCGTTTCCACTGAAGCGGAACGAAGAGGAAGCTTAGACTAGAACATGACTGTTACTTGTTGAATTCCGTAACTTATTTACGTAGAATATAGCTTTTGCATAGAAGGTATATTGTTTTTAATTAATGTTAATCTATAAATTGTCCGCCCGTTTCGTTTGATTTCACCAGATGCACACCCTAATAAAGAATTTATATTGTTTCCTCTGGATTCATCATCATCATCATCAGCCTGTGTCTATCCACTGCTGGTAATTGGCCTTCCCCAATGCCTTCCACCATATAGTATACTCCGCTTTCCGCATCCAGCCACTTCCGGCTATCCTTATAAGGTCCTAAGGCCCTACGCTTCTCCGACCCATGCGTGGTCACATTCCAAGACTTTCCTTCCCCATCTGCTGTTACTGACTCGGCAGATGTGGCCGGCCCACTGCCACTTCAACTTGCTGACATTAAGAGCTATATCGAATACCTTTGTTCTCCGTCGAATTTCTTCGTTTCGGATTGTATTGTAGCGTATGTTGTGTACATCTGTAATTGGCATACACAACAGGACTTAGTTTGTAAACTTGATTATTACAACAATGTATTCTTGTGTAATGCTGTTGGTGTATCTTATTAAATAAATAAATAAATAAATAAATAAATAAATAAATAAATAAATAAATAAATAAATAAATAAATAAATAAATAAATAAATAAATAAATAAATAAATAAATAAATAAATAAATAAATAAATAAATAAATAAATAAATAAATAAATAAATAAATAAATAAATAAATAAATAAATAAATAAATAAATAAATAAATAAATAAATAAATAAATAAATAAATAAATAAATAAATAAATAAATAAATAAATAAATAAATAAATAAATAAATAAATAAATAAATAAATAAATAAATAAATAAATAAATAAATAAATAAATAAATAAATAAATAAATAAATAAATAAATAAATAAATAAATAAATAAATAAATAAATAAATAAATAAATAAATAAATAAATAAATAAATAAATAAATAAATAAATAAATAAATAAATAAATAAATAAATAAATAAATAAATAAATAAATAAATAAATAAATAAATAAATAAATAAATAAATAAATAAATAAATAAATAAATAAATAAATAAATAAATAAATATATAGAGGCGATATTAATTATATTCTCTATAGTTGCAATTTAGTGATATAATTTTCTAACACAATAAAAGTGGCCCTTTTACAACCATAATAAACAGTCAGAGTAACTCACTCCCTTCATACTCATCCCTACACATACAGTCACTCTTCAACACACTCAACCTTTTACACACAAACACACTCACACACGAAACGGTTAAACTAAATTACATTATAAGTTTTAATTTCACTAAATTTGTATTTGTATTTAACTGTTTGGAGATGGGCGTTAATAGCTGCGACACAGTTTTTACTACTGCGGCTATTATCGAACTGGTGTGTACATGAATTCTTGGTTTGAAATAAAATCATATTATAATAATATATGATTTTATAAAAAATATAATAAATAAAATAATAAAAATATTATCATATTACTATTGTTTTGAATTGTGGGTTATTGGAATTGCAAAGTAATTAAGACAAACTACGTTTTGTAAAAGACGGTGTTCGTTTTTTTTATGATGAACTCTTACTTTAAGAAGCCGCCTCAAAGGAAATGGACCTGGATCAGCCCCAATGGCTCCACGAGAAATGAGATAGACTTCATCATGACCACCAAGAGACAAATCTTCACCGATGTCTCCGTGATCAATAGGGTGAAAACCGGCAGCGATCACCGAATGGTAAGAGGCACGTTGAATATTGATGTCAAGCTAGAGAGCTCGTCTGATGAAGTCTACGCTCCGCCCAACTAGGGCCCATATCCAAAACCCGAGAGCTTTCAACTTGAACTCACTAACCGCTTTGATTGCCTGGAGAACTCTGCTTCGGTGGACGAGATCAACAACAAGCTCGTGGAAACTGTCCGCGCGGTGGGCTGCAGTTTGTAGACCCCGCCGCAAGGAAAAACCTCAAAACTATCGGACCACACCCTAACCCTTATGGCTCAACGACGCTCGCTACGGTTGCAGTCTTCGGATGATGCTGCGTCTTATAGGCAGCTCAATAGACGAATATGGAAGTCCTTGCGGCAGGACATACGTACCTCAGCCCTGTAGTTCTGGGCTCTCAAGAATAAGACTACGGTATCCCCTGCCTGTCGTAGAAGGCGACTAAAAGGGGCCTCGGGTTCACTGGGCGGCAAGGGTGGGGCCTTTGAGCCGTCCACCAAAGTGGACCCGGGAAGAAGGCGACATCGGCTGGCCCGTGTCGCCTTGCGCTGCGACAGGGGAGGGAGTAACCTCCCCGGGACGTGCTCCTTGAGCACAGTGCAGAGGGCTCCGGTGCGTTCCACTGGAGATCCGGAGCCCTCGTCATGCACCGAGGAAAGGGCCACCGGGGAGGTTTTAGTGGGTAAGAACCCACATAACCGCCGCCTTCCCCAGAAGGCGGGGTATCTTTCTGAAGATTTCCTCCCCGTGAACAAAAAAAAAAAAAAAAAAAAAAAGGACATACGTACCTTTAATACTAACAGTGTCAAAGGTATAATAGAACAGAATAAAGGTTCCAAAGTGTTCGCAAGAGAAACATCTATTGGGCAGAGCCAGTTGACAAAGCTGAAGAGAGAAGACGGCAGCATAGCGACGTCCAAAGCAGAGGTAGTAGGTGAGATAGAGAGGTTTTACGGACAGCTGTACACTTCGGTCGCTAAGCCTGTTAGCAGCACAGCCAGAGACCCAAGAGCAAAGCTGACCCGACATTATACCGAGGATATCCCGGACATCAGCCTGTTTGAGATTAGGATGGCTCTGAAACAGCTGAAAAACAACAAGGCACCGGGCGAGGATGGAATCACATCAGAGCTTCTGAAAGCGGGTGGAACACCGGTACTTAAAGTCCTTCAGAAGCTCTTCAACTCCGTCCTGTTCGAAGGCACAACGCCAGAATCATGGAACAGAAGCGTGGTGGTCTTATTCTTCAAAAAAGGAGATAAATCCTTGTTGAGGAACTACAGACCCATCTCCCTTCTGAGCCATGTTTATAAGCTGTTTTCGAGAGTCATCGCGAACCGTCTCCAACGCAGGCTTGATGACTTCCAGCCTCCCGAACAAGCCGGTTTCCGAAAAGGCTATAGTACCATAGACCACATACACACGCTGCGGCAAGTTATACAGAAGACCGAAGAGTACAACTCGCCATTATGCCTAGCGTTTGTGGACTATGAGAAAGCCTTTGATTCGATCGAGACATGGGCGGTGTTCGAGGCTCTCCAGCGATGCCGTATTGACTATCGGTATATCGAGGTGTTAAAGTGTTTGTATAACAACGCCACCATGTCAGTCCAAGTACAGGAACAGGGCTCAAAGGCGATTCCATTGAAGAGAGGTGTAAGACAGGGAGATGTCATATCCCCGAAACTGTTTACTGCCGCATTGGAAGACGCCTTCAAGCTCCTGGACTGGAAAGGACTGGGCATCAATATTAACGGCGAATACATCACACACCTTCGATTTGCCGACGACATTGTGGTCATGGCGGAGACGCTGGAGGATCTCAGCACAATGCTCGAAGGCCTGAACAGAGTTTCCCAACGGGTGGGCCTTAATATGAACATGGAGAAGACGAAAGTCATGTACAATGCCCATGTGGGCCACCCCATATCACTTGGGAACTCAGCTCTTGAAGTTGTTGACTCATATGTCTACTTAGGACAAACAATCCAATTAGGCAAGTCCAACTTTGAGAAAGAGATCAATCGTCGAATCCAACTCGGCTGGGCAGCGTTCGGGAAGCTTCAAAATGTATTCTCGTCGAAAATACCTCAGTGCTTGAAGTCGAAGTCTTCGACCAGTGTGTGTTACCAGTGATGACGTATGGAACTGAAACGTGGTCTCTCACTGTGGGCCTCATAAGCAAGCTCAAAGTCGCACAACGAGCTATGGAGAGAGCTATGCTCGAAATATCTCTACGAGATCAAATCAGGAATGAGGAGATCCGTAAACGAACGAAGGTAACCGACATAGCTCGCCGGATAAGCAAGTTGAAGTGGCAATGGGCAGGGCACATAGCGCGTAGAACAGATGGTCGATGGGGCCGAAAGTTCTCGATTGGAGACCACGGACCAGCAAGCGCAGTGTGGGACGTCCACCCGCAAGGTGGTCTGACGACCTCATAAAGGTCGCGGGGCGCAGCTGGATGCGGGCCGCTTACAACCGGTCCTTTTGGAAATCATTCGGAGAGGCCTATGTCCAGCAGTGGATGTCTTACGGCTGAGATGATGATGATGATGAGCTGCGACACAGTTTTACTACTGCGGCTATTATCGAACTGGTGTGTACATGAATTTGTTTGAAATAAAATCATATTATAATAATATGATTTTATAAAAATATAATAAATAAAAAATAATAAAAATATTATCATATTACTATTGTTTTGAATTGTGGGTTATTGGAAATTGCAAAGTGATTAAGACAAACTACGTTTTGTAAAAGACGGTGTTCGTTTTTTTTTTTAATGCGAACTACACAGATTGGCCAGAGAAGCTGGCCTTGACTGCTTCACCGGATTGAGAGGTGGCATAGCTCTTAGGTCGCTTAGCCTGAACCTCTATCGCTAGTAACTCGACACAAGGGTCCCCTCGGACGGTTACTATGTTACGCGTAAGCATTCCGATCCGAGGGCGCCCGAGAGTGCCGAACCACGGTCGGTAGCTATTTCACGGATAATCTAAGGGACATTCAAAAGCTAAACTAACTTTGAGTGCCACTTCGGGGAGCGTTGGCGCTGGGAGAAGAAGTGGCCGAAGAAACTTCAGCAACGCTCCTAGCATCTAAGGGGTGGGTGCTCGTATTAATGACCTAAGATTTAGAGAATAGGTGCGCTGCGGCCGTGCTAGATGTGTCATACTATGTTTTAAATATTACTTTTAGTCTACTTTCAAAAAAGAAACATTCACATGTCGATGTATTTTAGTGGGTATAAAATAACTCTTACGAATTTTGAGCCCTTTTTTAAGTAGTACCGGAACAGCAATCAGTCCACTTATCACCAAGCTTATTAGGTCACATAAATGTGACAGGTAGTGAGTCCATCGCGACATACCGGTCCCCGCCGTGCCATGTTACTACGTAGCCTATCTTATGGTATAAGTATCGACACGATACTTATACCATAAGATGTTTCGAAGTAGGTTTTAGTATATAGTATATAGTTTTACTTTGGATTATATACTAAAACTACTTAAGCCATTGGATAGATTACTTTGGACCCAACAATTTTGGCCACACCATTCGATTGACATGTAATTCTATTGTTTGTTATCCAATTTTACACTTAGTAAATAATTTATAGAGTGAATAGACATTTACTAAACCAGTCATAGTAGCTAATTATCATTCAGGAAGCGCCAGATATCAAATAAAAAAAGAATCATTAAAATCGATTCACCCTGTCGAAATTTCTGAGGTAACAAAAAAAAATACAGACCCATACAGACCCTCTCCTTTTTTGAAAACAAGGTAAAATAAGTCGAAGTAAAGCGAGAGAGGATCTCTAGTAAATAAATAAATACATTTTTAACAACAAGTTATGTAATAAGATTTTTTGACGAACTACACAGATTGGCGAGAGAAGCTAGCCATGACTGCTTCACCGGAATGGGAGGTGGCATAGCTCTTAGGTCGCTTAGCCTGAACCTCTATCGCTAGTAACTCGACACAAGGGTCTCACAAAACCTCAGCTTGGACGGTTACTATGTTACGCGTAAGCATTCCGATCCGAGGGCGCCTGAGAGCGCCGAACCACGACTCGGTCGGTTGCTATTTCACGGATAATCTAAGGGACATTCAAAAGCTAAACTAACTTTGAGTGCCACTTCGGGCATGTAATAAGAAAAACCGGTTCTGCCTTCTCGGGAACCTTCTCATCAATATTCAGGGTGCTTTGCGTTGATAAATTCAACGGTCATTTTTCAATTCGGTAAAGTTTTAAATACCTTCCCACTAAAATTCCCGGATCCATTAGACACAAATAAAATGACCAATGACCACAAATGTGAACGTGAGTCACGCGAAACTTGCATCTTCTTAAATCGCATCTATTGTTCCAGATTTAAAAACAGACTGTATTTGTAAAAAGTTGTTGTTATGGTAGGAAAAACTTCATGACAATAATTGTTGATAAATATTTTATGGCTTGGTAACAAGACCTTTGTTAAAACACATATACCTATTTCTTACGTCTAAGATGAAAATGGTAAAATGTAAGTTACATGCCCCCATGAGTCCCCGCGCCATTTTGTTTTTTCTTTTTTTTTCATCATGACATTACAACAACTCGTGACGACGTGTCACGGTCGATATTACTAATATTGTGAAATTGTACTAGAACTGACTGTTGAGCATACAGACAAATATATAATAGGTTGTTGCTCTTTAATGTATATAATCTTATATGTAAAACTGAACAGCGATTTTCTCTCTACTCTGCTAGGGTTAGAAATGTGAGACATTATGTTCACATGTATATAAAGAAAATATATTTATATAAAAACTATTTTTCGATCATAGCCATTTGATATATAGACATAGACATAGAAATTTATTTATCAAATCACGCATCACAATACAAAACAAATCACAGACTGAATATAACACACATTAAAAAGAATGAAAATAGACAAAACACATTTAAAGTTACACGGACAAATAATCCAAAACATATGATGCCAATATCGGACACCGTCTCAGCATATGCTGTCACAAGGATGCGACAGCGCTGATTTTCAGCGGTGCCCGGGACTACCTAAAGACGTGCGCGCGCAGCAACAGTCAATAGATATTGTCACTTAAATGTTATTTTTAAATACAAAATAAAGGGTCGGTTAAGAAAGTTTGAATATCTCGTAAATAGGTAGCTAACTGAAATAAATTGAGAGAGCATGATAGACAATTAAATATCGTTAAAATAAAATAAAATATTTTTATTTATTTGTTTATATTTCATTAAAAACTTATTAAAATTATTTTTCATAAAATTTAATGAAAAATACTGTATTATCCACGTTTACGTAAGATATCCTTTATGGTTTAAGTTTGTTTTTGTTTAAATAAAACATGTTTATGTATATATAGACATAGACATTTATTTATTGGCATCACAATACAAAACACATCACAGACAGAATATAACACACATTAAAAACAACGAACAAATAATACAAAACATATGATGCCAATATAGGACACCGTCTCAGCATATGCTGTCACAAGGATGCGACAGCGCTGATTTTCAGCGGTGCCCGGGACTACCTAAAGACGTGCGCGCGCAATACTACTTTTATATGGTAATGTAGGAAAAAAAACTTTAAGTTGTATCCGATCGATTAGAAAGTATAAAAGATGTATCCGATTGTGAGAATGAAGATGAGTGAACGAATGGCGAGCGATTAGGAATGAAAGAGAAAAAAGAAAGATGGACATTACATTACATTACGATTAGGAGTTACGACGTGGACAAACGAAGTGATTTAATTAAGGTGAAATAAAAGAAGTTTTTCGAGCCACTATTTGTGCGTTATTATTTATTCAGACTGCTCCCCTACTACATATATATATTCCTATACACATATATATATATATATATATATATATATATATATATATATATATATATATATATATATATATATATATATATAATAGGTTGTCAAATCAACGAATCAACGCCTGCGATGTGCTGCTGAAACGGAACGAACTCGACCCATTCTTGAAGTGGATGGTGACTGGCGACGAAAAATAGATCACATACGACAATATCAAGCGAAAACGGTCATGGTCGAAGGCCGGTGAATCGTCCCAAACAGTGGCCAAGCCGCGAATTTCGGCGTTAGTGAACTCCATGTTTACACGTCTATAACTGTTGAACGCAATATCCAAACTAATTATGCATAGCGTCGTTTAGTAGGTTATGTCAAGACCTTTCAAATTGTAATAATGTATAGTATTGCTAGATACGAGCTCTGTAGCGCTTTGTACATAGCCGCGAAATTCAAAAGACAAAAGGCGGAAGGGAGATATTTGACAACCTATTATATGTAGGAGTGTATATATGGCAAGCAGATCGTAAGTCGAATCACTAGGAGAAAAAAATGTGTGATAACAATGACTATAATTGTCTGTATAAATATTCTTTCTAAGTATTACATTATACAGTTAAGCACTTAATCATACCTGGTATTCTATTCAAAACACTGGACGACTGCCGTTAACCGATTTAAATAAATCGATATAATTTAAACGTATTCGCCACAGCTCTAAAACGTAACAAACTGGTTACTAAAAGTATATTTATGTATTCAAACAGCAACATTTTTAGTAGCGTTTATCTTCAATTTACAAAGGCTTTCAACACTTCTTTGAATGAGCCAGTTATCACGGATCCTTTATTCGGATTTTAATTAAAATAGAATTTGAAATGCGTAATTTATGAATGTTGCCAGCTTCATGAACAGGGTTTAATCAATTTTTAAAATAGCTAACTAATATATTTTGTTAGGAACATAATAAATATATTTAATTTTATTTTTAATTTTAATTACATGGCTATTATGCTAAATCAAATGTTTACAATCGAGTTAAGTTGTAAATTTAGGAATTCTATTTAAAATATTTCATAATTAAATAAATCATTTGACGTATTAATTATAATTTTATTTAATTAACAGTTACTTATTACGTCTCGAGCTTCGTTCACTTTCACAGTGTAATGTGTAACTCAACGAACGATCGTCATCGCGGAGGTACATTGAACTATTACATTATGTGGTCAGGATTACCATTTGTCCTAAATTGTCGTCGTTACCATTGGTTCTTATGGCATCCTGCAAATAGTATTGTAGCCTGGTCTGAGTTAGTGCTATATATTTCAAACGCTCTTTATTTTTAAGAAAACGTCCGACAGCAAATCGAAGAACTACCAAATGGTAGACAAATCATAACTAAATTAATAACCTTTTTGAAGTCGGTTAAATAAAAAGTAGTCCAAGTTATTCCTTGTTACATCTGCTATCTGCCAATGAAAGCCCCCTCAAAATCAGTGCTGCCGTTCCAGAGATTAACCGAAACAAACAGACGAAGAAAAATTGTAAGAAAGGTTTTTTTTGGTATATGTACTAATTTAACATGGTAAATTCACATTCAAACCACGGCTCGTTCGGTTGCTTTTACATGGATAAAGTAAGGGACATCCTATAGGTAAACTAACTTTAAGTGCCACTTCGAGAAGCGTTGGCGCTGGGAGAAGAAGTGACCGAAGAAAGTCCAGCAACGCTCGTACCGAAAGTATATACTGCTGAAGTGGTTGCTTATGCTAAAACTTACCTCCGTAGTAAGGATCTCTAACGTGTATAAACACCAATTGTTTATTTTATGTTATTACGTAGCTATCACGTACAATCCTTTTTTTTGTTGAGGGGGCTTACAGGATAACCCGGTGGCCCTTCCTCGGTGCATGGTGAGGGGTTCCGGGATCTTTAGTGAAACGCACCGGAGCCCTGCTACATTGTGCTCTCGTAGAGCACGTCCCAGGCCCCCCCGGGAGGTTTATCCTTTTCCCTGTACCCTCACAGTGCAAAGCAACACAGGCCAGCTGATGTCGCCTTCTTCACGGGTCCACTTTAGTGGACGACAAAGCTCCCACAATTGCCGCCCAGTGAACCCCAGGCCCCTTTTAGTCTCCTTCTACGACAGGCAAGGGATACCGTAGCCTTATTCTACGTACACACATACACTCATACAATTCTATCCTAAGTTGCGGCAAGACATTATGTAAGGCGGTAATGATGTACAGCGATCATTATGAACATAAAAACCGCCGGCGCGTGTTTCAAATATTGAACGTGTATCGATTTAAAATGCGATCCAATAAATATACCTTTATACAACAATCAATTAGGATGATTGAAGTTTGAAGTTGCGAATGATTATAGACTGGAGAAACATAAATAGGAGATAATTTAAATTTGTTTTCGAAAGCATTGAGGCAATGCGATAAATCGATCATTTGTCGATCTGTCTTTTTTATTTGAGAAGGGGGCAAACGTGCATTCCAATTTCTCGATCTTTAGTGATCCTGCCGTTGTCAAACACCTACCAAAAAGATTTCAGTTACTTTGCCAACCTATTTTTATGAGCTTTACCCCTAATATGCAACACCCTTGTCACCATTGTATACAAGGATGCTGCATTATCATAATCAGCATGGAATGGAATCCATCCAAGATAATTTATATAGTATATTTTTAATTATTGTCTTTCGTCTGCTAAATTCAATTGAAAATTACAGGTATAATAGTAAATCAGTAGATATAGGTACAATGAAATTTGTATCGTAATTGGTAGGTTTCACCATTTCACATTTTTCATAGTGACAGGGCTGTCACTATGAAACCTGTCTGTCGTAGAAGGCGACTAAAAGGGGCCTCGGGTTCAGTGGGCGACAAGGGTGGGGGCCTTTGTCGTCCGCGAAGGTGGACTCGGGAAGAAAGCGACATCGGCTGGCCCGTGTTGCCTTGCACTGCGACGGCACAGGGGGGAGGGACTAACCCACCCCCCGGAAGTGCTCTCCTTGAGCACAGTGCAGAGGGACTCCGATGTGTTCCACTGGAGATCCCGGAGCCCCTCACCATGAACCGAGGTCAGGTGTAAAGTCTTTAAGTTAATAATAATTTAATGTATAATAAAAATCTAATTGCATTTCTTTTCTTTTCAGGTATGTGTTACCAGATATCTTTTCACAGTCGCAGTCATTTTAACCTAGCATGGTAGAGAAATAGTAAGTAATCTAGTAAGAAATGGAAATCATTAAATAATTTCCACTTAGTTTACAGCACAGTACTATGTAGGTACTTATTTTAGTAAATGATCGAGTGGTACGAAATACAACGCAGATATAATTTCAGAGCATTTTGACATAACCGTTCCATATAATTTGTTAAAACCATAAGAATGATAAAAATCTGTTCACTTACTTATTTCTACAGTCGAATCCAATTTACTATCACTATTAAAGAAGCTGGTGTGCACTGCACACACACACGGACCCAAAGTTTCCACCCCAAACTATATTTGTGCCGCTTGAGGTTTTCTGCAGTTGCAGCGGTCGCTCCAGCCACCACCTCCTTTTTAATGGGATAGCAAAGAGGTTGATGGACACATCTGGTGACCAGAGGACTGGCTTCTACCTTGCAAAGAGGTTAAGCATACAACGTTGCAATGCTACCAGCCTTCTGGGTCGTTGTATTACAGTTATATTTTTTGTAAATATTTCTCTAATTACTATTATTAGTTCATTAATTTTTATGTTCAATAAATTGTGTACGTCATATACTAAATTTATTGGACAAAAAAAAACGGTATAGAGAAAGCAATTGTCGATACAATTTCCAAATTTATTTTGTCACATTTACGTTGTAACACATAAATATGTATAATTTATTTGAAAAGAAACCAGGGTGCTGACGTTTATAGTCATTGTTATTATTGTAGCTAAATTTATTGCCGCCATTTTTGCTATCCATAGATACAAATATATAAGAACTAATTCGTTGGTAATATGCTACGACATCTTTTGACTGGAACCACCATTTTACACAAAACGTAACATATATTTAAGTTATCAATAGCTTAATAGTGTTAAGTATGCTCCGTGACACAAGGTCGCACTTTCAAACCCAGATCTCGACTCGATCTATTAATACAAACAATATTCATGTGTCGACATTCAATACTGATGATTTGTCTATGGTCTCAGCTAACCATAGCTTTGCCTATGGTCGAGACGACAGTGGGGTGACGACACCAAGTAGGCAATCTTATCTTTCTGAAGATTTCCTCCCGTGAACAAAAAAAAAAAAAAAGGCTGTTACTGTTATTTTATTGATATACTCGTAAATATTTCTCTAGTTACTATTATTAGTTCATTAATTTTTATGTTCAATAAATTGTGTACGTCATATACTAAATTTATTGGACAAAAAAAAACGGTATAGAGAAAGCAATTGTCGATACAATTTCCAAATTTATTTTGTCACATTTACGTTGTAACACATAAATATGTATAATTTATTTGAAAAGAAACCAGGGTGCTGACGTTTATAGTCATTGTTATGACTGCAAAATTTATTGCCGCCATTTATTGCTATCCATAGATACAAAGATATAAGAACTAATTCGTTGGTAATATGCTACGACATCTTTTTGACTGGAACCACCATTTTACACAAAACGTAACATATATTTAAGTTATCAATAGCTTAATAGTGTTAAGTATGCTCCGTGACACAAGGTCGCACTTTCAAACCCAGATCTCGACTCGATCTATTAATACAAACAATATTCATGTGTCGACATTCAATACTGATGATTTGTCTATGGTCTCAGCTAGCCATGGCTTTGCCTATGGTCGAGACGGCAGTGGGGTGACGACACCAAGTAGGCAATCTTGTCTCAGTTCGCTTCAGGCAGTTAAACACTTCGTTGTTCTTCTTAAGTAATTGATGAAGTAACGCTGAAACGAAAAGAGAAATTGTCACCTTACGTTTCACCACTGTAGTCTAAAGCTTTAGGCTATGACGGTTTTATTAAGTAATTTTTTTTCTAGACAATGTTTGGCAGTCTAAATAAACAATATACTATTTATCTCTTATTAAAAGCAAGAATAAATAAAAGGGAATTTTTATTTTGAATTAATTTACACAAATAGGAATGGAACAAAAATCCCAGGTGTCTGGGCGCAAGGCGATCGGGCGTTAAATTCGTGACAACGTATCCTAGCTACGTTATTCCAACAAAATTTAAGTATTTTTTTCCACTTCACTGAGCACAATTTTGCGTTCTCTATCTCTCTCAAGCCGCGCTCTCGAATATACACTTTGAACGATGTAGCATTTGCCGCATCGTACACTATCGTCGATTCTCGGGAACTCTCGTCTCGAGCGTAACGGGACATTTTGCGCGAATGACATCCATTATTCATCAAATTATAAGTCGTTGTCACGTCACAAACCAAGACAAAACCATCCACAATGACATTCCATAGCTATATTAAATATTTATATGTGTTATTTCGTCACACCGAAAATATATACTGTTTAATTGTATAAGGTATAACTTCAATATTTTCCAGGCGTAAGTGAAACTCCACTGACTTTAAGTAAACCGTAGTATGCTGCATGTTTAATCCAATTCTCAATGATGATGATGTCAGGCCGATGTCGGCCATGGCGACTGTGTCATTTTAATTAGGACACTACATTCAGGTAGTAGGGCTTAGGTTTTCTGCCCTCTCGTGTTGGCTGCTCTTTGGTGGCTGGCGTACCTTGTTCCTCAAAGGACGAGAGCACTTCGCACAGGTCAAGGTTCCACCATTATAGTGGATGGATACTAGTTGGCGGGTCTTCAGTTTATCTCGATTTGTATCGAGTTCTTAACGCCGCCCAACTTCGAAATTATCAACCTATTGGTGGACAAGTCGCCTCCACTCGGGACGCAGTGCTGCTTCTACGATTCTCAATAGAGTTATTGTCGTTTCATACACCCTGTCAATAACGCCTTAACAACACATACTTGATATAAACTTTTTTTTTTCTATCGTAGCTCGATCTTACGAACAAATTTCTTTATTAATTATCGTAGTTTGATTGATGATGAGATATGACCAATTAAAATCATGTCCACTATACTAAGCTGATAAGAAAATTAATATGGTCAGTGAATGAAAGACGCAGCTCAAATTATACTGGTTATTATTTTAAAAGAAGCCGGTGTCGGTAGCAGCGTGGGCGAATAGGCCTGTCTTCTGTCGATGTAACAAAAAAGTTCTCACGTCCTTTTATCTGTAAAGAGGTAGGCAGAGACAGTTTTCGCTGTCGCGTTTCACCAAGCATTTTAAGATCTATGTAACAAGAAGTGACCGCATCGCAGGACGTTTTTTCGTGCAGTTACAGCACTTAAAAGGACTTAAGAGATTAATATATAACTGAATCGCAAAATAAATGGAAAACATCTATTTTGTCTTTTTTTTCAACCGACTTAAAAAAAGAGTAGGTTCTCAATTCGTCAGTATTTGTAAAGCTGTCGTTTCCCATGTGGTCCCATTTCAATTTGGTCCAATTGTGACTGTGGCGTACATGGGAAACCATGTTATAAGGGTAAAAGTCTTAAATTTGGTAAAAAAAAAATTAAAAAATAAATTGTTCTTAAAAATAAATATACTTCAAAGGTAAGTTGGTTTGGTGGTAGAATTAATCAGAATAGCTATATAAGGACATACAAAGAGGGCGTCCACGCGTAATAACGTTTAACGTTTGATTTGATTTTAAGTCGGTTTTTCTTTTCAAAAAAACGTCTCTTCAAGTCACCGTCCTTTTAAAATCCTTGTATATTTTATTTAATTTATTAAAGATATATTAATTTCAACAAAATTTAACGTGAAGAGTAAATCACGCACATTAACCAACCGCACTTGGCCAGCTGCGTACGATTTCTAACTCTGCACGCTCGAAAAACAGTTATCTAAGCGTAGTTACAGAACCACGATTGTTTCGCGCTTTCGCAACCCGGAGCGTCCACTCTCGATCGAGTACGGGCGATACTTGCGAATACCCATCTACAGCGTGTTTAGAAAGTCGTCGGATTATTTAATTGGGAACGTGCGACCGACGCTCGTGCGCCAATCATTTGTTCGACATAGTTTAAATAACACGTATCTCCGTAATTTCAAGGTTGTCGAAGTTCGTAATATGATTAACAGATTTGCTGTTAGACCTTAGTACAAATATTATATATTATATAAACAGAGTCCGGGCGTTTGCACAAGTTGCATAGTCATCATCATCATCAGCCTGTGTCTATCCCCTGCTGGAAATAGGCCTTCCCCAATGCATTCCACCATATTCGATCCTCCGCTGTCCGCATCCAGCTACTTCCGACTGTCCTTGCAAGGTCGCGGGCCATCTGGAGGAAGGGCGCCCTACGCTTCTCCGACCCATGCGCGGCCTCCATTCCAAGACTTTCCTCCCCCATCTGCCGTCACTGACTCGACAGATGTGGCCGGCCCTCTGCCACTTTAACTTGCTGACTTTAAGAGGCATAGTACGCTAGCAACAAAGGTTGATCCCCGGTGCCGTCAACAATAAATTTGTTGCTGCAATTTTATGTACTAATTTACAACGCGCTCGGCGGTGAAACATCGTGAGCAAACCTATATGTCCAAGAAAAAACTTCTACAAGACATAGTATATATTAAGGATTTTAACGAACCTTTATAAAAAAGGGCAGGTGATGTGTGTTCTAATTTAAATGATTTAATGAATCCGTCACAATAAAAGACGTAGGCCGATGGCTAAGCAATTAACTAAACGATCGTGGGAGATACGTGAAAGATACGAGAGTGGGTGGTACGTTTTCCACCCGGCAATTAACTTTCTGACGTACAAAGAAGCAATGTTTTTTGCGAAACTTTTTCCTTTCTTTCTCAACCTGTGAAATCAACTGTAACCAGTGGTTTTTCCGAACCTTACAATATAGGTACCGTTAAGAAACGGTCTTGCTCCATTCTTAAAGGTCGACAAGGCACTTGAAGCTTGGTTGCTATGGATGTTCATAGGCAACAGTCACTTAAGCTCGTTTGCTCCTATTCCTATGTTCGACGAGATTTGCTCAATTGTGTCGAATTGAGAGGTGGCATAGCTCTTAGGTCGCTTAGCCTGAACCTCTATCGCTAGTAACTCGACACAAAGGTCCCCCCGGTGAGGGGTAACCTCGGCTTGGACGGTTACTATGTTACGCGTAAGCATTCCGATCCGAGGGCGCCCGAGAGGGCGGAACCACGACTCGGTCAACCATGAGCGTGTTTTAATAAAAATTATACCGCTTCATAATACATAAAAATAGTCTAGTCGAAAAAAAATAGTATAACATTGTAGTACAAATAAATTAACTTAATTTTTCCATCAAGCTGCGTAATGAAAGACATTAAGTATCGAAGCAGAAGTCGTTCTACGTCATTCCGGGCATAGTTTATTGTGAGAAATCAATAGCGGACGTTGGTGGGTTGGTAATTGGGTAATCGAATTACACCTGCCAGTTTATAATATTTAATAAGCTATAAATAGTAATTATAAGCAATTATATTATTCATTACCAAAATTAGGTTATAATTATTATGCTTTATAAATAAATATAGTGTAGCACATATTTATTATTTACAATATTATTATAAATAGTAAAATACATAATTACACTCGTTCATCGCTTTTTCCTGATACCGATTTTTTTATACGTTCTAAGCAAGTGCTTGGCTTCTGCAGTCCTGGATGGTAAGATGTACTAGCTTAGTAAATGCCTATTCACCCTACTCTTGAAAATACCCACATTGTACTCGGAGGGAAAGACAGACGCGGGCAAACTATTCCAATCCTTTATTGTACGAATAAAGACGAAGCAAAGCGCTTATAATGCCTATGGCATATTTTTTTTTATTAATTGTAAATGAAGAATAACAAAATAAATGTTTTTTTATGACGAACTACACAGATTGGCCAAAGAAGTAGGCATTGACTGCTTTACTGGATTGAGAGGTAGCATAGCTCTAGGTCGTTTAGCCTGAACCTCTATCGCTAGTAACTCAACACAACAGTCCCCGGCCCCTCTGAAAAGGGTAGTAATTGGATATAAATTTATGCTTTTTTTATACTTCAGTGGTTAAAATGTGTGAATGATTTCAACAAATGTGATTCGATATAATGTTAGCATCATTATTTCAACCGTAGGACATCCACTGCGGACATACATCGTGATTAGAGTAATCTCTCAAGCCAAGGTCTCAAGTAATCTTTCGGAGCCATGGCAGCGTATTTCTGCCAATAGAGGTACAAGCGGCCTAAGAGCTCTACTACGTCTAAAATTCGGTGAAACTATTGCAGTTAACTCTGGCCAACCAGCGAAGTATCATCTAAAACAATTTGCATCTCTAATACCTTCATCATCATCACCATTTCAGCCGTAAAACATCCACTGCTGGACATAGGCCTCCCCCAACGATTTTCAAAAGGACCGGTCATAAGCGGCCCGCATCCAGCTGCTTCTTCCGGCCTTTATAAGATCGTCAGACCACCTTGTGGACGTCCTACACTGCGCTTGCTGGTCCGTGTACTCCAATCGAGAACTTTTCGGCCCCATCGGCAATTCTACGCGCAATGTGCCTTGCCCATTGCCACTTCAACTTGCTTTTCCAGAGAGCTATATCTCGTAGAGATACTCCGAGCATAACCCTATCCATATCTCATTGTTGGACTTGGACCACGAAAAATGCGAAATTGCTTGCAATTATAAAGCTGAATTTCATGGCGGTAGAACTTCAAATTATTATAATGATATTTATGTACATCTTTTGCATGGTTAAAGGCACTGTTCTGTTTAAAAACTTGTCTTCTTTTAATATATTTAGTAACTGTGTAATTTGAGAAATACATTAAACAACCCAAACCTTTGTAATTAAAACATGTTTCGATGACTCAATACAACAGGGCATCGGTCATTGTTAATAAAAATATTGTCCGAGTGAGATTTCTCTTAGAAAGCCGCCGTAGTAAGAACAACAATCAATTTTTAATTTATTCACAAACATCGAGAACAATCGATCAGTCCGGCGCCTCTATAGCCGGTGGTATGATCGATTGCTTGTCACACGACAATCGATTTGACGGGAATCGATAATTAATCGAGTGCTCCGTGCTCGATGCCTGCATATAACTTTCTGTGACGTATTATTAAAGCGAGTCATATTTTTATTTATAATATTGAATGACTCGGCGGGTATTGATATGCTGTTCATTATTACAGTCGTTAAGGGAATCCACAATCGATAGAAGCGTTTAAGCTAAACTTTTTTTTACTCTTAACCCAATTAAATAACTCTCTCTCTAGTGTCGGTCCCTCATGTCTGAGGATCGTGGTCACCATCAGGGTTGCACCTGGAGCGGATGATTTGCTTCCACCGGCTTCTGTCCAGTGCGTCTCTTACAGCACTGTACAATTTGGAGGACGACGAGTCTTATACTTGATCGGACCACCTTGTTGGTGAACGGCAGCGAGATCTTTTTCCTGCGGTGTTCCCAACTACGATCAGTTTATCCAGACTTTCGTCGCCAATTAAATAACATCTCCACTCCCTAGGGTTTGCAAACTTTTCAAATCGAATCAAACGTTAAGCGTTACTACGCGCGGTCGCCCTCTTTGTATTTACGAATTATTGTGAGAATATTACGAAATCAAAAAGTAACCGAAGTTCCATCAAACTAACGTTGACCCTTGAAATACATTCTTTCCAATAAAATGACCACCGTAATCGGTTAGCGTGATATTGATTTATTCTTCCATTTATGGCGCACATATTTTTATGTGCCTTTTCCTAGATTATCTCAATATAAGTTTAAAAAGTTACTTTACTCGTTTCTCCATAATTTCACCTACGAAGAGACTGAAAAATTTCTTCATAGTATAAAATAAATTATCCTCACGCTCATGTACTCACTCGCACATACACTCTCACATGCACCCACGCACACTATTCTTTGCAAATCACACGGCTACCACATAAGTTATATAACACACTTTAGTTCATAAATTCGGAGTTAGGTACAACATCTCCCTAATACTATGTATTAGTCTAGCAGGGAGATGTGTACCGAAGGACGAAAACGAAGTAAGAAAATGTTTATGGAATATGATAATATATGATAATAATTTTTGTGTATGTTCATGTCGGTATATAAAATGTGTGTGTGTGTGTAAAAAGTAAATAAATAAATATTTCATTTCATATTTGATGCAAATTTAAGACTTTTATTGTTTTCTCGTGGATTCCGTTGTCAGAATTAGACCAAATTTAAATGGGAACACACGGCAAGCACCACCTTTCAAATAGAAAAGAATCACCCAAATCGGTTCACCCAGTCAAAAGTTATGCGGTAAAAAACATAAAAAGAAATACATACGAATTGAAAACCTTGTAAAGTCACTCGAAAATATGTTTCTCCTTTTCAGGACTTATGTTAACGATAAAAGAAAACAAAAGACAACTTCAAATTTACAAGTTACCCTTTGTTTTATTACAATATGTAAATATAATTTGTACAAATTGTGGTAAAATTACAAATTAACAGCAAATATTTCGTCATTATTAACATACTAACACCGATTACTGAACGTGAGCGAGCTTTCTAGTTTCTGGGGAAACTTGTGTCTTTTAGGGCTTGCCTTGACCTCCAGCTGACATCCGCGCCTTATGGACAAGCGTTGCTTTAATAGTAGCTGGTCGATAAATTTGAGTAGCATTAACCTGTCATTGTACGATTACAACCGTTACCAGTTATTGTACGCGACGCAATAATAACTGTAGGCTTACAACGTAATATGCTATTATATATTGTCGTGAGCAAAAATAAAGGGTCGGTTAAGAAAGTTTGCATATCTCGGAAGATAAAGACGATAGCTAACTGAAATAAATTGTCCATGATAGGCAATTAAATATCATTAAAATGAAATCAAATATTTTTATTAATTTATTTATATTTCATTAAAAAACTAACTTAAACGAAAAAGGATATCTTACGTAAACTTGGATAATACAGTATTTTTCAATACATTTTATGTTTAGTACTTAGTGTCACCACATGAAGCATTGGCAAGCGTCATTGTTATTTTAAAAATTTCGTAACCGACCCTTTTTTTTGCTCACGGCTTTAGTTATTGTACGCCACGCAATAATAACTGTAGGCTTAAACGTTCACGCTTCCCGAAGTGGCACTCAAAGTTAGTTTAGCTTTTGAATGTCTCTTAGATTATCCGTGAAATAGCAACCGACCGAGTCGTGGTTCGGCCCTCTCGGGCGCCCTCAGATCGGCATGCTTACGCGTAACATTGTAACCGTCCAAGCCGAGGTTACCCCTCACCGGGGGGACCCTTGTGTCGAGTTACTAGCAATAGAGGTTCAGGCTAAGCGACCTAAGAGCTATGCCACCTCTCAATCCGGTGAAGCAGTCAAGGCCAGCTTATCTGGCCAATCTGTGTAGTTCGTCACAAAAAAAAGCTTAAACGTAACATGCTATTATATATAATAAGGGTATAGTGTACGCGTTAATTGCCTAAATTAGGTTACCTTAAGGTCAGCCCTGTAGTTCTGGGCTCTCAAGAATAAGACTACGGTATCCCCTGCCTGTCGTACAAGGCGACTAAAAGGGGTCTGGGGTTCAGTGGGCGACAAGGGTGGGGCCTGCGTCGTCGCCCGTCACCCGTGTCGCCGGGCATTGCGAGGACACAGGGGGGGGAGGGAGTAACTTCCCCAGAAAGTGCTCTCCTTGAGCACAGTGCAGAGGAGCTCCGCTGCGTTCCACTGAAGACCCCGGAGCCCCTCACCATGCACCGAGGAAGGGTCACCGGGGAGGTTTTAGTGGGTAAAACCCCACATAACCGCCGCCTTCCCCCCAGAATGCGGGGTATCTTTGTGAAGATTTCTTCTCCGACAAAAAAAAAAAAGGTTACCTTAAGGTCGCGTTGAAACCCAACACTATTTTTTTTATGACGAACTACATAGATTGGCCAGATAAGCTGTCCTTGACAAAATATTTATAATCATTTTTAAATATAACAATATAAGTTTTGTTCTATAAATAATCATAAACTATTAAAAAGTAGTAAACAGCATCATAATTTATTGAATTAATTAAAAAGTATTAATTCTTTTGAGAGTGACAGTATTAAAATTTATCAAATAAATTAAAAAGAAAGAAGGCTTTATTTAAAAGTAGTAAACTGTATCATAATTTATTGAATTAATTAAAAGTATTTATTCTTTTGAGAGTGACAGTATCAAAATTTATTAAATTAATTAAAAAAGAAACAAGGCTTTTTAAGGGTGACAGCATCGTAATTTATTAAATTATTTAAAAAGAAACAAGGCTTTTAAGATTGACAGCATCGTAATTTATTAAATTATTTAAAAGTAGTAAACTGTATCATAATTTATTGAATTAATTAAAAGTATTTATTCTTTTGAGAGTGACAGTATCAACATTTATTAAATACATTAAGATTTAGTTTTTAACGTTATACGTACAAATTTTGTAAACAATACGTTACGCTATTTAGTAAATTACTAAATAGCGTGCTAATATTTCATAAAAGCGTAATTTAATTCAACTCGTTATAAATAACGTTATCGTCGATTCGCATTCAACTATCGCGAAACATAAATTTCAGGTTAGCTATAATTGTATTAAATCAAGTGCAATTTATTGTTTAATATATTTCACACAATGTCGACAAAGACACAAGCACCTTACACCATATAATAGCAGTAATGTTAGTACTAGACGGTGTTTTTTTTTGAATATTTTATGGCCTGGTAACAGTAACAACTTATTTCTTACGTCTAAGATGAAAATGTAAGTTAGATGATCCCTCCCATGAGTCCCTGCCGCCTTTTTTTTATTGTCTTTAGATCGCAACCACAGACCTGTGTCTTTTCCAATACACTTAAATTGTTCACTCTGCATTTATTAAAAGAGTGCCACTTCTACAGTTACTATTTTCATTTTTTTGTTTTAGATCGCAACCACAGACCTGTGTCCGTGCTCTTTTCAATACACTTAAATTGTTCACTCTTCATTTATTAAAGAGTGCCACTTCTACAGTTACTATTTTCATTTTTTTGTTTTAGATCGCAACCACAGACCTGTGTCCGTGCTCTTTTCAATACACTTAAATTGTTCACTCTTCATTTATTAAAGAGTGCCACTTCTACAGTTACTATTTTCATTTTTTTGTTTTAGATCGCAACCACAGACCTGTGTCCGTGCTCTTTTCAATACACTTAAATTGTTCACTCTTCATTTATTAAAGAGTGCCACTTCTACAGTTACTATTTTCATTTTTTTGTTTTAGATCGCAACCACAGACCTGTGTCCGTGCTCTTTTCAATACACTTAAATTGTTCACTCTTCATTTATTAAAGAGTGCCACTTCTACAGTTACTATTTTCATTTTTTTGTTTTAGATCGCAACCACAGACCTGTGTCCGTGCTCTTTTCAATACACTTAAATTGTTCACTCTTCATTTATTAAAGAGTGCCACTTCTACAGTTACTATTTTCATTTTTTTGTTTTAGATCGCAACCACAGACCTGTGTCCGTGCTCTTTTCAATACACTTAAATTGTTCACTCTTCATTTATTAAAGAGTGCCACTTCTACAGTTACTATTTTCATTTTTTTGTTTTTATATATATATATATATATATATATATATATATATATATATATATATATATATATATATATATATATATATATATATATATATATATATATATATATATATATATATATATATATATATATATATATATATATATATATATATATATATATATATATATATATATATATATATATATATATATATATATATATATATATATATATATATATATATATATATATATATATATATATATATATATATATATATATATATATATATATATATATATATATATATATATATATATATATATATATATATATATATATATATATATATATATATATATATATATATATATATATATATATATATATATATATATATATATATATATATATATATATATATATATATATATATATATATATATATATATATATATATATATATATATATATATATATATATATATATATATATATATATATATATATATATATATATATATATATATATATATATATATATATATATATATATATATATATATATATATATATATATATATATATATATATATATATATATATATATATATATATATATATATATATATATATATATATATATATATATATATATATATATATATATATATATATATATATATATATATATATATATATATATATATATATATATATATATATATATATATATATATATATATATATATATATATATATATATATATATATATATATATATATATATATATATATATATATATATATATATATATATATATATATATATATATATATATATATATATATATATATATATATATATATATATATATATATATATATATATATATATATATATATATATATATATATATATATATATATATATATATATATATATATATATATATATATATATATATATATATATATATATATATATATATATATATATATATATATATATATATATATATATATATATATATATATATATATATATATATATATATATATATATATATATATATATATATATATATATATATATATATATATATATATATATATATATATATATATATATATATATATATATATATATATATATATATATATATATATATATATATATATATATATATATATATATATATATATATATATATATATATATATATATATATATAATCATAAATTATTTAAAAGTAGTAAACTGTATCATAATTTATTGAATTAATTAAAAAGTATTAATTCTTTTTTTAGTGACAGCATCAAAATTTATCAAATTAATTAAAAAAGAAACAAGGCTTTTTAAGATTGACAGCATCGTTATTTATTAAATTATTTAAAAAAGTATTTTTTTTGAGTGACAGTATCAAAATTTATCAAATAAATTAAAAAGAAAGAAGGCTTTATTTAAAGTAACAGCATCGAAATTTATTGAATGAATTAAAAAGTATTTATTCTTTTTTTGAGAGTGACAGTATCAACATTTATTAAATACATTAAGATTTAGTTTTTAACGTTATACGTACAAATAAATTACTAAATAGCGTGCTAATATTTCATAAAACAGTAATTTAATTCAACTTGTTATAAATAACGTTATCGTCGATTAGCATTCAACTATCGCGAAACATAAATTTCAGGTTAGCTATAATTGTATTAAATCAAGTGCAATTTATTGTTTAATATATTTCACACAATGTCGACAAAGACAGAAGCACCTTACGCCATATAATAGCAGTAATGTTAGTACTAGACGGTGTTTTTTTTTGTTGAATATTTTATGGCCTGGTAACAAGACCTTTAAGCCAAGTCTTTTTTAAAATACACACTTATTTCTTACGTCAAAGTTGAAAATGTAAGTTAGATGATCCCTCCCATGAGTCCCTGCCGCCTTTTTTTTTGTTTTTAGATCGCAACCACAGACCTGTGTCCGTCCTCTTTTCCAATACACTTAAATTGTTCACTCTGCATTTATTAAAAGAGTGCCACTTCTACAGTATATTTTCATTTTTTTTTTTTTTATATATAATGCCTGAATTTGGAGGTGGCCAGAGATCGCCCCGGTTAACCCATCGCAGACGCCCCGCTGCATTGCTATTAGCTTCTCCAGGACCGCTGTGTCCCTGCTTCTCATGGCCATTTTTAGGTTGTAGTCCACTATCCTCTCCCTTGATGCGGCCATTGCCTTTGTCATCAGTCTTCCTGTGGCGTCGTCACAGTCATCTGTATAATAGACACAGCTACTGCTCGTCAACACAAACACACACATATTTATAAAATCTTCCTATGCTGATATTGTATTTTATTGTGTTTTTAAATGGGAGTAGACACTGACTCCTGAAACACAGTTCCAATAGAACCTAGCTCAAGGAGTCAGGGACTTCACGTTTCATTGTTGAATCATTTTCTTTGGTTACCAATAAAGATTTATTTATTAAAAAAAAATACCGTACGATCTTTGCAATGGACAGGTATACAGCATAACGAACTCAATTGATCTCGATATATATAGGAAACAGGCTTTAAATCAATTCCCACATTCACACCTGTACCTAGTCTGCATTTACTAACCTAACTTGAAATAACAATATAACACTAAATCCCGGAGCAAGCTCTGCTGATGTAGTGCGTAAATCAATTTTTCGCAACAAAAGCTTTACTCCACATCCAAAAAGACACTAACGGTAAATCAACAACAACGTAATAGCAACTCTAAGTTAAGATTACAAAGATGAAATTCCATTATAACAGTGAAGGCAGTTTAAGCTATATTCAATAAAGAACAAACATAACAATGCGTACTTGTGTCCACTTGCAATTCTTGAATGCTTGCGCCAGATTTGAACTGAAGTGCCGGCACAGAGATTGTAGATGTCGTGTTATGTTAACATTTATTAACCGACTTGAAAAAAGGAGGTTTTAAATTCATTTGTTAGACAGCTAGGTGAATTCTTTATTGTTCAATTTTACACCAAGTACAAACAAAATAATAATTACACATAATTTAAAAGTGGGTTAGGGCCGCCTTATCGCTATGAGAAATCTCTTCCAGGCAACCCTGTAGGACAGGAGAGACGAATTAATAAATAGGGTAAAAAGAAAAATCTTTAATAAATAAATAATAGCAAGAAATATTTATAAAAATGACAAACCTCTAATTATATTATAAATATAAACAATACATACAGAAATGTAAATCGACGCTGGAAAGCAAAAACGTAGTGATACATATGGCCATTTTCACTTTTTTACGTCGTTGGAATCTGAAAAAGACAAGTCGAATGATACATGACTTTTAACAATTAGATGAAAAATAGCGAAAATTGGATTTTCAAGACACTTCTCTTTTATTTTTTGTACCGTAAAACGATTTTCTTTTAGGAAAACTCTAAATTAATGCCGTGGTAAAGTACTTATACAGCAAAAAATAATAAATATTGTGTCCAAAAACAACAGCTCTAAGTCCACAAACACGAATGTAATAATTTTTTTTTAAAAGTTGAAATGTTTTTCGGCTCTGGTGAACAATTTCATTTTTGTGGGTTACTACGTTTTTGTTTTCCAGCGTCGATATATAAATTACGACCAGTATATTTACGAACAAAAACAAAACCTACTTCAAATTGAAATATTTGTTAAACGCTATTACGCGCGGACGCCCTCTTTGTATTTCCGAATTATCGTAGAAATATTATGAAATCAAATCCTATCCAAACTCTTATAGTACAACATTTGCAATAAAAAATAAAACATCGAAATCGGTTGACATAATAGTGATTGGCATCACATGGCATTGTTAGAATTGGATGACATGGGAATCACTACCTTACATATAAAAAAGACTCATTAAAATTAGTGCATTTAGTCGAAAGTTATGAGAAAACAAAATAATATAAAACAAAAAAATATAACACAGTCAAATTGAAAAACCTCCTTTTTTGAAGTCGGTTGAAAATTAGACCATCGCATCGTAAGCTTAGCAATTAGCCAATCATGTCTAACGTCTTAATATCAAGGCAATTGAAGAGATTATGCAAATAAAACAAGTGAAATGTCATATTAGAATGCCTACCACTCCCCCCACATACACATGGCTTTGGCCTTGTAATAGAAAAAGTTCAAGTATTATAAATATAAACATCATTCAAACACTATCGTTACAAAATTACGTTCACTTATGGACGTGTTCACTAAGCAGGATCTTGACTTATTATCTGAAAATGTTTTGAAACAATTTTTTTACGGCTAATAACTGTTACTCTGAAGGCTGTTAATTTTTTCAATTCAATTGTTTCTGTTGAGGGCGTTTCCATGTAGATTTCGTCAATGTCGAAGTGCGTATGTTAAACTGTCATAAAGAGCGGGCTGCGTAGACAGACAAGATTCGGAACTAACAAAGTACAGTGGCTACTGCTGAGATAAGTCCGCGCGAAGCTCACTCTTGATACATCTAAAACAATAAAGAAATACACAATATATACATAAGGTCTAGCCCTGTAGTTTTGGGCTCTTAAGAATAATACTACGGTATCCCCTGCCTGTCGTAGAAGGCGACTAAAAGAGGCCCCGGTCTTTGTCGTCCGCTATGGTGGAGCCGGGAAGAAGGCGACATCGGCTGGCCCGTGTCGCCTTGCACTGCGAGGGCACAGGGAGGGGAGGGAGTAACCTCCCCCCGGGACGTGCTCTCCTTGAGCACAGTGCAGAGGGGCTTCGGTGCGTCCCATTGGAGATCCCGGAGCCCCTCGTCATGCACCGAGGAAAGGGCCATCGGGGAGATTTTAGTGGGTAAGCCCCAGATAACCGCCGCCTTCGCCCCAGAAGGCGGGGTATCTTTCTAAAGATTTCCTCCCCGTTAACAAAAAAAAAGGTTAGTTGGTTAAAAGACAGACAAACTAAAGTCTAATGTTATTTTCATTAATGAATGAACATAAAATACTACATGAATGAAGAATGAATATAACTTCGTTACATTTTACTATTTCATTTTCATAAAGGCAGGAAAACTACAATATGTTAGTAAAACTGGTAATTTCAATTTCCATTGTAAGACCGGTGGTCATTTTTGATTGCTTCACCGTTATCGGGGCAAATAATTTCTCAAAAAGGCTTTAAACAAAATTAGTAATATTGTCTTTTTTAAGTTTGAAAGCTCCAAGTATTCCCCTGTTCCCCTGGTCTGATAAAAAGGTTGACAAAGGATATTGTATGGAGAGAGGCTCTCTATTGTTGTTTGTTTTTAGCAAACTACAGCTCGACGCGGTGACAAGTTGTTGACTTGAACGCGATTGGAATGAAGACTGCTCTACTTGCATATTGATAATATTTTTATTAATTGTAATAACTTGTAAGTCTTGTGGCATGAAATAGTACAATAACAAGTACACTCGCTTTATTCAGACGGCGTAACGTTGTACAAAGAATTAACGAATACCGTCCAACGTTAATGTACAAAAGTACGACGTATGGCTTATTTGACAGTTCAAAAAGACGAGTGCTCTGATCATCACCCAACTTACACAGGATTATCGCCAGGTCAATGTAAAGATTCCCAAAAAGTTTCATTGATATTGGTCCAGCCGTTTCGAAGCCTATTTGGAACATATCCAGACACTTTCTCTTTTAAAAATATAGGTTAATTGACATGGGCAGGCACTAATTAATTTTAAAATATGTTCTTTTTTATAAACGTCAGAATTAAATAATTTTAAATCCATTCTTCTTCTTTTAGTGCCATCTTCTATCGAAGGTTGGCGACCATCATGGCGATTTGGACCTTCGACACACCAGCACGAAACAAAGAACGTGTGCTCTTTTTGTACCATTGGCGTAGATTTTTAAGCCAAGATGTTCTTCTCCTTCCCGAATTTCTTTTCCCTTGTATCTTTCCCTGGATTATAACCTGTAACAAATCGTATTTGTGATTGCGCATTAAATGCCCTAGGTATTCCAGCTTTCGCCTCTTAATTGCGTTTAGAACTTCAACCTTCTTTCCAAGTCTTTGCAGAACTACTTCGTTACGTACCTTGTCTCTCCAGGATATCCTTAACATTCTTCTGTATACCCACATTTCGAAAGCGTCAACTTTTTTGCACATGGCCTCGGTCAGAGTCCAAGCTTCGACGCCATAATACAAAGCACCGTGCAAGACGAGTCCGAAGTTTGATGCTCAAGTTTCTGTCACACAGGAGATATAGTTAAATCCATTAACTATATCTAATTACAGATTTTTTCGATCGTGGAATTAACATTAAGAACAAATCTTTGTATTTGTCAAAGCAGTGGTACCATAGGCATTATAAATTTTAAAACAATCGATGTTTTATTTCACGACGCCGTACGCAGTTAAAGAAGCATCGACAATAAAATGAATTTCAAATTTAGAAACGGTAGTTTTATGGTAAATAAATCTAATAGACCGACTAAATTTATTCAAATGTAAATCAATAAAAAAGACTACAAAGAATACAGGCCACTAAACACATTCTATGCGATGTCAATGTTAAAAAGAAAAAACATTAAAAAAAATGTAAATTATTAAGTGGAGCACTCAAACTAGCGCTGCCATCGCGAACAATGGCAACTTTAGTGGGCAACGACTCGAGATTGCGTTTTGAAATATTTACAAACTCATTCCGCGCCCGTATGTCTGACCATAACCACATTTTTTCCCAATTTGAATTTACCACTAACACAAAGGAAAATACACTTTATTTACAACGAAACAAGAGTGAAATTATACGCAGATGAAAGATTGTAAATGTATAGAAATTTTTTGAATGTTTACTACTGTATTAAAATGTATTTATGCATAGTGTGCGACCTTAGATAACACGGATCAGTGACCCATGGGATATTGATTTTGGGTGTCGTTTCGTTATAGATAGAGAATAATTTGTCACGATGATTTTGGGGAAAGCGTTAATATCCCAGTTGGTAAAGCGACACGTTTTTGTTTTTTTGTAAATTGATCTGTTAATATTGCGTAAGATGTCGTCGTTGTGTTGTTCTTTTTTTTTATGACGAACTACACAGATTGGCCAGAGAAGCTGGCCTTGACTGCTTCACCGGATTGAGAGGTGGCATAGCTCTTACGTCGCTTAGCCTGAACCTCTATTGCTAGTAACTCGACACAAGGGTCCCCCCGGTGAGGGGTAACCTCGGCTTGGACGGTTACTATGTTACGCGTAAGCATGCCGATCCGAGGGCGCCCGAGAGGGCCGAACCAATTGTGTTGTTCTGTGAATTCGTTTGCCAGTGGATTGTGACTGATACTGAAGATTTTAATAACTTATTACAATTGTGATAACAAAGCAGTGATAGCCTAGTGTCTAAGGGGTTCTGACGATGTGATTCGCCTTCAAATCCCAGTCGATTTGTAGTTAATTGTCTATTAACTAGCGTCATTATCTTCCGAGATATTCAAACTTTCTTAACCGACCCTTAGTTTTGCTCACGGCCTATAGTTCTTTATAAAGTTTTAATTTTAACAGATATTTGCCGTACACACTACCACCTTTCAACTGTAGACATTCAACAATACTGAGTCACCGTCTCTCTAGCACTAATAAATATTAATTCTCCTTTTAGCATCGTCTGGTCGGAGATAAAATGTACATAAATTGTGAAATGAATATTCTTTAACACAATAAAATTATTAATCTATACTAATTAATGGGGAGACGTTTGTCCGTTCGTTTTTAATGTAAATACTACAGAAGCCGAGCCGTGGTAGCCCTGTGTCCGGGCGATCGCCTCAAGTTGCATAGTACGCTAGCAACCCGAGTTCGACCAATAAAATTGTTGTTGCAACTTTGTGTGCTGATTTACTGTGAAGGAAAACATCGTGAGGAAACCTACATGTCTTAGAAGTTTTTTCTAAGACGTGTGAAGTCTGCCAATCCGCACTAGGGTCACGTGGCGGACTATGCCCTTATAGTTTCATCGTCTGTGCCCTGCAGTGGGACTTTTAGATATTAAAAGGCTTGTAACTACAGAAGCTAAAGATTTACTCTGTATTACTACTGTTTATACTGTTTCGGATAAGGGTTGAATGTATTTTTTAATTACACATGAGAATCTCTCTACCTTTCAACCGACTTGAAAAAAGGATCTTTTTATGTTTTAGGTACAGAAAAGGACATACTTTTTTATCGCGAGTAACACCTCGGGATGCAGGTTTTTGAAAGTGGTTAGGGACAAAATACAATTGTACTTATAGGAGACGACAACATTTACAATAAATAAAAATTAATATTTTTTATACATATATTATAAAAAAAACAAATCATAGAAATATATAATAGATAAATATAAAAGTGAAGGAAATATAAGCTAAGAAGTAATTCATATCAATAAGAGAGTGGTGAGCTTGAAGCTACGACCATGTTTTGCCGACCGTACCCCAAACCATTAGGCTATTGCCGCTACGCATGTAGATAGCTAACACTTAGCATTTTGACGTAGACAACCTCTTTAATTTATGATCCGGTGATAAAGCAGGAACGTCTTCAATTATAATTTTATATGAATAGTTGACCGTAAACCGTGAAAATCTTAATTTTAACAGCTTAATAAAGGTGCCCCGTAAATTTAATGCCTTGTTAACCATTTAGACTTTTTTTATGGCTATATTATATAATGAAATTTATATTTTACGAGATAGGCGGCACATTTTATGACCTTACTAAGTAGTTATGGGGGCAGTGTTTGTTTCAAAAAAGTATATATAATAATATAAAAAAAATAAATAACAGCTATTAATTTTTTTATTTCCAAAACGGGTATTATTGCCGCTTATGCATTTCGGACATTTTAATGTCTGTTAACCGTTGTTATGCCAAGTGTTATAAAGACTAACGCAATACTCGACGGAGAGAGTTCGTAGCAGAATGCGGTCTCCTTTTGAGAACAGGTGTATGACGCAGAAGGAGACCAAGCATCGGTCTAGGAAGAACGCCTTCCTATCAGACCTGATCCGGTCCAGACGAGCAGGATGGGACGGCAGTCCGCCCGCCTTCTCTCACTTCCTCAGTAGGGCCACTAGCGGAGAGTCGGGGAACTCTCTGCGGGCTTGTACACCCATCCGTCCAAGGGGTATCACACGACGAGGCAAGAGATCCGGGCCCCTCTAATACACCGACGATTGCCATCGGAGGGATTTTAGTTAGTAGAAATCAAATAACCGACTTTTAAGATTTCTCTCTCCCTCCATTCATATCTAAAACAAGTCCCATATACAAATGACGTCGACATACACACACCCGCTCTCTCTTTGACCGCTATAATGAAACGGAAGAAGGCGAAATTGGTGGTTCCGTACCCTTAGCACGACGGTTCTGGGGCGTAACCTCCTGGGTCGTGCTTCATGGCACAATGCACAGGGGCTCCAGCGCATTGAACTGGAGCTACCGGAGCCCCTCTCGATGCACCAAAAAGGGCCATCGCGGGGGCTTAAGTGAGTGATGGCTCCCATAACCGCCGCCACCCAAAAGGCGGGTTATCTTGTTGGAGATTTCGTCCCCGTCAACAAAAACCGAAAACGAAATCTTATTGGTACAAGGCGCCTGGGATTTGCACCCTGGCCATAAAGCCATAAAGAAACGGTTTAGCCTCTACGCTATCACTTCATCACGGGTGGTATATTTTTATAACACAAAAGCACTTTACCTTTCCTAATATCATAAATTATAAGTACCTCTTGCCTTCGATTTACCGTTTACCGTTACCAACAAATTCCATTAATAACTCGTTTATTTCCATATTGAATTTCATATGGCTTCGACCACCATACCTCATAACAGCTATTACCATTACTTAACATTATTTGTATGGTAAACGTGCGTACTTATACTTGTATGTATGACAGAAAAATTATTTAATTAGCGACCCCCTATTGACGAAGTTGATTATTCTTTCAAGCATCGACCTCCCTGCGATTTATCCCTTAACTCTAATAGCTAGTTTATAGAGAGCTGTAGAGAAATTTATGCCATTCCGATGGTCCAAACGTGAGAATGGACATGAGAAGTCACGGGAGGTCTTGATAATCTGGTGTTTAATCAATAACAGAAATTCATTACGAATGTATTATAGTGTAATTTGTTGAGTTTCTCACGTGGCGTGTGGTGGCAGCGGGTGGCGGTTTTAATGTTTGTTTGGAATCTAGTTTTCGTTCGATACTACTAATGTACTTATAGATCCATTCCATATTGATACAGAAATATCATTTTACACGATCCACGTAAGTTTTCCCAAAAATATCAATCCTACAAGTGGCAGGATTCCGCTCCGGGAGTAAGAAGAAATATGCCTGTATGGCGACCGCCATTTTTAAATTTTGGTTTAAGTGGCAAATACTTTTCGTAACCAGTTCCCTAGGGTACAGGGTACAGGTTTTTATTATTTTAATGGGACAACACTTTAAAATTCATTAAACAGTAAAATATTTTTTAATTCCCACCCCTTTAACTAGCTTATGTGGAATTGAACGAATAACAACATTCACACAACACAATTCAACCCTCATTCAAGAAAATAATAGCATTGGAAAACAACCGGAAAATGCGAGAGCCCATCGCCGGAAGGGCGTCCAGACGGGAAATAGATTTTTGAAAATTGTCAATGATGAAAAAATGGATTCAGTTTTGTTTTTTTTTGCCATACGCTGTCCAATGTAGTACATCGATTAATTTGACAAAATTGTTATTATTGTCACATTTATATTGACTAGTTAACTATTTCAATCTCATTCAAAATAATCATAACAATTTTGTGTAATAGGTTAAGGAAACTTTTTTTTTGAGGGAGGAAGGTGGGGTTATGCGGGATATATACACAAATTATACTATATAATAGGTTGTCAAATATCTCCCTTCCGCCTTTTTGTCTTTTGAATTTCGCGGCTATGTACAAAGCGCTACAGAGCTCGTATCTAGCAATACTATACATAATTTGAAAGGTCTTGACATAACCTACAAAACGACGCTATGCATAATTAGTTTGGATATTGCGTTCAACAGTTATAGACGTGTAAACATGAAGTTCACTAACGCCGAAATTCGCGCTATTTTAAAGTTTTCCTTCGTTAAAGGCAAATCCGCTAGAGAAACGTTCCGTGAGATTAATGGTGTTTTGGGGATGGTACTCTATCACTTCGAACCACGGAGGAATGGTTTCGACGATTCAGAGCCGGTGAAAACGACACCATGGATAAGCCAGCCGGCGGAAGACCTGTGACGACAAATACCGATCAAATCATGGACTACATCGAGTTAGACCGGCATGTGGCATCTCGTGACATCGCCCAGGAGATGGGAGTTAGTCACCAAACCATTTTAAACCATCTGCAGAAGGCTGGATACAAAAAAAAGCTTGATGTTTGGGTGCCGCATGACACAAAATACTATATTATATGAACCATATTTACATTAATAAGGCTTCTGTTTGTTCGTAGTCAAGTTCAAGTAACCACTTTTTCTATTATCTAAACAATATCGAAGATAACTATTTTTACAGATTCCATCATTGATTAATCTCTAATTTTAAATTTACGACAAAATGGAGCGTGTGGACAAGTATTTATTTTAATAAGGTCAAAGTTGTGGTGATGGAGTTCTATCGAAGATTCGGATCGGTTACAAGACGTGTTTTTATGTCACTAATAAATGTATTGCAAAATAAAAACAATTTATAATATTAATTAATTCATTCACATTCATGTAAATATTCAACATTATACAACTTAGAAAGAATGTAGGCAAATTAAGTTTCTTTAAACAAACGTTCACATGCTACTGGCATACTTAAGTTATACTGAATTGAGAGAACAGGTGTAAGTGTATACCTTTTTTTTTGTTAACGGGGAGGAAATCTTCAAAAAAATATCCCGCCTTCTGGGGGAAAGCGGCGGTTAAGTGGGGTTTTTACCCACTAAAACCACCCCAGTGGCCTTTTCCTCGGTGCATGACGAGGGGCTCCGGGATCTCCAGTGGCACGCACCGGAGCCCCTCTGCACTGTGCTCAAGGAGAGCGCGTCCCGGGGGGGAGGTTACTCCTTCCCCCCCTGTGCCGTCGCGTGCAAGACGACACGGGCCAGCCGATGTCGCCTTCTTCCCGGGTCCACCTTAACGGACGACAAAGACCCCCACCCTTGTCTCCCAGTGAACACGAGGCCTCTTTTAGTCGCCTTCTACGACAGGCAGGGGATACCGTAGTCTTATTCTTGAGAGCCCATAACTACAGGGCTGATGCTACTGGCATACTTAAGTTATACTGAATTGAGAGAACAGGTCGAAGTGTATTCTTTTTTGTTAACGGGGAGGAAATCTTCAAAAGATACCCCGCCTTCTGGTCGTCAGACCACCTTGCGGGTGGACGTCCTACTGCTGCGCTTTCTAGTCCGTGGTCTCCAATCGAGATCATCACTGGTAACACACACTGGTCGAAGACTTTCGACTTCAAGAGGTAATTACTACAACTACACAGATTGGCCAGAGCTGGCCTTGACTGCTTTACCGGATTTAGTGGTGGCATAGCTCTTAGGTCGCTTAGCCTGAACCTCTATCGCTAGTGTCTCGACACAAGGGTCTCCCTGGTGGAGGGTAACCTCGGCTTGGGCCGTTACTATGTTACGCGTAAGCATTCTGAGGTATTTTGGACAAGAATACATTTTGAATTTAAATATCACATAGACTGGGGCATCAGATTAAATGAAGTTTGATCGGAATTGATTAATAATTATCACATTAATTTATTAAACTTTAAACAAGTAATTAAGACGCGTTATTAATTAGTGTAAATAAAAATGTTTGACCAATTACCTTGTTATTATATACCAGTTATTATCATAACTATCCAATTAATAAACTAATTTCACCATAAAACTCTGCCAACGATTTTGTGAATGCAAAAAGTCGTTATTTACTTGAAATAAATCTAAAAGATGTCATAAAAAGAATTAATACGAGTAGTATATCGAATATGCATGAGGAATTACATAACTTAAAAAGTACGATAAGTTGAGACGTAACGAGATATCATAGAAAGAGAAACAAACCAGGATACCGGCATTATAACTATATTTTTTATGAATAGGGGCAAAGGACCCAAATGGAAGGCGCTGGCCTCCTTCTGTGAGTCAGTAATGACGCAGAAGGAGACCGCCGAACAGGATCGGGAGAGGGCCGATCCCGTTCGGAGATGGCGCAGGCGGGCCGGGGGCAGACCGGCCCGCAACCCTGTAGTTCTGGGCTCTCAAGAATAAGACTACGGTATCCCCTGCCTGTCGTAGAAGGCGACTAAAAGGGGCCTCGGGTTCATTGGGCGACAAGGGTAGGGGCCTTTGTCGTCCGCCAAGGTGGACCCGGGAAGAAGGCGACATCGGCTGGCCCGTGTCGCCTTGCACTGCGAGGGCACAGGGGGGGAGGGAGTAACCTCCCCCGGGAAGTGCTCTCTATGAGCACAGTGCAGTACGGCTCCGGTACGTTCCACTGGAGATCCCGGAGCCCCTCACCATGCACCGAGGAAGGGCCACCGGGGAGGTTTTAGTGGGTAAAAACCCCACATAACCGCCGCCTTCCCCTCAGAAGGCGGGGTATCTTTCTGAAGATTTCCTCCTCGTTAACAAAAAAAAAGGGGCAAACGACAGTATGGTTTACTTGACGTTAACTAAATTAACCAAGTTACTTGATGTTAAGTCATCACCATTATCATTAGCCTGTATCTATCCACTGCTAGAAATAAACCTTTCACAATTCCTTCCACTAAATACGATCCACCGTTTACCGTATACCGCCACTTCCAAGCCAGCTCAGTATGACTTATGACCTACGTGCAGAGACTTGGACCTCGCCAGTTACCGAGATCTATAAAATATGTTAACTTAAATTAGAGATTGCGAGCAACTCTCTGGCATTAGGCGCAGATTTGAATATCTATATATATTAAAGAGAAAGTGTCTGTCTGGGTTTGATCCATATAGGCTCCGATACGGCTGGACCGATTTCAATGAAACGCATTACGTACGGCTGGGATCCCAACCTTCGATCATGAGAACGTATAGTTGAACGTTGAGCCACCAAGGTATCACTACAAAAAATGTCGTTTATAAAGGACGTGGGATAATTCAAAACTTTTTCGTGCTTTCGTTCCTGTGGTAACAAGAAGAGGGAATCGGTATGAATTAACCATTTATTTTAAGCCGTAAATCCGTAACGGGTAACTAAATTGGCTGGCACCCACTTAATGGATGCAATTCGATGTAATCTCGCCGTTATTGGCATATTAACAAATGCTTTTGTTGTTCGCCGACAATCGTAGACCTCCTCGCGTACGTTTATGGTCACTTAATTTTATGTACGCCTTTTGGAGCTAGGATTTCTTTTAAGACTCAGTTAGAGAGACTGTTGACTGACTGACTGAATAGACGTTTATCTATTTCATTATTAATCTACATAGTTTCTTAAATACACAAAATATTTTTGAAGTATTTTGGAACGAAGTGAGAATGGCCGGCAAAAAACGTACGTAACGTTAAATAAAAGAGTAAGATTTTAGTATCAACTGGTTAAGATAGATGTGAATCACTGCCACTTCACTCATCGCTAAGGCGTATAGGCGTAGGCAAAGGTTAGTTTTATTTTTTCACCAAATCACCATAATATATATATATATTTCTAAATCTAGATCTCTTTCCAAAACGCACTTTTTCGCATTACAATAATACAATAATTAATCGCGTACTAATTGCTTTTACATTGAACTTGGAAATATGTATCCGATGTGGAACTAACGGCCATAGGCTCACTTGATAAAACTTCCTAAAAGCCTAATTGTGATTGCTGTTAACCCATCAGAAGCTAAAAGGTTGCGAGAACTTCTTAAATGTTTACAAAAGAATTGCTTGTTTTAAGTCACAATATTACTAAAATTATTTTAAAAGCTGTAGGGTATTTCAAAAAATGTGCTTGAGAAATGTGTGTACATTAGAACGAGGCATTAAGACACTTCAACTTGACTCAATATCTTATACCTGCAAGACAAGGCATTCAGAAATCTCGCTGGAACCGGTCTCAGATAAAGATTAAGATTAATTAATAATGGTTTATTTTGTACGCCGTCGATTCGACGAGCAGGTGCAAACTGGCTTTTAACTGTGGAGTACTGTGACACAACCAACCTGATTAGATATCTACTAAAACAGATAGAGTGGATAAATAGAATAATAGACATTTATAAAGCTCTCACGTACTCTTAACGCTAGTGGGGCAGACAGAGACAGCTTTCGTTGTCCGCTTTTCGCTAAGCTTCAAAACAAAAAAGGACTTCAATTAGAATATTACGAAATAGCATTAATCATAACCTTTTCAAAAACTTATCAAACTACCCTTTCTAATAAAAAATTAATCATCAAAATTGGTATTGGTCCATTAGTTGCGCAAATAAAGTTAAGTTAAAGTAACAGCCTTAATATATACAATATATATGTCCCACTGCTGGGCGCAAGCCTTCTCTGTTAAGATAGTATTAGGGCATAGTCCGCCACGCGCCTATAGTGCGGATTGGCAGACTTCACATGCCTTAGAAAAATTTTCTAAGACATGTAGGTTTCCTCGCAATGTTAAATCAGCACATAAAATTGCAACAACATTTTATTGGTGCCGGTACCGGGAATCGAACTCGGATTGCTAGCGTACTATGCAACTTGAGCCAACCGCGTGGACACTGCGCTACCACGGCTCGTTCTACTACGGCTGCGTTGCGCACGTGCTTAATGAAAATTTAAGACTTTAAGCTTTCAAATAAAAAAAAGAATCTTTTTTTTTTAATGACGAACTACACAGATTGGCCAGAGAAGCTGGCCTTGACTGCTTCACCGGATTGAGAGGTGGCATAGCTCTTAGGTCGCTTAGCCTGAACCTCTGTCGCTAGTAACTCGACACAAGGGTCCCCCCGGTGAAAAAAAAAAGAATCATCCAAATCGGTTCATCCGGTCGAAAGTTATGAGGTAACAAACATAAAATATACAGACTAATTAAAAGTAAACAATTCTTATATTGACGCAAATGTTATAGCAAGAGGCTTCTCTGTCTACCCGCTATGATTTAAAGGACATGATGGACAAGATTATTTATATAATAGGTTGTCAAATATCTCCCTTCCGGCGAAAAATGGATCACATACGACAATATCAAGCGAAAACGGTCGTGGTCGAAGGCCGGTGAATCGTCCCAAACAGTGGCCAAGCCGCGAATTTCGGCGTTAGTGAACTCCATGTTTACACGTCTATAACTGTTGAACGCAATATCCAAACTAATTATGCATAGCGTCGTTTTGTAGGTTATGTCAAGACCTTTCAAATTATGTATAGTATTGCTAGATACGAGCTCTGTAGCGCTTTGTACATAGCCGCGAAATTCAAAAGACAAAAAGGCGGAAGGGAGATATTTGACAACCTTATATTAACACAGCAGTTAATGTACAGTTCTCTCTAAATGTTTATTGCCTCTTTTATTCAGCTATTTATTGTACTAAGGTATAGAATTAAACAGCCTTATAATTCGACCACTTCGACTCATTGTAACACAAACGGTGATAACAAATTGCTTCATTCGTAAGCGTCACTGGAGTAATTGAAATTTTATTATACGCAGCGCTATTTGAGCCACGAGGTACTTAAAATTTTATTGTTCCAATTACACCATTAACATGGCGAAAGTTTGCTTAAAATGTCAACTAAAGAAAAAAATATGTATTGTTTAAGTACTCGTAGAATTTTTATATGCCACGGTTATAAATTTAACTGTTAAGACAGTTCAATAAAAATACCATCGATTGGTTAGTGATCTTACATACTTCGGATGCTGTATAATCGTCGTCGTCATTGTCTTATAGCAAGGAGTTAATCCGCACAGCACATATTAAGGTGTTTACAAGAGAGTTGAATAACAATTATCAACTTAATTATACTTATTGTAAATTATGTCAATAAAGTTAAGCTTAGTCAGTGCTTAACTACGATCCCACCTGATATTAAGTGGAATTGCAGTCCTGGATGGTTAGGCGCACTAACATACCCACATTGTAATCGGAGGGAAAGACAGACGCGGGCAAACTATTCCAGTCCCTTGCTGTACGAACAATGAAAGACGAAGCAAAGCGTCTGGTTTGAGAGATGTTCACAACAAAAGGATGAAATCCTGCAGTGCGTCTTGAAGTCTGATGGTGGAACGGGGATGGGGGAACTAGATCATGTAGTTCCTGAGCACACCCTCCAAAATGCAATCTGCAGAAAAACGATACGTGGAAGCTTGATTTCATGGTTATAATACGAAGTTCTGCTGTCTTTGTTATGTGAGGCTCTTAATAAACCCTCCCGGTGCCTCTATTCTGTGCATAGCAAGAAGCTCCGGGATCTTCAGTGGAATGCACCGGAGCCCCTTGCAGTGCTAAGGTGACACACGACCACCAGCGTTGCCTTCTTCCCGGGTCCATTGTAGTGGACGACAAAGTCCCCACCCTTGTCGCCCGTGAATTAGCCGCCCAGAACTACATGGCTGTATCTAATACTTACCTGGCCTTGGATTATCTTGCCTAGCAATTTCATTAATCTAGATGCATTCTGCCCTAAGAGTTCTCTAGCGTATCATCGAAATCCAAGGCCAATGCCAACAAAATTCTTATGGGACCTAATTGAAGCCGAATACTTTCAAGCAAAATAACTTCGAAGTCTGTGATGAGTGCACAAACATTAAAAAAATACAGACAAGTTCTCACGTCCTTCATTTTTGAAGTCGGTAGATATTGTACTCGTATCACTACATCTTTTACAAATGCAGGAATAAATTTACTGGAAATCAATCGTATTACAACGATCAAGCTTTTAAACGTTAATCAATAGTAGAGCCGTTGGCGTAATTCTAACATACTGTCGATTTATTGCTACAATAACCTTATAACAGTTTTTAAATAATTTAGAATTCGAACATTTTATAAAAACTTGAGAAGATTTCCGTAATATTGTGAGGATTCGATACATTTTATAATGACTGCATAAAATTAAAAAAAATAAGACATTGTTCCGTTAGTTCCTTAGCTATCAGTGAAAACGCAGCCGACCAAGCCGTGGTCCGACCGTCCTCGGATCGGAATGCTACGCGTAAACATACTAACCGTCTAAGGGTCCTCCTGCCTTCACACTGTGTGGAGGCAGCTCCTCGACGTCTCGGTGAAGGCGCTTCAAGATAAGCATGACCTTCAGAAATGAAATATATGATGAAGAAGAAGGGTCCTCCTGGTTGCTCCTCACGAGAAAACCTTGTGTCGAGTTACTGCAATAGAGAGCTATGCCACCTTTCAATCCGGTGAAACAGTTCAAGGCCGCCTTTCTGGCTCGTCTGTATAGGGTCTTCAAAAAAAAAAAAACCATAAAATTGTACAGAAATGCAGTAACGATTATTTATTTCTTTTACGTAAGAAAGAAAAGATAAATATTAAATTTATATTTATATATATTGTTATAAAGAAGTCTGTTCTTACGGTACCTTATTAGCCCATTTCATTGACCCATTGTCTTGCACCAAACATTCATTTAGTGTAGTAATGTTTGAAGGTAAACTTCCATGTGAGAGAATCATAGAGGAATTCGACCTTAAATTATACTGGACTCCATTCGTAATTAAAGTCCTCCCCGCCACGCGCTCCTGCCTTGCTACTCGTGGGTAATCGTTAAAATAAATCTTAGTACGATAATGCCGGACTAACGAGTGACGCTACAATGCTGCGACAATCGGCGGCGGGCCCTTTCATCTTGACACTTTGTCTTCTATACTGACGTCGGCGCGTAGCGGCCTTTGGAGGACGTTTTGTTCGATTAAAAATTGTCGTAATTATAAAGGGTTCCGTACGTAACACTATAATAATAATAATAAGCAAATTAATTTATTGCATAACTGTGTACAATGGTATTAAAATGACATCATCATCGTCACGGGTCTACAAGGTTCAAGGCCCTCGCAGGTTCGGGCGTCGGGATATCGACTTTATTACCCGGGTTATCAGCGCAGGGGGCGACTGCTCCCCTGGTCGTGGGTACCGTTTAAGACTTTTAGGAGTAACTATTTTTACGTCGAGGCTAATCCCTCAAGCGTCAGCCGCGACGTATCTATCTGCTACGCCCTCCCGACCTCTCGGTCTCGGTTGAAACGGAGGTCGAGGGGGAGCGATGTAGGCCTAACTGCTCAAAAACTCAAACTACAAAGGTAATACATACATAAGAGTATCAACAGTTACACCATCGGGCGTGCAATATGACGATGTATTACAAAGTATCATATATACCTTACTGGATAAACTTTACTTAGTTATTATCTAATAAATTTACTGAAAATTAAAAGAAATTTCACTGGTATAAAAAGAATGTTCTATGAACTATTCTTTGAGCTTAAATTTAAAAAAAATTGCCATTCACTGCCTTTAAATCAGTCGGTAAATGGTTGTATACCCTTATTGCGGTGTGCTGTGTGTGTACTGGATCCATATTTATATCATTTTAGTTATATAATTAAATAAAAATACACATACATTTTTATACACGCTACTTGTAAAACACCCAATTTGTAATCTAAGGGAAAGACAGAGACAAATCATAACTAACAAACTGCGTTTTAATCTATACAGTCTTTTTGGTCCATTTTGAGTGGCTTATCAATATAAGGTGGAATGCTTATTAGATACAATGATTGAAATCTCTTTGCTACAAAACTGTTTGAGATCTGAAACACCTCGACCATCACTTTATAAGTCGAAAGCCAAGCTAATGGCTATCACCGCTTTTCAGATATTTTGACTCCAAGCTAAATGTTGATTCAAAATTACTAGAGATCAAATAAAACCGTAAGCAAAAATAAAGGGTCGGAATAAATGGTCGGTTAAGTAAGTTTGAATATCTCGGAAGATAAAAACGCTAACTAACTGAAATAAATTGTGCATGATAGACAATTAAATATCCTTATAATAAAATAAAATATTTTTATTAATTTAGTTATATTTAATTAAAAAAGTCTTAATTGCCTCGCATGTGTCGCTTTTATTTTAGTTCGTCGCTTTTATTTTTATTTAAATTTTAGTACTTCGTGTCGCTAACACTAAGTACTAAAATTTAAATAAAAAATTAATGAAAAATACTGTATTATTCAAGTTTACGTAAGATATCCTTTTTCGTTTAAGTTTATGTTTTTAAACTAAATATAAATAAATTTATAAAATATTTTATTTTATTTTAAGGATATTTATTTGTCTATTATTCGTCTTTATCTTCCGAGATATTCAAACTTTTTAACCAAACCTTCATTCTCGCTCACGAGTGTAATATACTTGTTATAATCGAAAGTAGAAGATTGCTTTATTCTTTTTAAACTGTACTTATCATTTGTAGTTACTGGAATAGTCTTTTAATAAAACGACCAAGATGCACTGGGAACAGTATACGCGTTATTGGTTTATCGGATGCCCGGGTAATCTGCAAATTTCCCCAAAGAGGCGGCTCCTTTGTTCCTTTGCGTGCGTTTTTTTTTTAAATTATCCACCTTCAAGAATCGATTGCCGCTTGAAGTCATCGAGATCAGAATGTACACGGTGAAACACAAAGCATAACTTGTTTGAGTGATTGGAACTGATTTTTATGTGCATTTTATTAATTTATCCCGACCACTGTTTTGCGCTTGCGCCCTTGTGGAATGCAAAATATTCAAGACCTTAAAGATATGATTAATACCAAAGTGATTCATACGTGAATTGTCATGATCATATACGTGCGTAAAGTGTGAACTTTCGCGTCTTGATTTTTTTTTATATAGGCAAAGGGGCAAGCGAGCAAGACGGCTATCTTGAGTAATGTAAAGTTATCATCGTCGCCCATGAACGAAAATATGAAGGAATAAGGGCGCCCGACAGGGCCGAACCACGACTCGGTCGGTTGCTATTTTACGGAAAATCTAAGAGATTTGCAAAAGCTAAACTAACTTTGAGTGCCACTTCGGGAAGCGGGCGCTGGGAGAAGAAGTGGCCGAAGAAACTCCAGCAACGCTCCTAACATCTAAGGGCCCATCCGTTAAAAGGGCCTGCCCATAAAATAGCGGTAACGCGCGAGGATTATTCGCAACCTCCGACTGTCGCGAATAACGCCTACCTTCCCAGATGGTATAGATGGATTTTGAACGTCAGCCCTGTAGCTAGTAGAATAAGACTACGGTATTCCTTGGCTGTCGTAGATGGTGACTAAAAGGGGCCTCGGATTCACTGGGCGACTAGGGTGAGGACCTTTGTCGTAACCTCCCCCCCAGACGGGCTGACGATGGAATTTGAACGTAGCCAACCAGCTTTTCAAAACTGTCAAGGCTATTAATTTACAAGGACTGACTTAAAGTTTTGAACATAACAAAGGCGCTTTCTACATCTTTACTTAACGACCACCAATGGTACCAAAATCTAGTCAAAGACGCAAGCAATTGATCCACGGGGAAGGTAATAAAATATTTACCTGAATAAAAATTGCCCTTAAAATCGTATAAAAAACAACTTTCAAACATTTAGGTCCCTATAATTATTTCATTAGACCTCCATAAAAATGTATGGCGGTTAAATTATTCAATAATCGTTTCTAAAGCGTTACCCCATACCGTTACATTACGAAAAACGATTTACAACTGTACATTAAAATATTAAAACAACAAAGTTATTTGATTGCATCCTATTTTGATTGCTTGTTAGTACATAGTTTTATTGTAGATGTTTATTTTTCTATTATGGCAATACCAATGTGTCCAGCATTGTTGAACTCTGCCAGTTGATTGCGTGAGAGCTTCGACGGATCGGGATACATTGGTTGTCTTTAACATGAACGCTGTAACGTTATCTTCTTTATGTCTTAATAAGTTATTTACGATTGTTATTGGGGTACGTAGTGGCTGACAATTATATCTAAGCGTGTAGTATAATAAAGGCGATCTTGTATCCGCTAAACCAAGGCGTTAAAGTTACTATGTAACGTGAAAACAAATGTAACGGGACAATTTTCTTAATACAACTACATAAAAATAGCAACCGACCAAGTCGTGGCTTAGCCTGGAGAAGCTGGGATACTGTCACAAAACCCGACATCCCAGCTAATCTTTTTTTTTTTTTTTTTTTGTTTACGGGGAGGAAATCTTCACAAAGATACCCCGCCTTCTGGGGGGAAGGCGGCGGTTATGTGGGGTTCTTACCCACTAAAACCTCCCCGGTGGCCCTTTCCTCGGTGCATGACAAGGGGCTCCGGGATCTCCAGTGGAACGCACCGGAGCCCCTCTGCACTGTGCTCAAGGAGAGCACGTCCCGGGGGGGGAGGTTACTCCCTCCCCCCCTGTGCCCTCGCAGCGGAAGGCGACACGGGCCAGCCAATGTCGCCTTCTTCCCGGGTTCACTTTGGCGGGCGACTCAGGCCCCCACCCTTGTCGCCCAGTGACCCCTTTTAGTCGCCTTGTACGACAGGCAGGGGATACCGTAGTCTTATTCTTGAGAGCCCAGAACTACAGGGCTGCGACTGCTTATCTTAAATTAAGGTAACAATTCAGCTCTCAGAGCTTCGTTCCTGACACATCCCACCAGTACGTGATTCTTTCTAAGTTAGTACGTTATTGTATTTGTTATTTCTAACCGACTTCAAAAAGTGGTTCTAAATTCCTCTATTTATAAGTTACGAAAATTTGACATCTGGATCTATATTCTCTTTCTTCTTCCACTTTCGTGCTAGTTGTCGTTAAAGAGTTACTTACTATTTAGTCTTAGAATGTCGTAAACCTAGCAATATTTCAAACAACAAGCATTATTTTGTACATTTTTTAAGATTTTCCTGGTATATCTTCAAAAACCAAGGCGCTGTGCCAACAAAATTAACATGGCACCTAATTGAAAACAAGTAGACAAGACTAATTGAGAACTACCTTTTTTGAAGTCGATTAAAAATATATTTTATATGTACACGAATGTGAAAGAATTTCACTTAAAAATTTTTGGCACTGGCGAGGAATTCGAGTCCGAACTAACTGAAGAAAAATTGCAAAATGTAGCGGCCGATATCGGAGCCGATCTTTAGCCATTTGCTAATTACTACACCGGGTAGGGCTTTGTGGGTAGCGAGTGAAAAACTTTGATCCCGCTTTCACGTGTGAGGAAAAAAACGAACATTAACGGCACCTTTCCAATCAGACTAGACCTGGCTGAGACACTAATGAAAAAAGTAGTAACTTTCAAAGAGATATCCTTCCGATCCGTTATTAGTTGGTTGTGTGGTCACAGTACTGGCTGATTAGTACGATTCCTAGCCGAGGAAAAATATTTTTAATTTTACTAAAAATCGGTTTTCGGGTTTGGACATGTTATCGATGTCAAGAGGAAACACGATTTCCTCTTCCAATTCATCATTGACTTTTTTCCTTGTGTTTTTTTATTATTATTAAAAAGCAACTAGCAATTTAAATGTTTACTTTGTATTTGTTAATAGAGTGCTACCTCTACAGTTACTTTTTTTTTATAAAGCCTGATTTTTGGAGGTGGTGCCGGAGAACGCTCCGGTTCACGCATCGCAAACGCCCTGCTGCATTGCTACTAGCTTCCCCGCGACCGCTGCGTCCCTGCTTCTCATGGCCATTTTTAGGCTGTAGTTCACTATCCTATCCCTTTTCATTTTGTTACTTTTTAGTAGGGTAGAGAATCGCTGTCGCTTTCCATTGCCATACTTTGGACACAAATTTAAACAATAGATTTTTGTGCGTAAGAAACCTAGAAACTATCTAACAGTATACCCTCCATAGTCGGAATGTAAGTCGAGCCGTTTAGCCACCAGGCCCTTAATTTTTTTTTAACAGTAAAATTTACCGCCTACGTAAAAAAGCCAAACTTCAAGAATCATAAATGTTTTATATCATGTCTAGAATAAAAATTATGTTAATCTAAAATATACGTTATAATCAACAATCCGTAATCTAGTTAAAAGGCTGGTCGATAACACGACAACAAATGACAAGATACAGGTCTCCTTCAAGACTGATCGTTTTAAGATAAAAGCTATCGCGTTGTGGTCCGACTCCTTCGGCCGTTATCAGGTCGGAATACTACCGCGACACTAACAGCCCAAACTGAGGTCACTTCTCTGAAGCCCTTGCACCTAGTTACTCCCTAAAAAGTTTCAGGCTAAGCCACTTAAAATCTGTGCCACCTCTCAATAACTGGCTGATAGAGACTTTCTTGCTGATCAGTGTAGTTCATTCCAGGAAAAAAGGGGACTGATGTTTTTATTTTACTTCATCTTTATTTATAGGACAAGCATCAAAATCGACTTCAAATAGAATCAAACATTAAACGTTATTACGCGCGGACGCCCTCTTTGTATTTCCGAATTATCGTAGGAATATTACGAAATCAAACTTAATCAGAACCTAACCAAACTTTCGTCAAACTACTCATAAACATCCTTTCCAATAAAAAAATGAAATATCGATATCGGTTGGCGTGATATTGAGTTATTCGTCCATTTGTCGCGCACATACTTGATGCAAATTTAAGACCTTATAGTTTTCTCATGGAACTTATTGTCATAATTAGACCACACAGGAAGCAGAAATTATCATCAAAATCGGTTCACTCGGTCAAAAGTTATGCGGTAATAAACATGCGTTGAGAACCACCTCCTTTCGAATTCGGTTGAAAAAGGACCAAAAGATTTACAATCTCTCGCGTACGCTAGTTAGCCCATTAAGAGCGATCAGGAAAACTACTGATTCAAATTAATGACAATATGGCCTTTCGATGTCACCGTGAGGCTCGACCAATATCCATGCATTTAAGTTAAATACGAATGCACCAATGCAATTAATAACGCTCCCGCTTTTTCTCTAATTTCCCCGGGGTTAATGACTCAAGAGCTAGACGATGTGTCGCCGAGCCGTGAGAAATGCCTCCAAAGTGTCGGACATCGATACGTAAATTAGCATAATCGTGTTTCAACTTCGAAAATTTACGGGCCTTGTAAAACCAGAATCCACTTTACGTACAGTGCATAATACCGCATTCGGTGAAAATCAATAAAAAAGTTTTTCCCAATTTAAAATTCAAATCACGTTTAATAAGCTACAGCTAACGCGTATAATGGAGGTTACACTTTACAGGGCAGCTTTTGACGTGTTAAGCTCAATACGTACGTGTGTAGAATATTGTCGCCATATTTAGACATGTGTTGCTTAACAGTAATTGCTCTCATGTAGTTTTGTACTCAATGGATTGGCTGTATCTTAGTGTACATCTCTTTCCAGAGCAGTTTCATTCCCAGAATCCTCGCTTTGATATTGCAATACGAGACCACTCCGTATTGCCCTCCTACCGGGTCCACTTTGACGGCAGTAGTATATGGGTACGTACAAGGGTAGGCTCCTTGTCTTTCGCAAGCCCGATGGCACCTTTTAGTCGCCTTTTACGACAGTCTACAATAGGGCCACATAAGATGTCTTTGTATCGGAAATCAGATAATCAGTGACACAGTTTAACTAATCTGCTACCTCGAGGACAGACACAAGATGGCTGACATCTCGATGTTTCACATAATACATATTGGAGAGTGAGCGAGTGCGTTACACGGTTTTAATATCGTCTATATATATAAAAGAGAAGGTATGTGGGTATGTCCCATATAATCGAAACGGCTGGCCCGATTTCAATGAAACTATCAGGGAATCTTCATCTTCCTGGCGAGTAATCCTGTAAAGTTTGGTGATGTCAAACAAGACATACGTTGTACTTTTATTTCTGACATTAACTTGAGCCCGATATGTTTTTGTTTAAATGATAAGAATGATATTAACAAATGTAATTTTAACTTTATATATGATCTATCAGGTTTGGTGAAAAGCGAACTGCGTAACTTAAAAAAACTTGTCAGCTTACTTACGGATATTTTATTCAAAAAATAATCTTCCACGCTTACCTTTAACTAAGCATGCCTTAGATAAAATTCAAAATTAGGATCCAATATGACCCTATAACGATAAACATTGACCGCTGAACCCCGCTGTCAAATTTTAATACAGACAATTTGTATTCGTACAGATAAAAAATAGTAAGAAGCTGTTGAAAACTAAAACACAATTAACCGTACATTGGTTATTTACAATACATTTAGTGGGCGAATTATCCAAATGTTTCTTTTATATATACACGGACACGACGCACAGATTGTATTGGTACATTAAAATTGGTGTTTGATATTCATTTATGTTAAGTTACTGATAACATTTTAACAAAGAATCTATTTTATTATTTTCGAAATGGCGCATTGCATCTAATTATACCACATTTGTATTCGTCACAATCGATGATGCAATAAATATATTATCTCTTATCGTTATTAAGATTACTGCGGAAATGGGGTGTTTGCAAAAGACTTTTTTTACTTTAAAAGCAAACGTTTGACACAACTTATTTGTTGTTATTTGTGCTAAAAATCAGTGCTGTGCTGACCCAATCCCTTTTCGGCGCAATTTCTATTTTGTTCTTTTTTCAAAATTTTCTCAATTTTAATTACTTTTTTTATGTTGTTTTTTGTTTTGTTCTACCTGTTATTTCTGTGTCGAACAAATGTTTATTCTATTCTATTCTATTCTATTCTAAAGGAAGGAGAAATTTCGTGCATCAAGCACCGGTATAGGACGATTTCTGTAGAACCCTTTTAAGTCTGAAATTCCACAACACGCAAAAAGTTTGGTTCTGTTTAAACCCCAAAACCATTAATCGATACCTCTATCTCTATATGTAAAAATAAATCAAAATTATTGAGCCATTTTGGTACATATTTTGATATTTTCTTTTAATGATCGATTGTAAATTGAATTTCTTTTCTCCCAATTTATTCAATTTTCCACTGACTGGGAAATGTTATCATCTGTTGACCGCGTACATTTCTTCTCTAACTTTATGTTGGGAAAATAATTCTTATTATTGAAGGAAAAATATACCTTGTACAAGTTAAATTTTAAAATCCACCTTCATGAATTGAAAAATCTATCAATCGAATATTTCTGGGTAGGTATGGTCATGCCAAAAATATATCGATATATTTTTCGATATAAAATATCGTGAGGTTGTATCGATACTACGCGATATATTGTACAAATATATCGATTTTTTTCATATATCTAAATTTATTTATAACTAATTAGCGCTTAATATTAAATATTAGAAAAGTTTTGAACTAATAGAGTACTGGGCGCGTAACTGAGAGGTACTCGCTTCGGATACCAGGCCAGTATTTGATTTGATTTGATTCTGCAGTAGAGACTACATGCATAGATTATAAAACTTATACAACGAGTCCTGCCATCGTGAAGAGTAGGAGTAGGAGTAGTAACATAATATTTTGTTCAAGTTTTCAACCACAAATAAAAGAAAGAATGGAATGCTTTTTTATTTAATTTCTTACGATATCTTGTATATCGGATGAAATATATCGATATAAATATTAGATGATTCGATAATATCGGATTGAAGCTATATATCGCGTCTATATATCGATATTTTATGTAATATCGATAAATATCGTACACTCATATTTCAGGGTCTACATTGAAATTAGTCTTACATAAAGTATATGTAGGCAGTCAAGTCAATATTCCCTAATTAGGGTCATTAAAACCTTAATGGCAATAATTTTATTCCAGACCCAAACTTGGCTGAAGAAATATAAATTACTACATCTCCATTCATCAAAGAAAATCTTCACCAAGTAAGCCCTGGGTAACGTTTACAAATGCTAAAATTCATTAACAAGCTCTCTTTTCCTAAGACTTTCAGGTCCCATTTGTGATAGATGATTGTAAATTTTTGGTAACGTACCGAAAAGCAAAAATTCATTGATGCAAAGCGGACCAAGAACGAGAAGATCGTTAAGAAGACCGTTTAGATATTTAAGTTACATGCTGAAAATAACTTAATGATGGAAATATATGGAATCCTATATATGGCAATTCCGTATTCTCTTTACATATATTCGGTTCGATATTTACTTGATAAGAAATGATGAATAAATTTATGCATACCTTCATCTATCCCTTTCTCGATAAAATGGCGATCAGCTATTTGTATCAAGCTTGACTTATGTCTATTGCCTTTTGTATGCCATAGAGCTACTCGTGTAGACGTATACAAGCTTGATATTTGTGCCTAAGTGTACAACTTACGATTTATTTTAAATGGGAGCTCGAATATTAGTCCTATTGAGGTTAGTTTCTATGAAACGTATCAGCTTTTAAAATTCGAAGTGTTTTTTTTTTCTATATGGAAAGTGGCAAACGACCATACGGCTCATCTGAGCTTAAGTGATCACCGTCGCCCATGAACATCCACAGCATCAGAGGAGCTGCAGGTGCGTTGCCGGGCTTTGGGATAGGAGTAGGCTCGCAAGGTCCCCAAATCGTAAACGATCGGAAACACCGCTGGTGACAGTTGATTCCACAGGTGGCGGTGGAATTTGGAATTCTGCTGATATGTGCGGTAATGATGATTCTAAACAATTTCTTAGAACACTCCCCATGGTAAATGCGATAGAGAATGCAAAGAGAACCGAAACCTCTTCGCAGACTCAGAGGGTCGAGTCGATTGGAAAGACCCTGATCGTCGACGATTCGAGCAGCTCTACGTTGTATTGGGGAGCCCCGGCCCAGAGATGCGAATAGTATTCCAAATGAGGCCGCGCTTGCGTTTTTGCGGTTGTTTTATTGACATTTTTTCTCTCTTCATTTGGGACAATAAACAATAGTACAAATGAAATTATAAAATAAGACTTAATACACATAAAATATGTACCCACACTACCAACGATATTATCCTCGAAATATTATTACTATTTCAACATTTCCCGATCATGCTAACCTATTTATATATTTAGTCAGCAAGCAAGTTCGTTATAAAGAAAGTATATAAAGCGTAGTATTTCGTGGCAGTTGTTTTTAGGGGGTATAAACCAGTGCTTGACCACGAGCCCACCTGATGTTAAGTGGTGATATAGTCGAAAGATGGTACGTGCTAGTTTTGTAATTCACTCTACTCTTGAAGGCTCCCACGTCGTACTTGGACGGAAGGTCTTACTTCAAATCTCTTCGAAGTCAAAGCCTTAGTCTTGTTCCACTTCTTTGCTGTACGTCAGATGAACGATGACTCAAATCGCTTCGTTCGGACGCGCGGAACATCGGATTTGAAATGGTGGAGACCCACCGAATTTAATCGTCTGAAGATAGGTTTACAAAAGGAAGCAAATAAGTGTTTATATGTAAATATTATAGAATACGCTTTCTTGTAGCTTTGAAGTCTAATACAGGCCTTATATGATAAGAAAATAGAAACAAATTAAATACCGCTATTGAATTCGTTTTTATTAGCTGAGAAATTTATGACAGGCGTGATTTTGTTACATTCTTCGTCATTATTATTCATCTCATTTATGTCCGTTTTTAATTATAATCTTTAATTAATAGTGTCAGCTGTAATATATTCAAAATCAATTAAAGTATTTTACCTATGTAGATAAAAGAAATTTATAATATTCCTCTTGACGCATCTACGTTCTTACGCATAATCTTTGATAGAACACTACTCCTATATTGGCGGTAGGCTTTCTTTGTGAATTATTGCGGGGCCCGTTCACAGAGCCGAACTCGCTGCGTCAATACCTTAATGGGGCCCACCTTTTCACCTGCGATACACCAAAAAGTAAAAAAATGGGGATCCGATGCTTGGGAAATAGAAAATCCATTGGACGAAAGCGGGAATACCTTATGTCTTCCTATGTCGAAAAACATATATGCGGCATGATGCTTAGAATTACTTAGCTTACTTATCGATATATATAAAAGAGCAAGTTTGTGGGTATGTTCCATATAGGCTCCGAAACGACTGGACCGATTTCAATGAAACTTTTAGAGAATCTCCAGATTGACCTGGCGAGTAATAATCATAGTCATAAGTTTGATGACGATTGAGCACTCCTCTTGAACTGTCACATACAGCTTTTATTTACTATGATGATATTCAATTGTTTTATAAACCAAATTTGTATTGACATATGCCTTGTGTATATTTATGTCATTATGAACCATTTTGATGTATATTGCAAGTACATGGGTAGAAGAGATTAGAAGAGAATGAATACGGAGAGAATTTATTAATGTAAGTTTATTGTTTTAATAAAATAAAGCAAAATATAGCCCGGCAAAGCGGGCTGGGTAAGCTAGTTCTTTTTAAATTAATATGAAAAGAAATATTTTTGGCTTATAATTTTTTTATTGGAAAGCTTAAGTGGTTTTTTTTTTGTTTTTTTTTTATGACGAACTACACAGATTGACTAGAGAAGCTGGCCTTGACTGCTTCACCGGATTGAGAGGTGGCATAGCTCTTAGGTCGCTTAGCCTGAACCTCTATTGCTAGTAACTCGACACAAGGGTCCCCCCGGTGAGGGGTAACCTCGGCTTGGACGGTTACTATGTTACGCGTAAGCATGCCGATCCGAGGGCCCCCGAGAGGGCCGAACCACGACTCGGTCGGTTGCTATTTCACGGATAATCTAAGAGTCATTCAAAAGCTAAACTAACTTTGAGTGCCACTTTGGGGCTTAAGTGGTGATTGACTACGTAACAATACCCGAGCATATTTCTGGACGCTAGTCTTTCAAATCATTCCTATGACCGCCACCCTCACAATTATTGTAATTTTTAAGCAAATAAATGATTCCCGATATCACTTTACAAAATACACTATAGAGGGTAAGTTGAAACATGTCTTAAGAGCTTCTTGAAATTTTCATTCGTATTTACAAAGTGACGACCAGGCAAACGGGAACCCTTCCAAGTGATTCCTTATCCCCTATTCCGGTTATTTTCAATGTCTATAAACGGGGGTGGGAGGTCAGAACGATTGGATACACATAGATCACTCCGCAAGGGTGGGGGTTGTGGATTTACAACCCTTTTGGTGCAGATTTATGTGGCAGTCGTTGGGTTAACCCTCATGCAAAAAGATGGCGTTTCTTTATTTTATAAATTACTAACGAAAATAGATCTATCTTACGTAATCTATACATAAAACATAATAGTTAAAAGGTTTGGGAAAATAATTTATAGTCTAGTTATATCTGGATTGATAGCTCGATTATTTATTGGACATCTATATGAATAAAACATTGGCTTATGTTAAATAGTGTTTTTATGTTCCCCGCCAATATTTACTGTTAGTAAAGTAAATGTTACTGACAGTATATCAATTATTTATGCTTTTTGTAAATAGAGTCGCGTTTATTGTTCTGCGTGACACAGCACAGGCATAAAAAGTCTATTAGTATTATTATTTATATTTAAATTTTAATATAAAATTTACATACATTTATTTTATTTCATCTTAATACCATAAGGCATTCTCTGCCGGTCAACTTAGCGGTTATATAGAGATAAACAAAAAAAAGAGAAAATGTAAGCACAAATATAATAAATAATAATAATAAATTTATTTATTCATCTTTCACAAATTTAAATGCACAGTTTACTCAAACGTTTACAGTTTACGTAGATCTTAAATTTATGAAAGACTGGTGTCTGAACTAGGGTACCCTGTAAGACAGATCACCAACCCCCCACCATACTTATGATAGTTCTGTAATTTATTAATATAATTACGTACGAATTAGCATGCAAGAAAGAAAGTGTGTGGTGTGTGTGTGAATGTGTGGTGGGTTTGTGTGGTGTATGCGTGGTGTGTGTGTAGTTCATGTATGTGTGTGTAGTGTGCTTTATATGTTATTTAATTTATGATGAGATTTTTATAATATATATAAATTAATATATATATTTACATACATTTATTCATATCAATAAATATGTAATATAACGACATAATCATTTAGGTTTTAGAAACTTTATTCTCACTATAGACATTAAAGGTCACTTACATGAGAACAATAAAATAACTAATATTATAAAAACAATAAGTTCGCTGCCATATGGAAGAACTCCTAACGCATTCATTTCCTTTGGGACGATTAGCTATCGTTAAGGAATTTAACAAGTTGCATTTTGAATGCGCTAAGTGTGTCTACCCTCTTGACGTGTGCTGGTATTTTGTTATACAGCTGTGCTCCTTCAAAATAAATTGATCTTTTGTTAATAAAATAGCTACCGACCGAGTCGTGGTTTGGCCCTCTCGGGCGCCCTCGGATCGGACTGCTAACGCGTAATAATGGTAACCGTCCAAACCGAGGTTACCCCTCACCAGGGGAACCCTTCTGTCGAGTTACCACCTAATAGATGTTCAGGTTAAGCGACCTAAGAGCTATTGGCATAGCTCTTGAATCCGGTGAAGCAGTAAAGGCCAGCTTCTCTGTGTCAACTGTGATTCGTTCGTCCAAAAAAAAAATGATCTTTTACCGTAATTCGTTCTAACTTTTGGTATCACAAGGAAACTAGCGCGTCGGTTGCTGCTTTTTATAGTATTGTTTTATCTATAATTTTTCTAATGAGAATACATGTACAATTTTTATATAATTGCTTGATATTCATTATTTTCGTCGCTTTGTAGAGATCAGAAGTCGGTGTCAAGGAAGGGAATCGGTAAAGAATTTTTATAATTTTATTTTGCAATATCTGAAGTTCGGACAGTTTTGTTTTTGAAGCACAGCAATTATATGTAACAATAATAGAAATAGATATATATCTTTTAAATTATACTGCCTAATTAAGGACAGGACTGGTGTTTGAATATTTTTGAGCTGGGATCAATTTTTAATTACTAGCACATAACTGGGATAAAAAGATAGGTAAATATACACATACTAACAAAGTCTGATCAGTCTGCGAATCTCTTGTACATATGGCTATCAATGAAGCAAAAGAGGTGTATCTGTGATCTCTGCCTATCCCCTATGGGCACACGCGTGAGTGTTTATATAATATGTTATGTTCTGCAACAACGGTAGTTCAATTTAGACGTGATTTCATCATACAATTTCTCCCAGCGCCAACACATCCCGAAGTGACACTCTTGTGTCGAGTTACTAGCGATAGAGGTTCAGGCTAAAAGGCCAGCTTCTCTGGCCAATCTGTGTAGTTCGTTATTAAAAAAAAAAGAAAAATCTAACAATTTCACAGTATAAAGAGATATTGTGTAATATATGTATATACACAATAAAGTGCTTCAGATACATTTATATGTTAATGTCGATTCCGATTATGATAATTTAATTACTTTTTTGTGCATTAAACGCTGAATCTTTATCGTTATATAGTTACTAGATGTGAGCTTAATTAGATAAAGTATTCGAATGATAATTACACGCCTACGATAGAGACTGGAACACTCTACAAGATGATGGGACCGTGGGATCTATGCGTGCCCCTTGCACTAACCAGAATATTGAATTAATAATGCTTTGAAGTAAATTAAGTGATAATTTTCTTATTTCAATATTGACAACGACACGCAGTCCATATTAAGAAAGTGTTAAAATTCTTTCAATTATAATCAAAAAAGATTTTAAAAGAATTATAATTGACATGGTAATGACCGGCTAAATCATCCGCTCTGATGCATCTTGGTTAATAAAATGCAAGAAGAAGGACCATTAAACTGAACGGAGATATTATATAATACAGATCTCGAAACTAAAATTTTTTACCCATCTTTTTTTTTAAAAAAAAAAAGAAAGCTAGCAATAATTCTTTTTTTATTTTTTTTTCAGAAAAATTACTTACAATCTTGCTAACCATTCCAACTAAGCTTAAGCTTGTGCTAGGACATGGTCCACGTCAATAGTCGAATGGTGGATTCGAACCCACGACCTTACGATTCGCAGGCCGTACCCTAAACCATTAGGCTATTGAAGCTTCAAAAGTGAAGGTCCACAATTCCTCATTATTTTTATTTATGTCTGTGCTATCATATCGGCGTAATTCAGGCCCATGTTTTTGTGTTAATCCAGCGCTGGGAATAAGCATTCCCCAATGCCTTCCATTATATATGATCCTCCGCTTTCCGTATCCAGCCACTTCCGGCTATCCTTAAAAGGTCGTCGGTCCATCTGGAGAGAAGGCGCCCTATGCTTCTTCGATCCTTTTGGACTTCTATCGTAAGACTTTCCTTCCACTTCGTTTTGCTGAATGTTTCGGATTGTGCCCCTTAGAGAAATGCCGAGCATTACGCTATCCATCGCTCGTTATGCGACTTTAAGTTTGTGGATCAGCCTAGTAGTCAGAGTCCAAGTCTCTGCGCCGTAGTTCATAACTACGAAGTTCATAAATATTTTATAATGATTACTCCTTATGATATCTAATAAAAAAATACTTAAGTACGCGCGTGCGAAGTGATACTTCTTTGGCATTACTAAAAATAGTTTTTAATTGCATACAAATAATTAATTACAATAAAATAATAATAGGATTGGAAAAGGATGTCAATAAAGATCAATACATATTTTGAAAACTAAATCAATAAGTATTATAGTTAAAGTTACAGCCTTTATATATGTCCCACTGTTGAACACGTTCTTGACGATCCGGACGACGCGATTACCAATGCACAGGCTAGATCTCTACAAATCCACAAAGCGTCCATTCGCGACCGTCGGTGGTTGCGAATAATCCTTGCGCGTTACCGCTATTTTATGGGCAGGCCCCACCCTTAGATGTTAGCAGCGTTGCTGGAGTTTCTTCGGCCACTTCTTCTCCCAGCACGCGTCCCAAAGTGGCACTCAAAGTTAGTTTAGCTTTTGAATGTCTCTTAGATTATCCGTGATATAGCAACCGACCGAGTCGTGGTTCGGCCCTCTCTGGCGCCCTCGGATCGGCATGCTTACGCGTAACATAGTAACCGTCAAGCCGAGGTTACCCCTCACCGGGGACCCTTGTGTCGAGCTAGCAATAGAGGTTCAGGCTAAGCGACCTAAGAGCTATGTCACCTCTCAATCCGGTGAAGCAGTCAAGGCCAGCTTTTCTGGCCAATCTGTGTGGTTCGTCATAAAAAAAAAACCCCACTGTTGGGCGCAGGCCTTTCTCTGTAAAGAGAGTAGTAGTAATAAGTATTATATTAAATAATAATTAATCTCAGTTACATTGGAGCACTTTAAAAAGGACATAAGCACAGTTGTTTTTTACTACAGCTTCAACCTGTTTCATCATTTTTTAATAACTACAAAGGAACTAAAAAGGAAGTGTAACTTCAAAATACAATTGTATATCATTACCAGAGCCGTGGTAGCTCTGTATCCGGGCGGTTCGGTCCTCGGTGCCGGCATCAATAAAATTGTAGTTGCAATTTTTGTGTTGATTCACTAGGCGCTCGGCGGTGAAGGAAAAGATTGTGAGGAAACTAAAAAAAATGTGTAAGGCCAATCCGCCCTAGGACCGCATGGCGGACTATGGTATTGTACTCTCTTTACAGAGAAGGCCTGCACCCAACAGTGGGACACTTTTATATATATATAGCTTTAACTAGTGTAGCTTTAACTTTTTAACTTTAACCTGAGCTGAGAATATAACACTATTGTAATCTACAATACAATGTTACAATACACTTAGTGGCATATAAAATGCAAAAAACCATTCCGACTTAAGTACAGTACCGTGCAGTGAAACAACGATATCTAGACTCATTTGCAGCCTCCGTGGTCCAGGAGCATGTTCGCCGTATCGATGCCGGTTAATTTTCCGGCAAGTGTAATTACCGCGTTTGGCTTTGTTTTTGCTACCAACTTTATTTGCATAGTGAAATAAGGGGAGCGCTTCTCTTTCGATCAGACAGGGTATGGAGAGGAGACTTCTTCCTACTAAATATATCTCTTGATGCTTTTGTAAATTGGTTATTTACAAGTATATTTACGAGAAAAACAAAACCGACTTCAAATTTCTCTTTCATTATTCGTATAGGAAAGGACTGGAATAGTTTGCCCGCGTCTGTCTTTCCCTCCGATTACAATGTGGTATTTTCAAGAGTAGAATGAATAGGCATTTACTGAGCTAGCGCGCCTTACCATACAGGACTGCATTTCCGCTTAACAACAGGTGGGATCGTAGTCAAGCACTTAGAAAATATAAAAAATATTGAATCAAATGTCAAACGTTATTGCGCTATATTATGTTATATTATAAATCGGTTGGCATGATATTGAGTCATTCATCTATTTGTGACGGAGAAACTGACACCAAAAGTTTCACCGGATTGGAGAGATAGCAGAGCTCTTAGATTTCTTGTGAACTGAACTGAACCTATATTAGAAACAACAAGTCGCAAAGACTCCCGAGAGGAGATCACTGCTTGGATGTTTACTCTAATTGACTGAAATTAAACAGGTACATTTGATATATTTGAAGTCTGCCAATTCACACTACGGCCGCGTGGCAGACAACGCCCTTATACTCTCTTTAAAGAGAAGGACTGTGCCCAGCAGTAGGTTGTAATTTTAACATTTGATATATGCCTCCACGGATTTCCTGTTCCGGTCTAAAATCCCAGAATAAGCTAATAGAGACATTGTTCGGTGGCTCGTTAGCCACATCAGATGCGCCAGCGCCGCGGGGGTCTCGCGCGCATCTCGTTTACCGATCTACTGTTACCTAAAGCATCCGTGCACTTAAATACTATTTAGTTCATGCGCTAAGCTCAGGCTCCAACACTAATTAAGAAATGAAGAACAACTAACGATGCTTTTAATAACAAGTATATTTACGAGTAAAAACAAAAATTGACTTCATCTATTTGAAGTCGGTTTTGAATCGATGGAATATTGCGAATTAGAATTAATAAATTTTGAAGCGTCAATAGCCTAATGGTTTAGGGTACGGCCTGCGAATCGTAAGGTCGTGGGTTCGAATCCACAATTGGACTGTTGCCATGAACCATGTCCTAGCACAAGCTTAAGCTTAGTTGGAATGGTTAACAAGATTTTTAGTAATTTTTCTGAAAAAAAATGAAATATTGCTAGCTTTTTAAAAAAAATCAAAACCGAGACGGTTACTAACTCCCCCTGTGCCCTCGCAGTGCAAGGCTACACGGGCTAGCCGATGTCGCCTTCTTCCCGAGTCCACCTTAGTGGACGACAAAGGCCCCCACCCTTGTCGCCCAGTGAACCTGAGACCCCTTTAAGTCGCCTTCTACGACAGGCAGGGGAAACCGTAGTCTTATTCTTGAGAACCCAAAACTACAGGGCTGGTGGAACACATACTTAATGCAAATTAACATGTATGTATGCCATTGCACATGCCAAAATTGGACGAAAATTAAATGGGACCACACTGGACACAGCTTCGTTCAGCAAAATCGGGTCACCCAGTCTAATGTTATGATGTTATGATATGCAAAAAATAATTTAATTTTGAGTGCCACTTCGGAAAGCGTTGACGCTGGATGAAGAAGTGGCTTAAGAAACTCCAGCAACGCTTAAACGGTTAGAAATAAACTGAAGTGAAACGAGAGCGGTAGTAGAAATAAAAGTGATTTTGTTTTATACTCTTTGAAATGCCAAATGTTGGCAACAACTTGACAACGCTCATGGTGAAAGGAATTTTCATTGTGAGGTATGATCACAGACAGGGATATCAGATTAAATAAATGTCTTTGGTCTTCTGTTGGAAGAGGCTAGTACATTTTTTACAGCAGTAAAAAACATTATAATAGTCAGACATATATTTATTTTCAAAGCTAACGTTTATTAGTTACTGCTTGTCAACCGTTTTTTATTGTGGTTTTAGTATTGTCGTATACAGTTCTAAATTAAAACATCTTTCAAGTAGCTGTCATAAGTGTTCCAACTTCGAGCACGTTTCGTTTCGTCTCCGGTTGTCAGTGGCGACATCTCGTGTTAGAGATAATAGAAAAGGTTAATTTTAGTTTAACTGCTTTTGCGTTTTTGAAAATAGATCGGTGACAAGTTTTCTTTTTATACTTTTAGAAACTTGCGCTGAGAAATAGCACGAGTACAAAGGTGAATGAATACATACCCCTTCTAGATTTTTTTTTTTAATGACGAACTACACAGATTGGCCAGAGAAGCTGGCCTTGACTGCTTCACCGGATTGAGAGGTGGCATAGCTCTTAGGTCGCTTAGCCTGAACCTCTATTGCTAGTAACTCGACACAAGGGTCCCCCAGGTGAGGGGTAACCTCGGCTTGGACGGTTACTATGTTACGCGTAAGCATTCCGATCCGAGGGCGCCCGAGAGGGCCGAACCACGACTCGGTCGGTAGCTATTTCACGGATAATAACACCCCTTCTAGATGTCTTATTAAATAATATGGAGTTAACAGTAAAGCAGTAATAGCTTAGTGGCTGAACGTTCAACTATACTATCGTTTTTTTTGTCGAACTACACAGATTGGCCGGAGAAGGTGGCCTTGACTGCTTCACCGGATTGAGCTATGCCTACGACCTAAGAGACCTAGCGACCTAAGAGCTATGCCAGGTGGCATAGCTCTTAGGTCGCTTAGCCTAAACCTCTATCGCAAGTAACTCGACACTAGGGTCCCCCCGGTGAGGAGTAACTTCGGCTTATGGTTACTATGTTACGCGTAAGCTTTCCGATCCGAGGGCGCCCAAGAGGGCCAGAAAAAAATATGGATAATGAATTCCCACTTGGGTTTTTTGTGTGCAATTTGAATTTCTACTCATTACATGGTGATGGACTTACCACCCATGTAACGTCTTATAAGTAAAAAGCTTTGAGTAATTTAAAGTAAATAAAACCTGAAAAACCAAAAGTTGCCAGAGGTATTTCCGAATCAGTACTATTTGGTGACCTTCAAGTACCTTACTGACTTTAGACTTAAATTCATTCTGAGAATCGATATCAAATTGTGTCTATCAAAAATGGACCCACACGATAGAGAAAGTACCGGTAGCACTGAGAATATCGGACAGAACTAATTAGTAAATAGGTATAAAGTAGTTCTATTTGACTACTTAGGGAAACTTTGTTTTTTACGAACGCTACGCTGATCTCCAGAGAAGTTGACCGCAATATTTTCACTGGATTTGAGAGTAGGTAGGTGAGGTCTTTCGTTCGCTCATTTTCCCCAAATCCTTGTTGGTAACTAATTCGCGTAAGCAAGAAGAGCCCAAGAGTCTAAGATCTGTAGCATTAGCAACGCAATTCCAATTCCCGGGTGTTGTTTTTGTTCTAGTAAAATAAAATTGAGCTAGTCGACTGCTGCCCCCGTTTGTCACGATGGGTTAAAAAGGTGACATATTATCTCGACGCAACATATGTGTCCACATTAATCATTTTATATTGCCGTAAAATAACACAAATACAATTAATAAAATTTATGCAACATTTAGCTCGTTTTAATCAAATCTTCAACGTAAATATCCCTTATAGCTTATGTAAATCTTTTGCATTTAAGGAAAACTATTACGTCAAAGAGCAAGAGAGCAGAAGTCACAGATTATATATTCAAAGCATTAGAAAGAGACGTTTGAAAGTAGGTCGAGAACTAATATTGAAATACTTAAACAGGTGAACGGCGTGACGACGACGGGGCTTTTTCAATTTCATTTTCACATAGGCCTTTCAATATGTTTTCAAGTAAGGAAGCATATATTATTTAAACTTTTTAAATGTTAAGAATTGACAGCCTAGTGTACAGACATTCGATTACGACGTAATAGTTTAAATTGCTATTTTCAACCGCTATGGCAAGCTGGCCGTTACAGTTTCTTCTGTAAAACCTCTTTTGGATATAACTCGACGCAACGCATCCGAGTGGGGACCTTTACTTAAATGGTAGCTTTTATGGCAAAACAAAGACATTGTGATAAAACTGTCTAAGAGAGTTGTCTGAGATGTGAAGTCCTTTATCTGCACTAAGGCTGGAGGACCATGCTTCCAACGGCGGAATTTATATCCCACTATACGTCGGTGTTCTCTGAGGTGGTTTTCCGATCGCACTATGCCAGTTATTAAACAGCAGAAGTCAATGCAGCTTTACCATGGATAATAACTTATATTATGTATTCTAAATGTTATAGTATTACCTTTACGTTTTATAAAAATAACAAAATTCTGTTTTTTTAAACGTACTACGTGTGAAATGAAAAAATGAAGCAATTGCGTCGCTTATTAAGTATTATTTCTGAAATTCTTGATAATTACGTTACTGTTAGTTTGCACTCGTTGGGTTTTTTAGAATACTATCGTAACCAGCCCGCTTCGCCGATTTTCCTTTATTTTATTGAAACAATAAACTTACATCATTAAATATTTAATTTAACTCTCAGAATATATTAAATTATTAATTTCTCTCCGTATCATTCTTTTCAATTCTCTTCTCGAACGGGTGAAGATCATTACCTACACCCATGTACAAGTCAGCAGCATCAGTAAACGGATACATTCGCGGCGCTATAACTTACCTTGAATACTTCAAAATCCTTTATTATTACTTCAATATAGTTCATAATGACATAAATAAACATAACGCATGTGTCATGGGTTATTAAACAATGGAATATGATCATTGTAAATAAAAGCTGTATTTGGCAGTTTAAAAAGAGGAGTACTCCGATAGTCACCAAATGTTACAGGATTACTCGCCAGGTCAATCTGAAGATGCCCTGAAAGTTTCATTGAAATCGGTCCAGCCGTTTCGGATCCTATGTGGAAAATACCCACACACTTTCTCTTTTATATGTATATATACGAGTATATAGATCTCACGACATTCCGTTCTTATAGAACTCTACGCCAGATATCACCAGGTCCAATCTTGTTAGTTTGAATCCGTCCTACCATCTCTGTGGTATTATTCAGTCAGGATTTTGCTCCATTTGTCTTGAGGGGACAAAACAATAACATGACCATCAATTCCCATTTCAATTGGTCATTAATTGATCGTTAAAAATTTTCGTAAAACAATCAAATATCCCTTTATATCCAGATTGGTATTTCGTTAGAATGTAGCCCTCTTAATAAACTTATATAAAATTACAGGACTTTAAAGGCTTTTGATTACACCACTTCTAAACTGGTGGTACACTTAAGTAGTCCCATAAATGTTACGGTACCATAAATTACACAATTAAAAAAATAATTACGGGGGAAAACTTCGCATTAAAAAAAGGAATGGTCGCGTGAGATTGAAATATAACGTTGGCCATTAAAACGAAATGCGAGTTCTTAATTGAGTCACAATGACAGGGGAAGGATAAAACACTCGGATGTACTGAAATAGAAAGAATAACAAACAGATGTTTGCGTTGTAAAAAAGGTCGGCTCGGGTAACGGGTTAAGACCTCTTCACACGAGAGAAGACCACGAACGAGAACTAATAAAATAAACTTTGTCTTTTTAACATTCATGGCTAACAAGGATTCAATGTGCGGAATTAAATGGCGGCAAGTGTATTCTATCAACCGAATTCAAAAAAGGACGTTCTTAAGTCGTCTGTGTGTTTTATTTCTATGTCTATTAGTACATAACTTTCGTCTGGGTGACCCGATTTTGATAATTTTTTTAAATGAAAGCTAACAGTTTTTCTTTTTTTTTCAGAGAACATTACTAACATTCTTGTTAACCATTCCAACTAAGCGTAAACTTGTGCTAGGAGATGGTTCACCAGCCCTGTAGTTCTGGGCTCAAGAATAAGACTACGGTATCCCCTGCCTGTCGTAGAAGGCGACTAAAAGGGGCCTCGGGTTCACTGAGCGACAAGGGTTTGTCGTCCGCTAAGGTGGACCCGGGAAGAAGGCGACATCGGCTGGCCCGTGTAGCCTTGCACTGCGAGGGCACAGGGGGGGAGGGAGTAACCTCCCCTCCCGGGACGTGCTCTCCTTGAACACAGTGCAGAGGAGCTCCGGTGCGTTCCACTGGAGATCCCGGAGCCCCTCACCATAAAACCCCACATAATTGCCGCCTTCCCCCCAGAAGGCGGGGTTATCTTTTTGAAGATTTCCTCCCCGTTAACAAAAATAAAAGGAGATGGTTCACGTCAATAGTCGAATGTAATTCTAACCTTACGATTCGCAGAACGTACCCTAAACCATTAGGCTATTGACGCTTCAATTATCATTTTCGCACCAGAAAGCTGCCCATGTGGTACCATTTTTTTCACATCCAATTTGGTCCAATTCTGTCAATGCCAACCATAAGAAAATCATGTAAATCTTAAATTTGCATCAATGCATGTGCGTGACAAATGAACGAATACATCAATACCACGACAACCTATTTCGATGATTCGTTTTTTAAAAGGATGTATAGATTTTAAGGGTTGTTTTATGGGAGTTTGGTTAGATTCTGATTAATTTTATTTCGTACCATTTCTACGCGATTCGTGGTTTTTGTTTTTGTTTTCACTCGTAAATATACTTGTTTATTAAATGTGTGTGTAATGTGTAAGTGTCTTAACATTAAGACGCACCTCCACCAATATATTATTTGTCTCTCAATATTTATTGTTCAAAAATCGCTTCGAATTACCCCTCAAAAAAAAACCGCTTCACATGAGCAGGAACTGGTTAAAATTAACCCTAAACTGCTACCGATTTGTTAATTGTTGGGGAGGTTTTTTTTGACCGGCAATTTTTTCCCGTCGTACTTATTTATAAACAAAAACGGCCCCTTAAGGAAAAGGGTTGATGCTAATTTGAATTTTATGAACTTTTTATTTACAGCAAGGGTGTATCCCCGGGGATGTGGATGTTGGAAGTGATAATTCACGATTGTTTCCTCCACTAAACATAAGATAGTAGATTCAAGCTCACCACTCGAATCATCTCCTAGCAGATACCTTAATGGTGACGGACCCACCCGTCTGAGATTTGCATATGCAAGTTTACCTTGTTTGGTACCGACGAACGATGTCTTATATGTGACAGGGGTAAGGTTTGGTCGTAAGGTCGTAGGTTCGAATCCACCATTCGTGAACGTAAACCATTTCCTAACACGAGCGTAAGCCTTGGAATGATTAACAAGATTGTTAATAAAATTTATGAAAAAAAAAATAGCAATCTTTAAAAAAAATCCTCGCTGAACATAACCTAAACGATTATATTAATGACACATTACGTAACGACTTCTATAACACATCAGATTAATATATACCCGTCTGACTCGCTTTTAAGTGTATAGAGGGAGATAAGTACACTTCTAAGTTATTATTCCCTGAAACAATAACAAAGTTTGTCATCACGTACTAACATAACTTCTACGCTCGCACAACTTTGATTAGATTGCTCACGTAATCCTTGGGATTGTGCGGTAGAGGGACATTTATTAGTACGGATCATGTGTATGTACCTACATGCGAGGGTTATGTTTTTTTGCAATTAGCTATTAAGAAAATTATTTGCTCGTGTTAGTTCAGTTCAACTCAAACTCAGTTCAACCATATATGTTTTTGCATTAAGTATGTTTGTGACAAATGGACAAATAACTCAATATCACGCCAACCGATTTCGATGTTGCATTTTTTATTGAAAAGTATGTAACTTCAAGGGTAGTTTGATGAGATATTGGTTTGATTCTTCTACGGTACTTACCCAAGTTCGATCCCCGGTGCCGGCACCAATGAAATTGTTTATTGAAGTTGAAATTGTACTCGGAAGATTTTCAAAGACATGTGCCTTAGAAATATCCCAATATGCACTAGAGCTGCGTGGTGAAATCGCATATTCTTTCCCCTGTATTCAATCCTATTTCTTCATAAAGAATTACTGTGGCTCAACAGTGGAACTAATTTACTTTTTCTCATATATCTTCCCTTTGGGACTTTCTAGTGTAGCAATAGAGCCGTGGTAGCTCAGTGTCCGGGCGGTTGGCTCAAGTTGCATAGTACTCTAGCAACCCGAGTTCGATACCCGATGCCGGCATCAATAAATTTCTTGTTGCAATTAAATGTGCTGATCGCGAGGAAACCTACATGTCTTAAAAATTTCTACAACATGTGAAGTCTGCCAATCCGCACTAGGGCGGCATGTCGGACTATGCCCTTATCTCTTTACAGAGAAAGTCTATGCCCAACAGTGGGACATAAGTCTGTAACTTTAATTGCGAAACCATAATGGATCCTGATGCCATATCTATATGATACCTTGTTACTCATCGTCTAGCGAAATCGGACCCCGCGATCTACAATCGATTCCCTAAGCACGTAACGGAAGCCCCCAGTCTAGCAATGTTTAAAAATAAGTTGAAGTAATGTGGAGGAATTGACAAATCAAATTACAAATTAATAGCATTTTATTTCTTCGATGTACTATTTTTTCATTATTTTTTTTCTGTTTAATTATTTAATTTAATTTGTAAAAATTGACTTGTAATTTATTATAATTACCAATAAAAATCTGAATTTAAATCTGAATCTTTTATGCACTAGTATATTTTAAACGAATTTGTTTACACGTTTACCAAAACTTTATTGATTCCATTACAACTAAGGTAAATCAAATGTGTTTAATTAAACGCCACGTTATTAAAACATAAACAATGTGAAAAGGAAACTCACAAGTCGAACCCGTAAGAATAACATCAAAAGAAATTCAATTTTATCCCCGACGATAGAATATCTGAATTTATTAACAGCGGAAACAAAAAATAAAACGGACAATAAATCGTACTGGTAACCGCCTCTTCTTGATATTTTCACCCGAGAAATTCCAATAAAACTATAAAATTATCGCACATACTGTCGTGTAGTTTCTGACGTAACGGTATAAATAATAATTTTTTATTCATATGAATTATTTTATTATGGAGTACAATAAAATCCTTGTCTGGCTGCAACTGGACTGACCAGTCTTGATATTTATTAAAAAAAATCGTTTCATTGCAAAAATATACGATCTAATTAATTAACTAATTATTCAAAAGCCTATATTACCATACGTTTAGCACAAATTTTCAATAATGTTGCCTTATTGGGTTATCTTATCTAATCTAAAATGACAATAACAATATGTATAGTAAACAGGTTGATCTAGAAATAGAACTAGACACATTTTTTGTCTAGGAATAAAGAGAACTGAATATTTACGACACCAGACTAAAGTTAATTGTTGTCTATCGTTTAAAAAAGGTTACTAAATTGCATTCTTACACCACGTGCGATCAAAGCGTGAAAACACCACTGTACATTAATTTAAAATATTTCTTATATATTTTATTTGTTTTAATAAAACTACTTTTACGGATTTTGTCGGAGTATAACTTTCCATGTGGTTTTGTGGAGTCCGAAGTGCCGTACTAGTACACACCGGCGCTAGTTCTCGAAAATGGTCATGTAACGCTCTATTGGGATCGATTTGTCATAACAGACAGGACTTTCGTTGCCAATAAACCTGTTAATGTGCTGACGGGCGATGCTCGTCTATATTATTACCATCCCACATGACGAGAACCTCATGAAGGCCGAAAGGGAAAAGATCTTGGCTCACGAGGTGACCACCATGTGGGATATGGATTCAATAATCATTGTCCCGATAGTCGTTTCTGCAAACGGTGTTATAGCGAAAAGTCTCAATCAATATCTCAAGAGACTTTCGCTAGATGGCTGGGTCAAGGGTCAGATATAGAAGGCAGTACTCCTGTACACGGCACGCATCGTCAGGACATGACTAGAACTGATAATTTTTCTCATAACACCACGCTACTGAGAATTTTGGTAGTTAACTTTAGTAAACGGTCATTTTTATTTCTCCCAATTTCGAAGAACCAATTATCGATGAAAGTAAATGTTTATAAATCTCTTGTCATTTTAATTCTAGCAGGGTGGACAGAAACAGTCGCTGTCCGCTTATTACCAAGCTTATGCCCTATTAGTGACAAGTGGCGGTCGCATGGCTATGAACCGGGACCAAACTTTTAGCATGTGATTTCATAAAAAATCCCAGGTATCTGGGTGCAAGGCGCTCGGACGGTAAATTAATGACAACGTTCCTAGGTACATACGACAATCCAACATAATCGAAGTATATTCTTCTACTTCACTGATCACAAATTTGCGTTCTCTATCTCTCACATATCGCGCTCTCGCTTATACATTTTGAATTTGCCGCATCGTGCAATTCTCGGGAACTCTCGGCTCGAGCGTAACGGGACATTTTGCGCAAATGATATCCATTTTTTTATTTTTTTTATGACGAACTACACAGATTGGCCAGAGAAGCTGGCCTTGACTGCTTCACCGGATTGAGAGGTGGCTTAGCCTGAACCTCTACCGCTAGTAACTAGACACAAGGGTCCCCCCGGTGAGGGGTAACCTCGGCTTGGACGGTTACTATGTTACGCATAAGCATGCCGATCCGAGGGCCGAACCACGACTCGGTCGGTTGCTATTTCACGGATAATCTAAGAGACATTCAAAAGCTAAACTAACTTTGAGTGCAGTGATGAGTACATCCAGTATTCATCAATTTATAAGACGTTGTCACGTAAAAACACTTTAGTACAAGCCGACTGGGATTGAAATCTACGACCATCGAATCATAAGCCGGACGCTTTTCCAGTAGGCTATCACTATTTTTTTCAATTAAATTTATTGCAATTTAAATTAAGCTAGTATCAAAACAACTGGAGCGCTGTTATCAGAATTATGAATTACGACCGTGGCCTGCTCCTATACGACACGTATAAAATTATTTCAAGCTTCTAAACTATTTATAATATTATAATAATTTTTGTTCATATGAATTATTTTATTATGGAGTACAATAAAATCCTTGTCTGGCTGCAACTGGACTGACAAGTCTTGATATTTATTAAAAAATCGTTTCATTGCAAAATATACGATCTAATTAATTACCTAATTATTCAAAAGCCTATATTACCATACGTTTAGCACAAATTTTCAATAATGTTGCCTTATTGGGTTATCTTATCTAATCTAAAATGACAATAACAATATGTATAGTAAACAGGTTGATCTAGAAATAGAACTAGACACATTTTTTGTCTAGGAATAAAGAGAACTGAATATTTACGACACCAGACTAAAGTTAATTGTTGTCTATCGTTTAAAAAAGGTTACTAAATTGCATTCTTACACCACGTGCGATCAAAGCGTGAAAACACCACTGTACATTAATTTAAAATATTTCTTATATATTTTATTTGTTTTATTAAAACTACTTTTACGGATTTTGTCGGAGTATAACTTTCCATATGGTTTTGTGGAGTCCGAAGTGCCGTACTAGTACACACCGGCGCTAGTTCTCGAAAATGGTCATGCAACGCTCTATTGGGATCGATTTGTCATAACAGACAGGACTTTCGTTGCCAATAAACCTGTTATTGTGCTGACAGGCGATGCTCGTCTATATTATTAGCATCCCACATGACGAGAACCTCATGAAGGCCGAAAGGGAAAAAATCTTGGCTCACGAGGTGACCACCATGTGCGATATGGATTCGACAATCATTGTCCCGATAGTCGTTTCTGCAAACGGTGTTATAGCGAAAAGTCTCGATCAATATCTTAAGAGATTTTCGCTAGATGGCTGGGTCAAGGGTCAGATATAGAAGGCAGTACTCCTGTACACGGCACGCATCGTCAGGACATGACTAGAACTGATAATTTTTCTCATAACACCACGCTACTGAGAATTTTTGTAGTTGAATTTAGTAAACGGTTATTTTTATTTCTCCCAATTTCGAAGAACCAATTATCGATGAAAGTAAATGTTTATAAAACTCTTGTCATTTTAATTCTAGCAGGTTGGACAGAGACAGTCGCTGTCCGCTTATTACCAAGCTTATGCCCTATTAGTGACAAGTGGCGGTCGCATGGCTATGAACCGGGACCAAACTTTTAGCATGTGATTTCATAAAAAATCCCAGGTATCTGGGTGCAAGGCGCTCGGACGTTAAATTAATGATAACGTTCTTAGGTACATACGACAATCCAACATAATCGAAGTATATTTTTCTACTTCACTGATCACAAATTTGCGTTCTCTATCTCTCACATACCGCGCTCTCGCTTATACATTTTGAATTTGCCGCATCGTGCAATTCTCGGGAACTCTCGGCTCGAGCGTAACGGGACATTATGCGCGAATGACATCCAGTATTCATCGATTTATAAGACGTTGTCACGTAAAAACACTTTAGTACAAGCCGACTGGGATTGAAATCTACGACCATCGAATCATAAGCCGAACGCTTTTCCAGTAGGCTATCACTATTTTTTTTTTCAATTAAATTTATTGCAATTTAAATTAAGCTAGTATCAAAACAACTGGAGCGCTGTTATCAGAATTATGAATTACGACCGTGGCCTGCTCCTATACGACACGTATAAAATTATTTCAAGCTTCTAAACTATTTATAATATTATAATAATTTTCCGCTCCAATTATTCCGCCGCTGACACGTTTTATTAGTATATATACGATTGTTACGCTCACCCGCAATAAATAATTTTTATAATATGCCCGCCCTGACAATATTATAAACAAAATTTCCGGGAATGTGATGCCACGTAAATTATGTAACTGGCGTTGTCATATGCATCTGACAGGAATATTCCTGTAAACATGACTGTTTGTCGTTTAGTTTTTACTTTTATTAGTTTATAGGTTTCTGTCCGTGTTTCTTATGGGTTTTGTTAATATAAGTTCTTTGTATTAAGATATTAACTAGTACTTGACCACGATCCCACCTGATGTTAAATGGCTATAATTTTTTGGACGAACTAACACAGTTGGCACAGAGAAGCTGGCCTTTACGGCTTCACCGGATTGAGAGGTGGCATAGCTCTTAGGTCGCTTAGTCTGAACCTCTATTGCTAGTAACTCGACACAAGGGTCCCCCCGGTGAGGGGTAACCTCGGCCACTGGATGGCAAAATAAAATGTGATTCTTGTTAATCTGAAATTGTAAATACATCAGTGAAATACAATTTCCGCAAATAATTATCGCTAGAACAAAAGGGCCAGTTTCAATGAAGCTGGGTTTTGAATGCATAATAAACCCCATTGAAAACAAACCCATTTGCGTGAAATTTGTGGAAACCAATATGAGGCTAATCAGTTGACGCAGGTCCAAATTATTGTTGAAATTTAAAACATGGTAACTGAAAATATTTCAACAAAAAATAATAATTAGCGAAGCATTCAAGGGTTGTAATTAATGACCGCTTATCGTTTTCATTGTGTGTCAAAAAAATGTCATTTGAATCTTTACTTTAGACAGTGTTAGGCTAGAGTGTGTACTCTTTTCTCCAATCCTATTATGTCCTATATTATTATGAGACATGTGGTGAACCCATCGCTATATATTGGGCATTAATTTTAGCAATTAATTTACCAAAAAAGTAGTTTTCTAAAATTGTGCTCAACGTATAACGAAAGCACCTAATTTTGGCAAGAAAAATGTTATATCAAATAAAACTTAAAATAAAATTGAAACCTTACAATATAAATACTTGACCTGATAATAAATATTTAATACTATACAAGGTATTTTACAAAATATTTACAAAAAATATAACTGTGCCAAACCGTCGTCGCTTGGCAGCGGCAGCGTGCCCAGAAGGCTGGTAGCATTGCCACGTTGTATGCTTAGCCTCTGTGCAAGGTATAAGCCAGCCCTCTGGTCACCAGATGTGTCGACCAACTTCTTAGCTATGACATTAAAATGGTGGTGTGCACTAGATTGAAACTGTTTTTGCGATTTATTTAACGCTTAATAGTCACATGTACCCAGTTCTAAGCTAACACAAGCGGAGGCTAAAGCAAGGGAAAGGGGAGCCGTCATAATCCCTAATATTCGCGGGCTCTCGATCATAACACAGCCCCGAACCACAAAGGTGACGTAATAACGACCGCTAATCCCCCATTGTGGCGCCATCTCTTGACAGATTGCGACCGAGTTCAATGGAGATTAGGCGGCGTACCGCTAGGGGCCGCTTTGTTACCACTTTTATTAGAGGAAAGCCTATTGTACGGCGGAATGCTGGGGATAATTTGTTTTTCGTCGGGTTCACTCCGAGTTTTCGTATTAGAGTTTTGCAATAGAGTTGTATTAGTGGAGCCGGTGTGAATTGTGTACTCAAAGATTATGTTGAACTTATTGAGAATTTAACAGGGTCTTTCGTTGGGTTATTGCTTCGAATAAAATCTCGGGATCTTAATATAAAAATACATTTCAATTTAAAAAAAAATTCGTTACCTATTCATACTTACACGAGACAAGACCAAAGTAGCGATTCATAAGGACGTATAACGATAGTGAGTGTCCGAGCGGTCGCCTTAAGTTGCCTAGTTCTAAGTTCGATGCCAGCACCAATGAAACAGTGCTTTACCACGTGCTTGGCGATGAAGGTAAACATCGCAAGGAAATCTGGCATGTGTTAGAAAATTTTCTAAGCCTTGCGAAATCTATGAGAGAATTTTGCTTAGTTGCAATATATCCCCGATCATGCCGACCCATTCTTGTAAGAAGCTCAAGACGCTGGAGTACACTACCGACACTAAGCTTAGCTTCCCGAAGTGGCACTTAAACTTAGATATTAAATGTCTTGATAGTTTTCCGATAAAAGCTACCGACTGAGTCGTGGTTCGACGCACATTTACTAAGGCATTTAAGCTAGTGCGCCTTACCATCCAGGACTGTATTTCCACTTTACATCAGGTGGGATCGTAGTCAAGCACTTGCTTAGAAATAATAATAAAAAACCCTCTTGGGCGCCGTCGGATCAGAATAGTAACCACCCAAGCCGAGGACCAAAGAGATTCAGGCTTAGGAACGTAAGAGCAGTGCCATATCTTAAAAAGCCGGTAAAGCTGTCGAAGCCGCCTCGCTGATCAGCCTAATAGTTTCAGAAAAATACCAAGACTAATTTCTTTTATTATAAAATGCTTTTAATTTATTAGTATTTCGATTTTGGACTCTGAAACAAAAGACAATGGATACCTTTTTTTTTAATGACGAACTACACAGATTGGCCAGAGAAGCTGGCCTTGACTGCTTCACCGGATTGAGAGGTGGCATAGCTCTTAGGTCGCTTAGCCTGAACCTCTATCGCTAGTAACTCGACACAAGGGAGGCAACATAGTAACCTCGGCTTGGACGGTTACTATGTTACGCGTAAGCATTCTGATCCGAGGCCGCCCGAGAGGGCCGAACCACGACTCGGTCGGTTGCTATTTCACGGATAATCTAAGGGACATTCGAAATGCTAAAACTAACTTTGAGTGCCACTTTGGGAAGCGTTGGCGCTGGGAGAAGATGTGGCCGAAGAAACTCCAGCAACGCTCTTAGCATCTAAGGAGTGGGGCCTGCCCATAAAATAGCGGTAACGCGCGAGGATTATTCGCAACCTCCGACGGTCGCGAATGGATACCTGTACTTATGTACATGCGTGTGCTTGATAAGTTTTAGTGAATATTTTTTAGCGCATGTAATAAATTATATAATGCAATTAAAAGAAAATAATTAACGAACTGGAAAACGATAGTCAACACAGCCATATTTGAAAAATTAAAAAAAAATATATAAATCAATCAATTATACATACGGATAGGTAACCTTAATTATATTGGAGCACTTAAAAAGTATATAAGCACAATTTTTTCTTCACTGCAGCTTCAACCTGTAAGTAAAAGTGTCTGAAACGTCATTAGCCTCATGGTTTAGGGTACGGTCTGCGAATCGTCAGGTCGTGGGATCGAATCCACCATTCTACTATTGACGTAAACCATCTCCTGGCATAAGCTTAGTTGGAATGGTTAATAAGAATGTTATTAGTATTTCTGAAAAAAAATACTGCTAGCTTTCTTTTTTAAAAAAAATGCATACTGGAAACTGTCTACAAAATAAACAATATAACTTCAAGCTTTTTATAATAACGATGTAAAAGTAATTGTTTGTTTATTTCTTAATTTAAATCAACAAAAATTGTAACACCGTTACAGATAATCCAAAATGATGTTATTAAAACTTAGTTAAATATATATTATTAAAATTAAAACAAATAAAAAGCTGCTTTATGTATTGACAATAATATATAAATATAATAGAGTCAAACACCTTCTACGCATTTGTAGGCAGCTTCGATAAACACAGACTCAATGCAACAAAATATATCAATTTGCAGTGAGATGGTATTAACAAACCCAACCGCGCGCGACAGCGGAAAGTTCCTGGACAAGTTAGTCCTGGAGACAGGCAGTAGGAACAAATTAATTGGAACGCATCTAGTATATCTTTGATACATTCGTATATCAATAGAGAACTTATTTAGTGCTCATAGGATTAAATGTTTAACCCGAAAATTATTTAGTTGTGTCTCACGTCACGCCCGATGATGGATCGGGGCAATAATTGCGTCAAGCCCCGCCGCGCCCCGTGTAATTTGTTGGAAAAGGGGGCAACGGCGGAGTGGGGGAAGATTATTGATGGGTTCGCCAAATGACGGGTTACGTTCGTATTGTTTTTTTTTGTTGTTTGTAGTCGCTACTGCAATGCCAAATTGTATGCTTTACTATTGATTTCAGAGTAGTAGTGTAGTAGTTTTGTCCACACCGTGACCGGTGACGGCGACCTTAACTAGCTTCGGGCATGAGCCCTGATATGGGTTGCGAAGCCAAACTTGCTCTTAAATGCTCGGTTGCAAGTGGCACAATATAGCTGACCGGTGACATTATAGGTGTAGTTGTAGGAGAATTTGGGGCGAGAGTTTTTGTCTTTTTTTCTTGATTGATCGTGGCGTTTTGCGTATAGATCAATGAGATGGTTCTTTTCAAAATCCGTCACACCTGCTTTGACACGAGAGTTCAATGTGTTCAGTATACAATGTATCTGGGTGGTAGTGTGACACAAGTTCATTAACCTAAGTAACTTGTCTGTGATGTTTGGTTAAAGTTATCACGTTCGGACGCCTTGGAATTCTAAATGCGAAGACGTGCCAATGGGTTTATCATTTCATTCTTATAGAAAAAAGGGCAATCTAGCCTGCGAAATCACTGACCTACTCCATGTTCTATTTACAAACAAACATGAATCTGGAGGAATTGTCTTACAGCATAAGCTTCTTCTAAAAATGAGACTTATGTATGTCTAGACTTCATAAGTCACAAACATTTCTTTTATGTATTTTCCAGTCTTCTACAATTACAATAGAAACTCGATAAGTCAAACCACAAGAGAGATGCCAAAAAGTTCACCTTTAGACTGATTCACCTGAGAGTGTTAATGCATCCGCCTTCAGATTTCCACGTGTTTCGGTCTCTTCAGAATTCTTTGGGCAGTGTCAGGTTAACATCACGAGTGGACTGCCAAAACCACTTGTCGCGGTACTTTGATCAGAAGTTCCAAAATGACTATAGCAATGGGATCATGTCCCTACAAGATGGCAAAAAGTTATCAAAGAAACTGGTACCTACATACTTTAGTTAAATATAAATAAACAATATGTTTTTTCTTATCTCAATGAGCCCTCAAAGCACGTGTAAGTAATCACCATCACCCATAAACATCCAGAGCACCAGGGGAGCTAGCGTTGCCAGCCCTTGAGAAAATACTAAACTCGTACCTTGAAGGTCGTAAGTCATATTGCTTAGGTAACACCACTGGTGACAAGTTGTAGTGCCCGAAAGATACGTGAAAAGTGTGCATGTTCACTTATTCAGCTACAGTTATGTAGAAAAATCGGTAACCGATATGCTCAAATAATGTTTAAAATAGGGTATTTGATTATTTTTACACGTCATCTTAAAATTCCCCGCGTGCCAATCAAAACCACATTTCAACGCTAAAGTACACTCATGGGCATAAACTTCGTTTAATAAAACATAAACATAGCGTGTCATAATCGAATATTTCGCGTTGTCACTTTATAGCTCGTATTTTCTCATGAAATAACCAATTTGGGCGCGTAAAATTAGCACCCGGCTGTATTCTGAGTAAAAACGCATATTCTTTATGATTTTTTTGACTCGATCGTTGTTTGAATTTCCGTTTTTTGTTATACTCAATTGTAGACAGGTTTACATTCGCGCCGTATTTAAATACGAAGTCCGATCAAAAATACCAACTGCCTTTTATCAATTTACAAGATGCATTTAGATTCTCATAATGCGACCCCAATGTTACCATTGATTGAAATTTTTTTAACAAAAGTATTTTAACAAGTTTCTGGTGAGGTCTCCAGTTTTCCTAGTGTTCCCAAAATTCACATACGGAGCGGAAACTTGGACCCTCAAGAAGGCACATAGATCTCGTATTGACGCATTTGGGATGTGGTGCTGGAGGAGAATGTGCCGAGTATCTTGGACGCCCAACGCACATATTCTCCGGGAAGTGGGTGGTCACCGTCAGATTGTCAATCTTCTGTCTCCGTAGGGTTTTCGAATTTTTCAGTCACATAGCCAGGAAAGCCCATACCTTGGAAACACTCCTGGTCTTAGGCAAAGTACAGGAACGACCAAGAGGGAGGAATCCAATGCGGACAGACCAAATTAGCAACAACACCAATAGGAGAGTCCACGAGGACGCCGCCAAAGACCGCAACAGGTGGAAAGCGATCGTCCGTCACATAATTCGTGGAGGTCACGACCCTCAGCAATGAGGAAAACGACACAAGGATTAATGACAATTTTAATATTATAATTGACGCGTCAATAACTTAATGGCTTAGGGTACGGTCTGAATCGTAAGGTCGTACATCAAATCCACCATTCAACTATTGACGTAAGTACTTCAATAGACTGCCTAAGGCGTAAGGGGTTCCCCCTTTCAGTTTTATCCTGTAATTATCAGTCATGTGAATCGCTGATGTGTAATTAGTACTTCTCTCTATGTATTCTATGAGATCTTGAGATTGTATCGTCCCACTGGAGACATGTTTCAGGAAATATCTACGACGAGCTGGTATATTCACATAAACAATCCGAATGGCTCATACATCTCATCATCAGTCAAACCTAATACCAGAAACGTTATCACTTCCCGATCCAAGATTCAATAAAATTTATGTTTGAAATGTCTCTTTCGTTGCATCCTATAGCCGTCCACTCTATATTTATTCGTAGCTATTCAACGCTATTCTCGAGACCGCTTGTATAAAAACCAATTGTAATAAATTCGGTTATTAGATACAAGCGTTTAAAGTAAATTATAACACGAAATGGGATGATAATATAAACATTGAAAATGAAGATGAACTGGGGACGTGTGGTATGGCCGCGAGTTCGTGAAATATATAAAACATTATATTATTAATATATTAAATGCAACTGTTATCGCATACATTAAGGGGAAGTTCTCCGCTAACAATGAATTTAATTACTAGCGTACCTTTTTTTTTTGTTCACGCGGGGAATCTTTTTATAGACCATCCTCCGGTACCCTGGGTGGGTCCGAAGGGATGTGTGGGACTCGGCCTGGGCAGCCCCTAAACATTCCGCGAATGCCATCAGCCGTAATGAGCGGGGTGCCCCGGATCTGTCAGCGACAGGACACCCCAAGTTACTAGCGTACCCAGCCAGCGTCGCCGGGCTAGATTTTACTTCAGTTCAGTCTTTCCTCACGGGTACAATCTGGACACTTTTAGACCAATGTGAACAGACTCCTTATAGGCTCACGTGCTCCATCCTAGGCCTTCATCTTCGCCTTCAATCAAGCAAGATAGAAGTCAAACGTGAGCCTATTTAGTATAAAAAAAACAATAAACTTACATTGTTAAATATTTAATTTAATTCCCACAATCTATTAAATTATTCATTTCTCTCCGTATTCATTCTCTTCTCGTGCAGGTGAAGATCATTACCTACACCCGTGTACATAGCAGTAAATACAATATCATTCTTTTAGGGTTTTATTATACTTCAATATAGTCCATAATGACATAAATATACACAACGCATATGACAATACAAATTTGGTTTATAAAACAATAGAATATCAAGAAGAGGAGTGCTCCAATCGTCACCAAACTTACTCGCTAGGTCAATTTGAAGATTCCCTGAAAATTTCATTGAAATCGGTCCAGCCGTTTCGGAGCCTATAGGGAACAAACCCACACACTTTCTTTTTTATATATATAGATATAGCAAAATAGTACCTGGAGGACCCAGGTGCAGCTTAGCAAAGTAAATATTTTCATTATTCGTCGGAGGTTGGGAATTATCCTCTTGCGTTACCGTTTTATCGGCCTCTTAAATGTTAGGAGCGTTGCTGGAGTTTCTTCGACCACTTCTTCTCCTAGCGCCAACGCTACCCGAAGTGGCACTCAAAGTTAGTTTAGCTTTTGAATGTTCCTTAGATTATCCGTGAAATAGCAACCGACCAAGTCGTGGTTCGGCCCTCTCGGGCGCACTTAGATCGGAATGCTTACACGTAACATAGTAACCGTCCAAACCGAGGATACTCCTCACCGGGGGGAACCTTGTGTACTTACTTGCGATAGAGGTTCAGGCTATGCGACCTAAGAGCTATGCCACCTCTCAATCCGGTGAAGCAGTCAAAGCTTCTCTGGTCAATCTGTGTATTCGTCAAAAAAACAAAATAGCATAGGTTTATGAAAGTTTCAATCGGTTTAAATATTACAATTACTACACGTGAGATATATCCCTTAAAGCATATCAGAATGTCACATTATAGAAGAAATATGTCGTAGGAGTCGCAATACAAAAAAACACAAGAACGGGAACATTTGTCTGACGTCAACAATGCTCCTAAATATATTATGCGGAGCCACATATTAATTGCTTGTAGCCAACGATTAATTACATGTTTATCGAATTTTACTGCAGTTTGTATTACGTGACGTCAAAACATAATTCTATTTTGAATTTTAAATAAAAAGAAAGTATCACCGCTAAACAAATACCGCTTAGGTACACGAATTAATTTGTTTGCAATGAAATGGTTCCTTGATTTTGTTAAAAATTATAGATAGATGTAGCTTTATTGTACACAAAATCAAATAGGAATTAAATTACAGTAAGGTAGATTATATTGCTAAAGTAGATATGATAAACTAGGTTACGTACAATACGTCGGAAACAGATGTCTAGATCTATCAGTACAAAGCTCAAGGAACCGCAAAAATCTGGCAGGACGTCGTAAAAGCGGACATGATAGAAAACAATCTCACATGACATGATGGAAAGAACTAAGTAGGAAAGCTGACCCTTGGATCAGGCTGAGAAATCGCTTGGCAGAAAACTAAAAGAGATGGGAAAAACGAGCGAGAACCGTAACTTCACTTGAGTTAGAAGATGCTCATTTCACAAACAACACTGTAGTACAAACTAGCTGGGAACCAACCCCGACAGTAAAATCGTCGGATCGAACATTTAGCCACGAAGCTTATTATAATATACGTTGATTATAAAAAGATTATAACTCAAAACAAAAAGATTAGCTGGAAAAGAGTGTAATTTTAAAATTGTTTATTTTGTTTCCAATGTTTGTAACGGCAAAATGCTTAAGACGTTGAATTAATTATTTTTACCCGACCAATGTTTTCGCTACTGACATTCCGGAATAAACAAACGAAGGCACGTATCGAACTGTCATAGTGTGCGTCTGGTGACAAGCGCCGTGATATTATAATCCCCTAGATTAACGCTCCTACCCAAACGATTCGATGTACGCAACAAAGAAACACAAAAAAAAAATTGAAAAAGAAAAACAAAAGTTAATTCTTAAAATAATTTTTCAATAATTTACCCGGGCTGTCTTCGAGCGTGTTATGATTGTACGCCTCAAAGCACCAAAAATACAATTAGTCACCGATATGATACGGTGTGAAAGAATTCCTCCGATTTCGCCAAAGTGCATTCTGTAACAAAAGCAGTAAATAAAGAAATTTAAATGTCCCAATAATTCATCCGGAGCGGCCACATTATGATAATGTAATACGAACATACATCATTCACAACAGATTATCTATAAACAAATTGAAAAAAAAAAAAAGAAACATTTTAAAATTCGAAGCGTTAATTTAAGGAACAATGTACTGGAAAATGGCTGGAAATAAACTCAATGCGTAATTTGTCAGTCATCGAAGTTGGACGTTTCATAGACAATCGGAATATTATCTGTAATTTTCCCCACGGAGTTTCTTTACGATCATTACCTGTCAACACTCCAAGCCTATTGTCGTCATGACAACAAAAGCTATTTCAAAAACAAAACGTTTGAACTCGCGGTTAGTGTCAATGCAAATTATATCTTACGAATATACGATAAGATTCAATTTCAATTTTCAATGCAATCACCAAGTCTTCCTTCATCGGTGAGAAATTTTAAAAATAAAAGTGAGAATATTTTAGTGAAGATTGAATTGTATTCTACGTTCCAAACAATAGCACTGATATTTCTGGCGTCGTTCAGGAATGACAGGTGCTGATTTGTTACTAAAGCTTCGAATACCAGAATACAGTGGAAAGTCAAAACAAACGTATAAAATGAAAAGAAATGTGCTTTGTTATATTGAGTAGCTGCTAATTTCCCTGCAAAATACGCATGTCTAAGATTCGCAATCCTGTTATATATTACAAGACAAAAAAGTGTCTTTTTTTATAGCGTGATTTCAAAATTATCAGTACTATTAGAGAAGAAAAAAAGTTAAATTTATAGCGTAAAGAGAGCATAAAGGTATAGTAGCTGTAGATTTATTCCTTAGAAAATTTTCTAAGTTGACAATATTATTCGTAGGGCAACATTAGGTTTATAAAGGCAACAAACAGTAAGTCATTGATTTTGACGTTAGACCAAAAAAAAACATTTCAACCAAAATTATTTATAAAATCCGTGCTAGATTTTGCTTTATTTTATTTAAACAATAAACTGACATCATTAAATATTTAATTTAACTCTCACAACATATTAAATTATTCATTCTCTTTCATTCTCTTCTCGAGCGGATGAATATACACAACGCATGTGTCAATACAAATTTGGGTTATAAAACAATATTTCATCATAGTAAATGAAAGCTGTATTTGACAGTTCAAAAAGAGGAGTGCTGCGATCGTCACCTAACTTTACAGGATTACTCGTCAGGCCAATCTGAAGATTCCCTTCATTGAAATCGGTGCAGCCGTTTCGGAGCCTAGATGGATCATACCCACACACTTTCTCTTTTATATATATATAGACTTGTCATATTGTGTAGTATAATATGGTTTTCTCATGACTCAGCATCAAAATGGCGAGCACCAGCTTTCAAATTAAAAGGATTACCAAAATCGGTTCATCCAATCTAAAGTTATAAAAATAAATAAAAAACATACAGACGAAACATACTACATAATCTAGTTGCCCCATCCCGGTTCTACAATTGGACTTCAAGACGCACTTCAGCATTTCATCCTTTTGTTGTGAACATCCCTCAAACCCGAACGAAGCGCTTTGCTTCATCTTTCATTATTAGTACAGCGAAGGACTGGATAGTTTGCCCGCGTCTGTCTTTCCCTCCGATTACAATGTGGGTATTTTCAAGAGTAGAGTGAATAAGCATTTACTAGGCTAGTGTGCCATACCATCCAGGACTGCATTTCCACTTAACATCAGGTGAGATCGTAGTCAAGCACTTGCTTAGAAAGTATAAAAAAAATTGATAAACTGCTCCTTTTTTGAAGTCGGTTTGAAGAACGTACACGTATTAAGCCTAGTGAAGGCGACCCAACTCCTTAAAATAGGTTGGAAACGCAGCTAAAATCCCTTTACCAGATGGACGATGGGATCACTTAAGATCAGATAAATGTGGTGCCTTTGCCTCTGTCCAATAAAAAAAATTCATCCGCACAATATAGCTTGTAATACACCATACTAAATTAATTTAATATTCGTAGACAACATTTAAAGTATTATGTATACTGCTTTAGAACAAGTTAATACGAAATAGATTGCGATACAATAATAAACCTCTTAAAAAACAATCATAACAATATTTTTAATGATTATTTTTTTAAAAATACTGCAAATAAACTGGTTGTTGATAATAAATAATCATAGAGCAAAGATGTGTTTAACACAAAGAAATTTTAAATTACGAAACACTACACGACCGACAGCTAGATATAAAGAACACAAAATACAACCGCTCCGTAAACAATAAACAAAATTAATGTGGTTTTCTAAAGCCATACACATTCCAGTTTTAAGATGGTAACATTATGCTATCATTTATAATCGTTAAAATGCCGCCGTAATAAAAAATACCCAGTTATTGTTTAAATAAACAATGCACGAGAGCTATAAAGAGCTAAAGAATTGACCACAAAATGACATTGTGCCTGACGTGTGAAAATGTAGATCAAGCAAGAAACAGACGTTAGATTAGGTAGAAATCATTTTTCTTTCATAAAACAATTATTCTGAATATCAGTGATTGACTAGCAGCTAAGATTTCAACTTACGATTACAGTGATTAAGAACAACATAAACTGACTGAAGGCTGAACAACATGAACGCCCGCGAATCCACTGATTCTATGTCTGGTGAATCCATAGATATCAATATATTACTTCAACACATAGATATATTAATATTTTATTATTATAGACGTTGGGTTTCTGCGGTAACAAAGACCATAATCCTTTTATTAGCCTAATCATAACTAAAGTAGATAAATTGTTAGTTTTTTTTTATTGTCGAACTACACGGATTGGCCAGAAAAGCTGGCCTTCACCAGATTGAGAGGTGGACCGGTGAGGGGTAACCTCGGCTTGGACGTTCTGAATACTTAGAGGAGTCGGGGTAGATAACCCCGACTTTACTTGGCGTTATATTATACTGACTAGAGATAATACCAGAGCTGATCTTCGACTAGATGCTCCAATTAAATTACTCTTTCAAGTGCAGCTATATGCTAATATATATTAGGGAGATTTTTAAAAAGTTCAGTTCTTATGAAACATGAATTTATTATTCAATGACCATTTCTATTTTCTATATAATAATCACTGTATGTTTCTATATATTTTTTGTTTGTATTTATTTAATTAAATTATAAAAGTTAAAGTTACAGCCTTTATATATATAATATATATGTCCCACTGCTGGGCGCAGGCCTTCTCTGTAAAGAGAGTATAAGGGCATAGTCCGCCACGCGGCCCTAGTGCGGATTGGCAGACTTCACATGTCGTAGAAAAATTTTCTAAGACATGTAGGTTTCCTCACGATGTTTTCCTTCACCGCCGAGCGCGTGGTAAATCAGCACATAAAATTGCAACAACAAATTTATTGGTGCCGGCACCGGGGATCGAACTCGGGTTGCTAACGTACTACGCAACTTGAGCCAACCGCCCGGACACTGAGCTACCACGGCTCTAATAAAAATTATGTAATTAACTATATAATTAAATTATGTAATATTTAAATAATTTTGTGAATGTTTATATTTAAATTCGATAATGATATCATAATTTCCAAAGTATGCAAAATATGCAATCATCCGTAAAACAACATTATCCGCGAAATATCAACCGACCGGATCGGAATGCTCACGCGTAACATAGTAACTATCCAAGCCCAGGTTACCCCTCACCGGGGGGACCCTAGTGTCGAGTTACTAGCGATAGAGATTCAGGCTAAGTGACCTAAGAGCAATGCCGCCTCAATCCAGTGAAGCAGTCAAGGCCAGCTTCTCTGTCCAATCTATGTAATTCGACCAAAAATCGTCCGTAAAGAACAGAATAAATATAGCACAAAGGTGACGAAACGTACGTATCTATCGTGCACTCGCATATTCTTTGAGCGAGCGAGAGTGGCGGTCTTGCAACGAAAATAGCCACACAAAAATATTGAAGTGCGTTGAAAAATAGATGTCAAACATAAATGAGAATAATAAGACGCGTCGACAAACACTCGATAACTGGGTTATGCCATGCCACTTATGAATTTCGTTACTTCGAAATACTGTTATATTGACAACGACTTTACAGAATTAAGATGGGCGTATAATGAAAATTACCCATTTCGAAATAATACTTCGATTTTTCTTATTATAACTAAAGAATATTTAAGAATAGCTCTCGTAGTCCCTTAACCCGGGTAGACATAGGTTGCATTCCTTGTGCGCTTTTCACCAAGTTTCTCCTCCTCACGTTAGTTTCCTCAATGCTGAGGATCGTGACCATCTCGTTATAGAAGCTTAGGCTCTAGGTCTCCGGGCTAAGAAATGCAATCAACAAACAAAAAATAATAATTTAACTTTAGAGAAGTAGACAAATATAACAATCATTATATTTTTTTAACAAAAAACTTTTTTAACTTATGTGGCAGTACAATTGTAGTAAATGATTTTATTGTATGTAAGAAACCAAAAAATGGTAATTCATTACAGCGAAACATTAATCATTAAAATTTCAGGACAATCGGCAGGTATACAAACCCATATCAGTAATAACATAATCTACACATGAAATAATCCTTGCGCGTTACCGCTATTTTATGGGCAGGCCCCACCCCTTAGATGTTAGGAGCGTTGCTGGAGTTTCTTCGGCCACTTCTTCTCCCAGCGCCAACGCTTCCCGAAGTGGCACTCAAAGTTAGTTTAGCTTTTGAATGTCCCTTAAATTATCCGTGAAATAGCAACCGACCGAGTCGTGGTTCGGCCCTCTCGGGCACCATCGGATTGGAATGCTTACGCGTAACATAGTAACCGTCCAAGCCGAGGTTACCCCTCACCGGGGGGACCCTAGTGTCGAGTTGCTAGCAATAGAGGTTCAGGCTAAGCGACCTAAGAGCTGTGTCACCTCTCAATCTGGTGAAGCAGTCAAGGCCAGCCTTTCTGGCCAATCTGTGTAGTTCGTCATAAAAAAAATCTACAGATGTATGCAACATAGATAGTGGTAGGCTAGTAAATAAGTTAATGCTTACGACTTCGAATCCTAGTAGGATATTGACCAATAAATTTTCGTTGTTCTGCACATATGGCTAATAAGCTAGGTGAAAAGCAGACAGCAAAAGATGTCTTTGCCCACCTCACTAGGGTTAAAAGGATGTGAAATTCATATTATTACCAATTTATTATTAACATCGTATAACAGTCGACGTATATTGGAGCACTCCGCGAACTCTGAAAATGTCTTGAACAAGCCGTCTGTCACGAAGGAAACGTTTTTATCTTTATGTTTTGCGTTTGGTGTTAATAGTTTTGTAAGAGACACGTGTTTTATTTCTAAAGTGTATATATTATATTTGTGTATAATAGTATTTTTTCCTCATAAAGCGTCACTAATAGCGGCGGCGGGGCGCGTGCGCGTCTTCATCAATCACCCGCCTCGAGCCGCAACAATCTTGTTTATAGGAATGTTAACCGTGTTTATTTCTACAGCCGCCACATCTGTTACAGGGTGGACGGAGTTTAGCACTGATTTTTTTCGACCATCGACGATTACTTTTGCAATTATCGTTTCTCATGTGTGAATGGAAAATTCGTTTAGAAACACACAACATCCGTTTGGGTTGAAAGAGTGTTTAAATTTTACAGATATTTCGTATTACCATTCCTTATATCGTTAAGGAGTACATACCCCTTGGATTATCAAAAACCTACCAATATCTCAATCAACAAAACATTCGTTTCAATGTAAAACAGATTTCCTAGCATTGGAAACAATTGCCACATAATGTCCACTGTCTATTTTCAATTCGATTTTGATTTCTGCAAACCGTTGGACTGCAAACGTGGTCTAAAACCTCTATTTCATTCAATTACATCTTCTGTTAATAGATCAACTAAGAAATATGACTTATTTTTTACTGCGAATATATTGTTTCTTTCTCTATTGCCGTTGTAAATAACTATAATCACAACGCTATAATTACACTTTGTTTTTGTATCTAATCTAGGCGTAAGGTAGCTAGCCTTTCGGTTTTCTACAGATTGCATTTTGGAGAGTGTGCTCAGGAACTACATGATCTAATTCCCTCTTCCCCGTTCCACCATCAGACTTCCAGACGCACTGCAGGATTTCATTCTTTTGTTGTGACTATCCCTCAAACCTGAACGAAGCGCTTTGCTTCGTCTTTCATTACTCGTACAGCAAAGGACTGGAATAGTTTGCCCGCGTCTGATTTTCCCTCCGATTACAATGTGGACATTTACTAAGCTAGTGCACCTTTCCATCCAGGACTGCATTTCCACTTAACAACAGGTAGCATCGTAGTCAAGCATTTGCTTAGAAAGTATATATATTAAAAAAATTATGGACTATAAGTTTACTAAAAGTTTGAGAGTGCTATTATTTCAATACGCCAGATTTATTGTTGACTGTTGGAACCTATTTTGATGCTACAGTAATAGAATAGTATAGTGTGTTACACTTTTAAATTGGTTCACACTCAATTCTAAATTATATTTAGTTACCAACAGTTTTGTAATTGGTCCGAACTTCTCATATTTAAACGAAAATTACTCATTTCATAACACTATTTATATTTTATTGAGTTTGATCTTTATTTCTAAAGGTCTAAAGATCTATTTTTAAGCGTCAAAAATTGAAAATTATATTCGATGAGATAGAATCGGTAGATCTAATTTCTCATCATTTCTAGTACTCCAAATTTAAGTAGGCCAAAACTAATATATTAAAGTTATTTATACGGATAAATGTATTGAAGATATTTAAAAGTCCATCTATATGCTTTGGAATTACGTGTAGGTTAATGTTTTCTACTGTTTTATTTTAACTGGTCTCGAATTAATTAGTTGGTGGTTTATTACTAAATATCATATCTTTCCATACATTTCTTTCTCTTTTCAGTTTTTTTTTCATTTTTATCTTGCGTAATGTCGGCGTATAGCTACTATGGTGACTTCTACTATGACCTAGCATATTACTGATGTGAAGCCAGTGAAGTATTATATATCTCTAGTATGTTGTAGACTTATGTGTTGTCCCTAATGTGACTACAATAATGACAACAAAATATAATTTTTTAATTGTCTTTTTCTCGTTCTTTCCCCCCGCATCCTGTACCAATAGATGCGGAACGGTATCTTGATAAATACAGGGTGTGCCGTGACAAATGGTAACAGAGTGTTTTTAAGTATTTTTAGAAATAACGCGGCGGTGTGGCCCGCTTCGTTACTAATTGGACACACAATACGTCTTCGGCCGGGCAGCAGCTAGTAGCGGAATCTAATGTTATTTCTGATACGCTGTACCCACTTCACAATTACTGCCATCTGTCAAATTCGCCAGCACGAGACAAAAGCTCTTAATGAGACGTTTCCAGGCCGACGAGAATGCAGAAGTAAGTGAGGCAACTAATGTACATTGTTCAAATTCTGTAGAAAACGTACGACAGTAAACGAGATGAAAGTTTTAAAGGCTGATAGTTATTGTGGCATTTTGTTACCACCATGCGTTTGCAACATTGAAATATCAGTAGATTTAAAACGACTACAGTCTATAGACGTGACTACCAGGTTGTTTCTGAATGATTCAATTTTTTTTTCGATAAATTGTTTCTGTCTTAATAAAAATAAATATAACAATAGGAGATCTACCGCATCGGCTTTTGCTATTACAGGAATGAACTGCCATGGTTAGATCGAACGGGAATTGCAGAATAGTAAGAAAAAAAGGGCTAAGGTAGGGTTATGTGCGGAATATTTCTACACATTATTTGGACAGATGCTGTAATATACCATCAGCAACAATAAAATGAAAAGACAGTAAAAAAACTGATGAATAATGTAGCTGAACAGTATTCTGGATAAATAGACATTTACAAAGCTAATGCGCTTTATCATCCAGGATTGCATTTCTACTTAACAACAGGTAGGATCGTGATAAGGATGTGTTCGATAATTTTTTACCCATTTGTTCAGATATTACAACAAGTATATTTACGAAAACAAAACCAACTTCAAATCGAATCAAACGTTAATACGCGTGGACGCTCGCTTTGTGTTTCCAAACTATCATTGGAATATTGCGTAACAGTATTAATATCTCATAAAAAGACCCTTGAAGTAAATCTTTTCGTGGCATCATATTGACTTATTCGTGCATTTATCGCGCACATATTTTTTTTTTCAAAGAAAGCTAGCAATATTTCTTTTTTTTTTTCAGAAATATTACTAACAATCTTGTTAACCATTCCAACTAAGCTTAAGCTTGTGCTAGTACATGGTTCACGGCAATAGTCCAATGGTGGATTCGAACCCACGACCTTACGATTCGCGGGCCGTACCCTAAACCATTAGGCTATTGACGCTTCAAACAAATTAACGATTTTATATGGTTTTCTCATAGATCCCATTGTCAGAATTGGACCAAATTAAAATGAGACCATATGGGAACCACCAGCTTTCAAATAGAAAAATAATCCATACCTAGTCCAAGGTTATATAGTAACAAACAAGTTGTTTTTAACAAACATACCGATAGAAAAACGAAAAATGCTATAAGCAGGTTTTGAAGATAGATTTGCCAATAGAATATTGTGTTAGTTAGCAACACATGGCACGCAGCTATTGTGATGCATAGTAACTACTTCCAGTGATATCTTAGTGATTTACCTGAACTTTATTGTATCTTTAATTCATAATTAATAATTTAGTTGATCGTCACATAAACTTGAAATTTTAAACAATAATTTAACTTTATTAGCTTGTAATTTGACTTCTAATTAATTTTGTATAAAGATTGTGATGACGCGCAGTTGTGATGGTATTCGTTAAAATAATTCTTTTTACAACGTAACGCCGTCTGAATAAAGCGAGGGAATTAGTTATTGGACTATTTTATTCCACAAGACCTACAAGTTATTACGATTGCTTCTAATTACAAACGAAAATAAAACAGTATAGGTACCCACTGTGATAAGATTATATTACTCGTATAGAGTCAGCTTCTTTGTTTTCTTTCATCCTGTAACTGCGTAGCTACAAAATATATAGTACTTACTCAGTCTCCCAAATAAACTTCCGCGCATTTCTCAGTGCGAGAGATAAGTGAAAATTTAAAAGATGAAATGTTGACACGCGAAGCTAAAATAATATTCTGACAGCGAATATGTCAGACACCATTTTTCATCTTCAAGCAGCGTTCATAGGGTATTTCCTGAATAGAAAATCATAATGCTAACGAGCTGTTTGCTAACGGAAACCTATTAATATTCCAATTTAAATGGATTATTTTTTAACTTTAAAATTAAATGTTTTGAAAAGTTAACTTTTAATCCATCAATGGCATTATATGGATTGTGTTTAACTTTTGTAACTCAGGATATTTTAAAAACGATTGTAATGACGAACTACAGAGATTGGCCAGAGAAGCTGGTTTGACTAACTGACTTGGCTAAGCTTGACTTCACCGGATTGAGAGGTGGCATAGCTCTTAGGTCGCTTAGCCTGAACTTCTATCGCTAGTAACTCGACACAAGGGTGCCCCCGGTGAGGGATAACCTCGAGAATGGGAGAAGTGGATAGAGGTTCTAGCTAAGCGACCTAAGAGCTATGCCACCTCTCAATCTGGTGAAGCAGTCAAGGCTAGCTTCTCTGGCCAATCTGTGTAGTTCATCATTAAAAAAAAAAGAAGAACTGGCTGAAGAAACTCTAGCAACGCTCCTAACATGTAAGGGATGGGGCCTGCCCATAAAATAGCGGTAACGCACGAGGATTATTCGCCTCCGACGGTCGCCAAGGGACGCTTTGTAGATTTGTAAAGATCTAGGTTTAAAAACGATTTTTAAGTCTAATAGTCGTTTAATGAGAAATATAACTAGAATACTAGAGATACCAGGGATCGGGAACCTTTTAATTCGGAAGAGTCATAAATTACAATTTACATAATTTCAAAATGCTTAACAAAACACAACACAAATCACCAACAAATAATAGTGCTTGCATTAATGCAATTAGTAGAGCCGCATATTGCTCGCGACCCGAAAGTTAGTGACCCGTGCCGGTAGACCATCAACAATAACGACTATCAGAAAAGATCGAACAACATAAAATAACCAACCACCATAGCAAGGAAACGTCGACAAGAAAAATGCCTTTGGGCCTTATGGTTTTAGGGTTCAAATATGACGGCACGCATCCTTACCGTGCACGAGGCCCAAGGCCTCACGTACGGATCAGTGGTGGTCATCAGAACAGTGACGAAAAAACTGGGAAACTATGAAAAGCAGGGACACAGCGGTCGCGGAGAAGCTAATAGCAATGCAGCGTGGCGTCTGCGACGCGTGAACCGGAGCGATCTCTGGCCACCTCCAAATTCAGGCATCATATATATAAAAATAAAAAAAAAACAAAAAAAAGGAAAATAGTAACTGTAGAAGTGGCTCTCTTTTAATAAATGCAGAGTGAACAATTTAAGTGTATAGGAAAAGAGCACGGACACAGGTCTGTGGTTGCGTTCTAACAACAATAAAAAAAAATATATTTATGCCGGCAACCCTCCATCTTTTGTTACAACGTAACAACGTACATCCAATAAACTTACTTAAAAAAAGTAAAAGGCCGTGATGTTATTTTGTATGTAACAGTCAATTTGAATTAGTCAAATTATATTATCCATTATAACAACAAAATTATCTTGTCTACGCCGACTAATCGTTGAAGGATTTTTTTCTCATTTCACAAGCAATTAAAATCATAAAATTACAAACAAATGTGATGTTATAAATAGACGGCATTGTCAAACTCTATGGGTGGGCCACCGTTCTATTTTAGTCTATGGCAGACAAAAGCGACTTCTTACCATAAATAACAGGTTTTCGGACAATTAATAGTAGCCGCTTTACCGTGTCCATCATTAGGATTAAGAGGCTATTTGAAGATCTTGTTTCTCTATTATTTTTAACATAAAATTGGGCAATGTTCTCAACTCTCCATTGGACCAAATACAATGGAGAACTGCTCGCAATAGCTCAGTCACTAAAGTTCTTTCTGAAGTTCTCTCTGAAAAAAAATGTCTAACTAAGGGCGCATCACTGAGAAGTCTTTTATTTATCTTCAATCGTCTTACTATAATTAAATATTGTAATTTAAAATAAAATATGAACAATTGTAAAACATTTTGTAAATGATCGCAACCCCTTTCTTTTCTGTGCGTCAAGGGGTGTAATTTTAAGACAGCAACCCGTTAATAAAGCGTCTTAAAACAGAACCTGCTTGCAAGAAGAACTAGAAACGCTTAATTTGAAACAATGACTAGCATTATTTTGTGACGGTAGCTGATAAAAACGATGTTAATGGGTTAAGTTGGAAAGTTTTAACAATGTACCCGTTTGGCTCTGTAACAAATGATTGTAATAATTGCTTTTAGCAGAAAATTTAGATATTCATTGTTCGCTCAGAAAAGGAATGGAATAGTTTTCCAGCGTCCGTCTTTCCCTCTGATTACAATTTAGCCCTTTTCAAGAGGAGAGTGAATAGGCATTTAGTGTCTTTTTAATGTGTGTTAAATTCGGTCTGTGATGTGTTTTTGTATTGTGATGCCAATAAATAAATGTCTATGTCTATGTCTAAATTGAAGATTTGGAAAAATCTACTGAAATCTTTATACCCATTTCGAAAGAAGATTATTTGTGGATGATAATTAATCCCACATGACACTGCAGAGCAGTTTCCGAGTAAAGTTAACACCGTTACACGCCTTGTTAACTCATAATATGAGACTCGTCATTGATGACAAATCTTGACATTGCAATATATATAAATACTGTCAAGTATGCAGTATGTTGGTTTTTGTTGGAGATTCTAAATTAATCTTTTATTATGCCGTAATACTTACGTGCCCTAAAAACAATCAATGGTTCAACTAACAAAAATCCAATCAGTTTGTAGCCGCGGTAGCTGTGTTGGAGCGTTCGAATGAATTTGTTCGCAGCAATTATAAATGGTAACCACGCGCTAGACGGTGAAGGAAAATACAGGGAATTAGGAAAACGCTTCCTAAAACGAGGACAGACGATACTACTAATGACGCCTCTGATGATGGGATGGAATAAAATCGGACCATGATTTAAAAGGAATATGTTTAAAGAAAACAGCAATGTAACACAAAGTGAAAGACAGCTGATGCTCGAGTCAACGAACGCCGGGTTGCGGAGGGGCGGCGGCGGCGCTGATACCGCGCCATAAAAAATTCTTGTCGCTTCTTTCATTGCTGTTTTTGTAAAGTAATGTGAATTTTTTTTTGAAAATATTGTTTCATTTAGCTATACTAACATGATGGGGCGTAAATAATGCTAATAAAATGTTTTAAGAATACGATTCTATTTTTATCAGGTTCGTTTTTGTTCTGTCCCATCATCAAAGGTGTCAGCACTAACGTCTGTATTCGTTTTCGGAAGCTGTCTCGTAAAACCCTGTATAGGGAGGAAATGTCTTAGAAACTTTTAAGACACGGGAAGTCTGCAAATTCCTCACTACGCCCTTGTAGAGTACATTACATAAAATGCCTGTGTTATGTATAACAAATATATAGACAAAGACATAGATATAATGATTATTGGCATGATTCGAATACATTACAAACAAAATATAAAAAATATTAAAAAAGACAAATAAAAGGAAGGATATAGGACGTGGTGCCAACACTGGACACCGTCTCAGCATATACCGTCGTAAGGATGCGACAGCGCTGATTTTCAACGGTGCCCAGGACAAAGTCGTGCGCGCGCACTACTACCTTCAGATGGCATTTGTACAGTCGAGTAAAAGAAAAAATATATATTTAATACAATAAATATAATACGTGTATAAATAGTTATTAGTTTTATGTATATTGTATACAATTAAATAATAGTAGAAAGTTTATAGTATATATTGAAATATTCAGATACAGACTGTAGTAAAGATAATAAATACACATAATTATATGTACGTTTTTCTTATATAAATAACTCATAATGAGTCTATTATTAAGTCAAAAGTACACTTATTATCTTGAAAGATAAATACAAATGTCACACGCAAAAGATATCTTCAAACGGTACATTTAACCTTAAAACGCAACAATCAACGAGACGCCAAGTTGCGAGCGCACGTCAGATAAATCAAGTGTAAAACCAGAGCCAAACAGTTTTTCGGCGAGAAAGATTTTTAATACAACAATAAAGTAGCCGCGTGATGTTGTTAACCCACAAATTTGGTCACAACAAGTCATCCTTTGAACTCCGCCGACGCCATTTACGCAGAGATACGAGCGAATAATTGACCGATACACGATATTTTTTATAACTTGTCAAAATTTAACACAACACTAACAATCTATTGGTGAGCTTGGCAGCAATATCAAACGTACTTTTACGTGAATTAAGTTCAACTTACGTCACTGGTGCTTTAATTTTTATTTCAGAAAGATATTATTTGATTTAAGCTTAACAACTGCACATTAAAACGAAATCGGCGGTTGTCAGATTTTATTCTCAAATAATTATAATTCTCATCACGTCATAATAAACGTAAATAAAAATAAAAGCACTTTTACCCTTGACACTGGGGGATAGGCAGAGATTATTAGAGATAGCATTCTTTTATTTGTGGTTGACAACTCTGAATAAAATAAGACCCTTACTTACGCATCACGAAGAGTGTAGTGTAATATGTTACTACACTCCTACTCTTCACGATGGCAGGACTCGTTGTATAAATTTTATAAACTATGCATGTAGTCTGCAGAATCAAATCAAATCAAATAGTCTGGCCTGGTATCCGAAGCGAGTACCTCTCAGTTACGCGCCGAGTACTCTATTAGTACAAAACTTTTCTAATATTTAAAATTAAGCGCTAATTACTATCGATGTATTTGTACAATATATCGCGTAGTATCGATACAACCTCACGATAAAAATATATCGATTTATTTTTGGAATAAACATCGCTAGTTTGGACAATAGTATCAAGATGGCCCGGTAAAACATTCCATCACAATAAATCGTGGTTTATAGATCAAATAATGTTTCAGGACTGATGACACATCCAAGAAACCTCTAAGCTTATTAACATGTGAGAATATATTTCAAGCTTTCTCACCCGAGGAAAAAAACAATAACAATTAAAGTTTTTGCCCATCCAGCCCGTATTTACGGCTCCAGTCTCAATTAAAGACACGGAGACAACCGCGCCGCTGCCGGCTGATTTACGCGGCGGCCCACACGGCCCACGACGTCTGTTAAGGGTTAATTAGGGATGCGCTTAGTACTGGGAAATTTATGCGCCTCTCTTCGCGTGGACAATTGATTGCGAAGCCACGGCCTGTGACGCACCGTCTGTGTGAATTGATCAAACATTTGGACAAAAATTTGTTAGTTTCTTCACACACACACGCATGTTACAGTTAAAGTTATATATTTAATATATATGTCCCACAGCTGGGCACAGGGCTTCTCTGTAAAAAGAGTATAAGGGCATAGTATTTCATAGTGCGAATTGGCAGACTTTCAGAAAAAAATTCTAAGACATGTAGGTTTCCTTACCATGTTTTCTTTCACCGCCGAGCGCGTAGTAAATTAGCACATAAAATTGCAATAACAAATTTATTGGTGCCGGCACCGGGAATCGAACTCGGGTTGCTAACGAACTATGCAACTTTTTTTTGTTCACGGGGAGGAAATCTTCAAAAGATACCCCGCCTTCTGGGGAAGGCGGCGGTTATGTGGGGTTTTACCCACTAAAACCTCCCCGGTGGCCCTTTCCTCGGTGCATGACGAGGGGCTCCGGGATCCAGTGGAACGCACCGGAGCCCTCTGCACTGTGCTCAAGGAGAGCACGTCGGGGGTTACTCCCTCCCTGTGCCCTCGCAGTGCAAGGCTACACGGGCCAGCCGATGTCGCCTTCTTCCCGGGTTCACTTTAGCGGCCCCACCCTTGTCGCCCAGTGAACCCGAGGTCCTCTTTAGTCGCCTTCTACGACAGGCAGGGGATACCGTAGTCTTATTCTTGAGAGCCCAAAACTACAGGGCTGGACGTACTATGCAACTTGGGCCAACCGCCCGGACACTGAGCTACACGCATGTACATTTTATTATTTGTTCCAGGTATACCTATGACTTTATTAACAAAATAATTACATAATGTGATATGAATATTACCAAATCTCTGTTATGTTTATTTATTTATTTATTTAATAAGATACACCAACAGCATTACACAAGCATACATTGTTGTAATAATCAAGTTTACAAACTAAGTCCTGTTGTGTATGCCAATTACAGGTGTACACAACATTCGCTATAAAGAAACGTAACGATTTCATTTTAATAAATTATAAAGTAATAGAAATATTAGTAATAAATTAATTAAATTAGCCAAAATTACTGCAAAATTATAAGGATATTTAATATATAACATATAAGGAGCTTATGAAGAGCCGTGGTAGCTCAGTGTCCGGGCGGTTGGCTCTTGTTGCATAGTACTCTAGCAACCCGAGTTCGATCCCCGGTGCCGGCACCAATAAATTTGTTGTTGCAATTTTATGTGCTGATTAACCACGCGCTCGGCGATGAAGGAAAAAATCGTGAGGAAACCTACATGTCTTAGAAAAATTTTCGAAAGCATGTGAAGGTCTACCAAACCGCACAAGGGCCGCGTGGTGGACTATGCCCTTATACTCTCTTTACAGAGAAGGCCTGTGCCTAGCAGTGGGAATATTGAGTAATATAAGCTAACAATTTAAAGCTAGCAATTTTTTTTTTTTTCGACGGGTAGAAATCTTCAACAAGATACCTCGCCTTCTGGGGAAGCAAACCATCTCGTAGTACAAGCTAGCATAAGCTTAGTTAGAATATTGAGTAATATAAGCTAACAATTTAAAGCTAGCAATTTTTTTTTTTTCGACGGGTAGAAATCTTCAACAAGATACCTCGCCTTCTGGGGAAGCAAACCATCTCGTAGTACAAGCTAGCATAAGCTTAGTTAGAATATTGAGTAATATAAGCTAACAATTTAAAGCTAGCAATTTTTTTTTTTTCGACGGGTAGAAATCTTCAACAAGATACCTCGCCTTCTGGGGAAGCAAACCATCTCGTAGTACAAGCTAGCATAAGCTTAGTTAGAATATTGAGTAATATAAGCTAACAATTTAAAGCTAGCAATTTTTTTTTTTTCGACGGGTAGAAATCTTCAACAAGATACCTCGCCTTCTGGGGAAGCAAACCATCTCGTAGTACAAGCTAGCATAAGCTTAGTTAGAATATTGAGTAATATAAGCTAACAATTTAAAGCTAGCAATTTTTTTTTTTTTCGACGGGTAGAAATCTTCAACAAGATACCTCGCCTTCTGGGGAAGCAAACCATCTCGTAGTACAAGCTAGCATAAGCTTAGTTAGAATATTGAGTAATATAAGCTAACAATTTAAAGCTAGCAATTTTTTTTTTTTTCGACGGGTAGAAATCTTCAACAAGATACCTCGCCTTCTGGGGAAGCAAACCATCTCGTAGTACAAGCTAGCATAAGCTTAGTTAGAATATTGAGTAATATAAGCTAACAATTTAAAGCTAGCAATTTTTTTTTTTTTCGACGGGTAGAAATCTTCAACAAGATACCTCGCCTTCTGGGGAAGCAAACCATCTCGTAGTACAAGCTAGCATAAGCTTAGTTAGAATATTGAGTAATATAAGCTAACAATTTAAAGCTAGCAATTTTTTTCAGAAATATTACTAACAATCTTGTTAATCATTCCAACAAAGCTTAAGCTTGTGCTAGGACATAGTTCACGGCAATAGTCGAATGGTGGATTCGAACTTACGATCTTACGATTCGCAGGCCGTACCCTAAACCATTAGGCTATTGATATAGTCTTACTACTTCTGAATTGTGTCCACTTACTAGTCCTTCGCTTTATATTTCATAACATTCATTAACATGTTGGATATGAAATTATCTTACAACTAAATTTAAAAGGCTATCACAATACTAAAAATACAATAATACGAGGGGATTGTGAGAAATATGATTTAAGAAATATCCAACGAAAGTCACGCAGAGAGCGTATATATCATAAGGAAAGATTACTGTAAAGACCCAATTTGACATTTTATATGAGACACTAAGCGTTTAAACAGGGCTATTTTAATTTTAAAGTTTTAATAGATCGCGTATTTCTTTTAAATGTTTCGGTCAGTTTTATAACCTTTAAATTATCTCCGTTATATAATCATATGTGAATATGTTTTAAAACCATCAATAGCATTAAGATTAAAAAATACGGTCTGCGAATCGTAAGGTCGTGGGTTCGAATTCACCATTCGACTATTGACATGAACCATCTATTTTTTTTTTTTCGACGGGTAGAAATCTTCAACAAGATACCTCGCCTTCTGGGGAAGCAAACCATCTCGTAGTACAAGCTAGCATAAGCTTAGTTAGAATATTGAGTAATATAAGCTAACAATTTAAAGCTAGCAATTTTTTTTTTTTTTTTCGACGGGTAGAAATCTTCAACAAGATACCTCGCCTTCTGGGGAAGCAAACCATCTCGTAGTACAAGCTAGCATAAGCTTAGTTAGAATATTGAGTAATATAAGCTAACAATTTAAAGCTAGCAATTTTTTTTTTTTCGACGGGTAGAAATCTTCAACAAGATACCTCGCCTTCTGGGGAAGCAAACCATCTCGTAGTACAAGCTAGCATAAGCTTAGTTAGAATATTGAGTAATATAAGCTAACAATTTAAAGCTAGCAATTTTTTTTTTTTCGACGGGTAGAAATCTTCAACAAGATACCTCGCCTTCTGGGGAAGCAAACCATCTCGTAGTACAAGCTAGCATAAGCTTAGTTAGAATATTGAGTAATATAAGCTAACAATTTAAAGCTAGCAATTTTTTTTTTTTCGACGGGTAGAAATCTTCAACAAGATACCTCGCCTTCTGGGGAAGCAAACCATCTCGTAGTACAAGCTAGCATAAGCTTAGTTAGAATATTGAGTAATATAAGCTAACAATTTAAAGCTAGCAATTTTTTTTTTTTCGACGGGTAGAAATCTTCAACAAGATACCTCGCCTTCTGGGGAAGCAAACCATCTCGTAGTACAAGCTAGCATAAGCTTAGTTAGAATATTGAGTAATATAAGCTAACAATTTAAAGCTAGCAATTTTTTTTTTTTTCGACGGGTAGAAATCTTCAACAAGATACCTCGCCTTCTGGGGAAGCAAACCATCTCGTAGTACAAGCTAGCATAAGCTTAGTTAGAATATTGAGTAATATAAGCTAACAATTTAAAGCTAGCAATTTTTTTTTTTTCGACGGGTAGAAATCTTCAACAAGATACCTCGCCTTCTGGGGAAGCAAACCATCTCGTAGTACAAGCTAGCATAAGCTTAGTTAGAATATTGAGTAATATAAGCTAACAATTTAAAGCTAGCAATTTTTTTTTTTTCGACGGGTAGAAATCTTCAACAAGATACCTCGCCTTCTGGGGAAGCAAACCATCTCGTAGTACAAGCTAGCATAAGCTTAGTTAGAATATTGAGTAATATAAGCTAACAATTTAAAGCTAGCAATTTTTTTTTTTTCGACGGGTAGAAATCTTCAACAAGATACCTCGCCTTCTGGGGAAGCAAACCATCTCGTAGTACAAGCTAGCATAAGCTTAGTTAGAATATTGAGTAATATAAGCTAACAATTTAAAGCTAGCAATTTTTTTCAGAAATATTACTAACAATCTTGTTAATCATTCCAACAAAGCTTAAGCTTGTACATAGTTCACGGCAATAGTCGAATGGTGGATTCGAACCCACGATCTTACGATTGCCTGTACCTTGCGGCTGTACCCTAAACCATTAGGCTATTGATATAGTCTTACTACTTCTGAATTGTGTCCACTTACTAGTCCTTCGCTTTATATTTCATAACATTCATTAACATGTTGGATATGAAATTATCTTACAACTAAATTTAAAAGGCTATCACAATACTAAAAATACAATAATACGAGGGGATTGTGAGAAATATGATTTAAGAAATATCCAACGAAAGTCACGCAGAGAGCGTATATATCATAAGGAAAGATTACTGTAAAGACCCAATTTGACATTTTATATGAGACACTAAGCGTTTAAACAGGGCTATTTTAATTTTAAAGTTTTTAATAGATCGCGTATTTCTTTTAAATGTTTCGGTCAGTTTTATAACCTTTAAATTATTTATGATTTTTTTTTTAAATGACGAACTACACAGATTGGCCAGAGAAGCTGGCCTTGATCACTGCTTCACCGGATCGAGAGATGGCATAGCTCTTAGGTCGCTTAGCCTGAACCTCTATCGCTAGTAACCCGACACAAGGGTCCCCCCGGTGGGGGGTAACCTAGGCTTGGACGGTTACTATGTTACGCGTAAGCATTCCCGATTCGAGGGCGCTCGAGAGGGCCGAACCACGACTCGGTCGGTAGCTATTTCACGGATAATCTAAGGGACATTCGAAAAGCTAAACTAACTTTGAGTGCCACTTCGGGAAGCGTTGGCGCTGGGAGAAGAAGTGGCCGAAGAAACTCCAGCAACGCTCCTAGCATCTAAGTGGTGGGGCCTGCCCATAACATAGCGGTAACGCGCGAGGATTATTCGCAACCTCCGACGGTCGCGAATGGACGCTTTGTGGATTTGTAAAGATCATTATATCTGATAGCTGTGTATTTTAAATGAGATGATTATAATGAGTTTTGGGTTAACAGTTCATGTTCATGACGTCATAGACGATTTTTAACTAGTTAGAATCTGCTACTTCAGTCGTGGCACTATTGTTTTCCAATAGCCTACCAATGCTTATCTGATATTACTTCAATTGTTGCTACTTGTTAATCTCGTACGTAACATATTTTAAATATGCGGATATATTGCAATTAATTATTCAATGTCAAATAATCAATAAATTTAATTTAAAATAATATATCAAAAAATTAAATTGGTACATTACGGTTTTTTGGGACAAAAATTTAATTTTACGGGTTGGTTTCATACTGAAGTGTCATTGGTAATAAGTTGACTCGGTGTTTTTTTTGTTGACGGGAGGGAAATATTCAACAAGATCCTCCCCCTCCCCCCTCTTCTGGGGGAAAGGCGGGGATATGTGGAGTTTTTATCCACTAAAACCGCCCGTGAAAATGACACGGGCCAGCCGATATCGCCTTCTTCCCGGGCCCAATTTGACGGACGACAAAGGCCACCCTTGTCGCCCAGTGAACCCGAGGCTCCTTTTTAGTCGCCTTTTGCGACAGGCAGGGGATACCATAATCTTATTCTACGAGCCCAGAACTACAGGGCTGTGCCTCGGTTACTACTAACTCGGCTTATGTGATGCGACCACAAATCAATTTTTTTTATTTACCTATGGTGAGCTAGGTCTGTGTTTTTGGCCACGCGTTGGAACTACAAAGCCAATAAGACGGACTGCAAATGCATGTCAAGTCATTCTATGAAGACTTGTATCGCCGGATGAAACGCATAAGAACAATCACCATTAGGTATAATAAAAAAAGCATCACATCACAGCAAAAACAATGCCATAAAGATGCAGTCATAATGACAGGATTAGAGATTGTCGGATAAGATAAAAGTATGGCTTGAAACAGGATATTGTTACTAGAGTAGAGAAAGACATGAAAGTACATCTCCTCTCCATGCCCGATCATATAGAGGAGATGTAATATATCACAAATAATGGGTAGAAACTTTGGGTCTGTGAGTGCATACCACCTTTTTAATGTGATAGCTTAGAAGTTGGTCGACACATCTGGTGACCAGAGGGCTGGCTTATAATTTGCACAGAGGCTAAGCATTGCCATACAGCGTGGCAATGCTACCAGCCTTTTGGACACGCTGCCAAACGACGACGGTTTGGCACAGTCATATTTTTTGTAAATATTTTGTAAAATACCTATTATATTGTAAATATTTAGTTTTTTTCACAAATAATAGTTTTATTTACAAATAAATTATATGTTACATTGGCGCGCACGATTTCGTAACACATTTAAAAATAAACTTTGATATCTGTACGCGCCAAAAATAATGTAACTTTATTAAATGTTCATTAGCATACGGTATTTCAATTTATGTACAACACTCAACGCAATACCTTATAAGTCGAAAGCTTTACCCGTATCGGCGATAATAACTTTAAGTTGTACAATACGCGACCCCAGACACCCGAGCGACCCCTATTATCTACCGCTATAATTAGTGTACGGCGGCTTTCCCTGGTAATAATTAGATAGGTTGCAACCAAAGTGAAATATGCACCGATACGCAATTTGCAGACAAAGGAGGATGCGTAGAACTTTGCTAGGAATACCCGATGTAGTTTATTGTTCTTGTAAACATCTATAGTGGTAATAAATTGAGATACTTTTTTGTCTGCTTTCATGAGAATGAACTAAGCTGATAACTACGAGACCTCTACAGTTTCATCAGACTTTTGACAGAGCTCTTAGATCTATTTGTTCCTGTTGTTCATATATTTCAGAGCCACTTGTATAATAGGTTAAATAAAATCTTAAAAATTCATTCTTTGTCGAATCTTAAATGTAAATTAGTTTGTAAAAAATATTTACTAGAGTTGGATTATATTCAGACTGAACGCCTCCTAATTTAATAAAATTTAATATAATATTAAGCTGAGGGACATACACAAACACAAATTTACACACACACACCAACACACACACACAAATTTATAATGTTATTGTAAATATATATGTAAATGTTTTCATTTATTATGCTCATATTTTATTGTATTTTATTGTGCTTTTCAAATGGGAGAAGACACTGACCCCTGAAACACAGGTCCAATTGAACCTAGCTCAGGAGTCAGGGACTTCATATTTCTTTGTTTAAACATTTTCTTTGGTGACTAATAAAGATTTATTATTTATTTATTTGTATATTTCCTGTCTACACAGTTTGCTTGGAAGAGATCGCTCTTAGCGATAAAGTCGCCCATTGTACAACCAATTGTAAAATGAACCTTAGTAATGTAATGCTTCTTGTTTAATTTTGGTGTACGATATCTACGTATTGGTATGAACCTTAGTAGGGAGTAACTCGGCGCAAGGGCCCCCGAAAGGATTGATGGAGTCTCAAGGGCCCTTGCATCATGTTGCTTCCAATAGAGATTAAGGCTAAACGAGATAAGAGCTCTGCCCCGTCTCCAATCCAGTAAAACTGTATCACACAACGCCCTACGTCGAAGTTAATCGAGGGCGTATGTCTAGTATATATAGTAGTATATGTAATATATATAGTATATAAGATTGTCTCGTTTCAGTTAAATATAACAAAACAGGCAGCGGGTGGTCTCTGACCCTTGAGGTGATCCACAAGTCAAAAGTTTCTCCTAAAACACAGACAACTAAAACGAAGAAACCGAGATTCATAATGCGACCTGAGACCTATGCCTCTCAATCTGGTGAAGCAAAGTCAACTTCTCTGACTTGCGTAGGTACGTCAAAAAGCGTTTCAGCCCTGTTCTGGGCTCGTGGATAACGCTTCAGTATCCCCTGCCTGTCGTAGAAGGCGACTAAAAGGGGCCTCGGGTTCACTGGGTGACAAGGGGCATTGTCATCCGCCAAATTGGAGCCGAGAAGAAGGCGACATCGGTTGGCCTGTGTCGCATTGCACTGGGAAGGCACAGGGTTGCAGGAACTAACCTCGCCCCCGGTACGTGCACAGTACAGAGGGGCTCAGGTGCGCATCACACCACTAGAGTACATCTCGTTGCCCCTCACTATGCACCGAGGAAGGGTCCCAGAGTATCTTGTTGAAGATTTCGACGAATAAACACACATGAATATGGAGTGTTTACTTTATATATCTTTATTAAATAATAATCCTTTGTCTACTTTTAATTGAACTGCCGTCATGTGTTCATTTCCTTGAGCCATGCTGTTATTCAATGCGAAAATAATTATAATGTAAGATTGTGTTATGTGTAATTATCGTATACAATTCAAAATGTAATTACAATGAGACCTATATTGGAGTATTCATGTCAAGTGCTTGAGGCGAAGTATATAGTAGAATACAGTTTATACGTTACATGTCAATAAAAATCGAATCGCACGTCTGTCTACAACAAAAACATTCTCATTAATTTGTCTCTTTTTCCAAGACGCATTGTAAACAGAGCGTCTCGATGAGCTCATACTTGTAGTGATGGGAAACATATTTCTATAGCAATTCTTTTATTTTAATGCTATTTTAAATAATGTTTTGATTTAACGTACAAGTCTTTCATAATCTAATAGTGTTAGGCTATTTTAGGATAAGCTTTAATTTGTAGCTGATGACCGATAGGGCTCTTATAGCATTCAACCTGTAAGCGCTATAAGGAACGAGAATGTTTTTCTTTTTCGTTCTAACGAACTTAGAACGGTAGGGTAAAGGCTACAATTGTTGGCACCAAGGCAGTCATTGGCCCCCTATCACTAAAACGCAAATAATAAGAAACTGAATAAGCGAATCGACCAAAAGAAATATTTAAAAAATTGCGCTATTTATTAAGGTTATGTTGGCAATGCTGTTCACGAATCCCCGCAACTGTTATAGCGCAGATTGAAATTTTGTAAACAACGTGTGTTTTTAAATACAAAAATTAGCAATTGGGTAAGCATATGCATAAATTAAAATAATGCTTAAAAGTTACTTATTGCTATGAGTACTACCATTTCCGGTTCTAAGAAACTAATTACCTATAGAAATGATCGGTGATTTAATGTATTTGTGAATGTTATAGTTGACACCAATTTGGCTGGGGCCAATAACTATATCCGACCAAGACATTTTTTTTTTAAAGTTCTTACTGACAATGTCATGAGACAATGATATTTTTTTTAATTCATCGAAATGCTCATAGTATTCATGTTCTGCAAACCTTTTATTTTTTTTTTGTTGACGGTGAGGAAATCTTCACAAAGATACCCCGCCTTCTGGGGGGAAGGCGGCGGTTATGTGGGGTTCTTACCCACTAAAACCTCCCCGGTGGCCCTTTCCTCGATGCATGACGAGGGGCTCCGGGATCTCACGTGGAACGCACCGGAGCCCCTCTGCACTGTGTTCAAGGAGAGCACGTCCCGAGGGGAGGTTACTCCCTCCTCCCCTGTGCCCTCGCAGCGCAAGGTGACACGGGCCAGCCGATGTCGCCTTCTTCCCGGGTCCGCTTTGGTGGACGACGCAGGGGATACCGTAGTCTTATTCTTGAGAGCCCAGAACTACAGGGCTGATGTTCTGCAAACCTAATTTGACCCAGATTGCCCTCCAATTTGACCAGAAATGCAATAGTTGCTGCTAGTAGCTGCTTAAGGGGGCCAACGACTATAGCCTTTACCCTACGCTGAGTGAGAATTACTATCCTTTACTATGTTTTTTTTTAAGAGCCATGGTAGCTGGGCTGTCGCTTCCAGTTGTACAGAATTTTAGCAACCTAAGTTCGATTCCCGGTGCCGGCACCGATAAATTTGCTGTTGCAATTAATTGGTGCCGGCATTGTTCGTCCGTGCTTAGGTCAATTGATGCAACAGTTTTCGTGTTGGTGTTCAGTGAATTCATAGATACTACGTACTACGTAAATTGATTGGAAATATTTATTAAAACAATCACAAATAACTAGGCCATCTGACAGAGTTCCCATTATAAATCATAGTCTGAGGTATATGGTCAAAGTGTTTTTCGATTTGACGTATGACCAGAAGTATTTAGGGTTTTCCTGTATCCTATCTTCTGATAAGTGTAAATACTTCACATAACACTCTTTCTCCATTTTTGGAATTGTGATCTAAGAAGAGAAAAAATTTAGTAGTCCCTGCCATTGCCATTCATTTTCCATTTTTTGTGATATTTTCTTTTTTCTTTATTAAGTTATATAAGAGGATATACCATGGAGGATGGGTATTATCGTAATTATTTACTTTACGCGTAGGGACAAACATAGATTAATTCATTAACAATTTCATAAAAGAGTGTTACTTGAGAGTTAATATCAGTCAAAGGGGATAACAAGGTAATATTAGTGTGATAATAAATATAAAATTAATAAATTCAAAGATGTCGGTTCTAATACGCGGCACATCACTACGTCGATCGTATAATTACGAAACACAAAGTGTGGTTGACATCAACTCAAATGTTTAAGAGACTGTATTCTATACAACGCCTACAATACCTTTGAAGCGACTTTGTCACACTCCGCAATTATGACACCCCTTATATATCTCAGCATACTCTCCTTTGCTGTCTGAAACTAAAATGTACACTTTATAACTGAAGCATAGGGTACAAAGTTTGAATGGAATTTAGCAAAGATCAAGAACGCAGATGCGCCATAACCCGTACATAGGAAGGTGGTAACAAAAACACGTCAGCTTTTGGATTGTTCAAGACTATTTCAATGGTCGTTATTTGTTAAGGTGGGTGATACTTTTTTTTGATTTTATTAACAGCCTTAGGGGAGTAATTCTTTTAATTACTTTTTTAAAGACTGGTTTCCTCTCGCTGCTACATTCAGTCTAATTTGTAAAGGAAAAAGTGCATTAAATTACTCATTTAACTCAAATGCCTGTACTTGAAAGTCGGTACATATTTAAATAATTTTTACATTTCTTTGTATTATAACTTATTTTTGCATTGAATGGATGTGGACTCGTTAAATTAATCATAACCCACCGTCGGAGGTTGCGAATAATCCTCGTTACCGCTATTTTATGGGTATTTGTCTTTTTTTTAGTGACTTAATCAGCCGGTATATGTATACATTATGCTGGGCGCTGCATGCGTGCCACATCGTTGTCGCTGTGGCGAAATGTTCGACTAGCTGGGACACCATGGACTTTCATGCCAGCGTAGTGCAGAACGCGTTTCCCGGCACTCCAACCTCAACGACATCATCCGTCGGGCTCTTACCACCGCTAATGTTCCATCAACTTTGGAGCCAAATGGACTATTGCGTAGTGATGGTAAGATACCAGACAGTATGACTTTTAAATACATATGATACACTGGAAGATGGGACGGCCTTTAGTATGGGATGCCACGTACAACGATACTTAGGCGCCGTCATATCGACACATGAGGCTGGAGCGGCCGCTGCAACTGCAGAAAACATCAAGCGGCACAAATATAGTAACCTTGATAGAGGTTTCATATTTGAGCCGTTTGGGGGTAGAAAATTTGAGTCCGTGGGGTCCCAGTGCATTCCACGTTTTTAATGTGATGGCTAAGAACTTGGTCGAGACATCTGGTGACCAGAGGGCTGGCTTATACCCTGCACAGAGGCTAAACATTTCCATACAACGTGGCAATGCTACCAGCCTTCAGGGCAAGCTGCCAAGCGACGACGGTTTGGCGCAGTTATATTTTTTATAAATATTTTGTAAAATATCTATTATATTGTAAATATTTCGTTTTTATTAAATAGTTTTAAGATCAGCCATATGGTTTTTAAATGGCAATTCTTCAGTAAATTAATTAAATTTCTGTAAATAGGACAATATAGTCTATACAATTGGCTACACCCTTTTCTCCGTCTTCGTGTTACTACATGCGTCCGATGTCACATTATCTCGAATAAGGTTTTGAATTATTTATAAAACTGACCTATTGCATACAAGTACCACAAAGGCGCCATAAACATAAACAAAAAAAATAACGGAGGGTTCAGCGAACTAAAAATTTCACGTAGTAATGAGAGTGGGCCAGTACATTCATATTTAATTGGCGCGGACGCGGTCGGGCTAGTTTACGAGTCTCTATGGGGCTTGGGGGTGATTTTAACATTTTTTTTTTCAAATGCCCGATCGGTTGAAGAGGTATTGTAGAGAGGACAGTGCGGAGCACGTTTGGAAACTGAAGACAAGCTTTCCTTGACGATAAACATAATATAAGGCAATTTAAACATTGTATAAGAATTTCAAAGATCAATTACACCTTGAAAATTTTCATAGAATTTATTATAATCCAATGTGATATATAGGTTCATAGGCATATTATATATTTATGTAGCAAAAACTAATTATTGTTTTTTTTTATATAATTATAGAAGACCAGTTAGTTACTATTGTATATACTTGGCTCGCTCTTTAGACCCAACTTACAAAAGTAGAATGTGTCAATCTAAATTCGTCTGTATTTTTTATGTTTTATCTATATTTTGAAATATTTTTCTTTGTTGAAAAGGGTTTGGTTTCATTTCATTTGTGTAGATTCTGTATAAATTTTCCTGGCGTAGGACCTCGGGTTCCGTCCCAAGTAACTCCTAAAAATTGTTTAGAAGAAAGCTTAACTGCGATATCTGTTATACGATAATTTGAGGGCAACAATCCATGACTAAATAAGCACAGCTTATCGTCAATGAGAACGAAAATGGAAGAAATAGAACGTGGGAGAAATAAAAGACAGCACCCGAGCGAAAAAAATCCAAATAACGGCGTTATGAGTGCAAACAAAAAAAAACGCTTCCGAAGTGGCACTCAAAGTTAGTTTAGCTTTTGAATGTCCCTTAGATTATCCGTAAAATAGCATCCGACCGAGTTGTTCGGCCCCTCGGGCGCCCTCTGATCCGAATACTTACACGTAACATAGTAACCGTCCAAGCCGAGGTTAGCGCTCACCGGGGGAACCCTTGTGATGAGTTACTAGCGATAGAGGTTCAGGCTAAGCGACCTAAGAGGTGTGCCACCTCTCAATCCGGCGAAGCACTCAAGGCAAGCTCTTCTGGCCCATATGTAGTTCGTCATTTAATTCAAAAAAGTATTAATAACGCCTATTTCTTAAAGTCGGTTAAAGAGTAGAAAAATGTATGTATGCATATTGTTTCAGTAAGAGTTTTACATATAAATAAATACCGTTTAAGTCGTATCCACAATATTCTCACGACGGAAAAGCATTGCAATAGTCCACGGAGCGAATAAAAAAAAATGCGAAATAATATCGAAAAGCAATAAAAGTGAGAGCGATACCGCTATAAAGTACAGACAAACACGGGAGATAATCGAAGCGAGTGCTGTGGAGTACGCAGCATTGTGGAGTTTATAGGATCGTAATATTTTAGTACAGGTTTGTTCGGTGAGCTTTTAGACTGACTTGAAGTGGGGTTGTAAAATATATTTCTTTATTTGCTTAAGTAACGGGTATAATAAAGCTCTTAAAGGTGATCTCCTCCGCAAGTCAGTTTCCTCAATGCTGAAGGTCGCAAGTCCCATCTCGTGGGAATAGTGTCGTTGGTGATCCGTAATCACTTTCCCGTCTTTCTTTTGTTTTGTTGTAGTGTTGTAGTGCTTGACGGCGATTCCACCTGATGTTAAGTGGAAATGCAGTCCTGGATGGTAAGGCGCACTATATGAAACATACCCACACACTTTCTCTTTTATTTATATAGATAAAACATTGCATCAAACAAATTCAGCTATTGTAAAACGTAGTATCGACTCGTGAAAACTTGTTAAAATCCATTAACAACTTGTACATTCAACGATTGGAATTAAAAAATTAATCTCTTGTTAATACCGACTCTTCAATGTATAATGATGTAAACGAAATTGGGGAGTATATAGCATTTAGGTAACGTATTCCCTTGTAAAGCGATGAACAAACGTAAGCGCGCTCTAATCCGTGTATTGTTAACAGAAATCCAATTTAAAACTCCATTGAGTGATCAGACAAAGCTTGATTGATCGTCGCTTTAAACGTATTTTTTGGAAGCATGCTGATGACGCTATACAAAATGTTACTGCTTCTTTGTCAATTAAATGATGGAATTTTGAATTTAATTTTCCGTATTAAATTTTTTTTATATTTTCTAAGCAAGTGCTTGACTACGATCCCACCTGATGTTAAGTGGAAATGCAGTCCTGGATGGTAAGGCGCACTAGCTTAGTAAATGCCTATTCAAAAGCTAAACTAACTTTGAGTGCCACTTCGGAAAGCGTTGACGCTGGAAGAAGTTGCTAAAGAAACTCCAGCAACGCGAAAATCTAAGGAGTGGGGCCGTCCATAAAATAGCAGTAATGCGCCAGGATTATAACTTCGTATTGAGAACGAGCTCAAATGTGGAAGGAGAAAGTGAATATAGGCACCAGAATTCTTAATATAATGGTAAAACTTCCGAAATAAGTATCTATTTAATGTCTTAATACTTTTCCGATAAATGCAATCTACCGAGTCGACGTTCGGTCCTCCCAGGCGCTCCAGGATCGGAATGCTAACATGATTATATTTAACGAAGACGAGATCTCACGTAGGCCCTTGCGCTCAGTTACTCCTTAAAGAGGTTCAGGCTAAGCGACGCTTAGAGCTGTGTCTTTCCCAAAAACCTGGTTAAATATCTGCGGAAAAAAGTCGGAAGTAAAAGAGAGCACCCGGACGTAATAGCGTTTATCGTTTGTTCCGGCGCATTTGATTGGAAATGGAATTTAATTTTCACTCGTAAAAATAGAGCTTGTAAGGGACTTATCGAATTCAATCATACGCGCACCACGTCATCCCACTGAATGGAGGGCCTTTGTATTTGAGAATCATATTCAATGTTGTCTTATTGCTTTGTGTCGTCTTCCGGTGGACAATTGCCAAGATTCGAGCTCTGGCCGTCTTCTAGACCGCTCCCACTAGTACACCGTAGATATGTTTGTCGCATACCAGCACAGCGAATTCCCTGAATGAAAGTTTCATTTGATCGTTTTGCAATACCGCTAGATATGAAGCCAAGTAGTGAGTGAATATAATTTTGTCAATCCTCAAGTCGGTAGCGGGTAATGAGTCTTCGAGGTGCCAACTGAGAGGTGGGTTGCCAGCTTGCAATATAGTATGCAGTGTACATTAATCATAATTATAATTTAATTAAGGCCAATCGGTTAGTACGTGACTATAGTTTTCTGTGACTGTATGGATATTAAACTTCGGTTTTCATTAAGTAAGAAAAAATCACTTAAAAATAAATATAACTTATATTACAATTTTTTAATACTGTTACAATTTTCTTAAATAACGTTAATAAAACTTTTGATGTATGTTTCTTTGCTGAATCCGCCGTGTTACCCCTGGATAGCACATCAGACAGTGTGCTCAACCCCTTCTCGGTTAGTTAATTGTGTGTTGATTTTTTTTATGTTTTTGACATCATTTACAAAAAGTTTAGTTATTACATGTGCGGAATAAATGTTTATTCTATTCTATATCATATATCTATTTATTATTATATATAATTATTATATTTATAAATTTAATTTATTTGTAAGTAGATATGTATATTATATATGAATGCATTTATTTCATCATCGTCATCATCATCTCAGCCGTAAGACATCCACTGCTGGACATAGGCCTCCCCCAACGATTTCCAAAAGGACCGGTTGTAAGTGACCGCATCCAGCTGCGCCCTGCGACCTTTATGAGTGGACCTTGTGGGTGGACGTCCTACACTGCGCTTGCTGGTCCGTGGTCTCCAATCGAGAACTTTTCGGCCCCATCGGCCATCTGTTCTACGCGCTATGTGCCCTGCCCATTGCCACTTCAACTTGCTTATCCGGCGAGCTACTCGTATGTCGGTTACCTTCGTTCGTCGCATTTATTTAGAAAGTATCAATTTAGTTATGTATATAAACATGTAGAGGAATATTTGATAGTTTTGTAGTGTGTGTATGTGACTGAGTGTGTGTGCGTGTGCGTGCGTGTGTGCATGAGTATGTAGATGTGTAGCTGTGAGTTTGTTAGACATTGTGTTTGTGGGCGTAAAGGTACTTGTAGAATATGGGTAATCATTCAATTTTTAATATATTTTCCGTTTCAAAGTAACAAATATAAGTTAAGAAAAATGGAAGTTTTCAAATCATTTTGCCTTTAAATATTATTGAATTCAAGTTCGAGTTTGTCGGTTCGGATTCGGCGCAAGGTCCGCCGAGCAAGAGATCTTCGGTAGTGAGGTATATTTAACAAATAACTGTCACAGCAAATAATATCTCAGTGTGTCCGCGGTCAGGGAAGCTGAAAAATGAATGAAACGTCTTGACTTGTCTTGTGACTTAAATTTGATCTATATATTCTGTCTGCTTTCATTTCTTTACTGATATGGACTTTATTTGATTAAGAATTACTGCAGATGTTTTTTCGATCTTAAAGCCCAGTGGCTAAGTTTTTGAATATACAATATTGAGGACGGGGTTTCAAATCCCAATAGACTTTTACGGGTTTCTATCAAAATTCTATACTTCTATTCTATTTTAAAATTTGTACCCCGGCGCAATGTACGTATGACATTGCTTTTTTACTTTCCTGGGGTTAAAAGATGTGAGAGCCTATTATTTATTACAAACTTAATAAATTTTTTTTTTTTTGTTAACGAGGAGGAAATATTCAAAACGATACCCCGCCTTCTGGGGGGAAATCGGTGTTTATGTGCGGTTTGGCCCTTCCTCGGTGCATGGTGAGGGGCTCTGGGATCTCCAGTGGAACGCACCGGAGCCCCTCTGCACTGTGCTCAAGGAGAGCACTTCCCGGGGGAACCTTAATAAGCCTATCACGTCCATATAACACTGGAAAAAAAATTATGTTGATAAATTGTTTGAAATGCGACCAGTTTATTTGGAAGATGTCACTATTTATCTTTGTATATTACCAAATACTAGCAATTGAGACAATAATAGAGTGTTAATTGAATACCATCGGAAAACCATAGTGCTACAATTGAATTTGCAAATTAACTTTTTATTTAAGAAAATAAAGGAATATTTCTTTTCCATTTCAAATTTTCCAACTAAGCTTGAGTTCGTGCTAGGAGATTGTTTACGTCAATAGTCGAATGGTGGATTCGAATCTTCTACCTTACGTTTCGCAGACTGTAGACATCATTAGGCCATTGACGCCGACACTAAAACTGTCACTTAACGTTCATTTTGACACGATTATAATAGACTCGTGCCCTAGGTTACATAAATCTATGGCCATATATCTAGTACTAACGCACCCGCTTCGCCGGGCTAGATTTGGCTTTATTTAAACAATAAACTAACATCATTAAATATTCAATTGAACTCTCACAATAAATTAAATTATTCATTTCTCTCCGTATTCATTATCCTCTATTCTCTTAACGAGCGGATGACGATCGTTACCTACACCTATCAGTAAATACAATATAATTCCTATCTTTTAGGGATTTATTATACTTCAATATGCTTCATAATGACATAAATATACACAACGCATGTGTTAATACAAATTTGGGTTAAAAAACAATAGAATATCATCGTAGTAAATAAAAACTGTATTTGACAGTTCAAAAAGAGGAGTGCTCGTCGTCAAACTTTACAGGATTACTCGCCAGGTCAATCTGAAGATTCCCTGAAAGTTTTATTGAAATCGTGCCCCATGTTTCGGAGCCTATATGGAACATACCCACACAAATTCGCTTTAATATTTCTGTTATTCTTGACTATTTGCATCGTAACGTTGGCTCTTTAGATTGTTCGCAAGTCTAACTTTAAATATATGCTCATTTACTTACAACAGACGTAAATTAAGACAAGACGTTTATTGGTCGGTTAACTGAAGCATGCGTGCCTTAGTATGCAACGCGTTAATGTTCACGGCTAATAGTAAACTATTGTTTATGTCTGTCCGTATACTAAGTTAAGTACACTTTTACAGTTCTGTTATGTCCAACTAAAATATAAATAAACGATTTTGACAATTGTAGCGAATTACAACAATTTCATTTATTGAATAACAACAAATATAATAATATATAAATGGGTGTACAAATAATTTTCTGCCGTTTTTTTCCAAAAAAAAATATTGCGATATTGAACTATGTGAGACTGCTGACTGCTGACTTCGAAAAATAAATGTTTCTTTTGTCTTTGAGACGAATATTACTCCAATAATTTCTGTAAATCTGAATCCTCGTAAATTTTTTGCCTTCCACTACGATGTCAGATTTTTACGTCATAATCCTTTTGAAAGCACTCAAGACATTCTCATAATATGCTTCTACGAGCTATCGATGCGTCTCAGTTTATTTAAGTTAGTTTAGCTTAGATTGTCCCATTTAGTTTAGTAAAATAGGTACCGACCGTGTCGTGGTTCGTCTCTGTCGGGTGCCCTCGGATCGGAATGCTTGCGCGTAACATAATAACCGTCCAAGCAGAGGTTACCCTCACCGGGACCCTTGTGTCGAGTTACTAGTGATAGAGGTTCAGGCTAAGCGACCTAAGAGCTATGCCACCTCTCAATCCGGTGAAGAAGGCCAGCTTCTCTGGCCAATGTGTGTAGTTCGTCAAAAAACATGGATTTGATACTGCCACCTTATGTTTTGAGATTACATTCTTATCCTTTAGGCTGTTGGGGTCCATTTTGAGATAAGTGCACCACAATACTTACTTTGTGCCAATAATTGTAGATTTTAGTTCCGACGAGTTATAACCTAACAACGTCGCAGAGCATTGTTCACGATGTACAAATAAAATTGAGAACTAACACGCGAATAACTCCCAGCCAGAGATTAAGCCATGTTAACCGATACGTAAATGTATCAAAGCATCTATTGTGAGTAAAGTTTGTTCGCTAAATTCAAAAGGTACCCTAGTTTACGAGTACACGCCGCGCAACAAGTGGAACAACACGCGATTGAGATGTCGAACTGCCCACGCGCTATTGTAACACGCTAAGTGTGAGATATTGAACGCTGAAACAACAAAAACGTTATTTGTTCGCCAGTTTTCTATAAATCGTACTTCTTTAAAGGACTGCTTTTAACACGTTATAAAGCTTAAGTCCGGTCGTGTGTAGAATACTGTTGTCACATGTCACTGGGCAGGCGCTGCTAAATGCCATTTCACAGCTTTAGAAAGGCGGGCTAAGAGGTTATTTGATGACGCAGCTGAAACCAATCTGCTCAGTCTTGTGCACAGGCGTAAGGTAGCTAGCCTTTCGGTTTTCTACAGATTACATTTTGGAGAGTATGCTCAGAAACTATATGATCTAATTCCCCTATCCTCATTCCACCATCGGACTTCAAGAGGCACTGGGGAATTCCACCCGAACGAAGCGCTTTGCTTCGTCTTTCATTGTTCGTACAGCAAGGGACGGGAATAGTTTGTCCGCATCTGTCTTTCCCTCCGATTACAATGTGGGTATTTTCAAGAGTAGAGTGAATAGGCGATTACTAAAGTTAGTGCGCCTTGCCATCCAAGACTGCATTTCCACTTAACATCAGGTGGGATCGTAGTCAAGCTTTTGCTTAGCAAGTATTTAAAAAAAAATTAAACGAACTAAAAACACTTAATGCGAGATTGTGTGTCATATATATTAAACAAATATGGCTTAGCAAGCTGTGTTATCCATTCTGTGTCGAAATGTCCGTCAAAGCTATCTCTTATAGATTGATTGGCGCGGTAATTTAACAAGCAATGTGGGTATTTTTAAGAGTAGAGTGAATAGGCATTTACCAGACAGGACTGCATTATACTTAACATCAGGTGCGATGACATAGACATAGACATTTATTTATTGGCATCACAATACAAAAACACATCACAGACTGAATATAACACACATTAAAAAAGAATGAAAAATAGACAAAACACAGTTAAAGTTACACGAACAAATAATACAAAACATATGATTCCAATATCGGACACCGTCTCAGCATATGCTGTCACAAGGATGCGACAGCGCTGATTTTCAGCGGTGCCCGGGACTACCTAAAGACGTGCGCGCGCAATACTACTTTTACATGGAATATTATTATACAGACAGTAAGAGTATAATAAATATGATACATAAATAAAACAGTTATGAGATGGTGGTCAAGCATTTGCTTAAGAAACGTATAGTAAAAGCAAAGCGAAGACTTTGGTACAAGGCTTGGGAAGGAATCCCCGAACGTAAGATTTCAAATTGCTTAGGCAACATATAGCAACATTTATATATCATGGTCTATATGATCTAGTCTAGATAATCTTACGTGATTATATACACACTTCTTTTTTTTTTTTTTTTTTTTTATTTATTTTTTTTTTTTTTTAAGAATGCTAGCAATATTTCTTGTTTTTTTTAGAAATATTACTAACAATCTTGTTAACCATTCCAACTAAGCTTAAGCTTGTGCTAGGACATGGTTCACGGCAATAGTCCAATGGTGGATTCGAACCCTCGACCTTAAGGTTCACAGGCCGTACCCTAAACCATTAGGCTATTGACGCTTCCCACTACTGACACTAAAGCTGGTAATAGTTCACACACTGTTTAATTCATTAATTAATTTACAAATTCCCGGTTTCCATATTTAGAACGTTGGCCAAGTTCCGATCAGAAGGTGACCGGAGCAACGCCATTTTTGTTGACTGAAGAAGACTTGATTGCAATTAATATTCAATGATAGCTTCATATGACTGTCGCAGACTAACATGGCGTACGCATTACGCCCTTCTATATACCGCGGCGTGGGTACCGGCTAGTCACATTTGCATTACGAGAATGTTAACATTTTTACATTTCGACCTTTATTTTATAAAAAAAAAAACAACGATAGACCAACCATTTCATTATTATATGATTTACGAATAGGAATAAAATTATTCTATAGGTGTATAGGGTTATATATAAACAAGGTGTACAAGCAAGCCTCTCAGAGCCATGGTAGCTCAGTGGATGAGTGGACTCAAGTTTCATAGTACGCTAGCCGAGTTCGATCCCCGGCACCAATAAATTTGTTGTTGCAATTTTATGTGTTGATTTACCACGCACTCGGCGGTGAAGGAAAACATCGTGACGAAACCTACATGTCTTAGAAAAAGTTTTCTAAGGCATGTGAAGTCTGTTAATCCGCACTAGAGTCGCGTAGCGGACTACGCCCTTATACTCTCTTTACAGAGAAGGCCTGTGCCCAATAGTGGGACATATATTATATATGTAAAGGCTGCTTAAACTTTCACAATCAAGGCGAAATTCGAACTTACATTCTCAACAATTTAACACGGAAGCTTACTTATTGATTTGTTACATAGAAATATAAACCTTAATCATCTCCCATCTCACTTTTTTTGCCTTTAATCAATACCTTATTAGTGATCGTATTGAATAAATAAAACAATATAAGCTCACGTCCTTTTAAACCTAGGTTTAGGAGGACTAGAGGCAGATTTCGCTATCCACCTTTCGCCAAGCTTATTTGCCCGGAATTGAACGAGTAAGTCAACGTAACACTGTTTTAATTTTCCAGGAAATAGGGTTGGAACTTCCCCTTATCAAATTGAAATAAATTCATTGTTAGGGCAGCAACAAGTACGCTGTTTCTGTAGGGGTGACGGCATTCTCAAACAAAAGATGAGAATAGAACGGGATTATGAATTGTATTACATAGTAATATATGTGTAAATATTATTTACATACCTAATTACATTGATGGAAATAAGTTGAAGTACAAAAATCGAGATGTAATTTGATCATCTTGACGTATAATCAGATCAAGTCATGATCGTAAGTCTGATACCATGATAAAATGCTTTTACGATATGATACTACCAAATGAATGTTATATTATTTATCTCCTTTATCTTTGTCTCGTCATATCTTCTACATTTGCGCTCGTTATCCTTGTCTTACATTGTCATAAAACCAGCAATATCGCAATCAATACTATTATTAGCTGTTACTCGAAATATCTTCGGAAGCCAAGGTCCTTTGCCGACGAAATTAAAACGATACCTAATTGAAACCAAACTTTTAAAAACAAATTTTAAATTCGATGCATAGGCGACTATATGAGTACACAGATATTGAATAAATACACATTTTTATGGGGTAGTACAAGTGCTTGACCACGACCCCATCGTATAGTTCACGCACTCAAGCACTGCTGTTTAGTGGTGATATAGTCGAAAGATGGTACGCGCTAGTTTTGCAAGTCCCTTTTCACTCTACTCTTGAAGGGTCCCACGTCGTACTTGGACGGAAAGTCGCCAACACTGTTCCACTCCTTTGCTGTACGCACGGTGAACGATGACTCAAATCGCTTCGTTCGGACGCGCGGAACATCGACTATGAAAGAGTGCAGACCCGCCGAAAGTCTAAACGTTCGAAGGTACAATGGGGGTGGGGGAATTATCTCTAGTAATTCCTGTGCACACTCTCCAAAATGTAATCTGTAAAACACCGAAAGGCTGGCCACCTTGCGCCAGTGCTCAAGACTATCTGAATGTAGAACTTGGTCACCTATCAATACGCATATACATGAATTGAGAATCTCCTATTATTTTGAAGTCGCTTGGATGCTACCGAGCACGTATTCCCTTAGGTAACCATTGTTACCCCTGAGGAATTAGTCGGAATGTCTCCTTATTTATCAAATCTATCATTGGTCATTAGAATTCCGTGATTCACATGAAACATTTAAAATATATGAAACTAACAAGTTTAATATGGAGACGCAACCCTAATAACAATACGTCCCCTAAATAATAGGGGTTGCTGGCAAACATTTATCTTGCTGTAAAGTGATCCGACGGTAAGCTCAACAAGTTGCTAATGTTATATGTGTGGCCTTTGTCAGACACGATATAAGATGAACTGAATATTTGTCATCAGTCGCAATTCTAGAATTTAAAGTGTAGTGATGTGATTCTAGTTAAGTCAACGCTTATCGATATTTTTATTTGTTGATTTAATAAATTATTCTGCAAAATAATATTTAATTTTCATAAGACTATACTTCAATACTATCATTGTGAACATAAACGCTAATAGTAACACCATGTACGACTCTCTCTATCCAGCTTCCTACCATCTCCATCAGATTGTCGGACGATCTGAAAGAAATAAAACACTGCTATCGATTCATGCATGTGCGTGCATATATAGCCGTGAGCAAAAATAAAGTGTCGGTTAAAAAAGTTTGAATATCTCGGAAGATGAAGACGCTAGCTAACTGAAATAAATTGTGCATGATAGACAATTAAATATCCTTAAAATAAAATGTTTTTATTAATTTATTTATATTTCATTAAAAAAAAAAACATTTAAAATTTACTACTAAATATTAAATGTTTTTTATTAGATTCCACCCTTAAACTAAGTTTAGTTAAACCAGGAATAAATTAAGAATAAGCTGAGAATAGTTTACCACAAATAAATCCGGAATAACTATGGTTTATCTATTCTTCCTTTACGTCAAAATGCACGAGTTGGCAACAGCGCAATTTAAAAAGAAACCATACTAAAAAAATAATTGCAGTCTATGTAGTAGTGTAGTAATGTATCTGTCAATGTGTGGCGGTTATAAAAATATTCTATACTCTATATATAGATAGAAGATAATCCACTTCCACGCTTGTCCATTGTAAGATACCTTTCAAATAAATAGTCTAGAAATATACCACTTTTAGAAAACCAATATTTTAATCGAAACTAATCATCGACATATAAATCAAAAGGGTTTTCCCATCTTTTTAATATTTTTACTTTTTTGGAGTCTGAATGATATTTATTAAGTCATTTACTGTTTCTACTTCCTCCATTGCCCTTAATTTCATAATAAGCTATTTTAAATGAGCGAACACAAACACAAATCGTGGTATTTTAAATGTTACACTGGACTTAAACAAGGGTGTACGTCGTTATAACTTCGGAATAACGATTGTATGAACAAAAACGTCAACGTTATACCAGGTATAACGTATTCTTGGTATAATAGTACAAATTTTGCTTATTCTTAATTTATTCCTAAGTTTATCTTTTTACCACGTTTATTTGTAAGGCTGTTAAATTTTAGCACTTAGTGTCGCTACATGGAGGCAACACTAAGTACTAAATTTTTACTAGATATCCTTTTTCATTTTAATGTGTAATCCATAAGTCCTTTCAATTAATAATTATTGTCAAAAAACTATGAAAATATTATCAATAACAACTCAACTTTGAAATCAATACTCATCTGAACAAATTTGTCACAAGGAAATGGGGTGATTAAAAATATAAATGAGAAAATGAATCATATTTAAAATCGCCCTTTAATGTTTCACTAAGTATGATGGATCGAGTGCGCGAAGACTGAATCCGTGCGCACCGGAAGTGACGATTGTACGCACGGTTGGCGGCGCGACGGAACCGCGGACATTTTGCGACGACACATCCGCTATTTGTGAACGGAAAAATATCATTGTTCTAGATTTTAACGAGTCGACGGACGAGCATTCGAATTGTTTCACATATATAGTATATGTGAAACAAATTAAACGTCATCAAAATTGAGATTATTTTCTTTATCTTATGATACAGATCATAAATTAAGATTAAGAACAAAAAAGCGTCAATAGCCTAATGGTGAAATCTACAGTCAGCGAATAGTAAGATCGTAGGTTCGAAACCACTATTCGACTACTGACGTGAACCATCTCCTTTTGTTTTTGTTAACGGGGAGGAAATCTTCAAAAAGATACCCCGCTTTCTGGGGGAAAGGTGGCGGCGTGTGCACTGTGCTCAAGGAGAGCACGTCCCACCTTAGCGGACCACAAAGGTCCCCACCCTTGTCGCCCAGTGAACCCGACGCCCCTTTTAGTCGCTTTCGACTACGACGACAGGGATACCGTAGTCTTATTCTTGAGAGCCCAGAACTACAGGGCTGAAGTTAACCATCTCCTAGCACAAGCTTACCACGGCCCGCGGGCCAAATCTAAAGGCCCGTTAAAGCGTTTCAACCGGCCCGCCAAGTTTTGATGTGTTGCAATCGGTATTGTTTAATATGTTCTATTTTAGTTAAATCAGTAGTGTTTATAAGGTTTACAACCTTTTAACATTTTTGGTTTGTTTAAAAAACGTCGTAAATTTTTACGTAAAAAGACAAAAAAAATTGCCACCAGCAATTTGTGTAATTTGCTAAATCAGCCAATAATTTTTTTGTTAAAAAGATTTAATAAATAAAAGTTTTTTTCGGTAAAATTATGGCCCGTTAATTTTTTTTTTACAATTGGTGGCCCGCCAACAAAAAAGTTTGCCCACCACTGCCTTAGACTCTTTACAGAAAAGGCGTGTGTCCAACAGTGGGACATATATGATATATATAAAGGCTGTAACTTATATGTGTAATAAATATGTTTATGTACATATATGTGTGCGAAATGTGTGTGTGCCTAAAATAAAAATTTCATTTCATTAATATACGAATGTTGAAATGCAAATCTGATCCGGTCTTGATTTGAAACAAAATCAATAAGTGTGTATCCTTTACAGAAATGGAGTGCATAAACACACTCGCGCTCCTGCAGTGTCCATTCTTAAGAGAGCGCGGCACTGAGAATAGATCACAATAATTCATAACCGTTATGCGCGCGCGTTCGTCGATAATACCATAGTTGGATCGTTACGCATTGGTCAAAGGGTAATTGCGAAATTTTAATAAAGAATTCTTCAATAAACCGATCCCTAAATCGTATCGTAATATACTAGAACCCAAGATCGAAATGTGAAAGCACCAATTATGTTATGACGGAGCACGTACTCGTAAATAATGCGATATTGTAAGTTTTCCATTATGTAAACTGAGTGACCCAATGAAAAAACAAAAAATGGAAAAAACGTATGAATTACGGTTTTCGTAAAACAAATACATTAGTAAATAGCTGTATAAATGGTTAGGAATTCCAATTTGAAATTGAAAAGAGGAGATATTTGAGATCAAAGTGGACAGTCCGATAAAACGTCAATTTCATTTAAGGACCTAATATAACTCTATCATGTACATAGTCATAGTGGTTGGTATTTGCTAATTTTAGTAGTTTTAACTTTTAGTCCATTGGTGCCATAATGGTTTACCGAGTATACGTGGTATTGATGGAAGGCGACATTGATAACAAAATACAGGAGAGTAGTCACCGATGGTATGGGCATGTTAAGGGCTACGTAGGGAACTTAGTACTCACATCTCCACTCTATGATCTAGAGGAAGATCCAAGGCAAAGTAGGAGAGTATACTATCAAGAGACACGAGGGTGACAGTGAGAGAAAGAGCGAAGTTAAAAGCGAAATTCAGGAAAGCTAAAACTAACTACACTAAAGTCCATTTATTATCTTATTGTAATTAATTATTTCAATGTAATTAAAAACTACTTTTAAATGATGCCAAAGAAGTACAAATCATATGCGCGTACAGAACAATAAGTACACACGCTTATTTTCACGTGACAACGTTATAAATTGATGAACACTGGATGATATTCGCGCAAAATGTCCCGTTACGGTCGAGCCGAGAGTTCTCGAGAATTGCCGATTCAAAGTGTGTTAGTGAGAGCGCGGTATGAGAGTGACAGAGAGTTAAGTAGAAAAAAAATACTTCAAATTTGTTAGAATAACGTATGTACCTAGGATACGTTGTCACGAATTTACCGTTTGAGCGCCTTGCGCCCACACACCTGGGATTTTTTATTGAAAATTCACGTCTACAGAGATTGCAATGTATTCTAAACCTAGGGTCAAGAATAATAGTACAAGTGATACATGTATCATTAGTTAATTCATGTGCCAATACGCGATAGGAGCACTGCAGGGACTTCAAACAAAGCGTGCTTCTGACGTCGCGGCTGCAATAATAAGCGGAAACGTTGCCAGAACGGTACGGGCATGTCTCGAGTTGTGCACTGTATATACTATATTCCGTAATGCGTCGATTGACAGATATATCACGGGAAAGAAAGGCGAATGGGTCGCATGAAAGGTATAATAATATCGTGTTTAATATACAATGATGCCCTTCGATTAAATACGAAACAAATGGAACGCATATTCAAATATCGTTGTCTATTATTGAATTGTTTCAAACATCTATGACACAATTTGGCATCGAGTGTGTCTTTTACAAAATTATAGTTTAACACAATATATGAAAAATTATGCATATATAATAATGTGAAAAATAGGGGAAGGTTAAAGTTTGCGGCAGAATATACTAGAGATCTGCCCTTCGCTTTATTTAACCTTTTAACCGAGTGCCAAGTGTCAAATTGAATATACAAATAAACAAATGATAAACAACAGAGTTACATGTCAATGTTATCAATTTGTAATAGATATGAAATTGTAGTGTCTGTGTGTAGTATTAAAATAACCGATTTTTCTACATGCATATGAATAAACACACCAAATTGACATGTTTAACAATATCAATATCTGTTTGTCTGTCTGGTTTCGTCAAATCAAATCAAATCTATCAAAAACGTTTACGATTGGATTTTGACGGGACCTCACCTGGCAGATAGCTGATCTAATAAAGAGTAACTAAGGCCACTTTAACTTGAATTGTTAGGTTTTGCATAAGGTAGAGAAAAGTACACACTTTTTAATCGTGGGTAACATCGCAAGCTATCTAGAGATAGCAAAAGAAGTAGGGGTAGACAAATTAAAAGATGGGAAGACGAGTTTAAAAGAATAGCTGGTCCGCTGTGGAGCCGGGTAGCAAAAGATAGAGATACGTGGAAATCTTTAAAGGAGGCCTTCGACGATAGACAAGCCGTTCCACAAGCAGTTGCCGAGTATTAAAATTTAGAATTATCAATTTAATATAGTTTAGTTAATAGGCAAACCGTTTTTATTTATTGTAAAGAAACTTTAAAGACAATAAAGGCTATTTCATTTTCATTTTTATAAGATGAACTCGAGTCCAAGAAAGCTGCAAAAAAAAATTGGGATCTTGGTCAAAGCGCAACCGTACTTATCTGCGGGACAGCTTTTAACACTTTATAAAGCTCAAGTCCGGTCGTGTGTAGAAAACTGCTGTCACATTTGGACAGGCGCTGCTAAATGCCATCTCGCAGCTTTGGTCTCGGTGGAGAGGCGGGCTAAGAGGCTATTTGGTGACGCAGCTGAAACCAATCTGCTCAGTCTTGAGCACAGCCTTTCGGTTTTCTACAGATTGCATTTTGGAGAGTGTGCTCAGGAACTACATGATCTAATTCCCCCATCCCCTTTCCACCATCGGACTTCTAGACGCACTGCGGGATTTCATCCTTTTGTTGTGAACATCCCTCAAACCCGAACAAAGCGATTTGCTTCGTCTTTCATTCTTCGTACAGCAAAGGACTGGAATAGTTTGCCCGCGTCTGTCTTTCCTTCCGATTACAATGTGGGTATTTTCAAGAGTAGAGTGAATAGGCTTTTTTTATTGACGAACTACACAGATTGGCCAGAGAAGCTGGCCTTGACTGCTTCACCGGATTGAGAGGTGGCATAGCTCTTAGGTCGCTTAGCCTGAACCTCTATTGCTAGTAACTCGACACAAGGGTCCCCGGTGAGGGGTAACCTCAGCGGACGGTTACTATGTTACGCGTAAGCATGCCGATCCGAGGGCGCCTGAGAGGGCCGAACCACGACTCGGTCGGTTGCTATTTCACGGATAATCTAAGAGACATTCAAAAGCTAAACTAACTTTGAGTGCCACTTCGGGAAGCGTTGGCGCTGGGAGAAGAAGTGGCCGAAGAAACTCCAGCAACGCTCCTAACATCTAAGGGTGGGGCCTGCCCATAAAATAGCGGTAACGCGCAAGGATTATTCGCAACCTCCGACGGTCGCGAATGGACGCTTTGTGGATTTGTAGAGATCTAGCCTGTGCAATGGTAATCGCGTCGTCCGGATCGTCAAGAACGTGTTTCGGCCTCCGGGCGACGCGACGGAATTTATTATAGGAAGGCTTATAAGTGGCGGCACTTACAAGAAGTTTGTTAGAATGTTTGGTGGCAGTCTCGAAAAACCGTCGAGATGCCTGCTTAAAGAATTGGGCTATTGTCGGTAACCCTGTATCAGCGTGGAGCTCGCGATTACGTACGAACCACGGCGCACCCGTGGCTCGTCGCAGAAAACGATTCTGAATTACTTGTAACCTATGGATATGTTTATGGGCGGCATGCGCGAAGACCGGGCTCGCGTACGTCATAACGGGACGTATAACTGCTTTGTAAAGTGTTACCTTATTACGGAGGGACATTTTACTTTTCTTATTAATGAGGTGATATAGGCGACCCATAACGTAGGCCGCCCGGTTCCTAACTTGGTCTACGTGAGGGCCGAAGCTGAGTTTGGGATCTAATATGACACCAAGGTATTTGGTTTGTGTAACCCATGGAATAGGGGTACCTAGAAGTTGGACGCAACGAGGTGGAGGCTGAAGACGCCTTGTGAAGTACATGGCTGCGCTCTTAGCCGGGTTGATTTCTATTCTCCATTTCCGAAACCAATCCCCTAGGGCATCGGCCGCGGTCTGGAGTTTTTTAAGAATGACTTCGGGAGAACGCCCGGAAGCATAAATGCCAGTATCGTCGGCGAAAGGGCTAGCTCTGCTCTACGTGAGCGCGGAATATCGTTAGTGTAGAGCGTATATAGGACGGGACCGAGTACGGAGCCTTGTGGTACTCCGGCTAGAACGGGACGGAGCGAATAGGCTACTACTTTACTAGTGCGCCTTACCATCCAGGACTGCATTTCCACTTAACATTAGGTGGGATCGTAGTGAAGCACTTGCTTAGAGATTATAAAAAAAAACACCGCAAGGCGAAGATAATCTACAATATATTATGTACTAAAACCTTCTTTGAAACACGCTGCATCTTATGGTATTAATATCATGTTTATCCCTTCTTTTGTTTTCCCGTAATAGGTGATAGAGAAACGTTCCTTTATTTGTGTAGTATGCAGGCATCCGACCTAGATTGTATATATAGTTCGACGTTAGACGAAAGTTAATGTTTTCCAAGACGACACATTTATCACGGGCACAGAGTGTTCTGTTTCAATCATATCAACATGCTGTAAAGCTGTCTGTCTGTCCGTCCCGTCGTCGCACAATAACGGCATTGTCATTCCGCGCACTTGCCAGGACTTGTTCTAGGAAGGGATGCTTGTAATAAACAACAATGTTACATGTTCCGATGGGCAATGCGGCTGCTACTCGATACTAAGACAGATAAATCCTCTAATGTACTAAATTGGTACGTGTTTCTAGCTCTAGACAACTGCGATACTACTGACTTAGTACTAAGTAGTTATGGGCGCAAATCGCCTAGTATCGAATCATCTGTGATGGGACTGTGTAAGAACGATATTTGTTCATACGAAATTAACGTAATCATGTTAAATAAATCATTGAAAGTTGTGTTAAATTCATTTACATATTTATTGTGAATATTTAACTATATTTCATTATTTATTTGTAGTTATTTTCTTTGTTTGTTACAAAGGAAGTCAAATATTCCGTAACGGTTTAACTTATTGTGAGATCAATATAAAAACGACTGTATTTTGTAATAACGTCACATTATCGTACCGACCGTCGTGATACGACAAGCAAGCCGACATTCTTGTACTGACCGTCGTGATACGACAAAGCAAGCTGAATCTGGAGTATGTATTTCATTATGGATTCCGACAACGAAACCCCTGGCGTAACGCCGACATAGTCTATGAGTACCTACAAAAATGAAATTGTTCACCAGAGCCGAAAAACATTTCAACTTTTAAAACAAATATATAAACTTTCGTGTTTGTGGACCTAGAGAGCTGTCGTTTTTGGACACAATATTTATTATTTTTTGCTGAATAAGTATTGTACCACGGCATTAACCTAGAGTTTGCAAAGCGCGAGGTAAATCAGCACTTAAAATTGCAACAACAAATTTTTTGGTGCCGGCACCGGGGTCGAACTCGGGTTGCTAGCGTACCATGCCACTCGAGGCGACCGCACGGACACTGCGCTACCACGGCTCGATTTTCAGGCAAGATCCTGTGAATTGTTTTTGGTCTGTAGCTACACATATTTAGCGCTACCCGCATTCATTAGTGATCATGTTCATCCTTAAAAATTAAATTATTATTTAGATTAAACAACCTCAATGTTAATTTGGCATCGCTCATAAATTTAGAAAAATTTGTGCAAATGTATTACAATTATATCTTATATAAGCTGTCATATGCTATATGCAATGCTGGGAAACTGAAAGTTAAAACGCAGGCAGTGTCGTGAGAAGTCACCAGGTATTTAAGAAAGCCGCGCATGTCTTAACTTGAAGTACTCGTCTCGGCCTGTCTTAGCCTTAACTTAGACCTCTTACTGTGGGAAATCAATGTTTAACTCATATTAAACACGTATACGTGTAACATTGTGATTTTGAACGTAATTATTACAAAATCAAATAGACAGAAATCGCTTACTAGGTCTTATAAGATTGGACACTATTTTTAGCAAGTTATATTTTTTGGTTATAACCATATCTCCAAGGCCAAGATAGCACTGGTTCGGTTTTCACCGAGCTTCTATGGTGTTAGGGGATGAGCTCACCACTATACTATATATTTTCAACCGACTTCAGAAATGGAGGAGGTTCTCAATATGTATGTTTTTTATGTGTGTTACCTTACGATGGTGCTTTCTGTGTGGTCCCATTCCAATTCTGATAATGACATCTAAGTGAAAATTATACAAGTCTTAAATTTATACCAAGCATGTCAGCGGGAAATGGACGTATAACTCAACATCACGCCAACCGATTTCTATGATTGATTTTTTCTTAGAAATGACGTACTTCAAAGGTTGTTTAATGAGATTTTGGTTAAGTTCTGATTAATTCAATTTTTCTATTTCGGAAATACAAGGAAGGCGTCTGGGCGTTAAAGTATTTCGAATTGGAGTCGGTTTTTGTTTTTACTCGTAAATGAAATTTTTTTTTACACACACACACACACACATATATATATGTACATACAAATACTTATTACATACATAATTAATTTTTATATATACATTTTTATTTCACATATTTTTGGTACAAATCTCCCTGCTAGACTAATCTATACATATATATATTTATACATATATAGATATTTTACTTAACAAATGTACTTGTATATGTAAAAAACCGCACCAGAAGTCTGGAATTCGAATTGGACCAAAAGATAATAAAGTCGAACGCGTAGCCATTAAGCTATCGCTGCTTTTAAAAATACATTACTTTTAAAATATTCCACATAATATCAATGCATACGATTATCCTTAGTATTAATTTTAAACGTGAAAGTTTAACAACACTTAAAAACTGTCTTATCTTATCTTTTTTTTTCATGTTCGCAACAAAATTACCCGAATCTTTTTACCATACAATCTCAAAAGATAAATGTCTTTATTGTTGAATACGCTAAGAATATTTTTTCTACAGACAATCAGGTTGTTTATCAAATAAATATGAGCGTATCATAAAATATTATCTCCCAGCCGCAACAAAGTCAGCGAGGATCAGTTTTTGCCTTATTTCAGACCAGATTTAGCTCAGACAATTGACTTTGTTCGCCATAAGTCAGACATAAAACGGATGCCAGTGTCAAAGTCGGATCTTATTGTGTGCTTGAAGGATATTAATTATAACGGAGACGTTGTTATTATGAGTACGGGACTGAATCGACTTGCGAAGGGAGTTTCGAGTGCGGCCACAGGTTAAGGATGCGGCGTCACTCAAAACGAATTTTGCTTTAACGAAAGTTTTTTTTTTCATTTTTATTTCCCCTTTGTATAGAACAAGTCTGATGTTAAATTATATTAACAACACAGCATTGTAAATTTGTGTTGGATCTTGCAAATGACGGTTTGAAAGCAATGCAAATCGAAGCATTTCTATTTAAATCATTTTGTGACAAACCTAGTCAAGTGACGCTGGTCTCCACTGTTTCGGATTTGATAGGCGACAAAGCTATATCGTTAATATTTAATCTCTATTGGGGACCGGTTTTGCAGCGTTGTTTAGTCTCCCGTACACCCTAAGAGTAAGTGGAGTGTCTCAGTAGCGTCGGCTTCTTGGCACGTGCTGGAGTTTCTTCGGCTACTTATTCTCCCAGCGCCAGCGCTTCCCAAAGTGGCACTCAAATTTAGTTAGCTTTTAAATGTCCCTTAGATTAACCGTGAAATAGCAACCGACCGTGTTGTGGTTCGGCTCTCTTGCAATGCTTAAGCGTAACCACCAAGGCGAGGTTACCCCTCACCCTTGTGTCGATAGACTAGCGATAGAGGTTCATAATAAGCGACCTAAGAGCTATGCCACCTCTCAATCCGGTGAAGCAGTCAAGGCCAGCTTCTCTGGCCAATCTGTGTTCTTAATAAAAAAATCTTGGCAGGAAGGCTGGCAGGAGCTGAATGGATGGATATTAATAGGATGCTTTTAATGATGATGATAATCGCGTTGTCATCTAAATTTCGAATGCCCGATGCATTTGATCACATCACTGTAAGACTTCAAAATACTGTTTTGTCATAAATAACTATGACAAGTGGTGTCAAACGCTTTAATTCCTACGCAATAATGACCGCTGAAAATGTTACAACGCAAGTTCAAAAATAACATTAAAATTCGATGAAATCCATAAAAGTCGTTTCAGTTGTTCAACTGAATATCAGAAGTGAGTATATCTATATATATAAAAGAGAATGTGTGTGTGTTTGATCCGTATAGGCTTCGAAACGGCTGGACCGATTCCAATGAAACTTTCAAGAAATCTTCAGATGCACCTGTAAAGTTTGGTGACGATCGGAGCACTCCTCTTTTTGAACTATCAAATACAGCGTTTATTTACTATGATGATATTCTATTGTTTTATAACCACCTACAGACACTTGCGTTGAGTATAATGAAGTATAATAAACTCCTAAATGATAACAATGATAATGATAACAATGATATTGTATTTACTGATATGTACATGGGTGTAGGTAATGATCTTCACCCGCTCGAGAAGAGAATAGAATGAATACGGAGAGAAATTAATAATTTATTATATTGTGAGACTTAAATTAAATATTTAATGATGTAAGTCTATTGTTTAAATAAAATAAAGCAAAATGTAGCCCGACGAAGTGGGCTGGGTACGCTAGTAAGAAAATAACTTCCGAGTCGTCTATTAAGACTTGAAATGTAACACAAACATTTGCGTTATCTGCTCTGTGTTACGTTACATAGATAACAGTGTATATAAATCTCTTGCGCAGTGAAACACACTGTCTTCATTCGTTTTTAGACGGCCCTTAATTATTCACGGTAGCGGCGATTCCAATCAGAAGCCCGTAGCCCGTGCACTTTGATGCATCGAGCCACGAGTGCGTTTGACTCGAAGTGGCACGCCACTTGGGTACAAAACGACACTTTGTCCGGATGAATTTCTATACAATGTTTAACGAAATTTAAAGGCCACTTGTTTGCTGTTTTAACAACCGACTTCAAAAACGGAGGTTCTCAATTCGTCTGTATGTTTTGTGTTTTTTTTTTTATGTTTGTCACCTCATAAGTTTGGACTGGGTGACCCGATTAAGATGATTCTTGTCTTATTTCAGTGTCAAATTCTGTCAATGACATCCATGAGAAAACCATAAGACTTACATTTTAATTTAGTACACCCTTCGAAGAGATGCCGATCACATTTCCAAGCAGGCCCTTCATTGGAATTAGCACGGAAAGCGCAAGCGCGGCCGCTCTAAACAGACTTGGCGCCGCACAGTTGCAGACGAGGCAAAGAACATCGGGTAGATAGCGAGATAAAGCGTGAAGTCCAAGATCGAACGCGATGGAGGTTCACTGTGGATGCCCTCTGCCCCACCTAGGGGACATAGGACGATATATATATGCGCGACAGACGGACAAATAACTCAATACCACGACAAAAGATGTCGATGATTCATTTATTATTGGAAAGGATGTACTTCAAAGGTAGTTTGACGAGAGTTTGGTTACGTACAGATCAATTCTTTTTCGTAATACCTACAATAATTGAGAAATACAAAGAGGGCGTCCGAGAAGTTTGCACAATTACAATGATTCTGCAATGTGGAAGACTTAAGACTTAGATGTTTTTAGCAACTCACTCGCTAGGTAAACTTTAATTACTAGGAGATACTCTTGACTAGTGTTTTGTTTCTCAATTTAGTCTTTGCTTCTTGAACTATGTACGCAAATATAAATTACATAAAACTAATTATTTAATTACCCCTCACCGGGGGGACCCTTGTGTCTAGTTACTAGCGATAGAGGTTCGGGCTAAGTGACCTAAGATCTATGTCACCTCTCAATCCGGTGAAGCAGTCAAAGCCAGCTTTTCTTGCCAATCTGTGTAGTTCGTCATAAAAAAAAAACTAATTATTTTCTGGGACGACCTCGGGGTAGAATGCTATCGTTAATAGAGTCCCCTTGCGCTGTAACTCGAAAAAAGATTCAGATTGAATTCTTTAAAAGCGCGCCCATCTCACAAAAAATCGATGAAAAATTACCCCTGGCCGACCAGTAGAGTCGAAAACACAGAAATAATTTCTTTAATTGTCTTATAATTATTGAACGAGCCGTGGTAATTCAGTGTCCGGGCGATTGGCTAAAGTTGCATAATACGACTACAACACGAGTTCGATCTCCGGTGCCGGCACCAATAGATTTCTTGTTGCAATTTTATGTACTGATTTACCATGTACTCGGTGGTGAAGGAAGACATCGTGATGATGTAGCTTACATGTCTTAGAAAATGTTTCTAAGGCATGTTAAGTCTGCCAATCCGCACTAGGGCCGCGTGGTGGACTATGCCCTTATACTCTCTTTACAGAGAAGACCTGCGCCCAACAGTGGGACATATATATTATATATATGAAGGCTGTAACTATCATTAACTTCAATTATCGAGCTCAGTTATATTCGAATAGCCTTTCACAGATCAATTATCTCTTGAAGTAGAACAGGATAGAATATGTCCGCGGAATGGGGACAGTTATTTAACAAACGCCGTTGCTGGCTATTAATCAATGGCGCCGAGTGACATTGTCGAGCGATTATCAATGCGTTATTACATATAGGAAAAAAACCAAGGAAATACATGATGTTCAAAAGTTAACACAGTGGTGTATACGTTATACGTAACATAAATAAACCATATTCAGAACATAAATGAATTACGAGGGTGTATGTACAGGGTAAGCAAATTCATATCCGGCTCGAAGGACCACAGTAAATCTGTTGTGGTTTATGTAGAAAAACGCAATTGTTTAGTACCGAGGCGTGTTACTAAACAATTGCTTTATTATTTTATCACATAATTATTTTACAATAAAACCTTTTTAAGGTAATGTTGTAATGACAAAGCTGTAGCGTCCGCCTTTACCGAAGATAACATCTAGAAAAAAACCAAGGAAATACATTATGTTCAAAAGTTAACATAGTGGCGTACACGTATGCATTATACGTAACATATATACATCATATTCAGAACATTAACGAATTACGAGCATTAGTGTAATGTACAGGGTAAGCAAATTCATATTCGGCTCGAAGGACCATAATTTAAGTATTGTGATTTTTGCAGAAAACACAATTGTTTAGTAGCACGCCCACTAGGCTTTATATTTTTGTCACATAAGTATTTTACAGTAAAACCTTTTTAAGTAATGAAGTACTGACAGAGCTATTGCGTCCGCCATTACCGAAGAAGAAGAAATAGAACAAAATTGAACATCAATTTACTGCTTAATTAACAATTACAACGTCTCAAATGAAATAATGCCATTATTACGTCAAATAACACCGAAAATAACATAATAAATAATAAATCCGCCAATAAATAAACGGAGGCCATCATACATAGGCCATTAGGACGGCTTAGTGCCCTAACTCCGGTGCTAATTGGTCGTAAATTATGATAATTTGCGTTCCTGCCTACCCTGCATCACTTTAGTCCATCATGAATGTAATTATTGGGGACGGGGAAAAATGCAGTTGTCATGATTTATTCCATTTGACCCAGTTGCTGGGAGCATATGTGGATATTGTTTTGTTATATCAACTGAAATGAGCAGGTTTACTCGTAAATGATAATGCATTCCTTATGATTGCCAAAGAAAATTGGATCCTAATCATTGATGGGTACTTAGATAGATTGATTATTCATTGCTCCAATTTTACAATAAGTACATTCCATGAAAGTAATAACTTAAGCTTTACTTAAAAGTGGGCAAAGGAGTGGAAAAAAAAATCAAGAATCAAATAAATAACGGCATTTTTTATAATAAGGACAGAGCTCTATTTATAAAAGAAACATTTTTATTATACGTTCTAAACAATGCAGTCCTGGATCGTAAGGCGCACTAGCTTAGTAAATGCCTATTCACTCTACTCTTGAAAATAGCCACATTGTGATCGGAGGGAAAGATAGACGTGGGCAAACTATTCCAGTCCCTTGCTGTACGAATAATGAAAAATAAAGCAAAGCCCTTCGTTCTGGTTTGAGGGATGTTCCCAACTAAAGGATGAAATCCTGCAGTACGTCTTGAAGTCCGATGGTGGATCGGGGATGGGGGAATTAGATCATGTATTTCGACACTCTCCAAAATGCAATCTGTAGAAAACCGAATTCTAGGTACCTTACGCCTGTGCTAAAGATTGAGCAGATTGGTTCTAGCTGCGTCATCAAATAGCATCATAGCCCTTTCCACCGAGTCATAAGCAATACATATAAAAATATTAACTTACATATTATACCAGACTTAAATTGTCCATCATATATATATATATATATTTATATTTCATATATATATTTGTAAATACAAAGTATTTAAATAAAGAAAACAGTTTAGCGAACGACTTTCGTTATTTCACCGTTAGTATTTTTTGTATATCAGAATTAATCCGGAATGCCTCTATTTTAAACAAATGAAGTTTCACATCTTAAAAAAATGGCTAGACTCTTACCGTTTTGTCTAAGAATATTATCTTGTCCTGGTCTACATCTACTCGAATTTTATAATTATTTCTCTAATGACGTGTTACAAAACTGTATTTGTAAAAATAAATAAATGCGGTGGTGCCATAGAGGTCTTCAAAGGGGTCCATTTAATGACAAAAAGAAACACAAAAAAGGCTAAGTTCCTCTTAATTTTACTAAGTATAATACAAAAAATAAAACACCTTTGAAAACATTTCTACTTTAACCAAATCCTTCCTAACGTCTTATTTCAAGGGTAAATATGTCCCTAATTTACTGCAGTGAAATGACATTTTTCATTAGCTCTATTCCCTTTGAATTAATACAGATGAAACATAAAAAAACAAGTAAAAGATACGTCAATATATACCATATCCCTTAACATTCTTTTATGAAACGACACAAAGTGTCTCTTAATTTCACCTCCCCACCGACGAGCTTTACAAAGTTTTATCTGCAAAGTACAGTTAGAAGAACAAAAATTTAGTTATATTTATTTTAAGTTATGAAAAACTTAAGAACAGACAGCCGTGTTAGCTTAATGTCCGGACGATCGACTCAAGTTGCATGGTACGATGGCAACCTTAGTTCGGTCCTCGGTAACGGCAGTAAGAAATTTGTTTGTTGCAATTATAAGTGTACACGTGAAGTCTGCCAATCTGGACTAGGACTGCGTGGACATTTAAGCCTTACTCTCTCGTGTCAGAGAAAGGAAATTACCAACAGTGGGACATATAAGTAAATAAGTTTTGACTATTATAAAATATCGTACTAGTTATTAGAATGTGCTTATGTTTGTTGACTTTATGGTGAATAATGTTGTGAGACTAAAAAAAAAAACACACATCACGGCAGAATTCAAAATTCTATTAACGCCATCATTGGCGTTCAACGACTGTACGTTTTTCGAGTAACTTTCTCCCACGCACTGTCAACTTGAGGAATCAACTGTCGCCAGCGGTGTTTCCGAACGTTTACGATTTAGGGACCTTCAAGAAACGAGTCTATTCCTATCTCAAAGGTCGGCAACGCACTTACAGCTCCTCTGGTGCTGTGGATGTTCATGGGCGACGGTGATCACTTAAGATCAGGTGAGCCGTATGCTCTGCCGCCACTTTTCATTAAAAAAAAAAGATAGTTGGAGTAATACATCTGCACGTTTTTCGAGTAACTTCCTTCGACGCACTACATACTCGTAGAATCAGTTGTCACCAGTGGTGTTATGTTACGTGTGTGAAACGTCGAGGAGCTGCTTCCACACCGCTCTGTCCAGTGCTGGCACTGTTTTGATTTGGTCAGACTCGTGGGTAGATCGGCCCCTTGATCTTTTGTCCTCAAATTTCCCTACAACAACTGAGTTGGTGGCGATTGGACTTGTTAGTTAGTTCTTTTTGCTGTCCATGGCATGCGTAACAGAGGATGGATGGAAGATTCCGGTAGCGTATAAGACTTTGTTAGATTTATAACTTGAAATGTAAGAGAATTAAAATATATTAGTTAACTACATACAATTGTATACTACACATGCTATTAATTTTGGTACATAGTATTAAAATACCAATGTACTATACGTTTGTTATGCGAACGGTACTTCGGGAGGGTGTCACACAAAGATCCGACTGCTCTCTTCCTCCGAGCTCTTTCCTTCCACTCTTTACTTTTGGTCCTCTTGTCTCCCCCTGTGTCTCCGCACACTGCTCTGTCCTATGTGTTGTTATTTTAGTCTTTTTTTCGTTTCCTACATAGGAGTCCTTTGTTATATACGTCACTTTGTGTGCAGCTTTTAATACAATTTTTTATTACATTTTGGACATCTAAGGCGGTGATACTTCTTTGAATATACCATCTATTGTTTTGTGTTTGACATCTCGCTTGGGAACCCTGGGTTAATAAACCATTGATCCACTAGAGTGTCTCCAGTAACGACACAAAGTGTCTCTTAATTTCACCTCCCCACCGACGAGCTTTACAAAGTTTTATCTGCAAAGTACAGTTAGAAGAACAAAATTTTGTTATATTTATTTTAAGCTATGAAAAACTTAAGAACAGACAGCCGTGTTAGCTTAATGTCCGGACGATCGACTCAAGTTGCATGGTACGATGGCAACCTTAGTTCGGTCCACGGTAACGGCAGTAATAAATTTGTTTGTTGCAATTATAATTGTACACGTGAAGTCTGCCAATCTGGACTAGGACTGCGTGGACATTTAAGCCTTACACTCTCGTGTCAGAGAAGGGAAATTACCAACAGTGGGACATATAACTAAATAAGTTTTAACTATTATAAAATATCGTACTAGTTATTAGAATGTGCTTATGTTTGTTGACTTTATGGTGAATAATGTTGTGAGACTAAAAAAAGAAACACACATCATGGCAGAATTCAAAATTCTATTAACGCTATCATTGGCGTTCAACGACTGCACGTTTTTCGCGTAACTTTCTCCCACGCATTGTCATCTTGTGGAATCAACTGTCGCCAGCGGTGTTTCCGAACGTTTACGATTTAGGGACCTTCAAGAAACGAGTCTATTCCTATCTCAAAGGTCGGCAACGCACCTACAGCTCCTCTGGTGCTGTGGATGTTCATGGGCGACGGTGATCACTTAAGATCAGGTGAGCCGTATGCTCGTTTGCCACTTTTCATATAAAAAAAAAGATGGTTGGAGTAATACATCTGCACGTTTTTCGAGTAACTTTCTCCCACGCACTGTCAACTTGTGGAACCAACTGGCGCCAGCGGTGTTTCCGAACGTTTACGATTTAGGGACCTTCAAGAAACGAGTCTATTCCTATCTCAAAGATCGGCAACGCACCTACAGCTCCTCTGGTGCTGATGTTCATGGGCGACGGTGATCACTTAAGATCAGGTGAGCCGTATGCTCGTTTGCCACTTTTCATATAAAAAAAAAGATGGTTGGAGTAATACATCTGCACGTTTTTCGAGTAACTTTCTCCCACGCACTGTCAACTTGTGGAACCAACTGGCGCCAGCGGTGTTTCCGAACGTTTACGATTTAGGGACCTTCAAGAAACGAGTCTATTCCTATCTCAAAGATCGGCAACGCACCTACAGCTCCTCTGGTGCTGATGTTCATGGGCGACGGTGATCACTTAAGATCAGGTGAGCCGTATGCTCGTTTGCCACTTTTCATATAAAAAAAAAGATGGTTGGAGTAATACATCTGCCGGTTTTTCGAGTAACTTTCTTCGACGCACTACATACTCGTAGAATCAGTTGTCACCAGAGGTGTTACGTTACGTGTGTGAAACGTCGAGGAGCTGCCTCCACACCGCTCTGTCCACGGCTGGCACTGTTTACTTTTGGTCCTCTTGTCTCCCCTGTGTCTCCGCACACTGCTCTGTCCTATGTGATGTTATTTTAGTCTTTTTTTCGTTTCCTACATAGGAGTCCTTTGTTATATACGTCACTTTGTGTGCAGCTTTTAATACAAATTTTATTACATTTTGGACATCTAAGGCGGTGATACTTCTTTGAATATACCATCTATTGTTTTGTGTTTGACATCTCGCTTGGGAACCCTGGGTTAATAAACCATTGATCCACTATAGTAACTCCAGTAACGACACAAAAGTAGTATTATTTTTGACGAACTATACAAATTGGCTAGAGAAGCTGTCCTTGACTGCTTCACCGGATAAAAATGAGGCATAGCTCTTAGGTCGCTTAGCCCGAACCTCAATCGCTAGTAACTCGACACAAGGGAAATTTGAAAAAATGTGTATGCAAAATTAATTCGTGTGTTACAAGTTATAAATATAGTGTAGTTGTAGTCATATACATGAGCTTAGAACTTTTTTTTTTTGACGGGGAGGAAATCTTCAGAAAGATACCCCGCCTTCTGGGGGGAAGGCGGCGGTTATGTGGAGTTCTTACCCACTAAAACCTCCCCGGTGGCCCTTTCCTCGGTGCATGACGAGGGGCTTCGGGATCTCCAGTGGAACGCACCGGAGCCCCTCTGCACTGTGCTCAAGGAGAGCACGTCCCGGGGGGGGGGGGTTACCCCTTCCCCCCCTGTGCTCTCGCAGCGCAAGACGACACGGGCCAGCCGATGTCGCCTTCTTCATGAGCTTAGAACTTCCCTCAACTTACCAATTATCATATTATCATAAGATTCTGACGACGTGGAATCGGCCAGCTACCGTCGTTGGTATGAGATGTAATTACGTCATTAATTCTCATTCTCCCTCGCGTGACACAACGTACACTCAATGCGATAAGGCGTGTCAGTCGCAGTGTCGGAAACACAAGAAACACTCACGCGACAGGTTCGAATCTTCGTTTTTTTGCCTTCGCGGAATTTTAGTGTACTAATATATTCGCAGCGGATTGAATGTGTTACAAACATTAAGTAGAACTCAAAAAGCCTTTAAAAGGAACAAAACGACACCAAGAATTGAATACTTCGTTGTTTTTTTTTATAATTGATAATTTCTTACTGTTAGTTCTTCCCCAGCATGTTCGGCTGAGGGCTTTTTTATCTAAATCTTTATTGTTATGGTATGGTTAAGAAGAATGTTCGTAATATTTCATGTAAAATTATTAGTTTTATTAATATTCTAGATTTCTTTTTTCAAAAAAAAAAAAGAAAAAAATTTGTTAACAAATCGAAAAATTACTTTGGTACAATAAGATTGGAATTCGAACCCTTGACCGTGTAATAGTAAATCGAATGGTGAACCACTACGTTATAACTGCCCTTTTATTTTAAAAAGTGGGTAAGACAGAGACTTCCGCTTCATTATCCTATATGTGATAATTTGCGTTAGTAAATATCATAAAAACATTTAAATGTATGACAATTTCAAAAGAGCCATTGAAATACATCTCTTTTGTTAACACAGACTTACAGTATAGTTATATACTTAAATAGTCTTAATTCAAAAGGATCTTTGTATTCATTGAAATACGAAGAAAAGAAAACCACCACATTTTCATACAAAAACGGGTATACCTATCTATTTCGCTTGAAAGCACCGAAGCAAGAATAAGGGACAAACAAAATGTCTTTAGAGGCGAGACTAAACATTTCCAAGACGATGCTCTAGGGGCGCTGGGGGAGACAACGGGGTGGGGGGTGGCGCCACACATACATATCAGCACCACAAACTTTCATACAAACTACCAACTAAGCATTGATACACGATTATCAACTCTACAGTCTTAGATATACCATCGTAATAAACGGCAAAATTATGTTTGTGTTACACTAAAATTGTTACACAATGTCCATTCAAGAAAGGTCCCTGATAGTGCATTACAGCACCCCTTGTGAAACAGTGGGAACATTAACGGGGGGGACAAGGAAGGTCATGATATAACGGTGTTAGCTACGTTTAAAATTCGCGTGTGTGAAGCGAGGGCATTCGTTTATTTGAAATGAAGCAAATCTAAGACCACATAAGCATGTAGATTCCCAATAAAATGTCTTTACAACCCAATATAAGATTACGGCAATAGTGGTAGAAGTACTGCAGCATCTATATAATGAAACGCGTAACAATCGGAAACGCACCATGAACTGAGATTTTCAGGTGAATGGCCATTAACACAAGACCACATATAAATTTGCTGTCAAGCTCCTTGGGAGAGTTAAACTGGAATGAAAGGCCGAAACAAAAAAAGGAAAGGCCTGGGCTTATAGAATTAGGCTATGGTATCCCCTGCCTATCTTAAAAAGCGACTAAAAGGGACTCTGGACAAGGGTCCGCCACCTCACAAAAGGTTCTTGACGTCCGTTACAGCGGGGGGAAGGCGACACGGCTCGTTTCGCCTTAGCACTACCAGGGTACTGAGGGAGGGAGTAACTTAACCCGGGACGTGCTCATGCGTAGTCGATTTAACTTCCTTCTAGGGCGCTCTGTACGGATCCCATCACTCGCTTTTCGTCGTACAAATTTTCTGTACCATTCTTTACTCATTCATCACACATGTAGGTTTCCTCACGATGTTTTCCTTCACCGCCGAGCGCGTGGTTTATAAGCACATAAAATTGCAACGACAAATTTATTGGTGGCCGGCACCGAGGATCGATGTCGGGTTGCTAGCGTACCGCCTGGACACTGAGCTATCACGGACCTAATTATTGCTTGTGAATCTGATCGAGGAAATATAAACAGTTTCTATTCACTACCAATAGATGGCGCTATTTGATATAACGTAAACTATTCTGTAAAATTAATAATTGTGTGTAAAATGTGTACAGAGACATCAATTACTATATGTTCGATTTCGCTTATGAATCGGTATTATATTAGCGGGATTTGTTTATCGAAGAAGTACGTGGTACATGTGACATTTTTTATTATTAATGTGGCCGCCCTTGTAATGTATTTTAAGAGTATTAAATTAGTAAACTGATATAATTACATCCGGTTTATCATAAAATAATAAAACAATTTAATATTTAATGATGCATTGCATTTACATAGGTCATTGAAATTAAGAGTTATTTCGTAAGTATTATTATGGTTAATTAAATTGTTGTTTTAAAATTATATCAGCGGTAGTAAAACATATAAATAAATCGAGGTACAAACAGTAAAATAACTATTTTTAATTGTGATACTGAGTTTAAAATAAAATAAGCTTTCACATCCTTATAACAGTTGACAGAGACAGCTTTAGCTCAGCCCTGTAGTTCTGGGCTCTCAAGAATAAGACTACGGTATCCCCTGCCTGTCGTACAAGGCGACTAAAAGGGGCCTCGGGTTCACTGGGCGACAAGGGTGGCCCGTTTGGCCTTGCGCTGCGAGGGCACAGGGGGGGAGGGGGTAACCTCCCCCCCGGGACGTGCTCTCCTGAGCACAGTGCAGGAGGGCTCCGGTGCGTTCCACTGGAGATCCCGGAGCCCCTCGTCATGCACCGAGGAAAGGGCCACCGGTTTTAGTGGGTAATAACCCCACATAACCACCGCCTACCCCAGAGGGCGGGGTATCTTTCTGAAGATTTCCTCCCCGTCAACAAAAAAAAAGACAGCTTTAGCTAGCCCCTTTGGACGTGACAACGTCTTATAATAGATGTATATTGAATGTCATTCGCGTAAAATGTCAATTATTTACACAACAAGTCGCTAACGTAAAATTAACGTTAATGTTTAATCGTAAATATTGCTTGTCTTTGAATAAACAAAGAAGAATATTTGAAAATTAATAACGTAAAAGCTTAATTTTTAAAACCGTTATAATGTTAGTCAGGTCGTTAGAAGTACAGTCGCCACCCAATATCATTGCGCGTACAGTGAAGCTCGTCGGTCGATAGCGCGGCTATTTGTCGCCGGAGAGTTGCAGCGACACCTGTCCGCAGCATCCGGTCTCTCCTCGCTTAATGAACGCTCGCTTTTAGCACACTCTGAACGCAAGATTGTTTTAGTGCCGGCATCCAACGTGCATGTAGATATTGTTTCAGATGTTGACAACATTTTTGTCTTAGAAACTATGAATATTAATTTTATGAGTTAGTGAGTAAAAATATTTATTTTATTTTATTAAGAAAAACTTACAGCAATTACTTATAATAATACAGTACAACAATATATTTATACAGCCAATTAAAAGTTTTCAAATAATTAGAACAATGTGACCAATGTAAATAATTAATATAAATTTAAATAGGGCAATGTTTAGGTCATTTTATTAAAGTATTTTTTACTGCATTGGGTAAGTTGCAAAAAGGATCTATATCTAAATTTATACGCGTATTAGTTAATAAATATATTACGAAATATAATTAATTACAACCTAACCTAATTCTTGATATTGTTTAGACACTCGGCGGGTCTCCACCCCTTTATAGTCGATGTTCCACGCGTCCGAACAAAGCGATTTGAGTCATCGTTCATCGTGCGTACAGCAAAGGAGTGGAATAAGTTGCCGGCATCAGTCTTTCCGTCGTAACATGGGAGCCTTCAAGAGTAGAGTGAATAGGCACTTACTAAGCTAGCGCGTACCATATTTCGACTATATCACCACTTAACACCAGGTGGGATCATGGTCAAGCGCTAGTTTATACGCATAAATAAAAAAAAAATTCGTCTATTTGTCGCGCACATACATAATGCAAATTTTAGACATACGGTTTGCTCTTTTTTTGACTAACTACACAGATTGGCCAGAGAAGCTGGCCTTGACTGCTTCACCGGATTGAGAGGTAGCATAGATCCTTAGGTCGCTTAGCCTGAACCTCTATCTCTAGTAACTCGAGACAAGCGTCCCCCCGGTGAGGGGTAACCTCAACTTGGACGGTTACTATGTTACGCGTAAGCATTCCGATCCGAGGGCGCCCGAGAGAACCGCGCAGTTTGCTCATGGATGCCAAATGTGTGGTAGTATTATACAACAATTCTCATCCTTTAACTAATAGCTAATAATTAGGCTAAAGTTAATAAATAATAACTTTAGATAGTGGCAAGTTTCGCGGTCGACTTTTCACCAACCTCAATAGGTCCTATACTTGAAATGTGACCAATCCATCACTAAACATCGGGTACGATTTACACATTAGTGACATGCAAGGTGTCGGTAGAGGTAATATCGATAATATACTGAGATACGTCTACTAAATTATTTTTCGCTGCTCGACTAGAAGGTGGTGTATAGCTTCTGGTGGCTTTGTGGCAGACGGAGAGTCTCAGAGCAAGGGTCGCCGAGGCCTGGGCTGGTACACAATTCACACTAGCATTCTGACCCAAAGAAGCCCCCAATCACAATTTACTTCAGACGGATTACTGGAAATTGAAGAGTCAAAAATATTATGACCATAAAATTACTTGACCTTGACGTCTTGAGAGTAAAGGACCTACTAGGACCGTGTGACCGTTCACTGTCTAACCCTCTGAGACAAGTTCTTTTATTTCACTTGCGTGTATTGATATGGGCCACGCGGGTGTGACGTCACAGGTACAGTCGCCCAAACGCGTTACGCAGTTAATTGTACCGTCGGTCATTCGGTTACACCTGTCCGCAGCATCCGGCCGACGTGCGTCTCTTAATGACCAACCGCTTTTAGTGTCCCGGCCCAATCGCTTATGTAATTATGAACCGTGTAATATATCAAGTTTGGTAATCATTGAAAGTTAAATATCTAATCGAAGGCGGATAAGTAACACGCATAATGCTGCTTGAATATTCAAATACGAGATAAACTTGGGCTTTTATGCGTAAGCATATATGATAGAACATATAATGTATTTAACTTATGTACTCACTTACATGAATTTATAACTTAACAATGAATTCTTGTGTAATGTTCTCTATTATGTCCTCTCTTATCTCAATATCTCATTGTGTCTTAGTTAACTCCTTAAAATAAAATAAATTCCCGCCTATATACGTTCCACTGTTCAAAGATCTTCTCTGTATATAGGGTACAAGGGTGTAGTCCACCACGCTGCCCTAGAGAGGATTGGCGTAATTCATATGTCTTAGAAACTTTTCTAAGAAATGTAGGATTCCTCACGATGTTTTCCTTTACCGCCGAGCAATGTGGCAGATCTGCACAAAAAATTGACTAGTGCCGGCACCGAGGATCAAACTCGGGTTGCTAGCCTACTATACATAATGAGACGTCCTTTCGAACACTAAATTTGTCCCTTAGATTATCCGTGAAATAGTAACCGTCCCAGTCAAGGTTACCCCTTGTGTCGTGTTACTAGCGATAGGTGGCATCCGGTCAATCCGGTGAAGCAGTCAAGGCCAGCTTCTCTGGTCAAAAAATCTAAAATCTCCGAAATAAATGATACCATAGCCACCAAGATCCAAAGAGGAATATGGGATTAAATTTTGGAAATAAAAGTATCTAATTTCGAAATTCGTTGAGGTTGTGAATTCGATTTTCAAATAAACATATTTATATAAATATAAACTATCAATTAGCAACACTGGCAGTAAGCCTAGAAAAACAAACGTCAAACACAAGTGCGCATTCCAATTCTAAATTTGAAATCTGAAAAGCACACAACGCCAATCCGACAATAGAGCGGAGCAGGCATTCCAATTCGGTGCGCTATTGTTGAGAATAGCGACGCCATTGGCCGAGGGGCACAATGGGCCACGCCCGCCACACAATACCCTATTGTCGTAGCTACCTGTGTGAACGCGCCGCCCATGGGAAAACTGACGGAAACAATCACACGATTGTGTCATCGAAAATATTATGTCACTGGCCTTATTTGATATCTCAGGTCATAGATTATAAATTATTATATCATAAAAAATACAACACACTTAAGATGTTTATGGATTTATTAATTGCTTCATGTTGTAAAATAGAATGCAAATGGCGGTATTTTGTTAAATTAGTGTTATCTCTAAAAGTCGCAATGAACGATCTAAATGATATATGTCCGCGACCATGAAGTTTTTATATATGCTGTTTTAATATTATTTTCTATCTATAATATAGTTTTAACGCCAGAAGTGGAATTTTATTAAAAAATACTAAACTTAAACAAGAAATCCGTTTGTTTACAATTTTTAATATAAAAGAAAATTAGCTACACAAAAACAAAATCGAGTACTGCAGACTTTAATAATTAGAATACAAAAAGAATATGGAAATGGCTTACGTGACCTTAATAATGACCAACACAGATTACCGCCAAACGTGTACACAATATGAGAGCCACCGGGCAACTGAATTCTTTAAAAATGTCCTCATTATATAGGCTGTTGTAGGGTAGTTGATGGCGATGTTTAGAGACTCCTTACAATAGATTAAAAATCTCCAGACACGTATTGTTAGTTTAGTGAAGGTAATTTGAGACTCAAAATCTACGACGACACATTCTATTTTAGACTGCATCAATTTTAAATTTAGGGATGAATTTAGATCTAATTGGTAACTTGTAACTTTGAGATTAACTTATGATAAGAAAATGGAATTACATAAGTCACTTTGTTATTTAAAAAAACATATCTTGTGCTAAGGCAATGTCTAATGATAATTTACAAGTATATTTTTGTTTCTTTTGGACAACACCAATCGTTGAGTGTCTACGCTGAAAATCAGTAACTACTCATTCAAGCAGTTTATACTGTTTAAAAAGTTACAGCCATTATAAATATAATATACATGTCCAACTGTTGGGCGCAATAGTCCCCTGCTGCCTTAGTGCGGATTGGCAGACTTCACATGCCTTAGAAAAAATTCTTATAGTAGGATTCCTCACGAAGTTTTCCTTGCATCAACAAATTTATTGGTGGTGGCATCGGGGATCGAACTCGGGTTGTTAGCGTACTGTGCAACTTGAGCCAACCGCCCGGACCACGGCTGGGCTCAGTTTAAACTGTACCTACATTGAAAAAAATTAAACGCTTAAAAAACGTATTGAAAAAAACGTCGATAGCATAATGGTGAAAGGTACGGTACGGTTATCTTCTTTTATATGAATGAAGACAAACGAGCTTACGGATCAACTGGTCTTAAGTGATCACCGTCGCCCATGAACATCCACAGCACCAGAGGACCAGCAGCTCCTCTGCCGGCCTTTAAGATAGAAGTAGGCTCGGTTCTTGAAGGCCCCCAAATCGTAAAGGATCGGAAACACCGCTGAAGACAGTCTGACAGTGCGTGGAAGAAAGTTACGCGAGAAAAGTACAGTCGTGGAACGCCAACAATCTATATGGTGTCGATGGAATTCGGAATTCTGCCGAGATATGCGGTAATGGAAATTGGTAGCTGGGATGATTCCGAATACAATTCCCCAAAACACTCCTCGTGCTAAATACGATAGATAATGCATGGATGGTCTGCGAATCGTAAGGTCGTAGGTTCGAATCCACTATTCAACTTTTGACGTGAACCAGCACAAGCTTAAGGTTGGTTAAAATAAAAAAAGTTAAAAAAAAATGGTTAACACGAGTGTTATTTGTGAAAAAAAATTCTCTAGAAAAATATATTTGAAACGTATATATGCATTTTTGTCTTCTTCAACCTTATGAAAAAAATAATAGTTTTTTTATAGGAATGCTTTTTTTAAATACACCAGGCAAATCGTTATATTTAACGCTTCCTGTAACTGCGTTATAACAGAAAGTTAACGGTAATAAAAAAGCGAAACATAAATTGGTTCCACTCTTAAGTGCTCCAAATGGGAAGAGACATCTTCTCATTTTTCCTGTAAAAGCTTCGGTTTTTTTTAAAAAAAAAACGTACCTAAGTGAATCGGACATCATCTGTGTTAACTACCGTTCCGCAGAGGACATAATATTAAGAGAACGCCGGGTTCGCTACAAATGAAGATTAGTCTGACTAATGTATCCATTTGCGTAAGTTAGTGAAGATATTTTTACGTCGAGTGGCGTAAAAATGTCTCCCCAATGAAGGGAGGGTGTAATGTCGACTAACTTTTGGAGAGAACTGAAAAAAGGCTGGATAATTTAAGCTGTCTAATATGAGATTTTTTTAATAAAAATTGTTAATGAGGAAATTAAAAATGTATTTATTTATTTATTTAATAAGATACACCAACAGCATTACACCAGCATACATTGTTGTAATAATCAAGTTTACAAACTAAGTCCTGTTGTGTATGCCAATTACAGGTGTACACAACATTCGCTATAAAGAAACGTAACGATTTCATTATTAATAGTTACAAAAATATTTTAATAAATTATAAAGTAATAGAAATATCAGTAATAAATTAATTAAATTAGCCAAAATTACTGCACAATTTTTAACACTAAGGTGCGGAAGACCTTGCGTGAATTAGAAAAAATGTCAACCGACGTGGACTTAGTGTTAAGGAGGTTATATGTAGCGGAAATCCTTGGCAAGGGCGAGTGTGACAGTAGGTTGGTTTTAGAATGCGGCACATCAAAAATCCTACAACAACGACTCCTTGGATATTTGAATGGCACTCTAATGTGAATGTTTTCGAGTATCAGTCTACTTTTTATTTCGCCATTGATGGCTTTGTGAAGATTTTGCGTAACATTTTGCGGCGATTACACAAAGTATGCATATGAAAATAATTAAATCTGTCACTATAAGGATATCTGCGATATGAATTACGCGAGACGAACGCAAGATGTCGTGTGCATTTGCACGTTGGACATTTTCTTATCGCTGAGAATGTGAACTATATTAATCTCTCGCGTCCTTTTCACTCTAGCTGGGAAAACAGAGACAGCTATCTATCTATATATATATTTATGACCTCGTCCCAGGGTGTGTCTGTGTGACCCGTTGAGCCCATAACTATTACATGGGACAAAAATTTTTAAAATTAATTTTTACTTAATATAACTGGCAATTAATTGTTAAAAGCCATTAAATAGTTAATGTCATGTATTTGTTATGTTTGCCGGATCAGCTAGTGATATTATAAAAGTACAAATTCACCGAAATTATCAAAGATCTAAATAATTTTAAGAGTACCTACCCCTCATCAACCCTAATAAATAAACATTATACATATAGCACTATACAGCATCCATATCTGCTCCGATTTAATCCTCATTCCTTTAGACAACATCAAAATGAACTTAGTTTGTGCGAGTTTGATATGGGAAAGTACTTGCAACAAGGGGAAGGGTGAATTGAACCAGTTATGTTTAAAATGAGGGGGAGAATTTAAGACTCGAGCGCGCGCGGGGACTATCTTGAACTTCGACTTAATTATGATGAAACGAATACGCACGAGATTATACGGAAGCTTAAATTAGACGGGAGTGTTAAGAATTTGATTTAGGAATATGTTATCTGAGTGGAACATTTCACTTCGAATGCTAGGAACATACTCTATACTCAAAAGGTGAGAGGATTGCTGTATCTATTTCATTAAATACTAGCAGCGCCTCGCGGTAATACTCGCAAATAAAAATTATTTATTAAAAAAAAAAAAGTAATCTACTCATAATCTAGCAGCTCATTACATCAGCTAGCAGCTGTGTAAGTCCAGTCAAAATTGGTCCATCAGTTCCGGAAATTAGTCGGAATAAACAGACTGAAAAATTGTTAAATGTTATTTTGGCATATTCGTATGCATGTAGTAAAAAGCGGTTATTTTAATATTACAGACACTCCAATTTTATTTATTTGTATAGCTTTTTTTTTTATATATTAATTGTTATAATTATAGGTTTTATGTAATGAAATAGTCCAATAACTAGTACACTCGTATATAGTCCTGGGCACCGCTGAAAACAGCGCTGCGACACCCTTGCGGCAACATTCCTTCCTTTAATTGTATTCTGTTTATTTTTCAATTTGTGTTATATTTTGTCTATAATGTGTTTGTAGCTTATGATACTAATAAATAAAATATCTACGTCTATGTCTACTAGATAGATGGGATTCGAACTTCGACCCTCGAATTGTAATGTAATAGCTTAGCCATTATATTATGTTAGCTGGCAACACATGGCACCCAGCGATTGTTATGCATAATAACTACTTTCAATTACATCTTAGTGATTTACCTGAACCTTATTGTATCTTTAATTCATAATTAATAATTTTGTTGATCGTCACATGAACTTGGCATTTACTAAATATTGGCAAAACTTTATTCTGTACTACTAAGGGCGGGCGCCTTCGATTCTTCAGAATTATCATAGTTTTGTTACGAAGTTTTAACTCCATTCTAATAACTTCTAGGTGTTGTGGAATGAAATAGTCTATTTATTATTATATATAATTATTATGTTTATATGTTTAATTTATATGTAAGTATGCCTGTATTTATTATAGTTTTCTTTTATTTATTATTTTCTCATATAGCTTGCACCCGTTACTTTGTCTCTTCACAACCCCAAGGTAGACTGGCAGAGAATGCCTACTGGCATTAAGTCCGCCTATTTGTACCTTTATTTTTGTATTGTGTGCAAATAAAGAATAAATAAATAAATAAATAAATAGTCCAATAACTAATACACTCGCTTTATCCAGACGGCGTTATGTTGTACAAAGATTTATTTTAACGAATACCGTCAAAACTGCGCGTCCTCACAATCTTTATACAAAATTAATTAGAAGTCAGATTACAAACTAATAAAGTTATATATTATTTACAATTCCAAGTTAATATGATGTTCAACTAAATTATTAATTATGAAATAAAGATTCAATAAGGTTCAGGTAAATCACTAAGATATCATTGGAAGTAGTTATTATACATAATAATCGCTGGGTGCCATGTGTTGCTAGCTACCACTATTCTCATTCTTGCAAATTCCTGCCAGTTATCATTAAAAAGTACTAACCTAGTCTTAGATTGTCGTAAATCTACCAATATATAAATCAACAAGCATTCTACTATTTTTTCACCTGGGGGACCCTTGTGTCGAGTTACTAGTAATAGAGGTTCAGGCTAAGCGACCTAAGAGCTGTGCCACCTCTCAATCCGGTGAAGCAGTCAAGGCCAGTCTCTCTGGCCAATCTGGGTAGTTCGTCATTAAAAAAAAATCTACTATTCGAATTTTAAGAATTCAACAAAAGGTTCTATGGCAGAAATTAAAATATATTCGAAAGAATTCAGAAATTACGGCGCCATAAGTGTATAAACATTAAAAAAAAAATAAGTAGCTCTTTTTCCATTAGTTAAAAATTACGCGTTCAAACGGAGAAGATTAAACGCGAGGAATTAAAGATACGGGCAGTCGGTCGAATTTTTCAAATGAAGGCAATTTCCAGGATTGACAAAGAGCCGGCCGGTTCACCTTAGCCGGTGTCAGGGGGGCACACCCGGGACTAATTGGCGTCACTTAGCGGCGCGCTATCTATTTAAAGATCGCCGAACGCTCGCTTCGAATCTAATCCGCGCGAGTTCACGGCATTGTGGTATTTCCGCCTCCGTTCCGACTGCGATTTTATTTTTTTTTCCAATTAGAATGACAATTGTGTACGATTTACCTTCGCAATTTATTCTTTTATATATCTATACTAACAAATTGAGACAAGTTTCTTTTGTCAACTTTCACTAAAAAAACTACAGAAACTAAAGACATAACATATCATTAGTCTTCTGGAAGTGGCACTCAAAGTAAGTATAGTTTTTGAATGTCCTTAAGATTATGCGTGATATAGCAACCGATTGGGTCTTGTTTCGGCCCTTTTGGATCGGAATGCTTACGTGTAACATAGTAACCGTCCAAGCCGAGGTTGCCCCTCACCGGGGGAACTCTTGTGTCGAGTTACTAGCGATAGAGGTTCAGGCTAAGCGACCTAAGAGCTATGCCACCTCTCAATCCGGTGAAGAAGTCAAGGCCAGCTTCTCTGGCCAATCTGTGTAGTTCGTTAGAAATTAAAGTTAAGAATTTCGTTTTGGTGCCATGGCTTAGACAATTTAATAAAGTTTCTCATATTCAAGTTAAAGAAACGAATAAAGACCGTAAATAATAATTGGTCCACTGTTCAACAACCGACCCTACATTCTTCATTTTGTCAGAATCCGATAAATATAGGTACATTAATTTTCGCCGACTGAAATACATTGGTATACCTAAATTACAAAACCACCGTCAAATTATTCAAAGTATTAATAATGTCTAAAATCATTCCCTTGTATAGGTAACTTTCCGTAATCTTTGTAACTAAGAAACTTCTAAAGGGGTCTCTCTCCACAAGACCCGTATTCCTTGCGTTCAAACAAAACACCAAAAACCAATCAAGTAATTGCTGCTCAAGCTCCCCGCATCGGTAGCGCCGCTTCCTCCGTCGATAATCTTCATTACGGCGAGGACAAAAGGGGGTTTGGGAGACGGGGTGATCCCGCCGCACCGTCTACCTGCCGCGGATGGCAGACTTTTGGCTCCATCCTGTATTAATACAGGTCGCTATATAAGTTTGGGAGACAAATTTCGTCTTACATTAAACGTATGTTAACAAGTACAAACAACCGAATTCCAATCAAATCAGTGACGCATTAAACATTAAGTGTCAATAGCATAATGGTTTAGGAAACGAACTGCGAATAGTAACGTCGATTCGAATCTACTATTTGACTATTGACGAGAACCATCTCCTAACACAAGCCTAAGCTTATTTGGAATGGTTAACAAGAATTTTAATTTTTAATTGTAAAAAAATTGTTAGCATTCTTTTTAAAAACAATTAAGTCTACTAAGCGCGGACACTCTTTTATATATATAAATATATATATATATATACGAAGAATCACAGGTACATTACGAAATTATAACATTAAGAACATTAAGCGTCAATAGCATAATGGTTTAGGTAACGGTCTGCGAATCGTAAGATCGATTCAAATCCACTATTCGACTATCTCACAACTCGACAAGCATCTCCTAACACAAGCCTAAGCTAAATTTATATTTCAGCATAATAATTGAGCATAATTGATTAAAGTACAATATTGATTTTTAAGTTGTTTTGTAATCTAGGTTTTATCTTAAAATTTAATTTCGAATATACATATATTTAATTTAACCACAAGTTGTAACTAAAACTAGAAAATATAACTTAACCATACATATAAAACAATACAAATAACTGACTGAAAAGTAAATATTTACAATGGGTAGGTAAGGTAAAGTGAAAAAGTAATCCACTCCAATTAAGCCTAAGCTTATTTGGAGTGGTTAACAAGAAAAAAATTATTAGGATTTCTTATTATTGAATACTCTCTTTTAGAGATTTTTAGTGCTATCTCCTACGGGAAGCTATTTTAATTCTTGATAAAGCGGCATCGAACAAGGATCTCAAACTCAAATAGAAGCATGTCTGGAGATTTCTGAGCCCCGAAAAACGTCTTCTTCTAGTTAAAGCAGATAACAATACCTATCTCTATCTATTCCGTTCGCATTAGAGCGTGAAAGTGTATTTATTTTAACATTCTTACAGCGTAGCATTAAGAAGAAAAACATACAAAATGTTTCCTTCAGAATCAAGCTCTAACCCGTACAGTTTACATACTAAAACCCGTTTCACACAAAAGATTTCGTTGTAAAATACAACTTCATCCGTCCTTATGTGTATTGCTCGGCATTTTGAAAGCCCGCTACCCGGCCCATCCGACGCTTTAAACGTCAAACAAAAAGTAATTTTCGCTGAAACTAGTATAATAAAGCGACGAACGGGGGCAAGGGGTGACCTCACACCCCTACGTAGATAATGCTCTGTATGTACGTGGTTTGGGGGTACGGGGGTGTGTGGATACCCCGAGACACACATTCCTCCACGCCTGCGCTGAGCTCCAATGTGGGTCATATTGTCCTTACGTTAACAAGGAAGCCATGCTTTAAAGGAAACTGTATTGAATATTCAATAAACTGCGGCATTTGTAACATGGACTCGCAGATAGTGAGGCCATTTAAAAATGAACTTTTAAACGTTTTCAATGTAGACTGTTAAAAAAAATGATTATAGTAATAATGACGGATGTTAATTTGTGTTCGGTGTACGGAGATAGATCATCCCCCCTCCCTCCCTGTCCGGTATAGGACAATGAGCTTTGTGACAAACAGGTAGAAAGTTGAAAGCTCCCTTTGTCTACCCCGCTAGACGTAAAAGATTGTAATGTAATTATTTACGTGTAAGCATTTATACAAAGGTTTGTACAAAGGCACTATGTTACCAACATGATATTAGGTACGGATGAATCCATGGAAACAATCGTACCATATTTATATCAACTAAAACAATTTTAAATTTGTCTATAGAATTTGAGGAATTTTTCTTTTAAAAATTTCTATACTAACATTTTAACCAATTTCAAATTAACTAGTGAGTTGGTTGAAGTCAATAAACGAATGGTAGGTTAAATAATGAACACATATATACAAACACTCACGCCTGACTCCTAGAGAGGTAGGCAGAGATCACGCTTTCATATATCACGATCCAATCCACGCATATATAATTGTCAGTTAAGTAACCATAAATAATAATACATAAATAATGAATCTGTTCAAAAATAGTTGTAACACATTTACAAAAACTAACACGGTTTTAAATTCATCATGCGATTAATGTTTAAAAGATCAAAATCTTAAAGATGGTGGTTCCGAATGTTAAATGCATTTTGAAATTGCTAAAGCACAACTTACGCATTTCTTATAATCGTATTAAAGTTAAAGTTACAGCCTTCTTATATGTCCCACTGCTGGGCACAGGTCTTTTCTGTAAAGAGAGTGTAAGGCCATATTCCGCCACGCAGTGCGGATAGTGCGGATTGGCAGACATGTCTTAGAAATTTTTTTCTACGACATGTAGGTGGTAAATCAGCACATAAAATTGCTACAGCAAATTTATTGGTTGCTAGCGTACCATGCAACTCGAGGCGGCTGTACACTAAACAGCCACGGCTCAAAAAATTCGTTATAAATGTTGTGATAAATATTTTAATAAGCAATAATTTGTCACGAGATGATCAGAAACGTATTAAGCATAAATATAAAACGTCATAAACGTACGAGAAACGTTCGTTCTATATTTTATGATACTTGTAAATCTATTTTTAGATGTGAAGAAACGTTAAGTTTTCGCCGAAACGCTTTCTTGCATACAGCTGTTATTGTGTCGTAAAAATTACATTTACAAAAGACATATAACAATATAAGAGTTGGAACACAATTATGTGTTTTAAATAACTTGTTCAACACGATGCGGTAATGTTATTGATTTAATATGCGAATTTTAATAAGGGGTCCCGCCTAAAAATATTCTTCGAGCCGCCGTATTTTAGGCCGGCGTAGCGCCGTTCGGAAAGTCGCCCCGGACAACAATAGACCGCGCCAATCGTGCTATCCGAACGTAACGCACAATAGAAATTTCCACTGGCCACGCCTCGCCGTCACAATGGAAACACGCCCAGCCGTCGTCGGTGTAATAAAGAAAATTTTCTTCACAAATACAAACGTGAAGCGATTGTATCGACTTTTTAAACGCCCTCAGACTAGATCGCACTCCCACCTGTGTCACGTTTGTGGTGTGCGGTGTTTCCACAATGCTTCGCCGTTCGCAGAGTCACGCACACTGCACCGTTCGGCGCACTCAAAGGCGCCCGGCCTGGGCGGGGCGTAGAACGAGACGGGACACGGTCTAATGGCAACACCAGTACCGGGCCAGACAGAGAGGTGGGATCGCGAACGCACACAATGTTGCGCGGTGGAAGAGGACGGCTTCGAGCGCTTTGTATAGATTCCCCGCTGTTCCTTATAGACAATTGATTGTCGTGAAAGGACGGTGGTGGAAAGGCGCGCTCTTGCTGGAGACGAGGGCTTCGAATCCGAGAGAACGGCAGGTCGAGCTCGATTTGGGGGCTATAGCTCCGGTAGCTGGAGGCATTGTTTCCAGGGCAGTGACATTAGGTCGGTGCGTCCCTGTCGCTCGCGCGCGGCGCGGGGCGGCGTATTGTATAGCGTATTGTGGGCTCACTTCGATCTGCCAGCATTGTATATTCGCCGCGCGCGCTCGACGGACGTGCGGCACGTTATTCACGGACGATCGCGCCTCACGAACTGTTACTGCGACGATTTTGTGCTCGATAACACTGTACCTTGTGATTGTTTGTTTTATTTGGGGGGGTTTCTTTTTTCCTAATCTGTGTCAGTGACTGCAAAGACTGTGTGATTATGCCAAAGAATCGTTGTGATAGGACGATTTTTGTGTCGATTTTAGTTTTTCCCTTATTTTAGTTTTTGGTCGTTCCTGTCTGCGTCTCCACTGATGTTCCGAAAGGCGAGAGGAACAATGGTAACACAATTAAAGGTATTTATTAATTTATTATTATAAAGGTGTTCATAGAATTCTTAACTATATCTTACAATCGATCGATTTATTGCAATAACTAAAAATTACTGTCCATTAATTGCATTTTTATCAATTGGCAATTTTTAATTGATAATAAATACTTCCACATTCAATTACAAGTTATTTTATCGTTTTATGTAATTAAATGTGTTCCAATTTTAATTCAAGGATATTATTAAATAAAGACAGAAGTCTTTTGACCAATTTATTTTCGTCCTTTATTTGTTTAAAAATAAATAAATTTAACGATATCCTGAACGTAATTTTCATTGCTTTACAATGCTACATTCAAGTCTTAAAATGACCTTATTCTAATTCGTCCCTTATTAATTTAGCTTATAAATTAATAAGTATCAAATTATACTGGTGAGCCGTGGTAGCTCAGTGTCGGGCGGTTGGCTCAAGTTGCATAGTACGCTAGCAACCCGAGTTCGATCCCCGGTGCCGGCACCAATAAATTTGTTGTTGCAATTTTATGTGCTGATTAACCACGCGCTCGGCGGTGAAGGAAAACATCGTGAGGAAACCTACATGTCTTAGAAAATTTTTCTGCGACATGTGAAGTCTGCCAATCCGCATTAGGGCCGCGTGGCGGACTATGCCCTTATACTCTCTTTACAGAGAAGGCCTCTGCCCAGCAGTGGGACATATATATTATATATATAAAGGCTATAACTTTATACTGGTAAATTAATTGTAAATCTGTCCTTTATAGTCGTTGTACAATTTATGTTAGTGACGAAAATTAATTACAAGATTAATTACAAAAATAATTACATCGTTTTGCCGGACCGGCTCTTTTTAGATAAAGTACTACAATTTAAAACGTTAAAAAATATAATGGTGGATACACGTGTGAGGACATTTGGTTACGTATTAATGGCCGTCAACTATTGTTAATAATGGAACCAGTTCTTGAAGCCGCCGTCAGTGGCCGACTTATGACATGCCAGGTGATTAAATCTTTACGGGAATGAGGAAAGACGCGGTATAAGGCGTCTCTCGTAATACCTCACGATTGGTTAAAAGTTTATTTCGGTGGATTTTTTTTCGAGTTCATGTAATTTTTATTTTTGATTTCTATTCTCTACGATCCCACCTGATGTTAAGTGAACTCTGGATTGATGATTGAAGTGGACTCTGGGCACTCGTTTAGTAATTGCCTATTCACTCATTTATACATAAATTGAAATACATATAAAATACATATGTATATACATTGAAATCGCAAGGATATACACGATTAATTTCAATGGTTTAATTTTGAACCGATTTAAAAAAAGAGGAGTTTTTTTTAAATCGATTCAAAATTAAACCATCGGTTCTCAATTCGTTTGTATTTTTTTTGGTTACTCCATAACTTTGGAGTGGGTGAACCGATTTGGATGATTCTATTTTTATTTGAAAGCTGGTGCTTCCAGCATGGTCCCATTTCTGACAACGACAACCACGAGAAAACCATATAAGTCTTAAATTTGCATAAAATATGTGTGTGAGAAATGGACGAATAACTCAAGATAGAACTTCAAGGATGATTTGATGAGAATTTGTTTAGTTTCTGTAATAAGTATAATAAAGAGAATTTATATTCTATTTCCTAATATTTATACGATATTTCGGAAATATAAAGAGGGCGTCCGCGCGTAATTACGTTTAACGCTTGATTAGATTTCAAGTCAGTTTTTGTTTTTTTATATTTATCTTATGCTCTTAAACACCAATTTTTTTTCTCTATTTGGGACTATAAACAATAGCACAAATGAGATTATAAAAGACATAATAAAAATAAAATAATCTATAAATAAATAAAATAAGTCGGCCGGGACTGCTTCACCGGATTGTTAGGTGTCTAGAGCTCGTAGGTCGCATAACATGAACCTATCATTAGCAACTGGACACATGCCTGTGAAGGGTATCCTCGGCTTGATTGGTTAGTTTTACGCGTAAACATTCCGATCCGAGGGTGCCCGAGAGAGCCGGATTACGGTTGCTTTCCAATTATGATTATAAGGGGACATCGAAAGCTAAACTAACTTTATATGCCTCTTCGGGAAGCGTTAGCGTTGGTAGAAGTGGCCGAAGAAACTCCAGCAACGCTCCTAACATGACGAGGTGGCCGACTGCTAATCCAATGTGAGCACGCGTGGCTTTTTTTGCCAACGTCCATACCACATTGAATACACCGGTTCTCGTCCGATCACCGAAGTTAAGCAACGTCGGGCGTGGTCAGTACTTGGATGAGTGACCGCCTGGGAACACCGCGTGATGTTGGCGTTTTAACCGTCCAAGCCGAGGTTACCCCTCACCGGGGGGACCCTTGTGTCGAGTTACTAGCAATAGAGGTTCAGGCTAAGCGACCTAAGAGCTATGCCACCTCTCAATCCGGTGAAGCAGTCAAGGCCGGCTTCTCTGGCTAATCTGTGTAGTTCGTCAGCTCCTAACATCTAACGAGTGGGGGGCCAAAGGTTGGCTGGAAAAATGCTATGGCTAAATAGCATTAAGTTCGCCTTTGTACATGTATTTTGCTGCAATAAAGAATTTATCTCTATACCTATAGTTGGGCTTTCAAGTCCCAAACTGTTTAGTGCAAGTATTTCAGCGTGGGATATATTTTTTAGATAAGAAATTAAAACACTGAAACTTAATATACACAAATTGACAAAACTATGAAAAAGCGATTCAGGGTGGACAGTCGTGTAATTTTTTCCAGCATTAATCGTTGTAGATTTTATCTAGAGAATAGATTCTGTGATTTTAAATCGAAAAGACATTATATCAGCAAATTTTCTTTCCATTTAGGTTGCCTAGCTTAAATATTTACACAATGGCGCATTAAGCCACTTATCAAGGCTGTAAAGTGGTATAGAAACTACTTTTATTTAAATAATTTACCCCAATTATAGCTTAATGGGATTAATCGATTACCCGTGATGAATATTTATTGCATCTCCTGACAGTTATCTGTTGTCTAAAGTATGTTTAGCTTGAAGCATCAGAGAACATTACAGAGGAACTGTAATAATAACATAACAAATTATTTGAATCTAATGTCTTAATTAGGTAAACGACAACATAAACTTAATTAACCGTGCGTTTATTTTAGTGTGGACGATTATAATTGCAAAAATGGTACGATGACCCGATATAAATACGAGACGATCTAAATAATACAATAAAGTTATATTAATTTGGAAAGTATACCCATATAGATAGATAGATAGATAAATTCTTTATTGCACCAAAGTATATGTACAAAGGCGAACTTAATGCTATTTAGCATTTTCTTCCAGCTAACCTTTAGTGGTTAAGAGCAGGCTAAGGGTAGTGCCGCTAAAAATAGCGTTTTAAAAATATTATATAGATAAATAAATAAACATTTCCATATACATAAATAGATACTTGGACATGGAATATATATAACGACAGTAAATATACCAGTTTGTAATTTTTCATTGTTTGAGTAGAAAGTATTCAGATACACGCGATTTAAAGACATTAGTTGACGAATATACCATATCTGTTACTCACATTTGCAAAATTCCTTCTCTTCTCGTCTTCCTTTATATTCTACATGCCATGTCATTTAGCAATATTCATTTTCTAGCATACACTATTTTCTATTCATTTACCTAGGTTTGTATACAAATCTAAATATATGTGGTATAATTGAAGTTTGTTTTACTGTATTTTATATTTTGTTTTTACTTAAATTTTGGGAATAACGTTTGTAATGGCAACACATAAAGGGTTTGTCAACGAACTTGACGTAAGAAGTGTTTGGTATTGTCCCGCTTTAAATAAAGAAATCACACATACATAAATACAAATCTATAATACCTACAAAAGGACAGCAACATAAGAAAAAATTAAAACGACTAAATACCTACGCTGCCGAATATTGTAAATAAATTAAATATTATATGTATAGGAATAATTTTAGTGTGTAGTATGTATTAGTATTTATTGTATATGCTTTATAGTGAATTTATTTATGGGTACAGTTTTCGCCAATAAATTGCTCTGGCAGTTTGGCGAAACTATTTATGTAGTAATAATATCAACGAATCTATTTGGTAAATAAATTTAAAAAAAACTATTAATATATAGATATACATATATATTGATGTATATGTATGTTCACGTATATATTGCAATATTTCGGTGTCTCTATTTTTCCTGGAAGGCGGCGGTTGTGTGGTATTTTTTCCCAATAATTATCGTTAATATTACGAAATAGAATTTATCAGAAACTAACCAAGCTCTCATTAAACTATACTTGAAGTACATCCTATCTAATAAAAAACAAATGAACGAAATCGGTCGGCGTGATATTGAGTTATTCGTTATTTTATCGTGCCCACACTAATTGAAAATTTAAGACTTAAATGATTTCCTCATGGATGCCAGTGTCAGAATTGGGCCATTGGAATGGGACCACACTGGACAAGAACCAGTCTTCAATTTGAAAAATAAAAATCAAAATCTGTACACACAATCGAGATAACATCAAACAAAACATACAGGCGAATTCAGGACCTTTTTTGAAGTCGATTGAAAATACAGTAATAACCTTGAGCTGAAAAGGGGTTGGCACAGATGTCTATTAGTCTAGCCCTGTAGTTCTGTGCTCTCAAGAATAAGACTACGGTATCCCCTGCCTGTCGTACAAGGCGACTAAAAGGGGCCTCGGGTTCATTGGGCGACAAGGGCTGCCTGCGTCGTCCACCAAAGTGGACCCGGGAAGAAGGCGACATCGGCTGGCCCGTGTCGCCTTGCGCTGCGAGGGCACAGGGGGGAGGGTGTAACCGTGTGAGATCCCGGAGCCTCATCATGCACCGAGGAAAGGTCCACCGGGGAGGTTTTAGTGGGTAAGAACCCCCACATAACCGCCGCCTTCCTCCCAGAAGGCGGGGTATCCTTGTGAAGATTTCCTCACTGTCAACAAAAAAAAAAGATGTATATTAGTGCCGCGTATTGCTAATTTTGTAAATAAAGCAGTCGATGGTCCCTGACCGGAATTATCCGAAACCGCGAAAAGTTCATATGGTGAAATGCGAATCTTTGTCGCCGTGTGTACCTCAGGCGACAATTGCTAATTGAGGACCTCGTTACGAGGTGCCAGCGGCTACGTAAAGTTTCAAAGGAGGGTTATTACGGTATTGTCGACCCACCCGGTTGACGTCCAAATTGCCGTATTTACAATTTAACATTAAACAGACGGTAAATTAAGTCGAACCGAGCCGGTTAATATCTCTGGGTGTGTTTTCTCGTGAGAATCTTTTTATCTCACTCTTCAATGTAGCGGCAATAAGCTGGGTGTGGTTGGTGCGATGGAAGACTTCGTGCTGAGGGTCCAGGATGATAGTACTAGTTTGGATGAATTGAAATGAGTGAATGAATGAATGAAGCGTCAATAGTCTAATGGTTTAGGGTACGGCCTGCGAATCGTAAGGTCGTGGGTTCGAATCCACCATTCGACTATTGCCGTGAACCATGTCCTAGCACAAGCTTAAGCTTAGTTGGAATGGTTAACAAGATTGTTAGTAATATATCAGGAAAAAAAAAGAAATATTGCTAGCTTTCTTTTTTACAAAAAAAAAAAATATTAAATAAAATTTTTGGGTAATTTACTTCAATACAATAATTTGGCATATAATATTCTTCCTTCCACTTTCAATGTTATTTTCTTTCGTGGTTTATGTAAGCAGTGTGCGCGAATTAAGATTGTGTGGTTGTATGTTGTTGTCGTGATGATATGTTTGGCAATGCATAACTACCATACACAACATCTGCAATGTTGTGTAGTAGTTATACTAATGGAGAAATAAGTGTCTCTGTTTCTATGTGAATTTCCCAAGATAGTTACTAATTATTTTGCTTTCATATTTGGTCTTATCGTAGAAATGCAAGGCGTTCTTCTTTTTTTTATATTTTCTAAGCAAGTGCTTGACTACGATCCCAACTGTTTTAAAGTGGAGATGCAGTCCTGGATGGTAAGGCGCACTAGCTTAGTAAGTTTAGTATTCAACTTATTATTTAAATAACGGCTACGAATAGTAAGAAAAAATAACAAGGGATTAGTTAATTTAGTTATTAGTGTAACACCTCCCCGGGATTTGCTTCAGAACACAGTGCACAAGGCTCCGGTGCGTTCCACTGGAAATCCCGGAGCCTCCCATCATGCACGAGGGCCTCCTGGGGGTTATAGTATAGAAGGCGGGGTATCTTCATGAAGATTTTCAATAAAAAAATATCTATATTAACTAATAATAATAATAATTCATTTATTCAAAAGTAACCAAGACTCATCACTACTTCAAACAACTACCAAATAACAACCTTAAACTAAATTATAAGATAAAAATATAAAATTATTATTATAACTATTTGATTATAATATAAAATAAAGAAATATAATATTATACTAAAGGCTTAACTATGCTTATGAATACCTTACCCCATGTGAGACGGCGCAGCATCTGTTTACATGAACACAGTCAAGCCTTTGAGCAATCATGCTCAGGATGCTGTTGGAGCTGCTCCACACCCTGCGCACCAGAGATGCACTCCTCTTGCGCATTGTCGCAAAAAAGCATGACATCTGTGCATCCGCGAACATCCCCGATGCACTACAGAAATGGGGCAACACCAACAGAACCCTGAACGCGTTGTTATATTGAACACGGAGAGCGCTGTACGATATTTGAGTATACTTCGCCCACAGACTGCACGTGTAAAAAGTTGTACAGAAGGCTCGGAAGAGTGTTTTACATTTAGGGAGTTAGTTGAGTTTAACATTTAGGGAACAGCGTGCAAATTTGCGGGCCAGCATGTTGGCTCTTACCGACAGCGCCCTCCGCTCTCGTTCAATATCGAGGTCATCCTTTAGGTCGGGCGTCAGTATGTGACCAAGGTATTTAAACTGATAGACCCTCTTTAAAACTTTACTGTCGAGTATGATAGGGGGCAAACTATCAAAATTGGTTAACTACACAAATTAGCTATAGCAGTGATAGTTGTTAATCTGTTCGACTTCCGATATGATGGTACCGAGTTTGAATCCCAAATGTGTCGAATATCCATTGGGTACTGCTGTGTTTTTAAATATTTTCTACCTACTCCAAAAAGGGTCTTAATTCGTCTGTATTTTTATACGTTTGTTACCGCATAACTTTCGACTGGGTGAATCGATTTTTATGATTCTTTTATTATTTGAAATCTAGTGTTTCCCGTAGTCTAATTCGGATCCACTATCCAAACAATGGCATACAAGAAAATTCTTAAAAATGGATTAAGTATGTGTGCGTAAAAGGGACGATTGAATCAATCTCACGCCAACAGATTTCGATGATTCATTTTTTATAATTTTTACAATTTTCGTAACATTCATAAGATAATACAAAGGATAAGGAAATACAAAGAGGGCGTCATTTCATAGATTATAATCACATAGTTATGGGACCTATTAAGTTTGGTGATAAAGTAAGGTAGTTAAACTATGCTAAAGAATGTTAATTTAATGTATCAAAAATCACTAATGGGACTTTAAGCTTGGTAAAAACATTTACTATTTCTGTCTACCTCTACAAAGGTAAAAGGATGTGGTTCTTTTTGCATTATTCACGAGGGGTCTAATGCGTAGTTACTAGGAATTTCATTTCATACGAAACTGAATTGTGTTATAAAATTTATTACATATTTTAACGACAAATTAGTTATACACAAGTATACAAATCGATCGTAAATTGTTGTATACGTAAAGAATCAGCTCCGTAATTATAAATTTACTTTTATTGGCTGTAAATTATTTGTTGATATTTAATATCATAATTAAACTTTCGTAAATTTTTATGAGGACTCGCCAAAATTTGTCGTCGTTTTCTTTGTATTAGATTTACGATGGTAGCCCAAGGGCTGTGATAACTTTTGAGAGCCTGTAAGCTTTCCTCGTCTTCACAACTATTTGTATTTGAGGCTCAAATTACATTGGCGCTGTAGTATTTTTTTTTCCGTTCCCCCAACGTGTGTGGACCTTTGTTAATTACATTTTACATTCATAGATGTCTATGCTCATACTGTTTATCCTACTTTTAACAACCAACCGCTATTTATCTATACTATTTTATATAAATGTCTACCCTATTAAACAATATCAACTTTGTAATTTGCTTCTAATTTACTTATTTCTGCGTCGTAGTATTCTGACACACTTAAGTCGGATTACGATTTCTACTTGACACACGGTCATTGATATATCTGTCTACCCTGTTAAAAAAGGGTTAAAGTATTTAAGAAATTGTAATAGCTTTCGTCATCATCCTTCTCATTCCATATGGTAGTGGTAGAGGTACCAGTAACTATGTGAAAAAGATGAAGATGGATCGTAGACGATGTTCTAGACATGTATATAGACTAGATTGGTGACCTAAAGAAGGACATCAGAAGTACTTGAAATCAACAAACTTATAAAACATAAAAACGTACATATACCCATTGCACGTATAAATTTATGAATATTTAGTAACCAAGATAAGGTACGGTAATGTTGAAATTTATAAAGCGTACTTTGACTTAACTCAGGCTTAGCTTAGGCCAAATTTGCGATGATACAATGCGGTGCTGCTGTATGTGCTCTCCTCCAGTGCAGAGGGGCTCCGGTGCGATCCCGGAGCCCCTCACCGTGAACCGAAGAAGCACCGCTGGGGAAGTTTTAGTGAGTAAAAACTCCACATAACCGCCGCCTTCCCAACGGAAGGCGGGGTTCCTTTTTGAAGATTTCCTTCCCGATAACCAGGACATGCTAGGAGATCTGTACAGATTATCAATTTAAAAAAAAAACTTGTGATAAATTACGCACATAAATTTGTGTAAAAATAAATATCATTACATATATGGGACAATCAGTGTGCGTGAAGCGAGAGAGGTTTGCCAGAATGTGATGCCAATCGAAAGTTATGAGGTAACAAACATAAAAAACCCCATATAGACGAATTGTGACCTACCTCCTTTTTTGAAGTCGGTTAAAAATGATTACTAATATTGTCAAATGATTACAAGGCATCGAAATGTTTCCCATAATGTATAGAAGCCTAACGCCAGCAATTGTTTCTAATAAATTTTATCCATCATATTAACAAACAGGAAACCGTCTCACATATTTATATAAAACAGTGCCCGCAATGAAAACAGTCGTAAATCCAATCCAATATAAACCCTAGCACGCACCGGATGCGATGAATATTAAAAAAAAAAATTGTAACTATTCAACCAGAACAGAAATACTAAATAGGCAACGTCAAAGATAGTGCAGCCGTAAACCATTTGAGATGCGGTCGATTTTATAACCCGATTTTATCGACATTTTAAAGAAAAATCCATAGGATGTGGCAACACATTTAAGAACGGTTGTACTTTAATGAAACACTGCGGTTCTTTTAAACTGTTAATGATGTAATGATCGTTGCACACTGTATTGGTTGTTTAATCTGAGCGATGCTGCGATCTTAATGTGTGAGTGGCGTTCTTTCGGCGTTTTTTTTAGTAAAGAACCTCCGCTAATTTTTAAAATGCCGTAACAGTTTTACAGGCTCTTTTTTTTAATACTTTTTAAGCAAGTGCTTGACTACAATCCCACCTGATGTTAAGTGGAAAAGTTGGATGGTAAGACGCACTAGGTTAGTAAGCTTCACTCCGACTATCTTTAGGAGTAACTCCTAGGGTTCCCACGAACTTCTGTTACTGGATTAAGTACTATAGACGTGAGAGTATATATTTTTTCAAATCTCCATTGGTTCCACGTGGTGGTGAGGTCAGCTTCTTCATCGTCTTGGGAAATCTTGCACTCCTTCATGTCTCTCGACACTACACTATCCCACTTTGTCATGGGTCTTCCTTTGGTTTTTCGTCCGGGGAGGAAAAGCTGTAGCGCCAGGTTCCCTACGTAGTCAAGAGGCCTCCTCTTAGAGTTTATGTTTTTTTAAATAGCATTTCTTTTTCAAGGCAAGTATGGGGACTCGAACCCTCGCTGCTTATAATCTCAACTAGCCGTTATTCTAAGTGGCTTGGCTCGAAAGTATTTAGACTCGAGGGTAGCCTTGTCATCATTTCAGTTGTAGAATACCCACTGCTGGCTTTAGGCCTCCAGGAAGCCCGGTTGTAAGTGGCTTGCATCCGGGTTCGGCCTTCACGAGGTCGTCTTCTTTGAAGGTGCCTAAAACGGTCCAACACCTCGGTCGGTTGGTTCAGATTGATTACGCATCTGTTGTTGGGTAAACGTTTATTTTATTGCAATATTGCCAAGTTCAGAATAATTATATGCGCTCGAATTTGCTTTTGATTTGGTCGAGCTTATATTACTTTAATATGGGATCAAAAGTCGTAACTCTGTAATATAACCGCTTGCTATTAATTGATAATTGTTTGAAGTTTAACTTTGATGCATCTAGTTTACTTTATAAACCGATTTCATATAAAGTAGATTTTCAATTCGGTTGAATTTCTTTTATGTTTGTGCTCTCATAACTGCGCCATTTATAAGCCGATTTTGAAAATCTGTTTTTCGTTAGAACCCCTTTTATTCAAATAGAAATCACTTTAAATTCAATCGACTTTTTTTTTTAAAGAAAGCTAGCAATAATTCTTTTTTTTTTCAGAAAGATTACTAACAATCTTGTTAACCATTCCAACTAAGCTTAAGCTTGTGCTAGGACATGGTTCACGGCAATAGTCGAATGGTGGATTCGAACCCACGACCTTACGATTCGCAGGCCGTACCCTAAACCATTAGGCTGTTAATGCTTAATTAAATAAGAAATAAAAAATCTTTCACTGAGTTAAATAGACATAGACATAGACATTTATTTATTGGCATCACAATACAAAAACACATCACAGACAGAATATAACACACATTAAAAATAATGAAAAATAGACAAAAAACAGTTAAAGTTACACGGACAAATAATACAAAACATATGATGCCAATGTCGGACACCGTCTCAGCATATGCTGTCGTAAGGATGCGACAGCGCTGATTTTCAGCGGTGCCCGGGACTACCTAAAGACGTGCGCGCGCAATACTACTTTTGTATGGAATTTATACAGACAATAAGAATATAATAAATATGATACATGAATAAAACAGTTATGAGATTAAAATATATTTTATACAATAAAATAATAGACGAAAAAAATTCATAAATAAATATATTATTGAGTCAAAAATAAACTAAAATAAATAATATGATATAATACATAATAAAATTAGTAATTTATATGAAAAGAAAGATATTTTTGGCATTAACAACAACTGGCATTATTCATCTGGGTCCCATTTTAAATTTTTATATATTGTGTTATCGTATAATATATTGTTTGGCAGGTTGAGAGACTATATAGAATCGTGTTATATTATAATCTGCGTATCAATTTGTTCCTTGTACGCACGAATGATTTACAATACAAATAACCAGAGCAAACCGACCGAATTGAGTAGGTCGATCACGTAGCACATTACAATTGTGACATGTAATTCACGTTACTCAGCAGCGTTAGCCCCTCCCTTCGATGTTCACGATTTTTTATGTTAATTCACAACACGTCTTACCGTCTCTTTGTTCGTTCTATTGTAAATGTGTTCGTAATAGAAATGAGAGTTAAAGCTATTTTTTAAATATATATAATACTTTTATTTTATTTTGAGTCATCTTTGGTTCAAATTGATATCATTGTTGCCATGGAATTATCAACATATCATTGTTTATCTTATGATTATAAATAAAATGTATGTTTTTTTATATTACACAGAACTCTAAAGGAAATATAATTTCGCAAATAATTTTTTTTAATGATGAACTACACAGATTGTCCAGAGAAGCTAGCCTTAACTGCTTCACCGAATTGAGAGATGGCATAGCTCTTAAGTCGCTTAGCCTGAACCTCTATCGCTAGTAACCCGATACAAAGGTCCTCAAACATGGTGAACCCTACGTGTGAAGTCTGTAAATCTTTACTGAGGAGGCCTGTATAAAGGCAGCAACTTTAAGACACAATCAATTGTACTATAATCCTCGCGCGTTACCGCTATTTTATGGGCAGGCCCCTTAGATGTTAGGAGCGTTGCTGGAGTTTCTTCGGCCACTTCTTCTCCCAGCGCCAACGCTTCCCGAAGTGGCACTCAAAGTTGGTTTAACTTTTGAATGTCCGTGAAATAGCAACCGACCGAGTCGTGGTTCGGCCCTCTCGGGCGCCCTCGGATCGGAATGCTTACGCGTAACATAGTAACCGTCCAAACAGAGGTTACCCCTCACCGGTGGAACCTTGTGTCGAGTTACTAACGTTAGAGGTTCCAGGCTAAGCGACCTATGAAGAGCTATGCCACCTCTCAATCTAAAGCAGTCAAGGGTACCTTCTCTGGTCAATTTGTGTAGTTCGTCATTAAAAAAAAATCAATTCTGTTAATTGTATTGTCATTAAGAAACTTAGGGCGCGTTCATAACAAGTTCATTCGGATTTCACGCCAAATAAACTTAATTGTGCTGGTGACAATACCTCGAACCCCTGTTCGTAACCCCTTCCGCACTGTCGATTCTAGTAGACAAGAGCCTTCCGTTTCTTTCGATGAACAAACTTAGTGCAGGACAAATGGTTTTGGTGTGTGGTACAAAGTATAAGCTGTGAGCGGTGATTTGAAAATTCTATACAAATAAAATTTTCTCGACATATTAAAGGTACAGCGGTACTTCACACCGGGACAACTTTTGACTATGTATAAAGCATAGATCCGGCCCTGTGTACTGTTGTCATATCTGGGCAGGTGCAGCCAAATACCAACTCGCGGCACTGGATTCCATGGAGAGGCGGGCCAAAAAGTTGATAGGTGACTAAGATCTACACCGAGATAGTCTTGGGCACCGGCGCAAGGTGGCCAGCCTTTCGGTGTTTTACAGATTACATTTTGGAGAGTGTGCACAGGAATTACACGAGTCAATTCCCCCATCCCCATTCTATCTTCGGACGTTTAGGCACACGGCGGTCTCCCTTCATAGTCGATGTTCCGCGCGTGCGAACGAAGCGATTTGAGACATCGTTCATCGTGCGTACAGCAAAGGAGTGGAACAAGTTGCCGGCGTCAGTCGTTCCATCCAAGTACGACATGGGAGACTTCAAGAGTAGAGTGAATAGGCACTGACTAAACAAGCGCGTACCAGCTTTCGACTGTATCACCACTTAATACCAGGTGTGATCGTGGTTAAGCGCTAATTTATAGCAATAAAAAAATAGATTAAAATTAAAGTGAAATTTATACATGTAGTAAAGGAAAACTTAACTTAAATGGTAACTATTCAAAAGTAGCCAGGATTAGAAAAAAAAATATTGGTTTATAATGGACGAAGTTATGAATACGAAAACATAAAAAATACAACTGAATTGAAAAGCTTGATTTTAAAGTGGAATACCTTATTATTTTTTGTATAACAAAAAACTTTCGTGACCTTTTAACCTTAGCAGAGTATATACTATATGTGACAGGCACTAGGCCAATTACTGTACAACACGTACAAATTTTTAGCACTTAAAAAACCGAAAAGACGGTTATTCATTGCCAATCATTATAGTTATGAAGCTTAATATTATATATTGTTTATTTGAGTTTGTCCGCGTCTCTCATTCCCTCCGATTACAATGTGAGTATTTTCAAGAGTAGAGTGAATTGGCATTTACTAAGCTAGTGCGCCTTACCATCCAGGACTGCGTCCCATCCCACCTGTTGTTAAGTGGAAATCCACTTAACAACAGGTGGGATGATTTCGATGGCAATCTAAATCATCCTGATTGATTTAGGGTGGGAAAATTTAGATATTCATTATTTGCTCAGAAAAGGACTGGAATAGTTTTCCAGCGTCTGTCTTTCCCTCTGGTTACAATTTAATCCTTTTACAAGAGGAGAGTGAATAGATATTTAGTGTCGTTAATAAACTAGTACGCCTTACCATCCAGGACTGCATTTCCACTTAACAACAGGTGGGATCGTGGTCAAGCGCTTGCTTAGAAAGTATTAAAAAAATAATTGGTCCGTGTTAAAGGTCTGTGTGTCGCTGAGGCTTACACTAAATCTCAATCATCGATATAATTAAGTATATCAAACATTATATAAGCAGATGAAACTAGTTTTTCAGTTAATTTGATGTTAAATACATACAAAACATAATAATTTATTTAGGTTACAAGAATATACTTTATTTATTTATTTTATTTATAAGAAACCAACAGAGTAATGTTACAAACCTTACAGGTCTTCACAACTAGAGTTGCGTTAAATTGGTAAATAGATGGAATGAACATATTTTAAAAACACCTTTAGGTCACTTAACTTTCATTGTTCGTACAGCAAGAGACTGGAATAGTTTGTCCGCGTCTGTATTTCCCTCCGATTACAATGTGGGTATTTTCAAGAGTAGAGTGAATACCAAGACTGCATTTCCACTTAACATCAGGTGGGATCGTAGTCCAGCTTTTGCTTAGCAAGTATTAAAAAAATTTAAATGAACTAAAAACACTTAATGCGAGATTGTATGTCATATATATTAAACAAATATGGTTTAGCAAGCTGTGTTGTCCATTCTGTGTCGAAATGTCCGTCACAGCTATCCCTTATAGATTGATTGGCGCGGTATGAGACGCAATGCACCTTTAAAAGTTGATTTTTTAATTAAGTTAACAAGCAATTATTGCAACGTAATTTATTATTCCCAAAATGAACATAAGTTTACTCATTAACTGTATAATTACCGCGTACGCATTATAAAGTATAATGAAATTGAATGAAGCTATGTTTGGTGTTTTTATTACTGAGGAAATTAATTTTATGTTTGTTGTTCGCCTTTTGACTAATCGGAATGAATATTCATGAGGGTATACCACGAAAGAAATGCTGATTTACCACAAGAAATATCATAAACTAAGTTATCTATTAAAATAATGTGTCCAAATTGCGCTCCATTGCGTAGATTTATCTCACCATAATAAATTACACGACTTTTATTATAGTTCGTTCATACAATTTAATTTTGTTAGGAATATCATATCTGATGGTTGGGAGATATGGTAAATTTTATGCAAATCTCTATTCGTCTTTCCATCTTACGACTTTATTTATTTGTTAGTCCTAGTTCTAGTTCTTACTATTCTCTAAGGCATAAATTTTAAAAGTTAAAGTTACAGCCTTTTGTATATGTCCCACTGCTGGACACAGGCATTCTATGTAAAGAAAGAATAAGGGTATAGTCCGACACGCGGCTCTATTGCGGATTGGCAGACTTCACGTGTTTTAGAATTTTATAATAATATTTTTTTACAATTTTTATTTGTTTGTTCCGGCTTTCTAATCTCTGGAACGGTTCGACCAATTTTCACGGGACTATCATTGGCAGATAGCTTTTTTTTTTAATAATGAACTACACAGATTGGCCAGACAAGCTGGTCTTGACTGCTTCACCGGATTGAGAGGTGGCATAGCTCTTAGGTTGCTTAGCCTGAACCTCTATCGCTAGTAAGTCGACGCAAGGGTCCCCCCGGTGAGGGGTAACCTCTTGGTTGGCTTGAACGGTCACTATGTTACGCGTCAGAATTGCTATTTCACGGATAATAGACATATAGCAGGTGTAGTAAGGAGTGAGGGTAATTTTATTTTAGAAAAATTTAAATAAATAGGTTTTAATTGCGGGTAACACCGCGAGGCGCAGCTAGTTATGTATAAATCCGCTAAATGTCATCACTTGCACCACAACAGGTTAAAAATTGTTCTAAGAGGGTGGTAGGTGCAATCTACTTTTAGCTGTTCATTGTTCGCCAGCGCCGACCCCTCAGCGATGCTAGCACGTGTTTTATTGTGCAATTACAGGACAAACATTGTGCGATCACCGCGTGAATACTAAGGAAGTACTATTGTCAAGCCGATTGTAAAGGCCTTCTGATTTAATGCGTAAATTTATAATAATGTACACTACTAGATCGACCTTGTTCTTAATAAAACTCGACTTAATTGTATAGATATAGATGTGTTGAGTGAAATTATTTTCCTTCGTGAAAACTCGGATCTTCATTGGAATATGACACCCGATATATGGATGATTTGGAGCTATTTGTGAGAGCACGATAAAGGAAAATCTTTTCTCAATATATCTATACGTAATATATGTAATACGCTTCCATTGATTTGCCAATAAATCGACGCGTTGATGCGTTAAATCTTAAGACATATCTGTTAGCTGGCAACACCTGACACCCAGCGATTGTTATACATAATAACTACTTCCAATGATATCTTAATAATTTACCTGAACCTTATTGTATCTTTAATTCATAATTAATAATTTAGTTGATCGTCACATGAACTTGGCACATTGTAAACAATAGTTTAACCTTATTAGTTCCTAATCTGACTTCTAATTAATTTTGCATAAAGATGGCGAGGACGCGCAGTTGTGACGTTTGACTCGATATAAATAATTCTTTGTACAACGTTACGCTGTCTCAATAAAGCGAGTGTATTAGTTGTTGGACTATTTTATTCTACGAGACCTACAGATTATAACATTCGAAGACATTTTAAAATTTGTATTTTAAAGATGGCGGCATAAAAAATTATAACTGTTGTTATATGACTTTCGCAATAATAAATTTGAGATTTGCAAGTGAGATGTTTTTTAAGGTTTTTATCATAAATAATACCAGGATTCTTGTTAACCATTCCACTTAAGCCGCGTGTGGTAATGGTTTACGTCAATACTCGAATAGTAGATTTCAACCTTCCACCATACGTTTCGTTGCTATCTCTTACACCTAACAAAAAAAGGGTTCGAAGGACTATGGGCATTTGCTATTTAATTCAAGTTATAAAAATTTCAAAAGCAGTCTTTCATTATTGATCCGTTACTGTTGTTAATCATTTAAGGACTGTTTTCGGAACCGTTTTTGTACTCACCGGGGGGACCCTTGTGTTGAGTTACTAGCGATAGAGGTTCAGGCTAAGCGACCTAAGAGCTATGCCACCACCTCTCAATCCGGTGAAGCAGTCAAGGTCAGCTTCTCTGGCCAATTAGTGTGTTTTTTTTTTCATCGTTCCCCCAACGTTCGGTACCTTAGGGTCCTTTCTTCTTCTTCTTCCTTGCATTCCCCTTTCCGTACTTCCTCTTCCAATCCCACTCCCACACACTACTCTCTTCCACTCACCTCTCTTACAGATTCCTACTCTATTTCATTATTACACGTTTTTACAATTTCTAACTCTACTATCTACATTTTACAATTTCTTACTCTACTACCTACATTTCCTTTCTCTTACTCTACTTCCTTATTATATTTTCTCACTCTATATTTCCTTACTCTATATGTACTTTTCTTATTCTACATTTACATTTTGCCCTTATTTTCTATTATTTTACATATTGGCCAATCAGTGTTGTTCGTCATAAAAAAAATAATTAGTTTTTAAGAGCAATATCATTTTATTAAGATATTATCATTTATTATTAGATTGTTCTAGATATAAGAACAATACATGTCGAATGCTTTGACAATTCGTTCATTATTCAAGCTATACCTACGTGCTTTCCCGGTGCTTCTTTGGATTCGATAATAAAAGAGTTTCCTGTACCAATTGTCAAACGACATTCGACCCTGTTCAAAGGAAATGGCCATTATAACGCACCTTAACAATAAGACATCGTGCACACGTGCTCTGGTTTCGAGTTGTGTGAGAGTGAGCTCTTTTTATTGGACAAATCGAAATTCAGATGAGATTATTTTTATTATCACATTTAAAACAGATGCGATGTTTTACTGGTAAATTTAAATATTACATCGCACATATTTTTAACCGACTTCAAAATAATAGGAGGTTGCGTATTTGTATGTTTTATGAATGTATGAATTTATAGCCGTGAGCAAATATAAAGGGTCGGAATAAAGGGTCGGTTAAAAAAGTTTGAATATCTCGGAAGATAAAGAAGAGAAAGACTTAAAGTTAAGTTAAAGTTACAGCGTTTATACATGTCCCACTGTTGGGCGCAGGCCTTCTCTGTAAAGAGAGTATAAGGGCATAGTCCGCCACGCGGCCCTAATGCGGATTGGCCGACTTCACATGTCGTAGAAAAATTTTCTAAGGCATGTAGGTTTCCTCACGATGTTTTCCTTCACCGCCGAGCGCGTGGTAAATCAGCACATAAAATTGCAACAACAAATTTATTGGTGCCGGCACCGGGGATCGAACTCGGGTTGCTAGCGTACTATGCAACTTGAGCCAACCGCCCGGACACTGAGCTACCACGGCTCAATCAAGAGATCTCTTCAAGAGAAAGACTTGCTGATAGACAATTAAATATCCTTAAAATAAAATAAAATATTTTTATTAAATTATTAAAATTTCATTAAAAACCATAAACTCGCCACATCGATGCAACACTAAGTACTGAAATTTAATAAATTTAATTGAATGATAACTACTGTATTATCCAAGTTTACGTAAAATATCCTTTTTCGTTTAAGTTTATGTTTTTTAATGAAATATAAATGAATTTATAAAAATATTTTATTTTATTTTAAGGATATTTAATTGTCTCTCTATCATTTTTTTTAATGACGAACTACACAGATTGGCCAGAGAAGCTGGCCTTGACTGCTTCTCACCGGATTGAGAGGTGGCATAGCTCTTTGGTCGCTTAGCCTGGAACGTCTAACGTTAATAACTCGACACAAGGTTCCCCCGGTGAGGGGTAACCTCGGCTTGGACGGTTACTAGGTTACGCGTAAGCATTCCGATCCGAGGGCGCCCGAGAGGGCCGAACCACGATTCGGCCGGTAGCTATTTCACGGATAATCTAAGGGACGGAAAGCTAAACTAACTTTGAGTGCCACTTCGGGAAGCGTTGGCGCTGGGAGAAGAAGTGGCCGAAGAAACTCCAGCAACGCTCCTAGCATCTTAGGGGTGAGGTTCTCTATCGTGCACAATTTATTTCAGTTAGCTAGATTCTTTATCTTTCGAGATTTTCTTAGCCGACGTTTTATTCCGACCCTTTATTTTTGCTCACGAGTGTAGTATAGATGAATGATTGTTGATAGTAATGTTCATTTATGCCAGTCCAGGCGATTGTGATCTATCTAGATCATGCAAGCCGATCTCGATCTCGATCGGTGGCAAAGAACTTTATAAGGGCTCAAAATACTAATGATGTTAACAAATGTTTAAAACAATATTTCAGAAGAAGCCAAAATATTTGTTGAACATTAATTAGGTAAATAAATATCGATGTGATTTTCCTTCTAATTAAACCTTGTTGGAGACTATGAGACAGTTACAGTAAACACGTACCGGGCGTGCGGACATCTGTTTGTTTGTACACGAGAAAAATGGCTGACGGAACAAAACTCGATTGACATACCGCTCTCGTATTGTGCCCCGATTGATTTAGGATAGGTTAATTATAATATTCAATAGTACAAGATCATTCCCATCGGGGACGTTAGACCTCGTCGAAGCTAAAAGAAATATGTTCAACATGGGAATAAGTTATTAAAACACGACGACGAAAACATAGATAAATACTATTTTGAAGCGTCAATAGCCTAATGGTTTAGGGTACGGCCTGCGAATCGTAAGGTCGTGGGTTCGAATCCACCATTCGACTATTGCCGTGAACCATGTCCTAGCACAAGCTTAAGCTTAGTTGGAATGGATAACAAGATTGTTAGTAATATTTCTGAAAAAAAAATATTGCTAGATTTCTTTAAAAAAAAATTATAAATACTCCAAAAGCTTCTACAGTTTCACCAGTTTTTGAGAGGTGGCACTATTCTTAGCCGCTTAGCCTAAACCTCTTTAGGGAACCTAAGAGCTAACGAGAGAGGAACTCGGCTCGGTAACTACAATCACAACAGCATGCCAACTCGAGGGCGTCTGAGATAACTGAACCACGATTCGGTCGGTAGCTTTTATCGTAGAACTATAACTCACGTATCCTGGGCTTCATCTACGCCTTTCATCAAGGGAGATCGAAGCCAAATGTCAGCCTATTTTATACAAAAAAGCTATTTCAAATCAATCCTTCAAATCTTTTATGCAAAGGAAGGAAGGTATATGCCAACTAAATGATATGTAGAATTTTTTTAATAGCTAAAGCCTTTTTTTATATTAGCGATAAATGGCGCATAGCGTTTCTGTGATGTGCAAGTGTTGTGCAATAAAGTTTTTTCGATAATACCATATTTGCAAGAGTAGAGTGAATAGGCATTTACTAAGCTAGTGCGCCTTACCATCCAGGACTGCATTTCCACTTAACATCAGGTGGGATCGTAGTCAAGCACTTGCTTAGAGATTATTAAAAAAAAAATGACAGGTAGTGCCCATTATCATCTGGTACAAATTACCGCCGTACTTTATTTGTCGGCTGCAACAGTTTTACTGCATTCGAGTGGTGGCAGAGCTCTTATCAAGGTCGCTTAGCCTGAACCTCTCTTGAGAGCGACACGTTGTAAGCGCCTTCAACTTGGACTTACATCATTACACTGTAAAAATATGATAGCATGCTTTGTACACAGTACAAAGATACTATTAATAGTCAAATACTTTCTTAATAATAGGACATAAAGTTATCAAAGCTGAATTTCCTATTAATATCTATATAACAGTACATAGATGTAGGTGTTTGGCAGACGCGCGCGGAAGTTAAGTAACAAACGCGCCCGATTGTTGTTACAACATTTTTTTTTTCCATAAAATAAAACTATCGCCCCGTCTCATATTTATAATAAAGAGTTTTACGAGTTTACACATCGAAAGATACTAAAAATATTCCACAGGATGTAGGACCAACGGCTTTATTGTGAAGAACAATGTGTTTGCTTTTCATCGGAATACCTTTATCGTTTCAAGTTATGGTTTTCATATTATCCCTCCACTCGAGTTCATAGAGACGGCGCGTTAGCCCGACCAATGCGCTGCAGCCGTGTTTATTGTACGGCGCATCTTTTGTGGGTTTTGTCTTTATCATCTATAATGCTATATATTATATATCTTTTAATACGTTGATGGGTTTCACTTACTTCTCATATTCACGCGAAATAATATTAATCAAATAAAATATCATAGATCGGAGTAAACTTCAAATCGAACGGATTCTTTTAATCTATTTATTTATTTATTACACCAACACAATGAACATTTTTAACAAACAATACATAAAACAGTGAAAAGTTGTGATGTTAATGCCATCGCAGTTATAGGCGTAGACTGCAAGCAATTAATTGGCGAGTTTTTTTTTTTTTTATATGAAAAGTGGCAAACGAGCATACGGCTCACCTGATCTTAAGTGATCACCGTCGCCCATGAACATCCACAGCACCAGAGGAGCTGTAGGTGCGTTGCCGACCTTTGAGATAGGAATAGGCTCGTTTCTTGAAGGTCCCTAAATCGTAAACGTTCGGAAACACCGCTGGCGACAGTTAATTCCACAAGTTGACAGTGCGTGGGAGAAAGTTACGCGAAAAACGTACAGTCGTTGAACGCCAACCATCAAGACGGTGGCGGTGGAATTTGGAATTCAAAATGTTAAGATAAAAATAAAAAGAACACAAAAGTAAAAATAAAACTAAATTTGAAATTAAAAATTTACTAATAAAAAAAAACTATTTGTAGGTTAGTGATTGTTTATACATACTAATACTAGGAAAAAAGAGGTCGAATTAATCCAAATCGAGTCGAGTTAATCATATTACTACGTATAGACTCTCCTTTATTTTTGAAATAATTTTTAAAGAATATTACGATGAAAGAAGTCAGCAGAAAAGTATAAAATCATTCACAAATCCACAGATTGAGGTCGGGACGTTTTCCTGCAATTTTTTTGCACATCGGATGCGAAAGGCTGTCACCGAAATGTGACATTTGCCAAGTGGTGGACGATGTGCACCACATAATGGGGGAGTGTGCCAAACATGAAGCGGAAAGAAAGTCATTAATAGATAGTCTAAAACTGAGGGAGCAACATGTGGGTGTTTTCTTAATGTTGTTGTCTGACCCGACCTCAGAGGGAGCGAGGAAGCTGCTGGCTATGGTCATACGACATAGATGACTTTCTTTCTCGTTTCATGCGACCGATTTCTGCGTGCGTGGGTTAGGATATGATGGGCTGATATGCCTAAAAGGGCAAAAGTCCCCAATAAATAAAGAAACAAATTTTTTTTTGAAATATCGTTGTATTACGAAGTTCTTGCGCCAATATTATTTTACTTCTCCCACATTTGTGCTTTTTGGTTAGATTGTCATCAACTTACCAACCTTGAAGGCATGTTTTTTTGAAATACACAGATTTGCCAGAGAAGCTGGCCGTGACTGCTTCACCGTGTTGTGAGGTGGCGCAGCTCTAAGGCCGCTTAACCTGAACCTCTAACGAAAGCATACTTCCGTAAGAATTGCAGAGGTTTCCCAGATATACTTTTTGGATCAAGGTCTTATACCAAACATTACAAAATTTTTGGACTTTCGAAAAAGCTAAGCTTCATCTGCTATTAATACTTATTTCTTAAAACTTTCTTTTTAAGTTTATAATCTTTTGAATTCTGTCATCTTTACAATTTAATAACCAAAACAGTTATAAAACGATTGCCATTTCCGTTTGTTACACAAACGTCTAAATTAGTTCAATTGTTTCTACTTATAGTACTACCTATATCATAATCAAATATAACCAACCGGCATAGGGTATCTATAGAGAGATCATTTCCTGTAAATAACTCGCTCGTCTCCCGGTTTTGTCCCAGTTTTATGGCCATACTGACACATTTACCGGTGTCTCCCTTTTAACTCGGAAGCGCTTGCCGCTGTTCATTTTACACTCTATTACACTATTGTTACAAATGTCTCCCGGAAATAAAAAATATAGTATTGTTACGGTAAGTTTTTTAAAGTGAATCTTTGCTCACGCTTCACTTGGAGAGAAAGCGAATGCGTTACGAAAAGTGTGATCGGGCAAGGCGGTGGTAAGTTCAGAGTGTAAAAGTTAATGAAGATAGATAGAGAAAGCTACGTTTAATATATATATAATATTTATACTGTATGGGTATCAGAGAGAGGTGCGGGCACACATTTTCTTTCTCTCTTTCCTCATTGCTAGTTACGTTTCGTATATCTAAGATACAGTGCAGGCCTTTTGTCTGTAGAGTAAGAGAGAGCAGTCTATGCGCATATTCGGCTCTATCAAACAATCGTGTATAAATTATACATTGTATCTGCATAAGTATAAATGAAGCTACCGAAGTTTTACTTTAGTTGTGTGGTCTATGGCAGACTAATTTTTGTTTTAAGTAATGGATTATTATCATAGATATATTTCACATACACATTCCTTATGCTTTAAGGCCTTTACAGTAAGTAAGGTGTCATCATTCATATTAAAAGTACAATATTATCATAAGTGTGGTGAGGTGTTGGTGATCTGTCAGGGTACCCTAGTACAGACACCCGTCTTTCATAAATTTAAGAACTATGTAAAACGGTACTGTAAGTTATATGAAAGATGAATACATTAATTTATTATTTTATATTATAGTATCATTATCAGCCTGCAACAGTCCACTGCTGGACATAGGCCACTCCAAAAGTAAGGTATCCGAGCTCATAACTTCAGCTCAATCGCAAAAACCGGGTACTATTCTATTTTTTAAAAAAAATATTACTAACAATCTTGTTAACCATTCCAACTAAGCTTCAGCTTATGCTAGGACATGGTTCACGGCAATAGTCGAATGGTGGATTCGAACCCACGACCTTACGATTCGCAGGCCGTACCCTAAACCATTAGGCTATTGACGCTTTAATTGATGCAGTTGTTGTGTACTATATATGGAAATCCAGACTGAAATTGTCTGTTACGTGTCCATTATGTTAAACGTGTCGTTGGCTTTACCACGAAGAATTCGGAACACATGTTACATCAGACCAAAAAAGGTTCCGTAGATAATTGATACGGTCTATTACTTTAAGAGTGATAGAATTCATAAATCAGGTCCTCGAGAGCAGCCTGTCGTAAAAGGCGATTAAAGGGGGCCTCGGGTTCGGGTCTGCTGCATTCTACTTGAGATCCCGGAGTACCTCGCAATGAACCGAAGAGGGCCACCGGGGGCTGTTTTAGTGAGTCAAACCTCATATAACCGCCGCCTTCTCCCCAGAAGGCGGGGTACCTTGTTAAAGATTTCCCCCCGTCTCAAAAAAAATCTCGATAAAATGCTTTTATCGGATTACTTAATTTTATACTGGCAATTAAGAATTATGTTCATATTATACCGGTAGACGCGGCCTGACGGGGGTCGTAGACGAAGCAAGGTAGAAATTTAAATATAAAACAAATAAAATAATAGTAATAACAGATATGTCGCCGAGACCTAATGACATTATAGCTGATGTAAGCTCACGTATAGAAGTAATTAATTCTAAAAGCACAGACGGAAGAAAGAATAAATTATAACCTACAATTAGAAATAACATAATCGATTCTAAAAATAATAACGAACAAGAGAACGAATCCGAACGTGCACTCAAAAGCATTGTACTGAAAGATAAACCGGCCACATGCATTACATTAACACATCTGGCCGCTCGAGCCACTGAGAGAGAAAAAAATATCCAATTTCCAAACTCGACTCTCGTTTTGCCATTTTTTTCGCTACCGCCCATGCGGGTGATGCTTTGTTCTTTCACGTCATCGTCGAATTAAGTAATTTAGTGTACAATTCAATACCCACTTTGTTAAAGCTGGACAGGAGTTTTGATTTATCTAAATATCTATGTAATACTCGTATATCAACCAATTCCTACTCCCAGTCTACGGTGCAGAGACTTGTACTCTGACCTTGGGCTGGTCTACAGGCCGCAACACCAGGCAATTGAAAGAGAATCCGAAACAAAGAAATTTGAAGGCGAGGAAGTCAACACAGCTCTTATAGTTAGCAAGTTGAAATGGCATTAGACCGTCCACACTTGCCAAGTCAGGACACTGACGACTCGGTGGTCGGAGAAGAGTAGGGCGCCGTCCCTCCAAATGGACTGAAGACAACCTTATAAGGATGAAGGAAGTAGCTGGAGCGCAGGAGAGTATATGGTGGAAGGTACTGAGGAACATCTATTTCCGGCAGTGGATAGACACAGGCTAATAATGATGATGATGTAATATCTAAGCCCCCAATTGATTAGTAATTAATATAATTACTACTCCAAATAAGGCGCCGCAAATGGAACTGGATTGGCCACACCCTCCAAAGAGATGCCGATCACATTCCCAAGCAGGCCCTTGATTGGAATCCGCAAGGAAAGCGCAAGCGCGGCCATCCTAAACAGGCGAAGAACATCGGGAAGACGTGAGCGAGATAAAGCGTAAAGCCCAAGATCGAACACGATGGACTATAATTAATAAAAATATTTTATTTTATTCTAAAGATATTTAACTGTCTATCATGCACAATTTATTTCAGTTAGCTAGTCGTCTTTATCTTCAGAGATATTTATTTATTAATTTACAGGAAGATCAACAGCAATAAAATTTACAAAAGATACAGTAATAATTAAGAAACAGACTGCCAATAACAGATCTTCGCGAATACGAAAGCACTTTAAAATTATTTTATTGTGTGAGCTAGATAGCCTTTATTTTTGCTCACTAGTATACTAAAATGGGACCGACGTAAATGTACTTCAAATTTCTTCAAAGATGGTATTGTAATGACATAGTTTCTCCTTACCACTTTGTATGTAATTTTAATTGAAGTTCTTTTTAGTTGAAAGAGTTTTTAAAAATTTAGTTTTATTTTCTCTTTATTTAATTTTATAGTTTTTATTTTATTTTTTAAAATGTAAAACTCTTTTTGTTTCAGGTAATGGAAATTTAAACTATATGGCGGTATTATATTCGTGACGTAAGTTGCTAGAGATTGATTTACAACATAACAGGGAGTGGTCCTATCGTCAAACATCGTGCACAAGTAAGCGAGTAATTTTTTTTTATAAAACAACCCAGAAATGGAAGACAGGTTGCTTCTAAACGGCTTGAATTAGCACCCTCGACCTATTCCTAGTAAAGCACGTTACTATTGTCGTAAAGGATTGGACAAAGGCCATCCTCCTTAATTAAATTTACGAATTCATTTACTAAGAAATTTGATACTAAGAATGATAATTTCAGCCCTGTAGTTCTGGGCTCTCATGAATAAGACTACGGTATCCCCTGCCTGTCGTATAAGGCGACAAAAAGGGGCCACGGGTTCACTGGGCGACAAGGGTGGGGGCCTTTGTCGTCTGCCAAGGTGGACCCAGGAAGAAGGCGACATCGGCTGGCCCGGTACGTTTCACTGGAGATCCCGGAGCCCCTCACCATGCACCGAGGAAGGGCCACCGGGGAGGTTTTTAGTGGGTAAAAACCCCACATAACCGCCGCCTTCCCCCCAGAAGGCGGGATATCTTTTTGAAGATTTCCTCCTCATTAACAAAAGAAAAAGAATGATAATTAAAATATAATAAACTACAATTTAAAGGAAAATTTTTAGGAAATGTTATTAGTAAACTTTTTTATTGGTTAGTTGACTATAACTAAGACGTCTAACATCTTTGTCCTTCCCGTAAATATGAGCCCTAGAAGTGTGATTGAAACATGGGAGTTAAAACCATGATTAAAGTGCGTTAAACTTCGCAAAAAAGTTATATATAATAAAAGTTATATATTTTTATACTAAATAGGCTCACGTTTGGCTTCTATCTTGCTTGATGGAAGGCGAAGATGAAGCCTAGGATGGAGCACGTGAGCCTATAAGGTGTCTGTTCACATTGGACTTAAAGGTGTCCAGATTGTACCCGTGAGGAAAGACTGAACGCGGCAGAGAGTTCTATTCCTTAGCCATCCGCATAAGGAAGGTGTATAAATATAACATAGCTATATTAAAGTAGCATTCGAGTAAATATAAGACAATATTAATTATTTTTTATTATTTAAAAATGGCCAAACACACAATTATTAGTTACATGTATTTGTTAGCGATGATTTTGAAGATTTTAAAGCAATTTTTAAATTAACGCACTCTGTTCTTCATTAATGAATCAAACCGTAATTAATTAGAATCCATATTGAATTACGGATGGCGCCTTTCGGGCAAACATTACAAAGCCATTTTGTCTCTGGTCAAGTGTTACCAGACGTCTGCCCGGCCATAGACAATAATATCTTTGTAAAGACGAGTGCTCGTATAAAGAGCATTGTGGCCGAATCAATTATCCCATAATGTGGTCATTGTGAAATATATGCGTAACATTGTCTTAATGTATCTCTTTGGTACATCGTTAAATAATTTTTATAGTTCTATTTATGGCCGAGCTGAATTTATTTGACAGATAAGTTTTGGAAGCTCGTTCATATAGATTTACTTATCAGTTATGCTTTGTGCTTTCGTTAAAGCTCTTATATACAGAAACTACGCCGAAGAGATCATTTAGTTCATTGTATATTTGGTACTGATATGGAACAGCTGCATTGTATATCACCTGAAGTGGAAGACAACACTTTGGCGTAATTTAATATCTAATAATACTAAAAAGTCTAAACTGAGAAGATCAAAGAGGAAGAAAGGTATAATGATATAGAATATGTAATAAACCGTACAAAACATGATGTTGGAAGTTTGTTAATGGACGCAAGAGATGATGGGAAACTTTAAAGAGACGGTTATTATTGTGGAGTAACCTTAAACCGACACATGTGTCACATATCGTCCAGGATTGCGATGCCACATGTGAAATGAAAAAAATGACTAAAATCTGTTGTCACCAGTCCCTAAGGTATGAACAATGCTGCGTTCAGATCCTGTCGTTTTATTCCATGTCAAATTCAACTTTATTTAACGCTTGTGTAAGGTTTAAAATTAGATTTGTTGGTCAGAATTTACGGTCGATTTCAAAGAGATAGTGCGTTTTGTGACGATTTTTTGTTCAACCTTCCGTAACCTTTAGCCTGTGACACGGATTGTAGATTAGGCATATTGTTGACCTTTTTTGCCTCCATTTTCGTTGCACGTGTGGTTTTTTCCCCGTTTCGAATGCGCGCTTTCAAGGGTCTTTTGTTTTTGTTGAAGATCGAACAGGATTCGCATATGCTTGTGACCGAAAGCGAATGAATTGTCTGTGAGAATTTCACTTGAGAAAGATAATCAATTATCCTTTATTGGCTTTTGTATGTTTGTAGAACTTATATTTTATTATTATCCTTGCGGCAGCTGACTGACGATCTGACTGTCGAGGATCCAATTTCAAGTCGGCTTTTTTTATTGTTATACCCGTTTATTTATTTTTATTTGCACACTATACAGATAGTACAAAAAGGCGGAATTTATGCCAAAATCTGCCAGTAAGTTGCACTTAATTACTGCAAGTAATTTGGGTGCAAACAAGAAGAAAACTATACAAACTTAAATACATGCATATATACATATAAATACATTCAATATACAACCGTGACAACTATATAGATATATAGATCTATCCATCGTAGGGATAGAAAAAGGTAAATGTCAAACTATTAACCAGCGGTGTTTCCGAACCTTAACTATGATCACATTGATGGGGACCTTCAAGAAACGAGCATACTCCTATCTCAAAGGCGAGCAACGCATCTGCAGCTTCTCTGGTGCTATGGACGTACATGAGCGACGTTGATCACTTCAGATCAGGTGAGATTTTTTATAGGAAAAGGGTTTCCCCTTTTGGGTTTATCCTGTAAAAATACTAAAAGGTTGGCATTAGCCAAAAGACATAAAATAAATTCTATTTACAACCGACAGATAGATACGTATATAAATACAAAGCTTTAAATATAGACGGATAAGGACAAAAAAAGGTAAATGTCAAACTATTCTTTGTTTAGGTAAAGCTTCAAGAGTAACTGTTGAAAGTAGGTTTCTTTTAATGACGAACTACACAGATTGGCAAGAGAAGTTGGCCTTGACGCTTCACCGAAGTTACAGGTGGCATAGCTCTTAGGTCGCTTAGCCTAAACCTCTTTCTTCTTCTATACCAATTTTCTAAAACAAATTTTTAACGTTCCCCGAATGTCACACGAATTTCTTTGGCAATTCTTTTACCTGTACAGCTATAAAACTATGGAATAGTTTGCCGATTGAGATTAGGGAGGCTTCGTCAACTAATGTCTTTAAATCGCGTGTATCTGAATACTTTCTACTCAAACAATGAAAAATTACAAACTGGTATATTTACTGTCGTTATATATAGTCCATGTCCAAATATCTATTTATGTATATGTAAATGTTTATTTATTTATCTATATAATAGTTTTAAAATGCTATTTTTAGCGGCACTACCCTTAGCCTGCTCTTAACCACTAAAGGTTAGCTGGAAGAAAATGCTAATTAGCATTAAGTTCGCCTTTGTACATATACTTTGGTGCAATAAAGGATTTATCTATCTAACTCACAAGGGTCCCCCCGTTGAAAAAAGTAGGTTTAGTTCCAGCTGTACGTATATCTGTTAGTAGCGCATTCCAGAGGTAAAAGAATTACGCTAGAAATAAAGATGAGAAATAGAGGTAAGAATGTGACAACTTTTTTTTGAGTATCAATGGTCAAGTTTGTTTTAACTGTGTACCCTCTTAATTAAAAAAATCTATTGTACATTCCACGTTACATCAACAATTACATCTCATTAAGCAATTCGTCTCCATAATTGTATAAACGCATTAATTAAAAGCAGACATTTAAGCCACACAGAAGTGTTTGCATAAAATCTCTCGACAATAAAAACATAGGATAAAGCACTATAAACGGTCTATGGTAAAAAATATTTAAATAGAAATCAAGCGTCCCATTAGCGTCCCAACTAATTGGGTGTGAACCAACGCCTTGTGTTCTAGGAATCCTCATTTCCATACTATTAAAGGTGGAAACGTCTGCCATCGTACGATTTATGGGCAAATCTCCCGAGATGTGTTACGAATAAAAATAATAGAATTGTCGCGTCTAATAATATAGCGGTCGTTTCCGTTCGTCTTTTGGATTTTATTTTTGGTTGTAGACGCGAATATTATGAACGCTCCCGTTCCATTCACGCACGCGTTAAGCGGCGAGATTTTCATAGTTTATTGCGCGTTAGCTATGATTATTGTTAATGGATTGTGTAGAACCGGCGTTTAATTAGCTGCGAACGGATAATGTACGCTGTTCAAAAGGATAATATTAGACCGATACTGTGAGCTTGTTTAAGCAAATATCGTCGAAAGTACCCGAACGCTTTATTTCATTTTTAAGTAACATCCTATAATAGTTATAGTCTAGTGGCTAACAAATTATAGTTTTCGGTTTTTGAAGTTCTAAAAATCACTAGCTTAAAACGTATGCCCCGTATATGGCGATGTCACATAGGGAGGTCCCTATATGACATTGCCATATAAGGCGAACGGCGAAAGCATTGTCTGTCTGTCTCAGTAGAGTTAAAGGATGTGGAACTTACTTTAATAACTGTATAACTCTTTAACCTTTCTATTTTTTTTTGTTGACGGGGGGAAATCTTCAACAAGATACCCCTTCCCCCCAGATTCTGGGGGAAGGCGGGGTTATGTGGGGTTTTTACCCACTAAAACCCCCCGGTAGCCCTTCCTCGGTGCATGGTGAGGGGCTTAGGGGTCTCTAGAGGAGTGCACTGGAGCCCCTCTGAACTGTGCTTTTCGATGAGCACGACCCGGGGGGAGATTAAATAATGGGGGCATCAGTGAAAAGCGACACGGGCCAGCCGATGTCGCCTTGCACCGGACGATAAAGGCCCACCCTTGTCGCCCAGTGACCCCGAGGCCCCTTTTAGTCGCCTTCTACGACATGCACGGGATACAGTAGTCTTTACCGTAGTATATTATACGAGCCTAGAACTACATGGCTGGTCTTTTTTCATATCCTTGGCGAATGTACGAAAAGCGTGATCGGGCATGGCGAACGGTGGTTGACAGGGATTTACGTTAGTAAAGATAGAAGGAAATAGATTTATGTTTTGTATATACTGTAGGGGCAAGAGAGAGAGGTGCGGCATACAAATTTTCTTTCTTTTTATTATCATTACAGAAATTTTATCCTTGCTTCATTTCCGTTTTATGAAAGTGCAAAAGTTGAAGCCAAGCAGGTTTCTACAGATGGTGAATTCACCGCCCAACGTCGGCTATTGTCGCTTTTAAAGACAATTGATACATGAGTCTCTATTACTTACACTTAATGACCTCGTAAATCTTCACACAAACGTTGCGTCTCAAAACACATTAGACGTAGAACAATAGGGTTTATTTAAAGCATATTGCATCGGCTTCTCTCAAGGTGGAGCCAGCGCGGGCGTCTTAATCCGCACAGACGTGTTGTTACCGTCAAATAAAACGAAATCCGATGAGTAATGTCTAACAATGGTGCTGCCTTACTCGCGGGCAGTGAACAATAGCGCGCGGCCCCGTGATAGATGCTACCAGTAAAGGTTTAAAAAATAGATGAAGCCTCGATAAACAAAAAAAGCTCTCCCTCACTCGTCTTTGCCATTGGTCACACATAATGGTAGGGTCAGCTTTCCGGATTTTCATTTTCCATTCCAAGAAATCAACTTGCTTGATGTATCTTTAAGCAACCAAAAATATAAAAACTTTTTTTTTAAAAAAAAAAAGAAAGCTAGCAATATTTCTTTTTTTTTCACAAATATTACTAAGAATCTTGTTAACCATTCCAACTAAGGACTATTTGTGCTAGGACATGGTTCACGGCAATAGTCGAATGGAGGATTCGAACCCACGACCTTACGGTTCGCAGGCCGTACCCTAAACCATTTGGTTATTGACGCTTCAAATTCTTGAATTTATTTTAATTGCAAACGAAAATATGCATTTATAAGCAAGGTTATAATAAGTAAGTTCAGTACCACGTTTATGTCATAGACATTTCTACTTTACGCATGAAGCGTTGCTTCTTCATACATTATGCGGACGACTGAGGAATGGAACTCTCTGCCGAAGTTACTTTTTCCAGCCAAAGCAATCTGAACATCTTTAAGGCCATTGAACAGGCACTTTTAAGCTTACATCTACCATCTTAGGCTCAAGCAAGATTGAAGCCTATCGTATATAAAAAAAACGTTGTATGTAAAAATAAAGTACTCTCGGCGATCAGGTAATTAAATACATTAAAAAAACATAGATAAGTAATATGCATAGAATAAGAGTTTAAAATAAATAAATAAGGTAATAGAGATTTTAAAAGGAGAAGAAGGGAAGTAAGGAAACTGAATGGTCCTGACCGTCCAAGCTGGGGGAGTAAGGAATAACAAGAAATAAAATAATCTAGACAAGAATTGAACAAATCTGCTCCCTTAATAAGTAGATGAACCAATCGCCTTTTTACATTAAAAAAGAGAACAGCTTTTATAATATGGTCTGCTCTTGATTACCTTCTCTGTACAGAGAGTATTAGAGAATAGTCCACCACGCGGCTCTAGTGAGGTTTGTGACACATGACTTGGGGTTGACGCAGATTTGACGGCTGTCATAATATCAGGTGAGCCCAATGCTCATTTGAGCTATTTTCCCATAACTTTTTTTATAGGAGAAAGTGAGTTGATTTATATCAATTGAAGGTTCATACTTTGTATACAGGATAACAAGGAATTAAATATCGCTACGTAATAAAAAGTTCATCCTTCTAATAATACAGGGGGCACTTTCGCTAATGTCGAAGTAGAACGAACCACTTCTGTTTTATTGTTGGAGCCATACTTTATGACTGGATTGTGTACAGATATAGAATATAAAGCTTAGTACACACAGCGCACATTCACGTACTTTATTCTATATTTTTATATTATTAATTTTTAAGCAAACTGTTTATAATTGAGAAAGAAAGTCATAATACACACAATCTCATAAATTATGACTACTAATTACTAAGATGATATCGTGAATAGAGTAACAGACTAAGACTCTCGGAGACCCTTGTGGTAAGTCACTCCAGTAGGAGTCTAGCAATAAGCGAGAGAGCGTGGACCTCAGGAAAAAATTCTGTTCTCAAAGAAAACTATCACTGAGTAATATTAACAGGTACTTTATGGCTGAATAACTTTTAATTGACTTAACTAAAGACTTCTAAAACTTCCTATTGAAAGGTGGCTAATCTCTTAGAGGACAGCCTAAATCTCTATTGTAAGTAACTTAGCGCAAGGAAGTCCGGTAGCCTAAACCGAGTCTGGGATAGGGCGAGATGGTGAATGCTAACGCGACACCATCTCCCCTAACACATACACTCTCCTCCACATAATGGAGGACAGTTCACCGTAGGTGGTTTTAATGGGTAGCCGGGGCCTATAAGTTGCCCACTTCTCTTTCTGCGCATTTCCCCCCATGTAAAAGACAAAGGATTTGTCAAAGAACCTTTTTTTTTGTGGAAATGCCTACGCATGCACGCCTTCGCGGGGACGATGACGTTTTATATCGGACTCGCACAGACTAAAACCCCACGGTGGTCACCATCAGCGCAACCGAGGGGTCGTGGGATCTCCGTAAGGAACGCAACCACAACCCTTCTGCGTTTTGCTGGGCTAGCCCGCTTCGGGGACGTGTGTTCAAAGTTGCTACCCCCAAAACCCTCGCGGACTGCCACGACTTCACGGCAACACTCCGTGTCGTCATTTTTATGGGGCCGCTATTAATGGAACGGTCTTCTCTTGATCGCTCTCAGCATTGTCAGAGAAGCTAACTTTTACTGCTTCATCGGATTGAGAGGTGGCACAGCTCATAGGTCGCTTAGCCTGAACCTCTATCGCTAGTAACTCGATGCAAGGCTCCGTCCGGGGAGGGGTCACACTCAAGTACAAGTACTCCTTTTTATAGTATGCTTACTAATTTTTGCAAATCAATACAAAAAGCTTAAGCTTTTGCTGACAGGCAGATGATTTCCGTCAATATTCGAATAGTAACTTGGAAAAGTTTCCAAGACATGTTTCCCCACGATGTTTGTCTTCATGTCCGAGCGCGTGGTAAATCAGCATTTAAAATCGCAACGAACAAATTCATCGGCACCGGGGATCGAACTCGGGTTGCCAGCGTACTATAGAACTTGAGGCGACCGCCCGGACACTGAGCTACCACGGCTCTCACTAAACAAAGGTAATCAGGTAATAAAAAATCCCGCTATACGACAAAATAAACCACCTTCTCCCAAAATTGACGTCATTACCAGTTTGACGAAATTAAAACATTGCAGATTTGAGAAAAATAGGGTATTATATGATTAAAACACTTGGTTATAGAATCACCTTTATTATTTTTACTTGCGCAATAATCATTGATAAATATAATATAAAAGTAAAAAATAGGGAATAATAATATATAATGTTATATAGATAAATAATATTATCATATAAATAATAAACTATAAATAAATAAATAAGAATGACGTCAATTTCGAAACACCCCCTCCCCCCCTCCTATCCATCCCTAATTTAGAATGACGTAATATATGGACGGCCCCTTAGCTTGTGCGCTCGTTGAAGGACCAATTGCCATGCTTCTCTATCTTTTTCCATTTTTATCCGACATCAAATAGAAGATTCTCTTCTTCTGTTATTTTTATCTAACGTCTATGCACGCAATAGCGTTAGGGATTGGTTTAGATTAAGACGAATGCTTTTTGTTTGTGATTTTGATCAGTTACTACAACTTAAGTACAATTTTTTTTATTTAAAATTAATGACGTACTACGCACATTGGCCAGATAAGGTGGCCTTGACTGCTCCACCAGATTGAGAGGTGGCGTAGCTCTTAGGTCACTTAGCCTGAACCTCTATCGCTAGTAACTCGACACAAGGGTCCGGGGAAGGGCCACACTCAAGTACAAGTACTCCTTTTCATAGTATGCTTACAAATTTTTGCAAATCAATACAAAAAGCTTTTGCTGACAGGCAGATGATTTCCGTCAATATTCGAATAGTAAATTAGAAAAGTTTCCAAGACATGTATGTTTCCCCACGATGTTTGTCTTCATGTCCGAGCGCGTGGTAAATCAGCATTTAAAATCGCAACGAACAAATTCATCGGCACCGGGGATCGAACTCGGGTTGCCAGCGTACTATAGAACTTGAGGCGACCGCCCGGACACTGAGCTACCACGGCTCTCACTCAACAAAGGTAATCAGGTAATAAAAAAATCCCGCTATACAACAAAAATAAACCACCTTCAAAAGAGACTATTATATAACAAATTGTCATAAAAAGAACTTATTATGTTGAAATATTTTTCAATAACATTACCTTTAATTACATCTCAATTTAATTCAACAATAATTAATACCATGTTAATCACAATCACTCGGAAACCGAAATGTTTATTAGGTATATATAATAACGACTTTTCAAAATCCATTTCCAACAATTTATTTGACAGTTGCTATTGCCTTATTGCCATCAAACAGAGGCAACAGATCGCTACGCCAACTAAATGCAATGACTATGTAAGATTCTTCCAATAAAAAAATCATCTAGTAATACATAAAAGCTTACACAACAATGGCCATTGTGTCGGCGTTTGCAATCATTAGTATTGATGACGCAAATACTTCGACTACCGACACATGCGGTGAAATAGCATTACGAGCCAATCAAGTGTGTACAGAAGCACACAATGCGATGTCTATTAAAGAATAACATGTATACAAACGTTGCGTTAATAAAGACAGGGAAGCGGGCACACAAAAGTGGTAAAGAACGTAATGATTTGGAACAGCGTGAATGCGAAGATCGAGCAGTGAACATCAAAAGCGTAGTTCAGACGCCGCGCTTTTGTGTCGCACAATGCACGATGCTCGGTCAAGGGCTTGATCCTGAAGGACAAAGGGTTGCGAGATTCCCTATGTTGATGTGAACTTTGCGCCGACATTTAAGCTCTTGAGAGAATAAAAAAGCGCTGCGCCATCACTTAAAAAATGTTATAATTGTAGTTTTTATGGAATGAAATAGTCCAATAACTAGTACACTCGCTTTATTGAGACAGCGTAACGTTGTACAAGGAATTATTTTAACGAACTGAGACAACTGCGCGTCCCCGCCATCTTCTTTTTACAAAAATTAATTAGAAGTCATTTAACAAACTAATAAAATTAAGTTACTGTTTACAATGCTGCAAGTTAATGTGATGTTCAACTAAATTATTAATTGTGAATTAAAGATACAATAAGGATCAGGTAAATCATTAAAATATCGTTGGAAGTAGTTATTATGTTTAACAATCGCGGGGTGCCATGTGTTGCCAGCTAACACAAAATAACGAGAGCATCATTAGGTTACGAATACAGATTTTAACATAAAAATTATTGTTTCTTTCTGCCTCTAATAAAAATATTACAACAGTAATAATAAACTATATGTTAAAATCACATGTGGCCTTGGTTTAAACATCGACGGATTTCCTTCCATCGTTCACCTCATTTCTTTCCGAAATATCATTGTTAAAATAAGAGGTTCTGGCGTCTATATTGCCTTTCTTCTTTTCGCTGTTTTTATTTTAAAAAGAAAGCTAACAATATTATTTTTTTTTCATAAATATTACTAACATTCTTGTTAACCATTCCAATTAAGCTTAAGCTTGTGATAGGATATGATTTACGTCAATAGTCTAAAGGTGGATTCGAACCCACGACCTTACGATTCGCATACCCTAAACCATTAGGCTGTTGACGCTTCGAAACCTTCCAATTTCTCAATCCACAAACATTTTTCTATTTTGGGAGTTCCCCGGTATATCTTCGAAACTCAAGTCCTTTTTTTTGCCGGGAGGAAATCTTCAACATGATGCCCCAAGATACCCCGAATCCCGAATTCTTACTCACTAAACACCCTCCCTCCCCTGGCCCTCTTAAGTGCATGGCGAGGAGCTCCGGAATCTGAATGCACTTTCAGAGCGAAAGTACGTCCTATTTCCAATTTTATGACTAAATTAATAAAAATAAAAAAAATCGGTCCATAATTAACGGCGCCATTATTGCCCAAATGCTGAAAACCTCTAAAAGGTTGGTTAAAAATTCGTTATCTCTGCCTACCACTTTATGTCAAGGGCGTGATTGCTTTTATCTTTATATTAAAAGACACATTGCGCAATAGTATAGTCCGAGCTGTATAGACTCAAAGTTGATTGTATCCAAGTTTAGAAGCATCAATGTGAGGTGCGCGAATAAAGGCAACGCTGGAGCAAATCAAAGGGGTAGTACACAATGTCGGCAAGGTCCAAACAAAAACTGACAACACAATACGCATTGGCCCAACAACAGTGGCCGCTCATAAATCAACCTCTGACAAAAGTAACAATGGTCTTGAGGGTACCTTATAAGAGATCTTAGTATTGTGTTCATTCTTTGATGTTCACTAATAAAACCTTTGATTAATATCGTATAGACGGAACCAGTTGGTATGCAAATAATGGACACAAAAGGTAAGAATTCGTCGGCAGTCGAATCACACGTGCTAGGGTGTGGACAAAGAGGCTAACGCTACATCTCCTTTACAATGCTTTTTGTTGGCGGTAGACGTTATTCTTAGTGGACTTGACCGAACAGCCACTGGACCGATTCGCGTCAGTGTGACCGTTACAACGTTACAAGTTTTGTTACGTACATTTCAAGTAAGCGTCAATAGCCTAATGGTTTAGGCTACGGTCTGCGAATCGTCAGGTCATGGGTTCGAATCCACCATTCGACTATTGACGTGAACCATCTCCTAGCACAAGCTTTTAAGCTTAGTTGGAATGGTTAACAATAATGTTAGTAATATTTATGAAAAAAAGGAAATATTGCTAGCTTTCTTTTTAAAAAATATATATATATTATCAGCAGTGATAATGCGGTGAGCGAGACACTCCTGAGCATGCGCTTCGCTAAAGAGCGAAAAGATGCGTATTATGACGACCGCAACAGCATCAACTTTATAGCTGCAATGCTAGAGAGCAAGGAAAACCGGGATCGAAACAGTACGTTTCTTTGACAAGTAATAAGGACACGCAAAAGAAACGAAATGGACAGGAAGTCCTTAAATGTCTCCACATAAACAGGCCCCTTCCTGAAGTAATACGAAAGCGGTTCCAGGAATGGCTGCCGGAGTGCGAGGAGATTTTAGTCCGTAGGCCACATGAACCTATTCCAGTGGAGTCGGGCTTACCGTCTGGTAGATTCCAGGCAGTATACATGAGGATTTCTTCCTTCCCAAAGAAAAAATCTTAAACCAATTTCTCAATCTACAAACATTTTTCTATAACATTTTTAGATGTTTAATAAATCTTCGGAATTCAGGTTTTATTATGTTGGTAACAACATAATAAAACCTTTGATTAATATCGTATAGACGGAACCAGTTGGTATGCAAATAATGGACACAAAAGGTAAGAATTCGTCGGCAGTCGAATCACACGTGCTAGGGTGTGGACAAAGAGGCTAACGCTACATCTCCTTTACAATGCTTTTTGTTGGCGGTAGACGTTATTCTTAGTGGACTTGACCGAACAGCCACTGGACCGATTCGCGTCAATGTGACCGTTACAACGTTACAAGTTTTGTTACGTACATTTCAAGTAAGCGTCAATAGCCTAATGGTTTAGGGTACAGTCTGCGAATCGTCAGGTCATGGAATCCACCATTCGACTATTGACGTGAACCATCTCCTTGCACAAGCATTTAAGCTTAGTTGGAATGGTAAACAATAATGTTTACCAAAAGGAAATATTGCTAGCTTTCTTTTTTAAAAAAATATATTTTATTAGCAGTGATAATGCGGTGAGCGAAACACTCCTGAGCATGCGCTTCACTAAAGAGCGAAAAGCTGCGTATTGTGACGACCTCAACAGCATCAACCTTATAGCTACAATGCTAAAGAGCAAGGAAGACCGGGATCGAAACAGTACGTTTCTTTGACAAGTAATAAGGACACGCAAAAGAAACGAAATGGACAGGAAGTTCTCAAATGTGTCCACATAAACAGGCCCCTTCCTGAAGTAATACGAAAGCGGTTCCAGGAATGGCTGCCGGAGTGCGAGGAGGTTTTAGTCCGTAGGCCACATGAACCTATTCCAGTGGAGTCGGGCTTACCGTCTGGTAGATTCCAGGCAGTATACATGAGGATTTCTTCCTTCCCAAAGAAAAAATCTTAAACCAATTTCTCAATCTACAAACATTTTTCTATAAGATTTTTAGATGTTTAATAAAGCTTCGGAATTCAGGTTTTATTATGTTGGTAACAACATAATAAAACCTTTGATTAATATCGTATAGACGGAACCAGTTGGTATGCAAATAATGGACACAAAGGTAGGAATTCGTCGGCAGTCGAATCACACGTGCTAGGGTGTGGACAAAGAGGCTAACGCTACATCTCCTTTACAATGCTTTTGTTGGCGGTAGACGTTATTCTTAGTGGACTTGACCGAACAGCCACTGGACCGATTCGCGTCAATGTGACCGTTACAACGTTACAAGTTTTGTTACGTACATTTCAAGTAAGCGTCAATAGCCTAATGTCAATAGGCTACGGTCTGCGAATCGTCAGGTCATGGAATCCACCATTCGACTATTGACGTGAACCATCTCCTTGCACAAGCATTTAAGCTTAGTTGGAATGGTTAACAATAATGTTAGTAATATTTATGAAAAAGGAAATATTGCTAGCTTTCTTTTTTAAAAAAATATATTTTATTAGCAGTGATAATGCGGTGAGCGAAACACTCCTGAGCATGCGCTTCACTAAAGAGCGAAAAGATGCGAATTGTGACGACCTCAACAGCATCAACTTTATAGCTACAATGCTAGAGAGCAAGGAAGACCGGGATCGAAACAGTACGTTTCCTCGACAAGTAATAAGGACACGCAAAAGAAACGAAATGGACAGGAAGTTCTCAAATGTGTCCACATAAACAGGCCCCTTCCTGAAGTAATACGAAAGCGGTTCCAGGAATGGCTGCCGGAGTGCGAGGAGGTTTTAGTCCGTAGGCCACATGAACCTATTCCAGTGGAGTCGGGCTTACCGTCTGGTAGATTCCAGGCAGTATACATGAGGATTTCTTCCTTCCTAAAGAAAATCGTTTTACGGTACAAAAACAAACGAGAAGTGTCAATCTTGAAAATCCAATTTTCGCTATTTTTCGTCTAATTGTTACAAGTCATATATCATTCGACGCGTCTTTTTTCTGATTCCAACGATGTAAAAAAAGTGAAAATGGCCATATGTGTCATTTACTACGTTTTTGCTTTTCAGCGTCAATATATCTAATATGTTTTATGTCACCGGATTCAAGATGACCCGTTCTGTGTCGACTACCTTTCTTCTCCGTATTACATCTAACTCTTCGTAAATGTAAAACTTAAGGTCTCAAAATATGGAACCTATAATTGATTATTGACACAAATATTATTATAATAATTTTAAACTTTAAGTGGTTGAGTAACAGGTAATGAGGTCAATACGAAGAAATCAATACTGAGACAAATTTAAAATCGTCACTCTGCATAAATAAACTACACTACACACAAACAAAACATTCCCGAAGTGGCACTCGAAGTTAGTTTTGAATTTCCCTTAGATTATCCGTGAAAGAGCAATGTCCGAGTCGTGGTTGGGCCCTCTGGGACGCCCTTGGATCGGCATGCGTAACATAGTAACCGTCCAAGCCGAGGTTACCCCTCATCGGGGGGACCATTGTGTCATTACTAGCGATATAGGTTCAGAGGCTAAGCGACTTAAGAGCTATGCTACCTCTATAACCGGTGAAGCAGTTAAGGCCGGCTTCTCTTTCCATTATAGTAGTTCGTCAATAACAAAAACAAAAGTCCTTCTAAAATCTGTGCTTATTAGGTCCTATTTGTGACAGGTACTTAGAACAGTCTATCACCATACACCACGCAAATATTTTTATAAAAAAAACGTTTGTCATACATAATCGAACATCTATTTTTAATGTACTGTCATGTTACTCGGTTCAGACAAGTGTCTCGGTCGCATGACCCGTAGATAATGTTTTTGTGGTTGAACTGTTTTATTGTTTCCAATTTCGAAGCATTATCTAATGGAATTGTCAGTTTCATTTGGGTTATTCGAGATAATTGTTGTCAAAATATCATGTAACTTAGCTTATATTCATTCGTTTATACTTTCTAAGCAACTGTTTGAAGACTTGCATATCAGTCTATATCCTTGTATCAACGATTTAAAAATGAGAAAACAAGGTAAAAATACTAAACTACAATCACACTATGTATCGACGCTGGAAAACAAAAACGTAGTAACATACAAAAATCAAATTGTTCACTAGAGCCGAAAAACATTTCAACTTTAAAAAAAAGAGAGTCGTGGTAGCTCAGTGTCCGTGCGGTTAGCTCAAGTTGCGTAGTACTCTAGCAACCTGAGTTCGATCCCCGGTGCCGGCACCAATAAATTTGTTGTTGCAATTTTATGTGCTGATTTACCACGCGCTCGGCGGTGAAGGAAAACATCGTGAGGAAACCTACATGTTTTAGAAAAAATTTTCTACGGCATGTGAAGTCTGCCAATCCGCATTAAGGCCGCGTGGCGGACTATGCCCTTATACTCTCTTTACAGAGAAGGAATATATGTCCACATATATATACACATGGGACATATATGGACATATAAAGGCTGTAACTTTAACCTAGAGTTTTCCTAAAAGAAAATCGTTTTACGATACAAAAAACAAACGAGAAGTGTCAATCTTGAAAATCCAATTTTCGCTATTTTTCGTCTAATTGTTACAAGTCATATTTCGTTCGACGCGTCTTTTTTTTTTGATTCCAACGATGTAAAAAAAGTGAAAATGGCCATATGTGTCACTTACTACGTTTTTGCTTTTCAGCGTCGATATATCTAATATCACTCACCATTCCTTGTTTCATGTCACCGGATTAAAGAAGACCCGTTCTGTGTCGACTACCTTTCTTCTCTGTATTACATCTAAATGTAAAACTTAAGGTCTCAAAATATGGAACCTATAATTGATTATTGACACAAATATTATTATAATAATTTTAAACTTTAAGTGGTTGAGTAACAGGTAACGAGGTCAATACAAATACAAGAAATCAATACAAAGACAAATTTAAAACGACATCTTCACAATTTTAATATACAATAAATAATATTAAACTCTAGTGTTTAAGTGGTTAAGTAACAGGTAATGAGGTCAATACGAAGAAATCAATACAAAGACAAATTTAAAACGACATCTTCACAATTTTTAATATACAATAAATAATATTAAACTCTAGTGTTTAAGTGGTTAAGTAACAGGTAATGAGGTCAATACGAAGAAATCAATACTGAGACAAATTTAAAACGACATCTTCACAATTTTTAATATACAATAAATAATATTAAACTCTAGTGTTTAAGTGGTTAAGTAACAGGTAATGAGGTCAATACGAAGAAATCAATACTGAGACAAATTTAAAACGACATCTTCACAATTTTTAATATACAATAAATAATATTAAACTCTAGTGTTTAAGTGGTTAAGTAACAGGTAATGAGGTCAATACGAAGAAATCAATACAAAGACAAATTTAAAACGACATCTTCACAATTTTACTATACAATAAATAATATTAAACTCTAGTGTTTAAGTGGTTAAGTAACAGGTAATGAGGTCAATACGAAGAAATCAATACTGAGACAAATTTAAAACGACATCTTCACAATTTTAATATACAATAAATAATATTAAACTCTAGTGTTTAAGTGGTTAAGTAACAGGTAATGAGGTCAATACGAAGAAATCAATACAAAGACAAATTTAAAACGACATCTTCACAATTTTTACTATACAATAAATAATATTAAACTCTAGTGTTTAAGTGGTTAAGTAACAGGTAATGAGGTCAATACGAAGAAATCAATACTGAGACAAATTTAAAATCGTCACTCTGCATAAATAAACTACACTACACACAAACAAAACATTCCCGAAGTGGCACTCGAAGTTAGTTTTGAATTTCCCTTAGACTATCCGTGAAAGAGCAATGTCCGAGTCGTGGTTGGGCCTTCTGGGACGCCCTTGGATCGGAATGCTTACGCGTAACATAGTAACCGTCCAAGCCGAGGTTACCCCTCATCGGGGGGACCCTTGTGTCATTACTAGCGATAGAGGTTCAGAGGCTAAGCGACCTAAGAGCTATGCTACCACCTCTCAAACCGGTGAAGCAGTTAAGGCCGGCTTCTCTTTCCAATATAGTAGTTCGTCAATAACAAAAACAAAAATCCTTCTAAAATCTGTGCTTATTAGGTCCTATTTGTGACAGGTACTTAGAACAGTCTATCACCATACACCACGCAAATATTTTTATAAAAAAAACGTTTGTCATACATAATCGAACATCTATTTTTAATTTACTGTCATGTTACTCGGTTCAGACAAGTGTCTCGGTCGCATGACCCGTAGATAATGTTTTTGTGGTTGAACTGTTTTATTGTTTCCAATTTCGAAGCATTATCTAATGGAATTGTCTGTTTCATTTGGGTTATTCGAGATAATTGTTGTCAAAATATCATGTAACTTAGCTTATATTCATTCGTTTATACTTTCTAAGCAACTGTTTGAAGACTTGCATATCAGTCTATATCCTTGTATCAACGATTTAAAAATGAGAAAACGAGGTAAAAATACTAAACTACAATCACACTATGTATCGACGCTGGAAAACAAAAACGTAGTAACATACAAAAATCAAATTGTTCACTAGAGCCGAAAAACATTTCAACTTTAAAAAAAAGAGAGTCGTGGTAGCTCAGTGTCCGTGCGGTTAGCTCAAGTTGCGTAGTACTCTAGCAACCTGAGTTCGATCCCCGGTGCCGGCACCAATAAATTTGTTGTTGCAATTTTATGTGCTGATTTACCACGCGCTCGGCGGTGAAGGAAAACATCGTGAGGAAACCTACATGTTTTAGAAAAATTTTCTATGGCATGGGAAGTCTGCCAATCCGTATTAAGGCCGCGTGGCGGACTATGCCCTTATACTCTCTTTACAGAGAAGGAATATATGTCCACATATATATACACATGGGACATATATGGACATATAAAGGCTGTAACTTTAACCTAGAGTTTTCCTAAAAGAAAATCGTTTTACGATACAAAAAACAAACGAGAAGTGTCAATCTTGAAAATCCAATTTTCGCTATTTTTCGTCTAATTGTTACAAGTCATATATCATTCGACGCGTCTTTTTTTTCTGATTCCAACGATGTAAAAAAAGTGAAAATGGCCATATGTGTCATTTACTACGTTTTTGCTTTTCAGCGTCAATATATCTAATATGTTTTATGTCACCGGGTTCAAGATGACCCGTTCTGTGTCGACTACCTTTCTTCTCTGTATTACATCTAACTCTGCGTAAATGTAAAACTTAAGGTCTCAAAATATGGAACCTGTAATTGATTATTAACACAAATATTATTATAATAATTTTTAATACATTATGACTTAGTTAAAATGGGTTGATAAGAACGATAGCTATATTTTGTAAAACATTTACTTAGGAACTTAACATTGGTATAATTCTGACATTTTCTATCTGTATTAAGTAGTAGATTCTGCAATTTATTTACTAAAATAGTTAGATTTCAACAGAAGATCAGAGCTCCGTTGTCCTTACTCATAAGTTTAAAGGAATTAACGGGATGAACAACAACTAAACAATCCAACTAAATAACAATTTACATTACGTACCTTATCAATGACTTTTTTGAAGTCGGTTAAATAAAAACTAGCCTTATTTACTCCTTATTACATTAGCTATCTGACAGTGAAAGTCCCGTCAAAATCGGCCCAGCCGTTACAGAGATTAGGCGAAACAAACAGACGTAGTCTATTAACGCTTCATTAAATCTTATATATACTTATATATATACTATTTATTTATTTTATGAACTTATATATAATTTAATGAAGTGTATATATGCTTCCTGTTTACCGCTACTCTTTCGTCTAAATATAATCATTGTAAGGTTATCTGTCAGTGCTTCTTTATCATATGAAATTGTATTATGCACTCATTTCTTGTTAACATTTTATAGTTTCTTATAACAATATTTTCAACCGACTACAAAAAGTAGGAGGTTCTCGTGTATGTTTTTTTTATGATTATTACCGCCTAACTTTGGAGTGGGTGAGCCGATTTTGATGATTCTCTTTTTATTTGAATTTTTTTTTTGAAATTGTTTTTTTTTAAAAGAAAGCTAGCAATATTTGTGAAAGATTTTTCAGAAGATTTAAGATATTTCAGAAAACATTACTAACATTCTTGTTAATCATTCCAACTAAGCTTAAGCTTGTGCTAGGAGATGTTTCACGTCAATAGTCGAATGGTGGATTCGAACCTACGACATTTCGCAGACCGTGCCCTAAACCATTAGGTTATTGACGCTTCGCATTTCTTTATTTGAAATCTGGTGCTTCCCGTGTGGTCTCATTATCCATAAATTTGGTCTAATGTTGACAATGGGATCCATTAGGAAACCATATAAGTCTTGAAATTGTTTTAAGTATTTGTGCCACGAATGCACGGATAACTCAATATCACGCCAAACGATTTAAATGATTCATTTTTTATTAGGACGGATGTTCTTCAAGAGTAGTAGGAGGCCCGGTTTTCCTAACTTGGCCTGACGCCGGGTCGACGAGATGGTGAAATGCTAACGCGACCCCATCGCGCCCTATCATGGCGGAGAACGGCTCACCGTGGGAGGGTTTAATTGGTAGGCCGAGCCCGACATACCCCACCCGCTACCTGGGTAGGAAATGGAATGAAATGCTTTTACTTCCGCACCCGGCGTATAAGTAAAAGCATTTCCTCCCACGTTAAAAAAAAAGTGGTTCTGGCTAAGAGATGTAAGAGCTGGGCCAACTCTCAAAAACCCAGTGAAATTGTAGACGCCTCTTGGTTTAACCAGCGTAGTTCACTCCAAAAAAAACCGTGGCTGGTGGCTCATTTCTATTAAAAGTTATTTGAACCTCAGATCCTTAGATTGTAAGTTGATTTTATATCTACTAAGTATCATTACTATTTAAATATTTCTAAAACGATAATATATTTATTTGTATTTCTCTCTTGATATATATCTAGGAGGGCACGTCTGGTCGGAGTTTTATTGGAAAATAAACCGAATCAGACACAAAAAACGGTCGGAGCAACATCCGTTTCCTACCGCACTGAGAAATGTTTGTTATTAAGAATAACAAAACTGTGATATTTTAAATCTTTTATTGCAATATTGTGGTGTTTTAAATGGTATTTAAAAGGCACACACTGTATTTCATGTTCTGCTCTCGTTGGGTACAGTTATAAATCGTAACGACTGTAAAGTGACTGTTACTTATAGTTAAAGGTAGTTAAAATTACAGCCTTTATATATATAATATACTCGTATATGTCCCACTATTGGGCGCAGGCCTTCTCTGTAAAGAGAGTATAAGGGTATAGTGCGTCAGGCGGTCCTAGAGCGGATTGGCAGACTTTACATGCCTTAGAAAAATTTTCTAACATGTAGGTTTCCTCACGATGTTTTACTTCACCGCCGAGCGCGTGGTAAATCAGCACATAAAATTGCAACAACAAATTTATTGGTGCCGGCACCGGGGATCTAGCTAGCGTACAACTTGAGCCGACCGCCTTGTTACTGATAGTTTACGTAAAATTATTCACTTGCTTTTGTGAAAAAACCTTGCGCGATACAAGTATTTTATGGGAAAACCCCACCCCCTCGATAGGAGGAGGATTAGGAGCGTTGCTGGAGTTTCTTCTGCCACTTCTTCTCCCAGCGCTAACGCTTCCCGAGGTGGCATATAAGTTAGTTTAGCTTAGATTGTCCCAATTAGATTTTTGTTAATAAAATAGCTACCGACCGAGTCGTGGTGCGGCCATCTCGGGCGCCCTCGGATCGGACTGCTAACGCGTAATAATGGTAACCGTCCAAGCCGAGGTTACCCCTCACCAGGGGGACCTTTGTGTCGAGTTACCACCACAGTTAATAGAGGTTTAGGTTAGGCGACCTGAGAGCTATGCCACCCCTCAATCCGGTGAAGCAGTAAAGGCCAGCTTCTCTGTGCCGTGTTAGTTCGTGCAAAAAAAAACTACAAAATAAAATGCCACTTTAAATTCAATTACAAATCACCATGCTATCTGCATCCATTGGGATCCGCATATGTCTTTGAAGACATCTCTCCACCTTTTATCTGGTCTCCCTTGTTATCTTTTTCTTTCTAGTGGCACCTACTCAGTTAGACGTTTTGTCCACCGGTACTCATCTTACATTTATGTCCTGCCCAGTGTATTTGAGTAGTCTTTTTTGTGCTTCTACAATTTTAGTCTTGTTTCTGATAAAAATACATATAATAAAAAGATACATGTGGACACTATAGACTATAATGTTAACTATAATGTCACCCGGCGTCGTGTAGACTATAATTCTATATGTCATTTGCTTTGTTTCCTCTTCAGATGAGCGTGCCAACAGCTAAGTCTATTTGTATTGAAATAATTCTAGTGATGTATTGAACAGGCGCTGTATAAAAGTCGTCTCGACTGACCCCGAAAAAAAATTATAAACCATCTTTCTTTACTCTCGATCTGTGGAATGTAGTATCATTATTTGTTTGATAATAAAATTATTTTTTCTTTATGATAACACCTGCCAATATGTTGGTCTCTCTGACCCAGGGTTTTTTTTCAGTTTGATTTGGTACTCACCGGGCACGGGTGCTTCGTTGAGTACCTGAACAGGATAGGGCGGGAACCAACCGCGCAATGCCACCATTGTGGCTGCGACCAGGATTCCGCGCAGCACACGCTTGCCGTATGTCCTGCGTGGAACACGGAGAGACGGATCCTGGTCGAGCAGATTGGGCAGACCTCTCCCCGCCGGCGGCAGTAGCGGCTGCGCTGGCGGGGAAATCTAAATGGAAGGCGCTGGTCTCCTTCTGCGAGTCCGTAATGACCCAGAAGGAGATTGCCGAACGGGATCGGGAGAGGGCCGATCCCGTTAGAGATGGCGCAGGCGGGCCGGTGGGAGACCGGCCCGCAGCCCTGTAGTTTTGGGCTTTCAAGAGTAAGACTACGGTATCCCCTGCCTGTCGTAGAAGGCGACTAAAGGGGCCTCGGGTTCACTGGGCGACAAGGGTGGTGGCCTTTGTCCTCCGCCAAGGTGGACCCGGGAAGAAGGCGACATCGGCTGGCCCGTGTCGCCTTGCACTGCGAGGGCACAGGGGAGGGAGTAACCTCCTCGGGAAGTGCTCTCTATGAGCACAGTGCAGAGAGGCTCCGGTGCGTTCCACTGGAGATCCCGGAGCCCCTCGTCATGCACCGAGGAAAGGGCCACCGGGGAGGTTTTAGTGGGTAAAACTCCACATAACCGCACCCTGCGCACCAGGGATGCACTCCTCTTGCGCATTGTCGCAAAAAGCATAAATATTCAGACTCCGCGAACATCCCCGATGCACTACAGAAACGGGGATGTTCGCGGATGTTTAATCCCAACAGAACCCTGAACGCGTTGTTATATTGAACATTATTATATTGAGTCGAATGTAGAGTGAATAGGCATTTACTAAGCTAGTGCGCTTTAACATCTTCTTAAAGTGCCTCTTCGACTAGCGAAGGTTGGCAGTCAGTTCACCATATCTCTCTCTCTTACGAAACGTAACAGTTGGGGCACTCTCTTATGTTCAGCAGGAATGATTTTTTTCTACGACCAACACTTCTTTAGCCAGCGACTTTGCCCATCAAAATAAGTTGAAGAAAGTTATATCTCTCGTGCGATAGTTTGCGCATCTCGTTGACTCGTCGTAGAACCTCCTCATTTGTCACTTTTGAAGTCCATGCAATACCAAACATGCGCCTACAAGACCACATCTCGAACGCTTCAATACGTTTCCCAAGGTCGCCCTTCGACGTCCAATACTTAAATCCGTAGAGATGGGCCAGATGAAACATTTCTGGAGTTGAACACGCAAACATATTTTAATGTTACGACAGAAAAGATTTAATTTCCTCTAAACATCAGGTAGAATCGTAGTTCGGAATGATGGATTCACCAATTGTCATATGGGACCTGCTTGGTGAGAAACGTTCAGTGATTGTCTCTATCTACACTGCTAAAGAAAGACGTCGTGAGAGCTTACCTTGTTACACATTTTATTTTAATGCAATAAATTACATTTATGCTTTGGAAGTGTTACTCACACAGCCAGTTACGCATAGCTTGGCGATCATAAATGATACACGTCATCAAAGAATTCCACAATGATTGTGATTTTGATGGCATTTATCTAAAGTTATACGCCTTATTGTGAAGAATAAAAAAAAAGATCACAGAACACTGCACAAGAAACTCTCTAAAACCTATAATTTCAAATCATCCGTTAATATGCCGTTACATAAATATGTTTTTTTTTCTCCTGTAAATTTGGCAACGTGTTAAATGTATCACGCCCCGTTGATTTGTTATATTGTTGAAACACACTGTACACTTATTGTGTTTTTCCTTTGATGTGGGTGAAATTTATTTTGATTTTTCATCTAACGAAATGTTACTAATGTATTTCTATTGATGTGTCCTCTATAATTGGCATCGTGTTACGTCACCAAAATGGTATTCAAAAATGTTTATTTTCCGTTTCAAAAAATAATAATAATTGTTTATTTCAAGTAATATAGAATCTACATAAACTAACAAAAAATAGGCTCTCAATTCGTTTGTATGTTTTTTATTTACGTTTGGTACATAGAATTTATACAGATAATAGACCATAAGAGTATAAACAATTTATGTATATTATCTATATATATAAAAGAGAATGTGGGTGTGGTTGATCCATATAGGAAATGGCTCCGAAACGGCTGGACGAATTTCAATGAAATTTTCAGGGAATCTTCAGATTGATCTGAGGAATAATCGTGTAAAGTTTGGTGACGATCGGAGCACTTCTCTTTTTGAACTGTCAAATACAACTTTTATTACTATGATGGTATTCTATTGTTTTATAACACAAATTTGTAATTACAAATTCGTTAGGTATATTGTAAGCGATTTTGAGTATATTGCATGTACATGGGTGTAGGTAATGATCTTCACCCTCTCTAGAAGAGTATAAGAGAATGAATACGGAGAGAAATGAATAATTTAATATATTGTGAGAGTTACATTAAATATTTAATCATGTAAGTTTATTGTTTAAATAAAATAAACCAAAATCTAGCCTGGCGAAGCGTTCTGGGTACCCTGGTATACAATAACATAATAGATGATTTTTTTTTTCATAAATAACTATATTATATATAAAATAAATAGATAAATATAATTAATAAATAAATTAAACGTATAAAGTATATATTATATATTGAATGAGATGACATGTGAGACGGCGCAGCATCTGGTTACATAAACACAGTCAAATCTTTAAGCGATCTTGCTGAGGATGGAGCCTGCACCATGTGCACTATAGATGCACATCACTTGCGCTTGGTCGCAAAAAAGCATGCCAATTGATGGTCACGTGAAACAAAACAACAATACGTATGTACGTATAAAATTTGATAGTCAAAAATCAAGAGCTAAAAATAACACGACCTTGTACTCGTAACCACTTTTTATTAAGCTTACACTTGTGACATCGGTTGAGCCAATCGCCTCACGCCAGGCTCAATTCACCAAGTTATTTTTATACTTATATTACCTTATAAAGCACGAGCAGTTATGTCTTTGTTGCATAGTATGCTAGCGATCTGATTTCGATACCTGGTGCCAGTATCAATTTTTTTCCGAGTATATTTACGAGTAAAAACAAAACCCGACTTTCTTCTTTGTCTATCCAAATTAAATTTAAAAGCTTTGCCGGACTGGATTTTGCTTTCTTTTATTTAAACAATAAACTTACATCATTAAATATTTAATTTAACTCTCACAATATATTAAATGATTCATTTCTCACTGTATTCATTCTCTTTTCGAGCGGGTGAAGATCATTACCTACACCTATGTACATGTAATATACTCCATTGTACTTCAAAATGGTTCATAATGACATAAATATTCACAACGACTATATAATATCATCATAGTAAATAAAGTTATATTTGACAGTTAAATACGAGGAGTGCTCCGATAGGCAACAAACTTTACAGGATTACTCGCCAGGTCAATCTAAAGATTCTCAGAAAGTTTCATTGAAATCGGTCCAGCCGTTTTGGAGCCTATATGGAACATACCCACACACTTTCTCTTTTATACGAGTACATATAGATATACTGTTGGGCCCAGGCCTTCTCTGTATAAAGAGTGTAAAGGGCATAGCCCACTACGTGGCCCTAGTGGATTGGCAGACTTCACATGCATTAGAATTTTTTTCTAAAACATGTAGGTTTCCTCAAGATGTTTTCCTTCACCGCCGAGCGTGTGGTTAATCAGCACATAAAATTGCAACAGCAAATTTATTGGTGCCGGCACCGGGGATCGAACTCGAGTTGCTACCGTACTGTGCAACTTGAGCCAACCGCCAGGATACTTAGCTATCACGGCTCATGTCCGAATTATCGTAGGAATATTACGAAAATAATCAGAACCTAACCAAACTCTCATCAAACTTTTGAAGTTTATCATTTCCAGTAAAAAATGATACATGGAAATCGGTTTACGTGATATTGAGTTATTCGTCCATTTGTCGCGCACTGAACGGAAATTTAAGACTTACATGTCTTTCTCATGGATGGCATTGCTGTGGCAGAATGGACCAATCCAAATATAAATGGGATGGCTTTCAAATGAAAAAAGAATCATCTAAATTGGTTCACCCATTCCAAAGTTATGAGGTGACAAAAATACAAAAAAAACATATAGGTGAATTGATAAACTCCTCCTTTTTGAAATCGGTTGAGAAAGACAATGCTGTCGATAATTTTTACCAGTTTTGGATTCGACCTTTTGACCATAAGATTTAAGTATGTGTAGGCACTGATAAATAAATTATAAAGATTACGTAAAAATATGTTTTTATGTAGGGTATTTTATATAGGATACAGGGTATTTCACACAAAATAAGAACCTATAAAACTAATACACGTTAAAGAGAGCGAACCAAGGATATATTGATGGAAATATTATATTCTTATTCACACAATGGACCCTCGGCTCTTTGATGTGACAAGAGAAACTAATCAATGCTCATAGAAGAGACCGTACCGTCTCTTTTTGATGTTGGACGGACAAAAGTCGTGTGATCTCGCACAAATATGAACCGTTCGTAATAAATATTTCGGCATTTCATATGTTTCGTTTTATTAATTTGCTTAACAGTTACAAATTTATGATTTCCAGTAGATTGTTAGAGAATCGGCATTATTTTCTTTGTAGTTTTTTTGAGGTCAACCTTCACTGATTTCCCTGAAAAACTGACCGAAATATTTTCACCGGATTTTAGAGGTAGCAGAGCTCTTAGGTCGCTTAGCCTGTTACTCTAATCCCGTAGGCATTCCCATCCTAGTGCGTCCAAGAAGGCAGAATCACGACTCGGTCAGTAACTTTTATCGAAAGACCTAATTTCTTTATATTTATTTGTATTGTAATTCGCTTCTCGCTTGCCTCCTTCTTCAATAAAAATATTTTATACTCAGGTGTCTGTTTATTGCTATAGTTTTATAAGATACTAAGGGTCCATGAAGTCTTAAAAGAATGATTATGAAATCTAACGAAGGCTTCCGTACCCCAATTGTACCAAAAGTCAACATAACCATACGCCGCCATTCCCACACACATATTGTACGTATAATTGATCATAACACAAACGCACATACTTCGACCTATAATCAGAATCGATTCTAATTCGAATCCATCGAATTGTGTATGACGATGAATAGCGACGCGTTACAGATGAGCCCTCTTGTTTGTCGGATCGATTATTCCGCATCATCTCACTTTTATTGGGTACAAACAAAACTGTGGGGCGACTCCCTACCAATTCCGTGACAAAAGTTTATTGCGTCACTATGAATTAATTCGTCGTATGTTATGTAGACAATTAAACAAGAAAAAACCTACTTCAAAAGTCACAATTCAAACGTTAAACGCTAGTACGTGCGACCGCTCATTTATTTCGCTTGTGGTCAGAAGGTTAGATAGTGAAGTGAAGGTACATTATACTTCTGCATTTTGCCTTAGCCAGGTACCGGTGTCTTATATGGTGAACTTACATAATATGATGATTTATCATGTGTGTGTTAGTAGTGTAGTAATGTATTAGTATGTATTCTATACTCTATATATAGATAGAAGATAATCCACTTCCACGCTTGTCCATAGTAAGAGACCTTCCAAATAAATGGTCTAGAAATATTATACCACTTTTAGAAAACCGATAATTTAATCGAAACTAATCATCGACATATAAATCAAAAGGGTTTTCCCATCTTTTAAATATTTTACTTTTTGGAGTCTGAATGATAAAACCTACTTCAAAGTCACAATTCAAACGTTAAACGCTAGTACGTGCGAACGCTCATTTATTTCGCTTGTGGTCAGGAGGTTAGATAGTGAAGTGAAGGTACATTATACTTCTGCATTTTGCCTTAGCTAGGTGCCGGTGACTTATATGGTGAACTTATATAATATGATGATTTATCATATGCTTGATGAAGGAAAACATCGTGAAGAAACCTGCGTGTGTTAAAAATTATGGGCAGGCCCCACCCCTTAGATGTCAGGAGCGTTCCTGAAATCTCTTCGGCCGCTTCTTCTCCCAGCACCAACGCTTCCCGAAGTGGCACTCAAAGTAAGTTTAGCTATGAATGCAACAAGAAAATAGCAACCGACCGAGTCGTGGTTCGGCCCTCTCGGGCGCCCTCGAATCGGAATGCTTACGCGTAACATAGTAACCGTCTAAGCCGAGGTTATCCCTCACCCTTGTGTCGAGTTACTAGCGATAGGTTCAGACAGAGCTATGCCACCTCTCAATTTGGTGAAGCAGTCAAGGCCAGCTTCTTTGGCCAATCTGTGTAGTTCGTCATAAAAAAAGTTAAAAAAATTCGTAAGAGATGTGAAATCAAATTATTAAAAAAAATGACGAATTGATTTCCTCCTCGTTTTGTTAATATCCGGTTATTTATTTATTTATTTAAAAACGTTTTCCAACAGAAATCTAATTTCTATAAACTTGAACTCTAAAACTAAAAAAAAAAATCGACTTAGTTTTATAATCATATTTACGAACGTTACGCTAAATCAATGTCACTGTAATCCCTGTAAATAGAGTACATCCGGTACAAAGGACAATGTTCAGCGACAGGTTTGTTCTATGTTCTTCTTCTATCTAATTGGAAGAGCTTAATATTTTTAAGTCTGTCGTCAATTGGCCATGTTAAACATTAAAAAGAAGCAGCTGAAACCAAACTGCCCAGTCTTGAACACAGGCGTAATGTAGCTAGCCTTTCGGTTTTCTACAGATTGCATTTTGGAGAGTGAGCTGACTACATGATCTAATCCCCCATCCCCGTTTCACCATCGAACTTCAAGACACACTGCGGTATTTCATCCTTTTGTTGTGAACATCCCTCAAACCCGAACGAAGCGCTTTGCTTCGTCTTTCATTCTTCGTACAGCAAAGGACTGGAATAGTTTGCCCGCGTCTTTCCTTCCGATTACAATGTGGGTATTTTCAAGAGTAGAGTGAATAGGTATTTACTAAGCTAGTGCGCCTTGCCATCCAGGATTACATTTCTACTTAACAACAGGTGGGATCGTGGTCAAGCACTTGCTTAGAAAGTATATAAAAAATACTACAAATTAAATCTCTGTTGACGAAAACCAGTGAACAGTATTCCAAGCAACTATTAATGGCGCACAATTCCCATCGCGAACGTCTTATTTACCCAAACTCAGACGCACAATACCTCAATCTACGTACAAAACAGCTTTCTAACTAAATTACATTCAGCGTGAACACAATCCCACGCCTCCGTGCCCATTATTAACCCTTTCAAGGAGTCACAATCACAATTTGCGGTTATTTGTCAAGACTCGAGTAATGCGTTTAACATTTTGTTTAACGTATCGTTCTGAAGTAACATTTTCGGCTTAATTTTGTAACTGTTTTTCGTTGTGTTTAGCGTTGCGGTTGTTTTGATGCTAATCTGCGCTCGAACACGTTTGTTTGCCGTTTCATAATGCCCTTAATGTTCATTACGTTTAAACGGGTGTTGATTATCATAATCTTTCTTGTTCTCACGTCAATTAAGTCATTCGGAACGAATTAATTAAAGTTACGCCCCATATACATGGCTTTCTTTGTAAAGAAATATAATATAAATATGTAGTTGAAATAGTAAGGTCATAGTCCGCCACGCTACCTTAATACGGATTTGGACTTCAAATGCCTTAGAAAATTTCCTAACATATCGACGCTGGAAAACAAAAACGTAGTAACCCACAAAAATTAAATTATTCAGCAGAGTCGAAAAACATTTAGTTTACCACATATAAATCCGGAATAACAATGGTTTATCTATTCTTCCTTTACGTCAAAATGACCGAGTTGGCAACAGCGCAATCAAAGAGAAACCATACTAAAAAAATAATTGCAGTCTATGTAGTAGTGAAGTAATGTATCTGTCAATGTATGGCGGTTATAAAAATATTCTTTACTCTATATATAGATAGAAGATAATTCACTTCCACGCTTGTCCATAGTAAGAGACCTTTCAAATAAATGGTCTAGAAATATTATACCACTTTTAGAAAACCGATAATTTAATCGAAACTAATCATCGACATATAAATCAAAAGGGTTTTCCCATCTTTTAAATATTTTTACTTTTTTTGGAGTCTGAATGATATTTATTAAGTCATTTACTGTTTCTACTTCCTCCATTGCCCTTAATTCCATAATAAGTTAATTTAAATGAGCGAACACAAACACAAATCGTGGTATTTTAAATGTTATTCTGGACTTAAACAAGGATACTATAACTTCGGAATAACGATTGTATGAACAAAAACGTCAACGTTATACCAGGTATAACGTATTCTTGGTTTATTAGTACAAATTTTGCTTATTCTTAATTTATTCCTAAGTTTATCTTTATACCACGTTTATTTGTAAGGCTGTTTGACTTTTTCAAAAAAATTATAACTTTCGTGTTTGTGGACCTAGAGCTGTCGTTTTTGGACACAATATTTATTATTTTTTGCTGAATAAGTATTGTACCACGGCACTAACCTAGAGTTTTCCTAAAAGAAAATCGTTTTACGATACAAAAAATAAAAGAGAAGTGTCAATTTTGAAAATCCTATTTTCGCTATTTTTCATCTAATTGTTACAAGTCATATATCAATCGACGCGTCTTTTTTTTCTGATTCCAACGACGTAAAAATGGCCATACGTGTCACTTTGTTTTAGCTTTCCAGTGTCGATATTTAGATTTTCTGCCCTTTCTTCACTGCCCAGCGCATGGTACATCAGCATTTAAAATAACAACAAACAAATTCATTGGAGAAACGAAAATCTACTTCGGGTTGCCAGCGTACCACGGATCACGTTTATGAGCATTCAAAATTGCCTGTGTACTTCCAGTTAGCATTTTATATAGTAAACAAGCGCAGACTGCTTCCCCTGTAAAAATAAAACTTGTCTATCGTCTAAATTATTCACAAAGGAACAGCAGTGGCTGCGCTCTGGTAAATGCATTCGTTATAAATATATTCATTTTTCGTTATTATTTTCATCAACTTTCATATTTATGTTATATAAGTGTACCCAGCCCGCTTCGCCGGGCTAGATTTTGTCTTATTTTATTTAAACAATAAACTTATATCATTAAATATTTAATTTTACTCTCACAATATATTAAATTTTTCATTTCTCTCCGTATTCATTCTCTTCTCGAGCGTGTAAAGAGAATAGAAGAGAATACACCATGTACATATCAGCAGAATCAGTAAAGGGATACATTCGCGGCGCTATTTCTTACCTTGTTTACTTCAAAATCCTTAATTATTATCTTTAGTATACTTCAATATACGTCATTGTACTTCATTGTACTTAATGACTATAATGGTTCATAATGACATAAATATACACAACGTATGTGTGAATACAAATTTGGGTTATAAAACAATATGATATCATCATAGTAAATAAAAGCTGTATTTGACAGTTCAATAAGAGGAGTGCTCCGATCGTCACCAAACTTTACAGGATTACTCGCCAGCTCAATCTGATGATTTCCTTGAAAGTTTCATTGAAATCGGTCCCGTTTCGGAGCCTATACTAAGGGATAGCGTTTTCTAGTAAACGTTAATAAAAAAGCAAAAAATAAGCACAAAATTAAAGCTCACAAACATTTTAAACTAAACTAAATTTTCTGAACTATGAGTAACATGGTAACTCATAGCACACTTCTAGTTCTAGTTGTTCTGTAACCACTTCTACTATAGTGCCATAAATAACCTTGTAATGTTTTGCTACGTATTATTACAGTGCTAAAAAGCTACACCGTAGCCCACTGGCTATATCTACAAATTTCTCAGACGTGGGTTCAACTATCGATATTTGCATGATTCACATGAATCCGCTAGCATGTCTGGATTGTCTATATAGTCACTCTTGAACCGAAAATGGGAGGCGTTTATTTGTTTTTGTTTAGAAGCACTTGGTTTGTCATTAGGTCTCAGACCTTTGTTAACATAATACCCGGAAATAGGGTTATGTCAATGTAAGACTAAGTAAGCATTCATAAACGACAACGAGGATCTGAGAAAAGAGAACATACACGCCAGACTTTCGCAATAAAATGTTATATATTATTTAATAAAAGAGCGTATGCGTAATAGCGTTAACGTTTAATCCGTCACGTTTGGTTCGTAATGAACTTACAAATTGTCCGGTTTATATTATAGGATAATATTAACTTTACTTATAAGCCGTAAGCACATGGAAAGTGGTCACTAAGCCGCCGGGGATCAGGGGTCCAGTGTCGAGGGTAGCGGCTCCGTCTCAATAAGTGTCCGACAATCCCATGGGGCCCAGCGATCGTCTCCCGTCTTCCCTCGGATATCTTTAATTGCAATTGATGTACGAAAATGTCTATTGTCTTATTTAAAGATGGATACGCCACTTTTCATTAAGTAAATATATTTAGGTTATTATTTAATTTCATCATCTCAGCCGCAAACCATCCACTGCTGGACATAGATCTCACCCCAACGATTTCCAAAAGTATTGTAAGCGGCCTGCATCCGGCTGCGTCTTGCGGCCTTTATGAGGTGGACGTCTTACGCTGCGCTTGCCGGTCCGTGGTTTCCAATAAAGAAATTTTCAACCCCATTGCCACTTCAAATTGCTTACTCGGCGAGCTATGTCGATTCGGTTACCTTCGTTTGTCTACGGATCTCCACACACCTGATATGATATCGTAGAGATACTCCGAGCATAGCCCTCTTCATAGCCCGTTGTGCGACTTTGAGCTTGCTTATGAGTGAGAGACCACGTTTCTGTGCCATATGTCATCACAGGTAATATACATTGGTCGAAGACTTTCGACAGCACTGAGGTATTTTGGACGAGAATACATTTCGAAGCTGCCCATTAATTTAATATGATAATATCAAGCATATTTGATAACCAATGATGACAACAAAAATTGAAATATAGAATGTTTTTTTTAATTCTCTTTCTCCGATCCTCTCTGGACATTGTGGCTGTAAACGTTTTCATTTATTTTGTTAACATACAAGAAGATCACACTTCTTTTTCTATCTTTATTAAAGAAAACTTTTTCATGGCAAGAATGTTCCACCATTTTTTTCCCGGCAATAAACGCATGTCTTCAACGGTAAAAGGAAAGATCAAATCTCATACAATAATCAACTGGTAAAATTGGGGACTTTCAAGAAACGAGTCGGCTGCAGCACCCGCAACTTCTCTAGTGTAGTGGATATACATAGGAGAGATGATGATTTATTAGATCACGTGACCTATAAGCTCCTTTGCCCTTTACTATATAAATGTTGATATTAAATCTCTACTAACGAAATATTCCTACATCCATGTCCGAAGAGTGTCCGCCCCGACTTGAGATTAGACAATAATTCTCTAAAGTCTGCATTATATTCTCTGAGAGCCGAATTGAAGCGAGCTTGCATCTTCTTAAACTACATTTCAATTAAGATTATTGCTTCAATGCAATAGCTAACATCTTCGTTAATACCTATTCCTTCATTTAATTTTCAATCAAATCTACTATGATGAAACTCCTCTAAACTCTAATAAACACATGTTATAGACGTCTGTGCCGAGGTTAGTCTTTCCGATCCATTACAATTTGGACAACTTTAGGGTCAATGTGAACAGACGCCTTATAGGCTCATCTTCGCCTTTCATCACGGAAGATTGAAGCCAAACGTGAGCGTATCTCATTTTAAAAAAAATGTGAGGGATAATACATCGATCTTTTAATATACATTTATGTTTTTAGTTAATTAAAACAACCCTTATTATTCAAAACACATTGGCAAATGAACGATTCGGTACTCAAAGATGAATAATAAAATTGTACTGTGTACTTTATTCATTGACCTCTCAAAATTAACAGAGATAACGTTCACAAAGGGCCGGATTGAAAGGGGGCACCTTTCAATGATTCGCCACTCTTTAATCTTCTATCGAAACAAAACTTGGGATGGTAACAGGATTGTCTGCCCGTTCATTTACTTAGTAAATTATTCTTTGTCGAACGGAAGAGAAGGCTTTGAATCCATTAATTCACTGATGGGGTCACAAAGAGGTGGTACGAATTAAAATAATGTATTCTACGACTTCAATGGGCGTCCCTCCGTCCGGTGCCGCTGTTATTACAAGAATAATATATTTAAATCAGAGTCTGCTTTCAGATGAAGATGTACCGCTTTGTGAGTCTACCGAATAAGTGATCACGTACGTCGGCATTAGGATGTGTTTTATGTGCAAATTATAGACTACCCGTTTTTAAATTCGCTCGAATTTCAACGCGACCGTCGCGAACAATCCGTGTTCGTTAGAAAGTTTTAATACGGTTTATATTATGTTAGCTTTACAGGTTTATATGTGTTGATGACAACATTTTTTTTTATGACGAACTACACAAATTGGCATGAGAAGCTGGCCTTGACTGCTTCACCGGATTGAGAGGTGGCATAGCTCTTAGGTCGCTTAGCCTGAACCTCTATCGCTAGTAATTCGACACAAGGGTAACCTCAGCTTGTTCGGTTACCATGTTACGCGTAAGCATTCCGATCCGAGGTCGCCCGAGAGTACTGAACCACTGACTCGGTCGGTTGCTATTTCACGGATAATCTAAGGGATATTCAAAAACTAAACTAGCTTTGAGTGCCACTTCGGTAAACGTTGGCTCTGCGAAAAGAAGTAGCCGAAGAAACTCCAGCTCCACTCCTAACATCTAAGGATTCTAAGGGCCCACCCCTCACCCAAATACAAAATAGCAGTAACGCGTGAGGTTTATTTGCAACCTTCAACGGTTGTAAATTTGTAAAGTTCTAGCCTGTCCAATGGTAATCGCGTCGTCCGGATCGTTGAGAACGTGTCTCGGCCTCCGGGCGACGCGACGGAACGCTGACCGATATCGGCGTACTATGTACTAGATGAGATATTAATTGAACTTAGAAGTAGAAACCATAATGATTTTTGTAATAAAGGTCTAATGTCTTTGTTTTTGAAAGAATATAATCTCATTATTATGTTAATGAAAGCTGTTATTGTTTATACTGAAAAATATAGGTATTTTAGACATCATTATTAATGTGAGAAAATTTTAATTGGTCAATAGGTTTAATATTAGGATATATTAGGAATAAAATAAAATTCCTACGTAATCAATATTTGAATATCGTCCGTTTTAATTGCAATCTCGACATAGAGAAGAACTGTATACATAAACGGGAAATTAATCCCCACTGACAAAAGGGTTTATAAGTAAACTACCCTCCGTTAGCAGATAATTTAGGATATGATCACCCCATTGCCGAATATTCGAAACAAACATTTCGATGTATTTATTCTGGTGTTTATTTTGAAGCGTAATATGTCGTGTTCCACTTTGATGTCGTGAAATCGTTTCTGTTCTTTGTCAAACGCTCAAGGCATTACATCCATAAAGTTTGTCGTTTAATTCTGTATTTTACGGTCTTCTATTTTCGATTGAGATTCCTTTGTAACTTGATCGAGGTTTACTGCAGTACCGCTCTACACGGGCGTGTATAGAATTATTGCATATGGTTGGCCGGAGTTTGTTTGGCAGTATGAATGGTTCATTATACTTAGGGATAGTCTGAGCGGGGAACAGATAATATTTGCGATGTACACCATTGTTTATGATTTGGACAATTGTTTGTGTTTCCCTGTCAAAGGATGTTCACTTGTTTGTTTTGTGAGAGGTTACTTTGATGGGGGGTTGATTTAAATAAACATTATAACATGGTTAATCGTTTACTATAAGAGATTACTATATCTTACGAAACATATTAAAAACATTATCTTGAGGATCTACTTTTACAGTTGCGTAATTCTGTCATATCCTCTATTGCGTTGTCTAGATTGTTTTATTAATAATTTAGAATATAATTAAGTAACTAAGTGAGTTTTGTTTTTAAGTTGGAGATTGTCGTTATTAGCCCCAAGACTTACGCAAATTCATTGTATTGAAAGGTGCCCGAGTTCTTAACTTCAACCAAATAAGTAACTTAGGGTCCATTGTTATTCTATTATATCTATAGTAAGCTCACCCGATGGTGTGCGAGACGGTCCGGTACTTCTATCGGATTACAAAAAAATTGATGAAAATTTTAAATGCACAAAACAATGCCGAGTTGAAACAACAAGTTAATTCATCAATTAGAAATGTTGAGATAAAAGGAAGATGTTATGAAAGAGTATGTTGATATTAAAATAGATAAAGATATGCTACGGTATTTTGTATGTAAAGAGAAGTGAAATGAAGAAAGAGAGAGAGAAACACTTCTGACGGTGACGAATTAGCGACATACGTACTCAGAACTGATAAACATGCATGTGAAGTATATATGGATGTGAATGAAACAAGTTTATGTTTTGTAAGTCTGTGTACAATAGAAAATCGCAATTTCCCCATAGATCAACGGTGCTGATTATTTAATTAGTAAATTTATCTTTTCTTTTTACTTTTTTTTCTTTTCTTTTTTTTTTCAGAAATATTACTAACAATCTTGTCAACCATTCCAACTAAGCTTAAGCTTGTGCTAGGACATGGTTCACGGTGTGTGTGGTGGTGTCAATAGTCGAATGGTGGATTCGAACCCACGACCTTACGATTCGCAGGCTGTACCCTAAACCATTAGGCTATTGACGCTTATCAAAACAGTAATATAGGCATCGCTAGCTAATCAAAACTATACGCGCATGAATAACTTAATAATATTCCCACATTCGGTCAAGTTTTATACAACAGCGTAGAATGTATACCTTTGAATAAGTTTCCCCGGGGCTTTTGCTATGATGCTCGAACAAAATTCCTCCATCGAAAGCGTTCCTTTGCGGGCAACTGAGCGGAAACGGAGTGGCATCTTGACTGCAACGCGCCGCTTATTTCCACGTTCAACTATAAACCTACCGCTATTTTAGTTGCCACTGTTTTCGATTTCGAGTGCCTCGGATGAAAACGTAACGTGAGACTTTTCTTTGAGAACGGTGAATTATATTGTTTTTTCTTTTCTTTAGGGAAAAGTAATAACGTCCTTATAATACTAGCGGATTAGACTAGGGACTAATATCTAGGTCTAACCGTTAATTTTCACCCTGCTTGCATCATATCCTAAATCCTATTTATCAGTTCCTTCTTTATTTAACTGTATTTTTTGTTTTTTATTTAATATGTTTCATGTTTTGTTTCTAATGTATTCGAATGATGCCAATAAAAAATATGTCTGTGTCTGTGTCCGAGTGTGTGACTGTGTATGTCTTATTACGTTACGAAGAGCAGTAGCTCAGTGTGCAGGCGGTTGCCTCAAGTTCCAAAGTACGCTAGCGATCGGAGTTCGATCCCCGATGGCAAAAAAAATTGTTGTTGCACTTTTACGTGCTGAAAACCTACATGTCTTAGATTTTTTTTCTAAGATATGAATTCTGTCAATCGATGGATTTTGCCCTTATACTCTCTTTGCAGACCACTTAAGAACAGGCGATCCGTAAGCTCTCTTGCCCCTTTTCCTATAAAAATAATTAAATAAACGATAATTCATTACTACCCGGTAAGAGTCTGTAGCAAGTATCAAATTGGATAGGTATAATGCTAAACGGGGCGATTCTCAAATTTCGGGGCGAGATGGTGAATGCTAACGCGACTCCATCTCGCCCATTTTGGCGGAGGATGGCTCACCATAGGAAGTTTTAGTCGGCCCTTGTAGCCCGACATAACTCGTCCGCCTCCGACGAGTATGAATAAATCCATTTCCTCACATGGAAAAAATGTAATTCGAAACGAATGGATTTTTAATGGCAAATCATAATTGTTTAACAATAAAATGAGAGTTCAAGATGAAAATCGAATCATTATGCTATTTTTTATTATATTTATGATTTTCTATAGATTTTGCAGTAAACGGTAGAGCCAGGAACGTCTCCCAATTTTATATATAAGTATTTAGCTGCCATGCTTCTAGTTAGAATAAATACCGAGTCCAACCTTCCCTAATTGTTTCTGCCGCTTACAATTTCGTCTGCAGTGACCTAAGGACGGGAGCACAATAGCCTATAATACTCATCAGCCCCTCTTGTTTAGGGAAACTCGTGGAAATTTCACCTTACTGTATTTAGCTAGATTGTTCATATTGTTACTTATTTTGTTGTTAATGATTATATGCAGATAATTACTTTCTTACAACTCCTATAATTTAGTACTAATTATTTTAAATCTCTTTGATAAATAGAATATAATCATTGTAATGAAAGTTACTTTTACGGATTTTAGAGTGTTTCAATTTTGATTTCAAATCTCTGAAACCAGTTTTCACGGTGATCAGATTTAAATGATATCATCAACATCATTTCAGCCGTAGAGTATCCACTTCTGTATATAGGTCTCCCCAAACGATTTCCAAATGGACCGGCTGGAAGAGTCTTGGATCCAGCTACGACCTTCATGAGGTAGTCAGACCTTGCCTTCCTGCGTTCATGTTTTTCTCCTATTTTATGAGTGATAGCGTAGTGGTAGCATACGTTCTGTCGCGAGTTTGAATAACGATGTGCTTGTAATTATTAGTAAAGACAAAAAAAAATCATATCATTAATCAATACATTTTCTCATCTCCTGTCACATATAAGACATATTCTTCTTCTCAATCACTCCTTCATTGTTGAGGATTGTGGCTCCTTTTCGATTCAATCATCCCCAGGCTCTTCGGTACATGGCCCTGTGTAGGGCGTCGCTGGTAGAGTACTCCAGTTTAGTTTTTACCCACCTCCTTCCCGGACTTCGGCCTCTAGGGTTTTTACCTTTGACCTTTCCCATCTCTAACACGGGATATAAATTCTCAAGCTGTGGTTGGAATGGTGACGCTTAATAAAGTAGCTGCCCAAGGTCTCCTCAGTGGGGGAAGGAGTCAAAGTCAGCTTCTCTAGCTAATCTGTGTAGAGCGGACATCGAAATCCGTCTATTTTTACTTTTCTAGGGTTATATTAACGTGCGAGCTTATTGTTTCTATTGATCTTACTTTACCTTTAGGCTAGAGTAGAGAGTACAGTTCTATACTGGCTCTATTTGCAGCAGAAGTTGAGTAATTAAAGCAGAGGCGGCAAGACGTGTAACAATAGTCCTCACGGGTGATTGGTGCATTGTTCACGCGATATTAACTGTATTGTTTGCGACGTTATAATCATAATGTCGTCATTACCCTCGCAGGGACGCCGGAGGTCGGGCTATGAAATATGGACACGGCTTTTTCTGCCCCTTCATAATACGATACGTACGATTTTTGCAAATTATTAAACGTATAAAATAAGTACACATGCAGTAATCAGGTAAGTAACATAAGTAAGCAATCAATAACTATAGCGTTTCGCCCGGAAAGTAAGGTGGACAAATAGAATTTCTCCCATTGCAAGTATATTTACGAGTAAAACCAAAAACCAAGGTCAAATAGAATCAAACTTTATTACGCGCAGACGTCCTCTTTGTAAACCCATGAATCGTGATATTCTTCGAGTTATCCTTCCATTTATCGTGCATATACTTAATGAAAATTTAAGACTCATATGGTTTTATCATGGCTGCCATTGTCAGAATTGGACCAAATGGGAACACGCAGGAACCACCGGCTTTTAAATAAAAACAATTATCCGAAGTGGCTCACACAGTCGAAAATTTTCGAATGTAGTATTGTCTAAATAATCTCACAAATAAGTATCATTATAGAATATTCATAATGAACGAAATATTATGAATGAAAAAGAAAATATTTTTTCGTTATCCATATATCGGTAGCTCTTGCCCACTTGGTTCACGTTGTCGCGCACCCGATGGGTAATTTCCCCCATTGTCAATCACAAGAAAGTCCAATGCACAATGATCTCTTGTATGATTCACTAGAAGTGACAGTCTTACTGAGATTCACAATTAACTATATTCAATACCGTTTAGAGATTTTTATATTTTATTATAATAGGTCGTTTATAAAGTCTTTTCGCATTTTAGTACTTGTAATAAAATCTCTTTGGCTATACTATTTATATCTGGCTGGTTTTGGTATCATTGAAAGTTTAAATTTTAAAGAACATAATTCCAAATTCAAATTAAGAAAATTAGTGATTTTCAATTGTTAATCGTACTGTCAAGATTAGTGAATTTAATGAAGAAATTCAAGATATTTTAAAATTTTACTACAAAAAACGTAAAAATGCAACGCAAGCCGCGAAAAAAATTTACAATGTTTATGGACCTAGGTATCCGCCGTATTTCATCTTAAATCATCAAGTAAAACGTGCGCATGTTAACACATCTAGAATGTAATAGCTCTCTACGTCTATAATATATAAATACATTATGAAAGGGAGTTTTCTTGTAATTTTCCACCGATAATTCCACCCTCCGCCGTGCTCAATGGATGCCAATTGTGTAAATATGCCGTTCTGACATGTCATTTTCTTTTGAGATTCAATGCGTCTTATTTTTGTAAGCGGATAAAGGACTAGAGAAAAATAAAACTAACGCATGTTAACGATCGTAAGACGTTTAAGGGGTCACAACAAAAGATTGATATCTAACAGTGCGGGGCATTAGATTATCATTTTTGACGACACAAAATGCATTTTGTAGAAACACCAAAGGGCCAGCCACCTTACGCCTTTTTTCTCTTGACGGAAGGAGAAATCATCAACAAGATACCCCGCCATCGCGCCAGAAGGCGGGGTAATCTTGTGGGATTCTTACCCACTAAAACCCCTGTGGCCCTTCCTCGGTGCATCGTGGGGGGCTCTGGGATCTCCAGTGGATACATAGAGCCACCTTACATCTGCGCTGAGCAGATTGGTTTTGAGCTGCGTCACCAATCAACCTCTTAACCCGCCCGTCCACCAGCTCAAAACAGTCCAAAGCTGCGAGATGGCATTTAGCAGGAAAAGATATCTACATCTATATGCGATTGAATTGACTTCCAGCATGTAAACGCATTCAACTTACTTTAACTAACGAAAAACCGGGATCCTTTAAATATACGGCTCGAAGGACCAATGTTTCACTAGCGAACGTTTGTACAGATATTTGCACTGTAGGCAATATACTCGCACTGATTTCGATGGTACATTCTCTGTACAGGTTTTTGGAATACATAAGATAGTAGAAGTGTAACTTATTTAGTAAAAATTATTTACAATGTTTTAAAGTGAATTAATTTATAACGAACTACCGCTCTACTATTACCATAGGCAGACGTTAGTCATTAACAACTTGAAACGATTCTAAAAGAAAAACAGCAAATTTAAATTCAATTTTTATAAAGACCGAGAATTTCTATTCCAGCTTATTGTAGGTAAACTTATTATTCAATAGAATAATTCAGTTATTGGCCCGCGAAGAGAATTTCTTCAACGTTTTTCTCACTCCAGAGGCAAAGAAATGCTTTCGCATTCATCATTGAATTACCGTCGCCTCACAATATTTCTATTAAATTTTTATTTTTCATTGTACTGCGAGAGAACATCTCTGAGTGTTTTATCTGCTTATTAGATTGAGACTTTATTGTGTTCCTTATTTTCCGTCTTTCGATCGTTGAGTTGTTTTGACGGGACGAATTTACCAAATTTCCTTTTCGTAAATATGACTTTTAAAAGCAAGTCTGTTATTAAATAGAAGCAAAGCTGATAGTGTAATGACTGTGTGTTCACCATAATTATCTTGTAGTCAAAGGATCCAAGCGTATAATGTTACAGTTTATAGTTACAGTTTTTGTTTTTCGCTTTCTTACGTACACGAGAACACCAGCACACAAAATTGTGGTACTTTCCGTTAATCGGGCGTAAGCGAAAAATCGTCAATGTCATCATCAGTTCTTTTAAGGCTAAATCAGTATTGTATTCAAAATAACATAACAACGAAGGTTAAGGCCCACCTCAGGACACAGGAGTTGGCTATCTAGTAGCGTAAGGCCTTGGGAAGAGGCGTTCGGTGCTCCTTTGCTCTTTAAATAGTAGACGTGGAGAGTTCCATGTCCACCCCATGCAAAAGACGAGGTCAAGTGCCAACGCTGCTGGAACTACGGCAGTGTGCGAAAGCATCCTCGTAGTTCCGACGTAAGGTACAAGAGGATCACTGTTGAGTTTAGTCAGTGCGAGACCGATACAATCCGTCCTTGCCCCCGTAAATGCGGACTTGCGTAGGTATAAGGTGTAGGCGTAGGTAAAAAAAAGAGAGCGTAACTTACTTTTCGAATGGTATCACACTTTAGGCGCTACGTCTTACGCCTTAATCTTTGTCGTTAGGCTATTTTTTTATTACTGTCAGATTAGGTTAGAACCAATTCTCAATTTCAGCCCTGTAGTTCTGGGCTCTCAAGAATAAGTCTACGGTATCCCCTGCCTGTCGTATAAGGCGACTAAAAGGGGCCTCGGGTTCACTGGGCGACAAGGGTGGGGGTCTTTGTCGTCCGCTAAGGTGGACCCGGGAAGAAGGCGACATCGGCTGGCCCGTGTAGCCTTGCACTATGAGGGCACAGGGGGGGAGGGAGTAACCTCCCCCCCGGGACGTGCTCTCCTTGAGCACAGTGCAGAGGGGCTCCGGTGCGTTCCACTGGAGATCCCGGAGCCCCTCGTCATGCACCGAGGAAAGGGCCACCGGGGAGGTTTTAGTGGGTAAAAACCTCACATAACCGTCGCCTTTCCCCCAGAAGGCGGGGAATCTTTTTGAAGATTTCCTCCCCGTTAACAAAAAAAAAAGAACCAATTCTCGCCTCAAATCACTGTTCAAAAAGGTTAGAAAGCCATATGTTTTTAATTTTATAGCCTAAAACTTTGTTTAGTTAGATTTTCTAACGTTAATTAACCGACACTGCCATAAAATAGTGATTATGCTATTAAAAAAATATATGTTAACACTAAATATAAGAACGGTAGTATAGCTAATAATAGTTAATAAACCGAAAACAAATAGTATAGTTAGGAATAACATTTTTTCTCGCATAATTATGGAATTAAGTACTAGATACGGCACATTGCAAACGCGTGCATGCAAGGGCCTACAAACATTTGTGCCCGTTGTAGAGTGACGTAATCTGTTGAAAGGAAACAGCGATTGCCCACTCTGTATTCTCTGTTAGCGTGGGTGTTGTTTTTTATTTAATAAAATTGAACCATTACTAAAGTGAGAGAGCGAAGCAGATTAAACATCAGACGGCCAAAGGGTGCCCTTCAAACGAAATTAGTTTTCCGAAGACGTAACATTTCTAACGTTTAGGAGGTTCGACGAATTATCTAAGACGGGTAGTAGGCAATTTCCTTCAACTAATAGATTGGAAACTACAGATTCGTCACGACAACTTGGACCGTCCGTCCGTTCGTCTGCGATTAGTTCCTAAACGGATGCAGGTGTTAATATCTTGTATAAATTAGTCGAATGATATAAGCTGGAATTTATCTTTGGCTTAGGGCTCGGTCTGCGAAAGTTAAGGTCGAAGGTTCGATTCTACCTTTCGGCTATTGACGCGAACTATCGCCTAGCACAAGCTAAAGCTTTGTCACTTGCAATCATTTGCTTAATGTTTGTAAAAAAATATAATATTGCTAGAAATATTTCTCTGCCTTACAGTACTGTACAGTTGTAGGCAAGTTGTCTGCAATTGTAGGCTAGGAGATGGTTCATTTATTCGTGGATACACCTACGAGCATAAGCTATTAGGCTATTGAAATTTCAAAATCTGAGGTAAACTTATCTCTATATATTGTAATATCAAAATCAATAGAGTCAAGAAAACCTTTTCACCTATAAATCAATTTTCCAAACGTAATTGATGACAATTTTCCCGCCGATACGCCATATTGTTCTCGTCACCGCGTGATGTTATTGTGACCGTAATGGAAAGGAAATTAATAGTTACAAAACACACGGCTCTAGTACACGTCATGTTTCTTTATTGAGTTAATAATAAAGTCGAATATGGAATAAATCATCGCACGAACAATGTTGCAAGATTGAAACACACTATTGAGGGATAGAATGACGTGAATACAATCGCAAATCGTTTCTATAAATCAGTTTCAGAGTTATTATTATCAAATGCAAAATGGATATTCATTTACTGCGTTCCGCATTGAAGTTTGCCGGCATAGAGGAATAATTTGAAGTGAACGATGTAGTACATATAGGAATATTCTAAGGATAGTACAATCACAAATGTAATTAATTATAAATACATGATCTATCACCATACCGGAGTAAACAGTGACAACTTTCGCTGTCCACTCTTTACCAAGCCTATCGGGTCCCACTTCTTCTTCATCGTATTCTTCATTTCTGAAGGTCGTGCTTATCCTGAAGCGCTTTCACCGAGACGTCGACGAGCTGCTTCCACACAGCTCTGTCGACTGGCGACTAATCCTGTAAAGTTTGGTGACGATCGGAGCCCTCCTTTTTTAGAACTATACAAGTCAAACGGCGTAATTTTATTTCTGACATTAACATGTTTTGTATATAATAATAGGAATGATATTGATATGTTTTTTACTGGTGTAATTCCTCTCCTCCATCAGCGCCATCCCTAAATATTTACTGATATGAAGATGATGAGAATAGAAGACAATTGATACGGAGAGATATGTATATTTTAATATATTGTGAGAGTTAAATTAAATATTTAATGATGTAAGTTTATTGTTTAAATAAAATGAAACAAAATCCAGCTAGTATTATAAATAACTTAATTACCTTATTTGTTAATGCGAATGTGTTATAACCTATTAACAAAAATTTGGCTCTCCACTTCTCATTTGATAGTTAATAAGCAGGGTGAAGAGCGGAAAAATATTATTTTTAAGTGACTTTTTTTTATTTAAATAATTTTATTAGAAACCTGTTAAAAATTGAACATATAACACGAAATCTAAATAGTTCAATGGGGCACAGCTGATTTCAATTTGACGACGTACTCGTAGGGGAAACGGAGTGGGACAATGGCGTAACCAAATTGTAGGCAAATTGTTTTTGTTAAACGAAACGCTCTGCAGGGGAGAAGCGATGATTGTGTAAGCTGGAACAATTATTATATTTCAACTCCAAGTTACTTACTGACTTGTCATATTGACACAAATATTATCGGCAATTTATCGCGTTTTAATATTATCTAATAGGACATTTTAAGCGTCAATAGCCTAATGGTTTAGGGTTTTTTTTTTGGACGAACTATCACAGTTGGCTCAGAGAAGCTGGCCTTTACTGCTTCACCGGATTTGAAAGGTGGCATACCTCTTAGGTCGTTTAGCCTGAACCTCTATTAGGTGGTAACTCGACACAAGGGTCCCCCCGGTGAGGGTAACCTCGGCTTGGAAGGTTACCATTATTACGCGTTAGCAGTCCGATCCGAGGGCGCCCGAGAGGGCCGAACCATGACTCGGTCGGTAGCTATTTTATTAACGAAACCTATTGGGACGATATTGCCGTGAACCATGTCCTAGCACAAGCTTAAGCTTAGTTGGAATGGTTACCAAAATTGTAAGTAATATTTCTGAAAAAAAAAGAAATATTGCTAGCTTTCTTTAAAAAAAATTACAGTTAATTTACAGTCACCTAATTTTTATTTTATTAATATTTAATTTACAGTCACCTAATTTTTATTTTATTAATATTTAATTTACAGTCACCTAATTTTTATTTTATTAATATTTAATTTACAGTCACCTAATTTTTATTTTATTAATATTTAATTTACAGTCACCTAATTTTTATTTTAATAATATTTAATTTACAGTCACCTAATTTTTATTTTAATAATATTTAATTTACAGTCACCTAATTTTTATTTTAATAATATTTAATTTACAGTCACCTAAATTTTTTTATAGAATGCTAACAATTGTTTTTTTACAAATATTACTAACATTCCAACTAAGCTTAAGTCTTTGTTAGGAGATGTTCACGTTAATATTCGAACGATGGATTCGAATCTATGACCTTTCGATTCGTAGGCCCTACCCTAAACCATTATAAAGCTCATTACATAAAGTACCATTTTTCACTGTTCAAATGGTCGTTAATTTAGAATACTTCTAAAGTCACTCTTCTTTAGTGTTATATATTCTTTTTCAGTTAAAAAAACTAATCAACATTTCGTTGTTTAAATGACTTCAAATCGAATTAAACGTTAAACGCTAATACGCGCGAACGCCCTCTTTATATTTACGAATCGTAGAAATATTACGAAATAGAATTAATCAGAACCTAACCAAACTCTCATCAAACTACTCTTGAAATACATCATTTCTAATAAAAAATGATTTATCGAAATCCGTTGGCGTGATATTAAGTTATCCCTCTATTTGTGGCGCCCATTCTTGATGCAAATTCAAGACGTTTATAATTTTCTTCTAAATCCCACTATCAGGATTGGACAAAATGAGATTGAGCACATGGACCACATTGGAATCACTAGCTTTTAAATAAAAGAAAAAACCATCGCAATCGGTTCACCAAGTCGAAAGTTATGCGGTAACAAATTAAAAAAATACAGATGAATTGAGTACCTCTTTTTTGCAGTAGGTTGAAAATTAATCAAAACGTTTAATTTTTTTAATACTGTTGTAATTTACTTTATCGTGCAGCTGGCAATGAATTCGCCGATGCAAGGAATTCTATCACGAACGGTTGGCGAGGCGGCAAAGTGGACAAATTAGTTTATTGCCTACGAGAGCTACGAAGCAATCTACGAACACCTACAAAAAAAATATTTTTTTAAGACACATAAAACCTTATCCTTTTTAATATTTTTAATAGTTGCCTTTATCATTAAAACTTTTAATGATAACGTGCTTTTTATATATTACTAAACTGAAAATAATTTACGAAATATTTATCTAAATGAAATTGTAAAGGTCAACAAAATCTAAACTATGAAAAAAAATATTTTCACACGTACGACATAGAACAAATACACAAAACATAAATAATATATATAACTAGTAATCGACTAACATGTATATATCGGTTGTGAACCAAATAAAAGAAGTGTCTCAATTGATTTCCCGTATTGAGCTTGTTTTATGTATATTTGTAATAATTCCTGTAATGATTCAGTCACTAAAATTGCGGTATTAGGTTATTAAAATTCGAAGAGTTAAAAGGTTAAAATTAAATATCGATCTATAAGTTTAAAAAATTAATTATTAATTTAAGTATAAAAAATTGTGAAAAACTTAATTTTTGTCACTAAAATTGATTTTACAGCACTTCAAATGTTGGTAAGTGAAATATTTTAATAAATTAATTAATTATAAATAAATAACAACTTTCACCCTCAGCACAGAAGGGAAAAAAATCAAAGCGTATTTGATTTTTTTCGCACGATCTTTCCATACCTATGGAATGGATATGGAAGGTACGGAAGGATAAAAATGATAAAACTTAGCATACCCGTTCCTCGTTTTTTTCTAGAACTTTTAACGACCTGATCGACAGAAACTCTTGGCTACAAAGTGACAGCTTTTTTCGTCGCAAGCTTTCTTCCGTTCCACACGCCCAAACCTTATTAAGTTAAATTTTAATAGAAAATTAACTCCGTATTGTCTGACTTAAATAATTAGACTAATAATTAAATTTAGTTAAAAACAAGAAAACTGTAATAGTTTAAAATATATTCTAATTTTGAAGATTAGTCGCTAAATTCGCAAGAATAATTGCTTCAGATTGTCAAATCCATTTTCTATATTTTTTCGTACATCGGTTTCTTTCGCCCCCTTTTGTAAAGAGGGCACTAACACAGCCCGTGGGTACTGTGTTAGCGGATCTTTTATTATATTAAGACAGTTATATAACAACGTGCACTAGCTACAATCTTGCTAATATTTACGGCATTTTATCTGGTTTTAATCTTATCTTATAGGACATCTTACAGTCATCCAATTATTTTAAAAAGAATGATAATTTTTTTTCACAAATATTACTAACATTCTTGTAAACCATTCCAACTAAGCTTAAGCCTTTTTTTTTTTTCGACGGGGAGAAAATCTTCACAAAGATACCCCGCCTTCTGGGGGGAAGGCGGCGGTTATGTGGGGATCTTACCCACTCGAACCTCCCCGGTGGCCCTTTCCTCGGTGCATGACGAGGGGCTTCGGGATCTCACGTGGAACGCACCGGAGCCCCTTTGCTGTGCTGGCGCAAGGCGACACGGGCCAGCCGATGTCGCCTTCTTCCCGGGTCCACTTTGGTGGACGACGCAGGCCCCCACCCTTGTCGCCCAGTGAACCCGAGGCCCCTTTTAGTCGCCTTGTACGACAGGCAGGGGATACCGTAGTCTTATTCTTGAGAGCCCAGAACTACAGGGCTGAACTAAGCTTAAGCCTGTGCTAGGAGATGGTTCACGTTAATAGTCGAATAATGGATTCGAACCTACGTTACGACTCGTAAACCCTACCCTAAGCCATTTTTAAGCTTATTACATAAAAGGACTACCGCCGTCGACCCGAAGGGTCTTTTAAAACAATATTTATTATTTTTTGCTAAATAAGTATTGTACCAAGTCATTAGCCTAAAAGAAATCATTTTACGGTACAAAAAATAAAAGAGAAGTGTCAATCTTGAAAATCCTATTTTCACTATCTCTTATCTTATTGTTACAAGTCATAAATCATTTTTTTTTGTATTTATTCGTGTATTTTTTTTCTGATTCTATCGACGTAAAAAAGTGAAAATGGCCATATGTCACTTACTACGTTTTTGCTTTCCGACGTCGATATAATGAAATAGTTATAACCCAAAAATATTATTAACAGACGCGTTACTAACTTAGCTTCGAATTCGAAACTAAATTAACACGATGTGTACAACTCACTCGAACGCAAACAAGCTTCAAAGTAGAAACGCCAGACACTGTCTGAACAAGAAATCCGTTTGTTGGCACAACCAATGAAGACTTCCTCTACAGATCAGTGCGATCCAAATGAACACATAAATGGCACACTATTACAAATTCTTGAATAAATAAACACACAAACACATGGCCCTATCCAATCACAAACGGATTATTAGAACCGTCTTCGCGGTTATTACGCACACATTAACAAATCGTGTTATCCGCTCGAGCGATCACTGGCTTAATCGGAACCAGCCGCCCCTCTTCGATTACTTGTTAATACAGACATTAAATAGGAATTTCGTGTGACACTCGGGGATCTTGCGCTATTGGACGGTTCACATAGTCTAGCGGACACCTTAAGTCCAAAGGAGGCAGAAACTGCAATTAGTACAATTAGCAGAGCCCAATTAGGTGCTTTAACGAAGCGAGTTTCCTAACTAGTCGGAGAGTTTGGTGACAAATACGACGTTTCACGTCCGACCTGAGACGGATTGGAACGTCTGCGAATTATGTTTGAGTTTGGAATAACAACATAAGCACAACTTTGTATTTGTTGAATGCCGTGGTAGCTCAGTGTCCGAGCGGTAGCCTTAACTTGCATAATACACTAACAATCCGAGAACGATTCCCGGTGCCGGTACGCGCTCGTCGGTGATGAGAAACATCGTGAGGAAACCTACATGGCTTACAAAATTTCTTAGACAGTGTGTAAAATCTGCGAATCCATATTTAGGTAGTACGTCTGTAGTATTGCTTTTCAGAGAAGGCCTATGCTTAACATTGGGACATATATATACATATATACTCGTACAAAGAGTGTAACATAAACTATTTATTCTAACAGACTCGTGCAATGTGGCCACCAGTGGCGACTGGCATTCGCCAATTACCAAAAAGTATTTTAGACGATAAAATTATTTCAATTATATTTGGAATAAGAAAATTTATTATAAAAGACAACATGTCAACGTTTTCCTATTCACAGACTTTTTGATCTGTTTTTGAGATTTTCCAAATTGTATATTTTTAATGTAACAAATTTATAAAATATAATTTCATTATTCTACATGATTCTGTGATACTTTTATTTACCGGCAGCACACTAGAAGACCAAGAACACGTGTAAAAATAATAAAGGAAGGCATTCCGCTCTAATGCCACATTACCCAAAAGCCTAATGACTAAGCGACATCCGATTGGAAATCATTAAAATCCATGTTTGTGCCATTTTGCGTTTTCTATTTTAATCGCAAGTTTCTTCAATTTTAAGATAAACCACCTAGTTACGACAATAATCATTAGCGAAATCGATTATATTACAAATGGACATATGTCCACTTCTAAGAATCAAGTGGTTCTATCTTAATACATATATTCCAAGAGTAAGAGACAATTACGTCTAAATCCTTAACTTCCTTCAGGAATAGTACGCACACCAATCACATTAGCACAACACGAAATTGCTAAACAAATAATTTATATTAATCGGACCGACAGTACGCCCGCGTGGTTAACAGTTGAAGTCCCGTTTTCTTCTTGTACCAGTGCCGGCGTTCTCCGCTGTCAGTGGTGGATCAACGAATGAGATCGTTAATAATTTAATAATTAGGTACGCCACATTTTTGTTACGTAGATCATCGTTTCATTTACCCAAAAAATCAAAACTTGATGGTTGTTCCAAACTCTTCTTAAATAGTACCATTTCATTACAGAAACATGTCATCTAAACGGAAATCGCCACCGTCCAAATTGCAAGAAGGCGCTGCCGAATCTGAGAAACCCGAAGCCGGCCCGGCCAACCTAGACTTCTCCGATCACCAGGAGTCAGACGACAACGAACAACAGAACTATTACAAATTCTCACCAAGCTCTTCGACAAGAAGCTCCATAAGTGAAGAAGATCCTTCGAACTACGAAGACGAGCGCCCCACCAAGAAACAACGATTCGAACAAACAATAGATATGACAAATAATCTTCTAGTCCCATCGTCATTCCTCAGTCTCCACCAAATCAATGATTTGCAAGCAAGGAGACGTGGCTCCTCTGAATGCAGCAGCCCAGGCGCGGAAGCGAAAATTTTAGGACTCTGCAATAATAACAATTCATTGCTGAACCATAATAGTGCACTGTTACTAGCGCCGCCTCACAAGCGGTCAATGGATGACGTTCTGAAGAGACTAACGTCTAAAATGAATAATAGTACCATTAAAGAGGAAAAACGGCCCACGCCGTCCACCACACCGGTCAAACAAAACAAGTAAGTGATTTGCTTAACATTTTTCAATTCGCAGTAGTATAATATGTACACAACACAGACAACTTCAAAATCTATGTCAATTTTATGACTGTAGATTTAATCTTCGAAGTAGATCTTCAAGAAGATTCTTCTTCTGCCTTCTGGAGGGTTATGTGGTATTCTTACCCACTAAAATCCACCCGGTGGCCCTACCTCGATGCATGGTAAGAGGCTCCGGGATCTCCAGTGGAACGCACCGGAGCCCTTCTGCACTGTGCGCTCAGAGAGCACGTCAGCACTTATACTTTTTTCGTATTTCGTTTGTCTTTGCGTGTGTGTGTAGGCAAGTGTGCGTGTGTGACTTTAGTATTCGAAAATATTATTTTAAATTTTGTTTTGTGTCTTTTTAAAAGTCTATCTACAAACTTGGATTTATATTTTGTGTATTTTAAATTTAAAAATATTATATAATTGATTTGTGTGATTAAAACGCATTTTAAGATTTATATGGTTTTCTCATGGATTTCATTGAACCACACTGGAAGCACCAGATTTCAAATGAAACAAGAATCATCAAAATCGGCTTACCCAATCGAAAGGTATGAGATAACAAACATAAAAAAATACAGAAGAATTGAGAACCTCGTTTTTTAAGTTGAAAAACCTACGCTCAAGCGTGTACCACGGCGTCTGGGACTCGAAATCTAGACTATATAAGACTAGACTGTATTTGAACTAGACTTGCAATTAGGCTATCACCGCATTTATTCGCGTATATTAAAACAATCGCTATGCAAAATGTTTTCAATGCTATGACAATAATATTTATACTTAAGCTTATCTTTATTCGGATACCGTTTTCCGTACCGTCTGATAAGCTTGACATAACAATAAATGAAATGATATAGGAAATTGCCAATGTTGAAGGCGACTGAGGATCATTAGATGTTAATAACGTTGATAGCATTTACTAATTATATGACTCGTAACAACGAGAGACAAAGTTTCGTTCACGTCATTACACGCTATAATAACAAGACGTATGATATTTGAAATAAAGTATATAGGACCAGATAGTTACAGCCTTTATATATATATAATATATGTCCCACTGCTGGGCACAGGCCTTCTCTGTAAAGAGAGTATAAGGGCATAGTCCACCACGCGGCCCTAGTGCGGATTGGTAGACTTCACATGCCTTAGAAAATTTTTCTAAGACATGTAGGTTTCCTCACGATGTTTTCCTTCACCGCCGAGCGCGTGGATAATCAGCACGTAAAATTGCAACAGCAAATTTATTGGTGCCGGCACCGGGGATCGAACTCGGGTTGCTAGCGTACTATGCAACAAGAGCCAACCGCCTGGACACTGAGCTACCACGGCTCTAGTGCCGTGATAGGACCAGATAATAATAATCAATATATTTAGATATTTAATTGATTGAATGTGACGAACTACATATTATATAGCCAATTAAAAGTTTTCAAATACTTAGAACAATGTGACCAATGTAAATATAAAATTTAAATAGGGCAATGTTTAGGCCATTTTATTAAAGTATTTTTGCTGCATTTGGTAAGTTGCAAAAATGATCTATATCTAAATTTATACGCGTATTAGTTAATAAATATATTACGAAATTTAATTAATTACAACCAAACCAAATTCTTGATATTGTGTTATTCGTCTATTTGTCGCGCACATATTTAATGGAAATTGCTCTTTTTTGACTAACTACACAGATTAGCCAGAGAAGCTGGACCTCACTGCTTCACCGGATTGAGAGGTGGCGTAGCTATTAAGTCACTTAGCCTGAATATCGCTAGTAACTCGACACAAGGATCCCCACGGCAAGGGGTAACCTCGGTTTGGACGGTTACTATGTTACGCGTAAGCATTCCGATCCGAGGGCGCCCGAGAGGGCTGAACCACGACTCGGTCGGTAACTATTACACGGATAAGCTAAGCTAACTTTGAGTGCCACTTTGGGAAGCGTTGGCGCTGGGAGAAGTGGCGAAAGAAACTCCAGCAACGCTCCTAACATCTAAGGGGTAGGATCCGCAATCTCTACCCACCCATCTGAATCGACAGCATGAGGGATTTATTATTACTATAACATAACGGTTGTGTAATGTCAAATAACGCTTTAATATCCGACAAAATTTAGTGTAGCGCTAAACGCTTACTAAAATTAAAGCGCGTACACACTACGTGACTATCCTTGCTACGATACACATAATTTAATTGGTCATAATGTGACTCATTAAAAACAATGTTGAGAGTGGGACCACCGCACGCTGCACTATAAAAGCGTTAAGCGCCGCTCTAACTAGGTTTTTATAGACTCGACTTTAAGGCGAGGGTTGTCCCTCCAACGTTTTGTGACGGAAGTCGTAAACAGCTATAACAGCCTTAGCATTGGTCGATTTTGGTTTATTTTAACTAAATATTATTATCTACCCTATTAGAACGGCGGTTAACGACGTGTTTGATTGTGAGCACTTGCAAATTTATAGTTTAAACTCACGGTAGGGGTAAAGTATGCCAGTAATAATGAAGATTCTATAAAGTTACAAAGTAAGTCGGTCTATTAGCAGCATATTTGATCGGGAAATTTGCAATTTCCGTCATTTTCCAAGTCCAGTTCGCTCGCAGTTATGCGACAAGTATAGTTAATAACGGTAATTATTCTTAATTTAACGGTATTTATACTAATAAATGGGTGACGTTAGATAACTTTTACTGAAAAAAACTTGACAACATATTAAAAAAGTTTGCTTGAGGAAATTTGTTATTGAGTTGAGTGTTTTTGTTATAACTGTTTATGATATGACGTATGGTCTGTTTGAAGTTGTCATTCGTTGGTTGAAAAACTGAACGTAATTCTTTCTCATTCATTCACACTTCTTTAATCGAGTTTTATAACATCTGATCCTATTCCTAATCCTAAGCTTCAATAGCTTAATAGTTTAGGGTACGGTCTGCGTTGTATGTGGTAATCGTAAGGTCGCTGATTCGAATCTACCATTCGACTATTGACGTGAACCATATCTTAGCACAAGCTTTAGCTTAATTGGAATGGTTAACAAGAATGTTAGTTATATTTCTAACAAAAATAGCTTTCTTTTTTAAAAAAAAAATAATCTTTCAAAGATTTATAAAATATTCACTAGAAAAAAATAAGACGGTACGATGTTCGCTGGGTCAGCTAGTTTTAGCTTTTTCAATAATACCAACGATATATGTGTACGTACTAGATTAGGCCATTATTTGATATGTTTATTTTATATACAAACCCATATCCTAAAAATAACAAAACCCAGAAGTATGAATCATGCAATTTGGTGCAGTATTTAGGAAGTTATGAGCGTACATACATTTCTATTAGGTCCAAACTCGCAAGTATAGAAACAAATCCAGCAAACGGAAGAAATAATCTCATTGAACGCTTATTATTTAGTCTAAGTGGTATCTATATCTGAACCGTAGGACTTATACATTGCAATTACGTCCCCATTTATGTAAATCTCTAGTCCAACGCCGCTGTAGTTGGACTGTACGAGATACGAGTAAACAATACGTTATCAGGGATCGTGATAATTTGGTCATCTCTCACAATAAAATTAGATATAGATAGTACTTAATAATAGAGGTGATAATAGTAGAGGTTAAGGTGGTGTCAAGTCGAACTATGTCAATATTTGTATTTACTTGGTTCTCGGTATCACAGGAGCCGAGTTTATCATTGTAATTAATAGCTTTTGTTGATAATGACGATTCGTTATTGCGGATATGTTCGGCTGTTACTACGTGACGCTGTTTTAACAGATGCACTGCTTCTGGGACATGAATATAAACTTCTTATATTTACGAGAATAATACTTATTGGCTAAAGAACTTTTCCGAACACTTTTTTTTTGTTTACGGGGAGGAAATCTTCAAAATACCCCGCGTTCTGGGGAAGGCGATGGTTATGTGGGGTTTTACCCACCCAAATCTCCCCGGCGGCCGTTTCCTTCATGACGAAACGAGTTCTCCAGAGGAACATACCGGAGCCCCTCTGCTCTATGCTCAAGGAGAGCATGTCCCGGGGGGGGGGAGTGAGATTATTCTCTCCCCCCCTGTGCCCTCGCAGTGCAAGGCGACACGGTCCAGCCGATGTCGCCTTCTTCCCTGGTACTATGGTCAGGGATACCGTAGTCTTATTCTTGAGAGCCCAGAACTACAGGGCTGTTTCCGAACACTTTATACTAACTTAACAACTTATTGTAACGGGAATAAAGTATTTTAAATGTCGGGAATTTGAAAATAAAATTTAAACACTATAAAATATTATCACTTTTCGGAAAAGATAATAAAAAAAGTGTATTCCACACGTCGATTTTAAAAATCTAGGCTTGTTATACAACCTATTTATGATTAAGTTCAAAATATGGAGTAATAACAATATAGACCATATTCCGGAAACCGGAATTCGATCTTGCCGTCTTTCAGTTCAAAGCTGGATGGACCACACAATAAACACGATAGAATATATCTCTCTCTTCAGAGTGACGAGCGAGCTGACGTCTTCTAGTTACTAAGAAACATTCTGACAGTAAAATATATAAGTATAAAAGATAAAATGTTATTTGTAATTTCTTATCAACATAACAAACTCGACTTTGCCTTGATAAAGTGAATCTCTTTCCGAACTCTAAAAGACAATAATGAATAAAGCTTTATTTGTGTATTTAAAAATTATCTTGATGTGACCTAAATATTTATTATTTGGCCTTCGCTTAATGTTATGGTTGTTATTAGATCTTAAGAGTAAATAAGTGACATCATATTTATGACCCACTTTGAGAACAATCTCTTCCTTTTTTTTTTCTTTTTTTAAATATTTTCCTTTCCCCCAACATGTTTGGTTAGGGACCTTATTATCGAAATGTTACAAACTATTACATGTATGTGCTTTTATTATTCCCTATTTATACTTTTTTGTAATATGGCCAAAAAATTGAAATCTTATTCCGAACGTTTAAACTATTTAAAAATCACCTCGCTTGAAACTCGTAGGACGATACTGGATGTTTTGTTTTTTAAAAAACTAATATCAGGTACACTAGACTGCCCCGATCTGTTGTCTAAAGTACAGTTTAACGTTCCCAATAGACGACAAAGACTTAAAAATATTAAGCTCTTCCTAAAACCTAAACATAGAACGAACCTGAAGGCACACTGTCCTTTGTACCGGATGTACTTTATTTATAGGGATTACAGTGACATTGATTTAGTGGTAACATCTGTAAATAGGATTAAAAAAATATTTGCTCCGCCAAAATAATAAAAATATGTAACTAACCTAGGCCTTAAAATTTAACGTTTTATTTTTTCTAATTTTTTACTTTTTAAAACAAAATCATAACTATTTATTTCCTTTGTTAGTAAATTTTTCAATTTAGAAATTAGTTACGTAGTGTTGTCTACGTTGTATGTATTTGTGAATGCTGTGTTTTCATATAATTAGTAAGGCAATTACTTACTGTTGGAAAACCTTATTAAATAAATAAATAAATAAAATAAATAAAATACTTTATACTACTTACATTGTTCTATTTATCAAGTCTATTTATATATGTATTTTAAACTATTCCATTTTTAACAATATTTCTTTTATATATATTACATTTTTATTTTATTATTATTGACATAAATACAAGATTCATCATAACCATTCTAAAACAAGAGAAATAGTCAATAGTCATGTGGGTTTTATTTAAGTCCACCAGTCATTGGACTGTTGACAGTTACGACAACAAGCTTTCACTCTGTTTAAACTTTTTTTTATAGCAGTCGCTACCCAACTTTCAACAAACTAATAACACCCTATATCTGACCAGATACGCATAGATATACCCCGGGCGTAAATTTTAGCAATCAATTTACAACAAATCGGCGACACTCAAACGACGCAATAGAAATTCAATGAATAATTATATAATTACACTACAAACAATACAACACACGCGAAATCAATGCGTATAATTAAAGATTAAGCCGTCAGCCGTCTGTTTCGGAACAAAAGACCCTAATACCCTTTCTGGGGTTTTGGAATATTAAGACAAATGGCCGGCCATTGTCCCGCCGGCGTTGTACTAATTAACCACCGTGTTAATCGCCATCGCTTCAGATTAAGACGTGAACGCGTAATGTGCTTCAATCCATCTCAGTTATAGCTGAGTCGAGACCATATTATGCGTTTGGTGTATGTCAAAAGCATAGGCGTAAACCTGCGATTTTTTTTTATGTAAAATAAGAGGCAAACGAGCTAGACGGGTCACCTGATGGTAAGTGATTCACCGCCGCCCACGTCACCAGCGGCGCCAGTGCGTTGCCTACCCTTCAGGTAAGAATATGCTCTTTTCTTGAATAACCCAATGTCGCAGTTGTTGGGGAAGACCGCTGATGGCAACGAGTTCCAGATATTTACTGTGCGTGGCAGAAAACTGTTTTTAAAACGCATTGTAGTGGAACGCCAAGCATCCAGATGGAATTGAACAAAACAACAAACAAAATCATGCAATTTACCCCTTGTGGAGGGCACATTCGTTGTCGAGTCGAACACTCACATCCTTTGTTACTCTACCGGGGTAGACAGTGACCGAAGCTGGCTGGATGCATTAAACGATTATATATGGTGGAAGGCATTGGGTAAGAAAGCTCTTTTTAAGTGCTGATTTACCACGCGCTGTGCGGTGAAGGAAAGCATCGTGAGAAAACCTACATGTCTTAGAAAATTTTCTAAGACATGTGAAGTCTGTCCTACACAGAAGCCCTGTACCCAACATTGGTAGGCTGTAATTTTACCTCTTATTGGGGAAGACCTAATTCCAACAATGGATTCTCACAGGCTGATGATGATTGGCAATAGTATTGAATTACAGTCAGATGGTAAGTCGCCTAGCAATTATCTAGACCAGACTATTCCATATTTTTTTTCTCATACACCACGTTCATTTAGCTGGTTCCGATAGAATACCTGATCTTCTACCATATCCCCAAACTCATTTTACTGGATACGGAATATGCAAGTTCTTACAAGTAACAATTGCTGAGCTTCTTAATATATTTTCTATCTACATTGATGTGTTTCTTTATATTAATTTGGAAGCTTACAATTTATTTAATACATAATTTCGTTATAACTAGAAAATATAACTTAAATATACAAATAAAAAATACATAATACTAACTAAAAAAAAGAAATATTTACAATATAATAGATATTTTACATCATGTCATCGCTTGGCAGCGTGCCCAGAAGGCTGGTAGCATTGCCACGTTATATGGCAATGCTTAGCCTCTGTGCAAAGTATAAGCTAGCCCTCTGGTCACCAGATGTGTCGACCAAGTTGACATCACATTAAAAAGGTGATGTGCACTAGGACCTCGCGGACCCAAAGTTTCTACCCCAAACGGCTCAAATATGAATATTTGCGCCGCTTGAGGTTTTGATACATTGATAGATGAAGTCAAGCCAACATTAAAGACAACAAAAATCTTCACTATCGAAAGAGAGAGTGATAAATTTTCGTTGACACCAAAATAGACCTCATCGAGTCTTCGATAACATTGGGACTAACGATCTAGACTGTCTAGATTATATTAGTTATATTCCTTTAACTCACACCCTACACCGTTAACGCGCTGGCAACAATGGAGCGAACCGTAATTTGTACAGTGATAAATATTTTTTGAAAGCACAATAAGTATTCGAAATTATAAGAGCCTGGCAACATTAGTTAATGTTAATATCATATATATTATTGTGAGGCATCACCTGGGGCCGATTTTATTGTACACTATATTTAAAACAATGCTTACAGTAATAATCTACTTGCGAGTATAAATAACGAATTCCTTTTATTTGCGAACAATGTTACCTTTGATTAACTATCTTATGATTGGTGTTTACAGCCAGTGCTTTGTTTGTCACAATTAATGAGCTTAATTTTTTTTATAAGTCCAACAAGACTAATGATGAAATGATTACATTTACGCATATGTTGTTTATAACTAAAAGTAATTTTCAACCGACTTCAAAAAGGGCTAATGTTCTCAATTCGTCTGTATGTTTTATGTTTGTTTTTTGTTAACGAGGAGGAAATCTTCAGAAAGATACCCCGCCTTCTTAGGCGGCGGTTATGTGGGGTTTTTACCCACTAAAACCTCCCCGGTGACCGTTCCTCGGTGCATGGTGAGGGGCTCCGGGATCTCTATTGGAACGCACCGGAGCTCCTCTGCACTGTGCTCAAGGAGAGCACTTCCCGGGGGGAGATTAATCCACCCCTGTGGCCTCGCAGTGCAAGGCGACACGGGCCAGCCGATGTCGCCTTCTTCCCGGGTCCTCCTTGGCGAACGACAAAGGCTGGGGGCCTTGTCGCCCAGTGAACCCGAAGCCCCTTTAGTCGCCTTCTACGACAGGCATACCGTAGTCTTATTCTTGAGAGCCCAGAACTACAGGGCTGTTATGTTTGTTACCTTATATAAATACTTACTTATACTTGCAATTTAGGCAGCACTAAGTACTAAAATTTAACTAAAAATATCACTTAATGAAAAATACTGTATTATCCAAATTTACGTAAGATTTCCTTTTTTCGTTAAAGTTTATGTTTTTTAATGAAATATAAATAAATTAATAAAATTATTTTATTTTATTTTAAGGATATTTAACTGTCTATCATGCACAATTTATTTCAGTTAGCTAGCGTCTTTATCTTCCGAGATATTCAAACTTTCTTAATCGACCCTTTTTTTGCTCACGAGTGTAGTGTAAAGGATTATATTATCTTCCGCATAGGACATAATGTTAGGACACAGCACTGGCCATTAAAGTTTAGACAAACAAGAAGTTAGGAATTAAAACAACACACAGAAAAACGAAGATCTATTGAATATACTTTAAATACCAAATAAACTCGCTGCACTGACTACACTATGCTATCGTGAATAATATCGACTTTCGTATTAACTTTTAAGATTTTGTTATAAAGGGAACATGTTCTTACCAAGACAGATTGCAGGCCCAGGTTTATTTTGGTCCGAGGAGTGTTAAACAGTTTTCCAACCTTTCCGTTATTATTTCACGGTATTTTTTTATTGTTAGATTGCAACCACAGACCTGTGTCCATGCTCTTTTCCAATACACTTAAATTGTTCACTCTGCATTTATTAAAAGAGTGCCACTTCTACAGTTACTATTTTCCTTTTTTTTATATAATGCCTGAATTTGGAGGTGGCCAGAGATCGGTCGAGTTCACGCGTCGCAGACGCCACGCTGCATTGCTATTAGCAATTTTCTTCAAAATTCTCCACGACCGCTGTGCTTCCCTGCTTCTCATGGCCATGTTCAGGTTGTAATCCACTATCCTCTCCCTTGATCCGGCCATTGCCTTTGTCATCAGTCTTCCTGTGGCGTCGTCACAGTCATCTGTATAATAGACACAGCTGTCGGTGTGTCGGGATATCGCCACTACAGCATGTTGGACACAAATTATTTCACGGTATTAAAAATGTTAAGCTTTTAAGTAAATGGCAACACTGGATTGAATTACGTAGGAGTTTGTAAAGGAAACAAAGATATCCATAGTATAAGACGTGCTTAGCTATTATGGTATCACCGAACTTTCGTCATATTTAAAGAAGCAATATCCTAACGATTATACGCTGTAATGCTGTGTTGCCACTTTCGCGGTTTGAGATGTTTACACAAACGAATCTCAACACACGCGGTTCATATTTTCAGTTCGATAACTGTGCCAGGGCCGTTCCTAATTACCGTTATTGCATTACTATTTCAAAACTCTAATGTTATATACTCGATCTTCAAATAATATCTATCTAATAAGTTTAACTGAGTAATTCTTGTATTTATATAAATAAAATCTCGGAAACTGTTCATACATTCATTTTTTATCGATGAAATGATCTTGAATTCCAACACTCAATGGTATTCAATCAATCAATCAGCCCTGACATTGTCCGAACAACGGGCTGGTGGTCTGCCCATTAATCGGCTTCCCTGTCTTGGCCATATTTGGCCATTGGGTATGGAGTCGAGACATGGACAATTCGACCAAGAGAAAGACAGAGAATAGATGCATTCGAGATGTGGTGCTGGAGGTGAATGCTACGAATACCGTAGACTGGCAAGCGCACAAATATATCTATTCTCTCCCAACTCGCCCTAAAAACCAGACTGTCCACTACGTGTCTACAGCGCGTACTGTCATATTTCGGGCATATAATACGTAGAGGGGATAGCTACCTTGAAAAGCTGGTTATCGTTGGCAACACAGAAGGCAAGAGCACAAGAGGCCGGTCGCCAACTCGATGGTCTGACCAAGTAAAAGGTGCCATCTCCTCTCTAATCTCTACCAGTTGGTGAGGGCTGCCTCGGACCGAAACCGATGGAGGCAGATTGTTCATTTGAGGGGCTCTAGTGACCACGATCCTCAGAAATGAGGGAACGACAAACAAGAAGTCTTGGCCGTCATTCGGTTACTGCCCAATGGTATTATGTCCACTTAATAGTGTTTTCTGTTTGACAAATCTGCAAACTTAAGAGATCAAGATCACACGAAGAATATTGTCAAGGTGAAACTAACCGAGCCACGTGGAGACAATCGACAAGGCTCCGGAGACAATGCTCCTTTGTCCGCCACAATGACGCTTTATGACCAATGACAAAGTCGCTTCTGCAAAGATTTACCCCACACATGGAAACAATACAGTACATTGTATTGTATTAAACGGAATTGTCTATTTATATTGATGTTTTATGCTTATTGAATATGCTTCGAGCATTGTATTGCGAGATTGTATTGAATTTTAATTATTCAATCATAGATGGCGTTAGTAAATAACAACTGAAGATATGCCGACACACCAGCTAATGCAAGTCTCAAGTTGCTTGACTTTGACTTATTGAATTGGGCTTTGCATCGGAAACTTACTCAAATAAGTGACGATTAAGTTCTTTCCGATCGACCGAGTCATGTCGGATCTGTCTGCATTATTTGTACTTTTACCATTAATGGGCCAAAACATCCGGCGTGGTCTTGTCGTGTAGCCGTACGCGACTTTTCGGCTCACTACAAGTTATGTGTCGAAGCCTTTTTATTGTTCAATTATCCCCCTTAGGGGCTCGACAATGTCAAGAAAAGCTCATAACAGTATTAACATTATCTTGATATTTGGCATACTACACGTTTAGAATCTTTTTTTTTTACAAGGCAATCTCGATCATCTGCTAATTTATGGATCGGAGTCGTTGTACTTTGCTTTATTCGAGTTATCGAAATTGCCAGTCATTTCTGGCTTCCTCGACTGGTCTAGGTCGTGGCTGTTGACATACTACATCCTATCTCTCTCTCATACTCTTGTCTCCCTTCTCTCTTATTCCTATTCTTATTAAAATTTTTTCCTTACTTTGATTTTAATCTTATCTTATCTTTACTTTATACAATTCTATTTTTATTTATTTCTATTCTTAATTATTTTACAAAACTTACACGTTTAGAATTAGTTGTCGCTGGTTTCCAATCTGATTTTAATTGGGGAGTTTCAGGAAAAAATATCACTACTACTCCTGATAGGAACTAGGCAGGCCGCATGCTCGCATCTCATGTAAAAACTAGTATCGTTTACTTATAGATGTAACGATTTGGTAATGGGAGATATTTTATTAAAGTAAGGAAAATGGATTTTCTTATCCTGTCTATTAATTGAAAATGAGATATCACGCATCTAAACCGTTTTCCAATAAGGACTTGACAACTTTTTTTCAAAATAAAATGAAAACCATTTGAGATATTACAAAACTTCGGTCATATGGGTACCGCGGGCACGTTTGCAGCGGTCGATTCGTAGGCCCAATTTTCCATTACTCGGCCACACATTTCGACCGAAACGGCTGCTATTTCGCGTTCAATGTTGGCTTTGAGCTCTTCCAACGTCGTCGGCTTATTAGCGTAGACCAACGACTTGATGTAGCCCCAAAGAAAAAAAATCTAGAGGCGTTAAATCGCACTAAGGCGAGAATTACGAAAATCGCAGTTAACGCTAATATAAAAGCTCGTTTGTGTACTTCACCATGATGAAAAGGTTATGTCTACTGAATAAAATAAAAGGTGCGTTCACAAACTAAATTCAAAATTGTTAAGTCCCTATTGGAAAACCCCTTATATGAATTGGAAATATACGTTAATCAGGTGAATAACTACAAATTGCTTTAAAATTTCAAAAGCACTTGAAAGCAAATGGTATCTTAAAGTTAATTGTCAATTATTAACATAACGGGAAACTATTATACACTGATACCCTGCCTTATGATTGTGAAAGGAAAACCTATTTGTTGCCTAGATTTTATTACACAATAAGAGAAATAAGTGAGTCTGTTCATAATCTATTGCAATATTTAACTATTGGAATACTGAACTGAAATTTCAACAAGTAAACACAAACACCGATTTGGAAATTTTGAAGCGTCAATAGCCTAATGGTTTAGGGTACGGCCTTCGAATCGTAAGGTCGTGGGTATGAATCCACCATTCGACTATTGACGTGAACCATGTCCTAGCACAAGCTTAAACTTAGTTGGAATGGTTAACAAGATTGTTAGTAATATTTCTGAAAAAAAAAGATATATTGCTAGCTTTCTTTTAAAAAAAAATCTACTCGTATATTCCCGATTTGTCATCGGAATGAACTACGCTGATCAACGAGACGGCCTCTAAAGTTACACCGGGGTTACACCTGAAGTATCGTAATTATATTACGATTTTCTGGCCTCTCTCTAGTCTTAACTCTGATCTAGAAAGCTCTATTACCTCGCAGAATACCCGGAGTTAAATTTAGTAAGTGAAGTTTTTTATTTTTATTAAAAAAAAAGCTAGCAATATTTGTTTTTTTTTTTCATAAATATTACTAACATTCTTGTTAACCATTCCAACTAAGCTTAAGCTTGTGATAGGAGATGGTTCACGTCAATAGTCGAATGGTGGATTCGAACCTACGACCTTACGATTCGCAGACCGTACCCTAAACCATTAGTCTATTGGCGCTTCAAAAGTTGTAAAAAGAAGTTGTAATATCGTACTACTGCGTTTCACCTGGTTATAAGTGCCGAAGACTCAATCTAAGACCCGACTTATAATGTTGAAAACGTAGTTAAGATTTATTTAGTAAGCAGCATATTTTGTCTTCTTCTCTCATAAAAAAACAATATAACTAAATCATTTCGACTACAGAAACATCAAACATTGTTTGCGAATATATTTTATAAACAGTTATTGCACGTTCAGTGTTCTATAATTTCTTCTTTACAATATAAATTTTATAATCATAACGGAATGCGTACGAGGTCGAATGGATAGGCTAGTTTTAAACGAATCGATTTAAAACGAAATAATAGACACTCCTAATATAGATAATCCATATAAAACTTAGACAGATGGTAAATTATTCGCGCGGTTAGTCTTAGGTCATTTGTTAGTGTCAACGAGCACAATGGGTTAGGTTTAATTAGTATTCAAAGATATCCTAAACGATTTGAGCACAATAGAGCTATGCGATGGCAACACTACACAATATCTCTTAATAAGTTAGAAGACCTCCTTCTTAAGCTCATGATAAAATTAATTGACGTCTGATAAAGTTGAAAGATGTCTTTAGAACGCATTTTTAAAACTAAAGTATTTAATATCTGCTATTTTTAGCGGCACTACCCTTAGCCTGCTCTTAACCACTAAAGGTTAGCTGGAAGAAAATGCTAATTAGCATTAAGTATAAAGGATTTATCTATCTATCTATCTATCTAATATCTAACGAACTTCTAAAAGGAAAGAAGAAAGATTTCAATGAAGAAAGAGTTCGTGTACATCAGAGCGCGGTTATTTCGGGTTTTAGAATCTTTATTTTCTCATAAGAATATACAATTCACTTACATGAGAAAGTTAAACATTAAAAAATAATTATACATATTTCGGACATCCACAGACAACTAATTCAAACGACGAGGACAAAGGGTATATCTTATTATAACATTATACAGCGAAAAAAAACTATACAAGTAATCGTTTCCTTATCAGAAGTTAACACAATAACAATTTCTGCAACATGGAGGACTTAACTTCAGAAGTGGATATTTTTAGCAACTAATTTATTAGGTTCAAAACTTTAATTGTAAGTAAATTCTCCTGACTCGATTCTGTTTGCTTCTTCTAGTTTGAACGCGGATGCAAATTGCAAATTATAATAAACTAAACATTCTCGGCACTGTTGGTCGATAAAAACTTGTAAAAAATATATAATGTAACATAATAGACAATAAGGACTGTTTGTTGCCACAATAAAGAGAAAAAAAAACATTATTAAAGGAAAGAGAAATAAAAAAAGGTAAAAAAAAGAAGAAATAAAAGTCATTTATTTAAATTGTTTAAGGAATAGTTAAAATTTGATTTGGATATGGCATAACGTCAGCAGCTTATTAGATATACTTTTAGTAATTTTTTAAATTCTTGTATTGATTTAGATTCTCTTAAATATTTTGGTAATTTGTTATAAATTTGAAAACCTTCGTACATCATTTTTTTTTTTCAGTAGTTAGTGTGTGGCGTGTGTGGCTGGAGTTCGTGGCTTCGCCTAAGTTTCATTCATTTATTTATTTATTTATTTATTACACCAACACAATGAACATTTTTAACAAACAATACATAATACAGTGAAAAGTTGTGAAGTCAATGCCATCGCAGTTATAGGCGTAGACTGCAAGCAATTAATTGGCGAGTGACAATGTTAAGATAAAAATAAAATAAAAATAACACAAAAGTAAAAATAAAACTAAATTTGAAATTAAATATTAACTAATAAAAAAAACTATTTGTAGTTTAGTGAATGTTTATACATACTTATACTAGGAGAAAAGAGGTCGATATCGTCCGTTTTGAAAAGAGTTGAATTCTGTACTAATTCTATTTAAGGGCGCATTCTTACCTAGGTTCGATCGGAATAAACTGCTTCTCAACAATTGGTATCGTGAAAGTCTAGGTAACCGCGACGGTACAGTAAAAGCTACGGCGGAGAGAAGCTCAGGGGTGTCAAAAATGCCATTTGCAACTTAATAGAGGAATGTGAGGTCTAGCATGCGTCTTCGATCCGCAAGTGAGGCTATTCTGAAATAATTTATATATTATATTTATATGTTATATAATATTTCATTTTATGTTTGGTGTTTTTTTTTTCGTAAAAGTTGTTTGTGTGCGGATATCATTATTTAATATTTTTCTTATTAATATGCAATTAAAATATTTATAGCTATTATTAATGTTCAGTAATTTAGTTTCCTTGTAGATTTTTTCTGTGGATTTTAAAAAATCATATTTAAATAGTAATTTTATAATAATTAATTTGTTTTGAGAATTTTGTAATATTTTCTGGTTTGTTCTTGTTGTTTAAGAAATTATTTCGAATTTTCTTTTGAAAGGTTTTGGTTTGTCTATGTCCCATATTATTTTCCTGTCATATGACCTTGGGTTCCGATGGCTATTGGTAGATTTATGACTATCCAAGATTTGGTAAACCTAAAGAAGAAAGAGAATAGAAACGATAAAACGTCGTAATATAACTATGATACGATTCATCGATTCCAAGATAAATATAGATGCGAAGAAACAGCTTTTAACACTTTATAAATCTCAAGTCCGGCCGTGTGTAGAATACTGTCACATTTGGGCAGACGCTGCTAAATGCCAGTGGAAAGGCGGGCTAAGAGGCTATTTGATGATGCAGCTGAAACCAATCAGCTCAGTCTGGTGCCGAGTAAGGTAGCTTTTAGTTTCCCACAGATTAAGAGACTTCAAGACAGACTGCTGGATTTCATCCTTTTGTTGTGAACATCCCTCAAACCCGACACGGCTTTGCTTCATCATTCATTATTCGTACAGCAAAGGACTGGAATAGTTTACCTGCATCTGTCTTACCCTGAGATTACAATGTGGATATTTCAAGAGTAGAGTGAAGAGTAGACCATCCAGGACTACATTTCCACTTAACATCAGGTGGGATCGTGGTCAAGCACTCGCTTAGAAAGTATAAAAAAAAGTAGTGCGGAAGTGCAGGAATGCATCCACGAATAATAGCGTTAAATGTTTGATTTTTAATGCGAAGAGATGTCGGTTCTCTTTGCACCCTGTATCGCATTTACCATGGGGAGTGTTCTGAGGAATTGTTCGGAATCATCCCAGCTACCGATTTCCATTACCGCACATCTCGGCAGAATTCCAAATTCCACCGCCATCATCTTGATAGTTGGCGTTCAACGACTGTACGTTTTTCGCGTAACTTTCTCCCACGCACTGTTAACTTGTGGAATCAACTGTCGCCAGATGTTTCCGATCGTTTACGATTTAGGGACCTTCAAGAAACGAGCCTATTCCTATCTCAAAGGTCGGCAACGCACCTACAGCTCCTCTGGTGCTGTGGATGTTCATGGGCGACGGTGATCACTTAAGATCAGGTGAACCGTATGCTCGTTTGCCACTTTTCATATAAAAAAGATTTGATTTGAAGTTGGTTTTTGTTTTAAATGTACCGGTAATGTCTCAACAAAGGAAAGCAAAGTCCGGTGTAGAGTTTAAAATTATAAATAATTCATTGGAAGCCCGTTTCTCGCATTAAATTTACGGTATCAAGTATTAAACTCAATCATGTTTTCCGTTGCGCCAATCAGGTAGAAAACGTAATGACTCCTCATTCCTTAGGCATTATGTAACTTCGGTATCCACTGCCTACTTCTGCCTAAAGATAGTCACTTTACCTGTTCAATTGAACGTTTTGACTGCGTAACGAATTATGCTCATTGCAATACTGTTACATTGCAAAAGAGCATTTTCTGTCTACGGTTTCCCGCCTTCATCATTTGAAATTGGAATGCAGCGTTAAGCGCAGCCCAGTGATTGGCTCATACAATATTCAGGGCGGCCAATCGCAACGCGGCTGTGTCGCCAGTGCATCAAAAATTCTATCTGAATATACCGCCAGTGTGGTGAGCACTAAAAATGATAATGCCCTAACATGGACAGCCATACAATTTGAAATGAAGAATTCATGCAATATACTCCGCGTTTACATTTCGTATGTATTTTTATCGATAGCACTGAATTGGACAGGACCGGTCCATTTTATTTATTGAGGTGATATTCATAGTACGTTTATGATGCGATTCTTGCAAAACGATTTTTTATTAGACTCGTGGAAAATCTCTATTCAAATGTATTGAGGGAGTTCTATATTCACAAAGATTAGTTTTAAAAAAATATTTTATAACGAAATTCAAATGAATATAATATATACTAACCCTCTTGGCCGTACCAAGGTAGACAGTGATTATAGATTTGTATTTGGCGTGGTCTCGGTTTTGTTACCGACGCCATTTTTAGTATTTAACTTGTTGTCTGTATCATTATTAGGTCTACCTTGACCACGAATCTAACTGATGGTAAATGAAGATGCTGGATGTAATTTGGACTAGCTTTAGCAAATGCTCATAAACTTTCTCTTGAGTTGAATACTTTGTACTCAAACACTAAAGATAGTAATATATATAATAAAGATAGTATGAATATACCCTCAGCCTACTCTTAACCACTAAAGGTTAGCTGACGGAAATATTATGTAGCATTATGTTCGACTTTGTACATATCCATATAATTTGTTACAATATACGATTTATCTATGTATCTATAGTCATAATCAAAGGAATAAATACCACGACTTGGTAACGAATAGGCAAAGAGTTCCCACTTTATTGTTACCCACTAAAACCCCACGGTGGCTCGTCCTCGGTGCATGTAGTGAGGCTCCGAGATCGCCAGAGGACGCACCGGAGCCCCTCTGCACTATGCTCGAAGAGTACGTCCCGGGCGAGGTCAATCCCTTCCGACCTGCGGATGTCGCCTTCTTTTTGGATCCACTTTAGTGGACGAAAAAGGCGCCCACCCTTGTCGCCCCGTGATGGCCCCTTTTAGTCGCCTTCTACGACAGGGGATACTGTAGCCTTATTCTACGAGCTCAGAACTAACGTCGTGATCATTCGTCTATGAATGTTTTCCGAGGGTAAAAACTTAATCTGTCGCTTCTACTATAATTTATTAGGTGAAATGCATATAAATAAGCTTTTTATCTATCTACTAACGACCCACGCTACGCGCGTTCACGATTAGATTTACGAAGAATTACTTTGTTCTTTGTTATTTATTTTTTAATAGAACACCATTCATAATTTTACTCGGCACAACATCTAAAATGAAAGCTTAATAACATAGAAAAAATAATGATTTAGATCAGAAATATATATACCATAATCCTCGCGTATTTTTAATCATAGTGGAGTAGGGAGAGACAGTTTTCGCTATCGACATGCTATCCTATATTGGACAGGTGGTGTGAGCCCATCGTTATACGCCAGGCACAAATTTTAGCAAGTGATTTTTTGCTATGTAAAATAACCGAAAACAGCACTTCATTGGTACAAGGCGGCTGGGATTCAAACCCATGACCGTAAGACGAAAGTCGAATCACTTACCCGCTAGGCTATTAGTGTTTTTTTTTATTTTATATAACAACACTAGCTGTACCCCATGGTGTCACCGTCTATTAAAAACCATTTAATTATTGTTTTCTAAAATAAAAACAAAAATACACAGCTATCTGCCAGTGAAAGTTCCGTCAAAATCGGACGTACCGTTCCAGACATTACCCGGAACAGTTGCAATTTTGCGCTCTCCGGAGAAGAGAAAATCTTCTAACGCATGTGAAGTCTGCCAATCCGCCACTAGGGCCACCTGTTGTGTTAGTCTCTTTATAGAGATGGCCTGTTCCCAGCAGTGGGACATGTGAATATGTATATATATATGTACTCGTATATAGGTATATATGTTTATATATATTTATATATATATGTAGTTTTAACAGTACATATACCAAACCATTTTTTTTTCTCTCTGTCTGTTCCGGGTAATCTCTGGAATGGTGGGTCCGATTTTGACGGAACTTTCACTGGCAGATAGCTGTGTATTTTTGTTTTTATTTTAGAAAAAATAATTTAATGGTTTTTAATAGCCAGTGACACCATGGGGCACAGCTAGTGTTGTTATATAAAATAAAAAAAAAACACTAATAGCCTAGCGGATAAGTGATTCGACTTTCGTCTTACGGTCATGGGTTTGAAACCCAGCCGCCTTGTACCAATGAAGTGCTGTTTTCGGTTATTTTACATAGCAAAAAATCACTTGCTAAAATTTGTGCCTGGCGTGTAACGATGGGCTCACACCACCTGTCTAATATAGGATAGCATGTCGATAGCGAAAACTGTCTCTCCCTACCCCACTATGATTAAAAATCAATGGATACAATAACTTGTTTCCTTAAATTATTTTTTAAAACGAATATAAAATCTTTTCACAAATTTTCCCAACACAACATTCGGAGTTCTTTTCAATTTTCGAACGTCAAAGCCCTCGCGGTTTCTTTTCTGACCTTAACCTGATTTAATATGCTATCAGTCGTCTCCCCGGGCCGGTGCTTCAATACGCCCCTGTCGTCCCGGCCTCAATAAAAACGCAAAGACATGACGGACGACGGCGGCGACTGCCTTTTAAAATAATAATGAGTGCATTGTTGGTTGAAAGAATTATATGGATAAGACTATGTACTAAATTTAAAAAATACTTCTTTTTAATTAATCAAACTTATTTATTTGTCTATTTATATGATAGCTCAGTGTCCGGGCGGTCGCCCCAAGTCGCATGGTTGCAAACCGAGCTCGATCCCCAGTAAATTTGTTTTTTTTTTTTTTTTTTAAAAGAAAGCTAGCAATATTTCTTATTTCTTTTTTTTTCCTGAAATATTACTAACAATCTTGTTAACCATTCCAACTAAGCTTAAGCTTGTGCTACGATATGGTTCACGGCAATAGTCGAATGGTGGATTCGAACCCACGACCTTACGATTTGCAGGCCGTACCCTAAACCATTAGGCTATTGACGCTTGTTGCAATTTTATGTGCTGATTTACCACGCACTGTGGTGAAGGAGAAAATCGTGAGGGAAACCTACATATTCTAGAAAAATTTCTAAGACATGTGAAGTCTGCCAATCCGCACTAGTGCCGCGTGGATGGACTACGCCCTTATACTCTTTTTACAGAGAAGGCCTGTGCCAAACAGAGGGACATATATAAAGGCTGTTAAGACTTTTACTTTAGATGTCCGCCCTGGTTTCACTACCTGGTTTTCTTTATAATTGACTTACCAAGAGTCAAACTGTAAAGTAAAAAAAAAACAATGACTTAACAATCGAAGATTGGTAGAAAACTAATATTTTTTAAGGTTCCAGATGATTAATCGTATTGGTATTACATACTAGAACCGTCTCCGATTCCCGCTACATCTAAAATTATAAGCATCATGTCTATCTTTTGTGTAGTTTTTGCAGTAATAGGTGACTTAAAAGCATTTCCCCATTTATTACTATAGATTATAGGATACACCAAATTGAGCCGTGTGTAAGCTTACTGTAAAACAAAGCATTTCTTAATCCCTTTAAGATATCCGTTTAAGTCTTTGGTTGCTTTCTCTTACACGTATGAATGTTTTTTTTTATGACGAACTACACAGATTGGCCAGAGAAGCTGGCCTTGACTGCTTCACCGGATTGAGAGGTGGCATAGCTCTTAGGTCGCTTAGCCTGAACCTCTATTGCTAGTAACTCGGCACAAGGGTCCCCCCGGTGAGGGGTAAAAGTTAATCGCATGAATGGGTTCGTCCGGGATGGAGGTTATGCAATTTAAAGATGACCAATGCGAATACTTGGTTATCTATGTTTGTTAAAAAAAGAAATTATATGCAGTTTATGTAATGAAATACAAATTTGTTAAATAATAATTATTCAATGTATGTCCATAATAATCGAAAACTTGTCTCGCGAGGGGCAAACAAGATGAATAACCCTAGCAAGTTACCGTTGCCTGGCGTTAAGGGATTTTTTATTGTTGCCCACAAATTGTGTCGGCGTGTGGCGCCCCCAGTGTTGCATACTTAATGCTGTTCACATCACGGTCTACGGGCACTCCTGTACTCAAGTACGCCACCTGGTAATTGTCATGGCATCACAACTAAACTACTATATTTATAGGAAAAACAAAAACCGACTGCAAATAGAAGCAAACGTGACGGAACAAACAATAAAAGCTACTACGTACGGACGCCTTTTTTTAAACTATTTTATACGAAGTTCTGGGTTGTTCCGTGGTATATATTCGCGAACCCAAGGTTCTATCCTTTTTTTGCTGACGGGGGCGAAATCTTTAACAAGATGTGTTCTGGAAGGAAGTTATGTGGGGTTCTTACCCACTAAAACCCCCCCGGTAGAGCCCTTCCTTGGTGCGTCTCCAGCGGAACGCACCGGAGCCCGTCTGAACTAAGCTCTCGGAGCACGTCCTGGGAAGGGAGGTTAATCCCTCGCAGTGCAAGGCGACACAGGCGTGCCGATGTCGCCTTCTTCCCGAGTCCACTTTGGCGGACGACAGAGGCCCCTTAGAGGCGCCGAGGCCTTGTCGCCCAGTGAACCCGAGGCTTTTATAGTCGCCTTCTACGACAGGCAGGGGATACCTTATTCTACGATCCCAGAACTACAGGGCTAAAGATGCTATACCAACAAAAATATTATGAGATATAATTGAAATAAATCCTGTAAGGTTAATAAATCCTTACGTAAGAGACAATGAGAAATATAATGACTTGACTACCAACCTTCACTAGTCGGAATACTTTAAGAAGAAGAAATGACGGTGCTTAAACAAACATTAAAAAATACAGATGGAGTGCTTCTTCCTGTTCTTGAACGGTTAAAAGAACGTGAAAGCATTTTTACCTAAGGGAAAGTACGAGAATCTAATTACAATAAAATTATGCAATCGAAATCAATCTCTTGTCTCCGATTAATTGACAAATTACGCAAACGGTAAAAAAATGTAATTATCGTGCCTCGCTCAAAGAAGCCCTATCTACGAATAATACCGGTGCAATTATTTTCTCATTTACTTCCTTCTCTTAGTCGTAAGCCATCAAAGGAACGATAAGAATTTTGATCGAAATGAGGGGGGCGAAAAAAATCAAAGTACAGTCAGCTTCCAATGTAAAGGTGAAGTTTCGTTAGGACATGTTTTTTTTAGAATTATGACACCGTCAGGTGGGCGCGATGGTTCTGATATTGGATTGGACTTTTTTTTCTTTCTCTCCGTAGACTTTTAAAAGACATCGAAGTTTCTGATACAGGGAAATTTGAAAGCGAAACGAACTTTCCCGCGTTCAATGGACAGGGTGTTCTTAATAACAAGTTTTGTAATTTATGACACAGATATTAAAATTGGTTGTTTGATGATACCAATTGGTATAAAATGAGATTATTATTTTGTTTTTATCTGTAATAATATACTTTATTTTTCTATAATTAACAGGTACATCACGATAATAATAGATAGATAAATCCTTTATTGCACCAAAGAATATGTACAAAGGCGAACTTAATGCTATTTAGCATTTTCTTCCAGCTAACCTTTAGTGGTTAAGAGCAGGCTAAGGGTAATGCCGCTTAAAATAGCATTTTAAAACTATTATATAGATAAATAAATAAACATTTACATATACATAAATAGATACTTGGACATGAAATATATATAACGACAGTAAATATACCAGTTTGTAATTTTTCATTATTTGAGTAAAAAGTATTCAGATACACGCGATTTAAGGACATTAGTTGACGAAGCCTCCCTAATTTCAATCGGCAAACTATTCCATAGTTTTATAGCTGTACAGGTAAAAGAATTGCCATAGAAATTCGTGTGACATTCGGGGAACGTTAAAAATTTGTTACCATATATATCGTGCTTATCGTCATTACTAAGAGCGATGTCTTCCGAACAATCTTTAGATGGATAGAAATTTGTATTAGAAGGTTTCTTGTAAGAAATTTTTTACCGATTATTTGCACCTTTTTCCAATAAGTTTCCGTTATTATTTGTTATAATTTGTGCCATTTAATTCAATTGTTATTATAAGCATTAAGAGGTCAAAAATGGATAGAATTTGCTATCCCGGTCTAAGGCCTAAGTGAGGTCAGGTAAATAGAATTATAGGAATAGAAGAGTCTGATTTATCATGCATTCAGCGGTTAAGAAAAACATTGGAGGAGGGAACAAAATCTACAAAGGTTATTTAAAAAAAAATTCTAAGACATGTAAGTTTCCTCACGATGTTTTCCTTCACCGAGCACGTGGTGAATCAGCACATAAATTGCAACAACAAATTTAATGGTGCCGGCACCGGGGATCGAACGCGGGTAACCAGTGTACTACGCAACTTGAGCCAACCGTCCGGGCACTGAGAGTAGAAGTGTTTGGTACGGTCGTAAGATCTGAAGGAGGTAATACCACCATATACACGACAAATATACCAGATTGGCGGTGTTATAAAAAAGAGCTAGTGTAAAGTACCTCTAGGTGACTATTATGCATGCGCATGTGAGATGAAAGACGTGTGCCAGGACCTCTAAGTGACCGACTTAAGTGTCTGTATATATATATTTTATTATATAATATCATATATTTTATTTACCATCTAATGTTCTATGTCTGATATTTATACTGATATGATTGTAAGTTATATTTTGTTATGGGTAGCCCTTTTTTGTTTTTGCGTTGTTCTAAATCAGACTGTGTAATGTGAAAATTCATCGTGTCAGCCCCTTCGCGGCATCCATTTTAATGACGTCACCCCTGCTCCAGACGCAACCCTTGAGAGATTTCGTTGTATTCATGATGCGTGCCACTCGTCTTTGTTCTTCATCACGTTGCAAGTAGGTGTTCTATTTTAAACCTGAATTATTTACTCATGTACTAATGAAAGAATAGACTTAATCTTATAAAATCACAATATTTATTAATTAATAAGCCATAATAAAATTTTTATCATTCGAGAAGGGAAAGAAGAGTGCAACATATTTCTATGTTTAAACACAACCGAATAGGGTCCGCCTTTCGCTAGGTTAAGATTGGCTGAAAATCAGCGCTGTGCTGCATGTTTGTAGCACTGAACATGTAGAGACAAAATGTCGCTACAAAGTTTTTTTTTTTGTATTTTCTTAATTTTAATTACTTTTGTTTGTTATTTTTTTGGCTTGCATTTTTATACTTGGTATGTTTTTGTGTTCTTATATGTATATATCTATATATATAAAAGAGAATTTGTGGTGTGGGCTGTATAGACATCGAGAACGGCTGGACCGATTACAATGAAACTTTCAGGGAATCTTCAGATTGACGAGAAATCCTGTAAAGTTAGGTGACGATCGGAGCACTCCTCTTTTTGAACTTTTGAACTGGGGAGGAAATTTTCAAAAAGATACCCCGCCTTCTGGGGTTAAGGCGGCTGTTATGTGGGGTTTTTACCCACTAAAACCTCCCCGATGGCCCTTCCTCGGTGCATGGTGAGGGGCTCCGGGATCTCCAGAGGAACGCACCGGCGCACCTAGTGCTATGTAAAATTTCATTAGACTTAGTAATTCCATTGTTGCGTTGTTAAGTTAATTTAACAGACACTTACAATACAAAAAAGGTTTAAAACTGAAAACCGTGAAAAGAATTAACTTAACCGAAGTTAAGTGCAGAGGTGGGCTTCGAGTCGGAATAATCGAATCGATTCTATCGAAACAGAGCGATAGTGGATTGCTCTATTAGTCACCCCTGCTGGGGGTTGATAGAGTTACCTGCTAATGTATTGTTTTAGTGGAGAGGGTAACCTTTTTACTGTTTCCTTTTATTTTTGCTTCCGTTGTGTTCACGTTGACCAGAGGGATCGAGACTGCAACCCTAATTGTCGTTGTTGTTGATTTTATTTGAAACTACTGAAATATGTTAGTGTCTATTAGCCAAATACAGCGACTTTACCTAACAGCCATAGTAGTCTCATAGTAACTCAGTATCCGGTCGCTTTAAGTATAGCATAGTATGCTAGGTACCCAAGTTCGATCCCCAGTGCCCACGGCCAGATTTAGAGACAAGAGAGGCCCCCCACAATAGAGGCTTCGAAACTTTTCAAATGAGGAAAAATATACACTGTCGGAATTTGTTTCAACTGTTTTCTGTATTTTTGAATTAATTGGAAGATTTGTTCAGTAAATAAAGTATATATAATTGGATTTCTTGCCATTGCAATGATTTTGTCGTCCACTGACCTTATCCCCCGGGCCTCTAGACCTCAAAATCTAGCCCTGCCATTTGTTGCAATTTTATGTGCTGATTTACCACGCGCTCGGCGTTGAAGGAAAACATCGCGAGGGAATCTATTTGCCTTGAAATTTTTCTAAGACTCGCGGCCATGTAGACTTCACACGGTAAAAGCCTAACTTAAATATTAAAAAAAATTGTATGCACCTTAAAGTTCTTAGTAAAGTACCTCACCTCTAAACAGTTGATAAAAAAGCTATTTCTTACGTGAGAATAGTTGGACAGGTGCGTCCATTTTACTTAAGACGGTAAATCGTAAGTGGCGTTCCAGTGAACAGGAAAATAAACGACCCACGCTACCTTTAGCCATCTGGAATTTAAGATAGACAACTCAGCTATCTTTATGTCTCGTCTTAAAAAAATAACTTGATTGTTAATAAAGTTAGAATAAAGTCATAAATAGGCATTTACTAAGCTGGTGTGCATTTCCACTTAACATCAGGTGGGATCGTGGTCGACAGGCGACGTATCGGGGTACGCAGGAGGCGTTACGAACACCTCCTCTTGCCGCCCCCGTAATCCGAAGCGGGGCCAGGATGGGTACCTGGCCCCAGCATGCTTCGGCGTCGTCGGGACTTCTCTGAGTGCCGGAGAAGTCCCCTTTGAGGATGAAGTCCGGTCTTCCGTCACCCCAACGACCGTCCGGCAACGTCGTGCCGGGACCGGCCGGTCGTTGGGGTGTCCTGTCGCTGACAGATCCGGGGCACCCCGCTCATAACGGCTGATGGCATTCGCGGAAGGTTTAGTGGGTAGGGGCTGCCCAGGCCGAGTCCCACACATCCCTCCGGGCCCACCCAGGGTACCGGAGGATGGTCTATAAAACGATTCCCCCACGTGAACAAAAAAAAAAAGGTGGGATCGTGGTCGAGCAATTTCTTAGAAAGTATAAAAAAACAATTAAAAGACAGCTTATTATTCATTCGTATTTTCTTTTTCTATATAGCAACTTCTGATATTTACTCGACTATTACTTAATTGAATGATTTTTTTTAATTCGCGATCAAATCTGTATAATTAGTTTGATTTAATTTTTCCGTTTACTTAATTAATATACCCCTTTAATTATTTAAAAGAACTTGCGCATGATTACAAAAAATATATGATATGATAATGAAGGTATATACCAAACGAGACAAGAAAAAAACCATTTAATTAGCTCGCATTATGTTCAGCAACTGGTCCGCGTCTGCCCTTTACATTGACAAGTGAAAGCGGAGAAATGATTGCCTCTGTTGTCATAATTTAAGCGGAATAAAACATGAAAGTCACCACTGAGATTTATTTCAAAATCAATTTCGACGATTCTTTCGTAGTTAAAAGCACTTCCAAATAACTGTGAATACAAGAAAGCTGACGCTCCACTTGGGGTTTCATGGGTTAGACCCATGAAACCCCAAGTGATTTCAACAGATTTCGATGGTTTTCTCATGGATGGAATAACCGAAGTGGCGCTCAAAATTAGTTTAGCTTTTGAATGTCTCTTAGATTATCCGTGAAATAACAACCGAACGAGTCGTGGTTCGGTCGTCTCGGGCGCCCTCGGATAGGAATGCTTACGACATAGTAACCGTACAAGCCGAGGTCATCCTGCCCCCCCCGACCTTTGTGTCGAGTTAGCGAAAGAGATCCAGGCTATGCCATCTCTCAATCCGGTGAAGCTCAAAGGCCAGCATTTATGGCCAACTGTGTCAAAAAAAACCAGTCGAAAGATATGAGGTAAACAGACGAATTGACTCCTCCTTTTCTGAAGTCGGTTGAAAACTAGCAAATATCGACAAATATGTTAATAAACGTTTATTTTGACACAGCTGGCTTAGTAGACGTTACTCTTCTAACACTTTAATATCAAAATTGATTACACGCAACAGCACGTTGTAAACGATAAGCTATTCCAGTAACAGCGAGCTGTAACATCTATGACATGTTCTTTAGAAGACGACCGACTCCGAGTGCCGCATTAATAATTCAGTTTCACTTCCGATGCATTTGTTTGTGGTGCACACTGCGGGGACTAATACGAGACAGCGGGCGTACCTTATGATATCTAGTTCTCTTTAACCCTTCAAGTGGCAAAAATCCCGCTCCGGGAGTAAAAAAAATATGCTCGTATATCGGCCGCCATTTTGAAATATAGGAATATATGCGGCAAATAAATACATTTCGTTGTCAATTCCTTACGGTATTTTCAGTTTAGAGTAAGACTGCAATTGTTTAACATATTTTGAATGTTAATTATGATAAGTCATGTGTTTATAAAATAGTACAATATTTCAAGTCATATAGTTAAAAAAGGTTTACTCCCGGAGCGGGACTGTGCCACATGCACTGTTTTTAACAGAAATGAGCAAATGGCGATTGCCGCACGAGGGGATAAATTAACGTGTCTTAGCCGTGGTAGCTCGGTCAATCAAATCATTTTGTTTGATGCAATTTTATGTGCTAATTTACCACGTCCTCGGAGGTGATGGCAAACATTGGACTTAATAATGTAGTGTTAGTTTGTTATTATCGTTGTTTAAGCCTCAATAACCTAATGGTTTAGGGTATGGCCTGCGAATCGTAAGGTCGTGGGTTCGAATCCACTATTGCCGTGAACCATGTCCTAGCACAAGCTTAAGCTTAGTTGGAATGGTTATCAAGATTGTTAGTAATATTTCAGAAAAAAAAAAAAATAATGCTAGCTTTCTTTTTAAAAAAAACTACCCATTGTTGTCACTAAAACATGTTACTACAAGAGTTCAAGCTGTACCCTATACAACCACCTTTGTTGGTTTACAAGCGTTGCCTCGGAACGGGGTCGTCATGAATTATTTAACAAGTGCTATGGACATCGTGTAGTGTAATTTCGCTTGGCAATTTCACCGTGTATTTGTTCATACATTGACGTTTCTTTTAAACCAACAGATATACAAGAATAGTTTTATTAATATAACATAATAGCTAGTAGGTAGTTTTCTTACGATGAATCAATGAATACTTTATTGTACAACAATTAATCAAAACATCACAGAAATAATACATTTTACATTTTGATATGTCACGATACAATTATACAATAAGCGTTCTTTTTATTACCCCTAACCGGGGGACCCCTGTGTCGAGTTACTAGCAATAGAGGTTCAGGGTAAGCGATCTAAGAGCTATGCCACCTCTCAATCCGGTGAAGCAGTCAAGTCTCTGGCTAATCTGTGTAGTTCGTCACACAAAAAAAAGCTCTTCTTGCTAAGAGCGATCGCATCAAACAAGCTTTGTATGTTCAGAAATTGGTATGTAACAGGTTTAAAGTCGGTCTGTGATTATAACTATTTTTATTTTAATATACAAATATATTTACGTGCAAATCAAAAACCGACTTCAAATCGAATCAAACGGTAAACGGTGCTACACTTGGACACTCTTTCTATTTACAAATTATCGTAGGAATATTACGAAATAGAATTAATCAGAACGTAACCAAATTCACATCAAACTTCTCTTGCAGTACATCCGTTTCATTAAAATATTAATTATCGAAATCGGTTGGCGTGATATTATACATATACAAATAAATACAAATACTTTATTCAAAAATTCCTTACAAGTACACGGACTCCCTGACTCCTGAACTAGGAGTTAAACCTGCATCTCAGGAATCAGTGCCATACATCAATTTCATTTTCAAATTTAATTTAACACACATAAAGAAAAATATATTTAATTTAACAAAGATATAGAAGATTTAAAAGAAAAATTAAATAAATATTCATATATAAATAAATAAATGTGGACGTGTAGTATTTTGAATGTGTGTGTGTGTGTGTGATGAGTGAGTGATATTGAGTTATTCGTCCATTTGTGGCGCTCATACTTGATGCAAATTGAAGACCTATGGTTTTCTCGTGGATTTAATTGTCAGAATTGCACCAAATCTAAATAAACACAGGAAACACGAGCTTTAAAATGAATAAGAATTATCAAAATCCGTTCCCCAGTCGAAAGTTATGCACTAACAAATATAAAAAATTAAGAACATCCTCATTTTGAAGTCGGTTGAAAAGATAATAAAAATCGGTTCATAAATGACGACATAAACATTAGAAACAAACACACAAACTCTTTTCTAAAGACGGTTAAAGTTATTTGTATAGATTACCAACGTAGTACGTCCCGTACAAAGAATGTCGCAAAATAGTCATTAATACGAGTTGTTTGGGATTGGATTTTATGTTCCCACGTTCTATAGCTGTGCAGCCAATCACACAGCTACCATGGTACGGTATACAGTAGCAATATCATCAATTTTACCATTCAAGGTACTATGAATAGAACGATATCGGAATTTCTTCCTATAATACGAGACGAACTTTATGCCAATTATTTTCCAAAAAAACACTTTAGATCCGCGCATTATCGTTTATGCGAATCTTCATTCAAAACACATCAGCCGTCATATTTTCAAAACACCAACATCACGGAAATGTTTTAAAAGCTCCTCAAAATCATTTCCGCGCGCGCGTTAATCGGGAAATTCTGAAAAACCATTCGACAAAAATCAAAGTTTCCGCTAACATTGAAAGCTATAGTTTACAATGTCATTGATCAATCCCACTTGTAATTCCCCCAGTGTACCACTCGAGTTCAATACACCCGGTTAACTATTGCTATGCTCTCACTTCTATTCAACCCAATCCACTAAATCCCAATTAGCGACACGTGTAACATTACAACAAAGGGACACCCACTCTGTGATATCCCACACTTGACGCATCTAAGCCGATTAATTACACTTCTTTATACCAATATAACACTGGCAATCTTACGTATGTTTACGTGTTTTTGGAACAAAGTTCTTTAAGCTGGCTTGGAGGTGATGAAAAAATGTTAGAGAAACCGTAAGAAAAATATATAAAGGAAGTGCTATAGTCGTATACACGGCGGCCGATAGCGTGACTATTAAGAATTAGTTCAACTCTCTGGTCACAGGTGGCGCTTTAAAGAAATACACTCGTGAGCAGAAATAAAGGTTCGGTTAAGAAAGTTTGAATATCTCGGAAGCTAAGACGCTAGCTAATTAGTTATTATGGTGTTATTATGTTTAGATTTAATTATAATATTATTGTTAATGCCTTTAGTGTAGTCAGTGTATGTGATAGTTGTTTTATCTCCTCTTTCCTTTTAGTGAGCGACGGGGTGTTCTCGACGCGGCGGCACTTCAAGCCCTGGCCGGCGGTGAGAGCGTGCTGGAGAAGGAGCGGCAGCTGTCGGAAATGATCCTGCAGCTGCAGATGGTGAGAGAGCAGCTATTAGCACAACAGGAGCACGCTAAGGTATGTTATTCATTTTTATGTTACTTTATCTTTACAAACTATTGACTAATATCATCATATTTAACTGACTTCAGAAGAGAAGGTCTTCTGTAATTCTGTTTCCTTATAATTTAGGACTGGGTTAATCGATTTTGATGATTCTTTTTTATTTGAAAGCGGGTGGTTCCTGCGTGGTCCATTTTAATTAGGTCCAGTTTTTCGAACGATCTGGACGACGCCATAACCATTGCGCAGGCGAGATCGCTATAAGCACACAAAGAGTCCGTTCGCGACCATCGGAGGTTGCGAATAATCCTTGATAAGCTAAGAATTAATCCTAGATAAGATTACGAGGGTTGCTGGAATTTCTTCGGCCACTTCTTCTCCCAGCGCCAATGCTTCCCGAAGTGGCATATAAGTTAGTTTAGCTTAGATTGTTGAGTAGCGGTTCGGCCCTGTCGGGTGCCTTCGGATCGGAATGGCTTACGCGTAACATAGTAACCGTCCTAGCCGAGGTTACCTGTCACCGGGGCACCCTTGTGTCGAGGTACTAGCTATTGAGATTCAGCTATGCCACCTTTCAATCCGGTGAAGCAGTAAAAGCTAAGCTGTGTATTTCGTTATTAAAAAAAACGACTGTTACGAAACCGAACCAAGGAGAACAAATTGTAAAGCGGCTACTTTCATATAAAGGAGTGACTTCTTTGGAATTCTAATTTGCTATACAGAGACTTTTGTTCACCCTTTCTGTAAATTAAGTTTGTTTCGCACCGGTACTGTTCGAAAAAGTCCACTTTACCCTCCACGGAGTTCAGAGGGAGCGCTTACGTTTCGTCTTGAAATTCGATTTCCATCTTTGTGCGGATGTTTTGTATTGCAATTGGCAATGTTTCACGAAATAAAGGCTACTACAAATTACTTTCTGTCATAGCTATTCAATCAAAAGGAAGTATCATTACATTAATTGAAGATTTTTATTACATTGATGAACATGAAGTAATGATGGCCTCTCCTAAATTAGGAAATCCTGTATTATTATTTTTTTAATTTATTATTCATATATATATTCAAAAACATTTAGTTAAATTATTTCGTCAAACTGCCAGAGCAGTTTATTGGCGAAAACTGCACCCATAAATCTATACACTAATTTATTTCTAATTTATTTACAATATTCGGCAGCGTAGGTACTTAGTAGCTGCGTTTTAAATTGTTTCTTATTGTTGTTTTTCTGCAGGTAGTCTTCTGCTAGTTTATATGAATTGTATATTCGCGGTACTAAGTACCTACGCGTCCGTTCCTCAAAGTAATTTATCGCGCTTGGTTCTTCGTAAATATTACGTGCTGTTTTTCATAAATTTCCATAAATATTGAGACAGTACCCTCCAGTGATATTACCATTATGCACAAATTAGACTAATACATTTCACATATTTTAAGATTTTTCGTAAGCGTTTGACTGTCTACCATTCCCACAGATCATATTAAAATGTTATCAGACATTTCGTAGTCTTAAAAAGTTGTTAATTATGTGTTTCATTATATGGTTAATTACTTTAGTTATGTTACGTTGACTGACAGTAATACTGCCTAGGAAAAGTACTTTTGACAAAAGGAACTGGGCACTTTAATGAACTTTGGTTTTAGAGTTTTTAAGTCGAAATCACTTGTTAAAATGTGTGCCCTGTATGTGGCTCACTTTTCACATATAACTTAATAAGCTTGGTTGAATTTGATCTATTCTGCGTATTAATTAGATATTTTAAGATATTCCTCCGTCTGGTTGACGCTAATTTATCATACATATACATAATATACTATACTTATATAAACTAAATAATTTATTAAATACAATTTACATATACCTTACACATAATAGAATAAAAGAAATAAATCCAATCAAACCAGATTCCCTCGTCAGCGGAGACCAAACGGGCGAGCGTCAGAGATAATGCGAGAGAAATTGGCGGACAAGACGCGCAGTATTGACTAGCTTATGGCATCTAACCCTAAAGTACACCTTCTTGAAGTACCAATCGTCTCAGACGACGGGTTATATTACATTATTATGATACGGGAAAAATACTAACTAATGTCTAGTCGTATAGCGGTTAAATAATTTTACAGTACGAATTGTATAGTAACCAAAACAACTCGAAAGAGACCTGATAAATATCTCATCATCGTCATTTCAGCCGTAAAACATCCACTGCTGGACATAGGCCTCCCCCAAGGATTTCCAAAAGGACCGGTTATAAGCGGCCCGCATCCTGCTACGTCCTGTTTATGAGGTCGTCAGCCTACCTTGCGGGTGGACACACTGCGCTTGCTGGTCCGTGGTCTGCAATCGAGAACTTTTCGGCCCCATCGGCCATCTGTTCTACGCGCTATGTGCCCTGCCCATTGCCACTTCAACTTGCTTATCCGGCGAGCTACGTCGGTTACCTTCATTCGTCTACGGATTTCCTCATTCCTGATTTGATCTCGTGGAGATACTTAAGATTATATTAAATATAGATTATAGATAAATATATAAGTGATAATATTTGATCCCATAATTATTTTATTATTTAGTGGAACAGTAATTGAGTACAGATATAATCAAAGAACTCATAATGAGATGAAAATTATTTGGACACAAAAGTATATAATTATCGTGAATCCTGGAAAATAAATCAGTGTTTGTGTATTGGACGTTCAATTTGTCTTTAATTTGACTGGCGCGGTACAATGGACTGGAAACCTTTCATCTCGAATCAATTTTCACGTTGAATACTGCGCAGTGTAGGCTGCGTTGGGGCGCCGGCAGCCTGCAACAAAGACACTCTCATACTAATGAATCAGCGATAAAAACTCGAACAACACTCGATCACATGCCCTCTGTTGTAGGGCTGGCACTTTCAAGTTATTACAATTTCATTTATTTATTAGACAAGTACTGTGACAGCGGCGGCGATATCGAGGAAGTACCATGACCTCTCTAAGTACTACTGTAAATTGGAGACCGTGTCGGGCGCACTCAGATCAGATTGCTATCACGAATAGAGTAGCTGCAAGGTTACTCCGCAAAGAGGTTCAAGCAAAGTAACCTAAGAGCAGTACCACCTTCTTAAAAACCTCGTGAAACTTTGAAGCCAGCGTAGTTCATTAAAAAAAAGTGAACGTTTTTTATGACTCCACGTTTTGCACAGTGACTGAGTGCAAGATATACAGATTTCCATTGTCACGTTTCTGACACATCTCTCTTGCTTCATACATCTCTTATGATATTCTACATATTTTATCGCAGATTTATCCCTAAGGGTGAACAAACGCCGCTGTAACGACGCTGCTACACTTTTATGACGAACTACACAGATTGGCCAAAGAAGCAGTCCTTGACTGCTTCACCGGACTGAGAGGTGATATAGCTCTTAGGTCTATTAGCCTGAACCTTTATCTCTAGCAACTCGACACAAAGGTCCACCCCGGTGAGGGGTAATCTCAGCTTGGACGTAAGCATTCCGATCCGAGCGTGATTCACGACTCTGTCGGTTGCTATTTCACGGATAATCATAGAAACTGAAGAAGAAGAAACTTCAACAACGCTTCATACATTTAAGGGGTGGGGCCCAGGATGCCGTGCATTACTTACTGTGATATCGTGTATGAAAAATATCCTTAAACAAAAAAAAAGACTGTCTATTAGAATCTCTTTAACTTCAAATGAAAAGTTCGAGGCTGGAAATCGCGTAGCATTATTTCCATTTATCGCTCAAACACGGCGACACCCCTGCAATTGTTGACGGTACGGATTGAAGAGGCCTCTGCCGCTATAGATGCACTGCAAATGGGAGCGGCTAATGGCGGACTCACGTTTGCATTCGCGCGCTTTTTTTTTCAAATACAGAACGTCCCTTTGTTGACTTCCGGATCCATTCGGTGTAGACACGAGTCGATACCGCCTGGTACGATTTTGTATCTCTATTAATGTCATGCTTTATCTGTTACGTAGTGCCGCCATACTCACAACACATTATGTACCGCCACGTAGACAATATTAAAGCTACGCTTGTTATTTTGCTTTGAAGTTATTTATTAAAAACAGGCAACTTATAATTACGTTGCTTTGTACATTCATAGAATTGATAGGACCATATTATGTATATAATAATAAATGTTTTATCTTTTAACCCTAGTGGGATGACAGCTTTTTCCAAATCTATTAAGTTTTATATTTGAACGGGGTTGAGTTCATCGCCGTCCATCGTAAACGAATTTAAGTAAGAGATATTTTGTGGGTAACAAACGAAAAAACAAAAACTCTTTGGTACGGATCTGTCCGTTCGTAAAGTCGCCATTATGCTTCCAACACTGTCTACTTAGAAAAATATTTATTATATTAGAAGCTCTATTGGGATCGCATTCATAACATTATCACTGACTTTAAAAAAGGAAATTCATTCAATTCTTTAATATTGGTGCTATCATAGCACCGTCATTTAAATAAAATAAATAAATTGGTGATTATTAATGTTTTATTCGACTTACTAAACTAGTTTACTACTATTATAATAAATTATTTATTGTTTAATATATAATTTACGTTTGTGCTGCACAATACACTCAACAATAAAAATATGAAATGGAATAGGCAATACTCAAAGCCATATGGATGATTTTAATCCGTCTGGAAGAGCACTCATTCGAATTAAATATCAGAACGCGAACGCGAGAGCAGTGTTGATAACTACGTAAAACACCCCCACATTGTAACCTCCTACCCCCACACTCCCCCAGACGACCAGACAAACGGAAATATGAAAATGAAACGTCGAAACGGAAAAACGCATCAAACGTCCGCACTCGACGCCAGCCGGACAAAAAATGAACACAAACGCCGCTTAATTCGCAAAAAGCCCGTTTGATGTCGCTAATTGACAATCAGCCGGGGACGCGTCTCATTGGTCCGCTTCCGCGTTCCATTTTTAAAAATTAAAGACAAATAAATTACTGGGGTGGCCATTTTTTCTTTGTTTTTGATGTCATACGATACGTTGGGACTCGTTATGCTATTACACTGCCAGCGTGGAGGTACTCGTAGACTCATCTATAATGCACAAGTTTATAATAATGCTCCCTGCTAAGCTACTGTTTTAGTGGTTACTTGAACTTAATTATGACAAAACTGGAGCTCTGTAAACATAAAATATGGTTGTTAGTCAAAGTATATACATATATATATATATTATATGTATATGATATAAAAAAAGATTACATATGAAATATTCTTCTTGGTCGCTTCACTCTCGTCAGAGTGGTCGTGGTCATCATGATCCGGTGGGTTGGGCAGCAGACTGCACCCGCCGCACGACGTTTCGCAACCTCCGCCTGCTGGTCATCAATCGAGCACATTCGTGGAGGGGAGCACCCACCATACTCCGCACCTGATCCAACCATATGAAATATAGTGCGTAGTAAATAGGAGAAGGCACTGTCTTCTCAAATACATGGCTCAGGAGTTGGGACTTCATATTTTTTATGTATTTGTGTGAAATATAAATGATTTAGTATTATTTATTATTAATGTTTTCGTTGAATTGTTTTACGACAGGAAAATAACTAAATATATCCTAGAAATATACGGACTAAAGTTTTCATCTTTATTTACTATTATTTTATGATTGTCAAAATTATTGTTGTCATTCGGTAATTTAGCATCATTTCTATACGTAAAATATTTCCAAAAACTTTGAGCCAAGTGGTGGCTTATTATTTTCTTAGTTACATATATACATAATATATTTGTCTCACTGTCGGGCGCAGGCTTTCTCTGTAAAGAGATTATAAAGGCTTATTCCGCTACGCGGCTCTAGTGCGGATTGGCAGATTTCACATGTCTTTGAAAATTTTCTTAGGCATGTAGGTTTCCTTACGATGTTTCCCTTCACCTTCGAGTTCGTGGTAAATTAGCACATAAAATTGCAACAGCCAATTTATTGGTGCCGCCACCGATCGAACTCGGGTTGCTAGCGCTACCATTATTTTCATATTAAAATAAAATTAATAATCTATAAAAAGTACCGTACACCCCATATTTCGGTACACTTACAATTTGTTATGAGGGTAGTGTAGATTAATTCTTAATTGGATTTTAATTAAGCATCAAAATAAATGTGACGCGCGAATATAATCGTTGTCACGAGTTATATCTAAATATTCACTTGAGTTTCTTTAAACGATAAAATACCAGTCGCCGCTCGTTGCGTGCTAACAGCGTGTTCTGGAACACGTCGCCTGCATTAAATCGTCCAGCGTGCTACACGTGTCGAAAGCTCGCACCTTTTAAAAAAATCCTCTCACATGAAAAAAAATATATATATTTCCCGACGTTCAAGTGTTACCCGTGTCAGACCAATTAGTTGCTGAAAGAAAACTGAAGGACCGACGGACACGGTGACAACGTTTTTTTTTTAATTTATTTATTTATTTAAAATAAAGTTGAAATCTTTGAAAGAATATTAAAAAGTTACGGCAATGAGTGACACTTGGGGTCCTATCGTAGAGGTGTTTCGTTAAAGCTTTCACATTAACGCCATGTCACTGCGGTGAGAATGTAGATCGTTTTTTTTCTTATTTTAATAACACGCCGGCTACATATAACATATAAGGTGTAAATTTCCATATAATTTATTTAATTCGTCATATTTTTGCAAAATTCTATCTAAAAATAAGGGAACAGTGTAACTTGAAAGAGGATGTGGTTTATGCATGTAGCATGTACTCGTATATTCATTATTAAGAAAAAATCTTAAAAACAAAAAACATATAAAACAAGAATACAATGTTTGGATCTTCTTTTAAATATAAAATATACTTGTGTCAGAAGATCCAGCTCTTTCTTAATCATATAATTTTTTTTTAAGTTAATTAATATAAAATAATTTTATGTATGTGTGAGTGTGTGTGAGTGTGCATATGTGTCAGTGTGTATTTATGTGATATTACGATAACAATCTACAAGAAAGATATTATTGCTATCGTATTATCGCTTCCGTAACCTCGTAGTCCAAACCGTCCAGCCATTTTAGTAAAGATGCTTTACAGTCGTGCCAGTTTAAAGCATAAAGCCGTAATTTCTTGTTTATAAGCATAGCTTGATAGCTTTCTATTTATATTTATATTAGGAATAAATAATGAGAACCAGGCGGGAAGCAACAGATTTCAAATAATAAAAAAAATCATCAAAAACGGTTCACCCAGTCGAAAGTTATGAACCAACAAACATAGAAAAACATACAGACGAATTGGGAATTTCCTCCTTTTTTGAAGTCGGTTGTTGAATTCAAAATTTGTAAAACTATGAAAACCAATAAACTCGATGAAAAGAAAATCTCTACCTATTCCGCCGGGGTTAAAAGGCGTAAGAGTTTTTTATTGTATGATAAATCGTTCATAAAGTTTATATTATGATTTATGAAATGCAACTTCCCTATTTTTTTTTATTGTATATTAAACGTCATGAAAGAATACCGGTAAAGAGGTTTTATTTAGATAATTTAAAATGAGGTCATCATTAAAAAATTCTAACGTTTTTAAAGCATCGTTTTAAACCTTTGGGGTGTGTGTGAAGGATTTTATTATGATAGGATAGGATTTTGAAATGGTTCTAATATATACTTGCAGTTATTTCAGTTAGTAAGCAAAGATGGAGTCTATTTTTAACTTCAAAACTAAAATGTTATCATTTCGATGTTTTTTGTTTGTTACCAAGCTTATTACGTCCCATATAGCGCAGGAAGTGAGTGCGTTATATACCGGGCACAAATTATTGTAACTGATTATATGTACAAAAGAAACCAACAAGTATATTTACGAGTAAAAACAAAAACCCACTTCAAATACGCACGGATGCCCTCTTGTTTTTTTCCTATTATCTCGGGAAAATAGAGAATTAGAACCTAAACAAAATTTCCTTTTTCCTTTCCAATTAAACATGAATCATCAATTTCGATCTACTTGATATGGAGTTATTTGTCCTTTCGTCGTATCAGATACTTAATGAAAATTTGGAACGTATAAGATTTTCTTATGGATGCCATTATCACAATTTAAAATGATGATGGTCACCTAGTGGTTGTGACGTATAATAACTATTCCAATGATATCTTAGTAATTTACCAGTATCCTATTGTATCTTTAATTCATAATTAATCTACTTAATCATCATATTAATTTGGCGTCGTAAACAATTGTGAGCTACCTTGTTCAACATCGCACACAACATATTTTATATTTTATCATATTATTAACAGCAATACATCAAGAGCGTTAGAGGTAATTTATTTTGTTTCAGAGATTCACTTTTAAAGGGCTTTTCCTCCAGCATAACTCACTTATTCTAAACTGTACACTAATTGTCTACAGAGAGAGTCCTCTCCTTTTTATTCTAAATGTCTAGTATATGCATCTCTTTCAAAGACGGAAGCGGAAACGGCCTTGGTTGCCGACAACCGATAAAAGTACTTTAGTTGACTAAACTAAAGTACTTCTATATTAGTCAGTCCATTAACTTTATAGATTATAATATTTAAAACTAAATTGGAATTCAGTAGGACCAACTGTCGCTAACAATAATATTTAAAACTAAGTTGGCATTCAGTAGGACCAACTGTCGCTAACACAATAATTTCACTTTATTAGTCCGTAATCTGACTTCTAATTAATTTTGTATAAAGATTGTCTGAGGACGCGCCGTAGTGACGGTATTCGTTAAAATAATTCCTTGTATAACGTTACGTTGTCGGAATAAAATCAAAGTGTATTAGCTATTGGACTGTTCCACAATACCCACTAATTAATAATTCTAAGGCATCTATTTATCGTCATTAACTTTTTGATGTGACAACGTCTTATAAATTGATGAATACTGGATGTCATTAGTGCAAAATGTCCCGTTACGCTCGAGCCGAGAGATCCAGAGAATTGCCAGTGCACGGTGTACGAAATGTCGCATCGTTCAAAGTGTGTAAGAGAGAGCGCGGTATGAGAGAGACAGAGAACGCAAATTTGTGCTCAGTGTTAGAAAAAACTTCAATTTACATTCTAGGATACGTTGTCACGAATTTAACGTCCGAGCGCCTTGCGCCCAGACACCTGGTATTTTTTAATATATTTCGCTCTATAGTGCTGTAGCATAAAAAGGAAAAAGTTTCAGCACATAATTAAATAAACTAAACAAAGGTTTTTGCATCTATATAATACAATGCATAAATAATATGATGTAGCTACGAAAAGCTCCCGTAAAAGCTCACGCCTACGCAATCCGTCGCCAATCCAGTTTCTATCCGTTTCACGGCTCCATTTATACGTGGTACCTCTAGCTATTGTTTTCCCAATGATAAAGGCCGAATCAAATTATTGGCCGCATACCTCTGTACATAAGCACAAGGTATTATAAGCCTTATCGCGTCGCTTTTATACGTAACGCCGAGCGATATTTGCACGGAGAAATCGTACTAGGGCAGTACAATAGAGTGGTAGGGATAACAATTGTCTATTGTGTGATGCCTATCTCTCTTGCGCATCGCTCGTCGGCGTCTTTGTTGGAGCGGGACCAGGGCATATTTCTATTTCACTCTAGCACAATGAACGGTGGAAATGGGCAACGCCTTTGTCGTTGGAAATTTCCACCGCTCGTTCCATTTTGGTCCGTTTTCCTTTTTTTCGTAGCTACAGATTATAACTGCGCATGTGTGGTCCTACCTTTATGACTAATGTACTATATACGAAAGCGAGATAAGTTAAATTATAATGTTAAATAAAGAGTAAGACAAAAATAGAATTATATAAAGGAAGATAAGTAAGATTATAATTTTAAATAGATAATAAAAATAGGAATAAGACTGAAGGGAGAGAAGAGTATGTCAACAGACACGACCTGCACAAGTCGGGGGAGCCAGAAATGACAAAAAAATGTACTACATAGTACATTTTTAATTATATTTATAGTAGCGTAAAGTTGTCAGTACAGTCGTAAATACGCTATTTCCATTACTGTCAAATATTCTTTAACAGGTTTTCCTGTAACACCGTACGTTCTTTTCAACCGACTTCAAAAAAGAGGAGATTTTGAATCTCCTCTTTTTTAGAATTTAATACGTCTGAATGTTTTTTTTTTATATTTGTTACGGCATAACTTCCAACTGGGTGAACCGATTTTTAGATTCGTTTATTAGAAAGCTGTTGCTACGATTGCAATTCTGAGAATGCCATCCATGAGTAAATCATATATGTTTTAAACATGCATTCAGTTTGTGCGCAACAAATAGACGAATAACGCAATATCACGCCAATCGATTTAGATAATTCCGTTTTTATTGGAATGGATGTCTTTCAATCTTAATGAGATTTGTTTAGGGGCCGATTAATTCTATTTCCTAATATTCCTACGATAATTCGAAAATACAATAAAGGCGTCTGCGTGTTGTTTAACGGTTGATTCGAGTTGATGTTGGTTTTTGTTTTTCGAAAGTTTGTTTGTGAAATAAAAGAATGCGTCCGCTGGAAGTTTCGTCACTGATTTGATGTCGGGTCTGTAAATATACTTGTCACATCGCTGGAGCTTTAAAAAGGAGACATTAGAATTCAAGGCAAGATAGCCACGAACGGTGAATTTAATTTGTGCAAAGCACGTAAGTGGTCACTTGAAATGCGTAAATGGCGGACAAGTGAGCCGTACTGCGTTGGCCTCTGTATTAGTGCAGATAGTGGCTGCCAATCAAACCGCTGCGCTTTGAATGCCTAATAGTGCTGTCAGAGGACTAATCGCAGCGTCGATGCTCGAGTCTTAATTGCTTCAATGCATTGATGCGTTTGAATTTAAATGAAATAAAATCGATTTATTTATTTCGATCAATTGACCGCCTGTACTCATATCCATGTATTTACGTTTGCAATTATATAATACGTATTTTACCAAAATTATTATAACAATTACGACTATATTATTTATAACTGCCTCTATATATAGTTTTATTTATGACTGATAAAGTATTTCTTGAAAGTTAAGATAAAAATAACTCAAGATAACCCTATAGATAGACAGAATACTACTGTCGGCTTCTTACCGAGTCAATTAGGTCACATATATGACAGGTGGTGAGCATTGTCTTATAAAAACGTCAGTTTCTTTCACATTTATATATCTTATATTTTATCTACTAATACAAAGCAAAGAGTACAGAAATAATGTAAACCTTTTGATGTATTAAAATGATACATTTGTATTTCGAACGAATTTTTTCGACTGGCCGCGTATCGAAGGCTATTTATAACGCACATCTGTTAGTAGTTGGCCACCTGTGCGAGCGACCGTCGCACTGACCAAAATTTCATTCGAGATTACTTCATCGGTCACGGTCAAAGAAATAAGTCACTTTTTGTTGATTTATTTTCGAACGACTTCAAAAAAGTAGGATGGTACAATTTGTCTGTATGTTTTTAATTATGTTCCTATGAACAGAACTGTGTATGGACAAAACTCATATCTGCAGAGAACTTGTCGTTTCTATAATGAAAAGTCTAGGCAGGTTGATATCGACATTTTTAATACAACTATAGGTTGCCTAAAGAAAAGGATGTGTAAACATTTTTTTATTTATTCAAAATAAGCTGATATTTTAGATTGTTTATATTTGTATACTAAATAATTATAGAGTTAAGGTTCTTTGTCATTATCTATTTATTAATTTATTTATTTACTATTTTAATGTCTTCTATTGTTATTTGATTCCTTTTTTTGTAGAATTGTTGCTCTTTCTATTGTTTAATTTTTAAATCTTTAAATGTACATCCTATTCTATTTGCGAAAACTTTTAATTGGCCATTTTCATGTTTAATTTAATTATCTTGTGTCTCTTCAAGCTGTAAGTTTTCCAAACATTAATGACGCAGAAGAAGACCGCCGAACGGGATCGGGAGAGGGCCGATCCCGTTCGGAGATGGCGCAGGCGGCCCGCAGCCCTGTAGTTCTGGGCTCTTAAGAATAAGACTACGGTATCCCCTGCCTGTCGTAGAAGGGGCCTCGGGTTCACTGGGCGACAAGGGTGGGGGCCTTTGTCGTCCGCCAAGGTGGACCCGGGAAGAAGGCGACATCGGCTGGCCCGTGTCGCCTTGCACTGCGAGGGCAGAGGGGGAGGGAGTAACCTCCCCCCTCGGGACGTGCTCTCCTTGAGCACAGTGCAGAGGGGCTCCGGTGCGTTCCTCTGGAGATCCCGGAGCCCCTCGTCATGCACCGAGGAAAGGGCCACCTGGGAGGTTTTAGTGGGTAAAAACCCCACGTAACAAAATGTTTTTGTTTTTTTTTGTTTTGTTTTATGTTTTCCAAACATATATAAAATAAAATAAATTACCTGACTACTTACGACTAGGTGAATCGATTTCTTTGGTTCTTTTTTTATTTCAAAGCCGGTGCTTCCCATGTGGTCCCATATCGATTTTGTCCTATTCTGACAATGGAAACAATGAGAAAACCATACGAGTCATAATTTTGCATTAAGCTTTTGCGCGTGGACGAATAACTCAATATCACGCCAACCAATTTCGATGATTCATTATGTTTTTGGAAAGGATGTACTTCACGGATAGTTTGATAAGAGTTTTGTTAGGTTCTGATTAATTCTAATTCTTGATATCGATACGTATAGGCTTCGAAACGGCTGCACCGATTTCAATGAAAATTTCAAGGAATCTTCAAATTGAACTGGCGAGTAATCCTGTAAAGTTTGGTGACGATCGGAGCACTCGTCTTTTATTTACTATGATGATATTCAATTGTTTTGTATCACAAATTTGTATTGACACATGCGTTGTGTATATTTATGTCATTGTAAACCATATTGTAGTACTATGGAGTATTTTGCATGAACATGGGTGTAGGTAATGATCATCACCCGCTCGAGAAGAGAATAGATGAGAATGAATAGGGAGAGAAATGAATAATTTAATATATTGTGAGAGTTAAATTAAATATTTAATGATGTTAGTTTATTGTTTAAATAAAATAAATCAACATCTAGCTCGGCGAAGCGGGCTGGGTACCCTAGTTCCTAATATACATGAAGTTTTTTATTTTTACTTATAAATTTACTTGTCTTTTAACTGTCGTTCACTATAACTGTAAATAGACAAGAAGCAAATTACAATCAAATTTCTTTTGAGGTTTGAGATTATATGGCTTATATAATATAGTATATAATATGTGTTGCAATGTCGGCTCTCCTAGGGTTTTTGATTTACTCTGAAATATAATTGTTTAAATTTATACTTGCTTAGTAAGTTACAGACTTTATATACGTCCCACTGTTGGGCACAGGCCTTCCCTGTAAAGAGAGTATAAGGGCATAATCCGCCATACGGCCCTTAGTTGTTTGGCAGTTTTCACATGCCATAGAAAATCTTTCTATCTTATGTAGGTTTCCTCACGATGTTTTCCTTCACCGCCGAGCGCGTGGTAAATCAGCACATAAAATTGCAACAACAAATTTATTGGTGCCGTCAGTGGGGATCGAACTCGGATTGCTGTTAGCGTATTACTCAACTCCAGGCGACCGCCCGGACACTGAGCTACTATGGCTCTATAAAAAAGTGTCAACAAATAGTCCATCGAGTTGATGACACATTACGGATAAACAGATCACATTTATAACGGCCTCACCGTTAGTATCTTAGTGCGTTGGAATGACGTTCTTGCACTTCTTAGTACGATCTCCACCTTTGTCAGCCGCTAGTAGCGACATATCTAATGGGCACATTAATCTATGACTGGCTATCAACAGTCGGGATTGTATTATATAAAAAATCTCTCATACGACATAGCTTGCCGCTTTTGTTGGCCGCGCTCGAGTGGGTATGCATTCGAAGCATAACTTGAAGTCACATTTATATTAAAACTACCGTACTTTGTAAGGTAGCTAACGTAGTAAGTATGCGTTTAGTACTAATGCGGTATACTTTTTTTTATAATTTGCACTAAAGTGGCCATCTATGTAGAATAGAATGCTCGCTCAGTAATATCAAAACCGTTTTTAAGTATTATGTGTCTCAAACATAGACCATAGTTCTTCGATGTTACTATTTAGGAGTAATTTATTAAAATATGTCTCTACATTTAGTTATATGTGATTTATGTACATATTTATAGTTTATATAAATTGCCTGTTTCAAGATTAAATTCCTGTCTAAACCTAGCCATCTGATACGAGGCCCAATCGCCAGTAGCGAGGTCTTTTAATCAAAGGATGATTGCTTTTTTAATTTTCGAAAAAGGTTTTATTCACAGTGGTTTATGGGCAGGCCCCACCCCTTAGATGTTAGGAGCGTTGCTGGAGTTTCTTCGGCCACTTCTTCTCCCAGCGCTAACGCTTCCCGAAGAGGCACTGGAAGTTAGTTTAGCTTTTGAATGTCCCTTAGATTATCCGTGAAATAGCAAGCGACCGAGTCGTGGTTCGGCCCTCTCGGGCGCCCTCAGATCGGAATGCTTATGTCTAACATAGTAACCGTCCAAGCCGAGGTTACCCCTTTTTTTTACGCGGGGGAATCTGTTTATAGATCATCCTCCGGTACCCTGGGTGGGCCCGGAGGGATGTGTGGGACTCGGCCTGGGCAGCCCATACCCACTAAACCTACCGCGAATGCCATCAGCCGTTATGAGCGGGGTGCCTCGGATCTGTCAGCGACAGGACACCCCAACGACCGGCCGGTCCCGTAGTCGAATGGTGGATTCGAACCCACGACCTTACGATTCGCGGACCGTACCCCAAACTATTAGGCTATTGCTTATAGTCAAAGAGCCCACCCTTCTTCACATGTCTTAGATGTTTTTCTCACAGCCGAGAACGTCGTAAATCAGCATTTAAAATGTATCGTAACATTTATAATGATATATAAACACATATATACATAAATAAACATACATACATATGTACAAGGAAAGTTTAAATCTATTTCTCGTTTAGGTTCTTTTTTATGACTAACTACACAAATTGGCCAGAGAAGCTGGCCTTGACTGCTTCACCGGTTTGAGAGGTGGCATAGCTCTTAGATCACTTAGCCTGAACCTCTATCGCTAGTAACTCAAGGGTCCCCCGGTGAGAGTATACCTCAGATTGGACGGTTACTATGTTACACATAAGCATTCCAGCACATAAGCAGTCGGTTGCTATTTCACGGATAATCTAATGGACATTCTAAAGCTAAACTAACTTTGAGTGTCGCTTCGGGAAAGCGTTAAGGTAAAGATTTAAAAGTAAGTGTAAAACTTAATCGCGGGACACAGTTACATTAACCGAATCAATAAGCTTATTTAAAATTAAACGTAATAATTAAAAAATAATATTTAAGACATTTTCAGAAACTTCAATGGTTGCATTTCGTAAGAATTCATTCTGATATAAATAGATGTATGGAAAAAACCTTTGAGCAAAATATATTTTCTATTCTGCCTCTTTCTGTGAGCTGAGAGGGAAGTATATAGGCGGAGGGGTGGGGGTTGTTTCATAATTAAATAGTGTACGCTTAGTTACACGAAGAAGTCGTAAAAGTTTTGTGAGGAAAATTGTGAATCGCGTTCTTTAGAACATCACGAGGGTCATTACTAATTAACAAGTTTGTCGTATTATTCTTCTGTTAATGTTAATTAAGAGTGAAAATGTCACATTCAAAGGGATGAATTCTGTAGCGATTCTTATTCTTATTGCGAATAGCGCGGATAATTTTAATTCAACCTTACTTTTCTTTGATTTGTGTATTTATTATACACAATTACGAGTACTAATGAACAGTTCCCGTGAGAACACATTCATTATTCTTTCAAAAATTTCGTAAAGCATTCACATTCCTGTGTAAAGTTGCAAATGGCATTGTTGACACCCCTGAGCTTCTCTCCGCCGTAGCTTTTACTGTACCGTCGCGGTTACCTAGACCTTTACGATACCAATTGTTGAGAAGCAGTTTATTTAGATCGAACCTTTTTTTTTGTTAACGGGGAGGAAATCTTCAAGATTTCCCGCCTTCTGGGGGGTAGGCGGCGGTTATGTGGGGTTTTTACCCACTAAAACCTCCCCGGTGGCCCTTTCCTCGGTGCATGACGAGGGGCTCCGGGATCTCCAATGGAACGCACCGGAGCCCCTCTGCACTGTGCTCAAGGAGAACACGTCCCGGGGAGTTACCCCCTGTGCCCTCATAGTGCAAGGCTACACGGGCCAGCCGATGTCGCCTTCTTCCCGGGTCCACCTCAGCGGACGACAAAGGCCCCCACCCTTGTCGCCCAGGGAACCCGAGGCCCCTTTTAGTCGCCTTATACGACAGGCAGGGGATACCGTAGTCTTATTCTTGAGAGCCTAGAACTAGATCGAACCTAGGTAAGAATGCGCCCTTAAATAGAATTATAGAATTCAACTCTTTTTCAAGAACGGACGATATCGACCTGTTTCTTCCTAGTATTAGAGTGTATAAACAATCACAATCAAATCATATATTTTTACTTTTGTGTTCTTTTTATTTTTTTCTTAACATTGTCATAGGTGTTTACCAACGCGATTACTTGATATCAGGTGAGCAACGCGCACTTATTCTCTCATAAAAAAATAAAAAAGTTTCACGGTTATTGAATGCACCACGATTGTCTTTACTCTCTTAACGCCAAAATCCTTATTCATGTTTTCATCTCGATCAAGAAGACTAAGCGTTAATAAAAGTCTATATCAAGTTCTATTCACGATAATATTACTTACACCGATTTTATCGGTGAACTGTAAAGTCGTTCGTCCCATTTCGGATAACAAAAAAATAATATGAATTAAAGGTGGGTAAATAATTTTCAAATTACCTTCATAAATGTCATTGAATTGTGTTGAAAGCGCAGATGTTCGCGTCAAGGGGGCGGTGAACAGAAATCGAACTGAAAAGCAAATTAACCTTACCACAGAACGAAACTCATTTACCGATACAAAACAAGCCGGCAGCCAATAGAGTTGCCCGAATCGGAAAATAGGAACGTGCCCAATGAAAAGAAGTCTGATACTGGTTCCGAATCAACACTGAAACCCGGCGCTTTGTCAGTGCCTTTCAGGCGGAGGCGCACAAATGCTTTTCTTGGGCCTCTTTCACAGTTTTCTATAGAGGCAATAAAGGTTCCCACGGACACAATGAGCCGGGAAGGCAAGGAGAGTGATGAAAAGTTGGGAATGTGGGCCGCGCTCCCGAGGCGGCGTAGTGATGCGACACGTTTTATGCTCAAATCTATCTATGCTCTTATAAATTTTGAATTGAATATTTTTAGTTAGAACTATAATATTTGTTTTTTTTATTTATGTTACCAGTTATCAATCTACGTTAATTGGTATGTCGATTGAGCTTTCTCCCCTTTTGTTTTGTTGACGGGGGGAAATCTTTAACAAGATAACAAGAAACATAATATTAAATGTACAGTAAATATTAAATATATATATACAATAACATAACCCCGCCTTCTGGTTTTTACTCACTAGAACTCCCCGGTGGCTATTCCATGTGTAGAGGGGCTCCGGGATCTCCAGAGGAACGCACCGGAGCCCCTCTGTACTGTGCTCTTTGGAGAGCACATCCCGGAAGTATATACCCTAGCAGTGCAAGACGACACGGGCAAGCCGATGTCGCCTTCTGCCCAGGTCCCCTTTGGCGGACGACAAAGTGAACCCGAGGCCCCTTTTATGAGCTTTCTCTCTAGCTTTACCTAAGTGCTTATAATATACTATATTTTGATATATGTAAAAAGCAATTACGCTAAAATTGGACGGCTATACATGTATGAAATACGAATAAAGCAATAAAAACAAGAAGATATCAAAGCGTTTAGTTAAACAAATAATATCCAAATTAAAAAAAGAAACACTAAACTTTTAACCTACGTTTAGCGGAAAGGACACAAGAGACAGGTATTGATTTATTGATATCCACTTTTAACTAAGCTTATCAAGTCCCATTTCCGCTTGGCAAGTGATTTTTTTGTACTTAAGAAACCAAATTACCGAAACACACTAAACCGTTGTAAATCAAACGCTTAGACATTAGACACACTGTGAACGTTTCAATAATATTTATTAGGATTTTATAAAATCGCATAAAATTAAGTATCGATAAACACAATCCACGCGGTCCGCACTATGCTAGAGGTCTGGTTATTTTCCGTCACTTTCCAATTATTTTTGCGGGCTTTCTTCGCTACAGTCCGCGCTGAATGCGGAACAGAATAGCGCCTGGTTTTAAGGAATTACCCGCTTTGTCCGCGAGTAAATGAGAGAAACGCTTAGTTTTTCCTTTTCTAGCAACTTGCGGTTAATTTATTTAATAAGTTGTTGGTGAATGGAGGCCCCGCGCGCTACGAGTGCCGAGATGAATCGGATTTTCCATTTTCTTTTTATTTTTTTATATTTCCTCGCACAAAAGCTTCTTGTGTTTTCGGTTTTAAATATAAATAAGACATGCTTTCTTTTTACGACAGCTTTTATCCGGAGAAATCTTATTTTAAAAAATTAGCAGCAGCTAAGGTGAGTTCCGTTTACATTTTATATTTGAAATTCTTGAAAAGATTTTTTTTTAATCCTTTATATTTGAAAAAGGGAAAATGGAAGGTCTTATATTAAGGCAACACAGGTAATTCCCTGCATTAGATGCTAGAAATTTCACGTACTTAATATGAAATTTGAACATAATTTTCTAGGCTCCTTTCCAACCGACTTCACAAAAGGAGTTTCTTAATGCTTCGGTATGTATTTTTTATGTTAGTTACCTCATAACTTTGGACTGGATGACCGAGAACCGATTTTGATAATTCTTTCTTATTGGAAAGAATGTACTTCAATACCTTTGGTACAGGGTTTGATTAGGTTCTAAATAAATAGCTGGACCGATTTCAATATAACTATCATAATCTTATCTTCTTCAGATTGATCTGGCGAGTAATCCTGTAATGATTGGTGACGATCGGAGCACTCCTCTTTTTGAACTATCAAATACAGCTTTTATCTACTGTGATACTACTACTACGGGTATGATATTGTATTTACTGATATCTACATGGGTAGGTAATGATCTTCACCCGCTCGAGAAGAGAATGAATACGGAGAGAATTGAATAATTTTGTTAATTAATTGTAAGAGTTATTGTTTAAATAAAATAAAGCAAAATCTAGCCCGGCGAAGCGGGCTGAATACGCTAGTACAATATAAAAAAATCACTCGATAGTACTTGGAAGATAACCTGCAGAATTTCATCCTATCTCCAGATTAAGTGGTGGACTTCACAAACACTGCTCTGTCGTGACTCGTAACAAAATAACGATAATAATATTTTTGGGAAAATGTGCAGAACTCAACCCACGGTAACCAATTAACGAAATAAAAACGTAAATAACGTACAACTGATATCTTAGGGTTATAACACACTTGAGTAAATAAAAACTAACCTGGTGGATGGTGAATGGCTAATGTTAGCTGGCAACACATGACATCCAACGATTGTTATGCATAATAACTATTTTCAATGATATCTTAGTGATTTACCTGAATCTTATTGTATCTTTAATTCACAATTAATAATTTAGTTGAACATCACATAAACTTGGCATTGTAAACAATGATTTAACTTTATTAGTTCGTAATCTGACTTATAATTAATTTTGTAACAAAGATGTCGAGGACGCGCAGTTGCCACAGCATTCGTTAAAATAATTCATTGTACAACGTTACGCTGTCTCAATAAAGCGAGTGTACTAGTTATTGGACTATTTCATTCCATAAAACCAATTATAACACTATTAATTCTACTCTTGAAAATAACCACATTGGAATCGGAGGAAAAGACAGGCGCGGGCAAATTATTTACTACTATCTGTCCTTTGCTGTACGAATAATGAAAGACAAAGCAAAGTCTTTCGTTCGGATTTTAGGTATATCGGCGATAGCTGTCTTTATTTACCCCGCTAGTGTAATAAGGATGTGAGAGCCTTTTTTAGAGGTTCAGACTAAGCGACCAAAGAGCTATGCCACCTCTCAAATCCGGTGAAGCAGTAAATGCCAGCTTCTCTGAATGCCAACTGTGATAGTTCGTCTGTGGTAGTTTTTAACATATAAGTTATTAATTTTTACAACATATAAAGTATAGTCATTCCTTCAAATTTTATCTTAAAATTCAACTATCCCATCTTGTCCAGAGAAGTAAACCTTCTTGGACATTGAAAAATCAACTTAAAAAATCCATGTCTATGGTCTTAGTTAGACGCATAATATTAGCATCAGTGTGGGAGAGCCTTTACGCAACCGAAACTTGAATTCATCAAAATAATGCGTGGAACGTGATCTCGTGCGAAGTCTCGGGATGAGCGTTTATTTCGTGATGCGTTTGACGTGAAACGTTTCAACGTACGGCGGTCGCCGTCTCGTTTGGTTTCTTTTCTTTTTTTTTAAAGAAATGCTTTTATTAATTGCCCATCCATTGTTGGGTGGCCGACGGTGCGCTTGTGTTTACGAGAATGTGGGAACACTTTTCTGCAGTCCTATGAGATTATTTTAAATATCCAGCTTATCCCGTTGCTTCTGTTAATTTATCTCTCTTTTTTCGTCTCGATCCTAAGCCAGTTACAGCCACACATGTCAGATATGTTTTCTTTAATATCACAATAACATATGTCTGTGTTATTTTTCGCTTTAAGTGACCTTAGAAATATTTTTCTAATAGTTCCCTGAGTATTTACAGTTGTTTTGGTTTTATGCACATACACGTATGTACATATATCAATAAATAACTAACTAGCTAATAGCCAAATAATTTTAATTGCTATTTAAGGAAGCGTTGCCGCTAGATAAGAAGTGACCGAAGAAACTCCGTCAATGCTCTTAACATCGATTATGGGAAAATTTCCTATAAAGCGGACGACAACGCGAATAACTCAACGATAAATTAATTGCCCGTTATTTAACCATACAACATTCTATAGCCGATCATGACGGGTAAAATGGAAGGCAAAAGACGCGCTGGCAAGACAAAGTCTAGATTGCAAAATATACAGGTGTAATTAAGATAAAATCTTCCGATTGAGTCGTAGTTCGGCCCTCTTGAACGGCCGGATCGGAATGCTAACGCGATAAGAGTAACAGTCCAAGCCAAGGTTCCCTCTCGGGTCCCTTGCAAGGTCTTGCTCCCAATAGAGATTCAGATTAAGCGAACTAAGATCACTACCCCCTCTAAAACCGGTAAAACAGTCCCTATCAGCTTATTTAAAAAAATCACTGCAACTGCAGAAAACCTCAAGCGGCGCAAATATAGTAACCTCGATACGGATTTTATATTTGAGCCGTTTGGTGGAGAAACTTTGGGTCCGTGGGGTCCTAGTGCACACCACCTTTTTAATGTGTTAGCTAAGAAGTTGGTCGACACATCTGGTGATTAGAGGGCTGGCTAATACCGACACAGAGGCTAAGCATTGCCATACAACGTGGCAATGCTACCAGCATTCTGAGCTGCCAAGCGATGACGGTTTGGCACAGTTATATTTTTTGTAAATATTTTGTAATATCTTTTAAATTGTAAAAATTTCTTTATTAGTTAGTATATGTTATGTTTATAATAAATAAATTCAAATTACTTTAATAAATATTAAAAGATACACTTTTGTTAAACATTCCGTTAAATTCTAAATATGAAAGCACAATCAAAATAATTGGCCACAAAAAACAACTTTAAAAAGTTCATTCGTCGAATAAATCGTAAATTGGATGAATTTCACATGCATCGCGAATAAATCCACTTTATTGTACGTCTCGGATTCGCATTAATTTATTATCCGTTGGTTACTTAACCGCAAGGTTCTTAAACGTGCGAAAGAGTGAGATCTCTTGGTGAAATGTGACTTTATCTTTTTGTTCTTGATCTTGGGAGTCACGGCGAGATTTCGTTATGTTTCCGCATGTTATGAATTCATATCCCTTAAGGTGGGTACTGACGGGCGTTAGGGGGCGTAATGTAACGTGTTGCCATGATTGGCAGCGCAGCGCCATGACATGGTATCTGCCATCGGTGGTGTAGAGCCTCGTTCTTGCGATGGTCTCAAGCGACAGGTCTTGGCCGGCGGTCGCCTCTTTCTGTGAGATGATCATGTCCCAGAAGGAGGCTGACGAGCGGGTCAGGGAGGGGAGCGCAGAGGCTCCCTCCCTCCGCAGGCGAAAAAATGACTCTTAGTCATAGCATAATGTAATATTATGTATATAAATGAATATGATTATTTACAATAATTTTTAGAAATTTTAAGAATACAGTCCATAATTCTTTCAAATACAACTTCTTCCCGGAATAATAAATTTGTCATATTCATTTCGTAACAAAGAGAAACGGCCGATTTTGTTTGTTCGGTGTAAGGTAGAGACGTTCCACAGTAAGAGTGCTTTTATATGTATTTATTTTAATATTTCGTTATATTTCTTCTCTTTTCCCTGATGATATATACCCGTGAGCAAAAATGGTCGGTTAAGAGAGTTTGAATATCTCGGAAGATAAAGATGCTAGCTAACTGAAATAAATTGTGCATGATAGACAATTAAATATCGGTAAATTAAATATTTTTATTATTTATTTTTATTTCATTAAAAAACATAAACTTAAATGAAAAATGATGTCTTACGTAAACTTGGATAATACAGTATTTTTCATTAAATTTTATTTTTTATTTAAATTGTAGTACTTAGTGTTGTATCATGTGGCGGCACTAAGTATATATAGCTCACAAGTAGCCTGCCTTTATAGCCCTACTATATATATTTGCATTTTGGAGAGTGTGCTCAGGAACTACATGATCTAATTCCCCCATCCCCTTTCCACCATCGGACTTCTAGACGCACTGCGGGATTTCATCCTTTTGTTGTGAACATCGCTCAAACCGGAACTAAGCGATTTGCTTCGTCTTTCATTCTTCGTACAGCAAAGGACTGGATTAGTTTGCCCGCGTCTGTCTTTCCTTCCGATTACAATGTGGGTATTTTCAAGAGTAGAGTGAATAGGCATGTACTAAGCTAGTGCGCCTTACCATCCAGGACTGCATTTCCACTTAACATCAGGTGGGATCGTAGTCAAGCACTTGCTTAGAAATTTAAAAAAAAAAACATATATATAGCCCTACTAATAATTTTTTCTCTCTCACTCAAGGTTGATTGGTATAGTAGACTACGATTCAATATGAAGGCATTGTAACCGCCTTTGTAAACCTTAATTAGAGTTGTTGCAATAAGTGTTAAAAAAATAAATTAGTTGCTGTACGCTCGTGGCATGGACCACACCGCAGCCATTTAGCCAGTGGGCCGTAGATCCGTCATCGGCGGTCACCGAAATTCTGCAATATATTTCTAACCATTAGTATAATAGACGTCCAAGCTTGCATTCACTGACCTGCTATTATTTAGCCACTTGATTTGTTTAATACTTTATCGTATATTAAGGTGCGAGCTTTTAGATTGGCCAATAAGTAAATTAATATATTTATTGAATGGAATATATATTACTTTAATAAATTATCTGTGTCGTAAAATTTACTCATAGATTATATGGAATTTGATGATTCTATAAATTGTAATTTCGATTACTTCTTACTTAAAATTATCATTCTCTTCCTTGTTTTAAATATATTTAATTTATTAATCTTAGTTTAAAAATGTGACATGTTTTTTCCCCACTGCAATTTTTTTTTTGGACGAACTAACACAGTTGGCCAGAGAAGCTGGCCTTTACTGCTTTACAGGATTGAGAGGTGGCATAGCTCTTAGGTCGCTTAGCCTGAACCTCTATTAGGTGGTAAATCGACACAAGGGTGAAGGGTAACCTCGGCTTGGACGGTTACCATTATTACACGTTAGCAGTTCGATCCGAAGACGCCCGAGAAGGCCGAACCACCGGTCGTTAGCTATTTTATTAACAAAAAAATCTATTAAGACAATCTTAGCTAAACTAACTTATATGCCACTTCGGGAAGCGTGTACTTAAATTGCAACAAACAAATTCAAAGGTGAATTCGAACCTACGACCTTACGATTTGCAGACCATAAAGATATTAGACTATTGACGCTTCAATTTCAATTCTATTCTACGAAATGATATTCAATTCAATTTTTTTGACGAACCTACGCTGATTTGGTAGAAAAGCTGAGGAAGACACTTTGAGGATTTGAGACGTAGCAGAGCTGTTAGGTCTCTTAGCCTGAACCTCTATTGGTATCAACATGACGCAAGCGATTCTACTCTAAGTGGTATTTAATGGTAGCTAGCTATTCGAATGTTAATAAGACTACGGTATCCCCTGCCTGTCGTAGAAGGCGACTAAAAGGGGCCTCGGGTTCATTTGGCGACAAGGGTGGGGCCTTTGTCGTCCACCAAGGTGGACCCGAGAAGAAGGCGACATCGGCTGGCCCGTGTCGCCTTGCACTGCGAGGGCACAGGGGGGGAGGGAGTAACCTCCCCCGTGAAGTGCTCTCCATGAGCACAGTGCAGAGGGGCTCCGGTGCGTTCCACTGGAGATCCCGGAGCCCCTCACCAAGCACCGAGGAAGGGCCAGGCCAGGGTTTTAGTGGGTAAAAACCCCACACAACCGCCGCCTTCCCCCCAGAAGGAAAATCTTTCTGAAGATTTCCTCCGCGTTAAAAAAAAAAAGCTACTCGAATGTTGAATGCTAATGCGATCAGAGTAATCGTCCATACCGAGCCTCCTCTGGAGGGATCTTGCAAATGTTGCTCCCAATAGCGGTCTAGACTAAGAGAAGCGTAAGAGCTCCGCCACTTCTTAAATTCGGTGAAACTGTTACGGTCAGATCCTCTAGCCAGTCAACGTAGGTTAATTCAGAAATAATTTTAAATTACTAATAATGTAATCTAAATACTAATATTTAATTACCTAACTAGTGATCCTTACCATCCAAGACTCTGTTTCCATTAATCATCAGAGAACGTGGTCGAACATTTGCTTAGAAAGTATTAAAAAAAATCAGTACAAATATTGTATATCTAACAGAATTATCATCCACCTTAACAGTTTAAAATGTTTACGTCATCACAATCGTTCAACACAATGTAAATTTTACGGAGGAATCGGGTTTTTTCATTCGGTCTTCTTGACAGATTTACGGTCACATAGCCACTCCATTGTGACTAAACATTTTATTATTGTCTAGCGTTTGTTACTGATTACATATTTCAGAGGCGAGTCGCTGCGGGTAGTAAAAGTTTTATATCAATTTCGTACGCCCTCTTAATAAAATTTACAGCTTCTTTTTAAATCTCTTGTCTACGGTTTTATTGTTTTACAGAGTACATATTCCGTTGTATTAACGTTGCTGTAATAAACTTTAATATTGCGTATTTTCAAGAACAACTTCATTATTTAGCAAATATAATATCTTGGAAGTATCCTAAATGTAATAAACATTTACATTTCTACAAGATTATTTCTATTCTGGATTTAATCCTTTTGTTCTGGTTCTCACATCCGTACAAAGCGTTTAGCTTCATCTTTCATTCTTACAGCAATTGACTGGAATAGTCTACCGGCGTCTGTCTTTCCCTCTGTTTATAATGTGAATGTTTTCAAGAGTAAAGAAAGAGCATTTACTCAGCTAGTCCGCTTCACTATTCAAGATTGTATTTCAATTTCACTTTGAATCAGGTGGGATTATAGCCAATCACGACTATTGAAGGTGTTGAAAAAAATTATAGTGGTTACAATAATAATCAATTCGGCATATTTTGAAATATTTTGGCAACATTTAAATGATCCTATGATTAGAAATAAAAGCAACATAGATACTGCATGGTGCATGCAAAAGCAACCGTGCCAGCGAAGTCCTCAAAAGGTGTATGTACAGTAAAAAAGAAATGTGCTTCTTAATTATTTCACAGGGTCAATTACTAAATAAATCTAATTATTTCTAGTCATTCAAACACTAAATAAGTTGCGATATCTTCTAGTTTATTAGATATATAAGAGGTTGTCAGAATTATACTTATGTTAATATTTCCTAAGTACGTGTTGTACAAAATATATTTGTCGTTCTTATCAACCCATTTTAACTAAGTTAATATAATATTTGTACTAAAAATTATTATAATAATTTTTTTGCGTCAATAATCAATTGATGGTTTTAGATCCAGACCAAAAAGTTTCACATTTACGAAAGGATAGACTTTTTTCTTATTTTGACGAACTACATAAATTGGCCAGAGAAGCTGGCATTTACTGCTTCACCGGATTGAGAGGTGGCATAGCTCTTAGGTCGCTTAGCCTGAACCTCTATCGCTTGTCTATCGAAACAAGGGTCCCTCCGGTGTGGGGTAACCTCGCCTTGGTGGTAACGCGTAAGCATTGAGATCCGAGGGTGCCCGAGAGAGTCGAACCGTGACTCGGTCGGTTGCTATGTCACGGATTATCCAAGGAACATTAAAAAAAACTAAGACGAAAAGATGTAATACAGAGAACAAAGGTAGTCGACACAGCTCCTAAACTCAGCCTCGCATCCAACGGCTCATCTTCATTTCGCTGATATGAAGCATAGATAGATATAGTGTGATAGTTTAGCATTTTTACCTTGTTTTCTCATTTTTAAATCGTCGATATACAAAGATTTAAAAACTGATATGCAATTCTCAGGCATTAAAAAAACAACCTCGACATAGACCATATAAAGAAATATCCAGAAAGCGTACTTGTTATTTAACGAAATAGAAGAAAACATGAAAGTAGCGTGTCTAGTTACCAACTTTGTTATTTTAAGAGAGAGACGTTGTCTGATCGATCTTTGGTCCATTTTCTTACAACAACATTTTTATTGGCCGGCCCTTTGAATTTATTTAGAAATAGCGGCGTTAAGTAAAAGCTTTTTCTTTTAAGTAACAAAAACATTAAGTTTAATTATTGTCTGTCAAAATATAGACGTGCTTTTTAACCGACTTCAAAATTTCTTCTAACATAAAGTTTCTCACCGCATAACTTTCGATTGGGTGAACCGATATTGTTTATTTTTTTAACCCTAAACATATCAATGTATAGCATAATATGCATGTAAAGTAAATATATACAATCTCTTTACTTAAATATATTATTTAATTGTATTTTATAATTAAATAATTAATTATTCAAATGTTTAATGTCACAATTGTCAGTGTCGTGACATTTATTTAAAATCCGTGAAATAGCAACCGACCGAGTCGTGGTTCGGCCCTCTCGGGCGCCCTCGGATCGGCATGCTTACGCGTAACATAGTGACCGTCCAAGCCGAGGTTACCCCTCACCGGGGGGACCCTTGTGTCGAGTTACTAGCAATAGAGGTTCAAGCTAAGCGACCTAAGAGCTATGCCACCTCTCAATCCGGTGAAGCAGTCAAGGCCAGCTTCTCTGGCCAATCTGTGTAGTTCGTCATAAAAAAAAAAATTATTTAAAAGAGATGGAATAAGGACATCAAATGTTGTACCTCTAAATTTTGTACAGAAACGCTGTCTTCAATTTCGTGTATACAAATACATTCCTAACAATGCGATAATCACTGTACGTGTAGCACTGAATATGTTAGAATAGTGTACGTAGCGTCCAAAATACGTATGTTCATATCACGATTTTTATATTGATTTTTTGATATTTTTTGGATATACATTTTTTTTTTTACTTCTCTTCAAAAAACAATCTTGCCACAATAAGGGTTAAATTGTGCTTGTCCAATTCTGACAGTGGGATCCATGAGAAAACCACGTAAATCTTAAATTTGCCTCCAGTACGTGCGCCACAAGTGAACGAATTACTCAATATCACGCCAACAGATTTCAATGATTCATATTTTTTGGAAAGGACGTACTTTAAGAGTAATTTGATGAAAGCTTGGTTATGTTCTGATTATGTTTGATTTCGTAATATTCCTACGATAATACAGAAATACATAAAGATGTCAGCGCGTAATAGCGTTTAACTTTTGAATCGATTTCTCGGCTATTCTGCTCGTTGCTGTTTGGCTTAAGGTCTAACCGGTCGTTAGTTCGCCCAGCAAGTTTGTACCAATGAGATTTCTCTTCGATTTTTTTAAATACGGATCGAGGGTACAGTACAGTTCGCTTAGCTTTCTTCCACGCACTACCAACATGTGAAATCAACTGTCACCAGCGGTGTTCCTATACGAGCCTACTCCTTTCTCAAAGGCCGGCAACGCACCTGCACTTCCAGAGTGGTGGATGTTCATGGGCGACGGTGATCACAGATCAGTTGAGATCAAGCGAATAAACTAGTTCGCACCTTTCCTATCGAAAACAATTGTGCAATAAAGGTTTTCAATTTCAATGCAGTCCGCCAACCAGAACTAGGGCGGCGTGGCGGACTGTGGCCTTAAATAGCCGTGAGCAAAAATAAAGGGTCGGTTAAAAAAGTTTGAATATCTCAGAAGATAAAGACGCTAGTTAATTGAAATAAATTTTGCATGATAGACAATTAAATATCTTTCAAATAAAATAAAATATTTTTATTAATTTATTTATATTTCATTAAAAAAACAAACTTTAACGAAAAAGGATATCTTACGTAAACTTGGATAATATAGTATTTTTCATTAAATTTTTTTTTTATTAAAATTTTAATGCCTCCATGTGGAGGAAAAATAGCGTCTTTATCTTCCGAGATATTCAAACTTTCTTAACCGACCCTGTATTATTGCTCACGAGTTACTATCTACAGAGCAGGCCTGTGGCGAAAATTGCGACATATTTACGCTGTTTCTTTATTTTACTATATATATATATATATTTTGTTTATATATTAAAATGATAATTAAAATCAAGTTTTATATAATTAACGACGTTGTTGAAACAAGAAAAAATAATCTATTCGTTTTTTTATGTCAAAACGAATGACAAAATAATCAATGATTTTGCATAAATACGTAATTATAATTCATTTGGGACATTAAAAATGGTACCGCGTTGAGGGTCAGAAACTAATCTATATATATAAAAGAGAATGTGTGTGTGTTTGATCCGTATAGGCACCGAAACGGCTGGACCGATTTCAATAAAACTTTCAGGGAATCTTCATATTGACGTGACGAGTAATCGTGTAAAGTTTGATGATGATCGAGGCACTTCTCTTTTTGAGCTGTCAAATATCGGAGCAAACCTCTTTTCGAACTGTCAAACAAGCCATACGTCGTACTTTTATTTCTGACATTAACTTGAGCCCGATATGTTTTTTTTATAAATGATAAGAATGATATTGTATTTACTGATTTGTACATAGGTGATGATAATGATCTTCACCCGCTCGAGTAGAGAATGAATACGGAGAGAAATGAATAATTTAATATATTGTGAGAGTTAAATTAAATATTTAATGATGTAAGTTTATTGTTTAAATAAAATGAAACAAAATCTAGCCCGACGAAGCGGGCTGGGTACACCAGTTTAAAATATTTATCGTCGTTCATGATATGTGTGCCAAAAAGAATCAATACGTAATATCTGTGATATTAATGTTTCCTTTATTATACAAAGACTTCCGTTTGTTTATTGTTAGTGACGTCAAGGAGACCGATATAAATCTATGTCGCAGAATCGCATTAAAAATGAGGAAGTAGCCTGGCCCACATATCTGAAGGCCTTGTGGTACAGTGCTGAACCCAATATACGCGACACAATAAACCATAAACTATATACAGTTTTTGGCTTTCTGATAAAGATTATTTAGTGTTTCTAAAATTGTGCTCAAATTATCTTTTTTGGAATATTTCTTTTGAGTGAACCTTTTACTTGGCGTTTTATACGACACGAGTTGTGCACGTGTACAGTTGTTTTAAGTTTCAAATGTTAGTTCTATTACAGAGAGTGCGTGTGCTATATATGATGAGGTAACAGTGTGGAAAAACATGAACTTATATCTAAATTAAGATACTTATTTAATATAAGCCTCATAAGCAAGCTCAAAGCACAACGAGCTATGGAAAGGGCTATGCTCGGAGTATCTCTACGAGATTATATCAGGTATGAGAAGATTCGTAGACGAACGAAGGTAACCGACATAGCTCGCCGGATGAGCAAGTTGAAGTGGCAATGGCGGGCAACAGATGGCCGATGGGGCCGAAAAGTTCTCGATTGGAGACCATACCAGCAAGCGCAGTGTGGAACGTGCAAGGTGGTCTGACGACCTCATAAGACTCGCAGGAGCGGTCGCAGGTCGTAGCTGGATGCGGGCCGCTTACAACCAGTCCGTTTGGAAATCGTTGGGGGAGGCCTATGTCCAGCAATGTTTTACGGCTGAAATTATGACGATGATGACAACTTATTTAAATTTGATAGTTAATTTATTCATGACAATATCCCATGTTTATTTATCCTTTATAATTTTTATATACATGCAGTATAAATTGATGATGTCGTATAAGACAATCGATTTCCGGTGTCGACACAACACGCTAGTAGAGAGGTCAGTAGTCTACTGACAGGGTAAACAAGCCACGAACAGAGGTTACAATGTAAACGAGCCACGCGAGGTGCTTCTTTGATCTCACCGGTTCATAGGGTTGTCACAATTTTTTTAACATCGATATCTTTACTTGTTTTAACTTTTCTTAATATTATCATAAAACCTGACGTTTCGTAATCTAGTCGACTTATTTATGAGATTTCAGTTTTACATAAGTACAAAAAAATCACTTGCGAAACAGCCCAGCAAATTGAAAGAAATTAAATTCTGTGCTCAATTATTACCAAGCTGGTCAATTTGTAATAATTGCGTCACCGAGCATAGATTCAAAAAGCTTAATTGAAATTAAATTAAAAAAATATTACAAGAATTATATCACAACGAGTTTTATTTCCCACTCCGATAGATAGACACCCAAATGTCAATCCTTTTTGTTGACGGGGAGGCAAAGATACCCCGCCTTCTGGGGGGAAGGCGGCGGTTATGTGGGGATCTTACCCACTAAAACCTCCCCGGTGGCCCTTTCCTCGGTGCATGACGAGGGGCTCCGGGATCTCACGTGGAACGCACTGGAGCCCCTCTGCACTGTGCTCAAGGAGAGCACGTCCCGGGGGGAGGTTACTCCCTCCTCCCCTGTGCCCTCGCAGCGCAAGGCGACACGGGCCAGCCGATGTCGCCTTCTTCCCGGGTCCACTTTGGTGGACGACGCAGGCCCCCACCCTTGTCGCCCAGTGAACCCGAGGCCCCTTTTAGTCGCCTTGTACGACAGGCAGGATACCGTAGTCTTATTCTTGAGAGCCCAGAACTACAGGGCTGGAACCCAAATGTCAATCCTCTGTCAACATCAACGTCAACATTAGCTTAAAAAGCTTACATACGAGTATATAGATAAAGATATGCTTGGAACAACCCTTCACGATGTGAAGTGAATAGTAGATCATAGTTTACATCGCCATCATTCAAATGTATGAAGTCGCTATTTACGTTTGACCAGAGCACTCATTACGGATTGTTATTGGAATAATAAAGAGAGAGATGCATATCCGTCTCGATGTGAGATCGTAACGCGTTTCCGAGTATTCCCTTCCAATTGCGAAACGCAATAGCTTTATTCTTAACAACGATTCCGCGAACCGACACTTCTGTTGTTGTTTATTAGTCTATGTTTATCTGTACTAGTTTTGAGTGAAGTCAGATGATTTTGATGGGATGTTTAGGAGTCGAAAAAGCGTTTTTTCTTTATAAATACTTCGTGATAATTTAATTTGTTTATATTTTTGATTGGATTATTACCGTTCAGTTAGTTCGGTTGCTTCGAAAATTATTTAGATTTGTATTTTAAACGGTTCCCCGGTCAACAGTTGTTTTACAAACTGTTTATTTCGCATTTTTATTTTAGAAATATCTATCTGATAACCGTTTCATGGTACATAAAGTATCTACTAATTTATTTTTACATCTTAGATTAAGTTTATACCACACAAAGTCAGCAAAGGTGGGCACAAGCAAACCTCCTGACGATGCGTTGTGTGTGCCAGGAGTACCGCCTTCTGTATCTGACCCTTGACCCAGCGATCCAGGCCTGTAGTTTGACTGCGACTAAAAGGGGCATCGGGGCGTCAAGGCTGAGGACCTTTGTCGTCGGCTGAAGTATACCCAGGGAGAAAGCGGCATCGGCTGGCCCATATCGCCTTGCCTGCGAAGGCACAGGGGGGAGTGATTAACCTCCACCGGAACGTGCTCTCTGAGAGCATATTGTCCAAGATTCCCCACGTCAAAAAAAAAGATATCTAGCGAAAGTCTCTTGGGTACTAAATAATAATTATTATTATTACTGACTTTATGTTTTAGTACTCAGTTGTAATATTTTAGTACATTTATTACATTATTAAGTATTGTTATATTATTTCTGCAGAACACACATATAGACTGAAACTTACATATCTATCTCTTCCTTCTTCTGCCGTTATCTGTCATGCTAATGATATCCGTTATCATAAAGAGGAGTTAGAATCATACCCCTTACAATTTCGATGCATTTTTAATAGTGCCATTAGATACATAATCACCTGTCCCTTAAAAAGTTTACGGTAATCATTTTGTTACCAATGTCGCAACGGAGAAATAAGAATTAACACGCGAAATGACTAATAAAATTTTATTACTCGAGTTGCGAACACAGTTTTCCATGTCACCCAAATAGGTGTTGCCACAAATCTGTCCGCGGCGCGCTGCTTTATCGCCAATGTCACCGGCTTCCTTTTTGACAATGTTACAAGCGATAAAGTGTAGAAAACCGGGCGACGGTAAGCGTAACATATTTGTACGTCTGCACGCTACTCCGCTTGACTTATCGCTACGGTCGTATCGAAACAACTATATTTACGAGCAAAACAAAAACCGACTTCAAATCGAATCAAACTTGAAGCGCCATTAAGCGCGGACGACTTTTTTTTTTGGACGAACTAACACAGTTGGCACAGAGAAGCTGGCCTTTACTGCTTCACCGGATTTGAAAGGTGGCATAGCTCTTAGGTCGCTTAGCCTGAACCTCTATTAGGTGGTAACTCGACACAAGGGTCCCCCCGGTAATGGGTAACCTCGGCTTGGACGGTTACCATTATTACGCGTTAGCAGTCCGATCCGAGGGCGCCCGAGAGGGCCGAACCACGACTCGGTCGGTAGCTATTTTATTAACGAAATCTATTGGGACAATCTAAGCTAAACTAACTTATATGCCACTTCGGGAAGCATTAGCGCTGGGAGAAGAAGTGGCCGAAGAAACTCCAGCAACGCTCCTAATCCTATCGAGGGGGTGGGGTTTTCCCATAAAATACTTGTATCGCGCAAGGATTATTCGCAACCTCCGACGGTCGCGGATGGACGCTTTGTAGATTTGTAAAGATGTAGCCTGTGCAACGGTGATCACATCGTCCGGAGTATTGTAAGACACTAGTGTCGCCCCCAGTCTATCCTCTAAGCGTTATAACACGTGAGTACTTAAATCTCTTTTTCATAAATGAACGATGATCTTATTGTCGGGGACGTTCAGGTCCGATTTAAATAATGTAATTTTAATATCATTTTTTTTTTCTTTGAAGTCGTACTGCGTACGCCATTAAAAACTCTACGTCTCGTTTTCTAAAAGCAAGTCCTCCGAAAAGGCCAGCACGTTAACAAAGTGCCTTAAATTTTTTAATTGCGAGTCGCCTTATGATTATTATTCGCCTTTGTGCATTCAGAGGGCAACATGTGTGTAGGCTTTACCGAGTAATGTGCGAACAGTGTTGCCATACGGCCTTAGTTGTAAGCCTACAGCGGATCTCACAACGACAACGAACGGAATCCTTAATACATAGTGTAGAATATTTTTTCTTTACACGTTAACATGTTATTTCAGTTCATCAAGCATCAATAACATTTCTGTTAATCGTTCCAAATAACTAGGTAACGTTAGCTAGGAGATGATTCACATTAGTAGTCGAATGGTCGACCTTACGATTTGTAGACTGTACCCTAGACCGATAGGCTATCGACGTTTACTTTGGGAATAAAAAGAACCATGCGTATTTTTCGTAAGTCACGTTTAATGTGAAGTCGGTTTTTTTTGTTTTCAACCTACTTCAAAAAAGCGTGACGTTCTTAATTCGTATTTTTTAGTTTATTTTTTATGTTTGTAATCACATAATTTTGGACTGGGTGACACGTTTTTATGATTCGTTTTTCATTTGATACAGAAACATGAACACAGAAAAATCTATATAATCGCTTCTGACATCGCTTTCGCTTATGGCGTTGACCGAAGCGTTAGAATTTAATAGCGTCGCTCCTTAAGCGACACCCTGTATGTGGACCTAACAAGACTCTTTTTCAGTCGGCACAATATTATAATATTATGCTCATTAGTGGGCATTTATTTAAGTTTGTCGACACAGACCCTTATTATAAAAACCCGTCTATTTTTTTCACGGACGTCGGAGGAGAAAGTCATAATGCGTGTGCTGTAATTTCATTAAATATACACTATGTTAACTGTCTGAGAGAAATCGATTTTTAAAATGAACACTGGCAATACTGTAGAACAAACAACCGTACTCCGTTATGTACAGGGTTGCCTGGAAGAGTTCGCCTATAGCGATATAGCCGCCTTTGCTCGGTTTAAAGTGTAACTATTACTTTAATTGATTGTAATTGACGTAAAATTGACCAATAAATTTATCTATCTAAGGTACAATTGTAATCAGCACAAGCATTATATATTCTTCTTGGACTCCTCACTCACTCTCTATTCGGAGTGGTCGTGCTTATCATGATCGTAGCAGACAGCAGCCGCCGCACGAAACTGCGTCCTCGCTTGGCCGCCTGCTGGCCTTCATTCGTTGACGGAAGCACCCGCCATAGTCTGCTTCTAATTCGTCCTTCGCATTGGAGATGTGCCTTTTGGTCTAGTACCTTCAACCGTGACCTGCACGACAAGTGAAGAGTCCGTTTCCACATGACGAAAAAATGTAGCACCCGTCAACACACGGCAGTAGATAGGATTAAATTCGAAAATTAATCGCTATGTTGTTTAACCTCAATTAAGTTATTAACCGGCTTTTGTTTTTTGTTTGCAGGTAATAGAAAACACCGTATTCACGACAAGGTATTCTTGCAATATTCTTTTCTATATCAAGAAGTTTGCTTGACATGAATCCTACTACAAACCTATTGGCGTTATAGCCCCGTTACAGTTACTCTACATACAGAACTACATTAGAAGGGGGTTATTTCCCCTTCTAATGTAGTTCTAATATCCTCACCCCCCTATCGACCTTTAATACGCGCTGCTGGATTTCATTCTTCAAACCTGAACGAAGGATTGGAATAGTTTGGCGTGTTTTTCCCTTCGATTACAATATAGATGTTTTCAAGAGTAGAGTGATGCACTAATGCACAGATTGAGGTCGGGACATTTCCCTGCAAAATTGTTTGCACATCGGATGCGGAAGGCTGACTTACCTAACTGTGAGATTTGCCAAGTGGTGGATCATGTGCACCACATAATGGGGGAATGTAGTAAACATGCGGAAAGAAAGTCATTAATAGATAGCCTTAAACTGAGGGAGCAACATGTGGGTGCTTTTTAATGCTGCTGTCTGACCCGACCTCAGAGGGAGCGAGGAAGCTGGTGGCTATGGCCATGCAACATTGATGTCTTTCTTTCTCACTTCATGCGACCGATGTGTGTGTTAGGTTAGGGTATGATGGGGATGACATGCCCAAAAGGGCAAAAGTCCCCAAAAATAACAAAGGAGAGTAGAGTGAATAAGCTTTTACAAAATTAGTGCTGACTATCCAGTACTGCATTTACAACTAACATCGGTTGGGATCATGGTAAACGGCTTTGAAACTATAAAAAAAGTAATGGTGTTAGAAGTATCACCAGAATCTCTAGTTATTTTGATTTATTGATATGTTGTATATAAAATGACTCGTACAATAAGGCCGGTATTTCGTATGTTTCCACGTACTATGTAGAATAACATTATCAATCAAAAAAGCATTTCATTTATTATTTGAAAGGTCAGCAATAAACGTTTACAATGTATCAGACTGCGTACATCTAAATTTGAATCTTAATGATGTGCAATTAAAATTTATAATTCAATGACTTCCCTTTCGGATTGATGCGAGAGACATCGTCATGTACAATACTACGAGTAAATTATCCAGTTTTATCTCAATTATTCTAAACATGTCTTCTAATTTGATAATGGTCTTTATAGCGTTGCGTTAAGAGCTATTGTGACTGGTTCCATTGTGTCGGTCTTCCAGCAGTGTACACTGCAGTGCAATTAAACGGAACTATTAAAAGTGAAATGTTATAAGCGTTCTCGAGTTTCTCGGTACTTTTGTGGGAACTTCGGTTATTAATTACTAGTGGCGACTGTTTTAGGCCCTTGATGGCACTCGACCATCCTAATTTTATCAGATCACATCCCGCTGCAAGCGTTTTTATTGGCCGTGTTCGGTGACTTGATAATTAGTTTCAACGGCGGGGTTGATTTGACAAAGCAATTCAAGTGAGTGCGGGCAGTAAAAATGCAATCATTTGATTTTCTTAAAGTGGCTTTGAGGTATGGAATTGAGAAAGAAAGTCTGTGACGAGTTGAATTAAAGAAGATACTGTTGTGTAGTTTAACTCTAATTTTGAGTGGGGTAGACAGAGATGAATAACCGTCCAACTTTCACTTTATTAGGTACATTATTTGACATGCAGTGAGCTAATCGTCTTGAACAGGGCTATAATTTTAGCAAGTAAAATATGAATATTGACGCCCACTTTGTATTTCCGGATTATGGTAGGGAATATTACGAAATAGAATTAATCAGTGCTTATTTCTTTATAGGAAGATCAACAGCAATAAAGTTTACAAAAAATATATAATCCTCCTCCTCCTCCTCTTTGAGTCTTCGTCCTCATTGCTGAGGGTCGTGACCTCCACGAATTATGTGGCGGACGATCGCAGTCCATCTGTTGCGGTCTTTAGCGGTGTGTAATGCCTCGTGGAATTTGTATGTTGCTGATTTGGTCTGTCCAACGCATTGGGCTCCTCCCTCTTGCTCGTCTTCCATGTGACCAGGAGTGTTTCTAGTATATCGTTTAAAAATATATAATAATAATTAAGAAACAGACTTTATCTTCGCCATTACGAAAAATGTTACAATGATAGTATTGTGTAAGCAAAAATATTAATAATAGCCTACCAACAATTTTTCAATTGAAGAACTTTCGATAGAATGCCCGTCTCATTGCTACAGTTTTAGGTGGTAGGTTAAAGGTGTCTACATCATAGTTGGAAGATGCCATAGTTATATGACGGCAAACTCTACTGAAACTACTCTTGAACTACATCCTTTTTAATAAAAAAATGAATAATTGAAATCGTGATTTTGAGTTATTCGTCCATTAGTCCATCGCATAGTCGTACTTAATGCAAATTTAAGACTTGTTTTCAATTATATTTAAATTATCTTTTGTTTCTTGAATGTGTTTCTTTTGTTTGTGTTGAATGGATTTATTCATTATAAACATAACATATACTAACTAATAAAGAAATATTTACAATTTAATATATATTACAAAATATTTACAAAGAATATAACTGCGCCAAACCGTCATTGCTTGCCACGTTATATGGCAATGCTTAGCCTCTGTGCAGGGTATTTAGCCCGCCCTCTGGTCATCAGATGTGTCGACCAACTTCTTAGCTATTTTTTATATTAAAAAGGTGGTGTGCACTAGGAAAAATAAATGTATAATTTAAAAAAAAGGCTTGTAACATTCTCACTAGCTTTCAAATAAAAAAGGAATGGTCAAAATCTCTTCATCCAGTCAAAGTAATGAGGTAATAAACAAAAAAAAATCCCTCACCGGGGGGACCCTTGTGTCGAGTTACTAGCGATAGAGGTTCAGGCTAAGCGACCTAAGAGCTATGCCACCTCTCAATCCGGTGAAGCAGTCAAGGCCAGATTCTCTGGCCAATCTGTGTAGTTCGTCATTAAAAAAAATCCATACAGATGAATTGAGAACATCCTCCTTTTTTCAACTCGGTTGATAATAGTGATTTTAGCGTAGGTTGATATAAGCGAACTTACGAAGCTAGGCTGTCCACCATAAGTGTACGCATGATACTGGAATACTTTGGTCACATTGCCAGATTATACTGTGACAGTTTGGAAAGGCTGCTTGTGTCAGGAAAAATTGACGGGACAAGACCGCGAGGTCGAACCCCATCTGGACTGACCAGATCCGCACCAATCTCGGCACGTTCGTTAGCGATGCTCTGCGCATGGCTGCCGACAGAGAAAAACCGACCGATCACCAAAGACAGACTGTTCCCACAAGATGTTCCCGGCCCTCAACATTGAGGAAACCGACGCGAGGAGGACGAGGATAATAGTTAAACGTTCAAATCACACTGGTCACCCCTGTTATTAATTTTAAAGCCGTAGTTTTAAATATATTTAGCTCCTCAATGTACATGTTAAAGGGACATAAAACATATTACAGCAAGCTTATTACACGCTGTCGAACTCAAATCGTGTAATTTAATATTGAACAACTATTTATTTATTAACTTTAATGTTCATTTTAGAATATACTTATTTAATTATACGTATTTTGAGTATTTCAATTATATGTAATAATAATAAAATTTCTGAATAATAATGCATAAATCTTTTACCTTTACCGCAAAAAGACTTTGGAATGCGCTGCCAACAAATATACGTACAGCTGGAACTAAATCTACTTTCAAACATTTACTATGGAAGCTTTACCTAAGCAAGGAATAGTTTGTCAATTGCTGTCCCTATCCATCTATGATTATATATATATATATATATATATATATATATATATATGTATTTATATATATATCTATTATTATATATAATTATTATGTTTATATATTTAATTTATTTTTAAGTAGGTATGTATATTATATATGCATGCATTTATTATAGTTTTCTTTTATTTATTATTTTCTCATATAGCTTGCACCCGTTACTTTGTCTCTACACAACCCCAAGGTAGACTGGCAGAGAATGCCTACTGGCATTAAGTCCGCCTATTTGTACCTTTTTTTTGTATTGTGTGCAAATAAAGAATAAATAAATAAATAATTAATTCGGTAAACTTGTTATAGTGGATGTCAAATTATAAGGGACAATATTTAATGTTCCAAAAAACGCGTATCTGAATAATTTTGACATACTACGTTTATTTTAATATATTTATACTTGAGTAGGCCTTCTCTAGGAGTTTTTTTTATGACTACCGTTACACCGGATTGAGATTGTTGGGAATCTCTATTGCTAGTGAAACATTTTTTTTTATTAACATCCGAAAGACCCAAGAGATGCGATCTGGAGTGGGAAACCGGACGCCATTACGCATTAGTGCTGAGGAACTAGAAAGCGTCCACAAATTCACTTACCTCGGAAGTGTCGTGTCAGAAACTGGGGGTATTGAAGAGGACATTACCTCACGCATTGCCAAGCCCCGGGCAACTTTCGCACGACTCCGGCCTGTGTGGCAGTCGCGGAAATTATCGCACCACGTAAGACTTCGACGGATCGTGGTTCGGCCCACTCGGGTGCCCACGGATCGGAATGCTTACGCGTAATCTAGTAACCGTCCAAGCCGAGGTTACCCCTCACCGGGATACCCTTGTGTCGAGTTACTAGTGTTACAGGTTCAGGCTAAGCGACATAAGAGCTATACCTGTGTAGTTCATCAAAAAAAATGACTACGGTCACGAATGAACCCTTCGTAAATTTCTAAAGATCTACGCGATTACTATTACACTAGTAATCGCGTAGTCCGGATCGTTGATAACGTGTCTCGTCCTCTGGAAGACGCGACGGCAAGAGATAGAATAAGGGGCGTGGATTATGCCACGCATAAGCATAAACTAGACGGCCGAAGTGCGTATTGGTAGGTATAACATCATGTTTTCACCGCCGAGCGCGTGGTAATTCAGCACTTAAAATTGCACACATATTCAGTGGTGCGGGCACCGAGGATCGAACTCGGATTGATATAGTACCACGAAACTTGAGGCGACCGGCCGTACACTGAGCTACTATAATGAATTTTATCACCAACAAATAACGTAACATAGCTACATTAGTTAGTATGATTTATCCCATTCCAAGAAACCATTAATGATCTCTCTAATATATAATTAACTTTAAACTAGCTGGACGTGAGATTATCTACCGTCCGGCAGCCGACGATAGCAGGTGCATAAAGAATGTCTTCTATCACTATCAACTTTAAATTTCTGTGTAAAACATTATAAATTGATACATTAGTCAACATTCATAATAGAGCATAACAACTGACATTAGACTTGAATTCTTCGACAAAGTTTACTACCTACCTTATATACTATATATATACTGGTACTAGCGTACCCAGTACTCTCCGTATTCATTCTCTTCTCGAGCGGGTGAAGATCATCACCTTCACCCATGTACATATCAGCAGCATCAGTAAACGGATACATTCGCGGCGCTATAATTTACCTTGAATACTTCAAAATCGTTATTTATCTTTAACATACTTAAGTAATAATAATAATAATAATTCGATATGGTCTTGTGGAGTCCGAGGTGCCGTACTATACATACACACCGACGCCAGTTCTCGAAAATGGTCATGCAACGCTCTATTGGGATCGATCTGTCATCACAGACAGGACTATTGTTGCCAATAAGCCTGATATTGTGCTGACAGATCGGTCAACGCGACAGACGGTGCTCGTCGATATTACCATCCCACATGACGAGAACCTTGTGAAGGCCGAAAGGGAAAAAATCACAAAGTACCTCGACGAGGTGACCGCCATGTGGGATGTGGATTCGACGACCATTGTCCCGATAGTCGTTTCTGCAAACGGTCTTATAGCGAAACGTCTCGATCAACATCTTAAGAGACTTTCGCTAGATGGCTGGGTCAAGGGTCAGATACAGAAGGCAGTACTCCTGGACACGCATCGCATCGTCAGGAGGTTTCTCTCTGTGTCGCCCTAACCACCGGTTTCTTGGGCCCTGCTTCGTTGCCGCTGGCACACACTAGATTAGGTTTTTATAATGTTTTTGTATTTTGTATGATAGTTTTGTGTGTTTTACTTTTTATATAAATATTATAAAAACTCAATCTAAGGCTTCAAAATAAATACATAACATAGAATAATTCAAGCGTCAATAGCATGCGAATCGTAAGGTCGTGGGTTCGAATCCACCATTCGACTATTACCGTGAACCATGGCACAAGCTTAAGCTTAGTTGGAATGGTTAACAAGATTGTTAGTAATATTTCTGAAAAAAAAAGCAATATTGCTAGCTTTCTTTTTAAAAAAAAAATATAAGACACAAAAAAATTATAGAAAGAAAAAAAAACAAAGAATAAAATTAAAAAAAACCTACAGTCTTATAAGTAATGGCAAAGGGCAATAGGCTCAGCGTGTACTGCGTGACATAATGTCACAGAGTGCTGGTTTTATTATACCACATATACTTTATTATACTTTAATATGCTCCATTGTACTTCAATATGAAGATTATTACCTACACCCATGTTCATATCAGTAAATACAATATCATCTTTATCATTTTTTATTGTTTTTAGATCGCAACCACAGACCTGTGTCCGTGCCCTTTTCCAATACACTTAAATTGTTCACTCTGCATTTATTAAAAGAGTGCCACTTCTACAGCCACTATTTTCCTTTTTACGTTTTTAATATCGCCCGGTTCACGCGTCGCAGACGCCCCGCTGCATTGCTATTAGTTTCTCCACGACCGCTGTGTCCCTGCTTCTCATTCTCATTTTTAGGTTGTAGTCCCTTGATGCGGCCATTGCATCTTTATCATTGAGGGATTTATATTTCAATATACTCCATTGTACTTCAATATAATAATGACATAAATATACACAACGCATGTGTCAATACAAATTTGTGTTATAAAACAATAGAATATCATTGCTCCGGTGAATGTTAATGGAAGACGGTGATCAGATAAGGTGAGCCGTAAGCCAAATGCTTGGTTAAGCCTTTCTTCAGTAAAAGAAGTGTAATTTGGAAAATACTTATTATTAATATGCTTCGATATTATCAATTACTCGTACAACCTGTTTATTGTATTCAAAATACCAAACATCGTAACGTTAAAATAAATCCAATGGTACTGCTTTGCATAATCTGTAAGCGGAGTTATATTCAACACAGCCGTACCGCTTACATAAGTATTCAAAGGCTGTCTTTTCAGTTGTCCGTCCGTCTGTCAACAACAATAGAGATGACAAAACAAGGGATATTTTCCCATATGGGCGCACAATAGCGCTTTGTGAGTGCGCGCGCATCCTAACAAATGGCCGCGTACTCCTTCGTACTTATTGTTTTCTTGCTATTTCTCAACCACTTATGAGTTCCTTGTAGCCGATGTTAAGGATTTTAATGAGTCCTTATTATTACTTGCCGTGTATAGTTCGTTAATTTTAAATTACTGACATGAAAATTAAATGTTCATGTGATTAATTGCAGTTAAAAATTGATGATGTACAAATTAGTTAATATTGCATTGTAAAACTGGCTTGTAATAGATCACTTAACTTGTGTGTACTTGAGATATTCATATAACATCTATACTAACGAGGAGGTGCTTATTGTCAGCCTTTACTGAAAAAACTATATAAGAGATAGATATGATGAAGCAAGTTGAGGTTCAGGCTAAGCGACCTAAGAGCTATGCCACCTCTCAATCCGGTGAAGCAGTCAAGGCCAGCTTCTCTGGCCAATCTGTGTAGTTCGTCCAGAAAAAAAATGAAGCAAGATTCAGAGTATTTTTTATAAAGAGTTTCTTATTTATTATTGGACCTATATTTTTTAAGAAATGATAAATGCTATTAAAAATTCGTGGCATTCGTAAATCTTCTTTCAGAGGTATCGTATCTGCAATTCCTTGGTGACACCAATTTATGTTTGTGTAGGGCGACAATTAAAATCCACAAATTAAAAGTCGAGAGAAAGGGCTACATTCGGCGTATCTCTAAATAATCGAAGCTGGATCGCGGTGATTCGATGAAAAACGAAAGTTATCGACATAGCTCATCGAATAAACAATTTTAAGGGACACCAATCGTCACCAGCCATATCAACAGTAGCACCGATTGGTTTTGGGTAAAATTAATTATTAATAGTAAACCGCATAAAGTTAAACATGGGGTAGACGGACGAACTTCGCAAGGCAGCTGCAAGACCTGGGTGAGAATAGCTTCTAGAGAGAGCCTCTACTTGTGGCTTACGTGAACCCATTATCTTAATTACATATTTTTTTTTATTTAATTTATAATACACGTACTACACAATCGGAGCCGTGGTGGCTCAGTGTCCTGCGGCTGGCTCAGATTGCATCGTACGCTAGCAATCCGCGTTCGATCCCCGGTGCCAGCACTATTAAAAATTTGATGACATTCTGAGGAAACCTACATGTCTTAGAAAATTTTTCTAAGCCACGTTAAGTCGCTAAGCCGCGTGATGGACTATGCCCTTATACTCTCTTTAAAGAGAAGGTCCCAACAATGGGACATATATTATATATATATATGAAGGCTGTAACTTTAATTTTAACTACACAATTATATATAATTAACTGTATACAATATTCATCATCATCAGCCTGTATCTATCCACTGCTGGAAATAGGCCTTCCCCAATGCCTTCCACCAAATACGATCCTCCGCTTTCTGCATTCAGCCACTTCCGGCTATCCTTATAAGGTCGTCGGTCCATCTGGAGGGAGAGCGCCCGATGCCTCTCCGACCCATGCGCGGCCTCCATTCCAAGACTTTCCTCCCCCATCTACCGTCTCTGACTCGGCAGATGTGGCCGGCCCACTGCCACTTCAACTTGCTGACATTAAGAGCTATGTCGACTACCTTTGTTCTCCGTCGAATTTCTTCGTTTCCGATTCTATCCCTTACAGAAATGCCGAGCATAGCTCTTTTCATCGGTCGTTGTGCGACTTTCAACTTGTGGACCAGTCCAACGGCCAGAGTCTAAGTCTCTGCACCGTAGTTCAAGGCTGAGAGGACGCCCTGGTTGAAGACTTTTGTCTTCAGGCATTGAGGTATTTGCGAAGTGAGGATATACAATATTACGTATATCCTCACTTCGCAATTACAATATACACAATTACGTTGTTTCAAAACAAATTATTCAATTTGATTTTTTCTATTGAAATGTCTTAAAAAAATTTGCAAAAATTTGCAAAATTATCCGAACATAATTTAAATAGATTTAATGATTCAACCAACGCGCGGCACTACAATACATTGCGACGCTCGACAAAAGAATGAGCGGAGTAAAGCATAGACAACGAGCGAGTGTTTTGTCTCGGGCCATAGACAAAAGGCTCTTTCATCGGTGAGACAATGAGAAGTTGTTTTTACTTCATTTATCATACAAGCAGGTAACTTTCATCCGATAATTACAATGTACCGGGAGAATGATTTAGATATTTAGTAAGTTTTTGAGTGTTTTGGAATGTAAGGATTAAGTATTAATCCTTGTTTAATAATTAAAATAGTGTTAATATTTTAAAGGGTGAATATTATGGTCGTATTACGTCGTCAATCATTTTACTATGATAAGTGGATATGATCATTTGATACGGTCATATTTAACTGTACAAAAATGTCAACATATAGTAGGCAACGATGGCATCTATACTAGGGATGTTCATGCCAAAAATATATCGATACTACGCGATTGTACAAATACATCGATATTTTTCATTTATCGAAATTTGTCTATAATTAATTAGCGTTTAATATTAAATATTAGAAGAGTTTTGTACTAATAGAGTACTCCAGATACCATGCTAGGAGTACAGACAACATGCATAGATTATAAAATTTATACAACGAGTCCTGCCATCGTGAAGAGAAGGAGTGTAGTAACATACTACACAACACTCTTCGTGATGGCAGCGCAAGGGTTATATTTTATTCAAGTTGTCAATCACAAATGAAAGAAAGAATGGAATGCTTTTTTTTTAAATTTCTTACGATATTTCGTTTGTCGGATGAAATATATCGATATTAGATGAATCGATAATATCGTATGGAAGCAATATATCGCGTCCATATATAGATATTTTATGTAATATCGACATCTATCGTGCATTCCTAATCTATACGATATCCCATTCTATTAATTCAAAAGAGAATGCATTTGAAAAAGAACAAACACCGTGAAATCCAACATATGAAGACCTGTACAGTTTTTTAAAGCATGATAAAATACAGTTCCCAATAGATTGGTTGTTATACGGTATCCACCGTCTCGTTGAAGTTACGAGCTGGTGGCATTAGAAGGCATTTAGGTAGATAATAATTCGTAGAATCACATTACACGCGTTATAAGGTGAGAAATGAGACGAAACTTGAAATTGGTAATTAGGGCCTACGCGTTCTATTCCAACTGGTATAAAATACGTTTTGTATTACACTCGTTTGCCCACTTTTGTGGAATGTTCAACTACAGATGCAGTCCGATATTGTTATGGTTATATTTTTCCGTCCAAGACATTTGATCTGGGGACCGATGTTTTAATGTTGTACGTTTTATTTGTTATGCCTTTTGGTTAGTTTTAGTTTAATGTAAAGAGTTAACATTTCCACGTCGAAATAATTGCCGAAAAGTTATTCGATCGTTATATACATAGATGAAATAATAGATATAACAGAAATCTCGACGCGTTTATTACACACACGGGATGGTATTATGTAACCATACTCATGCTGATTAGACTAGTTTTTTAATTTTTTTTTTAAAAAATCAACCCTGTAGTTCTGGGGTCTCAAGAATAAGACTACGGTATCGTATCTGTCGTAGAAGGTGACTAAAAGAGGCCACGGGTTCACTGGGCGACATGGATGGGGACCTTTGTCGTCCGTTAAGGTGGACCCGGAAAGAAGCTGACATCGTCTGGCCCGTGTCGCCTTGCACTGCGAGGGCACAGGGGAGGAAGGAGTAACCTCCCCCCCCGGGACGTGCTCTCCTTGAGCACAGTGCAGGGGGGCTCCGGTGCGTTCCACTGGAGATCCCGAAGAAGGGCCACCGGGGAGGTTTTAGTGGGTAAAACCCACATAACCACCGCCTTCCCTTCAGAAGGCGGGGTTTCTTTTGAAGATTTTCTCCCCGTTAACATAAAAAAAAGTTTCTCAAAATTACAGTAGTACCTCGATATACGAGTGCACTAATAGAGTGTTTTGATATACGAGCCGCCAAGCGAGAAGAGATGAGAGATATTTACTGAGATGAGAGCAAGATTTGAAATATGAGGTTGAACAGTTCCTCCCATCCCAGACTAGATCTCAGTCTGTGTAATTGTTTTTGATAAGTTACGTTCACTTTTTTTTTGCGTAAAATTACTAAAACATTTGTGGCAATGCGTTTCCATTAATTTCAAAGGTGAAAATAGCTTGAAGATACGAGCAATTTGACATACAAGCAAAGTTACGGAAAGAATTAAACTCGCATGTCGAGGTACCACTGTATTTATAACGTCGTGTATATTACAAAACATTTGTGGCAATGGCGTTTCAATTAATTTCAATGGAGAAATTAGCTTGGCGATACGAGCAATTTCAGCAATTTAAGAGCCGTGGTAGCTCAGTGTCCGGGCGGTTGGCTCAACTTGCATAGTACGCTAGCAACCCGAGTTCAATCCCCGGTGCCGGCACCAATAAATTTGTTGTTACAATTTTATGTGCTGATTTACCACGCGCTCGGCGGTGAAGGAAAACATCGTGAGGAAACCTACATGTCTTAGAAAATTTGTCTAAAGCATGTGAAGTCTGCCAATCCGCACTAGGGCCGCGTGGTGGACTATGCCCTTATACTCTCTTTACAGAGAAGACCTGCGCCCAGCAGTGGGATATGTATAGTATAAATACTTTATATAAAGGCTGTAACTTTAACTTTAACGAGCAATTTGACATACAAGAAAAGTAACGGAATGAATTAAGCTCGCATGTCGAAGTATTATCACTGTATTTATAACGTCGTGTATATAGCATTGGGAGCATTAATTATATACAATCACATAAATTAAATAATGGAAGCGCAGACATTCTCACTTCCATTTTTAAAATTCAATTTAAATTTTAAAATGGTTCGTTCGACAATCGAAAAACAAAAGGAGCACAGTCGCGCAGTTGACTCCGCGGGCGGTAAACGAGGAGGCAAAGGCAGAAGCGATTTTCAGCCAGTCGGAAGCTGTTTGTAGCGCTTGATGCGCTTCACAGGAACTGTATTGCCGTTGTTCCGAGAGTGCACTTGTGCGTTAATTGTTTGCGGAAAGGGTTCGTCAAGTATTGTTCCACAGAGTTTTTTAGGGTCAGAAAAAAAAACAAGTCGTTATGGTGTCTTTTCAATTTAACATCATTTATAATGCACCTTTTTTTGATTTCTTACGTAGAAATAAATCACATAGTGAAACTAACCTATTTGTCGTTTTAGTACTTAAAAATATCGCAAATGATCTGATTTTTTCTTAATTTTAAATTACTTATATATATGATTTTTTTGTTATTTTTGTCGAGGCTGTCATGGACGTCGAATTACGGGACATCCTGTATTATTTGTACATAGTCTATAAGTTTGAATTTAACATTAAATAATCAATTATCCTAATAGTCGTTTAAATAACGTAGGAATCGTAATTACCAATTAAACGAATTTAATTTGCTGATTGATTGATGAAAGCGAAACGATGGGAACTTTCGCGTCTGACTGTACCAGCTTGGAGGCACTTGCGCATTTCGCAGCGGTAATTTTTCTCTAATTAAAATTATTCCGATTGTCGTTCTGTACGTGCGGCGTTCGTTTGTTGTGGTCCGTGACGCGTGCCATTTCGAGCGCTCTTGTGCTTTTTAGTGCCTATATTTACCCTTCGCTTTCGCTGCCGAAACGACATCGTACAGCGAAAATAATGGCTCGGTGATGTTTTTTTTTTTTATTTTTATAGCACAAAAGAGTTGGCTTTTAAAAGATACGTAATACTTTTATTGCGCAAGCCTTTTTGAATCGGCATTCTCTATTCGAAATTCCGCTCTGTTATAAAATAAAAATATTAAACATCTATGTCATAAAATGTGACTGGACATGTTTTTGTGATATTTAGGCAATAGTTTTGTATTTGTAATTAGACTTTAGACGCTTTATAAATTTGACACTAAGTTACCACGACTCTCCGCCTTATAACCGTTATTAAATAAAGTTAAAGTTAAAGCCTTTATATATATAATATATATGTCCCACTGCTGGGCACAGGCCTTCTCTGTAAAGAGAGTATAAGGGCATAGTCCACCACACGGCCCTAGTGCGGATTGGTAGACTTCACGTGCCTTAGAAAATTTTTCTAAGACATGTAGGTTTCCTCACGATGTTTTACAACGCGGTTTGTTAAACGTAAGGTCGCAGACTCAAACCCGACTTTCGACTATTGAACCATGTCCTTAGATTTATAGTAGTCCTATTTACTATAAAAAAAAGACAACAACAACTTAACAAGAATAAACAGATAAGCTCCCACGTGTTTTTAAATCGATTCGGTTTTAGCGTGGTAGACAAAGACAGAAAACATTGTCCAACTTTCACCACAGGAATACATTAGTAGTCAGCAGCTGTGTGTATTAAATAGAACTCCTATTATAATAATAATGAATAAATAAATAAATATCCTTTATTAATTACCAAAATTATAACAAACAGTATTACTAATTACATTTTTACTGCGAGTATTAGTTCTATTAAAGTTTCACTGTCACCTAAACTAGGGATTTCCTGTGCGATAGTTGGCAGTCCTTCCTCCCATGGTTATTTATTTAACTAATATTGTAATTATATCATTTTTTTTTGTGCGTGCTGGTGTGTGTGTATGTGTGTCGGTGAATGTGTGAGTGATTTTCAATTGACCACTTTTAACATATTCTCACAACCTTCATAATTTAGTGTTTCAAGCCACTTTAAAATTTCATGTTTCGTTTTATATAAATTTTTATCTCTAATATTTAATATCCTATTAATTTTGTTGTATATGTAAGGTCCAAGAAAACAGAAATGTTTATTAACAAAAGTTGATTTGAATTAAGGCATTTTTGCTTTATTATAATTTGTGAATATTATTAATATAAAAAAAAATTAATAGTGTTGTAATAAACAGCCTTTTTTAACCGACTTCAAAATGGTTTTCAATTCGTCTTTTTTTTTTATGTTTGTTTTCACATAACTTTGGATTGGTTGTCTTTCCGTGTGGTCCCATTTTTTTTTAATTTGATCCAAATCTGGCAATGGAATCTATGAGAAAATCATAAGTGTTAAATTTGCATTAAGTAGAAGCGCCACAAATGGACGAATGAGTCAATATTACGCCACCGACCAACCGATTTCGATAATACTTATCAAGAGTAGTTTTATGCGAGTTTATTCCAATTATGATTAATTCTATTTATTATTATTCCTACTATAATGCGGAAATACATAGAGGGCGTCCGCGTGTAAGTTTTGTTTTATTTTATGTTATACTCTTATAATAAATATATGAAACAGAGTAGGAGTTGACACATTTGTAATTAATATGTACGCTTTAATATTCAGAATAAAAACTGAAAAAGCGCTAGACACGCAATCTCTTTCACGTCTAAAGCTTATCATCTCAAAGTTTCTTCCAACACATTAGGCCGCGAAAATTTAGACCTATAATATACGTACGTCAGGCGGACCACGCGTTCGCGCCAAAAAAATAACCACAGATAACCATAGACAAATCGTGGCGGAGTGACGACGCACATTCGCTAATGACGCAAAAATCTCTTATCTTCCGTCAGACTGACGTGGGGGAGACAAAAATGCTTGTTTAAAAAAGGGGGCCTGTGAAAGCACTCTTTGTAACCAATCGAATGTTCGTGGTGGTTACTTTGATATTTCTCACGTTAGTTTTTAATGGACATTTTATTGGGATTGATGAATACAAATTTCATTGTTCTGTTTCTTAGTAATTTTTCATTGTATCTTTAAAAGCATATTTTTATGAGATCAGTCCGTCGTCATTGCTATTGTTCATATCTACGTCTATTATATACTCTTTGTATGTATTATTTAATGCTCTATGTGTATTTTTTACTTGATGACACCAGGCCTCACCTCTTATTTGTTAAGAGCGTTGGTGGAGTTTCTTTGGCCACTTCTTCTCCCAGCGCCAACACTTCCCGAAGTGGCACTCAAAGTTAGTTTAGTTTTTGAATGTCCCTTAGATTATCCGTGAAATAGCAACTGACCGACGTGGTTCGTCTGTCTTAGTAATGTTTCTGAAAAAAATATTGCTACCGTATATGATAACGTGACGTCCATTCAATCCTACCGGGGGAGAGCTTTTCACAATCCTATGATCTCTGTCTACCCAGTTACGAATAAAAAGATTAAGTAAGTAGATACATTAACGCTTAACTAACAAGCGTTATGATTCAACATAAAATCACGCCATTATGTATTAGGGGATGCCTTATTTGAATAAGCGCAAATTGTCAAAGAGATTTTATCTGGCTAAACAAAGATGCTCCTTCTGTTGGCTTTTGCCCCTGTTCAGGGGTGCCTATTAAATGGGATCGGCTAATACGGTTGATCATGCCTCCGATTTCGCTAACCCTCCCCGCTATTAAACAAGGTGTTTTGTCTTCGTCCATCAGCGTGTACTCTGATGCAGTCGAATTATGAAAGCTTTGTAGATTGATTCAAAACGAAACAAACGTTCAAAATGAACGTATTTTGTTTAATATGGCATGTAGACCTTTTTATTAGGTTATTGAATTACTGGAAATATTAAATAATATAAAATAATAATAATATTAAAGCCGTGGTAGCTCAGTGTCCAGGCGGTTGGCTCGTATTGCATAGTACGCTAGCAACCCGAGTTCGATCCCCGGTGCCGGCACCAATAAATTTGCTGTTGCAATTTTATGTGCCGATTAACCACGCGCTCGGCGGTGAAGGAAAACATCGTGAGGAAACCTACATGTCTTAGAAAAATTTTCTAAGGCACGTGAAGTCTACCAATCCGCACTAGGGCCGTGTGGTGGACTATGCCCTTATACTCTCTTTACAGAGAAGGCCTGTGCCCAGCAGTGGGACATATATATTATATATATAAAGGCTGTAACTTTAACTTTATTAAATAACGGTTATAAGGCGTAGAGTCGTGGTAACTTAGTGTCAAATTTATAAAGCGTCAAAAGTCTAATTACAATTACAAAACTATTAATTTAGGGTACGGTCTGCGAATCGTAAGGTTGTGGGTTGGAATCCACCACAATCCACAAGCCGAAGCTTATTTGGTATGTTGATATTTGCGAAAAAAAATTGTACACCGCACAAGGCGGTTAGGACGCCCCCGACTTTAATTAAGATAACATATTTGAGTGCTTATTAATAATGGATATTTATTTATTCATATTAATTTTTTTTTTGATGTGTCAATAGCCTAATGGTTTAGGGTACGGTCTGCGAATCGTAAGTTCGTAGCTTCGAATCCACCATTCGACTATTGACGTGAACCAACTCCTAACACAAGCCTAAGTTTAGTTGGAATGGTTAACAAGAATGTTAGTAAAATTTTCAAAAAAAAAAGAAATATTGCTAGCTTACTTTTATAAAAAAAATTAACCAAACGTGGGACTTATATAAATATAGGCTATTATATATGTCCCACTGTTGGGTACAGGCCTTGTCTGTAAAGAAAGCACAAGGGCATAGTCCGCCACGCGGCCCTAGTGCGGATTGGCACATTTTACGTGTCTTAGATTTTTCTTGTAAGACATGATGAATGCCCCATGTTTTTCTTCATCGCCGACCGCGTGATAAATCAATACTTGAACTTGAAACAAACAAGTTCATCGGTGCCGGCATCTGGAATCGAACTCGGGTTGCAAGTATACTAAAAATCACCGCCCGAATTTAGATTTTCTTATATCGCCACATGGAGGCAACACTAAGTACTAAAATTTAATGAAAAATACTGTATTATCCAAGTTTACGTAAGACATCCGTTTTCGTTTAAGTTAATGTTTTTTTAATGAAATATAAATAAATTAATAAAAATATTTTATTTTATTTTAAGGATATTTAATTGTCTATCATGCACAATTTATTTCAGTTATTGAATTGAAATTGAAATTGAAAAAACATTTATTCGGCACAAGAACACAGAAACAATAGGTAAAACAAGACAAAAAACAACATAAACAAAAGTAAACAGAAACAACATAAAAAAAAGAACAAAAAGAAATTGTGCCGAAAAGGGGTTGGCTCAGCATGTGCTGTGCTCACACATGTAGCACAGCGCTGGTTTTCAGCCAAAAAAAAATATTTAGTTAAAGAGTTAGGTAGCGTCTTTATCTTCCGAGATATTCAAACTTTCTTAATCGACCCTTTATTTTTGCTCACGGCTATAATTTGAGAGAAATACCATCTCCCTTTAGCACAATTCAGTATCGTCTAGTCAGGATGTGTTTCCAGCGTTACATTCCTAACTCTGAGCTCACGTAAGTGGAAAGAATCGCCTACAAACAAAGTCCCAGACCGCTTTGAGAGCAGTGTAATCTGTTTTGTTAATTTGAACGGCGTTTGCCGCTGTTTTTCATCTAAGCCGGGACAGAAAGGATCGGTTTAGTTATATTTGCTTTGCTGGTTTGTTGAATGAATAATATAGCCTGTATATAGGGGATGGAACAAGTACATTTACGAGCATAAACAAAAAAACGCATTCAAATCGACATCAAATTGACAAATGGACATCTTCTTTGTATTAACGAATTATCGTAGGAATATTAAGAAATGGATATAATCAGAATCCAACCAAATTCTCATCAATTTACTATTAAAGTACATCTTTTCCAATCATCGAAATCGGTTTCAGAGATATTTTTTTTTTTTTAAAAAGAAAGCTAGCAATATTTCTTTTTTTCAGCAATATTACTAACAATCTTGTTAACCATTCCAACTATGCTTTAAGCTTGTGTTAGGACATGGTCCACGGCAATAGTCTAATGGTGGATTCGAACCCACGACCTTACGATTCGCAGGCCGTACCCTAAACCATTAGGCTATTGATGCTAAATGATATTGAGTTATTCGTTAATTTGTGGGGCACATACTTGATGCAAATTCAAGACATATGATTTTCTCATGATCATCGGCAGAATTGGACCAACATTAAAATGGGACCACATAGTAAACATCAGCTTTCAAATGAACGAAGAAACGGAACTATAATGTTTTGCTAATTAGATATGCTAATGATAACAAAACTATAATAAACTAAATCGGCTATCCGGTAATTAATAAATAGTCTTAAAATGGGTCTCTTCTTAGTCGTCTCTTTCATTACTGAATGTCACAAGGTGTTGATGGCTCCCTTAATGATTAACTTCCACGTGTCCCTGTTCTCGGCTGTCTTCATGGCTTTGGTTATTGGCGGGCCCGTGATCGTCTGTCTGCCCACCGTGTAGGTGAGCGCGTGCTCTTTTTCCGTCCACCTGGCCAACAACCATTAGCTTTTCGAGGTTATCAGGATTTCTTATTATTGACAGATTGTAGCAAAACATCAATTGTAACCTCGGCTTGGATGGTTACTATGTTACGCGTAAGCATTCCGATCCGAGGGCGCCCAAGAACCACGACTCGGTCGGTTGTTAAACGGATAATCTAAGGGACATTCAAAAACTAAACTAACTTTGAGTGCCACTTCGGGAAGCGTTGGCGCTGGGAGAAGAAGTGGCCGAAGAAACTCCAGCAACGTTCCTAACATCTAAGGGGTGAGGTTTACCATAAAATAGCGGTAACGCGCGAGGATTATTCGCAACCTCCGACGGTCGCGAATGGCACATCGACTTAGATTAACTGATTGAGATTAGGGAGGCTTCGTCTATGTCTTTAAATCGCGTGTGTCAGAATACATTCTATTCAAACAGTGAAAATGACAAACTGACTATATATCGTTTATTTATGCTATGTATATATTATGCTATAAATTATTGTATATTTATAGCGGCACTACCTTTAGTCTGCTTTTAACTACCAAAAGTGTACATGTATTTTGGTGCAATAAAGAATGTATCTATCTATATAAAGCATTCCAAAAACAGAAACGCATTGGTACAAGACATTTGGAATATAGTTACGATATTTTTTTAAAGAAAGCTAGCAATATTTTTCTTTTTTTTTTCAGAAAATATTACTAACAATCTTGTTAACCATTCCAACTAAGCTTAAGCTTGTGCTAGGAGATGGTTCACGTCAATAGTCGAATAGCGGATTTAAGCCTACGACCATACGATTCGCAGACCGTACACTAAACCATTTGACTATTGACGCTTTGATATAACAGCTACAAAACAAAATAAATGTATACAAAACAAGTCCAATGGTAAATTAGCGCCATCTGTACTCATTTGACTTGCCGCGTCTTTGATTGCGTAAGCGTTTATGTGTTCAAGGGAAACGCAATTCAGTAGCGTTTTCGCAAGACTAATATACAAATTCAAACACAAATCCGCCCGGGAACGTTTCACCATTCAAAGCGTTTGTCAAATTACATCGTTCACCCCCAACTCCCCTGTTTGTGAATACCAATTCCATCTTTAAAATCGTTGCTGATTGTCTGTTTACATTACACTCTGCTTGTTTTGAATTTAAAGACGCTAATTCAACTCTGACCTATGTTATATCTAAGCCCTCCCTCCTTGTCGTCTGATAATTTAAGGGCGCGGGAAGGGAGCTTTGGGTCTTTACAAAATGGTGACTTTGTTAACGTTTGATATGTATATATATAACAGAGAATGTGTTTGTATCCGTATAGGCTCCGAAACGGCTGGACCGATTCAATGAAACTTTCAGGGAATCTTCAGATTGAGCTGACGAGTAATCCTATTTGTTAACGATCGGAGCATTTCTCTTTTTGAACTGTCAAATACAGCTTTTATTTACTATGATGATATTCAATTGTTTTATAACCCAAATTTGTATTGACACATGCGTTGTGTATATTTATGTCATTATGAACCATATTGAAGTAAAATAGATATGGGAAGAGAATGAATACGGAGAGAAATGAATAATTTAATAACATAGAGAGATTATTAGATAAGATAGAGAGTTAAATTACAGCCCTGTAGTTCTGGGCTCTCAAGAATAAGACTACGGTATCCCCTGCCTGTCGTACAATGCGACTAAAAGGGGCCTCGGGTTCACTGGGCGATGTCGCCTTTTTCCCGTGTCCACCTTGGCGGACAACAAAGGCCCCCACCCTTGTCACCCAGTGGAGAAGCAGGGGGTACCGTAGTCTTATTCTTGGGAGCCCAGAACTAGAGGCCTGTCTATGATTTCTGCCTGGTATATGGCAGTGACTTACTCCTTGGAAATCATGGTACGTTTATGCTTAGTAAAATGCAAAAAACGATTTTCGACATTCTCTACCCCGCTAAAAAATGGTTACGGGAACATGAAAGCTCTACGTAAGCCCCGGCCTACATATGCGAACAGAATTCCAATCATTGTGCAACCTCGGTTTGGACCGTGGTGACGTGATGACGTCATTACTGTGAAGTCTACTGTATCGGATAAAATAAAAATGACCCTCTGTCCTCCCAGCCGTAAGAGATCTCCACGTCATAAAGTCCCCGGTATAATCGGCAGTCCTATTGCAATGCCATTAACGGTTTCTTAGTTGCCATTTGCTGTTGAATCGGTTTTGCATAAAAGAAATTACTTAAAGATTAAAGGGCCCCCTCATTCCCTACGCTGACCACTTGCATAAATTATTTTATACGAAAGTCTGTCAAAGAGATAGGCTCCTTTGTGTGGGCCACTGGATCGGGAAAATTAATTTGGGATATTTTTTCAAGAGGCCCCATTATAAACGTTATTATAAAGGAGAATCTGTATTGACATTTTTCTTTTGATGTCTTAGGTTTTTGAATAATGAATTGTTTGTCTTTGAAATTGTGTCTCCGATTTTATACCTTCATCGAGCTTGATGAGTAAGATTATTATAATTAGAATTTTCGTTAATTGTGTTTTTTCTCAATTGCAGTTCCAAAATATGAAGTTATCAATTAGTCAAATTAGCCGAATTGTCAATAGCCTAATGGGTATGGGTACGGTCTGCGAATCGTAAGGTCGTAGTCAATCCACCATTCGTCTACTGACGTAAACCATCTCCTAGCACAAGTTTAAGCTTAGTTGGAATAGTTAACAAGAATGTTAGTAATATTTCTGAAAAAAAAACAGAGAAATATTGGTAGCTTTCTTTTAAAAAAAAAAAAAAATCTATGTTCTTTTAAATTTTTGTCTTTTCAAAAAGGCGTGGTTAGATTCTATGTGAATTTTGTAAGCATAGTACCCTTGATTCCGAATATACCATAAAAAATCTAAAAAGCCAGTTGTTATGATTTATTTCTTTGTTTATTAAGATACACCAACAGCATTACTCTAACATACATTGTTATAATAATCAAGTTTACAAACTAATTCCTGTTGTGTATGCCAATTACAGGTGTACACAACATTCGCTATCAAGAAACGTAACGATTTCATAATTAAGAATTACAAAAATATTTTATGTATTTTCTCGTAGAGACAAAATTTTAATGGGATTTCTTTTTATTCGTATATACCTATAACTTATGTTTTCAATATATATTTTTATCTATATATACCTTATATACTTATTGTACTATATATTTTTATTAGACTATGTATAAATTCCATGTAAAGGTAGTATTGCGCGCGCACGATATTGGATAGCCCTGTAGCACATACTGAGACGATGTCCAATATTGGCATCACATCCTCGCGCGTTACCGCTATTTTATGGGCAGGCCTCACCCCTTAGATGTTAGAAGCGTGGCTGGAGTTTCTTCGGCCACTTCTTCTCCCAGCGCGAACGCTTCCCGAAGTGGCACTCAAATATAGTTTAGCTTTTTGAATGGCCCTCAGATTATCCGTGAAATAGCTACCGACCGAGTCGAGGTTCGGCCCTCTCGGGCGCCCTCGGATCGGAATGCTTACGCTTAACATAGTAACCGTCCAAGCCGAGGTTACCCCTCACCGGGGGGACCCTTGTGTCGAGTTACTAGCGATAGAGGTTCAGGCTAAGCGACCTAAGAGCTATGCCACCTCTCAATCCGGTGAAGCAGTCAAGGCCTTTCTCTGGCCAATCTCTGTAGTTCGTCAAAAAATATTGGCATCATATCCTATTTGTCTGTTTCTTCCTTTAATTGTATTGTGTTTTTTATTTATTTTTTTTGCTATATTTTATGTAATGTGTATAATTATGTAGTGTGTATTTTGTGATGCCTATAAATAAAATGTCTATGTTTATGTCTTTCACCACGTTAATCGATGACGAGCATCCGTCCAAATGGTAGTCGATGTACGGACGGACGGAGAAATACAATACGGCCACCCCGCTTGCGTACGTTATACAATCGCACTAGCTATGTATGCCCTCTATTCAAATGCCATTTGAAACAGTTGGGATCAAAACAACTTTGAATTATTTGAATGTTTGATCGAGATTTACGTATTCGATGACTTCTTTAGCGTTTCCTGTACACGTGCCACTGTAGTATAAAAAGTACATATTATAGAAAGTTAATAGTATAGCTTTCGATTGTTTGCGGATCGGAATGCTCACGCGTATTAAAAAACCGAGCCGTGGTAGCTCAGTGTCGGGGCGGTCGCCTCAAGTTGCATAGTACGCTAGCAACCCGAGTTCGATCTCCGGCGACGGCACTAATAAGTTTGGTATCACAATTTTAAGTTCCGATTTACACGGCGGATTTCACATGTCTTAAAAACATTTCTAACATATATATATGTTTTCTTCCACCATTGAGCGCGTGGTGAATCAGCGATTAAATTAAAAAAAACAATTTCATAGGTTCTCACACGAGGAATCGAACTCCGATGAACGTAACACGGCCACTAGTCTGTAGTGAGCGAATTGATGGCGACTGCCTGAGTGGTGAATGAATTTTTTTGTTTAAATTTTAAATGCTGATTTACCACGTGCTCGGCGGTGAAGGAAAACATTCTGAAGAAATCTACATGTATTGGAAAATTTTCTAATACATGTTAGGTCTCCCATTCCACAATGCCCTGCCCTTATACTCTTTATAAATAAGGCCTATGCCCAACAGTGGGACATATAAATCCTGTAACTTTTTTTATACAAGCAAATGATTGAATCTATATATATAGAAATGAATTGCTGTTCGTTAGACTCGCTAAAACTCGAGAACAGCTGAACGGATTTATCTTATCTTGGTCTTGAAATGTTCGTGGAGGTCTAGGGAAGGTTTAAAAACCTAAGAAGGTAAAATAGCCCTTTTCTATTTCCCATGCAAACGAAAAAAAAATCTAAGTAAAATTAGCGTCAATTTGAACTTTATTACCGTTCAATAAAGTTCATATTAAATTATAATCACTTCCACGAACTTTCTGGCCTTTCCCTATCATCAGGGTGACAGTTCTGTTCAGGAGAATTTTTGCCCCGACTACGAAATAGGTAGAAACAAAAAATTGCCACATTCCAAGTATTCCATTCCTCTCTTCATCCATTCCATTCTTTTTGACAGAACGAAGTCTGTCGGGTCCGCTAGTAACTATATAAATATGACAGAATCATCAACACTTGAAATTAAATTGATTTCCATTTGATATTTCTCTCTGTGTCTCGTAGCACCGACATTAATGATCCACAATGGATTCTCCATTCATAGTGCAAATTCAGTTACGCCTAGCTATTTCAGTTCAGAAAAGTGGATATCTCCAACGGAACAAATCATTTAAGACCTTAATCGAATCGGAATAAAGAGGCAATTCGCTCGTCCAACATTGCCGGTTACATCAAAGACAGCTCACTCAGGATGTGAGATTGAAATTCCTGATCTGACTAGTAATAAACTTACTTCAGCTTAAGAGAGATTTCAAAAGAACGAATAAAAAACGCGAAGATGTTATTATTAAAATCGGTGCGGACGGAAGAAAGGGGGCTCCTTTAAAATGACACCGGCCATTCTGCTTCGATATCTTGTTTTTTTTTATATATATTTAAAGATGGCCGACAAATCTCACACTTTATTGAGTTTTAAATTTAGAGACGCGAGACGGGGGAGAGTGATAATTGTGTGTTGCTTTAAGAATTTGTCATTTACATTATACTTAACGTTGTAAATACAGTAAAATTTTATTTCCCAGTTAAATTTATAACTTGCAAGCGTATACTAAACTTAGATTATTGGATTTAGGTACATACCATATCGTATTCGTTCTCTAAATAATTATATTACATGTAAGTCCTATCTTCAACAAAGAGATTGATGCTGGGACACTGGGATGAGATTTTTTTTAATACTTTCTAAGCAAGTGCTTGTTCACGATTTTAAGTGCTAATGTTAGATGGTTAGACGCACTAGCTTAGCTTATACTTATTTACTCTACTTTTGAAAACACCCTAGACATGGACATTTATTTATTGGCATCACAATACAAAAACACATCACAGACAGAATATAACACACATTAAAAAAGAATGAAAAATAGACAAAACACAGTTAAAGTTACACGGACAAATAATACAAAACATATGATGCCAATATCGGACACCGTCTCAGCATACGCTGTCGCAAGGATGCGACAGCGCTGATTTTCAGCGGTGCTAATGGCATCTTTGATCGTAGAAAGGAAAAAATTGATTTTGATTTATAAAAATAAATAATGTACCATAATCACCTAGACGCACTGGCGGGGTATGTTTTTGAAGATTTCCTCCCCGTTAAAAAAAAAAAGGCTTGAGTAGATATATAGATAATAGATGCCAGCCCTGTAATCCCGGATTTAAAGTGGTGTATGTTATCCCCTGCCTGGAGCAGAAAGTGCGTTTGGTTCACCGGTGCGTTCCGCAAGAGATCCCGAAGCCCTTTACCATGCACCGAACGTGGCCACTGATGGGGTTTTAGCGAATTTTATCTAACGCCACCTTATCCTCGGAAGGAGTGGTGACTTTTGTAGATTTCCACATCGAAATAAAAACGTTGGGTAGTTGTAAAAACGTCATCTCACTTATTAGTATGTTTCAAAGTCACTAACTTATATATAGTTAATTTTAATTTATAATTTAGTTTATTTTACTTTTTGTGTGTGTTTTCAGTTATAATTTAATATTGTCTTTCGCCATTAATACATTGCATGCAGTCTTCACCTATAACTGCGATGGCATTCACTTTACAACTTTTCACCGTTTTTATATATTATATGTCAAAAAATTTTATTGTTTTGGTGTTCAATTAATTAATTTATTATTATTTTTAAAAAAAAAGAAAGCTAGAAATCTAAATTCCAACTAAGCTTAAGCTTGTGCTAGGACATGGTTCACGGCAATAGTCGAATGGTGGATTCGAACCCACGACCTTACGATTCGCAGACAGTAAACCATTAGGCTATTGACGCTTAAAATTAGTAGAGACATGTTTAGTTTTGCTTCGCTGTATTCCCACATTGTGAAATCACTTCACAAATAGTTACAATATCATTCTAAACTCAGCGAACAGTCGGACAGACAAAAGGGTAGTGTTTGTAAGAAAAAAAAGCGGTATTTAAATACGTCCGCAACATAACACTGTGCAGTACACTTTATTTGTTATTTTATAAAGTGCTTCGATGTACGTACATTTATTGTAATGTCCGTCCGTACATCACAAAGACCGGTCTGTTTATTTTGAAGCGGCGGAGGCGAACGCATTCTGTGTACATTCACCAATTTTTATTCAGTAACTATTCTTAACCTTTTTGAGTGTACTCCGGCCGCACCTCCCGTTGGAATTGTATGGATGTAAATATTTACACTTGACCGCGTATTGTTGACGGCGATAGGTTAATATTTTTGTAAATATCCAGCACGTGCCGGTACGCCGTGATGATTGACGTTTTCTTATTTGTTTCTGCTACTTCCTCTTTTAAACTCTATCTTTCCCAACGTTACTTAATTAGTAACTTCTTTCACTTTAACTACTAATAAATTTCTCATTTTCGATCATGATCAATCGCAATTGAAGCACAATTTCAATTTGAAGAAATAAAATAAGATCTCACGTCCCTTTAACCTCTTTTTATTGGCATAAAATTTGAAACACATCAATAAAGACAAAAAAAATACAGTTAAAGAAAGAAAAAGCGGACAAATAGGATTCCGTTTCAGCATATGTCGTCGCAAGGATGCGACAGCGCTGATTTTTTGTTTTTGTTTATGAATTTCGATTTATAAATAAAAACAGCGGTTTCCAGAAACATAAGATTTACAGTTCTCTGCGAGTTCCATATCGCATTTGTAAACAAAAAATCATGTCATTCGCTAAAATAATTCCGCCCCGCCAGCATCAGTTCGCAAAATTAATCTCATTGATGTATAGACAACCTTTTACTGCAGCTTGAAGACAGATTGCAAAGCTATGTGATCTAAGAGCTGACTCACACAGACGCTTCCTGCGGATTATTCAGGCTTAGTGCGTTGGTGTAGTCGTTTTATAAATTCAATTATCTTAAACTAACAAGGTAGTTCCTGAGATAATATTATTATTATATATAGTTATTATGTTTATATATTTAATTTATTTGTAAGTAGGTATGTATATTATATATGCATGCATATATTATAGTTTTCTTTTATTTATTATTTTCTCACATAGCTTGCACCCGTTACCTTGTCTCTACACAACCCCAAGGTAGACTGGCAGAGAATGCCTACTGGCATTAAGTCCGCTCATTTGTACCTTTTTTTGTATTGTGTGCAAATAAATAATAAATTTGACACATCCCAGTCTGTTAGATATAAATGGCGTTGTCATATTTTAAACAGCAAATTGGACAATACAAGTATATTTATGAGTAAAAATAAAAACAGATTTCAAATCGAATAAGATCCCAAACAAACCCTCATGAAACTACCCTTGAAGTTCATCTTATTCAATAAAAAAAAATAATCATCAAAATTGGCTGGCGTCATAACAAGTCATTCGTGCATTTGTCGCGCACAGACTTAATGTAAATTAAAGACATATGGTTTTCATATCAACGCCACTGTCAGAATTGGACTAAATTAAAATGGGATCATAACGGAAGCTCCAGCATTCAAATAAAATGATAAAGGGATCATTATAATCGATTCACACAGTCTAATGTTATTTAAAGAATTGAACATTTCATTCTCTAATCATGTATATTTGTGGTATAAATCTTTACGGTAAATAATATATGTTTCGTTTTGTTTTGTGCCTTAATATTTTAATCGTCACTGCGATGTGAAAACGCCTTTACACGAAGAGCCGTTCATTCGATCTTTCATTAAAAGATCGTTATATGGATTGTTTATTAAAACAATATAATAACTGCGATGACTGAAGGAGAGTTCACTTTGTAATGCTTCTAACGTTTAATTTACTAAAATCACTCAAAGATATTTGATATGACTACGTTTCAAAATTTAAAAGGAAATTTATTGGTTACAAGCATTTTTTATAATCGTATTATATTTAGTACTGGCGTACCCAGTCCGCTTTGCCGGGCTAAACTTTGCTTTATTTTATTTAAACAATAAACTTACATCATTAAATATTTAATTTAACTTTCACAATATATTAAATTATTCATTTCTCTCCGTATTCATTCTCTACTCGAGCGGGTGAAGATCATTACCTACACCCATGTACATATCAGTAAATACAATATCATTCTTATCATTTAGGGATTTATTATACTTCAATATACTCCAATGTACTTCAATATGGTTCATCATGACATAAATATACACAACGCATGTGTCAATACAAATTTGAGTTATAAAACAATAGAATATCATCATAGTAAATAAAAGCTGTATTTCAAAAAGAGGAGTGCTCCGATCAGTAAAGTTTTACAGGATTACTCGCCAGGTCAAACTGAAGATTCCCTGAAAGTTTCATTGAAATCGGTCCACTCGTTTCGGAGCCTACATGGAACAAACCCACACACTTTCTCTTTTATATATAAAGACATGATACTTTTATCATAATATCCAGTCTGCTTATGAGAAGTTGTATATAATATATAAACGATTAATGTCACCCCGTGCGATCAGTACATTTACCTGGGTAACATGAGAAAAAAATCCGGGAACAACTGACTTCAAAAAAGGAGGATGTTCTCAATTAGTCTGTATATTTTTTTATGTTATGTGATTCTTCATTTTTTTTAATTAAAAGCTGGAACTTCTTATGCCCTCCCGTTCCAATTCGGTCCAATCCTGACTATGGCGTCTATGCATTTGCATGTCATAATATCACGACAACCGATTTCCATGATTCATTTTTGATTGGAAAGGATGTTCTATAAGGGTAGTTTGATGAGAGTTTAGTTAGGTTCTGATTAATTCTATTTCCAATAATTCAACAATAATTCGTAATTATAAAGATAGCGTCCGCGCATAATAGGGTTTATCTTTTGATGCGATTTGAAGTCGAGTTTTGTTTTTACTCGTAAATATACTTGTAAATAAATATAAGACGTAAGCTTGTTACAACATTGTAACAAACATTTGACCCAACCCATCTAAAAAGCTCCACAAAGAGCAGACATCCATCTTGAGAGTGCTTGCTTCGTTGCATCCTCGTTACTGCACAGACTTTCGCCGGCGCTACTAGGCATGTTACCCGGACGGTTTGCAACTTGCCTTTTTACCCGGATAACTCGCTTGTTACCCCCATCCGGGCGGTTAGCTCGAGTCTCCTCCAATTATTTCAAGCTCAAACCGGTTGGAAGAGGAATGATCTTTTTTTTTTTCATTTTTCAAGCTCGAAAGTTTGACTCTAACAATTTTGAATATCTGTGTTATTTAGGTTTTGTATACACCGACAGTTCGATGTTACACGAGGGCGCTTTTAAAATTGTTAAGTTTTTTTTTTAATTCCGTTAAAGAGGGGTTTTAAAATTCTGACGCATTTTTTTGTATCCACAATTCGATCAAGTGGCAGTGGATTGCCTAATGGATAAACGATAACAACCTGACGGGGATTGGAACAGGTAATTCACAATTCTGTTCAGAAAAATATCCTGCTATATTTTTGCACCGTGTATGACTATGGTCCTGCCTTCTGTCACGTATGCACATATGCACACGCCCTGGAGACTTGGAGCGACGTCTTGCAGCATGACGGCTGACAGGAGCATGAAAGTGGCCTCAGTGTAATGCTTTTGAAGAGGTCTATATCCAGCAGTGGACTGATGATGGTGCCCGCGAAAAGCGAGCAGCGATTGCCATCTCTACTGTGGTTAAGACGTGAGAGCTTTTTTTTAATCGGCTTCAAAAAGGAAGGAGGTTCCTAAATTGCCTGTATTTTTTATTGTTTGATCTCATAGCGCCGTCATAAACGAACCGATCATTTGTTTGAAAAGGTTCGGTTTAATATATATATTATATTATTTTGGGCCTTGGCTAAGACTAGGTAAATATTCCTAAGTAAATATGACGACAATGATCATAAATGTCGAATATGAAAGAAAATATTAGAAATCGGTTAAAATTGGGTTTAGTGTGTTGGGGCAAATATTGTTAGTAACAAAAAGAACTAACATTTATTCCACACGTAAAAAATTGTAAGGTTATTTTTCATAAATATATGTCCCACTGTTGGGCACAGCCTTTTGTGTAAAGAGAGTATAAGGTCATAGTCCGCCGCACGGCCCTAGTGCGGATTGGCAGACTTCACATGTCTTAGATAATTTTTCTAAAACATTTATGTTGCCTCACGATGTTTTCCTTCACCGCCGAGCGCGTGGTAAAATCAGCACATAAAATTGCAACAAATTTACTGGTGGCATCGGGGAACGAACTCAGAGTGCTAGCGTACTATGAAACTAAAATTACTTGTACCTCTTAAATTGCCTCTCTAACTAGCGAAGGTTGACAGTCAGTTCTCCGTTTGCTTTCCTCAATTAATGAATGAGGGTGGGTTGGATTGGGGGCCTTTGTCGTCCGCTAAAGTAGACCCTGGAAGAAGGCGTCATCGGCTGGCCAGTGTCGCCTTGCACTGCGAGGGCCACCCCCGGGACGTGCTCCGAAGAGCACAGTGCAGAGGGGCTTCGATGCGTTCCTCTGGTGATCCCGGAGCCACTCACCATGCGCCGAAGAAGGACTCCGGTGGCCCTTTAGTTGATTTGGTGGAGGTTTTAATGGGTAAAATCCTCACATAACTACGTCTTCCCCCCAGAAGGAATATCTTGTTGAAGTTTTCGCCCGTCAACAAAAAAAAAAGGGTCGGTTGGAGTACCCTGTCGTTGGCGACCCGTCGCTTCGCCCCCTATCCGTGCAAAGCGTTGCAGGTGCCGAGAATGGTGCGAATCTGATCAGTTTAGCGCGTTGAACTTCGACCTGTATTTCTTGTTCCTTCTATTTGCAAATGTAAAAGGGGTTTAATGGCATATACATATACCGATACATATATTCTTATACCTTCGGGGATTTGATTCAGAATCTTTCGATGTGTAGTCCGTCCTACTGTCGGGAAACATTACATTACTTTACCCGATACCACATTCTCTTTGAACTAACCGAAATGAAGTGCACCAAGTGAATTTTTAACTCAATCTCAATCAGCTCTGTTAGATGTATCTCCACCAAAACAATTGCACAATAAGAAAATAGAAAACTATATTTTCTATTTCTCCATTTTCTGAGGAGATTAGGCCGGGTCCATTAGCGACAAAGGGCAGGTGTTGCGTCAGTGTGCGCTAAGCTTTATTAATCTTTTCTTTTCCACCGCGTTGAGGTTTCGCACTTTTGTGGAATCAACTTCATTCATGTCGACTAAGCTTTGTTAATATCATTTTTGTTTGCGGATGTAGGGAAAATTACCGTTACAATATACCTAAATTTGAAGTTTCTTTTTATTTTTTGTGATTGCCATGTGGTCTGAATGTACGAACTGAATGATAAATATATTTACGAGTAAAAACAAAAACCGACTTCAATTCGAATAAAACGGTAAACGCCGGTTTAGCTTTTGTATGAGTGGGCTGACACATTTTTTTTTATTACGAACTACACAGATTGGCCAGAGAAGCTGGCCTTGACTGCTTCACCGGATTGAGAGGTGGCATAGCTCTTAAGTCGCTTAGCCTGAACCTCTATCGCTAGTAACTCGACACAAGAGTCCCCCCGGTGAGGGGTAACCTCGGCTTGGACGGTTACTATGTTACGCGTAAGCATTCCGATCCGAGGGCGCCCGAGAGGGCCGAACCACGACTCGGTCGGTGGCTATTTCACGGATAATCTAAGGGACATTCGAAAAACTAAACTAACTTTGAGTGCCACTTCGGGAAGAGGGCTGACACAATTGGAAGAAAATAGTACTGGCCACCCAAATCTTCCATTACACATGGGAGCAGATTTGTTTTTCTCAAAAACAGGTGTGCCATGTAAAACCTAAAAGAAGGTAATAATATGTAAAAAAATAGAACACTTCTTAGATTCCAGTGCTCAGTATCTTTTAATTAATTTATAAGAATAAATAAATGAATTGAATAATTAATAGAAAATTATTGAATCTTATATCTAAAATTCTCGTGTCACAATGTTAGTGACCATATTCCTCGAAAACCGGTTGACACATTTCTATGAAATTTTGAATGCATATTCAGTAGGTCTGAGAATAGGCTACTATCTAATTTTCATATCCCTAAGTGAATATGGTGGTCCACCCCATTTTTGTATAATTTTTAATATTTTTATTTTTTAATGATTTGGCATTAAAAAATACATACAACCCCAAATTTTGCACCTTATACCACAAACCTTCTTTTTTAATATCGATTAGTACTTCGTAATTTTCAATCTTTGGACTCTCAACTGACAAATAACTGTTTAATATTGTTTCGACAAACATGATCATATCTCATGCGATAGTACAATTAGTTATTTTTAATTTATCTACCAAAATATTCACTAGAAATAATTTAAATGACAAAACAACGTCTGGAGTGTGAGCTAGTAATATAATAAAATTTTAAGCGTCTACGTCTAATATTTTAGGGTACAGTCTGCGATTCGTAATATCGTTCGAATACACCATTCGACTATTGATGTGGACCATCTCCTAGCACAAGATTCGTCAAGTGTCATCCAATCAATTGGACGGGAAATATCATCTGTTCTCTATTTTCAAATGACTTTTATTTATATCTATGAATATTAGGAATTGGGTTATCAGGAATGTTACTAATATTTCCGAAAAAAATGCCACCTTTCTTTTTTTTAAAAGTAATTACTTAATCCCAAACCAGTAAGATGTATACCCGTCCTTCAGCAGATCCATTCAACGTCTGCGCGTACAAAAGAACAAACGTGTTTTAAATTAACAAATCCTGGTGTCTATTCTCGGCTTGCTCCCGCAATTCTATTATACGGCAGCTGGTTTGTTTAAAAATGAGGTAAATTATAGGATTGAATGCAGAGCAGAATAATGACGCCTCTCAACAAACTCTATCGCCCACAAAAGGTCATCTTGAGTGCCTGTAAGAATAATAAGGATGCGTCATGTTACGAGCAAGTGATTAAATATCTTTTACCGTGGCACCACATAAACTATTATATACTAAGAGCGTACCCAGCCCGCTTCACCGGGCTAGATGTTGCTTTATTTTATTTAAACAATAAACTTACATCATTAAATATTTAATTTAACTCCAACAATATATTAAATTATTCATTTCTCTCCGTATTCATTCTCTTCTATTCTCTTCTTAAGCGTGTCGACCTACACCCATGTACATGCGATATACTCCATTGTACTTCAATATCGTTCACAATGACGTAAATATACATAACGCATGTGTCAGTACAAATTTGTGTTATAAAACAATAGAATATCATTATAGCATGTAAAAGAATTTATTTGAAAGTTCAAATTACACGGTTACTCGTCAGATCAATCTGAAGATTCCCTGAGAGTTTCATTGAAATCGGTCCAGCCGTTTTGGAGCCTATACGGATCAAACACGCAAACATTCTCTTTTATATATATAGATATAATAAGCAAAGTTAAGATGACGAATGATAACAAAAATACAAAAGATAAACAAATCATTGAGGAAAGAAATTACTCGCAAAAAAAATAAGTTGTGGGCGCAAGACGCTCGGACATTAAATTCGTGACAACGTGTCATAGGACTTCACAATTTTTTTATGACGAACTAACACAGTTGGCCAGAGAGGCTGACCTTTACTGCTTCACCGGATTGAGTGGTGGCATAGCTCATAGCTCTTAGTTCGCTTAGCCTGAACCTCTATTAGGTAGTCACTCGACACAAGGGTTCCCCATGATACGCACGTTATTCCAACAATATTTAAATATCTTTTTCTACTTCACTGAGCACGAATTTGCGTTGACATCCAGTAATTATCAATTTATAAGACGTTGTCACGTCAAAATTTTATCGGTAAGGGGTGTCCTAACTATGTGACTAACGTGATAAACCTGTAAATAAGAATTTTTACAGAGTACAAAATTCTTAAAAATATATAAATGAAATATACTACAATTTTCTATTAGAATTAACGAAATGGTAAACAAAATTTTATTATACAGAAATCTTTAGGAACATCCTCAACATTCTAACGTTATTATTTCCGCCGGCTAGCGGAAAACAAAAATAAACATAAGAGTAGGTAAGGGATAAAAGAAAAGTTGAAGTGAGACGAGCATCCGGGTAGGAAAGAACGGGCAAGAGGCAAGACAGGCGCTAGAGGGGGGGCGGGGTGAAGGGGTTAGAGTGGGATGGAAAAGGGGGTCATTCTCTATGTTTAAGCGAATCCCGCGGGAGTTGTAGCGGTCTAGGCGTCCCTTTGGGTTTAGAGGCCTTCTTTGTTTATCCCTGCTATATTTTATTTTCCCTTATTTAGTTGTTTTCGTAGTCTAACTTTTTAGAACAGTACCACCACGAAAAATATCAAATGTTTACTAATTAAATTATATGATTCAGTATAATTATTACATTAAAAAGTGCGTATATTATTAAATATAAAACATTGTAAGCAATAAAATATTAGGTCTTATATAGAAGTCGCCATACATTGAGCCCAAAATATAGCGGAATGATGTTCGTACTGTAGAAATCGAAAAACGAAAATTTATAGTCAGCGGATGGGATTTTAAAATCCTTTATACGTTAAATGATACTAATTATTTAATAATTAGATTTTTGTAACCAAAAGTAAACACAAATCTCAAATCAAATCAACGTTAAAAACTAATTAAAATGTGACAAAAAAAATACACAACAATGTACAATTAACGAATTACCGTCGCTGACATATTTAACATGTTTTACATAAACAATTACTGTTCACGCTATCATTTAAATTAACATAATTTTGTTATAACTAAAACTAGAAAATATACCTAACTATACATATAAAACAATACATAATACCTAATAAAAAGGAAATATTTACAATATTATAAGTAAATTAAATTAAGATATTCGTATATTGTTTACATAATAAGGATTACTAAAGATAATCTCGTTTGTTTCTTTTCTTATATATTTTTTATTAAAATGCTTTTATATTATGTACGATTGTTATGTGCCTATTACATAATAAAGTGACGCGGCACGTGCCCGACCACCGCCCGGTGGAATCACAACACTAATTTGGTAACCGCAGTGATGGGGCGGCGATCATTCAAAAACAATATAAGTACTCCTTACAAGTGGCCCCCAACCTCCCCCTTCGCAATTTTTGTCTTTTTGAGTGCCTCGGGTCGATTGTTTTGTTTTCGTAAAAAGTCAGATATTTTTTTTTGTTTTTTTTTCTTTTCTTTTTAAATTCTCTTCGGCCATGTTGTGCTCTAGATGGCCGCGGTGGTAAAATTTCGACTGTAATTTTTTCTCTATATATTTTTAAATTCTAATTATATTACGTGGTAAGAAGTTTTTAATAATCGAATTATACAATAAACCATTTGACTTTTGAAACGGTAATGGTAAATTTTTTTTTTTAAAAAAATCGTCTTATCTTTACATATTTAAGCGATTGGTTTAATTTTTTTAATTTTTGACGTTTCGAGCAGTTATTTAGTGGTATAGAGGCTGGTTATTTTTTTTGGAATTTATGGCTTGGTTACAAGACCTTTAAGCCAAATCTTTATTTCACATTACGTTACAATTAATAATAATTTCTCATCCAGTTTCAGGCTGAATATTTTATTGATGTCTCTACAGATTATCTAATCTGTATTTGAAGTGAACTGCTCATAGTGGTTTTCTTGGGGTTCATAGTGCAGTAGTTCCCCATGGCTTTCTGCACCAGGCATTTTAGGAGTTATTTAGTCCCCCAGGCCACTGTAGCCTCTTCCAACCGGTTGCCCGACTGTGTGTATGGTTATACCGCCAATGGTCGGTCGCCAGAGCCTCTTCCGTTATCTAGCAGGGAGTACCACGACATGGTTTACGCCACGCCGCCGCCATATGGCGCGTGCAGGTGAGGTTGACATTTGGGTCGGTAAAGATGTTATAACCGTTCCCCCCTTACCCCCCAAGAGAAGATCTGAAGGGAAGTCTTTGTAGGTTTCCGTTTGATTTGAATGAATTATTTACAATCACTGAATTATGTTAAGTGTTAGTAAACAAATGAAATCCATGTCGAACATTTTTCTTATACGTATTTTAAAAAGCAATAGAAGTCATGGGACGAAAATGTATGTACTCATATCACGTCAAGGTTGTAGCATAAATGTGTGTTTATATATATACATATACTCGTATATCCCACTGTTGGATACAGGCTTTCTATAAAGAGAGTGTAAGGGCATAGTCCGTTTAGTGCGGATTAGCAGACTTCAAATCTCTTAGAAAATTTTCTAACAAATGTAGGTTTCCTTACGATGTTTTCCCTCATGCAATAAACAAATTTCATTCGAACTTGGGGCGGCCGTCTAGATAGAGAGCGACCACAGCTATATACATTTATATTTATAATAACTCTACTACTTTATTATTATATAATAATTAAACATAAAAAAACTACTAATAAAAAACATTAAAATCAAAATGCTTTAATGATTGCACCTATCCAGTGGGGTTAGTATCGAATCATGACAAACATGGCGGTCCATGGGAGACGCCATTAAACCGCCCGCAAAACGCATAATCACCGCACCGCTGATGGCCGATACGATCAGTGCATCGACCATTAAAAATCGCAACTCACCGCGCATCACAATAAGCGGATCAAAACTTGCGATAAACGCACGGACGGACAGGCGGACACCCGCGGCGGGGAAACTGGGGTGAATGCGAACACCAGCGCTTCCCAAACTGTGCTCCACTGAACTGAAGTTCCGTATGTATTAATACAAGGGATAAAACTGTGTGGAATTAAATCACATTGGCAGAGGGGTCCAGCTACAGGGCGATTTAATTATATCCTAGACTTATAGAACAAAGCTATGGTATCCGCTGCGTATCGTAAAAGGGGACTAAAAAGAGTCTCAGGTTCACGGGCGATAAGGGCGGGGGCGTTTGTCGTTCGCTAAAGCACTGCTGCACCCGGGAAGAAAGCGATACCAGTGGTCCCGTGTCGCCTTAGCACTACGAGGGTGCTGGGTGGAGTAACCTCCCCCGGGACGAACGGGTTGCGTTCCTTGCGGAGATCCCTCTCTCAACTCTCAGCTCTCTCGATCTCTCACAGCGGCAGAGACAGCTTTCTCTGTTGGTAACAGGTGGTGATCTCAGGTCGTTAAGCCTCAGCAATTCAATTCAATAACATCAGCAATTTACGTACGTACACTATTATTGACGGATCACAACTCTTTTGAAAGTTGGAGAACCACTGGTGTATAGCATTGACAGGTTAATTGGGTGTTGTCATAATATTTTATTTTATTCAATCAATTCTTGTTATAGTTTTAATTCGGAAAGAGCTTTCTTCAGACAAAATGTCAGTGTATGACTGCAGATTATTATCTAAGCAATTTCTTTGCTAGAGTGTGAGAAAGAGTTGGAGAAAATCCACCTCGTAGCAATGTAATTTCTCACTCACATTCCGCTAAGATAAAGAGTGTGTATATTAAGGTTAATGATTGAAAAATTAATTCTTTATAGGACGAAAATGTATTTGATGTACAAAGGCGAACGTAATGCTATTTAGGATTTTCTTCCAACTAACCTTTGATGGTTTAGAGACTGGTTGACAGACTACGTGTAGTGCCACTTATAGCGTTTTAAGAATCTTATATATAGATAAATAAACATTTACACAAAATATATACACAGATAATATATACATATATATCCCACTGCTGGATACAGGCTTTTTCTATAAAGAGAGTGTAAGGGCATAGTCCGTTTAGTGCGGATTAGCAGACTCCAAATCTCTTAGAAAATTTTCTAACAAATGAAGGTTTCCTTACAATGTTCTCCTTCATGCACATAAACATAAACAAATTTCATTCGAACTTGGGGCGGCCGTCTGATATAGATAGATAGTGAACGACCACGGCTCTATAAATTTATATTTAAAATACTACTACTATTTTATTATTATATAATAATTAAACATAAAAAAAACTACTAATAAAAAAAACATTAAAATCAAAATGCAACAGCTTTAATGATTGCACCTATCCAGTGGGGTTAGTATCGAATCATGACAAACATGGCGGTCCATGGGAGACGCCATTAAACCGCCCGCAAAACGCATAATCACCGCACCGCTGATGGCCGATACGATCAGTGCATCGACCATTAAAAATCGCAACTCACCGCGCATCACAATAAGCGGATCAAAACTTGCGATAAACGCACGGACGGACAGGCGGACACCCGCGGCGGGGAAACTGGGGTGAATGCGAACACCAGCGCTTCCCAAACTGTGCTCCGCTGAACTGAAGTTCCGTATGTATTAATACAAGGGATAAAACTGTGTAGAATTAGATCACATTGGCAGAGGTGTCCAGCTACAGGGCTGATGATTTAATTATATCCTAGGCTTATAGAATAAAGCTATGGTATCCGCTGCGTGTCGTAAAAGGGGACCAAAAGGTGTCTCAGGTTCACGGGCGAAAAGGGCGGGGGCGTTTGTCGTTCGCTAAAGCACTCCTGCACCCTGGAAGAAAGCGATACCAGTGGTCCCGTGTCGCCTTAGCACTAAGAGGGTGCTGGGTGGAGTAACCTCCCCCGGGACGAACTTTGGAACATCGGTGAGTTTCACTGGAGATTCTGGAGCTCCTCACCATGCACCGAAGAGAGCCACCGGAGGGTTTTTAGTGAGTACGGCGGGGGTATCTTATTGAAGATATCCCCCTGTCAGCAAAAAAGGGGGTTCTTGTTGCGTTCCTTTCGGAGATCCCTCTCTCAACTCTTAGCTCTCTCGATCTCTCACAGCGGGGTAGACAGAGACAGCTTGTAATAGGTGGTGTCTTAGGTCAGGTTAGGTAATCTTAGGTCGTTAAGCCTCAGCAATCGGCGGACAGCATTTATTGACGGATCACAACTCTTTTGAAAGTTGGAGAACCACTGGTGTATAGCATTGACAGGTTAATTGGGTGTTGTCATAATATTTTATTTTATTCAATCAATTCTTGTTATAGTTTTAATTCGGAAAGAGCTTTCTTCAGACAAAATGTCAGTGTATGACTGCAGATTATTATCTAAGCGATTTCTTTGCTAGAGTGTGAGAAAGAGTTGGAGAAAATCCACCTAGTAGCAATGTCATTTGTCACTCACATTCCGCTAAGATAAAGAGTGTGTATGTTAAGGTTTCTAATGATTGAAAAATTATTCTTTATAGCACGAAAATGTATATTATGTACAAAGGCGAACGTAATGCTATTTAGGATTTTCTTCCAACTAACCTTTGATGGTTAAGAGCAGACTAAGTGTAGTGCCACTTATAGCGTTTTAAGAATCTTATATATAGATAAATAAACATTTACATAAAATATATACACAGATAATATATACATATAAATAAAATTGGAGTGCCTGTTTATAACATTAAAACAACCACTCACACCTTTTTACGATATGCATATGAATGTATTTTGGGTAAATATACCAAAATAATTTTTTATAATTTTTTTCTTCGGCTGCACCGATTTTAACGGGACTTTCACTGTCAGATAGCTGATGTAACAAGGAATAACTTAGGATACTTTATTTAACCGACTTCAAAAAAGGAGGTTATTGAGGTACATACATACTGTTCATAATAAATTAGTTGGATAGTTTGGACATCCCACCAACTACTCTAAAATTATAAACAGCCCTCGGAGCGTAGCGGCAACGGAGCACTGACGGAAAATTTATTTTAACTGAGGATAACTGGATCAAATTCTAGAAAATTTCAGTGTTAGTAGAAAAAACCGACTTAGTCAAATTTAGCTTCGAGTCTGCTAAACCAATTGTGTCTAAATTTATGCTCAGTAACATCACTGTTGTCATTTTTGCTATTTTTGGTAATAGGTTAGTTCAATTGTGCCCCTATAGTTTTCCAATAGCCCACACTAATATTGTTTCAATTATTGATATATGTTTATTTTGATATCTTCCAACTATATTGATACATTTCAATAAAAAATTCAAAATCAAACAATCATAAAATAATAAAAAAATCAATTGATAATTTTTTTATTTGAACAGGTTGGTTTCATAGTGAAATGTCATTGGCAAATAATCAAAGCTCAGTCCTTACGTTGGTAATATCGAAAGCCCAGCCAATAGGAATTATTGCTCTTACATCTACAAAGGTTAAAATAAAACAAAATTTGATATTGTTAGATAATTTCATATAACTTATTTCAGATATGTTACCTGTGGAAAAGTCAAGTGAATTGTGTAAGTAAGGATTTCGTTCAACTTATTTATATATGATAAGTAAATTAACTAGTATCATTTTGTATACAGACCGACTTCAAATCAAATCTACACTAACAATTAAAATATTCTATTCATTAATCCACCCCTTAGATGTTAGAAGCGTTGCTGGAGTTTCTTCGGCCATTTCTTCTCCCAGCGCCAACGTTTCCCGAAGTGGCACTCAAAGTTAGTTTAGCTTTTGAATGTCCTTTAGATTATCCGTGAAATAGCAACCGACCGAGCCGTGATTCGGCCCTCTTGGGCACCCTCGGCTCGGAATGCTTACGCGTAACATAGTAACCGTGCAAGCCGAGGTTACCCCTCACCGGGGGGAACCTTGTGTCGAGTTACTAGCAATAGAGGTTCAGGCTAAACGACCTAAGAGCTGTGCCACCTCTCAATCCGGTGAAGCAGTCAAGGCCAGCCTCTCTGGCCAATCTGTGCTGTTAGTTATAAAAAAAAATCTATTCATCAAATAATGTAAATGTTTTACCAATCAGTGACAGATATTCAAGATGTACCCTACATTAATAGCCTATTTGTTATTGCTTAAATTAAATAAATTATCTTAGAAAGTACCCCCATTTCAATAAAAAAAAATTAAAATCCCTTTATAAATGACAAATTCATAAGGTAACCGACATAAAAATAGAATTTTCCATAAACTTTGGAGCCAAATGGACTATTGCGTAGTAATGGTAAGAGACCGGACGGTATGACTCTTATACCCTGGAAGATGGGTCGGCCTTTAGTATGGGATGCCACATGCGTCGATACTTTGGCGCCGTTACATCTTCCAGAATCTTCTGTTGAGGCTGGAGCGGACGCAAATATAGTAAACTCGATAGAGGTTTCAAATTTGAGCCGTTTGGGGTAGAAACTTTGAGTCCGTGGGGTCCCAGTGCACACCACCTTGTTAATGTGATAGCTAAGAAGTTGGTCGACACATCTGAGGACCAGAGGGCTGGCTTATACCTAGCACAGAGGCTAAGCATTGCCATACAACGTGGCAATGCTACCAGCCTTTAGGCACGCTGCCAAGCGATAACGGTTTTGCAAAGTTTTTTTTTTGGTAATATTTTGTAAAATGTCTATTAAATTGTAAATATTTCTTTTTAGTTAGAATTATGTATTGATTTTTGAAATATTTTTATTTTTTACACACACACACACACACACATTTTATATTACCGACATGCATATACACAAAAATATTAGATACATATTATCAAATGTTATTATACATATTCTATAAACATTTTCTTACTACGTTTTCGTCCTTCGGTACACATCTCCTGCTAGACTAATACATAGCCTGTATTAGGGAGATATTGTACCTAACTCCGAGTTTATGAACTAAAGTGTGTTATAAAACTTATGTGGTAGTCGTGTGTTTTTGCAAAGAATAGTGTGCGTGGGTGCATGTGAGAGTGTATGTGCGAGTGAGTCGTGAGAGTGAGGATAATAAACTTAATTGATTGATGATTTAACAAACTTACTTGTGAATAGGGAAAAATAGAATCATAAATTTAAATTATTCTTTTTTGAAGTTGGTTAAAATACCTGTAAAGCAATGAATGAGACCAGTTAATTCATTTTCAAAGAACTAAAACATTATTTCTGCAACATCATAACTGAACGCACCAATGCATTACAATCCATATTCAAATAAAGAACGCCAATCAAAAATCGTTTACATATTAGATGCGAATGCTTATGCAAAATTGAAATAAGAAGCAAGACCACAAAGCGATCCGCTAGGTCGTCAACACCGAACCAATCTGGCGGTCGATTGGACGATCGAACGATCGAACGATCGATATAAGAACGAGTCGCAATATTGCAACTCAGCGATGAAATAATTAATTCATGGCATTATTGTGCAATCTCGTCGCGATATTAAAACGCATTTAAGCCGACAAGAAAGGGATGGCAGAGGCGCACTTCGTTGAAGCAATTCTTGTATGGGTGGTCCGTGTACGGTTCTTTTGTCCATTTGAAATAAAAAAAAGAGAATGCACAATTTAAGAGCTTCGCGCTATCGTTATCTTTACTTCAATTATTCTTCAAATCATTCGTGAAGAATTTGAAATTTCGTAGTCCGATAGTTAGTTTGAAACTAATAGCACAAGCTAGAACAAAAACCAACTTCAAATCGAAACAAACTACAAACGCTATGCATATAATATACATTTAAGGCCGATATGGTTTTCTCATGGATGCCATTGGTACCACACGGTAAAATAGTAACCGTCAAAGCCGAGGTTACCCCTCACCGGGGGGACCCGTGTGTCGCGTTACTACTCGTAACAATGAAATCTTTCATGCAGGTTCTGTATTTGGACCTAGGGGTGAATGAGTTCCGGGCGGTGCCCGTTCCAGTGGAAGCAGCGCCGCCTGCGACTACAGGCGGGTCGCTGGGTTAGAACCTTATTGTCCTTGTTTTAATTTGTTGGTCTTCGCGGTTTCGCAACGACCTTCCCTCATGTGTGGCTTCGTCTTTTTCTAGGCTACGAAACGGCTTTACCGATTTCAATCAAACATTTAGGGAATCTTCAAATCTCGACCTGGCGAGTAATCCTGTAAACATTTGGTGATGATCAGAGCACTCCTTCTTTTGAACTGTCTAACAAGCCATACGTCGTTCCTTTATTTCTAACATTAACTTGAGCCCAGTATGTTTTTGTATAAATGATAAGAATGATTTCGTATTTACTGATATGTACATGCGTGACGATAATGTTCTTCACCCGCTCGAGAAGAGAATGAATACGGAGAGAATTGAATAATTTAATATATTGTGAGAGAAAATGGTGGAAAGTCGTTTGCGATGGTATGGGCATGTGATGAAGCGTGATCAGGAGCACGTTGTGCATAGGGCCCTTGCTATACCAGATGCCAAGAAAGGCAGAGGACGACCGCAGGCCCCACCACGTGGCCTGCGGTCGTCCTCTGCCGTTGCCAAAGATATGCAACGAGCCCAAATAGAGGTACGGACAACCCAAGACCGTCTGCCTTGGCGCCGCAACACGAGGAGGGCCGACCCCAAATAAAGGGAAAAGGCATAGAAGAAGAAGAATATATTGTGAGAGTTAAATTAAATATTTAATGATGTAAGTTTTTTGTTTAAATAAAAGAAAACTATAAAAACATAAATACATGCATATATAATAGACATACCTACATACAAACAAATTAAATATATAATAATAACTAGATACATATATAAGTATAGATGGATAGGGACAGTAATTGTCAAACTATTCCTTGCATAGGTAGAGTAGTATTATAGTAACTATTCATAGTAGATTTAGTTCCATGCATATAATGGATTATTTTTATCTTTATTTCTCTACATCCAACATCGTAAGTTGCATTAGCAATTCATTTTGATTTATCATCACATCACTTAATACCCTTTGAGGCCTGTCGGTGCCTTTAAACCGATTCCGAGCCCTTTTTGTGTCGCATTATACACATTATCAACACATTTAGATCTGCCACATTCGCTGTTGGCAAGAGAGGGCCGTGTTATAGTTGCACCCGTACGTAAATAAACCAAAATCCGTTTTTGACGAACTCATTTATGATTCATTGCCACTACATTACATTACAAAGCTTTTAAACACGTGACATCTGTCATACAATGCTTTTAGAGTAGATTAATTTATACAGTCTTAATTCTAGAACATTGCGGAACATTCTGGATTTTCTATTGCAGATCAACTTTGTCAATATCTAGTCATTTTAGATAGATAGATTCTAATCATTACTCATTCAAGTAACTTAGACTCAAGTGTTAATAACATTTTTAGCTTATATTCTTCTTCATAATCGTTGTTTTTTTTAAAGAAAGCTAGCAATATTTCTTTTTTTTTCAGAAATATTACTAACAATCTTGTTAACCATTCCAACTAAGCTTAAGCTTGTGCTAGGACAACATGGTTCACGGCAATAGTCCAATGGTGGATTCGAACCCACGACCTTTCGATTCGCAGGCCGTACCCTAAACCATTGGGCTATTGAATCGTTTGCTCAGAGCAGAGGCTTTGAACGAGCATTCCCCACTCTCTTCTATTTTGGGCCAGGTGGATAGCCGCCTGGAGTTTTAGTTTGGTAGCTCTTCCAATAGAAGAGAGGCTGGGCCCACTAGATGGACGGACTGTCCATCTAGTGGGCGTCCCAGCCTCTGCTTCTTCTTCCTTCGACGCAGCCAACCGGCAGTAAATTTTCAAGGCTGTCTGGCTGGCGGCGAGCTATGTGGCCGAAGCAATTAAGTGTCGTGGAGAGGCGAGTCTTGATGTTCAACTCATTAAGAATAGACTCATTGGTGCGGCGCTCAGTCCATGAGACTTCTAATGACGACTGAGACTTCATTTTGCGCCAACACCACATTTCAAATGCGTCTATCTTTAAGATTTGGAGAAACAGAAACATATTCCTTAAAACAAAAATCAAACTAAACTCATCTTCTCCATTTTCTCGTCCGCTTCAGAAACCTGGACATGGAGTTCTCGTGGAATATGTTCCTGTTTCTCCAAATCTTCTCCAGGCGTTTTACGGCTGTTTTTGCCATTTGGGATCGTCTTGTAACTTAGGCAACGCAGTCTCCGCTAGTTGATATTTGTGATCCCAGATAAACTCCTGCATAGTGTCAACGTCACGTAACTCCCAAGATCTGCACATCGGTCCTGATGTGTCAACGATCATCAATTTTGTTTTCTTGCGGTTGATCTTGAGGCCGTAATCTGCTTATATATTTAGGCTAAATTAAATTATGTTATACTACTGGCTTGACTACGCTTGTGTATTCCTTTCCCTTAACACCCGCCATGTGAGACGGCGCAGTGTCTGTTTACATAATCACAGTCAATCCTTTGAGCTACCATGCTCAGGATGCTGTCGGAGCTGGCTCGGAACTTGTTCGCAGGAGATGCACACTTCTTGCGCATGGTCGCAAAAAAGCATGCCGCCTGTGCATCCGCGAACATCCTAGATCAATAATAGATCGATGATACTTTTAGATCTCATTTACTGCCTGAGAACATACATAAACTTGGAAACATTTCTAAGTCATTTGATGGTCGTGGCTAGTGGACTATGCCCTAATACCTTTTTTGCGGAGAAGGCCTGTGCCCGACAGGCGGACATATATTATATAGAATGTTACTTTCCATTTTCACCTTATACCAAACTATTAAATTCGCTTTACTTGTGTAACCTAAATTTGTCAATAACGCCAGGGTGGAATTCGGTATTCCAAATGTTCATACTCTACATTGCAGACATTCTAAATGGATGACCAGAATAATATATCTAGGAATGAGGACATGTCGGCCAGTGACAGTAAATATTATGATTTCACCCAAGATCTTGCATCTCTTACGTCAATGTGACGTCTGTTTCATTATACAGCTTTCGGTGTATTTTCACCTAATCTTTGCAATTTATTACACATCGTACCTTAAGTCCATTCAGCGAAGGGTTAGAATCGTTTGTATTGGAATCGAAAACCGGGATTACACTATTTTGATATCGGTGCCGACTTTATAAATTATGTCATGGTATGTCCGGTCCTCATCTGTGATCTCTTTGTCAGTTTCCACTATATTATTTTCACCAACTATACGGTTTTTGATATATGCTCTAACCTAATCCGTGCTTTCATCTTAATCTGAGCTTTTTGTTACCGCCGCGACAATAGCTTGTGGGAAATTTATAGATGCACATGCAGAGAATTAATCTTTGATTATGAAATATGGATGCACGCTGCGATACCGTTTGAAATTCATCCGGCTAGCTAGATAGCCAAGGACGTAATGACAGATGGTATACGTTTCCCCGGTTATTTATACCCATCGCCATCTTTATTGATTGGACATCGGCGCGTACGCAACACTAAATCACGCCCAGCGGTTTCTATAACTTAACATAGTAACCGTCCAAGGCGAGATTACCCCTCACCGGGGGACCCTTGCGTCGAGTTACTAGCGATAGAGGTTCAGGCTAAGCGTCCTAAGAGCTATGCCACCTTTCAATTCGGTGAAGCAGTCACGGCCAGCTTCTCCGGCCAATCTGTGTAGTTCATCATAAAAAGAAACGGTTTCTATTGGCAAAAATAACATTGACTTGATGTTTATTGATAATATAGCTCTATATATTACGCTCTATAACGTTCGTTTTCACATCTTATTTATAATATTGCGACTCACCTGCGAGCTGAATACAATAAATCGCAAACTTCGTCCGGTAACCTCTATCAAAAATCGTATTTTTATGTCGTCGAATACATTCATATCGCTATCAAAAGCACGCCCGAAAAGCCAAGATCAATAATAGATCAATGATACTTTTAGATCTCATTTACTGCCTGAGAACATACATAAATTTGGAAACATTTCTAAGTCATTTGATGGTCGCTATAGGGCTAGTGGACTATGCTCTAATACCCTTTTGCGGAGGCCTGTGCCCGACAGGCGGACATATATTATTTAGAATGTTACTTTCCATTTTCACCTTATACCAAACTATTAAATTAGCTTTACTTGTGTAACCTAAATTTGTCAATAATGCCAGGGTGGAATTCGGTATTCCAAATGTTCATACTCTACATTGCAGACATTCTAAATGGATGACCAGAATAATATATCTAGGAATGAGGACATGTCGGCCAGTGACAGTAAATATTATGATTTCACCCAAGATCTTGCATCTCTTACGTCAATGTGACGTCTGTTTCATTATACAGCTTTCGGTGTATTTTCACCTAATCTTTGCAATTTATTACACATCGTACCTTAAGTCCATTCAGCGAAGGGTTAGAATCGTTTGTATTGGAATCGAAAACCGGGATTACACTATTTTGATATCGGTGCCGACTTTATAAATTATGTCATGGTATGTCCGGTCCTCATCTGTGATCTCTTTGTCAGTTTCCACTATATTATTTTCACCAACTATACGGTTTTTGATATATGCTCTAACCTAATCCGTGCTTTCATCTTAATCTGAGCTTTTTGTTACCGCCGCGACAATAGCTTGTGGGAAATTTATAGATGCACATGCAGAGAATTAATCTTTGATTATGAAATATGGATGCACGCTGCGATACCGTTTGAAATTCATCCGGCTAGCTAGATAGCCAAGGACGTAATGACAGATGGTATACGTTTCCCCGGTTATTTATACCCATCGCCATCTTTATTGATTGGACATCGGCGCGTACGCAACACTAAATCACGCCCAGCGGTTTCTATAACTTAACATAGTAATCGTCCAAGCCGAGGTTACCCTTCACCGGGGGACCCTTGCGTCGAGTTACTAGAGATAGAGGTTCAGGCTAAGCGTCCTAAGAACTATGCCACCTTTCAATCTGGTGAAGCATTTAAGGCCAGCTTCTCCGGCCAATCTGTGCAGTTCATCATAAAAAAAAAACGGTTTCTATTGGCAAAAATAACGTTGACTTGATGTTTAATGATAATATAACTCTATATATTACACTCTATAACGTTCGTTTTCATCTTATTTATAATATTGCGACTCACCTGCGAGCTGAATACAATAAATCGCAAACTTCGTCCGGTAACCTCTATCAAAAATCGTATTTTTATGTCGTCGAATACATTCATAACGCTATCAAAAGCACGCCCGAAAAGCCAAAACGACGGTCGGCTGTAAAACATAAACACCGATAGCTAGGCGATCTCGACATTGCTATTAAATAAAAGTCGTTTTACATTAGATAAATCGCGCGCGTTATTCGGGACCATCTGTCCCTTGCCGATTACAGCCCATACATTATGCTCAGTTTGTTGTTTTTAATAAAAAGTTTAATCCGTTCGGTTATGACGGCAATTTGTCTGTTGGATGGAAAAACTTGGTCGATTACCGGTGGCATCGCGTATGTGTAAGGGGCGCCTATTAAATTCACTGTATTTTTTATTCGCTCGATTTTGTCACGTTTATTTATGCGTTCGCTTTTGTCTTCCATTAGCGCTTCGTTTTTATCATCGGCTTCGATAATCCACTTAACAGTTGTTTCGGTGTAAGTGGTAAATTTACACTTTATTTTTTGTTTTAATATCCGCGGTGTTTTTATGACGAACTACACAGATTGGCCAGAGAAGCTGGCCTTGACTGCTTCACCGGATTGAGAGGGCATAGCTCTTAGGTCGCTTAGCCTGAACCTCTGTCGCTAGTAACTCGACACAAGGGTCCCCCCGGTGAGGAGTAACCTTGGCTTGGACGGTTACTATGTTGTGTAGCCTTGCGCTGTGAGGGTACAGAGACGTGCTCTCCTTGAGCACAGTGCTGAGGGGCTCCGGTGCGTTCCACTGGAGATCTCGGAGCCCCTCGTCATGCACCGAGGAAAGGGCCACCGGGGAGAGGTTTTAGTGGGTAAAAACCCCACATAACCGCCGCCTTCCCCCTAGAAGGCGGGGTATCTTTTTGGTGATTTGCTCCCCGTTAACAAAAAAATGTTACGTGTAAGCATTTCGATCCGAGGGCGCTCGAGAGGGCCGAACCACGACTGGATCGGTTGCTATTTCGCGGATAATCTAAGTGGCATTAAAAAACTAAACTAATTTTGAGTGCCACGTCGGGAAGCGTTGGCGCTGGGAGAAGTGGAAGAAGTGGGAAGTGGCCAAAGAAACTCCAACAACGTTCTTAACATCTAAGGGATGAACCGCTGTGTTTTGTCATAATTTACGTCAACGTTGTCAGTCGTTCGGAAATTGATATCAACGAGTTGTATCGATATCATCACCTTATAACGTCGTGCCCTGTACAACCATTAACAATTCAGTGCAGTCTCAATGAAGAGCTGATAAAATGTATATTGTGGCATTCGTCACGACCGTCGAGCAATTAATCGGCGTTTGCCTTTTTTTCTTTTGGGAGCTCCGTGTATAGGTGCTAAGATTTAGTGACTGTCCTCTCGCTTGATTTGTGAACATATCTTAGCACACTCTTTGTCATTTCGAGCATTTGATAGTGCAATATATCGTTAAGAACAAATTTTGCGCCGAGAGATTTCTCTTCAAGACTGATTGCTCGAAGAACCGCAACATTGGAACCGGTTGTTTTATAGCGTATTCTTTTTGTATTATAATATACTTCTTGCGTTATATTATTCCTAACGGCATTGCCTGTTAATTTTTTATTAATATGCAAACTTATTATCGTATTAACGGTATATAATATTTTCGATCTTGATTGTTGCTTTATTAGAAATTTATTTATTTATTTAAGTAAACACAATCATGTCAGAATTCCATATTCTTCTCACCATCGCGATGATTGATTTTTGACGACTGTACGTTTTCGCGTAAATTTCTTCCACGTATCAACATGTCAATTAACTGTCACCAGCGGTGTTCCGAGTCTTACGATTTGGGGACCTTCAAGAAACAAACCTACTCCTTTCTCAAAGGCCGGCAACGATACTGCATCTCCTTAGATGTTGTTGATGTTCATGGGCGACGGTGATCACTCAAGATCAGATTAGCCGTAAGCCCTTTCCCTATAAAAAATATAAAAAATAGCATAAAAAAAATCAAATATTCTTAAACACAACAGAATTAATCTAGATCACATTCCACAAAACATCACGGCTTACAGTACTTCCCCCTTTTTTTTTGTTTACGGGGAGGAAATCTTCAGAAAGATACACCGCCTACTAGGGGGAAGGCGGCGGTTATGTGGGGTTCTCACCCACTAAAACCTCCCCGGTGGCCCTTTCCTCGGTGCATGACGAGGGGCTCCGGGATCTCAACGTGGAACCCACCGGAGGCCCCTCTGCACTGTGCTCAAGAAGAGCACGTCCCGGGGGGGGAGGACACGGGCCAGCCGATGTCGCCTTCTTCGCGGGTCCACTTTGGTGGACGACGCAGGCCCCACCTTGTCACCCAGTGAACCCGAGGCCCCTTTTAGTCGCCTTGTACGACAGGCAGGGGATACCGTAGTCTTATACTTGAGAGCCCAGAACTACAGGGCTGGACAGTAATTCCCCTTATTCTAACACGTCTCCGCTACTGAATTCCGTCAGTCCTACGAATACTCAACTTATAACATTAAATTACATTTCACAGATATTATTTATTTAGTTAAATCAACAATTTTTTTTAACACCGTTACAGATACTATAATTTGATGTTTTAAAAACGAAGTTAAATATATCTTATTAACCCTTAATGTGCCAAGATTGTTTTTTAAAGAAAAGTAAATAAAATATATCCAAAAAATATCAAAAAATAAATTAAAAAATCGTGATATGAACATACGTATTTTGGACGCTACGTACAATATTCTATTATATGCAATCCTACATGCACAGTGATTATCGCATTTTTAGGAATGTATATAATGAAGTTTACATAGTCTTACATGTAATACATGAAATTAAAGACAGCGTTTCTATAGAATATTTGGAAAAACAACATTTAGTGTCCTTATTCCAACACTATCTCTTTTTTATAAATGTCACGACACTGACAATTGTGACATTAAACATTTGAATAATTATTATAAAATACACTTAAATAATAGATTTAAGTAAAGAGATTTTATGTCTTTACGTTGCATACATATTATGCCATACATTGTTATGTTTAGGGAAGATTAAAACAAATAAATAGCAGCTTGATGCATTGACAATAAATATATAAATTAGATTCAAACACCTTCTATACATTTGTAGACAGATACATCCTTTATTGCACTAAAATATATGTACAGGGGCGAACACCTTCTTCCATCTAACCTTTGGTGGTTAAGAGCAGATATTCTACCCCTGTTATTTGTTTTCTGACTGAATTACGCTGATCAGTCATGCGGCCTCTACAGTTTCACCAGATTTTTAAAGGTGGCAGTACTCTTAGGTAGGCTACCTCGAACATCGTTAGGGAGTAACTAGACGCAAAGGCGAGGGGATCTCTGCTTGGACGGTACTCTATTCGATAGCATTCCGATCTGAGGGCGCCCGAGAGGGACTAATAGGAAGTGAGAGCTTATTTCTATTCAAATTCACAATCTTCTAAACTTCAACAACTATTCTTCTCTTTAACAATAATTGACAACCCAGCTAGTCTACTATAAAGGGCGACGGATCAATAACATCATTCCTCCTCCTTGTGTCGTCTTCCTCATTGCCGAGGTTCGTGATCTCCATGTATTATGTTCTGGACGATCGGTTTCTACCTGTTGCAGTCTTCGGTAGCGTGTAATGCCAGCTATCCAGCGCATAGGGCTCCTGCCTCTTGCTTTGTCTTCCCTTTGGACTGCGGCCAGGACTGTTTCTTCATTAACGATCCACTATAAAGAGTCGCCACTCTTCAATCAATGATTATTAACTTAATGTCCTTTTTGCAGAACATGGGCAATGTGTCAGCGGAGATGGAGCTGCAGAGACTACAGCAGGAGCATCTCCGACGCCAGGAGCTGGTGCGACGTGGCCAGCATGGACTTTACTCTGGACACCCGCTCGGCTTGCTCCCTCTGTTGGAGCAGATGCGACCGCAGCAGCAACCGCCGCCTAACGTGAGTTTTTCTTTCTACCCTAATCCCGAATTGATCCAGGGTTTCCTTCATCTGCTACTCTTGATTGGTAGACTTCACTTGCCTTAGAAAAATTTGTCTAGGACATGTAGGTTTCCTCACGATGTTTTCCCCCACCACCGAGCGCGTAGTAAATCAGCACAAAAATTGCGACAGCAAATTTATTGGTGCCGGGACCAGGATTGAAATCGGGTTGCTAGCGTACTACGATACTGAGCTACCACGAATCACAAATATTTACCATGCATTTTGAAATAGGAGTTATGAGATTGGGTACTCCAAATAAAAAAAATAATATTTGGCCGGCATTGCCGCTGTAATTTTGTATAAACAAATAAATCTGGCGAAGATTATTAAAGCAACACTTGTTTGTCATAACGTCCAAAATTTAGTAAGCCTGTGTACCAATTAATATTTCTTATTAATAACAATTTCCTCACCCCAAACTAGGCCAAACCATAGGCCGGTCAGATGCTTCAATCGTATTCCAGAAATTGTCAAAAATAATATTATTACTATTAAAATTAAAAACAGACTTCAAATCGAATCAAACTTTTAACGTTACTACGAGCGGACGCCATCTTTGTCTTTCTTATCATATCATATAATTATCGTGATAATATTACTAAATAGAATTAATCAGAACCTAACCAAGTTCATCAAACTACCCTTGTAGTACATTTATGTCATACTATTTTTGCATTTTCGTTCGCCATTTTTTGCATTTGCCGGGCTAGATTTCGTTTAATTTACCTCATGAAATAACAATAAACTTACCTCATTAAATATTTAACTTAACTCATTAAACTACTCATAGCTCTCCGTATTCATTCTCTTCTCGAGCGGGTGAAGATCATTACCTACACCCAAGTTCATATCAGTAAATACAATATCATTCTTATCATTCAGGGATTTATTATACTTCATCATGATCATCATTTCAGCCGTAAAACATCCACTGCTGGACATAGGGCTCCATGATTTCCAAAAGGACCGGTTGTAAGCGGCCCGAATCCAACTACGCTCCGTTTATGAGGTCGTCAGACCTTGCGGGTGGACGTCCCCCACTGCGCTTGCTGGTCCGTGGTCTCCAATCGAGAACTTTTCGGCCCCATCGGCCATCTGTTCTACGCGCTATGTGGAGAGTATAAATATGATACATGAATAAAACAGTTATGAGATTAAAATATATTTTATACAATAAAATAATAGAAGAAAAAATATTATTGAGTCAATAATAAACTAAAATAAATAATGTGATAATTATATACATACATGCGTAAACAACATACATGTGACATTGTATGAGACATGGGGCGATTGCTCATCGCACTTGCTAGCAGTGGCTGTTAAAAAGTTGTTTTAAAACAACAAAAAAGTAATACACTAATTAGTTGTGTTCGGTTAAAACAAGTTTTCGAAAGTTGATGCCCCGACTGTAATAATATTGTAATAACACATCACGTGCGCGAGATAATTAGCTGCACCATAATAAGCGCACGCGCACTTTTGAATACGAGATGTTATATCCATGAATGAACGAGATTGGCAAACGACCAACTTGGTCTGGATCAAGTGACGCAACGTATTTATGACAATGTAATGAAATCGATTTTGTAATATTAAATTCACGCGCATCACCCCCAACGGAGCTAGCGAATATTCCTCGCACGTTATCGCTATTTTATGGGCAGGCCCCACCCCTTAGATATTAGGAGCATTGCTGGAGTTTCTTCGGCCACTTCTCCCAACGCCAACACTTCCCGAAGTGGCACTCAAAGTTAGTTTAGCTTCTGAATGACCCTTAGATTAAATAGAGGGCACCGTCGGATCTGAATGCTTACGCGTAACACAGTAACCGTCCAAGCCGATGTTACCCCTCACCGGGGGGACCCTTGTGTCAGTTACTAGCGATAGAGGTTCAGGCTAAGCGACTTAAGAGCTATGCCACCTCTCAATCCGGTGAAGCAGTCAAGGCCAGCTTCTCTGGCCAATCTGTGTAGTACGTCAAAAAAAATCAAACTAAAAAAGCAGATCTTCTACATCTCTATAAAGAATACAAGAAATAAACTTATTATTTTGAATAAATTATCACGTAAATAATAAAAATGGCGTGGATAATTTATATTTGCAGCATTACGTTCGGATAATATAAACACCTTGTCAATTATAATATGGGACAGTATATTTATCTAACATAATACACAAATGTTAATTTTAGGTTATGAAATTAAAAAAAAAAAGAGTTAAAACCGTTCTTTATCATAAATATCGTATAGAATAATAGACGTATTAATGAATACAGATTAAAGTAAATAATATTTTCATTTTATTGTTATTTTAAATGTAATAAATGATATTTATTTCTAAACGCCAGAAATTACAAATAAATTTTTGGACATTAAATTGTGTCAATATTAAATTTATTATACATTTCAGATGAAAATATTTTCTTTTTTCATGTTTTTTCAACAATCAGTTTTTATTAATCGAATTTAAGTTTTATTGATTATAATAATTAATAAATAATAATATTTATGATAATATAAAATTAAAGTAGTCCCATTTTTATGATCAAAAATGAAAGTTGGCCCCGGAAGTACGTAATTGCTCGACAAAAAACCGTTTCGAGTCCGTTATGCAAATGTATAATTAGATGCGTTCGATGTTCACTGATCATTCGTCAGCCAGATTTCGACCATAAACATTTCATGTGATGTTGCCTCTTTGAATTTATTTGCGAAATTTCCACCCAGCCGATGGTGAAATTTCATTACGTCACAATTATCACTAATACAATGATTGTAATCATGACGTAATTGCTTTCGCATGTTTTTGTTCAAAACTAAAGTAAACTAGAAAACGTCTAATGGTAAGTATTAAATACTAGTGTACCCAGCCCGCTTCGTCGAGCTAGATTTTGCTTTATTTTATTTAAACAATAAACTTACATCATTAAATATTTATTTTAACTCTCACAATATATTACGGGCCCAAGTTAATATCAGAAACAAAAGTATACTTTATTATACTCCATTGTAATTCAATATGGTTCATAATGACATAAATATACACAACGCATGTGTCAATACTAATTTGGATAATAAAACAATAGAATATCATCATAGTAAATAAAAGCTGTATTTGACAGTTCAAAAAGAGTGCTCCGATCGTCACCAAACTTTACAGGATTACTCGCCATGTCAATCTGAAGATTCCCTGAAAGTTTCATTGAAATCGGTCCCGCCGTTTCAGAGCCTATACGGAACAAAGCCACACACTTTCTCTTTTATATATATAGATTAGCTGTCTCGTCTTTAATCCTTTTTAACGGGTAGTTAGAAACAGAAATTGCTGTCCTATAAACCATGATTATTTGGTCTCATGAGAGCATTAATTATATATACACATGAAAAAATGACATCGCGTCTAAAGTAGGAATTAAAATTGTCCATGTTTATTTATACATCGAAGCATTAACATGGCACAGATTAAAAAAATGACATACTAATATTTCTTTGCTATATTTTCCCGGGCGGACACACATAAGCTTCCTTTACAACGAAGTGCGAACAAGCACCCGTGACGTATGTACATCGCAATGTATCAAAACATCAAAGACAAATTCTCTTTATAAATATACGGAACTAATCACACGCCTACGCCATCTTATATTTTTATCGTATCTGTTTATTTTCGTTATATTTCGTACATTCAACATTCTATTCAATTTGATATCCGTACTAATGACATAAAGTATTTTCAAGATAAAAGAAAATATGTAGTAAATATAAAATAAAAATAATAGAGTAAGATAATGGAATAGTAAAATAAGTTAAAGTTAAAACAGCCTTTATATATGTCCCACTGTTGGGCGCAGGACTTCTCTGTAAAGAGAGTATAATCCGTAAATTAACAGGCTTCATATGTCTTAGAAAAATCTTCTAAGACATGTAGGTTTCCTCACGATGTTTTCCTTTACCGCCGAGCGCGTGGTAAATAAGCACATAAAATTGCAACAGCAAATTTATTAGTCATCGAAGATCGAACTCGGGTTGCTAGCGTACCATGCAACTTGAGGCGACCGCCCGGACACTGAGCTACCACGGCTCTTACAGTAAAAAAAGATAATAAATATATATCAATACAAAAGAAAGACAGATAAGATATGCGTTAGCTGGCAACACATGGAACCCAGCGATTGTTATGCATAATAACTACTTCCAATGATATTTTAGTGATTTACCTGAACCTTATTGTATCTTTAATTCATAATTAATAATTTAAATGATCATCACATTAACTTGGCATTGTAAACAATAACTTAACTTTATTAGTTTGAAATATGACTTCTAATTAATTTTGTAATAAAGATGACGAGGACGCGCAGTTGTCACAGCATTCTTTAAAATAATTCCTTGTACAACGTTACCCTGTCTCGATAAAGCGAGTGTACTACTCGTAGTTATTGGACTATTTCATTCCACAAAACCTACAAGTTATAAACAAATGATATGACGAGAGAGAAGGATGGAAGCAATGTATACGAACGAGTAATAGAAAATAAGGTCCTTGACGTACAAACAAAAAGATTGAACGAACAATGTAACGTGAGCAATATATCTCAATTCCAGGTGGTCCAGAATTCTCCATGGCCAGCGACCGCACAGTTGGCACAGCTGACAGCGACCGCGCGCTCCCCCCCACCGGATCCGGACGCACCGCTGAACCTCAGCAAGCAGAGGTCGCCATCGCCGGCTCAGTCGTCCATCATGCTGCCAAGATTTGTCCCATACCCGCCAATGGATGAGAGCCCCCAGTACAGCATGCAGAAGGAAGACGATTATAACGCTTCCTGTAACAGTAAGTACCTGTGTACTAACATTAGGCATCCTTTTACTAATTTTAGCGGCACTGTTCTTAAACACCAAATGTTAGCTGGAAGAAAATACTAGGTAACATTAAGTTAATTACATTTTTTAACCAAAAAAATATAAAGACTTACTTAAAGGGTCGGTTAACTGTTAGCTGAAATAAATTGTGCATGATAGACAATTAAATACCCTTAAAATAAAATAAAAAACTTCCATTATTTTATTTATATTTCATTTAAAAAACATAAACTTAAACCAAAAAGGATATTTAACGTAAACTTGGACAATACAGTATTTTTATTAAATTTTATTTTTATTTAAATTTTAATACTTATTGTCGCCACATGGAGGCAACACTAAGTTTCGGCCCTCTCGGGAGCCCTCGGATCGGAATGCTTACGTGTAACATAGTAACCTTCCAAGCCGAGGTTACCCCTCACCGGGGGGACCCTTGTGTCGAGTTACTAGCGATAGAGGTTCAGGCTAAGCGACCTAAGAGCTATGCCACCTCTCAATCCGGTGAAGCAGTCAAGGCCAGCTTCTCTGGCCAATCTGTGTAGTTCGTCATTACAAAAAAAACGCTAAGTTAATCAATTGTTTACTTGTATTATTGAAATTTAAATAAGGATTTTGAATTTTAAATAACCAGTTCATACCTTTTCATATTAAGTCGTTAAGATCGTAAAAATTTTATTCATATTTAATCATTTTTTTTTTCGATTTAACGAAATTTAATTCAGAACAAAGGACTTCGGTCTTCCAGGTGCTGTTATAAGAAATCGTGATAGATTTCATCAGAGTACAAAGCGCCCACGATTTAGACATACGATATGATGACGCGTACGAGCGCGTAGACGATCTAAAAATATTTCACCGCCTGTCCAATCTAGTCATTTACCAGTTCCTACGTTTTTATTAAGTAAATATAGTCTATTAATGAGTAACGGAATTACAAAATCTAAATACCAGTTCATTTGTTAGCTAAATTTAAGATTCGCCGCAGAGATGTTGGGTTTTGTAACAGTATCCCAGCTTCTCCAGCTATGAAAGAAGCTAGGATACTTTATAAGTATTGTAATCCTAAAAAAAAATCCAAAGTAAATAAATTGAAATAAAAAAAATACCAGTTCATACACACGGTTAGGCCAAATATGCTAGTGCCTAACTAAAAGTTATTCATCATGTCAGTTACCATATTTCCCGCAAATAAACGTTTATTATTATTAGAATTTCTCCTTCTCGAAACCAGAGAGTTTCGGTTTTAATGAAAACCACGGGCCTACGCCAAGTGGGTTTCATATTAAGGGTTTTCAAAGTTAGTAGATTCATCCTGTAGAAACTTCCGAACAATTCGACAAGTATTTAGTACGGCAGCTTTTTGCACGCTGATATACGTACTGCTGTGTAAGCCAATCTGTTAAATGTAATGATGGAGGTGTTTAGAGATAATATTATTATTATTTTTATTATTAATATATATAATGTAATAAACGATGACGACCAGAAATGTAGTAAAAGAAGGAAAATATCGCCGCCAGACACCTTAACCCTATCTCCTATGCCAAATCATAAGTTTTTTTGTTATTTAAAAAGAAAGCTAGCAATATTTTTTTTTCAGAAATATAACTAACAATCTTGTTAACCATTCCAACTAAGCTTAAGCTTGTGCTAGGACACGGTTCACGGCAATAGTCGAATGGTGGATTCGAACCCACGACCTTACGATTCGCAGGCCGTAACCTAAACCATTAGGCTATTGACGCTTCAAAGTAAATAAGTGATCTAATTGAAACCTAAATTTCAAAATCGATTTATAAATGACGGCGCTATGGCTGTCATAACCAAAAAAAGCTCGAAACCATTTTATGTAAAATCGTTTTGAGACCCTTCAGGAGCGGGGTAAACGAATGTTAGTGATTTCTTGCTTCTGTTCTGTAATCAAATAAGTTATACAACAATATTATGAGATATGACTTAAATGCGACGGTGTTAGTCAAAGTATTGTGAGATGGCAACACGATACACGTAGGAGAATTAATTGCAAGTAATAATCATCTAGGAGTCTTCAAATATAGTACTATATATAGTGCCAGTATGTACAAAACCCACTAAAACGTAGTAAATACATATTAATACCACAAAATACACGACGCGTTGCGTAATACGCGAGCAAAAATAAACAAGGAATCGAATGAATAGATACTAACGTCTTGAAATGCGAAAATGAAGAAATGTTCCGTGTCGCCAACGAACATTTTCGCGTTCCAATTTAATCGCTAAATATAATTAATTCATCTCGAATTCTGAAAAGCGAGTTTATGTTCTGATTAATATCTCCTAATGTTCCACTAACTCACTAATTGAGTCGCATATTTCTATATTCAATAAAGGTTATAATGTAATATAGACTGTTCCAATTAGTTGTGCATTGTTATACGAGTGAAAACTAAAAACGACATCAAATCTTTTTGTATTTCCGAATTATCGTAGGAATATTACGAAATAGAATTTATCAGACCCTTTTTTTTTTGTTAACGGGGAGGAAATCTTCAAAAAGATACCCCGCCTTCTGGGGGGAAGGCGGCGGTTATGCGGGGTTCTTACCCACTAAAACCTCCCCGGTGGCCCTTCCTCGGTGCATGTTGAGGGGCTCCGGTATCTCCTGTGGAACGCACCGGAGCCCCTCTGGACTGTGCTTAAGGAGACCTGTGTCCGTGCTCTTTTCCAATACACTTAAATTGTTCACTCTGCATTTATTAAAAGGGTGCCACTTCTACAGTTACTATTTTCCTTTTTTTGTTTTTTTTTTATTTATTTTTTTATATATAATGCCTGAATTTGGAGGTGGCCCGAGATCGCTCCGGCTCACTCGTCGCAGACGCCCCGCTGCATTGCTGTTAGCTTCTCCACGACCGCTGTGTCCCTGCTTCTCATAGCCATTTTTAGGTTGTAGTCCACTATCCTCTCCCTTGATGCGGCCATTGCCTTTGTCATCAGTCTTCCTGTGGCGTCGTCACAGTCATCTGTATAATAGACACAGCTGACGGTGTGTCGGGATATCGCCACTACAGCATGTTGGACGCTGTCGTGCAGTTGCAGTTCTGATGACCACTGATCCGTACGTGAGGCCTTGGGCCTCGTGCACAGTAAGGATGCGCGAACCTGCCCCGGGGGAGGTTCCTCCCTCCCCCCTTGTTCCCTCGCAGTGCAAGGCAACACGGGCCAGCCGATGTCGCCTTCTTCCCGGGTCCACCTTGTCGCCCTTTGAACCTTAGAATTTATCAGACCCTAACTAAACTCTCATCAAATAAAGACGTGATGTACATGACATGATTCGTCAATTTGTCGCGCACATACTTAATGCAAAATTTAAGACTTGTATGATTTTCTTAAGAGTGCCATTGTCAGAATTGAACCAAATTGAAATGATGGTCTCATTTCAATTGATGAAAATGATTGATGGGAAGAAGAAATATTTAAAATCCGTTCACTCAGTTCAAAGTTATGATGTAATAAACAAAAGAAAAAACACATACAGACGAATTGAAACCTCCTTTTTCAAAGTCGATGCGATACACATACATGTAAACAATATTAAGCTATATAAATATATAAAACTTAAGCCATATAATTGTTTTTTCTATTATGTCTAAGATGGTTCCGGTATAACTTATTGATTTTTGTTTTTACTTGTAAATATACTTTTTAATTAATTTCTAAGAGTGTAAAATATTATCTAGGTTCCGTATAATAACCGGCTCCGAATTTAGAATGTCACAACACCTCAAAATAATGTGAGATGGGCAACGCCCTACATACGTAGGAGAATTAATTGCAAGTGATAATCATCTCGAGTCTTTCCTTGTAACATTGGAACTGATTTATTTTAATTGCGTCACAAACATTAAACGCTTACGTTTACGTTCTTGTTTAGTAATACAGGATTACGACTAGATCGTTAGCTTAAAAATATTACAACAAGAACAATTTAGATAAAACATGTTATATAAGAATCCAAACATTCGAGAGTGACACGTGTACTTCAATTGGCGAGTGTTTGCTTTGTCTTTCATTCGTACACCAAAAGACCAGGATAGTTTGCCCAGGTTTGTATTTCAATACGATTACAATGGGAATATTTTCAAGAGTACAATGAATTTACTAAACCAGTGCGCCTTACCATCCAGGACTGCATTTCCACTTAACGTCAGGTGAGGTCGTGGTCAAGCACTTTCTTTGAAACAATAAAAAGAAAAAAGTTGCAGTAGACTAGACTTTGTCTACTTAGCGATTTCCCGGTCTACTGCTACGTACAATAATTAATATAACTTATACGTAATAAATAATATTTCTAATAAGATAACTTAGAGGAGAGTTTATTTGATTGTTAGTTATACCGATGTAGCTAAAAACAATGCCGTCCAGGATATCTATTATCCGTGAAATAGTAACCGACCGAGTCGTGGTTCGGCCCTCTCGGGCGCCCTCGGATCGGAATGCTTACGCGTAACATAGTAACCGTCTAAGCCGAGGTTACCCCTCACCGGGGGGACCCTTGTGTCGAGTTACTAGCGATAGAGGTTCATTCTAAGCGACCTAAGAGCTATGCCACCTCTTAATCCGGTGAAGCAGTCAAGGCCAGCTTCTCTGGCCAATCTGTGTAGTTCGTCATAAAAAAAGATGGGAGTTTGTCTAACCTAAGTTCTGATTAATTCTATTTCGTAACATTCCTACGATAATTCGGAAATAAAAAGAGGGCGTTCATAATAGCGTGTAAAGTTTAATTCCATTTGAAGTTGGATTTTTTTACTCGTAAATAATCAACGAAACCAAGGGGCAGTGCCATATTTTTGATTAGTGGTAGAATTATGCTCCTACAGACATCCGGCCTCGTGCAAGAGATATATGCCGCAAACAAGTAACTTATAGCATCACTTGATGTGTGAAAGTTTCACTTATGTTCGTATATTTACCACAAATCTACAAACTTTTAGTACATAAACGTAGCAACAAAAATCATTTAAAAATTGCCTCCGCCGCGTCTGAAATATAAATATTAAAACGCGCTGATTTATCGGAGTAAAGGCGGCCGCAGGAAGTTGATGTCTTTTACGAAAATTGTCTCAATAATTAAAAATTTATCTGCATTATGAAAGGAACGTGGACGCGACAAAACACGTTTCTTTTTTTTTTCTTCATTATAATAAAAATCGTCAAATTTAATATAACCGGACAGTAATACAAATAAATGTTGGCTACTTTAAATAGTTGGCGCGGACCCAAACCGAAATGGTTACAAAATAGTTGATGTCGTTACGCTTCCTTTAAAACAAGAGAATTGCATGAAACGATAAATAGATGGCGCTCGCGACGCACGTTTCCGCTCTCCTCGCTCATCCTACTCCGGAGTACAGTCAACAACATATTAATAATAACATAAGTATATTTACGAGCAAAAACAAAAGCCGACTTCAAATCGAACCAAACGTTAAACGCGCAAACGTCTTTGTCAGTGTAATTCCGAATTACGAAATAGAATTATTCAGAACCCAACCAAACTATCCAATAAAAAATAAATCATCAAAATAATCTCCTATTATTTTACCTTGAACATTCCAGAGAGACAGCATTTAAGCACGACTCGGTCGGTACCCTTTTTCGGGACAATGAAAGCACTTTATTTAGCTAGCTTACTATTTAAATAGAATTTAAAAATATATTAATAATATAATCTTGAAATAATAAACTTGTAATGTCTTTATTATAATCTTTCTATAAGTTATATATATTTACTATTATCTACTTATTACTTAATTTGAAATAATTTTATATTTACAATTTACAAAAAATATAACTGTGCCAAACTGTCGTCCCTTGGAACCGTGCCCAGAAGGCTGGTGCCACGTGCCACTACAATAACTACAATATGTACATTGTATAAAAAATTGTAACCAAAATTACCCACGGAACCCTTGGTGTAACAAATGACATTTTCTCTGCGACAGTCCGAGGTTCGTTCAGAAATCGTGTATCGCGCGCAAATCAACGTAGGACGTTATAAATTATCTAACAGCGTGTCAAATTAATACGAGGAATGCATCGGGTTCGTGAGGAGGATGTTTCCGTGCGGCCGAGCTTATTAATTGTGCGGACACTTGGTTGCGAATCCGTCAAGCTAAATGCTAAGGGGATCTGTCTGTCACTGACCCACATATTTCCGAACGAAAACGGGCGGGGGTGCGTTCGACCGTGCACTATCATTACGTAACTGCGATTCCGGAATTCGCCTCATGTCTCTAATATCATCTGACAATAGCATTAATGTTATTTAGTGATAATCTAAGGCGTTGTATATCTATCTAATACTTTTAAACGGGCAATTCTTCATATATAATCTGAATCTCGGATACGGCTCTAATTCCGGGGTAGTTTCGGGAGCGATAATGGCGGCAGTGGATACCGTTGCTTAGCAACAGTAATTGTGACAACAGTGAGTGTTTGGTTTCACGTTAGACTAAGAAAATTAATTGTTTACTGATATTATTGAAAATGCCTATAAAACTTTTATTAATCTAACTTCACAAAACCGCGACTCGTCTCAAGAAATACCTTGGAGAAAATCGTCACAATACACAAACAGATCAGGTTTCTCCAACTGCAGACGATGAAGACTGATTTCTAGAAATTCATCGAAAATCCGCTGTTTCTGGTGCTAAAGTGAGATGACTAAAATTAGAATAACATTATACGATCAGAAAGTTCTTATAACGTGTTTTAACAGTTTTATAACGAGTGGCAGAAAGACAAAAAATGGGCACTAAGGTTATGGGCACTACGCCTGCGACTTCATCCGCGTGGAATTTGACAAAAAAGTTATTTAGTTTATTAAATTAATATTCATGGCGTACAAGGGCGATACAACCCTTGTGTTGCGTGTCCCGCGTGACAACTACAGTGAATATTTATAGAACACAACACCAACTAGGCCAAGCCCTATCGCATTCAATTTGTATTCTCAATTCTCACTGGACGCAGCGGCTAGTCGAACGCCGCGCGCGACCTCTCTGTGCGATGTACTCCATATTAACTTATACATTACAACTCTTAATTTCCCACCAGCGCTCTGTTGCTCTACGTTCCGCTGTTTATAATTTTAGAGGAATTGGTGGGATAAACTAAACTAAATACAACTAAACTATCCAACTAATTCGTAATTTACAGTACGTACCTTATCAATGGGGGTTATTGATAAGGTCCATACTGTGTTTTGAAGTCGGTTAAATATAAAGTAGCCTAAGTTACTCCTTGTTACATCAACTATCTGCCAGTCCCGTCAAAATCAGACAGACAGACAAAAATTATAAAAAACTCTTTTTTTGGTATATTTACCATATAATCATATGAATGTAGCAAAAAGTAATTATTTTAATGTTAAAACAGACACTCCAATTTTATTTATATGTATAGATAAAGAATATTTATAATAATAAAACAGTCATACGTATTTTGTAGGCCATAGAGAATTAATACATCTTTTTTTTCGGTTATAACGAAGTGGCATGAAATTCTAATCTCTCTTTAACGATTGTTTTACGGCCTGCAGTCAATGTCAACAATTATTTACCGCCCAGCTTAGCGCAGCTTCCGATCGACTTCTCGGGCTCAAACGAGACGAAACATTAAAATGCCCAAAATTTCTTATCACATTCGTAATGGTATAATTTGAAGCGACGCTTAATTGGGAACAGATTTAATGGTGACATTGTACTCTCGTTTATGGCAATAACAAGTCTCTTAGTTAAAAGGTTCACGGTGTTAAAGATTTGATTGTGATTAAACTGGACATTTTTTTTTGTAAAGTACCTACCCTACCTACGGTTTTGAAAGGTGACAGAGCCCTTAGGTCGCTTAACCTGAATCCTTTTTTTTTTTTGTTGACGGGGAGGAAATCTTCAGAAAGATACCCCGCCTTCTGGGGGGAAGGCGGCGGTTATGTGGGGATCTTACCCACTAAAACCTCCCCGGTGGCCCTTTCCTCGGTGCATGACGAGGGGCTCCGGGATCTCACGTGGAACGCACCGGAGCCCCTCTGCACTGTGCTCAAGGAGAGCACGTCCCGGGGGGGGAGGTTACTCCCTCCTCCCCTGTGCCCTCGCAGCGCAAGGCGACACGGGCCAGCCGATGTCGCCTTCTTCCCGGGTCCACTTTGGTGGACGACGCAGGCCCCCACCCTTGTCGCCCAGTGAACCCGAGGCCCCTTTTAGTCGCCTTGTACGACAGGCAGGGGATACCGTAGTCTTATTCTTGAGAGCCCAGAACTACAGGGCTGTAACCTGAATCCTAACCTAACCTATATATAGCAAGGGCCACCGAAGGCGCCCGAGAGGGCCGAGCCAAGACTCAAACGGCAGCTTTACCACGGACAAATATATTTACGAGTTAAAACAAAAACCGACTTCAAATCAAGTCCTGCGACCTTTATGAGGTCATCAGGCCTTGCGGGTAGCCCACCCTGTAAGCAATTCGTAGTAATTTGGCTGGGAACATACCGCGTCCTACCAGTTACCAGTCAAGCTGGCAAGCGTAGCGTAGGATAATTCTACTATTATCTAAATCTCACTTTCCACCGTTACAGCGGCGTCGTGGGGACAGTCACCACCGGAGGAGGCGGAGAAGGCGAAGCTGATCCGGCAGCCCAAACGCGATGAGACCGGCAAGCCGCACATCAAGAGACCCATGAACGCTTTCATGGTTTGGGCTAAGGATGAACGCCGTAAGATATTGAAGGCGTGCCCGGACATGCACAACTCCAACATATCTAAGATATTAGGAGCCCGATGGAAGGCTATGTCTAACGCTGAGAAACAGCCCTACTATGAAGAACAATCGAGATTGTCTAAGTTACATATGGAGAAACATCCAGATTACAGGTAATTGTTTATCGATTATTTTAGTAAGCTGTGGAGAGATGGAGTAGAAGAATTAGAAAATGAATAGAATAGTGTTCTTCACCGGTCTAGATCAGTGGTCAGCAACCTTCATATCCAAAAGAAGAGAGACATTTTTACACCGAGTCATTTTTGAACGCTTTTTGAGAGCTTTCCTTTTGTCGGAAACTATAGTACGATTAAGGTACAATCTCGAGCTTGCCCTTGTCTTAGTTTAGATGGATTTACCTCCCCGGGACGTGCTCTAGCATATTGCAGAGGGGCTCCGGTCCGTACCATTGGAGATCCCGGAGCCCCTGACCATGCATTGAGGAAGGGCCACCGGGGAGTTTTAGTGGGTAAAAACCCCACATAACCCCGCCTTCTGGGAGGTAGGGTAAAAGTTTGTTGAGGATTTCCCCTTTGTTAACAAAAAAAGTATGTACATTTCTACTTCCGAAAACTCCTGGAATTGTCTAAGTCGAGCAGGCCCTATCGATGATATATAGTATAGTTACAGCATATATATAACATATATATCACACTGTTGGACATAGGCCTTCTCTCCTGGGAATAAGGGGTATAGTCCGCTACGAAGACATGTACGATCCCTAACGATGTTTTCCTTCGTCGAAGAGCGCGTGGCCAATCTGCACATCAGACTGCAACAACAAATTTAGGGCGCCGGCACCGAAAATCGAACTCGCGTTGCTAGCGTGCTATGTGACTTGAGGCACCCGACACTGAGTTATTAATTTATCTCCGGCTCTTTTCACCCTTGCATAAAGGTACATCAAGGTCACATAAAGATTATCCTTTCACTTCCGCTCTAGAATTGCATTTCTAATTTACATTTATCATTCAGGTACCGGCCGAGGCCGAAAAGAACTTGTATAGTTGACGGCAAGAAGATGCGGATATCGGAGTACAAGAATCTAATGCGCACGCGCCGGCAGGAGATGCGGCAGCTCTGGTGTCGGGACGGCGGGAGCGAACTGGGCTTCCTCCCCACTCTCCCGTCCCCGGGGCCTTCGAACACTTCTCCTCCCCCAAATGGAGGGAACTACATGAACCCCGCGTTTTCACCGCCACTCTCGCCTAGAGAGGAAGATTGAGGTACGGCGCGCGGCTGGCCTTACCCGCACGCCGCGCCCCTCCCTATGCCTCCTTCCCACCATCCCTGGTAACGTGGTAAGACTTGAGAACGATCGAAGGCTCAGAGTTGCATCTCAATGATTTCGTTCTAGTTTCTCCCCTTTTAAGTATAATGATTAGATTAAACTCGAACAATACTGTATTATAATATGGATTTAACTACCTTCTTAAGGTATTCTTTACCTATATAGGTTGTCTTTGAATGCCAGTGTCGTAATCGGATCTCTCTTTTATACAAATATCTAATTATTATTATGAGATTATTCCATTAGTGGTTTAAGAAAATCCTAGGGGCACCTTTTCCTTATAATCTATTCGATAACATTTTTACCCACGCTCCATTCGCGTCGCTATTTGAATTTGGTGCACTCATTTTAAAGCGTTGTGCCAATTACGTAGATAATAAACCAGCAATTAGAAAATTAGATGAAAAAATGTATATAATATTAAGTTACTTGTTCTATGGAAATATGGAAATATGTAAAATAGATTGCTGTCACTAATGGCTAGTAATTGCCTTTGTAAATAAGCACGATTCTCTTGTAGATAGATTTAGGAGTATTACAATATTTTACATTCATATTACGTCTACAGTTCATATATTTAAGTGATAGTATCTACTTGACATATGTACTATCGTGTGGCCATGTATAAAATTTAATTAAACCCTAATCTACCTATGTTATATTTAGAAGACCTAGAAATAAAGTACTGAAAGGTATAAAACCAAAAATTTAAAGCGAAATGCTTGAAAATTTATGTGTTTAGAACACAAACTGTTTTATTAAATCCAGTGAGAAGTGTGTAATGAAATTAAATACTCAAGAAAAACTAACCGAGATCGGTATGTATTGGAAGTTTTGCAAGTGTGCATAGATCTTGCAGTATTTTTTCTAAATAAAGCAATTCTTGCACAAAAAAATATATAACAACCTGTGGTTGAGAAAAAAAAATTAGGCTGGTGTTGCTAGCTTCTTGTGGTCAATTCGACAAACGTCAATTCGTTTTCGATTTAAAACATGTTTTTTATTAATGCTTAGAAAACCCACCGAAAATGTGGGTATATACATAATCAAAATCAAATATTCGCTTTATCGAATCGTGCAATTTAAATTAGTAGAAATAGTCGCTAAGCTGTAGTAGAAAGAAGCATAATGTAATTCATAATAGTAGATTGGTAGAAATTAAAGGTGTACAGATAATGTAGAATTGAACAAGTTTGATCTGTAATGTCGTTGATTGCCATTTAGTTTTTGTTATTTATTTTTCTAATTATATCTCTTTTTTGTTTTCTTTTATGTGATGGTGGACACACCTATTCGTTTATGAGGATTGTTTTTAGTATGTTACATAACCTATATTAGTGCCGGTTGCTTTGTAGACGCCATCTTTTTATGTGAAGCACAAATCGTCATAGTTTTGTTGGATCAATTTCTGGTGTGTCACCTTGTTATTGTATGCCAGTAATATATATCAGACATGAATAGATTTAGTATTCTAAATAAATTATTGTGTATGTGAAATTTAATCTCTTATCGATTACGTAGTGCGTAGTAGTTATTGTATAAGGTTTTAAATCAGTGGCGTTAAATTATTTATTTTTTATGTTGAACCCAATTGTAAATATGCGATATTTTGATGTAAAAGTTAGTTTTTGTGTTTATTTAAATGATCGATACATAATCTATATGCACGTCGCATAGATCTCGGTCGACATCAAACATATTATTTATTTAGCCGTCGTAACGGGACATTTTTATAATCTGTAAAATAGTACCTTACACCTTGCCATATATTTACGTTTTGTAAACACAATGCCTACTCGAATAAAAAAAGAATATATAATTTTTTTGCATGTACTTAAAAATCACATTTTGTTAGTTCATTGGTTCTTGACCAATACTTTTTTTTTAAATGATTGAGATTATTTTGTTGATTTTCCCCGTATTGCTCTACGAGCATATATAAGTAGGTAAATTTTAGGTTTAATACCTAGTAGGTATAAACCAGGTCACATTATTCAAAAATTGTGCCAAAACCCAAAAGTTTAATAAAAAGTAAATTATAAAAATGCACGTGTTCTTTTATTTTTTTTTTCGTTGTGAACCCTTTAAGCAATTATAAAACAAGTCCGATAAAATGGATCGGCAACGCAACTACATCTACATATATAAAAGAGAAAGTGTGTGTGGGTTTGTTCCATAGTAGTTCTGGGCTCTTAAGAATAAGACTACGGTATCCCCTGCCTGTCGTAGAAGGCGACTAAAAGGGGCCTCGGGTTCACTGGGCGACAAGGGTGGGGGCCTTTGTCGTCCGCCAAGGTGGGTCCGGGAAGAAGGTGACATCGGCTGGCCCGTGTCGCCTTGCACTGCGAGGGCACAGGGGGAGAGGGAGTAACCTCCCCCCCGGGACGTGCTCTCCTTGAGCACAGTGCAGAGGGGCTCCGGTGCGTTCCACTGGAGATCCCGGAGTCCCTCGTCATGCACCGAGGAAAGGGCCACCGGGGAGGTTTTAGTGGGTGACAACCCCACAAACCTCTGCCTTCCAAAGCTAAGCTAACTTCTAGTGCCACTTCGGGAGGCGCTGGGAGAAGAAGTGGCCGAAGAAACTCCAGCAACGCTCCTAATTTTTAAGGGGTGGGGCATGCCCATAAAATAGCGGTAACGCGCGAGGATTATTCGCAACCTCCGACGGTCGCGAATGGAGAGATAACTAATACACTCGCTTTACTCAGACGGCGTTATGTTGTACAAAGAATTATTTTAACGAATACCGTTAACTGCGCGTCCTCACAATCTTAATACAAAATTAATTAGAAGTCAGATTACGAACTAATAAAGTTAAACTATTGTTTACAATGCCAAGTTCATGTGACGTTCAACTAAATTATTAATTATGAATTAAAGATACAATAAGGTTAAGGTAAATCACTAAGATATCATTGGAAGTAGTTATTATACAAAACAATCACTGCAATGTGTTGCTAGCTAACACATGATATTTATGGAATACATACTTAAAAAATGGGCGCCAAAGCAAAATTATGTATATGACCTTGTCTGTTTTGACACAATCAGCCATTTACTGATTGAGCGCAGAGCTTCATTCATTCTATTTAGTTCACTCAGTCTTCTCTGTATCATTCACCAGTGTAATATCAGAAATGAAACGAAAAATCAATTGCATACATTCATTTATAATAACACTATGTTTAGTAATACATTGGCGTTAGGATAAAATAATAATAATGTATTAATTTCATTACAAAGTGATATGATTAGACGATTACATTATTACAAAAATATAACTAGGTATTTTGTACTAGCTAGATGCGAGAAAAACATTGTTCTAAACAAAATACAGGGTGTTCCAAAAGAATGTTTACATTTCTGTGGCTACCTGAAAACGTAGCGCGTAATATGTTAATAAAGTATAACACTACACGTTATACGTTAAATAAATGTATATAAATATAAACATTCTTTTCTAACATCTGTATAACAAATAATTGCGAACATTTAAGCACAATATCTGTTCACTAGAGAGGCAAGTATATCAAAATATATGCAACGCTAGAAGATTCTAGCATTGCTTAATAAAAAACAATGAAGCTGCCACCGATTGAAGCACCCATGGGTATTTATAACGACTAGAATACCCACCACCTCCCATGGCCCCACTAACCTCGCGGTTATATGGGCCGAAACGCGGGAGGGTCCGCGTGGTCACGCGCCTTCTTTCCTCCCTACAAGTTCTTTTATAAGACCTGTCCACCATTCGGAGCTCTCCCCCTTAAGGGGCTCAATGAATGTATCGTTCACTATGGCTCGCTCGACGGCGCCAGAAGACTTTTGTTAGCGACTAGAATAAGCAAAGAGGAGGTTTTCTTTTGAATGACCCTTAGGCTGGGTTCACGTCGAGATCCTTTCAAAAATATTACAGCCACAAGAGACGCCATTGCGAATTTTTGATGTCGCGCAGACTTATGTCGAAGTTTGATCGTTAAATATGTTTGCGCGACAACAAAAAATACTCTATACATTTAGAATTAATCACGCTGATGCTTTCTTATGCACCTCCAACCATCCACGATACATGAAGAAATAAAAAAAAAGTTTGTTTAGCCTGAACCTCTATTCGTAACACTATGTGTGGGGTCGGTGAGGTGTAGGGTCCCCCGGTGAGCCACGGCTCATCACCATCATCATCAGCCTGTATCTATCCACTGCTTTAAATAGGCCTTCCCCAATGCCTTCCGCCACATGCGATCCTCAGCTTTCCGCATCCAGCCACTTCCGGCTATCCTAACAAGGTCGTCGGTCCATCTGGAGGGAGGGCGCCCCACGCTTTTCCGACCTATGCGCGGCCTCCATTCCAAGACCTTCCTCCCCATCTTCCGTCGCTGACTTAGCAGATGTGGCCGGTCCACTGCCACTTCAACTTGCTGACTTTAAGAGCTATATCGACTACCTTCGTTCTCCGTCGAATTTCTTCGTTTTGGATTCTATCCCTTGCTGGCGAGCATAGCTATTTCCTTCGCTTGTTGTGGGACTTTCATCTTGTGGACCAGCCCAACGGTCAGAGTCCAAGTCTCCGCACCGTAGGTGGCTGGGAGGACGCACTGGTTGAAGACTTTTGCCTTCGGGTATTTGCTTTACTTCCGAATGCCACAACAACACACAAGGCCATGTCTATGACGTGAAGTTTACATATATCCTTTTCAATTTGAGGGCGGAAGGGGAAGCAGAGCAGAATATACGTGCAACATAATATATATAATAAACATAACATTGTATACTGACTACTATATTTTGACAACAACAATTTATACAAAGCTTACTCTAAATATGTGTATATTCAGCTAATTTAATAACTAAATCCAACAAATATGGGAAATTGTCATGAATAAATTATTACTGGTATTGAAGATTGGAATAAATATGCTAATTAATTTAAAAGATATCACGCTTTTCACACTGTTAGGCTGAAATTTATAAAGCGCAATTTGACTTTGCTCCGGTCAAAGTTGCGTGAAATCAATCGAATTTATAGTACTTCACGCTCTTTTTTTTTTTTGTTTACGAGGAGGAAATCTTCAAAAAGATACCCCGCCTTCTGGGGGGAAGGCGGCGGTTATGTGGGGTTTTTACCCACTAAAACCTCCCCGGTGGCCCTTTCCTCGGTGCATGACGAGGGGCTCCGGGATCTCCAGAGGAACGCACCGGAGCCCCTCTGCACTGTGCTCAAGGAGAGCACGTCCCGAGGGGGAAGGTTACTCCCTCCCCTCTGCCCTCGCAGTGCAAGGCGACACGGGCCAGCCGATGTCGCCTTCTTCCCGGGTCCACCTTGGCGGACGACAAAGGCCCCCACCCTTGTCGCCCAGTGAACCCGAGGCCTCTTTTAGTCGGCTTCTACGACAGGCAGGGGATACCGTAGTCTTATTCTTAAGAGCCCAGAACTACAGGGCTGAGTACTTCACGCTTAGATTAAACTGAGTGCATACTAAGTTATAGCTTAACATAATTCGTACACGCGAGCCCGGTCTTCGCGCATGCCGCCCATAAACATATCCATAGGTTACAAGTAATTCAGAATCGTTTTCTGCGACGAGCCAAGGGTGCGCCGTGGTTCGTTCGTAATCGCGAGCTCCACGTTGATACAGGGTTACCGACAATAGCCCAATTCTTTAAGCAGGCATCTCGACGGCTTTTCGAGACTGCCACCAAACATTCTAACAAACTTCTTGTAAGTGCCGCCACTTATAAGCCTCCCTATAATAAATTCCGTCGCGTCGCCCGGAGGCGGAGACACGTTCTTGACGATCCGGACGACGCGATTACCATTGCACAGGCTAGATCTCTACAAATCCACAAAGCGTCCATTCGCGACCGTCGGAGGTTGCGAATAATCCTTGCGCGTTACCGCTATTTTATGGGCAGGCCCCACCCTTTAGATGTTAGGAGCATTGCTGGAGTGTCTTCGTTACTATGTTACGCGTAAGCATTCTGATCCGAGGGCGCCCGAGAGGACCGAACCACGAATGGTCGGTTGCTATTTCACGGATAATCTATGGGACATACAAAAGCTAAACTAACTTTGACTGCCACTTCGGGAGAAAAAATTATTAAATGGGGATTGATGCACCGTATAAGAACAGAACGAAGCTTGCGCTCGAGGCCAGTTCGTTTAGTGTCACGATACCTGCCGCTCGTATGCGATTTCTGGCCAGGTTACGACATCAGAAGTGGGATTTATGGTTAGGATACGAGGATAAATGATCTTCAAGAGAGAAAATGTGTGCTCGCACCACTCTCTTGCCGCTACAATAATATACGAAACGTCTCGACATTCTATCTTCAATAACTTATATGTGGCTCTCAATGTCCCATCGCCACACCCGATCACAATTTTCGTAACGTATTCAGCTTACTCCCCATATCAAATTGCCTCACGTATTAATATAACGTTAATAGAGTGAAAAATACTTCGCATATGACAACACCACATTCACACTAACACACTAAGAACACGATGGGCACAGTTTGACTTTGTTCAAATTTAAACAAGCCCCGTGAAAAGTGTGACCACATTTAAACGTCCATAGGCCGCCATCTTTGATTAGGAATTCATTTTGCAAAGGCAGGCCGCATAGTGAACAATCATTTACCCCGTTACCCATTTCCAGCATGTTTTCTAAAATATCTCGTAGACTTATGTTTCTCTTTCCATCTCGTGTGGTGATCAACTTCTCTCGTAAGAGCTTCAGGCCCCAATGGTCGGACATCGCAGCCACTGTCAGTGGAAGTGAGGTATTTTTTAAATTTCCCTTTCTTGTGCATCTAAGTAGTTGACAGATCTGAAAAATGACATAAAATCAATTAAAATCTAATTTCTTCTTAGGATACCTTCGCGATTAGTAACCTATTCAAGCACCGGGGTATAGGTTACTAGATTTTTTTTATGACGAACTACACAGATTCAATAACAAATTAAGACTCGTTTGTCTACCATATGCCGATAACGAATCCTGGTGTATTTCGGACACACAATGCGCAGAGGCGACGGAAGTCTAGAAAAACTGATCGTAGTTGGGAACACCGCAGATAAAAGATCACCAACGAGGTGGTCCGATTAGATAAAAGACTCGTCGTCCTCCAAATTTTACCCCGCTGTAAGAGACGCGCTGGACAGAAGCCGTTGGGGGCAGATCATCCGCTCCAGATGCAACCCTGATAGTGACAACGATCCTCAGATATTAGGGACCGACACTAGAGAGAGAGAGACACAGATTGAACATAGAAGCTGGCCTTGAATGCTTCACCGGATTGAGAGGTGACATAGCTCTTAGGTGGCTTAGCTTGAACCTCTATCGCTAGTAACTCGACACAAGGGTCCCCCCGGTGAGGGGTAACCTCGGCTTGGACGGTTACTATGTTACGCGTAAGCATTCCGATCCGAGAGCGCCCGAGAGGGCCGGACCATGAGTCGGTCGGTTGCTATTTCACGGATAATCTAAAAGACATTCAAAAACAAAACTAACTTTGAGTGCCACTTCGGAAAGCGTTGGTTACTAGAGTACTATGCATATTTGTTCCTTACGGAGATCCCACGATCCTTAGGTAGCGCTGATGGACTGCTACTTCTATGCAAGTTTAGGCGACCGCTCGAAGAACACTGAGCTACGGCTCTAATAAAGTTAAAGTAATATATATGTCCCACTGTTGGGCATAGGCCTTCTCTGTAAAGAGAGTATAAGGGCATAGTCCGCCACGCAACCCTAGTGCGGATTGGCAGACTTCATATGCCTTAGGAAAAATTTGCAAGACAATTTCCTCACGATGTTTTCCTTCACCGCCGAGCACGTGGTAAATCAGCACATAAAATTGCAACAACAAATTTATTGGTGCCGGCATCGGGGATCGAATTCGGGTTGCTAGCGTACTACGCAACTTGAGGCGACCACCCGGACAGTAAGCTACCGCGGCTCGGTTCTAATAAAAAAAATAATTACCTCCAGTCTCGACTCTTCAAATTCATAGGAATTGTATATCGTATCCACCAACGCTGGAACGATAGTCACATCGTATTTCTCATACATCCATACAAGCAGACATGTATGATAGAATTTCATTGTAACAGCACCCATGTCGATCAGGTTCCCGTGCTTTTTCATTACATCAATGGCATTCCTGCTGCCGACCGATTTTATAATTAGGGACCCCAAGTCATCCCAACTTAGCATATCTTTGACAGATATATGGTCGAATCTCTTGTTACAATTCAGACATTTGTTAGCATGCAAAACTGCGTACAATTGTATCGCCCGATCCCAAGTGTCTATCGTGAACTGTGGCAAGAACGAATGCAAGAGCGACTCGTCCAACATTTGCAAAAGTATACGTAGAACATTCAACAAGTCCTCATTTCTTCGCAAATACAAGATCTTCTTCCACAAATACGGCATTCTTTTGCATATATCATAACACTGGTCTTTAGTTTGACACGACCATTGTCTCTCTATAAACTCGTCTATCAATTCCGAAAATGACGGTGTTTCAGCATTACTAGCGAATGGAAGCGGGAATCCGCATTCGCAGCCAAGATTAGATAGCTTCTTAGTTTTTATATTAACTAAAATGCATGAATCTACAAAGTATTTGTAGAGTAATTCATCGTTTATAATAGCATCTAACAGATATGGCTTGTTCGTTGCCAGAGACAAATATGTTAGAAAAATATTATTAGGAACAAACTTAGACTCATCTAAAGCGTCCACTGAGACACAATATTGTTCCAGTGACAGCATCAGGTCGTAGATTTTACTAATATCACAGGCGTAGCTTTCAATTGTAGAGGTTAAATTCTCTTCATCTGTTTCCTTATTCACTAAACTTAATCTATGATATTGATACAATGATTTGCACACTCTATCTTTGTCTAAATTATTATTGTCCGTTTCTATGGCCTTTTGACTAGATTCATTGAAAATAATATCATCATCCAATGGTAAATGTTCAGTGATCGATTGTTCTTCGTAGACCGCTTCCCTTTTTGGTATCGTTTCCTTTTCTTGTATATTCCTTATGATAGATGCTTCTTGAAATTGTCTTTCGTTACCGAATTGTTTAACTTTCTCTTCAATATCGTCCCATTTTTCTTTTAACATTTTTTTACTTATCGTAAATTTATCGGACATTGCATTGCTAATACCTTTTAAAGCTAGTAAGGGATCGGGAGCTACTATGGGATATAAATTATCGTCACCAACATTAGTTTCCATATTTTCAACCAACATGGCTTGAGAATAAGTGTTATCAACAACATAAATTCCTGATTTCATCTGAGTTGCCTCACTGATTTTTAAAGCGTCAAACTTTTCCAATAAATACTTTATTCTATCCAATAATGCATCGTTACGCAACTTATCTTTCAGTCCAACCAAACTATGCAACTTAGGCGACGAATTACTATGCATCAAATAATCATGATACAAGGCACATAATTCAGCACAAAGGATGTACTTTTCATCTAAGTAGCATTTAACTAAAAATTTATCTAGATTCATGAATTTCGAACAAATAAGAGAGCCATTGCCGAGCCATATGTATAATAAATCATGATATATTTTACAATCAACAATGTCATTATATTTGTCGAACCAAATGGTGTTGTCTACATTATTGACGTTTAAAAAATATAAGCCCTGTTTACTGAAAGAGAATATGGCACCATTTATGCCGTAAATTTTGGAAAAAATTACAGACTGTCCAGTACAATCGTTGTCTATATCCCCAATTGTAATATTCTCATTATCGTAGGATGCAGTTGTAAATACTTTCATGGGTTTCTTAGCAAGTGCTTGCTTAAATTGATGTGTTCTTCTAACCATACCATCAACGGTGGCTTCCCACAATCTAGACGATGGTCTAGCGCAATATATGAAAGTATTCGAAAACTGCTCACCAACTGAGAAACCTGCTTCACCATCAACAATATTGTATTTCTTTAATTCCGTATAGTCTTGCTGATTATTCTCAGTTGCACCATTAACGTTTGATTTATCTTTAGTAACAAAACATGCACCAAATTCACCATCTCTTAATTTTTGACCAATTTGTCTATATTGCTCTTGCATTATATTACAAATATAGCAGCGGGTTAGGGTTGATACGAGCAACATACAGTCTTTGGTGTCCAACTGACATATTCTCGAATCCAAACTCAAAATTATTTGAGTTGAACTTTGAAACATTGTTTTAGCCTGGAATGTGTAATATATCATATACAATATACATCAATTAACAGCAGATATTATATCATTACTTAATAGCAACTAAGCCTAGAAGATAGATCATCATCATTCATCATTTCAGCCGCAAAACATCCACTGCTGGACATGGCCTCCGCCAACGATTTCCAAAAGGACCGGTTGGCAGCTGCGAGCTGCTATATGAAGTCGACAGACCACCGTGCGTATGGACGTCCTACGCTGCGCTCCGTCCGGTCCGTGGTCTCCAATCGAGAACTTTCGGGACCACCGACCTATTGTTCTACGCGCTAAATACCATGCCCTTTGCCACTTTAACTTACCCGGCGGGCGATGTCGGTTACTTTCGTTTGTTAAAGGATCTTCTCATTCCCTCGTTATGCGACTTTGGGCTTGCTTATGAGGCCCATAGTGAGAGACCACATGACATATGTCATAGAGATAGATATTACAGATTTCTATTCCGCACAATGCTGACCCATGTCTCTCGGATGATCCTAACACGTTCCGCATTTTTTGTAACTTTAGTCATCATAAGCTTTTTCACTTTTCCTATTAATCTGTCCTACATGCTCAAACTAACAAAACATTCCTTTCCTAACTCTATTCACAACATTGTCTTCCAAGCCACACTTTCATATTATAATCTACCTATCTTTCTATCCTTTAGTAATCCTGTAAATAATTCACTTTCAATTCACGTAATCTGACTGAACCAACTAACTGAACCGCGGTTCAGCCCCTTTTCGGGCTCCTTCAGGTCAGAATGCATAGTGAATAGAATGAGAACCAAGCCGAGGTCCCATAAAGGAACCTAATAACTAGAATAGCTATATTACACCCACATTCTTTGTCTTCCAAACCTGTCATACAATAGTTTTTGATAAGATTGTGTTAGCTGGCAACACATGGCACCCAGCGATTGTTATGCATAACAATTACTTCCAATGATATCTTAGTGATTTACCTGAACCTTATTGTATCTTTTATTCATAATTAATAATTTTGTTGAACATGACATTAACTTGGCATTGTAAACAATAACCTAACTTTATTAGTTTGTGACTTCTAATTAATTTTGTAAATAAGAAAATGGCGGGGACGCGCAGTTGTCACAGCATTCGTTAAAATAATACCTTGTACACTCGCTTTATTAAGACAGTGTATGTCTTAATAAAGCGAGTGTACAAGTTATTGGACTATTTCATTCCACAAAACCTACAATTATAACATCTGTAATAGCCTCGGGATGTTACACAGCCTTATTTTACTTAATGAATTCTAAACAAAGTTAGATGCAATGAAAAAAATATATATATACTTTGTACAAACAAATACTTACAATAAAACTCTGTAATTGCAACACTGATACTCTCCCAACATCATCACCATTAAAAAGCATATTGCCACTCCAAGCCATTGTTGTAATTTCATTTCCATTGTGCTCTTTGGAGGAAGTCGATGAGTAACCCCCGCTGAGGGCTTGGTCACACCCCGTAACTGTGACTGTTCCTTTTCCGTTAGCAAATCCAATGTGTTTTTCATCTGACGAAATTGCTAAACGTGTTATCGGGCCATCCTGAAATTTTATTAGAAGCAAATATTATATTTCAATATTATAAATTGTGATTTAACATGGGCAGATATCCTTGTTTCACTTAATACTCAATACTGTGATAAAAGAAGGGATTAAAAGAAATAAGTAAATTGATCACTAGGCATCATCTAAGTTACTTCCAGAGAAATTGTAGGTGTCAGCGTAGTTAGCGCAGTTATCTGCGCTTCCAATAAAAAAATGCTACGCAATAACTACCCTATTTGTCGCTACAGTACTTAAAATATCGTACATTTGATTTTTTCTACTTTTTCATTAAAATGCTCATGTCAAAAAATAAATGACATAAATTTCTTTTTTTTCGAAGCTGTCATACAGTCACCCTCATACTATACCCAAATTCAAATTATGGGACACCTATATAAGTAGCCATATATAAGGACTAGAATTAGACCGTGAATTGAAACCCAGTTTAGAAAACAATTACTGGTAAATTATATAATGTCAGTAATAATAATACTTTATTTATTTAAAACAAAAACAACACTTCGTTAATAACAATTTGATTTAATTTATGTTACTTAGCACTTACAATGTAGTCAATAAAAAATAATATAGCTTAGTAATAGGCATTTACTAAGTTACAGTATTATTATATTTAGTACCTAATAACTAATAGCAACCTTGTTCACCCTGCATACTGACACATTTGGAGGGTGGGAAGTCTCACACAGCCTTTGCAGTAGTAAGGCAGATTTATTACACGAGAAAAGTGCCCTGAAGAAATATTATATTTACCTTGCAGCTTACAGGCCCTTCAAATATATCTGAACCATAGAAAATCCCAGTGCTACACTCAGATATCCGATAGAAAGAGCTACGCTCGACATTTCTCTACAGGAGGGAATAACAGAAAGGAATAAATTCTGCAGGACAAAGGAAGTTGACATAGCTCTTAAAGTCAGCAAGTTGAAGTGGCATTGGGCCGGCCACATATACCGAGTCAATGACAGAAGATGGGGGAGGAGTACTTGGAATAGAGGCCACGCATGGGTCGGAGAAGCGTAGCCATACACCAATGACTTTTTTAGATTAGCCGGAAGGGGCTGGATGCAGCTGGAGGTGTATATGGTGGAAGGCATTGGTGAAAGGCTATTTCCAGCAGTGTATAGACACACTGATGATGATGATGATGATGAATTATTAAATCCATGATATACTGACCTTGTTAGGTATAAGTTGCACAAATTCACATGGATTTCTATTATAGACATATATACCGCCGCTTGTGGCCCCAAATGCTATCAATGATTTAGATACATCAAAGCATGTAAACTGTAAAAAAAAGTTTTATATTAAAATGCAACTTTATTAGCCTTTTGTCAACTGGTCAGCTCAATTGCTTTTCTTTTACGTAGTTTTTATGCTATCTTTGAGATTCAATGTCATCTACTTTTTAATACAAAGATTATTCACAATGTATATGTATTATGTAGTATGAATATCAACACAAAATAGCCAACAAAGAGAATGTAAAATGTGGTGAAAAGGGGCACATCCACAATAAAGACCAAGGATCCCACCTGGGAACCCTAGCATTAAGTAACTAGCTCTGAGTGCCCTAAAAGTTCAACCACCTATTGTTCTTCCTCCAGACTAACATGTAAAAAAGCCATATAAAAAAACTGGTGAAATACAAACTTTGTAAAAAAAAATGTTCTACTATTTATCTTGTATAGATACAAATTGGATGACTGATTAATAGTCATTGACTGAGTAATATTTTATTGCAGGAATTAGCATTTTAAATTAATATAAATATATTTTTATTATCAATAAAAGTATTTAAATTATAAAATCATTACATATTGAGGAAACAACTATTACTTTTATATTCATATATTATAAATGAAATTGAAAGACATGCTCTTTGCATTTGTTCATTGTATTCTAAATTTTTATTACAGACTTCTATTGTTCATCCTTTTTCTTTATAATCGTTTCCTCAGAGCTGAGGGTCGTGACCACCAAGGGAGCTGCTTTGAACGAGCATTCCCCACTCTTTCCTATTTTGAGTGAGGTGGAAAGCCGGGGTGGGCAGCACAGCGCCATGACATGGTATCTGCCATCGGTGGTGTAGACCTGTCACTTCCGAGCCTCGTTCTTGCGATGGTCTCGAACGACAGGTCTTGGACGGCGGTCGCCTCCTTCTTCTTCGGCGGTCTTTGCCGGGACCGGCCGGTCATTGGGGTGTCCCGTCGCTGACAGATCCGGGGCACCCTCATAACGGCTGATGGCATTCGCGGAAGGTTTAGTGGGTAGGGGCTGCCCAGGCCGAGTCCCACACATCCCTCTGGGCCCACCCAGGGTACCGGAGGGATGGTCTATAAAAAGATTCTCCCGCGTGAACAAAAAAAAAAGGTGGATAGCCAGGGGGGCGACAGTCCTCGCGTGGGGTGTGACAGTCCTCGCGTCCACAGAAAATACCTACCACCGCCCTGTACGTGCCCCCTGGGTGGTGCTAAACGAGTGACAACGCCTAACATCAGGCGGCGGATATCATAACCTGACTTTCCATTCTGGGAAAAGGATTCAGTAGCCATGAGAATTAAATAATCTCAAAAAATTCTGGCGCGGAAAGGAATGGGAAACTACCGCCGCTATCATCCCAAGAAAACCACCATGAGCAGTTTATTAAGTCATACATCCTTTACTAATGTAAAATATTCGACAATGCTATATATTACTATATTATAATTAAAAATGCGATATCGACTGCTCTGTTGATAAAAAATTCTCCTTATTTTCTCATTTCTACAGATTTTCTATATTAAAATATAGTGACTGTAAGCTCCCTATCATATAAAATTTGTTGTTGTTTTAGTAAAAAAAGGGAAGCAGTTGAAATCAAAAATATATCAGCTCAATGTAATGAACGATAAATAATGTGGTGATGTATTATTATAAAATATAAACAGATAAGACATTTAAGTGAGTACTCAGATTCTTATAAAGTCATCAAATGATGTAAGATAGAGTGTCCAATACAAAGTTTTAAATTTATAATGTATTTTCTTTATTTCTAGTTCTGTTAATAAATAAGAAATTAAATTAAAAAAAGAATAAATTAAACAAGAATAACAATAACAATGGCGAGATAACTATCGCGACAGCATTATTGATTAAACGCCAATAATTACATACCTTTATGCGATGTACATTTTTTATTGGGTAATTTATGATTTCTGTTATATCAGGAAGTTCTTGAAGTATAAACGGAGGTAATTTACAAGTCATGTTTTACGTGCATTTTCCTTTCAAAATTCACATTGACTACCTTTTTTTCAAAATAAACATTAAACGATTTTGACACTTTGTCACTTTATAACCTAAATTATAATTCGATAAAAAGAACCATAGATAGTAAATTTCGAACCAGAAAAGTTGTTGTTGTTGATGAATATTTTATGGCTTGGTAACAAGACCTTTAAGCCAAGTCTTTTTAAAACATACACTTTTTTCTTACGTCTAAGATGAAAACGAAAATGTAAGTTGATGATCCCCCCCATGACTCCCCGCGCGATTTTTCAACCAGAAAAGTCATGAAATCTCACTACAAACATAGTAAGCAATGGGAAAGCATTGAAGATGAACTGGACACTCTTTTCACAACTATCCCAGGGTGTTAGGGCTTCTTTTCCCGTCAGATATTTTTCCTCAGATATATTCTGGTTCTTGGGATGCAAAAAAATCCTGACTGTATCGTGTATCGTTTTTTTCAAATTTTAGTTACTGTTAAGCGTAAATACCTCTTAAAAATTTAGGTTGATCAAAGTAAGGTATTCGCGAGGTTGATTATTATGTTTAAACAGTTCGTGTGCCCGTTAATTCAAGCATCTATTTTTGATTTTATGTTTCATTGCTGTTTTTTATAAAGTAATGTATTTTCCATAAAACTATCGTTTTATTTTCGTATATTTATAATTTTTTTTTAAATTAGTACTTTTAATTAGTACTATTTATATTATTTTTATTGTATACGCGCATTTCCAGTGAATCTTAGCGATTTAGTATTAATATACTACTTTGTAATATTCCTACGATAATTCGGAAATACAAAGAAGAAAGTAGGATTTGTAGTCGGTTTTGTTCTTAAACGTAAATATACTTGTGAGGAAAATGTTTTGTAAAGAGACATAAAAATTTCAATAAAATCGAATCGTATACATCAAAATTTTGATAGGTGATGAATGTTGGGAAGAGAAAAGTCTATTTTTACTTTTTACCGTATATTTCATCATATTATAAGTTTAAAAGTAATTAAATAAATAAGCTCTCACTTATATTTTATTTTTATAAAAATAGAGATAGACAGAAATAGCAGTGGTCATTCGGTTTTCACTCAGCTTCGCCATATCCCGAGCATAAATTTTAACAAGTGATTTTTATGCATTTGGCTGTGATTTTTATGCTGTGTAGAGATAAGACGGTACCTTAGATATTTACCAAAAGACGATTGTTATCATTACTGAAAATGCCGCTGAAACTAAAGTTATTTTCGAAATCCTCAATCGAACAACAATATAAGTCATTTTCTGGATATAAGACTATAATATTTTTTATCCATGGTATATTTTCACATAAGTCTTTACAAATTTTGTTATGTCCATGTTTTTTTAATGCACTCGGTATATTTACTTGAATGATGGCTATAGAAGCATGATGATAATCATCACTAACCACCTGAAAAAAATAATACACGTTACCTAAATATATGTACAGGTGTCCTGTAAATAATGGAATAAGACATTTAGAGAAAAAATAATAGGTTGACAAATATCTCCCTTCCGCCTTTTTGTCTTTTGAATTTCGCGGCTATGTACAAAGCGCTACAGAGCTCGTATCTAGCAATACTATACATAATTTGAAAGGTCTTGACATAACCTACAAAACGACGCTATGCATAATTAGTTTGGATATTGCGTTCAACAGTTATAGACGTGTAAACATGGAGTTCACTAACGCCGAAATTCGCGCTATTTTAAAGTTTTCCTTCGTTAAAGGCAAATCCGCTAGAGAAACGTTCCGTGAGATTAATGGTGTTTTGGGGATGGTACTCTATCACTTCGAACCACGGAGGAATGGTTTCGACGATTCAGAGCCGGTGAAAACGACACCATGGATAAGCCAGCCGGCGGAAGACCTGTGACGACAAATACCGATCAAATCATGGACTACATCGAGTTAGACCGGCATGTGGCATCTCGTGACATCGCCCAGGAGATGGGAGTTAGTCGCAAACCATTTTAAACCATCTGCAGAAGGCTGGATACACAAAAAGCTTGATGTTTGGGTGCCGCATGATTTGACGCAAAAAACCTTCTGGACCGAATCAACGCCTGCGATATGCTGCTGAAACGGAACGAACTCGACCCATTCTTGAAGCGAATGGTGACTGGCAACGAAAATGGATCACATACGACAATATCAAGCGAAAACGGTCGTGGTCGAAGGCCGGTGAATCGTCCCAAACAGTGGCCAAGCCGCGAATTTCGGCGTTAGTGAACTCCATGTTTACACGTCTATAACTGTTGAACGCAATATCCAAACTAATTATGCATAGCGTCGTTTTGTAGGTTATGTCAAGACCTTTCAAATTATGTATAGTATTGCTAGATACGAGCTCTGTAGCGCTTTGTACATAGCCGCGAAATTCAAAAGACAAAAAGGCGGAAGGGAGATATTTGACAACCTATTACAAGGAACTATCCAAGGACATAATTATTTCAATTAATCGGTGGTTTTTGTCGCCCGATTTTGCATTTGTATACACCACGGCCATAAATTAAAGACTTCTATTGTTTTTTTAGTCTTATAGTAATCTTTTATTTCTGTTGCCGGGGGGGGGGGGGGGCTTAAAGAAGATACCCGCCTTCTGGGGGGAAGACATGATTATGTGGGGACCCACTAAAACCCCCCCGGTGGTCCTTCTTCGGTGCATGATGAGGGGCTCCGGGATCTCCAGTGGAACGCACTAGCACGGCCCGGGAGGTTAATCTCTGTGCCCTCGCAGTGCAAGGAGACATGGGCCAGCAGATGTCGCCTTCTTTTCGGGTCCACTTTAATGGACGACAGAGAAATCGAGGCCCCCTTTACTCGCCTTCTACGACAGGCAGGGAATACCGTAGCCTTATTCGACGAGCCCAGAAATACAGAGCTGCGGGCCGGCCTACCGTCGGCCCCTCAGCGCTATCAACGAACGGGATCGGCCATCTCCCAATCCCGTGCATCGGCGGTCTCCTTCTGAACCATTACGGCCTCGCAGAAGGAGACCAGCGCCTTCCACTTGCTTTTACTCGCCAGCACAGCTGCCAATGCCACCGGCCGATCTGCTGGACCAGCATCCGCTGCTCCGACTCCCTCGCGGGGCATACGGCGAGCGTGTGCTGCATGGAATCCCGGTCTCTGCTACAGTGGTAGGTAGCATTGCGGGGTCGGTTCGCGCCCTTTCCTGTTCAGGTACTCACCGAAGCACCATTGTTATAGTAATCTACGTTACCTGATAGCTTATAGATAAGACATAAATAGTTTGACTACTATTATAAATTATTTTTTCGTATAACAAATATAAAACACACACAACCGGCGTGCCAGTGATACGCCGTAGGTAAACCATAGATGCTCTAATGAGTTAATAGACTACTAAAAATTCGGATAAATTTCAACCAAAACGATGCTAATGAACGTTCATTTTGTACACAATTGGTTTAGCAGACTCGGGGAGCTGGACTATTTCAGGCTGACACAACTAATATGGGGACAAACACTTGCGAACAAATAAAATTATTTCAAGATCGGCTTACAAATGACGGCGCTATGAAAAATACGTCTCACCTTCCATAAGAATACAGGAACAGTCATTTTTCTTCCAGCTTTATCTTTTAAATCTACAGCTTGTTGGGATATTCCCGTTCTAATTATTAATGTTTTATCATTATTTTTTCCTAATCTTTTCTTTGCTTCATTTCTTAAATAGTTTTCTATATCATCCCAAATCTAGAATTCAAAGAACACATTTTATTTGTTTATTTATAGTGTCAACCTAATCTATGATTGAAAGGCAAGCACCGTAGTCCTGGACTTGTAGAATAAGGCTAAAACATCCCCTGTCTATCGTAGAAGGCGACTAAAAGGGCCTCTCGGCTGCTGGGGGGCGGAATTAACCTCCCGTCGACGTGCTCAGAGGGGACTGGAGATCACGGAGGCCGCCGCCATGCACCGAAGAAGGGCCACTGGGGGTTTTAGGTAGTAAGAAGGTAACACCGCCTTCCCCCCAGAAGACTCTTGTTGAAGAATTTTCTCCCGTCAACAAAAAGAGATCGATAAAGGAGGACTTAATCTTAGAGGCTTATTCTCGACTAGTATACCCTGAATGAGAGAGAAACATGCTAGCAGGTGTAATCAACGTGGAAAAAAATAATAATTCCAAAATTACTTCGAAAGGTTAACAAGGATGTTAGAGATATTTGTGAGAAGTAATCATTACTAGCATTATACAATTCTATAAGTGGACAGTTTATAGGTGAAATACTACGCTTTTGATTTTCAAGATCTTCCAAGAACGATTTTTTATAACAATTCTTTTACCTGTACCGCTATAAAACTACGGAATAGTTTTGCCGATTGATATTAGGGAGTGTCTAATCGCGTGTATCTGAATACTATCAACTCAAACAATGAAAAATTACAAACTGGCATATATATTGAGGTTTATCTATGTATTCTATCTATATGTACATTATTATATTTATATTAAAATATCTATGTATGTATATGTAAATATATATTTATTTATCTATATAATGTTTTTAAAACGCTACCATTAGCCTGCTCTTAACTACTAAAGGTTAGCTGGACGAAAATTCTTTAACATATTTACAATATTATGCATTTGTACGAAGGCGAACTTAATGTTATAATTAGCTTAATAAATGATTTATCTATCTATCGATCTTTCTATCTGTTAATGGATACACTTACTCGGTTATTAGACCAATATGGAATCACATTTAGATAACTGCGAGTCAACATTTGAGGAAAACCAGGCGGTACGTCTTTTTCGTTTACAAGCTGTCTCATTGTAAAACAATGAGAGAACGGTCGATGCAAAATACTGCTTATATAGTTTTTTTGTCGTGTGCAGTCATATATATCATTTTTGGTATAATTCAATAGATCATCGTGAAGCCATGTTTCTGTCGGTTTAGATTCCACTCCAGCGGTATAACTCAAAACCTGTTCTGCGTATATAGGAATTTTACGTACTTTGTGAAAGCATATTTTATAAACTTCCAGAAATTCTGTAACGTTAACACCGATTCGAATAATTACTCCATCACCACCCATACAAATATCTTTTGTTGCTATAGTAGCAGGCTGCAAGGGGTCCTTGCATTTCAATGTGGGATATTCAATTGACATTTCATTTATTTTAAATCTTTTTCCTTCCTCACAAGTAGCCTCGGCAGAAGTGACGGTCAATTTGTTGAAATATCCATGACAGAAAAAAAATACTTTCCCATGAATTGGTATCGCTAAATGTTCACTTTTAATGTTAAAATGAGAGAAATTCAGGCCTTCAGATAGAACGAGCGGATGGTACGCGTCAAAATCATTTCGTATATCTAATAGGCAATCTGCAAAAAACAACGAACATAACGAAATGAGAATGAAAAATTTAACTAAAAGAACAAAAAATAATAAAATGATAATCTTACCACTGGCTGTCACAAAAAATTTCCTTTTAATTATTCCAAATTTATTTTCAACAATACATTGGTATTTTCCTATGCTGCTTATTGTATTCTCAAAATGAAATACTGGATCGTCATAACCAAATATTTGAATTTCGTTCATAAACCACGTGATCTGTGTAATTGTATGAATGTCAAATTACTACAATTATATGGATCACTAGTTGAATGGGACTTTTAATTTTTTGGGTTACAGCCACTTACTGTTATGCTTTAAAGACAGCTGACACTGACAGCAGATGTGGCCACTCACTGCTAGTAGCTGACTTTAAAAACTATCTCAGTTGTGTGTGGTCTCCGTCGAATTTCTTCGTGTCGGATTCTATTTCTTAGAGAAATGCCGAGTGTAGCTCTTTCTATCGCTCTTTGTGCCAATTCGAGTTACACATATGGTGCAAAATTCAAGTCTCCAAAGGGAGGACGCAATGATTGAAGTCTTTCGTCTTCAGGCATTGAGATGTTTGCGAAGTGAGAATTTTGGGGAGTTTAGCTGATGCGTTTTTGTGGAAGTTGCATTAAAACTACCCGGCAGCCGTCCTCCATCTGCGATATCTCACACCTGAGAGTCCCTGGGAATGAGTTCGTTCCCCAGCATTCACGCAGTTCTAAGGCATCCGGGAGGAAGGCAACCAAAAAAAAAGGCATACCAATCCGTGTTGTCTTCCTCCCGGGTCTACTTTAACGACGGGAAAAGCCCCAACTCTTGTCTGGTGGAAATGTCTTCCATTAACAAATTAACTGTCTATCAGATTACGAAATCGGAATTATAAAAGTAAGCAAATTATAAATGTTTACCGTTGGTTTCGGATCGCCACGGTGTCCACAATCCAAGTAAGACCTAATACGATCATGAAACAAGTATGTGTTTTGGGTCACCATAAAGGCGAAATTTGGTTTCATGCCAACTGTTATACGAGTGGTTCCCGTATGCGAGTTAACGCGACATTTATAAAGTCCACATTTGTCGCTAGTAAATCTATCAAAGGTTAGTGCACCTATTGCAATTTCTGATTTACTCTACAAAAGAAACATAATTTAAGAAAATTTTACGTTAAACAAAAAAATTAAGTACGTGAAATAATTCATAATCAACTTTTTAAAGGATCAAATATTATTTCACACGACAAATAAATAAAATTGGTGTGTCTGTCTGTAACATTAATGTCACCGCTTTTTACTACATATGTCTGAATGTATCGTACATATAACAAAATATCATTTTTTACAATTTTTGTCTGTCTGCCTGTTTGTTCTGGCTAATCTCTGGAAGGGCTGGACCCCTGTTTTTGTGAACCTCCGTCAAACCCGAACGAAGCGCTTTGCTTCGTCTTTCATTATTCGAAACAAAGGATTGGAATAGTAACCCCGCGTCTGTCTTTCGTCCGATTACAATGTGGGTATTTTCAAGAGTAGAGTGAATAGGCATTTACTAAACTAGGGCACCTTATCATCCAGGACTGCATTTCCACTTAACATCAGGTGGGATCGTAGTCGAGCACTTGCTTAGAAAGTATAAAAAAACGATTTTAACCGGTTTTTCACTGGCAGAGGCTGATGTAATAAACTGATGTAATAAGGACTAAAACTTGGCCCCTTTTATTTTAGAAAAATTTAAATAAATAGTTTTTAATCGCAGGTGACACCGCGGAGCACGCCGCTGCTAGTCTATAATCTATATAAATAAATAAAATTGGAGTGTCTGTTTATAATATTAATATAACCGCCTTTTCCTACATGCTTTTTCTTCTTTGTCGTTCCACCATTTCTGAGGATCGTGGTCACTAGAACCCCTCAAGTGGACAAACTGTCCACCATATGATACATATAACAAAATAAATTTTATTATATTTTTTGTCTGTCTGTTTCGGTTAATCTCTAGATTTGATAAAAAATTTAAATAAATCGTTTTTAATTTAACTAGCGGGTAACACTCAAACGGAGCAGGTATAAATAATCTTTGAAGAGGTTTGTACGTAAGAAAATCAACAAAATATTTTATATTTTGTTTAGATTATAATAATTAATAATTTTAGAAATCGTTCGGGAAGGCATATGTCCTGCAGTGGATTCCTGCAGTGGATCCACTTCCCTTCGTTAACATGATCATCATGTTGACGAAGGGAAGTGGATCAGAACAGATGAAATATCCAAAAAAAATTTAAAAATTAAATATTCACCTTGTACCACCGGACTTCTCTGGAATCCGAATCAGGCACATTGCATTTCACCTGTGCTGGTTTATTTAGTTCTAAATATTCCAACCAAAATTCACCATTATCCATAGGGTATTCTGAAAAAAAAAACACAAGACGGGTACAATTAAAATACATTAGAACCTCTTAAAGTCAAAAGTATAATTATATTTTACTAACCGACTTCAAAAAAGTAGGAGTGAAAATCTATATAAAAAAATAATATTACTTGGTGATAATCATCTTCGAGTCTTTCCTTATTAATAAGTAACTGATTTATTTTTATTGCGTCACATACGTTAACAGGTTCAGCGCGTTTTGCGGAAGCATTTTGTCGTAACTGAGGCACAGCCTGTGCGTCAGCTAGTCGTCCTTGTTTTACTCCGGGTGCGGAGGTAGATTTTCGAAATTCCCATGGACGGAAAATAGAGATATTCCAGTTATTCTTGCTTCAAAGGTATTCATAATACAAAAAAAAATATTTTTTCGTAACGCACAGATATATAATATTTTGCCTCTGTTGCGGCACGGGAACCATTTTGTCGTACCCCTCCACCCCGTGCCGCATTGGGGTGCGCGCACGCGGGTCCTCATTTTGGCGTAGCGTTGTGCGCAGCAACTATTTTCAGTTTTAGCGTAGGCACTTAGATTTTTACGTTGTATAATGTTCCTATAATATGTTGATTTTTGATTTATTTAATTATTTAAATATTTAATTTGTTTATTCGTCTAAATATTTTTTTTTTTGATAAAGAAGAACATTATGATATTTTTAAGTAACAAATGAGAAATATTTTGGTAAGATACCTATTTATTTGATATCCTATAATGTTTCTAAAACAATGTTGATTTATAAAATAATTATCTACCTAGAAGGAAATGTTTATTTGAAAGCTGGTGTTTACCATGTGGTTCCATTTAAATTGGTCCAGTTCTGACAATGACATAATGAGAAAACCATATGAGTCCTAAATTTGCATCAAGTATGTGGGCGGACAAATGGAAGAATAACTCAAGATGATTATATTTTTATTGGAAAGGATGTACTTCTACTTTCTATAAATAGAAACAAAACCAAAATTATGATCGTAGATCGCACAGGCAAGCTTGAACTCAGTGGGACACTTGACTTGGAGGTAGTTAACAACTTTATATACCTGGGCTCAAGCATTAATTGTAATGGCTCATGCGAGAACGAGATCAGGCGAAGAATGGGGATGGCAAAGGGGGCCATGGCGCAACTTCAAAAAATATGGAAAGATAGGACCATATCACTAAAACCAAGGAGTTACCATGTGCGCACACTTGTGTTTTCCATATTCACCTACGGAGCTTAGACATGGACCCTGAAGAAAGCCGATCGTGATCGCATTGATGCCTTCGAGATGTGGTGCTGGCGAAGGATGTTACGGATCCCATGGACAGCACATCGTACCAACGTGTCCATCCTGAGGGAACTTAAAATCGAAGCTAGGCTGTCCACCATATGCCTACGCAGGATGCTGGAATACTTTGGTCACATTGCCAGAAAAAACAGCAATAACTTAGAAAGGCTAGTTGTGACTGGTAAAATTGACGGGACAAGACCGCGAGGTCGAAGTCCGACACGTTGGACTGACCAGATCCGCACCACTCTAGGCACGTCGGTTAGCGATGCTCTGCGCACGGCTGCAGATAGAGGAAAATGGCGACGGATCACTAAAACCAAACTGTTCCCACGAGATGGTCACGACCCTCAGCATTGAGGAAACCGACGCGAGGAGGAGGAGGAGGGAAAGGATGTACTTCATGGCTAGTTTGGTTAGGTTCTGATTAATTCTATTTCGTAATATTTCTACGATAATTTGGAAGAACAAAGAGGGCGTCCGCCCATACTAGCTTTAAACGTTTAATTCGATTTGAAGTCGGTTTTTGTTGTTACTCGTAAAAAAAATTTGCTATAAGTCCCAATGATCCCATGATTCAATTCTAATTCCCCCATCCCCTTTCCACCATCGGACTTCTAGACGCACTGCGGGATTTCATCCTTTTGTTGTGAACATCACTCAAACCCGAACGAAGCGATTTGCTTCGTCTTTCATTCTTCGTACAGCAAAGGACTGGAATAGTTTGCCTGCGTCTGTCTTTCCTTCCGATTACAATGTGGGTATTTTCAAGAGTAGAGTGAATAGGCATTTACGAAGCTAGTGCGCCTTACCATCCAGGACTGCAATTTCACTTAACATCAGGTGGGATCCTAGTCAAGCATTTGCTTAGAAATAATAAAAAGAAAAAAGACTTCTAATCTGAACCCTCTAACGGTTGAAATAATCGGCGAGTCCTTAAAGCGATTTTCGTAAATATTGCTCCCCTATAACTGGAAATAATATTGGACCTCTGCATCCCAAAAATATGCCGCCAAAGAGTTCCCATCTAAAGCGTCTCGTTCTACGGAAATCTCTACCGACGTAACTAACATCAGAGGTATAAATATTCCTTATTATTCTTTCCTCGTGCGTCCTGTCTATACATCCGAACTTGTTTCTTCTCATTAATAAATAATAATCTCACTATTTATTTGATCACATGTCGTGTAAGAAACCTTAAAAATAATTATTAGAAAGAATGAAGCCGTTGTAGCTCAGTGTCCGGGCGGTCGCCCCAAGTTGCGTAGTACGTCAGCAAATTTGATTCCCGGTGCCGGCACGGTTGATTTACCACTTTGGCCACGTGGCGGATTATGCCCTTATACTCCCTTTGCAGAAGGCATGTGCCCAAAGATTGGACTTTAGAATACATAGACTATATAACTTAAACTTTATAAGGAACTGGACTCTTTTTTTTTATGACGAACTACACAGATTGGCCAGAGAAGCTTCACCGGATTGAGAGGTGGTATAGCTCTTAGATCGCTTAGCCTGAACTTCTATTGCTAGTAACTCGATACAAGGGTCCGCCCGATATAACGGGTAACCTCGGCTTGGACGGTTACTATGTTACGCGTAAGCATTCCGATCCGAGGGCGCCCGAGTCGAACCTTGACTCGGTCGGTTGCTAATTCACAGGTAATCTAAGGGACATTCAAAAGCTAACCAAACTTTATGTGCCACTTCGGGAAGCGTTGGCGCTGGCAGAAGAAGCGGATGAAGAAACTCCGGCAACGCTCCTAACATACTCCAGCAATGCTCCTAACATGCTGGACTCTATAACTTTAACTTTATAAGGAATACTTACTATTAACGTTAACTTCGTACATTGCGGTGTCTGTACTAAAACTGTTCCTGGCTTGGCAAACGAACTTCCCAGCCATGTTTTCTTTTATATTTTTAATAACCAACGTCCCATCGGTTTTAACATCGTACCATTCGTTTCCTGTATTAAAAACAATAATAATTTAAAAAATTAATTAACAGAAATTATCTCTGTAAATATAAAAATGAATTGCTGTTCGTTAGTCTCGCTAAAACTCGAGAACGGCTGAACGGATTTATCTTATCTTGGTCTTGAAATGTTCGTGGAGTTCTAAGGAAGGTTTAAAAGGTGAGTAAAAAATTAGAATAACTGCCAGGAAGACCTTAAAAATAGCCCTTTTTTATTTCCCATACAAATGTTTTCTAACTAAAATGTAGAATCAATTTGAAAGGTTCCCTTAGGTACCCACTGTCCTCCAGCCCTGTAGTTCTGGGCTCTCAAGAATAAGACTACGGTATCCCCTGCCTGTCGTACAAGGCGACTAAAAGGGGCCTCGGGTTCACCGGGCGGGAAGGGTGGGGGCCTGAGTCGTCCACCAAAGTGGACCCGGGAAGAAGGCGACATCGGCTGGCCCGTGTCGCCTTGTGCTGCGAGGGCACAGGGGGGAGGGAGTAACCGCCCTAAGTCTGTTGGGTCCGCTATTTACATTTATGACTAAAAACAACCGACTTCCACGAGTTAATTCCTCCATCCCTATTGTACCTTCGGACGTTTAGAAATTCAAGAGTCATCAGAGAGTCATCGTTCATCGTGTGTACAGCGAAGAAGCGGAACAAGTTGCCGGCGTCAGTCTCTCCGTCCAAGTACGACGTTAGAGCCTTAAACAGTAGAGTGAATAGGCACTTACTAAACTAGCGCGTATCATCTTTCGACTATATTACCATTTAACATCAGATGGGATCGTGGTCAAGCACTAGTAGAAACTAAATAAAAGTCCATAAAAATTTCATTCGCTAGCTTAAGTTAACTTAACCCCTCAAGTTAAGCGTGCTCTCTTAACACAAAAACTACAGTTGTTTTTACACAAAGAAGAAGATACGAAATCGTTGTTCTTACCAATAGGTAAAGGTATTCCATCACGATACCACATGATGGTTGGTTTAGGCTCTCCAGTTACGGTACAGGGTATACTCGTAGTTCTGTCGCCCGTAACAACATTGTATGGCTTAGATACGGTTTTTATGATCGAGACCGGTGCTATTGAAAATGGAAAATACTTTTTACTTCTTTACTGTTAGGACGTGGAATTGTGGACATCATCGTCACCATCATCAACCTGCGTCTATCCACTGCTGGAAATAGGCCTTCCCCTTCCACCATATACGATCCTCCGCTTTCCGCATCCAGCCACTTCCGGCTATCCTGATAAGGTCGTCGTCCATCTGTAGGGAGGGCCCTACGCTTCTCCGGCCCATGCGCGGCCTCCATTCCAAGAATTTCCTCACCCATCTTGCTGACTTTAAGAGCTATGTCGACTACATTTGTTCTCCGTCGAATTTCTATTCTTCGGATTCTATCCCTTAGATAAATACCGAGCATAGCTCTTTCCATCGCTTGTTGTGCGACTCTATGTTTGTGGACCAGCTCAATGGTCAGAGTCCATGTCTTTAAGACTGACACTGCTTGAAGACTTTTGTCTTCAGGTATTTATTTAGGTATTTCTTTTTTTTTTTAAAGAATGTTAATAATATTTTTTTTCTCAAATATTACTAACATTCTTGTTAACCATTCCAAATAAGCTCAGGATTGTGTTGGGAGATGTTTTTTTTTTAAACTAAAATAGGCTCACGTTTGTCTTCTATCTCGCTTGATGGAAGGCGAAGTCGAAGCCTAGGATGGAGCACGTGAGCCTACAAGGTGTCTGTTCACATTGCAATGAAAGTTGTCCACATTGTACCCGTATGGAAAGACTGAACGCGACAAGGCACAAACTCGAGCAAGTGAATTTTTAATGAAAAAATCATATCACTGCTACTCTTAGGTACAGCTGGCTGGAGTTGTAGCTCGCTAGCCTCTTCTCTGTAATATTGGTATTAAAAACATATATACCTGCGATATGAACTGTATATGTCATATTGACGACTCCCACCGGATTGCTCGCAGTGCAAGTATATAAACCTTCTTGATCATACCTAATCCTTGGAATTTCTAGTAAATCTAATGAACTACTATATCTGTGAAAAGCAGAATAATTAATTCATCATCATCATAATTTAAGAAGCAGAAAATCCACAGTGGGCATAGGCCTCAGCGGCTTGCATCGAGCGACCTGCAGTCTGCAAACGAGCTTACGCATCCTTACCGTGCACGAGGCCCAAGGCCTCGCGTACGGATCAGTGGTGGTCATCAGAACAGTGACGAAAAAGCTGCAACTGCACGACAGCGTCAAACATACTATAGTGGCGATATCCAGACACACAGTCAGCTGTGTCTATTACACAGATGACTGTGACGACAGGAAGACTGGTGACTAGGGCAACGGCCGCATCAAAAGAGAAAATTATAGACTATAATCTAAAAATGGCCCTGAGAAACAGGGACGCAGCGGTCGCGGAGAAACTTATAACAATGCAACAGTGGGGTCTTCTACGCGTGAACCAAAGCATTCTCCAGCACCACCTTCAAAAATCAGGCATTATAATAAAAAAAATGTAGTAACTGTAGAGGTAGCACCCTTATTTAGAAAAAACAAAGCAACCAATTCAAGAACATTACAAAAGAGCACGGACATAAGTAAGTAAAAACGAGTTTACGGCCTAATCTTTAGTGATTACCACCCAAGAATATTTACAGCACAAGAGCTGCAGGTTCAGACAAGGAATATAAGAGCATGCGCTTACTTGATATGAGCCCACAAATAATATAGACAAACAAAAATATGAAAAAATATAATGTAAACTACCTTCAAAAAAGGTAGAGGTTTGATGAAGCAGGTTATATTTCCAATTCGGCTGTATTTTTATGTTTGTGCCTTCAAGATTGAAGATAACAAAATACCAGCACGCGTCAAGAGGGTATACACACTTAGCGCATTCAAAATGCAACTTGTTAAATTCCTTAACGACAGCTAATCGTCCCAAAGCAAATGAATGCGTTAGGAGTTCTACCATGTGACAGCGAACTTATTGTTGTTATAATATTAGTTATTTTATTGTTCTCATGTCAGTGATCTTTAATGTCTATAGTGAGAATAAAGTTTCTAAAACCTAAAAAGATTGTGTAGAACCATTATATTTTTTTTGGCATCGGAACTTTGGTTATCGAAGATATGCCAAAGAGATTTTTTTTGACACAGGTTGACCAGAGAATCTGGTCTTAACTGATTCTCCGGATGGAGAGGTGGCATAGCTCTTAGGTCGCTTAGTCTGAACTTCTATCGCTAGTAAATCATTACCATTAGAGTGCCATTCAAATATCCAAGGAGTCGTTGTTGTAGGATTTTTGATGTGCCGCAATCTAAAACCAACCTTCTGTCACACTCGCCCTTGCCAAGGATTTCCGCTACATATAACCTTCTTAACACTAAGTCCACGTCGGTTGACATTTTTTCTAATTCACGCAAGGTCTTCCGCACCTTAGTGTTAAAATTGTGCAGCGATTTTGGCTAATTTAATTAATTTAGTAGTTAGATTCCTATTACTTTATCATTTAATAAAATATTTTTGTAAGTATTAATAATAAAATCGTTACGTTTCTTTATAGCGAATGTTGTGTCCACCTGTAACTGACATACACAACAGGACGTTGGTGTATCTTATTAAATAAATAAATAAAAAATAAATAAATCGACACAAGGATCCCCCCGGTGATGGGTAACCTCGGCTTTGACGGTTACTATGTTACGGGTAAGCATTTCGATTTGAGGGTGTCCGAGAGGGCCGAACCACGACTCGGTCGGTTGCGGTCACGGATAATCTAAGAGACATTCAATAACTAAATTTACTTTGAGTGCCACTTCGGGAAGCGTGAGTCGGTAGATTTATGTCAGTCTAATACTAGATAAGTACTCCTTAACAAACGAGTACAAATGTGGAAGAAGGAGTAAGTGTCAGCTTAATATAACTAGCTTTTTTTGTTTGATCCGTCACGTTTCATTGCATTTGAAGTCGGTCTTTGTTTTTATTAGTAAATGCACTTGTTAAAGAAGCACAACATTTAGATTGTATTATTTAAACATCATTAAACGTCATACATAATGTTGGTGGCGTCTATGTGGCCGTGTAACCATTTTATTGTTGGTTTTGGAAATCCCTTGGCTGTACATGCTAGGCTTAATTTACTGCCGACCTTCAAATTTATAATCGTTTGGTGGGGCACATCTATAGCGGGTGGTTCTGAAAAAAACATTAATACTTTATAGTAGCAATAAATAGTACAGTAAGCCCGACTCTACTGGAATAGGTTCCTGTGGCCTACGGACTAAAGTCTCCTCGCGCTCCGGAATCCCTTCCTGGAACCTCTTTCACTTTACTTCAGGAAGGGGCCTGTTTATGTGTATTGATGCACGTAACCAAAGGTTTTTATTACAAATTCAAATAATATTATATAAGTATCTTACCATAGAGTTTCAGATTGACAGTTTTATTTATAGAACCAAATTTATTCTCAACATTACAAGTAAATTTCCCAGTTTTTCCTAATTCTGATTTGAACCTATAAAAATAAAGAGAAACATCATTAAAAAGCAATTTTTTTTAATTTTCTAAACATGTGCTTGACCACAATTCCACCAGATGTTAAGTAGAATGCGGTTCTGTATGGTGAAGAACATTAGTTTAGTAAATGCCTATTCAATCTACTCTTCAAAACAATTCACGTTGTAATCAGAGGGAAAGACAGACCTGGACAAACTATTCTAGTCCTTTGCTGTACGAAAAATTAAATACGAAGCAAAGCGCTTCATTCGGCTTTGAAGGTTCAGAATATTGCATCAGAAAAAGTTGAATACATAATAGGTTGTCAAATATCTCCCTTCCGCCTTTTTGTCTTTTGAATTTCGCGGCTATGTATAAAGCGCTACAGAGCTCGTATCTAGCAATACTATACATAATTTGAAAGGTCTTGACATAACCTACAAAACGACGCTATGCATAATTAGTTTGGATATTGCGTTCAACAGTTATAGACGTGTAAACATGGACTTGACGTCTATAGCTATGAGCTACGTAGCATGATGAACATGCTACGTAGCTCATAGCTATAGACTGCGTCTCCATTGAACTAGCTTTAATGAAATCGATAAACGCATTTAGCTGGGGATGGCAGTATTCGAAATATCCGATTCATTACCAACTCGAAAATAATTCAGGGGTCAATTTTTTTTTTTTGTTGACGGGGGAGAAATCCTCAACAAGATACCTCGCCTTCTGGGGAAAAGGCGGGGTTATGTACCTACTAAAACCAAACCTAACTGCAATCAACAACTAACACCAATACATGAATTTTGATAAAACAATTACAATGAAAAGAAAAAAATTGTAGCATGTTAAATAGTCAACTTAGTAATCTGTAAGAGCCGTGGTAGCTCAGTGTCCGGGCGGTTGGCTGAAGTTGCAAAACGCTACTGTACACTAGCAACCCGAGTTCGATTCCCGCGCGCGGCACCAATATTTGCTGTTGCAATTTTATGTGCTGATTTACCACGCGCTCGGCAGTGAAGGAAAACATCGTGAGGAAAACATACATGTCTTAGAAAATTTTTCTAAGGCATGTGAAGTCTGCCAATCCGCCTCTCTTTACAGAGAAGGCCAGCGCCCAACAGTGGGACATATATATATATAAAGGCTGTAACTTTAGTAATCTTACTTTAAAGTGTTATCCCGGTATATACGGAAATAAGCTCCGTTTTTAATCATTTTGTCGTTTATGAACCATTTAACCACTGGTTTTGGCGCTCCATCAACTTTACAAGGTATTGTAACGTCGTCACCGATCTTTTTAACTATATTAGTTTTTCTTTCACCATAAACGAAAGGAGGATCTGAAAATCATAAATATATAATTTATATAGATTAGTTGTGTTGTTAATTTATGTTTTATACGTGTAAAATGTATTTGGTACAAGTTTATTTAGGAAAATACGATTTGAAATCGAATCAACTTCAAACGCTGTTACACGCGGAAGCTCGAATTATCATAGGAATTATCGTATCAGGGAAATTACGAAATAGAACTAATCAGAACCTTTTTTTTTATTAGAACCTTTGTCAGAACTCTCACCTCACACCAATGGAGTACATCCTTTTCTAATAAAAATGAATCATCGAAATCGGTTGGCATGATATAGAGTTATTCGTTCATTTGTCCCAAACTATAATGATAATTAGGAGTGCACGATAGATATCGATATTACATAAAATATCGATATATGGACGCGATTTATCGCTTACATTACTATTTTATATCGATATATATCATCCGATATACGAAATATCGTAAATAAAAAAGCATTTCATTCTTTCTTTTATTTGGGGTTGTGAACCACTTGAATAAAATAAAACCCTTACTTGCGCTGCCTTCACGAAGAGTGTACTGTAGTATGTTACTACACTCCTACTCTTCACGATGGCAGGACTAGTTTTAATTTTTTTATAATCTATGCATGCAGTCTGTACTGCTAGCAGAATCAAATAAAATTGTCTGAAAAGATATCCGAAGCGAGAACCTCTCAGTTACGCGCCGGGTACTCTATTAGTACAAAACTTTTCTAATAATTAATTATAAACGATATATTATATACGATCGATATATTAAAAATATCGATATATTTGTACAATATATCGCGTAGTATCGAATTATATCGAAAAATATATCGATATATTTTTGGAATGAACATCCTTAATGACAATATAACTGTCAGAATTGGACCAAATTGAAATGGCACCACATAGGAAGCACCAGCTTTAACATACAAACGAATTTAGAACCTCCTCCTTTTTTGTAAGTCGACTAAAATGCATTTGGAACCTATTAGAAACCGATTTTTTTTAAAATAAAAACTGGTTTAAAATTGACTAAATCATTACCATCGTTCTAAACAGGCATTATGAGTATAAACCTTAGATTACGAAGTTATATCAGGAATTTCTTAAAAATCCTATGAGTAGAATGAGTGTTGATTTGGTAGATTTATGACAAATACTTACTAAGTAATTCTTAACGACAACACAAAAAAAATATCAGAAAGGGAATACAGGCGTTAGCACGTCGTAATGCAAGTATAAGATTCCGACAGCGTTTAATAATTGATTGATTGAAGTCGGTTTTTCTTTTTTACACGTAAATATTACTAACATTCTTGTTAACCATACCAACTAAGCTTATGCTTGTGCGGCCACGTCAATATTCGAATGGTGGATTCGAACCCACGACCTTACGATTCGCAGACCGTTCCCTGAACCACCAGGCTATTGACGCTTAAATGTACTTGAATAGACAATTGAAAACAATTATCAAGATGAACGAAAAGAATTTCAAATTACGTCAACTTACATTCAAAATGCAAATTCACAACATGTGAGTCAGTGTAAGTTTCAATGCTTGCAATACATTTGTAAGTGCCAATCGTGTTGATGGTTACTCTCCCAACATGTAATGTTTCCTTATGTTCTTTAATTTCATAGAATTTTTCTTTATTTTTACCTTTGAAATACCATCGAATCTTTGGCTTTGGATGCCCTTCCAAAATTCTAAAATTGAAAATATATTTTAAAACGTTTCAAGTTAAAAGTAAATGTGATTCATGTATTTATATGTATACTAGCGTACCCAGCCCGCTTCGCGGGGCTAGATTTTGTTTAAACAATTAACTTACATCATAAAATATTTAATTAAACTCTCACAATATACTAAATTATTCATTTCTCTCTGTATTCTATTCTCTATTCGAGCGGGTGAAGATCATTACCTACACCCATGTACATATCAGTAAATACAAAATCATTCTTATCATTTAGGGATTTATTATGAAAATTTTAAAGAAATATTTGAATAATAAAAGCTGTATTAGAGAGTTCAAAAAGAGGAGTGCTCCGATCGTCACCAAACTTTACAGGATTATTCGCCAGGTCAATCTGAAGATTCCCTAAAAGTTTTATTGAAATCGGTCCAGCCGTTTCGGAGCCTAAATGGAACATACCCATACACTTTATCTTATATATATATAGATTTAATTCCATTATTACCTGCATGGAATATCAACACTAGAAAATCTGGAGACATGTAGATCAGTAATTTTTTTATCTATTTTTGGGCCATCTGAAAACCAAACAGAATAGCGTTTATTAGCTGTAAGTTGATCCATATACATTCTATTTAATTCTACTTACCAATTCCGGATATCGATAGCTGCATCTTAAGCAATCGTCTTTCCATAATATTTCGTACCTCACATACCATAGCTCCAGCAAATTTTGGTTTCATATTCTTAATATGCAAAGCAGATCGATCGGGTGACATTTCTATATCGTCATCTCCGTGAATTTCCTTTCCATTTAAATACCAAGTAATAATAGGGGGTGGATTAGCTTTTACTTTACAAAATAAGGTTTCTTCTTTTTTATACTGTACTGTTTTATCTGTCAGAACAAAATATAAGACTACATTAGTATTAGTCATTATTATTAGTAAACTAACTACATTCCGCGGTGTTACCCGCAATCAAAAAGTATGTCCTTTTCTGTAGCCCTTGTATGCATAGTTTTAAGATGATCAATTGAATAGTTATGACGTGATAGCGTTACAAACAAACAAACTCACTTAGTTTATTTCTAATAGTAACGATTTTGTACCGTTATATCGCTCCCTCGGTTTTTATTATCATAACTATTCAAATAAATGACCAAATGATGTAGTATAGAAAGACAAAGTTTAGATAAACTAAATCTGGTATTACCGTAGATACTGAAATACCAGATACGATAAGCGTATTTATTTTGATATAAGGATTGATTGTTCTGTCGCGGGCTTTTTTGTAGAACTGTTTAAGATAAACTTCGTCAAAAGCGTCATTAGCCTAATGGTTTAGGGAACGGTCTGCGAATCATAAGGTCGTGGGTTCGAATCCACCATTCGACTATTGGCGTGAACCATGTCCTAGCAAGAGCTTAAGCTTTGTTGGAATGGTTAACAAGATTGTTAGTAATATTTCTGAAAAAAAAATATTGCTAGCTTTTTTTTTTAAAAAAACATTTCCATAATACGGGTACATTAAATCTGTATAACTCCAACGGTTTTTGCGGCGCACGCCCGTAGACGGAGGATTTCAACCCTGTGGTTCTGGGCTCTCAAGAATAAGACTACGGTATCCCCTGCCTGTCGTAGAAGGCGACTAAAAGGCCTCGGGTTCATTGGGCGACAAGGGTGGGGGCCTTTGTCGTCCGCCAAGGTGGACCCGGGAAGAAGGCGAAATCGGCTGGCCCGTGTCGCCTTGCACTGCGAGGGCACAGGGGGGGAGGGAGTAACCTCCCCCGGGAAGTGCTCTCTATGAGCACAGTGCAGAGGGGCTCCGGTGCGTTCCACTGGAGATCCCGGAGCCCCTCACCATGCACCGAGGAAGGGCCACCGGGGAGGTTTTAGTGGGTAAAAACCACACATAACGGGCGGGGTATCTTTCTAAAGATTTCCTCCTCGTTAACAACAAAAAAAAAAAGACGGAGGATTTGTTCCTACTTATTGCTATATTTAAGATAATTCACACTATATCTCTATAAATTATAGACTATGTGTTACTGTGAAGTTTATTATTGTAAAGTGTCATCAAAATCAATTCACCAGTTTTTGTGTGAAAGAGTAACACTTCACATACATCTATACATTTTAACAAACTTTCGCATTTATAATATTAGTAGGATCTACAGAGTTCATAAGTGGTCACCGGTGCCGGCACCAATAAATTTGCTGTTGCAATTTTATGTGCTGATTCACCACGTACTCGACGGTGAAGGAACATATCGTGAGGAAACCTACATGTCTTCTAATTCTTCTAAGGCTAGTGAAGTATGCAAAGCCGCACTAGAGTTCTCTTTATAGAGAAAGCCTGCGCCCAACAGTGGGACATATTTATAAAAAGGCTGTGACTTTAACTTAACAGAGTTCACAGAAATTCCTCTCCTGAGGTCGTTTTAAAATATTAAAAGATCTTACCTGTAGGAGTATGAATTATTTCAAAATACGTAGAAGGGTATAATTTAACTGTTACCCTTTTTTCGACGGTATTATCAGCGTTGCTTGCTTCACAGATGTAAGTTGTACTCTTAGATACATGATCTATGTATAATACGCTTATAAATTCATTTGTCTTCCCTTCCTTTGACACCTATTGCATAAATAAATTCATAAAGTATTCAAATATTCTTAGCGTAAATGTCCAGTTATTTTTTTCAGCGTACCGTAAACCTTAAGGGCGATCCCATGTCATCTTTCCATGATATCTTGTCATCGGCGTTTCCAGTTACTTTGCACTTCAACTGCAATTGACTACCGTATTTGGATTGTATCGTTGATTTCCCCATTATATTAACTATAGGTACTTTGTTGATTAATTTTTCTGTTAATAGAATAACGTGTTTATCGTCACTTGATTACGGAATGTATAATATTTGAAGGCTTAAAATAAGCTCACTTCTTTTTAAGTCTAGCCTAGACAGAGACACTGTCCACTTCTCACGAAGCTTTTAGTTCTGATGTGATAGGGCTGAACGCATAGTAAATATAATATAGTATAATCGCAAAATAGCTTTTCATATTTGTACTACAAAAACGGAAAAATGATAATTGCTACGGGGTGTGATGCACTAAATATTTATTACCAAAAGTATATAACGATTTTAAATAGCTAACGATCATAGGGTAGCTAAAAAATTTTTTACACTAATTTAAGAGTAGGGCAGTAGAGATCAATGCACGAAATTTATTTAATAATGTATATGTATTGTGTAGGGTAATAAACGTGAATGACTTGTCGCCATCAAATTACATTGTTGTAATACCGTTCGAAGAAGGATTTAGAGTCCCACGTAAAGGCTCGACGTGCCAGAGGGTGGAATTTAACTTACCCGACTTTATCGGGAGCGTCATCCTTCCGGTCACCTAAATCAAATAAAAAATTAATACAATAAACACATTGAATAAAATACAATTTTATTAATCGTCTTATGATAACAATACTATATATTCGAAAACGATATTATAATCGAACTAAAAATCGTTTGGTATGCAATACTTTGATTAAGATATTGGTATGTTTATGTCAATCCGAGACTAGGTAAGTGCTCCATAACGATAACGTTAATGAATGTGGATTTTTTTTATGACGAACTACACAGATTGGCCAGAGAAGCTGGCTTTGACTGCTTTACCGGATTGAGAGGTGGCATAGCTCTTAGGTCGCTTAGCCTGAACCTCTGTCGCTAGTAACTCGACACAAGGGTCCCCGGTGCGGGGTAACCTCGGCTTGGACGGTTACTATGTTACGCGGTGAATGTGGAAGAAAGAGAACACAGGGGCTAGAACTTCGAAAGATAATCGTTACGAATACCCTGCGAGGAGGCGTGGCCTAATAATGGCTGTCATGGCGATCTGTCTACCGACCACTTCACTTTTTGTCTGACTCTTGGTTATGGCGGACGTGTCATAAATATTGTCGTAGCTTAATTAATTAAGATTCCTTTGTTCTCTTTCCACATTTAATTATTAGAAGGAATAGTTGCTTTAAGTCAACCGCTTTAAGGTGTTTTGATATTAAAATTGATTAATTTAAAAAAATGCCAAATTTGATCTATAAATAGGTAATATAAATTTCCAAAATCGGAAAAAACTCTATTTTCATTTTATACTATCTTAAAGATAAATAATTTTTTAAAATGAGATTTACACTTACATTTACTACAGGAATATATTTTTGGTTATCTGTAATACTGGAGACATATGACATAATCTGTAAAAATATTGTAAACATCACTATTGATACTTATTAAATTTACTTACTTAATTTGCTAAAGGCACTTAAGTGTCCATAGCCCCATATTAGATTAGATGCACTTTTTTTTTGATAGTTGCAAGATCAAATCCCAGTCGGCTTGTACAAGTAAATTACCTTTTTTCGGTTGTTTAATTACAAAGAATTCACTTACAAAGAGCTCACATCTAAAATCACAGCGAAAGTTGTCTCTGCCTACCCCATTAGGGTAAAAGGACTATTGATGTGAACCATTCGGAAATGGATTTACTTATACGCATCCGCCAAGGGTAGCGGGTAGAGAAGGGAGAAGACGGGAAGAGAATGAATACGGGGAGAAATGAATAATTTAATAATATATATTCCGAGAGTTAAATTAAATATTAAATGATGTAAGTTTTTTGTTTAAATAAAATAAAGCAAAATCTAGCCCGGTCTAGGTACGCTAGTAAATTCTAAATATGCCGACACATTTCATTCAGTTATTTATAATAATAACGCCTTGTTTATTTCCATATCTAGCAGTATTTTGTAACTTTTTAAATTTTAACAGTAGTAGATATTGTTAGTATTGTTAGTGTTTATTTACATTAATATTAGTATTGTTAAATTTAGCAGCTAGATATGGACCCCACTTTGGGTAAAGGCCTCCTCCTTTTTGTTCCAGTTTTCCCAGTTCCTGCCTAGAGTCATCCAGTTTCTTCCTAATTCATCTTTAATGTCATCAGACCACCGCTTATAGGGTCTGCCTACAATTTCTTTATCCAATTGGCCCTTTCCATTGTGTTGCCAGTTGGATCCAGCGTGAGTCGGTAAAGCGTGCTACGTGTCCAGCCCATTGCCATTTTAATTTAAGCTGTGTTACCGCGTCGGTTATTTTTGTTTTTTCCTTTTTATTTTTTTAAAAGAAAGCTAGCAATTTTTCTTTTTTTTCAGAAATATTACTAACAATCTTGTTAACCATTCCAACTAAGCTTAAGCTTGTGCTAGGACATGGTTCACGGCAATAGTCCAATGGTTGATTCGAACCCACGACCTTACGATTCGCAGACCGTATCCTAAACCATTAGGCTATTGACGCTTGTTTTTCCTTGATTTTAGCGCTTGTTACTTTTTGGATTTTCTTGATTTTAAGGATGCTTATTTCCATTGCACGTTGAGTAATTCTAATTTTCTGTTTGGTTTTGTTTGTGTAAATCCAAGTTTGACATCCAACGAAAAGAACTGTGTTTGAGACATGCCTACTACCTTGCTTATTTCATCCAGTTAAAAAATATCAAATAATCATAGACATCAAGGTTTATCTGTACATAGTGTATATTTCGTATAAGTTGAATAAATTACTAAAATAAATCTTACGTCATACCTGTGGTATGTTTTCGTTTTTGAACATAAAAACCTTTCCACCAGTGTAACTGGCTAAGCTCTCAAATGGTTTAAAATCTGGTAATATTTTATTTGGACAGGTTTCTTCTGTTAGAAGGAACGTTATCTGAAACGATTTTAAAATATACGAATTTTAAAAACAATGGAACAAAAAAGAAAATAAAAAATTGCTAAAAAGGGTCTTGTTAGTTGGCTCTACGAGTTTAACGAGTTTCCAAGTTCGTTACAGGCTAATTGTAAGGGCCTAAGCTGATAACTCACGTATAGGCGCGTATACAAACTAGATTTGAACTAAACCTTGTAACCTAAGCACACGGAGGATCGCAAAACGCATGTCGACTGCACGTATACGCGCTTTTACATCTTTCAAGCGTTCTTTTGAACGCGCGTTTGTATTGCGTCAACGCGTTTCGTGCACGCGTTTGTATCATTAGTGTAAATGCAATAATGCTGAATTATTCGGCACCGAACGCGTCTCGTTTTCGCTTCATGCTTTAGCTGTGTGTTTAGGGCCTAACGTACCCTTAGCGTATTTTAGCTTTATAACCACATCGGAATAGTGCCGCTAGAGAAGTGGCCGAAGAAACTTCTATCATGTCTGTCTGCTTCAATAAGAGGGGTGGATCATCCTTACTGAATCGAAATATACGCAAATAAATCATAGAAATCAGTTAAGTCGTTTCCGAGAAGCTTTGTGACAAACACTGTGACACAAGAATTTTTTATATTACATTATGTACGTAAGCCGCAGGCCTCCTGAGGGGTAATTGATGGCTATATAACGGCTTTGAGATTGCTCAGCCAGCATGGTAAATTCCTGCATCTGGAAGACGGTTTGATAAAAGATGGGATCGTTTGTGGCTTCGCGGACTGCTCCGTCCGTGACCGACTGAGGACTGACGATCTGACTTTGGGTGATAACGTAATAATATGCCAACGAAATATCATCCAGGCAGACAGACATGAATGAGAACAAACTCATAATCCTTGATCACCTAGACCGGGCAAAGTGAGTTGGACGAAGTAGGAAAGCGGCCCCAAGAAGGCCAGGCAAACGCATGCTCAATTTATTTCAGTTAGCTAGTCGTCTTTATCTTCCGAAATATTCAAAATTTCTCAACCGACCTTTTATTCGAACCCTTTATTTAAGCTCACGAGTGTTCTTTAAATTAGTCAAATAAACTTTTCGTACCTTTATTTTCAAATCCAGTGCAAGTTTTGTCACTTTGTCCAACTTATCCGGATCACGTGTACTGTAATCGCTAAAAACGAAGATATGAGATGAAGGACGACTGTACCGAAGTCCCATTTCTACACCAGCCATTATCGGTTCGGGGCAGTCCCCACCTTTGTGGACTTTTATTTTTTTTAATGATGCTTTGAAGTCATCTTTAATTTTCGTATTTATAAGTAACTCGTTATCTGGAAATGTTTATCTGTTAAGAAATATCGGCAAGGAAAGATATTTAGGAGTAAAAATAGTAACCGACGTCAAATAAAATGTACGCTTAAAATCAACGTGAATGTAAATGCCTTCAATGGGGCTCTAGTAAAATTTTCATAACGTTTTCCATTTTCTGACTCCGAATAAAAAAAGCTCCTGATATTTCCATTTAACCTATTTTATTCTCAAGAATAAGACTACGGTATCCCCTGCCTGTCGTAGAAGGCGACTAAAAGGGGCCTCAGGTTCACTGGGCGACAAGGGTGGGGGCCTTTGTCGCCAAGGAGGACCCGGGAAGATGGCGACATCAGCTGGCCCGTGTCGACTTGCACTGCGAGAGCACAGGGTGGGAGGGAGTAACCTCCCCCCCGGGAAGTGCTCTCCTTGAGCACAGTGCAGAGGGGCTCCGGTGCGTTCCACTGGAGATCCCGGAGCCCTTCACCATGCACCGAGGAAGAGCCACCGGGGAGGTTTTAGTGGGTAAAAACCCCACATAACCGCCGCCTTCCCCCCAGAATGCGGGGTATCTTTTTGAAGATTTCCTCCTCGTTAACAAAAAAAAACGATTACGAAACTAACATCATTAAATTGGTCGATAAATATATATTCTACTGGCGTAGCAAGCCCGCTTTACCGGGCTGGATTTTATTATATTTTATTTAAACAATTAATTTACATCAACAAATATTTAATTTAACTCTCACAATATATTAAATTATTCATTCTTTTCTCGAGCAGTTGAAGATTTCATTACTAACACCCATGTACATATCAGCAGCATCAGTAAACGGATACATTCGCGGCGCTATAACTTACCTTGAATACTTCAAAATTCTTATTATCTTTAATATACTTCAGTATACTTTATTATACTTCATTATACTCCATTGTACTTCAATACGGTTCATAATGACATAAATATACACAACGCATGTGTCAATACAAAGTTGGATAATAAAACAATAGAATATCATCATAGTAAATAAAAGCTGTATTTGACAGTTCACAACGAGCAGTACTCTGATCGTCACCAAACTTTACAGGATTACTTGCCAGGTCAATCTGAAGATTCCCTGAAAGTTCCATTGAAAACGGTCTAGCCGTTTCGGAGTCTATATTGAACAAACCCACACACTTTCTCTTTTATATATATATAGATATGTCCTACGCTTTCCATAGTTTTTGTCGCCCGTGAACCCGTTTATTCCGTCCTTAGACTATTAAACTTCACATGTTTTAGAAAATATTCATCACGGTATTTTTACCGTCGAGTTCGTTTTAATTTAGCACTTGAAATATATTAAGGCGGGCAAACGGAGACCAAACGGGCACTGAACTACGATGGCGGCCGACAATTGCGTAGAATGTAATTTGTGCACACATACCTGGATCGTTAATTGTCACTATAACATAATTTTCTATAGTTGATCCATTAGAAATGATAAATGCGTCAAAGATTTGTTCAACAGTGTCAATTGCGAATTTTATGTTATTTTTCATTGAATATGTGTTGTCGATCAAAAATGTCAAGCTAGTTTTGTTTTCTTTTCACAATGCATAGTACACATTAAAATATTCATTATCACAAAACTAAACCACAATATTACGACCATGGCGCCACGCTGAACGTATTTGATTGAATTCGAATGATAGGGGAACACTTGATATAATTTATCATCCGGAAGTCTGTCAACGGATGTATTGTGAAATATATAATCCTACTATATTTATGTTAATTCAGAGGCAAACTGCCTAATATATCGAAATTCCCCGCTTTTATGATTTATGAATTTCCATTTTTCGATTAGTAGATAGAAATATTCTTTATTGCTCCAATTTTACAATAAGAACAATCAAATAACTTAAAACTAAGCTTAATATAAATGTGGGACTTATTGTAATAGCCTTATCGCTATGAGCGATCACTTCCAGGCAACCCAGTAGGACAGGAAAGGAAATTTTTTTATGAACGAGCTACACAGTTGGCCATAGAGGCTGGCCGTTACTTGACCGGATTGAGAGGTGGCATAGCTCTTCGTACAAGGCGACTAAAGGGGCCTCGGGTTCACTGGGCGACAAGGGTGGGGGCCTGCGTCGTCCACCAAAGTGGACCCGGGAAGAAGGCGACATCAGCTGGCCTGTGTCGAGGGAGTAACCTCCCCCCGGGACGTGCTCTCCTTGAGCACAGTGCAGAGGGGCTCCGGTGCGTTCCACGTGAGATCCCGGAGCCCCTCGTCATGCACCGAGGAAAGGGCCACCGGGGAGGTTTTAGTGGGTAAGATCTCCACATATCTTTGTGAAGATTTCCTCCCCGTCAACAAAAAAAAAGCTCTTAGGTCGCTTAGCCTGAACTTAGTTCACCCATTAACTAGTTACTCGACACAAGGGTTGTGTCAAGTCCTTAGAAATAAACATAAGTAATACATACAAAAATATAAACATACTTATTATATAACACTTACCTTATACATAAATTATTAACATAATATTATATATACTAAGTTACATTGGATAGTCAAAGTCATTTGCTATTTTTAAGTTAACATAAATAGCATAGCCCTAAATAAAAAAGAAATTAATGAAAAATACTGTATTTATTTATTTATTTATAATTTTACAAAATCAACAGCTTATGAATTATAATAGATATTTCGGTCACGTATTCGGGATCTAAGCCTTTATAGATTTACATTGTATAGAACATTTTTTTTTCAGTGTTAACTAAGGATGTACTTCGTATTAAAAACAATAAAAATAATTAAACAAATTAATAGGAAATAAAAATTGCATTACCTGCGTTACTGTGTGTGAGTGTATGTGTGTATGTGTGATGTGTGTACGTTGTGTATCCGAGTTTACGTAAGATATCCTTTTTCGTTTAAGTTTATGTTTTTTAATGAAATATAAATAAATTAATAAAATTAGTTAATTTATTTTAAGGATATTTAATTGTCTATCATGCACAATTTATTTCAGTTAGGTAGCGTCTTTATGTTCCGAGGTATTCAAACTTTCTTAACCGACCCTTTTGCTCACGGCTATATGTTCATTACCTTACATAACGTCTTCATAATACACGACGTTACATCATCTGTAATGTATGGGCTCTGATATGCTTGGTGGAAAATAGACAGCGTTGATTGTATACCACTGCCTAGAGGAATTCGAATATTCAAGTTATTTCTTATAGATAGAAACTACTTAGTTCTACGCGGACGTACGCTTATTACATCATAAACATGTCCAGAATTATTCTATTCAAATGCAACTAAGTATGAAATAATTAGCAGTAACGTTATCAGTGAATGTCAATGACCAGTGTCGCTTTGCTAAAATGTGTGCTTAATGAGATAAGTAATAGGGTTAAGTTTTGCCCATACTTTGTCTAAATCGAGTGGTTAGAGAACAGTGTACGGTTCAAATGTTATCGAAGTTAATGCAACATTGTAATGCAACTTAGTTAAGAGCAAGTTGGCTGTAATATTTTTTTTCTTATCGTGTATAAACTAGTGCTTAACCACGATCCCACCTGGTGTTAAGTCGAAATATGGTACGTGCTAGATTAGTAAATACCTATTCACTCTACGTCGTACTTGGACGGAAAGACTGACGCCGACAACTTGTTCCACTCCTTTGCTGTACGCTCGAAGAACAATGAAATCGCTTCATTCGGACGGGCAGAACATCGATTATGAAAGGGTGGAGACCTGCCAAATATCTAAACATCCAAAGGTAGAATGGGTTTGGGGAATTAACTCGTGTAATTCTTGTGCACACTCTCCAAAATGTAATCTCTAAAACACCTAAAGGCTAGCCACCTTGCCCCGTTGCTCAAGACTATCTAATTGTAGATTTTTTTATGACGAACTACACAGATTGGCCAGACAAGCTGGCCTTGACTGCTTTACTGGATTGAGAGATCGCATAGCTCTTAAGACGCTTAGTCTGAACCTCTATCGCCAGTAGTAACTCGTCACAAGGGTCCCCCCGGCGAGGGATAACTTCGACTTGGCTGATAAAAATGTAGATCTTGTATGTATGTAGCCTATGAACTTTTTCGCCTTTCCATATTGCAAATAATAAAAAATTGCGCAAGGGCGGTCGGTCTCATATGGAACAAAATAAGCTTGTTATCTTTGTCTGCTCCGATAAAAAAACTGGGAGTTTATTAATAAAATTATAGCGGTTTATTTATGTGTTTAATTTAATGAAATCATTGCTTTACAGCGTTTGAAATATTGGAATATTATAAAGCAATGAACAACTGAAATAAACCACGATAAAATCCATTACAAGTATAACGATTAAAAACTAAAACCGACTTCAAATCTCACTTTCTTTCTTATATTTCCGAATTATCCTACGAATATTATGACATCGAATTAATTCAAACTCTCATCAAACTACCCTTAAAGTACATCCCTTCCAATTAAAAATGAATCTTCCAAATCGGTTAGCGTGATACTCGTATTGAGTTATTGTTGTGTTCTTATGCAACGGTTTAATAAATTCGAACTTCTCTTTAATATCATTTCTGTAACTATAATGTGAGGTCATCCGTTTACAATAGTGTCATCCGCGCTCGAGTTTGTTTCCAGACCTCAATATTATCGTTCTCAAAATGTTCAATTATTACGTATTATTATATTTATTAACTTTTGTTAATGCAATTGATAATGGGAAAAAGAGTTTCACGGTTGTTGTTGACACTACCGCGTCAATGCGTGAGGAGATCGACATTTTAAAATCAAATATTGGATCGGTTTTAAATGGTCCGTCGTTTGATACTGATAACTTCATTTTGGTGCCATACGATGATCCTAGTAAGTTGAATTCAACTTTTATTAATAATTTTGAATTCTTAGGTTAAGTTTTTATAATATTTATATAAAAAGTAAAATACACAAAAATATCATACAAAATACAAAAAGATTATAAAAACCTAACCTAGTGTGTGCTACCGACAACGAAGCAGGACTCAGGCAAACGGTGGTTAGGGCGACATAGAGAGAAACCTCCTGACGATGCGTGCCGTGTTCAGGAGTACTGCCCTCTGTATCTGACCCTTGATCCAGCCATCTAGCTAAAGTCTCTTAAGATGTTGTTCGAGACTTTTCGCTATGAGACCGTTTGCAGAAACGACTATCGGGACAATGATCGTCGAATCCACATCCCACATGGCGGTCACCTCGTGAGCCAAGTCGAGGTACTTAGTGATTTTTTCCCTTTCGGCTTTCACAAGGTTCTCGTCATGCGGGATGGTAATGTTTACACCGCTGGATGACACATACTTGATCCGACAATCGTTGTGCTGAAACGTCGATGGCTGGTTCAAGGACTATTAATAATTATTATTAGAAAAATTTATTAGCGTATTTGTGATCTTCATTTAGTGATGACGAGCTATTTACTGCCGCTTTTATCTGGTCAGTCCACCTCATAGGTGATCTTTCTCGTGGTCTGTTACCCTCAAACTTTACCCGGATCACAATTCGCTCAATAGCCACTTCGGCGGCATACCTGACTAGTCAGAGTATTTAATTAGTAAGAGAATCTGATTTTGAGTATTTCACCGGATTGAAAGATTGAGAGATGACATAGCTCTTAAGTCGCTTAGCTTGACCCTGGTGATGGGTAATCTCGGCTTGGGTGGTTACTTCTTTTGCGTGAGCATTTCAGCCGTTCAGAGGGCACCCGAGATGGCCGAACCACGTCTTGATGTACCAAAGAGGATAAACGATGTTTGATGCCGCGTTCTCCAAGTATGCGCTCGTTGGTATAGGCATAAGTTGGCTCAGCCCTGTAGTTTTGGGTTCTCAAGAATAAAACTGCGGTATCCCTTGCCTGTCGTAGAGGCGACTAAAAGGGGCCTCGGGTTCACTGGGCGACAAGGGTGGGGGCCATTGTCGTCCGCTAAGGTGGACTCGGGAAGAAGGCGACACCGGCTGGCCCGTGTCGCCTTGCACTGCGAGGGCACAGGAGGGGAAGTTACTCCCTCGTGGGACGTACTCTCCTTGAGCACAGTGCATAGGGGCTCCAGTGCGTTCCACTGGCGATCCCGGAGCCCCTCGTCATGCACCGAGGAATTGGCCACCGGGGAGGTTTTAGTGGGTAAAAACCACATAACCGCCGCCTTCCCACCAGAAGGCGGGGTATCTTTTTTGAAGATTTCCTTTCCGTTAACAAAAAAATGGCATAAGCTGGCTGACTAGAGAAGACCTGTGGCCACACGAACACTCTGTCGAGAGTAACACCAACACAGAGGAGTAATATTCTCGATCAATATCCCTAAATTTCGGCCTAATATGGATCCATTTGCGGTGTGTTAGAACATGAGATCGTAGGTTCCAATCCACCACTCGACGATTGACGTTAACCATCTGCACGCTTAAGTTTATTTGGAGAATTATTAGATATAGAAAGATAGATATAACTTTATTGTATACCAAAATGAAACGAGAAGAAAATTACATAACTAAGATACATTTTACAGTTCGTTGTACAATGGGCGACCTTATCGATAAGAGCGATCTCTACCAGACAACCTGCGTATGGACAGGAAATATATGAACGAAATAGGACGACGGCGTACAGATAAAAATATTATCACAAATTTGTACATATAATTAATAATCAACGCTAAAAATACATACATGAATAACTTATCAATAAATATATTAATACATAAAATGTATCTATATGATAATTACGTTAGTTAGTTTTAAAAACTGGTGGGGATTAGCAAGTCGAACGGAATTAGGAAGGGCTTTGCCCAGTCTTCCATGAAATTTTGAGGAATGAGGAGGTGTTTTATGTTTTAGTGTTTCAGAAAATCGTAAGGTAGAACGTTCGGAAAGGTGAATGAATTAAAAACATTTTTAAGGTAAATTGGAGTAGATGGAATGAAGAGGTAGATTTAAAGAATTCTTTGTAATCTTAAAAAAAATAAATTGTCACATAACAGATTATGGTCCACCAATCGTTTTATCAACACCCAGCAAATTGGTTGAACTTGTAAGCATCATGGAAGTCAGTGGCGGTCAGGACTGTCCAGAGAATACGATGCCAGCAATAGAACAAGCATTAACAGTCAGCAAACCCAATTCTCATATATTCGTATTCACCGATGGCTACGCAAAAGACTATAGGAAATTGTCATCGATCCAGAACCTTTGTCGTAGTTCAAATAATCAGGTAAATAATATATTCAATACTTTTGAATTGTGGCGACTATTTTCATTGGTTCCATTCAACAAAATCCTCTCAAATTCTCTGTACTTTTTTAAATATTTCTGCAACCCTAGCGGATTGTGTTTTTGTGGACCTAATTTAAAGGTTTTACGTCAAATTAGGTATCTAGGTACCATCTGAGCCGTGGTAGCTCAGTGTCCGGGCGGTCAACTCAAGTTGCATAGTATGCTGGCAACCTAGTTCGATCGCCACGGTGCTGATTTACCACGGGCTCCGTGGTGAAGGAATAATCGAAGAAACCTACATGATATAGATTTTTTTTCTACCTGTGAAGTCTGCCAATCCGGTGACGGTGGCAGGCTTTTGAAAAGAAACAAGAGAAGTTCTTTGCTTGCAGAGCAATTGTAGACTGACTTTATTTATTAAAGCATTAGTTTATATATATTATCCTAATACAATGGTGTCTTATAATTGCTTATAGTGAGGGTGTTATTAAATATGTTAATTTATTACACTAGAAATGCTTGACGAAGGGAACTTATATGACCCAACCTGAAGGGTCACGTTACTGATAACTTTATTTATGAAACTCGACGTGTATAGCGGCTTCTTTGCTATGACGAAATAACTAGCGTTAGTTTATATTTTACAATAGTTTACGATGTGGTGTGTTATAAGATATCTTAATTTATTACACTAGAGATGCTTGACGAAGGGAACTTATATGACCCAACCTGAAGGGTCACGTTACTGATAACTTTATTTATGAAACTCGACGTGTATAGCGGCTTCTTTGCTATGCCGATATAACTAGCGTTAATTTATATTTTATAATAGTTTACTATGTGGTGTGTTATTAGATATCTTCATTTATTACACTAGAAATGCTGGACGAAGGGACTTATATGACCCAACCTGAGGGGTCATGTTACTGATAACTTTATTTATGAAACTCGATGTGTATAGCGGCTTCTTTGCTATGCCGATATAACTAGCGTTAATTTATATTTTATAATAGTTTACTATGTGGTGTGTTATTAGATATCTTCATTTATTACACTAGAAATGCTGGACGAAGGGACTTATATGACCCAACCTGAGGGGTCATGTTACTGATAACTTTATTTATGAAACTCGATGTGTATAGCGGCTTCTTTGCTATGCCGATATAACTAGCGTTAATTTATATTTTATAATAGTTTACTATGTGGTGTGTTATTAGATATCTTCATTTATTACACTAGAAATGCTGGACGAAGGGACTTATATGACCCAACCTGAGGGGTCATGTTACTGATAACTTTATTTATGAAACTCGATGTGTATAGCGGCTTCTTTGCTATGCCGATATAACTAGCGTTAATTTATATTTTATAATAGTTTACTATGTGGTGTGTTATTAGATATCTTCATTTATTACACTAGAAATGCTGGACGAAGGGACTTATATGACCCAACCTGAGGGGTCATGTTACTGATAACTTTATTTATGAAACTCGACGTGTATAGCGGCTTCTTTGCTATGACGAAATAACTAGCGTTAGTTTATATTTTACAATAGTTTACGATGTGGTGTGTTATAAGATATCTTAATTTATTAGACAAAATTCTGTCTATCTACTCAAGTACGTCGGCGAATACTCAAGTTCTTTGGGCATGTAAGCCGTCGTGGAAACGATTGTTTAGAGCGTCTTGTCGTGCAGGGCAAAGTAGAGGGCAGCAGACCACGAGGTAGATCGCCAATGCGATGGTTGGATCAGGTGCGGAGTATGGTGGGTGCTCCCCTCTACGAATGTGCCCGATTGACGACCAGCAGGCGGAGGTGGCGAGACGTGCGGCGGGTCTGCTGCCCAACCCACCGGATCATGATGGCCACGACCACTCTGAAAAGAGTGAAGCGACCAAGAAGAGACAAAATTATAAAATCTTTAGTCACATAGACACATTGGAAACATATCGATTCTAAAACTTAAAAAAATTTATATAATAAATATGTTACCAGAAATGTATGGAATCAAGGAATTGTTTACAAATCCTAGGAAATGTTCTTAATTAATTGATATTGAAAATGATAAAATTCTTAATTATTATACTTCAATATACTCCAATGTACGTCAATATGGTTTATAATGACATAAATATACACAACGCATGTGTCAATACAAATTTGGGTTATAAAACAATAGAATATCGTCGTAAATAAAACTGTATTTGACAGTTTAAAAAGAGGAATGCTCCGATCGTTATCAAACTTTACAGTATTACTCGCCAGGTCAATCTGAAGATTCCCTGAAAGTTTCATTGAAATCGTTCCAATCGTTTCGGAGCCTATATGGAACAGACCCACACACTTTCTCTTTTATATGTATAGATAGCTTAATCGACGTTTAGAGTGATTTACTTTACTTAAAAAAACAAACAGATCTGTTTTTTTTTTGGACGAACTAACACAGTTGGCACAGAGAAGCTGGCCTTTACTGCTTCACCGGATTTGAGAGGTGGCATAGCTCTTAGGTTGCTTAGCCTGAACCTCTATTAGGTGGTAACTCGACACAAGGGTCCCCCGGTGAGGGGTAACCTCGGACGGTTACCATTTCTGTCTGTTTTAAATACTTTATTTATATATAATATATAATTCTTTGCAGGTTTTTAAATTGATGAGAGAATTATCAAAGACAGAGTGGACTCATATAGACACACATAAAGTGTATATTGGGCCGAAACAATTCACCGTAAGTGGTAACAAGTATATTTACGAGTAAAACAAAAATCAAATGAGACTTTCTTCTTTGTATTTCTGAATTATCGTAGGTAATATAACGAAATAGAATTAATCAGAACCTAACCAAAATCTCATCAAACTTCACTTGAATTTTATCCTTTCCAAAAATAAATAAATTATCGAAATCGGTTGGCGTGATACTGATTTATTCTGTCATATGTCGCGTATATACTCAATGCACATTTAAGACTTATAAGGTTTTCTCATGGATGCCAACCAAATTTGACCAAATTACCAACAAACAGCAAGCACCAGCTTTCAAGTGGAAAAAATTATCATCAAAATCGGTTTAAGCAGTCCAAAGATACGGTAACAAACATACAAAAAAAACAAAGAGACGAATTGAGAATCTTTGGAAAAGAAAGTTGAATCAAATATTGTTTTAAAATTCCACGTAGCATCAACACCATTTGATATAATTTATAATAAAATTTGTCTAGATTTCAGTTGATATGTACACAAAAGAAGTTATGGTGGCGATTTCAGGCGGTTACTCGTCATTAGAATTCAAGGATACAGATGGTCGAAGTCCTGCCCTCGAAATAATTGTAGTTACACAGAATTCCAAGGTAACATTTTGATTCGTGCTTATGAGTTAAATAAATTTCCAAATTAGATTAATTAATTCTGACTAACGCAAATCTAGGGCACTTTGAACAGTTAGTCTTCCCCTCGCCCTCCGTCTCAACCGAGATCAAGAGGTTGAGAGTGCGTAGTTAGTCGATAGATAGTTCATCGTGGCTGACGCTTGAGGGATTAGCCTCGACGTAAAAATGGTAATTCGACGTAAAAAAAATTGTGTTAAACGGTACCCTCGACCAGGGGAGCAGTCGTCCCCTGCGTTTTATATCCGTGTAATAGGGGTCAATACCCCGAGGCCCGTACCTGCGAGGTTCACTGAGCCTCGTAGACATCCTGACTTGACTTGAGCTTCTTTATCTGACAACGTCATAACACCATATTAATACATAATTTAAAACCTTATACAAAAGCAATGTCTGCTAATTAGGGCAGAATTACATGTGTACAACTGTTGGGGACAGTGCTAAATGGATCATAATTTACCATTCACAAATTTGCTTTTCATAATTTAGACCTTCACCGATACCTTTTTTTTTTTTGTTAACGAGGAGGAAATCTTCAGAAAGATACCCTTCTGGGGGGAAGGCGGCGGTTATGTGGGGTTTTTACCCACTAAAACCTCCCCGGTGGCCCTTCCTCGGTGCATGGTGAGGGGCTCCGGGATCTCCAGTGGAACGCACCGGAGCCCCTCTGCACTGTGCTCATAGAGAGCACTTCCCGGGGGAGGTTACTCCCTCCCCCCCTGTGCCCTCGCAGTGCAAGGCGACACGGGCCAGCCGATGTCGCCTTCTTCCCGGGTCCACCTTGGCGGACGACAAAGGCCCCCACCCTTGTCGCCCAGTGAACCCGAGGCCCTTTTTAGTCGCCTTCTACGACAGGCAGGGGATACCGTAGTCTTATTCTTGAGAGCCCAGAACTACAGGGTTGCGGGCCGGTCTGCCCCCGGCCCGCCTGCGCCATCTCCGAACGGGATCGGGACGTCACCGATACCTGCCGAGTACGTTCTGAATCAGCATTATTGCAATAAAAAAAAAATTGTTGTCGAGATGAGCAACAGCTGTTGTGCTCTCTTGCTCGCGGTGTCCTACAATTCTTTTGGTTTAATTCAGGTGATGCGATTTGTTAAGCCAGCTCCCGGGGTCTACACGGTGGATATATTGTGCCAGGGACCTACTCTAGCGACGTCTTACGTACGAAGGGAACTGGATTTTCAGTTTGGTTTTTCGCCTAAATTGCCAAGAAGTATGAAAGAAACGAGTCGATTACCTCTGCCAGGTACTTATATGGATACAATGTAAATATTTCATTGTTACTCTCTGCCCGCGATGCCATAGTGTACATTTTTTTTTTAATGACGAACTACACAGATTGGCCAGAGAAGCTGGCCTTGACTGCTTCACCGGATTGAGAGGTGGCATAGCTCTTAGGTCGCTTAGCCTGAACCTCTATCGCTAGTAACTAGACACAAGGGTCCCCCCGGTGAGTGGTAACCTCGGCTTGGACGGTTACTATGTTACGCGTAAGCATTCCGATCCGAGGGCGCCCGAGAGGGCCGAACCACGACTCGGTCGGTAGCTATTTCACGGATAATCTAAGGGACATTCGAAAAGCTAAACTAACTTTGAGTGCCACTTCGGGAAACGTTTGCGCTGGGAGAAGAAGTGGCCGAAGAAACTCCAGCAACGCTCCTAGCATCTAAGGGGTGGGGCCTGCCCATAAAATAGCGGTAACGCGCAAGGAGCCATAGTGTACAGATGCACATAATTATATGGTGCAATATATGTTAAAGTTTTTATAATAAAACTTTTTTCGTTGTAATTTCTTATTGTTTAGTTGTATAATTGAATTTCTTAAATTTGTAAAACTTGACTGATAATCACGTACTATAATTAGTAAATAAAATGTATCTATATCTGATTGTCATAAACTTACAAATATCTCAATAATACACTACATATTACAGATAAACTTTATTTATTAATTACCAGTAAAGTTTTACACATTTAAGAAATTTAATTATACAATTACAACATTGAAAAAACCGACCGTTTTACCGACTTCAAAAAAGGAAGTTCTCAATAAGTCTGTATGTTTTTTTTTCAGTAGATCGTTTTCAATAGAAAATGAAACATTTTTTATTTTATTTTATTTAAATCAACAAAAATTATAACACCGTTACAGATAATACCAGTATGATGTTATAAAAACTTAGTTAAATATATATTATTAAAATTAAAACAAATAAAAAGCTGCTTTATGTATTGACAATAATATATAAATATAATAAAGTCAAACACCTTCTACGCATTTGTAGGCAGCTTCGATAAACACAGACTCTGTGCAACAAAATATATCAATGTGCAGTGAGATGGTATTAACATAGAATTCGGCAATGCCGTGATATTGGATTATTTGTCCATTTCTTACGCACATAATGCAATTTCAAGACCTGTATGGTTTTCTCATGTATTCCATTGTAAGAACTGCACTTAATTGGACCACACTGGAAGCACCAGCATTCAAACAAATCATCGAAATCGGTTCATCCAGTCGCAATTTATGTGGTAATAAACATAAAACTATATACGGACGAATTGAGAACCTCCTTCATGGAACTTGGTTCCAAAGAGGGCATTAATGGGTAGTATTGTTTAATATTTAAAGTTACAGCCTTTATTTCTCCCACTGCTGGGCACAGGCTTTCTCTGTAAAGAGAGTACAAGGGCATAGTCCACCACGCGGCCATAGTACAGATTGGCAGACAGCAAATGTCTGAAAATATCTAGGATATGTAGGTTTCCTCACGATGTTTTCCTTCAACGCCGAGCGCGTGGTGAATCAGCACATAAAATTGCAACAACTAATTGATTGATGCCGGGGATCCAAATCAGTTTGCTAAGCAACTTGAGGCGACTGCCCGAACACTGAGCTACCAAGGCTCTTTATGTTAATGTAATAAAAAAAGTTTAAAATTTAATCCGTTACATTAATTATTGTGTTTCAGGGTCCAAAAACTACATATCTATAGCGATAGCTGAAATATCGATAGAACTCAATGCGATTCACGTGAGATTCGACAACAGTGACGTCAAAGTGATTAAAATTGAAATTGTCGACAGAAGTCTCGGCTTATATGCGGCACAAGAGTACTTCGAACCGGCGAAATCGTTCAAGATCACAGTAAGTTTGTGGAAAAATAGATAAATAAGTGTAATCATAAGAGACAGTAAATCTGTAAACGCATATAAAAATAAAACACCTGATGTTAAAGTTACAAAAAGATAATATCCCCGTGATATCGGTGGCTTGTTGTTTCCAATATTTTCAATATTTCACTATATAATGTAAACTTTATACGTTTAATTATCATATTATTATTATTATTTTTGACTTAATAATATATTTATTTATGAAATTTTTTCATCTATTATTTTATTGTAAATAATATTTATTAATCTCATAACTGTTTCATTCATTTATCATATTTATTAAAATTTTATTGTCTGAATAAATTCCATTTAAAAGTAGTATTGCGCGCGCCCCTCTTTAGGTAGTCCCGGGCACCGCTGAAAATCAGCGCTGTCGCATCCTTGCGACAGCATATGCTGAGAGAGTGTCCGATATTGTCATCATATGTTATGTATTATTCGTACGTGTAAATTTAACTGTATTTAATTTATTTTTCATTCTTTTTTAATGTGTGTTATATTCTGTCTGTAATGTGTTTTTGTATTATGATGCCAATAAATAAATGTCTATGTCTAATTACTTGTAGGTTATGTGGAATGAAATAGTCCAATAAATAGCACACTCGCTTTATTGAGACAGCGTAACGTTGTACACAGAGTTATTTTAACGAATACCGTCACAACTGCGCGTCCTCACAATCTATATACAAAATTAATTATAAGTCATATTACAAACTAATAAAGTTAACTTATTGTTTATAATGCCAAGTTAATGAGATGTTAAACTAAATTATTAATTATGAATTAAAGATACAATAAGGTTCAGGTAAATCACTAACATATCATTGGAAGTAGTTATTATGCATAACAATCACAGCCTAGAACACAGAACTATCTGAGATCTCAAAGTCTACGTGTACCACGTACACCCGGGGGTTCGCGTGCGACGAAAGGGGTCTACGGTTGGCGAAAAAAAGGGGTTCACTACGTGCGATCTAGTAACCGTCCAAGCCGAGGTTACCCCCCACCGGGGGGACTCTTGTGTCGAGTTACTAGCGATAGAGGTTCAGGCTAAGCGACCTCTCAATCCGGTGAAGCAGTCAAGGCCAGCTTCTCTTGCCAATCTGTGTAGTTCGTCATACAAAAAAACCTGCGTAATACGTCCACGAAAATATATCTTCTTTTCATAGCTTATAACTAATAATACGATTGCTTGACTTTACCTATCAATGTAGGAAGATAATATTTAAGATGTTCCTTGTAAAAACTAGCATGTTATATATTAAGTAAAACGAGTTTTGTGAATATTGTTTTGTTGAATGTAGAATATTTAGCTGCAGAGGGAAGGTCTACGAGGCAAAGTCTTAGATCCTCTGGCCTGGACAAAGAGTGAAATCAACCCAGCCATGTGATTTTTTTCTCTCTGCCTCGTAGTCCAACCTCTGCAGCCACATTTAATTTCATGTTTTATAACAGACGAGTATTTGTTTTAGATTTACGGTCGCGATGAATCATATCAAGTCATTAAAGGAACAACTGGGGTCTTAAAACCGCAAGCGGAAGGTAAGTTTCTCATGGAACCTCGCTACGGATAACTACAGGAACTACTTTCTCATAGGATGTGAGACACTACAAAATGAAATAGTATATATTATCAAAGTGTGTGGGTTTGTTCCATGTAGGCAACGGCTAGACGGATTCCATTAAAACTTTCAGGGAATCTTCAGATTGACCTGGCGAGTGTAAAATTTGGTGATGATCGGAGCACTCCTCTTTTGAACTGTCAAATACAGCTTTTTTTTCCTATGACGACGTTTTATAACCCAAATTTGTATTGACACATGCGTTGTGTATATTTATGTCAATATGAACTTGAAGTACAATTGAGTATTTTTAAGTATAATAAAGTATACTGAAGTATATTAAAGATAATAATTAAGGATTTTGAAGTAGGAAGAGGAATGATATTGTATTTACTGATATGTACATGGGTTTAGGTAATGATCTTCACCCGGTCGAGAAGAGAATGAATAATTTAATATATTGTGAGAGTTAAATTAAATATTTAATGATGTAAGTTTATTGTTTAAATAAAATAAAGCAAAATCTATCCCGGCGAAGCGGGCTGGATACGATAGTATTACATACATATAAGTGTATGCAACGCCATATTAATACACAACCGAATAGCGTCCGCCTTTCATTAGTTTTAACAGGTTTTTAGGCTTAAAATCAGCTGTTTGTAGCACAGCATACGCTGAACCAATCCTTCTTCGGCACAGAATCTTTTTTTATTTTTATTTATTTTTCTTAATTTTAATAACTTTTTAATTTGTTTTTTGTCTTTTTATACTTCTGTGTTCTTGTGTTGAATGTTTTTTTTTTATTTAATTCTTTCCAGTTCTAAGACCTATGGCGAAAAAACCTAGGATTGAAATGATTATACCGCAAGAGACCATGGTGGATTTTAAGGCTAACGTTACTATAGCCTGCAAGGTCTCCGGCTATCCGAAGCCAACGATTTCCTGGCACGATGAAGCTGGGATCATATTTCCTTCAGAGGTATTTTATTTACTTGGCGCAAAGGCTTACGGCCACTACTTATTCTACTTGAAATCGAATCTATCGTAACGGATCGAACGTTAAACGCTACTATGCGGATAACCTCTTTAAATTCGAAGTATCATAGTTATATCAAGATGTGAGAGCATCCTGGATATAAATCAGTGATTAAACATTGCGGCAGAGATCCGTACCTTAGCATCCGCATAAGGAAGGTGGAGGCAAACCACTTCATGCATATCGAAGGGATCTACGACGTAAGGCTTAGTTCGGGTTTTGGGAATTACACATATTGAGAAATGATTTTTTTTTATTAGGTGACCCCTGTTGCTAAAAATGTTGCAACAACCCTTTATGAAGAAAGTTTTCTTCTCCCTTTTTCCGATGTTATTAAAGATGTTTCTTTGTTTTTTTTTATGACGAACTACACAGATTGGCCAGAGAGGCTGGCCTTGACTGCTTCACCGGATTAGGGGTAACCTCGGCTTGGACGGTTATTATGTTACGCGTAAGCATTCCGATCCGAGGGTGCCCGAGAGGGCCGAATCACGACCCGGTCGGTAGCTATTTTATTAACAAAAATCTATTGGGACAATCTAAGCTATACTAACTTATATGCCACATCGGGAAGCGGAAAATATCAATCTCAGAGAAACTGTTATTATAGGTTCTGTGCGTTCTGCAGGCAATTGAATTTTTACCATAATTTCTACGTTTAACGGGGACATGAAACCGATTGGTTTTGTTTGTGCGGTATGAACCTCTTGGCTGCACGAAAGTCGACGTTAATTCAGTGCTGTTTATGGTACCGTGACAAACATCAAAAAGAAACAGCATATCCAGAAGGGGTCGTCTATCTTGTAATGACAAGATTCTATGGCGTTTATAAGATTCCATATCGTCATTGTTTTAGTAATGGGTTCTGTAATTTAAATGTTTTAAGAATTTAATTTGTACATTTTCAACAATGGTATTGTAGTACTCGTATAATCATTGTGATTGTGAAATGTAGTAAAATCATTATAATATATAATAATAAATTTATTTATTCATCTTTCACAAATTTTAATGTACAGTTTGTGATAGACTGGTGTCTGAACTAGGGTACCCTGTAAGACAGATCACCAGCCCCCACCATATGATATTTCTGTATTATATATTAGATTATATATTAGAACTATATTATGATGGTTATATAATCTGTAATTTTATTATTAATATTAACTTAAGAATTAGCATGCAAGAAAGAAAGTATGTGGTGTGTGTGTGAATGTGTGGTGGGTTTGTGTGGTGTCTCTGTGGTGTATGCGTGGTGTGTGTGTAGTTCATGTATGTGTGTGTAGTGTGCTTTATATGTTATTTAATTTATGATGAGATTTTTAACAAATTTTCTGCGGTAGTATAGTCGAGCTTTAGTAGCCAAGGTATGTGGACTTTTTTACATTTAGCTTTTGGCAAGTTGTAGATAGCTATTTTGGTTAATTTTATTACATGTGTAGGAACCTAAGAAGCAAAAGAATTTGTTTCAGACGTTTGTTTTAAATGGCTCGGTTGAGCAAATTTTACCTTTGTTGCGTCTGTCGATATTTTATGAGGGAGTGCTTTCTTAAGACTGTCTGGAGAATAAATAACTGGTTGTAACATTGGTTTATTTTCAGGACGCCCTCCTCGAAACGCCGTCAATTTTTATAAGCTATGCATTTATCGAAAAGGTTACAAAGAACAGCACAATATATTGCAAGTGCGAGTCTTCAGAAGGGGAAGATACATTGAGTATGAATCTTTTCGTCAATAAAACTTTCACATTTGAAGTTTTAAAATATCCCCAAGGTAAGGAACTGTGTTAAAAATACATGTATATTTGTTTTTAATGTAATCAAATATCAATTAAACGAAAACCAGGGACCCAGTTTGCAATTTGAAGCGTATTGTAAACCATTAGGCTATTGAGCCTAATGGTTTAGGGTACGGCCTGCGAATCGTAAGGTCGTGGGTTCGAATCCACCATTTGACTATTGACGTGAAACATCTCCTAGCACAAGCTTAAGCTTAGTTGAAATTGTTAACAAGAATGTTATTTTTTGAAAAAAAAAAGAAATATTAGCAATATTTCTTTAAAAAAATCTACTGATTTAATTTGTTTATATGTAATTATGTAATTTTCAAGTAACTTTTTTTATTATTTGATATATTTAGAAGCTGTCATTACAAGATTAATACAGCAAAAATTTTAAAATACTCGAGTATCGGTGGTACACCATTAGAAAACCATAGTAGTACAACTCAACTAGCAGATTACGAAAACTAACAAAAATAGACTACTGTGACTGTCACTGATTATTCATTTTGACACCATTAGTTTAACAGACTCAGGAGCTCGAACGGATGATCAAGTTAATTATGTTTTAACATATGTTTTAGACTCTACATTCGAATACAGCACAGAAGGGCAACTTTTTTGTGAAGTCGATGCGTATCCAGAAGCAACAATAAAATGGTACCACAATGATTCCCTGGTCGAAAACTCTGACGAACTAGAAATTGTGCCCGATGAAAATATGATCTTGATAAAAAATATGACTTTAGACCTAACAGGAGAATATAGATGCGAGATTAGTAACACCGTCGAATCGAAAACGTACACTGCTAACGTGGACATATCTGGAATAGGTAAGGCTATCATTATACACAATAAAAAATTGTTAAAGTGTATTTTTTTATAATTAACCCCCTAATAGAGGGGAAGGCGGAACCACTAGTATGTATTGAAGACAATTTATTCAGTTATTCATTATGTATTAATATAATTAATTTCTTTCGTCTATCGTATCGGCGCTTAACCCTATAGCGTTGTTTGTTCGGAGAGATATTCTGACGAACTACACAGATTGGCCAGAGAAGCTGGCTTTGACTGCTTCACCGGATTGAGAGGTGGCATAGCTCTTAGGTCGCTTAGCCTGAACCTCTATTACTAGTAACTCGACACAAGGGTCCGCCCGATATAACGGTTACCTCGGCTTGGACGGTTACTATGTTACGCGTAAGCATTCCCATCCGAGGGCGCCCGAGAGGGCCGAACCACGACTCGGTCGGTTGCTATTTCACGAATGAAAGGGCGTCTCTATGGTAATTTGCGATGTACTGACATAATGGATTACACATAAACGCTCATATTAAAATGGTAAAACATGAAACGCAGAGTTGATCGAATACGCAGCAATTGAATTATTATTTGTTATTATTAAATCTATTTCATTTTACTATGGAAAATATAGGTTTCTTTCTTGAAAAACCGCGATTTGCCACAAAAAAATAATTTTATAGATGCAATTCATCTTTGGCATACGCAAGTACGACCATATTTCTTTCTTTCGCTCTCAGCTTAAGGCTTCCAATGTCTTATCGATGATCCTTCAGAACACTTTGTACATTATTTTCTATTTTACGTGATCCATTTGCACCTGAATACTTGAAATGTAAATTTCAGTATCAGGGTGATTCACACGACCGTTGTCTTCGTTCCACTGATAGTAATTTTCTCCATATTTCTTCCTGTCACACTGATTTTATGCATAAATCTTTTACCTTTACCGCAATAAGACTTTGGAATGCGCTGCCAACAAATATACGTACAGCTGGAACTAAATCTACTTTCAAACATTTACTATGGAAGCTTTACCTAAGCAAGGAATAGTTTGACAATTGCTGTCCCTATCCATCTATAATTATATATATATATGTATCTATTTATTATTATATATAATTATTATGTTTATATATTTAATTTATTTGTAAGTAGGTATGAATTTTATAAATGCATGCATTTATTATAGTTTTCTTTTATTTATTATTTTCTCATATAGCTTGCACCCGTTACTTTGTCTCTACACAACCCCAAGACTGGCAGAGAATGCCTACTGGCATTAAGTCCGCCTATTTGTACCTTTTTTTGTATTGTGTGCAAATAAAGAATAAATAAATAAATTGAACTTTTAATTTTAACGCCATCTCGTGAATTTTTGCTGCAATATTGCTATTGAATCTTAATATCCCTGGTACATCAAAGTTCTAGATGGGGTTGGGATGAATTTTGAAAATGATGGGATGTTCGTTTGGCATGACAATTTATAGTTTATTTAAAATTTATAATATATATTTTTTTTAATTTACGAATAGAATATTCGGCCATACATTCGGGCATGTTAATTAATTTCTATATTTTATTATATTTAACTAAATGAGTATAATCTTGGAAAAAATGTTTTTTCAAAAATCGCCCTTAAAATTTTGTTTTAGTTTATAATTAATAACATATACTATCATTTCAGAATCACCACAAATTGAATTAAGTAATTCTGAATACGTGTTCTTACTAGACGATTGGGTAAATATTGAATGCACGTAAGTAGTTTAAATGTACCTTTTCGATTTTATTTTTTTTAAAGAAAGCTCGCAATATTTCGTTTTTTTGTTGGTTGGCAGTCAGTTCACCATATTTCTCTCTGTCTTTTGGGCAGAACAGATGGGCAGCAGTCGCAATTTAAAAAACAAAACAAAACAAAAACTATTCTCTAGTACTACGCTGCCATGATTTCCGTCTACTATATTTTTTAAAAGAAAGCTCGCAATATTTCGTTTTTTTTTTTGTTGGTTGGCAGTCAGTTCACCATATTTCTCTCTGTCTTTTGGGCAGAACAGATGGGCAGCAGTCGCAAATTAAAAAAACGAAACAAAACAAAAACTATTCTCTAGTACTACGCTGCCATGATTTCCGTCTACTATATTTTTTAAAAGAAAGCTAAAAATATTTCTTTTTCCAGAAATATTACTAACATTCTTGTTAACCATTCCAACTAAGCTTAAGCTTGTGTTAGGAGATGAAGATTCGAATAGTGAATTCGAACCCACGACCTTACGATTCGCAGACCGTACCATTAGGCTATTGACGCTTGACGAAAACTTGGATAGTACTGTGACGCTCGTACTGGCTAGGAGGAAACAATATCACAAGGATATTTTCGAACAAAAATAAAAACAGAATTCAAATCGAACCAACATCGAACCAAACGTGAAATCATGTATATTACTCGTATATAGCGAACTTCTGGAACCTATATTTCGTGCTCGATGTCGTTGTGTAATACTTACCTAGCCTTGAAATATCATAAACCTACCAATCAAAAAAAACCTACGAATTTTAGCAGTTTCTTGGTATATCTTCGAACCCAAGGTCCTAATTGAAATCATTCCCTCCAAAACCAAAAAAAGTTCAAAATCAATGACTGCGCTATGAATACACAAAAAAATCTCGAAAAAAAATTGAGTCACCTTAGTTTGAAGTCGGTTAAAATCCAAAAACAATTTTTTTTTGTTGATGGGGGAAATCTTTAACAAGATACACCGCCTTCGGGATGGTGGAGGTATCTTGTTATTTTTATGTGATCTACTATACTACTAAACCCTCTCCCTCCCCCGGTGGCCCTCTTTTGTGCAGTGCATAGGCTCCGGGATCACCAGTGTAATGCATCGGAGACCCTCTACACTGTGTTCTGAAGCACGTCGCCTTTTATGACAGTCAGGGGATACCACATCCTTATCCTATAGGCCCAGGACTACGGGAAAAAAAATCCAATCCAATCCAAAAATCCAAAATCCAACGTAAACACTATCGTCTTTTGGTTGTAGCCTCAACAAGGGTAAACCAACGCCAACGCTGAATTGGAAATTTAAAACAGCAAATGGTTTCGAAGACATACCAGAAGGTGTTAGTGCTGAAGACAATCAGCTAAAAATTCCAGCAGTCAAGACTAACCATGCCGGCACATATAGGTGTGAGGCAGTTAACTTCATTGGGTCGGACTCAAAGGAGATTCTAATTAAAGTTCAATGTGAGTTAAATTAATATTTTTTAATCGGCTCCAAAAAGAGGAAAAGGAGGTAGTTCTCAATTCGTCGGAATTTTTTTTTTATATGAAAAGTGGCAAACGAGCATACGGCTCACCTGATCTTAAGTGATTACCGTCGCCCATGAACATCCACAGCACCGGAGGAGCTGCAGGTGCGTTGCCGACCTTTGATATAGGAGTAGGCTCGTTTCTTGAAGGTCCCCAAATCGTAAACGTTCGGAAACGTTTATGATTGTACACTCAGGACGCCGTAATTTCAAAACCGATTTTGATTTATTTTATTTGATTTGAAAGTGTTCCCTTGGCATTTGACCTTAGACTCTGAAGATGTACTGGTAACTCCTAAATATTGTATTTTTTTATACTTTCTAAGCAAGTGCTAGACTACGATCCCACCTGATGTTAAGTAGAAATGCAGTCCTGGATGGAGAATAGGAGAATCATTGTTGATTGTGAAATTGGTAGTTTAACTAAGGAGCGAAGGTGAACACGGCTTATCTTTTGAAGGCAACTGCCTTCCGCTCCGCCGGGAGCGCTATTTTTATCTCTGTGTCTATGTATATCAGCTGACGCCATAGACAAAGTGCCAGTATTGCCTGTATAAAACTAATGTTGCCCCAAGAATAATATTGTTATCTAACACTTGTTTTTCTACAGATGCCCCAAAAATAACATTCTGCGAGAAATTAAAGACAGTGAAGAAATACGAAGTGGTTGAATTGCCATGCGAAGTTCACGCTATACCTAAAGCACAGGTGAGATGGGAGAAGACGCAAAATGACGTTGTTATACCACTTGAAACTAGACACGAAATGGATGATTGGAACACGCTAAGGTAAAGATAAATCAAAAAATATTTTTGTATTATTAAAAAGGCAAGTAGAATCACAAGTTTAAACTCATACAAATTAAAGATATGTTAGGCAACTGGTTGAAGGAATTTGACTATGAAAAGTGTGAAAAATTAATATTATGAATTATGGTACACACACACACACATACACACTATATAATATATATATATATATATATATATATATATATATATATATATTTTTAATTTCTTTAAGCGATATTTCTAAACGGCGGGATACAGGGGAAGTTTCAAGTTTGCCTCAACAAAATATGGAACGATTTACCCCACCGTTGCGTATGCCTGTATCAGACACTGGCTTTAAAACAACATATAAAAATTTCTACTCTCGTTGCAGGCTGCGCGCCTGTTCTGACGCGGCGCGCGAATACCGAAGGGGTAGGCTGAAAACCAGCACTGTGTGACATTATGTCACGCAGTACACGCTGAGCCTATTGCCTTTTACCATTCTACTAAGAGATTTTATTTTATTCCTTTTAATTGAGTTTTCTTATTACCATGTCTATTTATTTTATGTTCTACAGGATTGACTGGAAGAGATCGGCCATAGCGATAAGGCTGCTTGGCCTTTCAGATTAAATTATTAGTTATCACTTTGACTGTTTGTACTTAATTTAAAATGTGAGCAATAAAGTAACTATCTATCCTAAAATCAGTACTATTGTAATTTAAACAGGTATATTCATTTGCAGCTTTATAGCATCATCAGATGACTCTGGCGACTACCATTGCGTTGCTTCAAACTCTTTGGGAACTGTGGAGAGAATTGTAACACTTAATGTTTTAGGTAAGATACATGTCTTTTGACATAAAGTTACAGCCGTTATGTCTGTCCTACTGTTGGAGACAGGACTTCTCTGAGGGCCTTTGTCGACCGCCAAGGTGGACCAGGAAGAAAGCGACATCGGCTGGCGCGTGTCGCCTTGCACTGTGAGGGTACAGGGGAGGATGTTAAGCCCTCCCCGGATGCAGAGGGGCTCCGGTGCGTTCCTCTGGAGATCGCGGAGCTCACCATGCACCGAGCAAGGGCCACCGGGGGTTTTAGTGGGTAAGAACCCCACATAACCCCGTATTCCTCCCAGAAGTCAACATCAAAACGTCAACAAAAAAAGGGTAGATTGATAATTAATAACATAACAGCATTTTGAATAGAATTTGATATATTGATATTTGGTCGTAATTTGATGAGAGTTTGTTTAGATTCTAATTTATTCCATTCTGAAATATTCCTGCGATAATTCGTAAACACGAACAGGGCGTCCGCGCTTAGTAGCGTTTAACGTTTGTTAAGATTTGTAGTCGGTTTGTTTTTTACTGGTAAATGAACTTGTAATTTTGAAAAAATGAATGCCTAACCTCGCTCGCTAGGTTGACAATTTTCCTTATTTATTAAAATAATTTATGTCAAAGATAAGTTTTGTATAATATGTAAGTTTATATTTCTGTGTGTATTGCTTATGTTCATTTCTAATATAAACATAGCTTTGTCTTTATTATAAATAATTTTTGTTATTATTTTTCTATTCCTTTTAATTGAGTTTTCTTATTACCCTGTCTATTTATTTTATGTTCTACAAGATTACCTAGAAGAAATCGCTCATAGCGATAAGGCTGCTTGGCCTTTCAGATTAAATTATTAGTTATCACTTTGACTGTTTGTACTTAATTTAAAATGTGAGCAATAAAGTATCTATCAATCCTAAAATCAGTACTATTGTAATATGAACAGGTATATTCATTTGCAGCTTTATAGCATCATCAGATGACTCTGGCGACTACCATTGTGTTGCTTCAAACTCTTTGGGAACTGTGGAGAGAATTGTAACACTTAATGTTTTAGGTAAGATACATGTCTTTTGACATAAAGTTACAGTCGTTATGTCTGTCCTACTGTTAGAGACAGGACTTCTCTGAGGGGGCCTTTGTCGACCGCCAAGGTGGACCCGGGAAGAAAGCGACATCGGCTGGCGCGTGTCGCCTTGCACTGTGAGGGTACAGGGGGGAGGATGTTAAACCCTCCCCCCCGGATGCAGAGGGGCTCCGGTGCGTTCCTCTGGAGATACAGGAGCCCCACACCATGCACCGAGGAAGGGCCACCGGGGAGGTTTTAGTGGGTCAAACCCCTCATAACCGCCTCATTCCCCCCAGAAGGTTGGGTATCTATGTAAGGTATTTGAAGATTTTCTCCCCGTTAACAAAAAAAAAAGATTTATGACAACAATCTTGGATAACGATTAAGAATGCGGAATAGAATGTGAATCTAGAGGCGTCAGAACTGAGTAATACTCGTATAACTATGATACGGAAATTAAAGATGGCGTTCGCGCGTAATAGCATTTAGCGTTCAATTTCAAATTGGTTGATGGTTTTACTCGTAAATATATTGTACGTATTTTGAGTACGATACACTAAGGAATTTTGCGTATGTGTGGTGCTGGCGTAATACTGTATTTTGTTTCAGTACCGCCGTATATTGACCCCCCACCGTTTAAAATGATTACCATCAGACCAGGCGACACTGTAACGTTACCTTGCCGTGCACGTTACGGTCATCCTGTACCAACCACGAAATGGGAATTCATAGCTCTCAATTCAACTGTCACTACTTTATTAAGGTGAAAAACTTTTTTTCTTGATAAATACTTATTGCATGAAAAACATACAAGAAGTAAATATATATATATATATATATTTTTTTTTAATTTCTTTAAGCAATATTTCTAAATGGATACAGGGGAAGTTTCAAGTTTGCCTCAACAAAAATATGGAACGATTTACCCCCACCGTTGCGTATGCCTGTATCAGACACTGGCTTTAAAACAACATATAAAAAATTTCTACTCTCGCTGCAGGCTGCGGGCCTGTTCTGACGCGGCGCTCGAATACCGAAGGGGTAGGCTGAAAACCAGCACTGTGTGACATTATGTCACGCAGTACACGCTGAGCCTATTGCCTTTTACCATTCTACTAAGAGATTTTATTTTTATTTTATTCCTTGTTTTTTATTTCTTTCTATATTTTTTTTTGTATCTTATTATTCTATGTAATGTATTTTTTTTTCTCTTCAAAGGATAAGGATAGCAATAAATGAGTTTTATTATTATTATTATTATTATTATTAATTAAAAAAAAATTACTAACATTCTTGTTAACCATTCCAACTAAGCTTAAGCTTATGCTAGGACATGGTTCACGTCAATAGTCGAATGGTTAATTCGAACCTATGACCTTATGATTCGCAGACCGTACCCTAAACCATTAGGCTATTGACGCTTGTATATTACTAAAATAGTATTACTAAACTCATACAGTCTTACAAATAAAAATGAGTTATAACATATTTATTCCAACCCTTAAACTAAGTTTAGTTAAACCAGTAATAAATTAAAAATAAGCTAAGATTAGTTTACCACAAATAAATCCGGAATAACTATGGTTTATCTATTCTTTCTTTACCTCAAAATGCACGAGCTGGCAACAGCGCAATCAAAGAGAAACCATACTAAAAAAATAATTGCAGTCTATGTAGTAATGTATCTGTCAATGTGTGGCGGTTATAAAAATATTCTACACTCTATATATAGATAGAGGATAATCCACTTCCACGCTTGTCCACAGTAAGAGACCTTTCAAATAAATGGTCTAGAAATATTATACCACTTTTAGAAAACCGATAATTTAATCGAAACTAATCATCGACATATAAATCAAAAGGGTTTTCCCATCTTTTAAATATTTTTACTTTTTTTGGAGTCTGAATGATATTTATCAAGTCATTTACTGTTTCTACTTCATCCATTGCCCTTAATTCCATAATAAGTTAATTTAAATGAGGAAACACATGCACAAATCGTATTATTTTAAATGTTATACTCGACTTAAACAAGGGTGTACGTCGTTATAACTTCGGAATAACGATTGTATGAACCAAAACGTCAACGTTATACCAGGTATAACGTATTCTTGGTATATTAGTACAAATTTTGCTTATTCTTAATTTATTACTAAGTTTATCTTTATACCACGTTTATTTGTAAGGCCGTTAATCTACATATATATGCGGGTACTAAATATATTTCTTTTGCAGAGGGAGTGCCACCAATGATCTTATCTTGAGAAAGGTGTCGAAAAGGGATGAAGGATCTTATATATGTTTGGCTGAAAACGAAGCCGGTTCCGATACAATTAAAGTTATTCTTAAAGTACTGTAATAGTATAAATCAAACTGTAATTATGCATAATAACCTATCCCACTTCAGTGAGACCAAAACAACTAGCACCAATAGCCCAATGGTTTAGGGTACGGCCTGCGAATCGTAAGGTCGTGGGTTCAAATCCACCATTGGACTATTGCCGTGAACCATGTCCTAGCACAAGCTTAAGCTTAGTTGGAATGGTTAACAAGATTGTTAGTAATATTTCTGGAAAAAAAAAGAAATTTTGCTTCTGCATTCTTTTAAAAAAAAAAAAAACTAAACGAAAGAAACCTACTATGCTAACCTGCTATGATAATATGCATAATTACCAATTAAACTTTATTTATAATTTAAATACTATTATAGATTTATTTTGTTCTTCGTATTTTTTTACATGTTATCGAAATATTATAAAATTTTAAACGGTAAATAAATTAATTTAAACCAATAATTATATTTGATTTGGTATGTAAGCACAGATATAAAAATATTATATATATATAAGCTATTTGAATATAAAAATAGCATAATGGAATCATTAAACAGTCTATCGTATGAGGAAAGTGAATACGTTACTGCCGGAATAAATAAGTTACGGCGATCGTTTGCTTTTACACACAGAGAGACTCATACACACAAATACCCGACTTAAAACAAGTATATTTACGAGTCAGCCCTGCATTTTTTTTTTGGACGAACTAACACAGTTGGCACAGAGAAGCTGGCCTTTACTGCTTCACCGGATTGAGAGGTGGCATAGCTCTTAGATCGCTCAGCCTGAACCTCTATTAGGTGGTAACTCGACACAGAACAAAACATAGAAAATACACATAGAAACACACATAGAAAAAAAAACATATAAACGAATTGAGAAGTACGTACGTAAATGTACCATATGAAATACACTTTTCGTTGTTTACTTTACCTCGCACAGGAAAATATATATTTGTTTTATGATTGTAATAATTAAAATGTTATTCATTATTAATAATTTTATTTATCTTGCCTCAGTGCATACAAAATATATGCTCTTTATGAAATAATTTAGATTATTGTTATAAATTTATATTAATGATGTACTGACCGGCAGTACGAATTAAAATTGTAGCAATGATGATAACGTATATGAATTACTTAGCTCTCAATTGTGATTCATGGTCGAATGTTCTGGAACATTCCAGAAATACTTCTGAAACACGAACAAATCTTTCTCTCTTAAGCACATATTTTCTGGAATGTTCCACAGACACGTCGAATATGTTCGTCTTCCTCTTTCACATATATTTCCAATACAGTACTTCTGCAGTACTCGGGAGACAGGATTGAATTTAATTATCGCTCTACACGCATAGGCCGTCCTTACCATAAACCGGAGACGTGAGACGGGCGTGACTAGTCTTGAAACGGTTTAGTAATGGATTTTCAGGAAATTATGTCATGTAAATAAGTGGACTATAATCATAGATAGACTGAAGTGGGAAAGTTGACCGACGAAGGCAACTCCCATAAAATACGATTGGGCTAGATCTAAAGATGAAGATTTTTTTTAAATAATAGCATTTTTACAATTTTTTTTACAAATATTATTAACAGTCTTATGGAATGGTTAATTCGAAACAAGGTTAGGCTTGTGTAAGGAGATGGTTCATGGGGCGACAAGGGTGGGGGCCCTTGTCGTCCGCTGCAGTGGAACCGGGAAGAAGGCGACATTGGCTGGCACGTGTCGCGTTGCACTGCGAGGGTGCTGGGGAGGGATTAACCTCACCGGGAGGTGCTGTAAAGCATAGTGCAGAGGGGCTCTGGTGCGTTTCACTGGAGATCCCAGAGCCCCTCATCTAGGAACGAGGTAGGGCCGGGGGGGTTTTAGTGTATAAGAACCTCACACAGCCCCGTTTTCCAGAAGGCGGGATATCTTCTTGAAGATTTTCCCCCAGTTAACAAAAAAAAGGAGATAGTTCAATAGTCAATTACTGGATTCGAACCCACGATCTTACGATTCGCAGACCGTACCTTAAACCATTAGGCTGACGCTTAAAAGTAAACACTTGTAAGTGTGTTATGTGTGTTTATGTCTACTGAAAACAGTTATTAGCTTGAAGTAATTTCTGTTCCCTTTCACATTCTTTCTGAAACGGTGATAACAATACTAGATCACACTACATTGTGGTTTAAATATTGTCAGTACAGTGCATAGAATCATTTTGTGGTTACAACATTGATTTTCCACCCTAATTATAAATCATCGACTGATTTACCTTAACTTTAATATGTTTTTTATCATTTTTATAAACATCAGTAATAAATGTAACATTGCCAGGCTACATTTATTACTGATGATGTGAACTACGAGTATCACAGGAGAAGCTGGCCTTTACTGTTTCACCGGATTGAGAGGTGGCATAGCTCTTAGATCGCTTAGCCTGAACCTCTATTAGGTGGTAACTCGACACAAGGGTCCCCCTGGTGAGGGGTAACCTCGGCTTGGACGGTTGCCATTATTACGCGTTAGCAGTCCTATCCGAGGGCGCCCCAGAGGGCCGAACCGTGACTCGGTCGGTAGCTATTTTATTAGCAAAATCTATTGAGACAATCTAAGCTAAACTAACTTATATGCCACTTCGGGAAGCGTAAGCATTGACCCTACTAATCAATGACGATTTAAATAAAAATTCTAAGCAAAATACTCTTGAACTACATTCTTTCCTATAAAAAAATTAATTATTGAAATCCGTTAACTTATTCTTCCACTTGTCGCGCACATATTTAATGATATTGTAAGACTTATATGATTTTTTCATGGATCCCATTGTAAGAATCGGAAGAAGTTATTCAAATTTCGAAAAGAATGGTAATCTGTTGGAGCAAGGTCCAATAATAATTGAAGCTCTTCTAATTTGGTAATGGTCTGTTGTGCAGTGTGTGGTCTAGTGCTGTCCCGAAGCAGCAGTGGAGATCGATTGACCAGCCGCGGTTCACACAGTGTTTTCTTTTGCGACACCACCGCCATACACATCATTAATCCTTCGAGCCGTTTCTACAGTACTGGTGCCACGGCGGAACTCGTACTCGTTAATAACGTGATATTTTAAGTTTTCCATTTTGTAAACTGAGTGACACAAAGAAAAAACCAAAGATGGAAAAAAAACATATGGATTACGGTTCTTGAAAAACAAATACGTAAGTAAATAGCTGAATAAATTTGAAATTGAAATTCCTAATCAAAGAGGAGATACGACCCATACGACAAAACGCCAATTTCAAATGAAAGGAGCTAATATTCACATATTGCATATCCGGCGCAATAACTTTATTTTCCGACATTAGCCCAATTCTTTAAGCAGGCATCTCGTCGGTTTTTCGAGACTGCCACCAAACTTACCAATGAACTTCTTGTGAGTGCCGCCACTTACAAGATTCTCCCCACTTGTAAATTTAGACACGTCGCTCGTAGGCCGAGACATGTTCTCGACGATCCGGAAAACGTGATCACCGTTGCACAGGCTAGATCTTTACAAATCTACAAAGCGCCCATTCGCGACCGTCGGAGGTTGCGAAAAATCCTTGCGCGATATAAGTATTTTATGGGAAAACCCCACCCCTTGATAAGATTAGGAGCGTTGCTGGAGTTTCTTCGGCCACTTCTTCTCCCAGCGCTAACGCTTCCCGAAGTGGCATATAAGTTAGTTTAGCTTAGATTGTCCCAATAGATTTTGCTAATAAAATAGCTACCGACCGAGTCGTGGTTCGGCCCTCTCGGGCGCCCTCGGATCGGACTGCTAACGCGTAATAATGGTAACCGTCCAAGCCGAGGTTACCCCTCACCGGGGACGTGTCGAGTTACCACCTAATAGAGGTTCAGGCTAAGCGATCTAAGAGCTATGCCAGCTCTCAATCCGGTGAAGCAGTAAAGGCCAGCTTCTCTGTGCCAACTGTGATAGTTCGTAAAAAAAAACAATTACTTTATATGATAAATTATTTTAGTTGTCCGTTGTTATTTACTTGACCAAACGTCATTAACCGCCACTCATTCGGTACCTAACCGTCACGATGGTCACTCTACGGAACGGTGTTGTTGCACTGAACATTTTAATATGTTCAGTATACTGTCAAACAGATATGAGAAATACCTTAACATTCGTAATCGATAATACAGACTCGATGACAAACGTTATAAGACAAGTGATTAAAATTACAGACGAAATCTTAGAAGCCGTTACTAAACATAAAGATTCAGTGATAAAAAGATTTGTTCTCGTGACGTTCAACGATCCAGGTATGTATTTACATGAATTGTTTATTATATAAAAGCGTAATCAAAAAAAAAAACAATTTTTATTTATCTATTTATTTTGGCACCAAACCGTCTTTTCAAACGACTTCAAAAAAGGTGGAGGTTTTAATTCGTCTCTGTTTTTTTTACGTTTGTTACGTCATAACTTTCTACTGGGTGAATCGATTTTGATGATTCTTTTTTTTTTGAAAGCTAGTCCAATGGGGCCATCCATTTTTTTCTCCAATTTTTTGAAAAAAATCTCCAAAATTTGGTCCAATTCTGACAATGGCATCCATGAGAAAACCCTATGTTTTAAATTTGCAATAATTATGTGCCCAACAAATGGACTAATAACACAATATCACGCCAACCGATTTCGACGAGCTTGTGCGCCTTACCATCCAGGACTGCATTTCCACTTAACATCAGGTGGGATCGTAGTCAAGCACTTGCTTAGAAAGCATAAAAAAAATATTGGAAACGATGTAATTTAGATTAATTAGGTTCTGATTAATTCTATTTCATAATATTCCACGATTATTCGGAAATGCAAAGAGGGAGTCCACGCGTAGAAGCTTGTAGCGTTTGATTCAATTTGATTTCGATTTTTGTTTTTCATCGTAAATATACTTGCTCTATTTCGTTTCATGGAAGCGTTTCAACAATTTGTGTGCCGAATATAATTAACTTAATTTACGTGCTCGTAAATTAAACTTAGCTAAAATAGTCTAAAAGTAAATAAGTAAAGAAAACAATTTTTTTTCAGAAATATTACTAACAATCTTGTTAACCGTTCCAACTAAGCTTAAGCTTGTGCTAGGACATGGTTCACGGCAATAGTCCAATGGTGGATTCGAACCCACGACCTTACGATTCGCAGGCCGTACCCTAAACCATTAGGCTATTGACGCTTCAAATTATAATTATAATTTACTAATGATTAACGTTTTAAACTTAATAAGCGAGTTGCTTAAAACATACTTATAGCTTCCCGTGTGGTCCCATTTCATTCCATATGATGTCGGTTTTTGTTTTAACTCCTAAATATGCTTGTTCTATTCCTTTTAATTTTTCAAACATGTATAAGCAGATAATTATTTTCAGATACCTATTTAGATATAAGAACAAAAAATAAAGGGAAATTTAAAAAAGTGCTAAGCAATTTAGGTGTAACGGGTGGTGGTGATTGTCCTGAAATGTCAATGACTGGAATCGAATTGGCACTCGTGAACAGTTTACCACATTCATATTTATTTGTCTTCACCGATGCTTCACCAAAGGATTCTCAAAAATTTGATAAAGTGAAAAACTTAGCACTGGATTTCAATGTAAAGGTGAAAAATTACATTATTATTCAATTTATAGCAGCGATAGCCTCGTGGCTCAATCGCCCGACTTACTCGTACGATCTGGTGGTCGGTCCAATCCCGGTCGGCTTGTAAATATTACATTATTATACAATTTATAGCAGCGATAGCCTCGTGGCTCAATCGCCCGACTTACTCGTACGATCTGGTGGTCGGTCCAATCCCGGTCGGCTTGTAAATATTACATTATTATACAATTTATAGCAGCGATAGCCTCGTGGCTCAACCGTCCGACTTACGATCTGGTGGTCGGTCCAATCCCGGTCGGCTTGTAAAAATTACATTATTATACAATTTATAGCAGCGATAGCCTCGTGGCTCAATCGCCCGACTTACTCGTACGATCTGGTGGTCGGTCCAATCCCGGTCGGCTTGTAAATATTACATTATTATACAATTTGTAGCAGCGATAGCCTCGTGGCTCAATCGCCCGACTTACTCGTACGATCTGGTGGTCGGTCTAATCCCGGTCGGCTTGTAAATATTACATTATTATACAATTTGTAGCAGCGATAGCCTCGTGGCTCAACCGTCCGACTTACGATCTGGTGGTCGGTCCAATCCCGGTCGGCTTGTAAAAATTAACCCTTATTGTGGCAAGGGTGTATTTTTAAGAAAAGTAATAAAAAAATCGTCATATGAATAGACATATTTTGGAAAACCACTATTTTATAGTATATAATAGAGATGTATATAATGAAGTCCACATAGTCTTCCATGTATATGTATACATGAAATGAAAGACTACGTTTCTGTAGAATATTTCGAGAAACAACATTTACTGACAATTGTGACATTAAACATTTGAATAATTATTATAAAATACACTTAAATAATAGATTTAAGTAAAGAGACTGTATGTCTTTACTTTACATGCATATTATGCTATACATTGCTATGTTTAGGGTTAATTACAGTTTTTTTCAACCGACTTCAAAAAAGGAGTTGGTTCTCAATTCGTCTGCGTGTTTTTTATTTTGTTATCTCATAACTTTAAGAGTGAGTGAGCCGATGTTGATGATTGTTTTTTTTTTATTTGAAGGCTCAAGCAGGACCCCGTGTGGTCCCATTTAAATTGGATTCAATGCTGACAGTGGGATCCATGAAATAATCATAAAGTCCTAAATCTTCAATAAGCTTGTGCGCGACAAAAGGACGAATAACTCTTTTTTTTATTTATTAATTTTTTAATGGAAATGTATATATTTTGTTTTCCCCTTCGTTTTTGATCGTATCGATCTTATTTCAGTAGATGAAATCTCTTAGCTTCCACGGCCGCTTAACCCAGCGGGTAGACAAAGCCACTTATTGATTTTCACTTTCAAAAACGCTTATCTCCTTCATGTCACAAGTAGTGAACCTAAATGTCTTTAAAACAATGCAAAAAAAAATGCCAAAAACTTATTCCAATACCCGTACCATACATAATTCCATAAAAACCCATCACTACTTTTTCTTAAAATCTTCACCTTCTTTCCCCTCTGTAACCTGTGATCATGTAGGTTTAGGCCCCTAAGTATTTTATTTAATTAACGCATAATGTATATGTTGGTTGACCTATCTATATATATATATATATAAATGAATTGCTGTTCGTTAGACTCGCTAAAACTCGAGAACGGCTGAACGGATTTATCTTGTCTTGGTCTTGAAATGTTCGTGGAGGTCTAGGGAAGGTTTAAAAGTAAGAGAAAATTAGAATAACTCCCGGGAAAACCTTAAAAATAGCCCTTTTTTTGTGGGTCCCAGAAGGGTGGCCAAAGTTCGTGGAAGCGAGGACACTTTGGTCATCGAGCTGACATACACCGACTATAAAATAGGTAGGAACAAAAAATTGTCACATTCCAAATCTTTTTGACAGAACAAAATCTGTAGGGTCCGCTAGTTAGAAATATATAAATAATAATGTTTTTAGGGTAATCTACTGCATTATTTTAGGAGGAAAAATAACGTATAACCACGATTTCCTTGTAACATTATTGTAGAAACTACATAATTAGTGGCTATACTCGTATTTACTTCAAAGTTTCTTTTAAATATATAACAGCAAGTTGGTGTAGACAAGATATGGTCAGCCCTGTAGTTCTGGGCTCTCAAGAATAAGACTACGGTATCCCCTGCCTGTCGTACAAGGCGACTAAAAGGGGCCTCGGGTTCACTGGGCGACAAGGGTGGGGGCCTGAGTCGTCCACCAAAGTGGACCCGGGAAGAAGGCGACATCGGCTGGCCCGTGTCGCCTTGCGCTGCGAGGGCACAGGGGGGGAGGGAGTAACCTCCCCGGGACGTGCTCTCCTTGAGCACAGTGCAGAGGGGCTCCGGTGCGTTCCACGTGAGATCCCGGAGCCCCTCGTCATGCACCGAGGAAAGGGCCACCGGGGAGGTTTTAGTGGGTAAGAACCCCACATAACCACCGCGTTCCCCCCAGAAGTGGGGGTATCTTTCTGAAGATTTCCTCCCCGTCAACAAAAAAAAAAGACAAGATATGGTGACATCAACATAGAAATTTTAAATACCAATTTATATAAACTGCCACCTGTATATAACAGGACCTGGATGACCGTATTTTTTTGGAAAATTATATTTTTTGATAATTATATTTAAATATCAATTACACAATGGTGAAATATGAATAATATTTTTCGGTCTTTGCGACATAATAAAAATTACAAATTTATTTTTTAAACCAAATAAAATGCTTAAATTACTGTGCTTATAATACAATTTGATTAAAAGATAAAATAAAATTGTCACTATTTTTTGGATTGTTAGTTAAGAATTGTTAGTAACAGTTTAATCCAATTTTTAGATAACTTTCTTATTAACAAAGAATGAGTGTGTTGATGGGCCCCAGATTTTACTTTATATCAGACGTTAGCTACTGCTACAGGGGGAAGAGTTTTTGTGTTAGATGAAAGCTATTTGTCACAGGTATGAATTATTTTTTTACTCTAGTTAAATACAGTAATAAAATAAATACACACACTTACTTTTGAATTTTACAGGTTCTGCAATATGTGAAAAGAATATTGGATTCTAGAAAAGTTGAAATACTTAACAAGGAAATTGGCGCAAAAGATGATAAACATGTTGGGGTAAGCCATAAAATTTAAAGTTATTATATTGTATATTATATATATATATATATATATATATATATATAAATTCATTCATATTTAATTATAAATAAGTAAAGACATAAGCATAGACCAGTGGTGGGCAAACTACGGCCCGCGGGCCAAATCTGGCCCGTTAAAGCGTTTCGTCCGGCCCGCCAAGTGTTTTTTGAGTTAATATTTTTGATGTGTTGCAATCGGTATTGTTTAATATGTTCTATTTTTAGTTAGTATCAGTAGTGTTTATAAGGTTTACAGCCTTTTAACATTTTTGGTTTGTTTAAAAAACGTCGTAAATTTTTACGTAAAAAGACAAAAAAATTGCCACCAGCAATTTGTGTAATTTGCTAAATTAGCCATTCATTTTTTTGTTAAAAAGATTTAAAAATAAAAGTTTTTTTCGGTAAAATTTTGGCCCGTTTAATTTTTTTTTTTACAATTGGTTGCCCGCCAACCAAAAAAATTTGCCCACCACTGGTATAGATGGATACGGACAGCAAATGTCAAACTATTCCTTGGGAAGGCGCAGCTTCCAGAATAACTGTCTAAAAGTAGCTTCAATTCCAGCTGTACGTACAATTGTTGGCTATGTATATACGTATATATATGTATATATATGATCCATTGTTGGACAAAGGCCTTCTCTTTAAAGATACTATTAATGCATAGTCCGTCATGCGGCCCTAGTGAGGAATGGTGGACTTGACATGTCTTAGAAAATGTTCTAACACACATAGTTTTCCCCACGATGTTTTCCTTCATCGTCGAGCGCGTGTTAAAACAGCAGATAATACAACAAATAAATTGATTGAGGATCGAACTCTTTGTTGTAAAGGTTAACAAAGTTTGGAGTCCTTTCAAAGGTGCGGGCGGTACCTCACATCGGGACAGCAGACTATGTATAAAGGACAGATTGCCTTGTGTGGAGTACTGTTGTCATATCTGGACAGGTGCAGCCAAATACCAACTCGCGGCACTGGATTCCAAAGGGCGGGCCAAAAAGTTGATAGGTGACCAAGAGAAGCCTGGTGTTTTACAGATTAAATTTTGGAGCCTGCGCAGGAATTACACGTGGTTCCCCCGTCCTTTACCTTCGGAAGTTTAAACATTGGGCGGGTCTCCACCCTTTAGTAGTAATGAAGTGGAACAAGTTGCCGGCGTCAGTCTTTCCGTCCAAGTACGACGTGGGAGCCTTCAAATTATAGTGAATAGGCACTTATTAAACTACCGCGTACCATCTTTCGACTATTGCACCACGTGGGATCGTGGTAATTAATACCCCATATTGATAATAATAAATGTAAATAAGGTATTTGTGAGTTACTGAAGTATTTGACCAACTTAATAGTCGTTCAGGGGTGAGATAATGAAATTAACAATGGAATTAAATGCAAATAATTCTTTACCCTTCGTAAATGAATGAGTGATTCAGCATTGTTATAACGCCTGTCACACGCTTTGTAATACTGATAGTCAATTTTTTTACAGGTGGGTCTGGACCCTTCGATAAAACAAGTTATCGTCGACGTCCAATCAAACGACAGCAAACTTGGTTTGAGTATAAAAGATCAAAATAACACTGAAGTTGATAAGGAAACCATAACAAAAATCCCTAATAATTTAGTGAGTTATAAGAAGTGTACTTAACATCTATTGATTAAAAAAAATATATAAAAATACCCAATGTATGCAATTGCGAAATTATGTCAAAAGTGGTAAAGTTACAAGTACTTACACTTTCACTGACACACTAACGCACAAACTCACAACACACAAACAGACACATAAATATTACACTCTTTTATTAATGTCTACAAACAAATAGAAAATTATAGACAAACCGGTTCTAATATCTCATTTACTTAAATAAAAGATAACAAAAAACCGCAGCAATCGACGAGCAATATTGCCATACCGAAAGTAAGAACAAATTAAGGTAAAAGATCACAACTATACAACAAAATTCCTTGGTATTTTGTTCCACATCACTTAACGAATTCAAAATTCATCTTGCTAAATTTCTCGCCACTGGTTCATCTTTTCCAAGCAAATAAATGCGTAGTTGATTCCTTCCTTCAGATCCCGAAGGTCGATGAACAAAGCTCCGTTGGTTAGACGATGTGAATTGCCAAAGAAATTGACATAGGTACCTATAGGACTGTGGCCACGGATAGACCCAGGTGAAGGAAGTTGCTCGACCAAGCCAAGCTTAAAGAAGAAGAAGAAAAGTGACTTGTGAAGCCTTCCTCCTTCTCCTTGCGACGTTCACCTCATTGCTGAGGGTCGTCACCGCCATGAATTATGCGGCGGACGATCGCTTTCCACCTGTTGCGGTCTTTGGTGGTGTGAAATGCCTCGTGGACTCTCCTGTTGGTGTTGTTGCTAATTTGGTCTGTCCAACGCATAGTGCTCCTCCCTCTTGGTCGTTTTCCCTGTACTTTACCTGTGACCAGGAGTGTTTCCATGGTATCGATTTTCCTCACTATGTGACCGAAGAATTCGAAAATCCTACGGAGACAGGCCATTGACAGTCTGACGGTGACACCCACATCCCGGAGAATTGACGCATTTGTGCGGTGGGCTGTCCAAGGTACTAGCAACATTCTCCTCCAGCACCACATCTCAAATGCGTCAATACGAGATCTGTCTGCCTTCTTAAGGGTAATGCCTTAAGTGAAAATAAAGTTTCAACCAATAAACCTACAAGGGTGTTGCATGGTTTATCATTGGTTTTAAAATAAAATCACATGATGTATGCAGTCCATTTATTCAACAGGTTGTCGGTTTTAATAACACAAACTCGGGAACATACAACGTAACAATTGACAGCAACGCCGATACATCACTGTCAATTCTCTGCACAACGAAATTCACATTTCAATATGGATTCTCTGTAATTAAGCCCGATTCATTAGATGACACAACAAATCGGCCTATTGCAGGTAATAAATTTAAATATAAAGGTGTTACAGAAGCTATCGAAAACCTCGAACCAAGACTATTAGGAGTCAGTCAAAACGAAACTCAGCGTTAATACTCGAGTAGCAACAATTTATATATGTTAGCAGCACTAAAAATATAATAAAAAACTAAAAATATAATCCGCAGTGGAATTCATTGTGGAATTCAAAGACATTGTGTTTTAAGTTTTCTATTCTGTGTAGGTTTTAATTTTTAAACTCCAGAAGCCAAAATAGTTGTTGCCAAATCAACAAATCGGGAACAAATATATTTTATAAAAGGAAGTAAATAGGATGTGGTTTCAGTACGAAGAAAAAACATTTTTTTGTTGACAGGGGGGAAATCTTCAAGAAGATACCCTGCCTTCTGGGGGTTACGTGGGGTTCTTACTCAGTAAAACCCCTCCGGTGGCCCTTCCTCCACGTCCCGGGGGGAACCCTCCCCACCTGTGCCCTAGTAGTGCAAGGAGACACGGGCTAGCCGATGTCGCCTTCTTCCCGGGCACAGAGACCTCCACCCTTGTCGCCCAAACTGACCTTATAGTCGCCTTCTGCGACAGGCAGCCTTATTCTACGAGCTCAGAACTACATGGCTGGACGAAGAAAAACCACTACTATCTCTGTCTAACGATAAAAGTATCACTTAAGGGTGTGAGGTTATCGTGACCTTCTGAGACATTCTGTATGTCACAATGATAAAATATTTGGATTTGGATTTTTACGTTTTGCTTCTTATTTATATAGATTATAAATTTATACTAAATTTATAATCATGATATAATAACCAAGATAAACATTATTTAATTTGATGAAACATCTTAAAGTATATGCGAATGGTTATAATAACTATACATGTAACTTTGTTCTATTTTAGGGCAAAAATCCTTTGTGTCGATTAAACTCAACACCGAGATTGATGAAATGAAGCTTCAAAAGATAAATGTTGTAGATTTGAAAGATAATATCTTTCTAGAACAACCCACGAGAATTATAAACGCCGGAGATCAGTTTTACATTTCAGAACCGATTAATTTGCCAAACGAAACTTTCAAAATAACGGTAATTGATTTTAACTTGAATTATTTAGTAACAAAATACACACGTTTATAATAATATTTTATTTGATTTAGATAATAGCGGTTGACGAAAACACAAAGGACTCATTAAAAAGAATTTCACCACCTGTGGAGCCCCAAAAAGTTTTATCTGGTAAGTGATATTTGGCAAATTCTTCTCGTTACAAGAAAATATTTTGGTTTTCAATAAAATATATCGACCAAGTCATCGTTCATCTCTTGGGCAACGGCGGATCGGAATAGTAACTCGATTAAATTAGCCGCCCAAACCGAGTTACTCCCAATACAGGTTTAGGGTAAGAAACTTAAGAGCTTTGCCGCCACTCAAACCTCCGGTGAAACTGAAGCAGCTAACTGACCAACATAGGCTTGTCACAAAAAAAGACTACATATTCATGAGGGATGGTGCCGGATAATATTAAAATAATTTTTTACTTGTATATATAAAAAATAAAAACCTGAATCAAATCCTATCAAACGTGACGGTTCAAACATAATTCTGTCGTTGATGCTCTTTTTTATTTCTCAAATGTCGTAGTTATCTAAGTTTCTAAAGTCCTACGCCATCAAAATCGTATATAATATGTAGTATAATTGAAATCAAATTTTAGGAAACAAAAATTTTCAAAATCGATTCAGAAGTGACGGCGCGAAGAATGCATAAAAATTGAAAAAAAAAAACAGACGAATTGACCCCTTGGATAGGATTAGGACCGTTGCTGGAGTTTCTTCCGTGACTTCTTCTCCCAGCTCCAACGCTTTCCGAAGTGGCATATAAGTAATTTTAGCTTAGATTGTCCCATATAGTTATCAATAAATTAGCTACCAATTAGCGCGCCTTCGGATCGGAATGCTTACACGTAACATAGTCCAAGTAGAGGTTACCCCTCAACGGCCCTCAACGGGGACCCATGTGTCCAGTTACTAGCTCATGGAGGTTCAGGCTAAGCGACCTGTCAAGCCGGTGAAGCTGCAAAGGCCAGCCTCTTTGGCCAACTGTGTAGATAAAAAAGACGAATAGAGAACCTCATAATTTTTTGTAGTCGAATCACACAAATGATAATGATCTCAACAAGTAAAATTCACGCTAATTTTACTTACATTTTGCAAATGCAATAGCCATTTTATTCATTTATTTTGAACTAATTCTGTTCACAGGTACTTTAAAAAATGTGGGGCCAAAAGTGAATATAATCGGTGATTCAAAACTGATTCATAATTCTTCAAATCCATTGCGGTTGAAGTGTAATGTAATCGGATATCCCAAACCAACAATTTCATGGGAAGATACGCTCGGATCGTCCTTGACATTCACGGTACTTAATAATTATTTTTTAATACACAAAAAATATTAGGTATTTTTTGTTATAACCATTCAGTGTATAAATGTAAGATTTGATTTATTTACTAGGAATCAACAAAAAAGGAGTCACTTGAATTTATAAGTGTTTTAAATATAGACCACATCAACCAAAACAATACTTATAATTGTAAAGCGAGCAACAACATAAGTCACGATGAAAAGAGTGTAACAGTTGGAATAGCACCTCGTATTGAATCTACAGGTACCATGTTTATAATATCTTGTTGATAGAAATAGACTTTAGATGTTTTCTCTACCTCTCCAGAAATATTTTATATGACCGTTTTTTTTACAGATACTTTAAAAAACAAGGCACCGATAGTAAATATAATGGGTGAATCGCATGTTGTATACAATTATGGTACGCCTTTGGAATTGAAGTGTAGTGTAACTGGTTATCCCGCGCCTAAGATTTCATGGGAAGATACCCTGGGATCATCTCTGACATTCACGGTAGTTAATTTTTTTTATGTTATAAAACTATTTTCTGCAGTGGACATTTGATGTATTAATCTGAAAATTTTCTCCTTTACTAGGATCCACCAATAAGAGAGTCGCATGAATTTATAAGTGTCTTAAATATAGACCACATAGATCAAAACAATACTTATACTTGTAAAGCAAGTAACAGCATAAGTAGCGATAAAAAAAGTGTGACAGTTGGAATAGCACCTCGTATTGAATCTGCAGGTACCATGTTTATAATATCTTGTTGATAGAAATAGACTTTAGATGTTTTCTCTACCTCTCCAGAAATATTTTATATGACCGTTTTTTTACAGATACTTTAAAAAACAAGGCACCGATAGTAAATATAATGGGTGAATCGCATGTTGTATACAATTATGGTACGCCTTTGGAATTGAAGTGTAGTGTAACTGGTTATCCCGCGCCTAAGATTTCATGGGAAGATACCCTGGGATCATCTCTGACATTCACGGTAGTTAATTTTTTTTATGTTATAAAACTATTTTCTGCAGTGGACATTTGATGTATTAATCTGAGAATTTTCTCCTTTACTAGGATCCACCAATAAGGCAGTTGCATGAATTTATAAGTGTTTTAAATATAGACCACATCGATCAAAACAATACTTATACTTGTAAAGCAAGTAACAGCATAAGTAGCGATAAAAAAAGTGTGACAGTTGGAATAGCACCTCGTATTGAATCTGCAGGTACCATGTTTATAATATCTTGTTAATAGAAATAGACTTTAGATGTTTTCTCTACCTGTCCAGTGATATTTTAGATGACCGTTTTTTACAGATACGAGTACTTTAAAAAACAAGGCACCGATAGTAAATATAATGGGTGAATCGCATGTTATATACAATTATGGTACGCCTTTGGAATTGAAGTGTAGTGTAACTGGTTATCCCGCGCCTAAGATTTCATGGGAAGATACCCTGGGATCATCTCTGACATTCACGGTAGTTAATTATTTGTTTTTATGTTACAAAAAATTATTTTTTACTGTGATTTTTGATGTATTAATCTAAGAATTTTCTTCTTCATTAGGATCCACCAATAAGAGAGTCGCATGAATTTATAAGTGTCTTAAATATAGACCACATAGATCAAAACAATACTTATAATTTGTAAAGCGAGCAATAGCATAAGTAGCGATAAAAAAGTGTGACAGTTGGAATAGCACCACGTATTGAATCTGCAGGTACCATGTTTATAATATCTTGTTGATAGAAATAGACTTTAGACGTTTTCTCTACCTCTCCAGTGTATATTTTAGATGACCTCTTTTTTACAGATACTTTAAAAAACAAGGCACCGATAGTAAATATAATGGGTGAATCGCATGTTGTATACAATTATGGTACGCCTTTGAAGTTGAAGTGTAGTGTAACTGGTTATCCCGCGCCTAAGATTTCATGGGAAGATACCCTGGGATCATCTCTGACATTCACGGTAGTTAATTTTTTTTATGTTATAAAACTATTTTCTGCAGTGGACATTTGATGTATTAATCTGAGAATTTTCTCCTTTACTAGGATCCACCAATAAGGCAGTTGCATGAATTTATAAGTGTTTTAAATATAGACCACATCGATCAAAACAATACTTATACTTGTAAAGCAAGTAACAGCATAAGTAGCGATAAAAAAAGTGTGACAGTTGGAATAGCACCTCGTATTGAATCTGCAGGTACCATGTTTATAATATCTTGTTGATAGAAATAGACTTTAGATGTTTTCTCTACCTGTCCAGTGATATTTTAGATGACCGTTTTTTACAGATACGAGTACTTTAAAAAACAAGGCACCGATAGTAAATATAATGGGTGAATCGCATGTTGTATACAATTATGGTACGCCTTTGAAGTTGAAGTGTAGTGTAACTGGTTATCCCAAGGCCTAAGATTTCATGGGAAGATACCCTGGGATCATCTCTGACATTCACGGTAGTTAATTTTTTTTGTTATAAAACTATTTTCTGCAGTGGACATTTGATGTATTAATCTGAGAATTTTTTCTTTACTAGGATCCACCAATAAGAGAGTCGCATGAATTTATAAGTGTCTTAAATATAGACCACATAGATCAAAACAATACTTATACTTGTAAAGCAAGTAACAGCATAAGTAGCGATAAAAAAAGTGTGACAGTTGGAATAGCACCACGTATTGAATCTGCAGGTACCATGTTTATAATATCTTGTTGATAGAAATAGACTTTAGACGTTTTCTCTACCTCTCCAGTGTATATTTTAGATGACCGTTTTTTACAGATACTTTAAAAAACAAGGCACCGATAGTAAATATAATGGGTGAATCGCATGTTGTATACAATTATGGTACGCCTTTGGAATTGAAGTGTAGTGTAACTGGTTATCCCGCGCCTAAGATTTCATGGGAAGATACCCTGGGATCATCTCTGACATTCACGGTAGTTAATTTTTTTTGTTATAAAACTATTTTCTGCAGTGGACATTTGATGTATTAATCTGAGAATTTTTTCTTTACTAGGATCCACCAATAAGAGAGTCGCATGAATTTATAAGTGTCTTAAATATAGACCACATAGATCAAAACAATACTTATACTTGTAAAGCAAGTAACAGCATAAGTAGCGATAAAAAAAGTGTGACAGTTGGAATAGCACCACGTATTGAATCTGCAGGTACCATGTTTATAATATCTTGTTAATAGAAATAGTCTTTAGACGTTTTCTCTACCTCTCCAGTGAATATTTTAGATAGCCGCTTTTTTACAGATACTTTAAAAAACACGGCACCGATAGTAAATATAATGGGTGAATCGCATGTTGTATACAATTATGGTACGCCTTTGGAATTGAAGTGTAGTGTAACTGGTTATCCCGCGCCTAAGATTTCATGGGAAGATACCCTGGGATCATCTCTGACATTCACGGTAGTTAATTTTTTTTATGTTATAAAACTATTTTCTGCAGTGGACATTTGATGTATTAATTTGAGAATTTACTTCTTCATTAGGATCCACCAATAAGAGAGTCGCATGAATTTATAAGTGTCTTAAATATAGACCACATAGATCAAAACAATACTTATACTTGTAAAGCAAGTAACAGCATAAGTAGCGATAAAAAAAGTGTGACAGTTGGAATAGCACCACGTATTGAATCTGCAGGTACCATGTTTATAATATCTTGTTAATAGAAATAGACTTTAGATGTTTTCTCTACCTGTCCAGTGATATTTTAGATGACCGTTTTTTACAGATACGAGTACTTTAAAAAACATGGCACCGATAGTAAATATAATGGGTGAATCGCATGTTGTATACAATTATGGTACGCCTTTGGAATTGAAGTGTAGTGTAACTGGTTATCCCGCGCCTAAGATTTCATGGGAAGATACCCTGGGATCATCTCTGACATTCACGGTAGTTAATTTTTTATGTTATAAAACTATTTTCTGCAGTGGACATTTGATGTATTAATTTGAGAATTTACTTCTTCATTAGGATCCACCAATAAGAGAGTCGCATGAATTTATAAGTGTTTTAAATATAGACCACATAGATCAAAATAATACTTATACTTGTAAAGCGAGCAATAGCATAAGTAGCGATGAAAGAAGTGTAATAGTTGGAATAGCACCTCATATTGAAGCTGTTAATATTTCTAAAGGTAAGATATATATATATATATTTCCTTAGAAAGAAATTGTACGTAACGTTCACTACGAATTCAAACAATACTATTTATCAAATCTAAATACTATCAAAATGTAATGTAAAAAACAATTACTTAAATCGACGATATTTGATTATTTTAAATCGAATATGCTAGCAATTTTATTAATTAACAAATTACTAGCAATAGAGTTATTTATTGTTGTAATACTTTAAATATTATATGTTTACGACCAGATAAAACAGTACGGTATAACACCAAAGGAGTTACCTTATTCTGCAAAGTAGCTGCCTACCCACCAGTTAATATAACCTGGTATCTAAATAGAGAGGAAATTCACAATAATGATGATGTAGAAATGTCTCCCGATCGTTCCACAATGTATATTAAGAATATGACACCGAAATTTGCTGGATTTTTTTTGTGCGAAATACGAAATGGTATGCAAAGGCGCATGTATAGCATGCAGCTATCAATAGCTGGATTTGGTAAGTTCTGCCAAATAATCTATACATATAAAAGGGAAAGTGTGTGGGTATGTTCCATTTAGGCTCCGAAACGGCTGGACCGATATCAATGCAACTTTCAGGAAATCTTCAGATTGACCTGGCGAGTAATCCTGTTAAAGTTTGGTGAGCTTTTATTTACTATGATGATATTCTAATGTTTTATAACCCAAAATGGTATTGCCACATGCGTTGTGTATATTTAGATTAATATGAACCATATTGAAGTACAATGGAGTATACTAAAGTAAATTAAAGATAATAATTAAGGATTTTGAAGTATTCAAGGTAAGTTATAGCGCCGCGAATGTATCCGTTTACTGATGCTTCTGATATGTACATGAGTGTAGGTAATGATCTGAATGAATACGGAGTGAAATTAATAATTTAATATATTGTGAGAGATAAATTGAATATTTTTTATTAAATAAAATAAAGCTAAATCTAGCCTGGCGAAGTGCGCTGGGTACGCTAGTATGATTATAAAATGAATTAGCAACAACCTATAAATGTTATATCAATTTTGATTACAGAACGTCCAGAAATAGATAAAACAATTACTGAAATATCTGTTCATAAACATTCCAGTGTTGATATTACATGCAGGTAATATTTAATTTTACTATATAGATAATAAACAATTATAAAGAAAATACTTTTTCGTGAAAACATTTTAAAGAAATTATATTAATTTTAGAATTTTGAAAGGGATTCCAAAGCCAACAATTACATGGTTTTTCAAGAGTAAAAATAAGGATAAATTTTATCAAATTGATGAGTCAAATGAAAATATTCACATTGACAGAGTAACCATCTTAGTGGTTGGGACTTACAAATGTCTTGCAAAAATTGATGATTTCGAAGACTCTCATGTTATAGACTTACATATGGAATGTAAGTGTATTTTTTTATTTCATAAATTATTTTAGGCCTATCTTTAATAATTTAATTTTTTTATTAACGTTAAATTTACATTACTACCACAAAAATAAAGGGTCGTACACAAAAAAAAAATTATTGCAAAATACTCCAAGTTTACGTAAGATATTCGTATAAGTTTATGGTTTTTAATGAAATAATAGGTTGTCAAATATCTCCCTTCCGCCTTTTTGTCTTTTGAATTTCGCGGCTATGTACAAAGCGCTACAGAGCTCGTATCTAGCAATACTATACATAATTTGAAAGGTCTTGACATAACCTACAAAACGACGCTATGCATAATTAGTTTGGATATTGCGTTCAACAGTTATAGACGTGTAAACATGGAGTTCACTAACGCCGAAATTCGCGCTATTTTAAAGTTTTCCTTCGTTAAAGGCAAATCCGCTAGAGAAACGTTCCGTGAGATTAATGGTGTTTTGGGGATGGTACTCTATCACTTCGAATGATAGAAATGAATGAAGAAAAGAATGGTTTCGACAATTCAGAGCCGGTGAAAACGACACCATGGATAAGCCAGCCGGCGGAAGACCTGTGACGACAAATACCGATCAAATCATGGACTACATCGAGTTAGACCGGCATGTGGCATCTCGTGACATCGCCCAGGAGATGGGAGTTAGTCACCAAACCATTTTAAACCATCTGCAGAAGGCTGGATACAAAAAAAAGCTTGATGTTTGGGTGCCGCATGATTTGACGCAAAAAAACCTTCTGGACCGAATCAACGCCTGCGATATGCTGCTGAAACGGAACGAACTCGACCCATTCTTGAAGCGGATGGTGACTGGCGACGAAAAATGGATCACATACGACAATATCAAGCGAAAACGGTCGTGGTCGAAGGCCGGTGATTCGTCCCAAACAGTGGCCAAGCCGCGAATTTCGGCGTTAGTGAACTCCATGTTTACACGTCTATAACTGTTGAACGCAATATCCAAACTAATTATGCATAGCGTCGTTTTGTAGGTTATGTCAAGACCTTTCAAATTATGTATAGTATTGCTAGATACGAGCTCTGTAGCGCTTTGTACATAGCCGCGAAATTCAAAAGACAAAAAGGCGGAAGGGAGATATTTGACAACCTATATAAATAAATTAAGAAAAATATATATATATTTTTATGCGTGTAAACTAGCGCTTGATCATGATCCCACCTGGTGTTAAATGGTGATATAGTCGAAAGCTGGTACGCGCTAGTTTAGTAAGTGCCTATTCACTCTACTCTTGAAGGCTCCCACGTCGTACTTGGACGGAAAGACTGAGGCCGGCAACTTATTCCACTCCTTTGCTGTACGCACATTTTAAGTATATTTGATTGTCTATCATGCACAATTTATTTGGCTAGCGTCTTTATCTTCCGAGATATTAAAAATTTCTTAACCGACCCTTTATTTTTGCTCACGGCTAAATAATATATGGACTATATAATATATTTCTGCTCTAATAGTAAATATAATTATTATGTACACAAGCAATGATAGATAGGATACTAGTCGGCTTGCGTCAATGAATTACCTTTCGGGTTATTAAATGGAGTATAATGTACATGCCAAAAATATATCGATATTTTCCATATATTAATATATATAAATTTGGTAAAAATTAATTAGCGCTTATTATTAAATATTAGAAAAATTTATACAAGTAGTAGTAACATAGTACTCTACACTCTTTGTGATGGCAGCGCAAGTAATGGTTTTATTTTATTCAAGTTGTCAACCACAAATAAAATAAATAATGGAATGCTTTTTTATGTTTTACGATATTTCGTATATCGGATGAAATATATTAGATGATTCGATAATTTCGGGTTGAAGCTATATATCGTGTCCATAAATCGATATTTGCTAAAAAATTGTACCCGGTGCGATGAGCTCACAGCCATTTGGGAATCTAATAAGTTTCGTAACGAGAGGACAAAAAAAACTACCTCTGTCTACTCCACTAGGGTTAAAAGGAGGTGAAAGCAATTTTTTTAATTATATTATTAACTTTCAGATGCACCTGTGATAACTGGTGAAAAATATATAACAATAAAAAAAAGGATCGAACAAAAAGTTAAAATACCTTGTCAAGCAGACGGTGCGCCATTTCCCGATGTCATATGGCTAGTAAATGACACAATGATCGAAAACATGCAATATGGACCTTACCATATACTCAGTGATAACACATTAAAGTAAGTTTATGAGTATGCAGCCCTATAGTTCTGGGCTCGTAGAATAAGACTACGGCTTCCCCTGCCTGTCGTAGAAGACAACTAAAAGGGGCCTCGGGTTCACTGGGCGACAAGGGTGGGGGCCTTTGTCGTCCGCCAAGGTGGACCCGGGAAGAAGGCGTCATCAGCTGGCCCGTGGCCCGGGGGGGGGGATGTAGCCTCCCCGCCCCCGGGACGTTACATAACTACAATGCACAATGGTGTATATTCTGTTGGTATTTCGGATTGAAAGTTATTTTAAAGTTAATAAGTGATATTCTAAAATTTTTAAATTGAAATTACATAAAAAATAATTAAATAACGACGATAAATTAACTGCTACAGCAGGAGACAGTTCTTTTACGCTATTCTCTCTCTCTCTTCCTAGATATTGGTCCCACATGGTGATGGGTCAGCTTTCCTGCTTTTCGCATTCCACTTCGCTCTGTCCCCGACATCGTCTTGGGAAATCTTGCACTCCCTCGTGTCTCTCGACACTACAGTATCCCACCTTGTCTTGGGTCTTCCTCTGGATTTTCGTCTGGGGGAGGGAAAGCTGTAGCGCCAAGTACCCTACGTAGTCCAGAGACCTCCTCTTAACGCATCTTCTTTTACGCTACTAATGGTACAATCATGTTCGGTGGTAAAAACACTATTTATGTTAATACATGTATATGTTATATATTGTAATTGTAAATAATATTTTATAGTATATATCCTCCACAGGATTGATACGTCGATGCCAAGCATTGGACAATATACATGCAAAGCTGTTAATAGATTAGGATCTGTTGTTAAGACTGCATTTATCATCATATATAGTAAGTTTGCTAATGGAATTATTTATTCGGTTATGATAATGGTCATTTAATCAATGATTTCCTTAACGATAGTGGTGTGTTTTTTTTCATTGGAGGTGCAATACTTTTTTTCATACGTGCCCGCCGGGGAAGCGGGCAAGTTATGTCGGGCTCACCCTACTATCGACTAAAATCTCCCATGGTGAGCAGTCCTTCGCCGTGATGGGGTGAGATGGGGTCGCGTTAGTATTCACCTACTCGCCCCGGGTATAAAGACCTGTAGGAGGGTAGCCATGTTCACGAGGCTGCCCCCCAGACGGGTGGGCTCGAGCAAGCCGGTGGAGAGTCCTCCAACTCCCCGCTAGTGGTTCCACTAAGGAGGTTCGAAGAGGCAAGAGAATTGCCTTGTCCTACCGCCTGCTCGTGTTCGTCGGAGCGGATCTGATATAGAAAGGTCTGACAGTGGTGTGTGGAGCGACTCTGTTTATGTTTAGAGATCATGTCACCACCAAACACCCACTAATAAAAAAACAGATGTGTGCCTATAATATGAAGAGCTATCAAGTTGTGCGGGTCTACACCGGTATCGTGCCATTGTCCAAAAACTAAAGCAGTAGTCCCGCCACCATTGGACATTTCTCAATCAATCAAACAATCAGCCCGTGTCAATACCCCACTGCTGGGTGTACCCTAAAGGCCTCCCTCTTTTTCGCGCCATTCACTTCTATCTTGAACCATTGCGGCACTACTAACATTTTCTACTACTCAACTCGTCTCGCGCATACGTATTCAACCTTTTCTTTATATAGGCGACAAACACGTTTTAGTCATGGTGGCGAGGGAGCAAAAATTATTTGGGTCTTATTTTTCCTTTTCTTTATTCTTTCGCTTCTATAATATTCTTATTCAATGACTCAAAAATAGTAATATGACTGAAACTACGACTTATGTATAATTCATAATTATTTTAAATATGCATGCTTTAATGCAATTTTTAATACTTTGAACACTTTTTCAAAACTTTATCGCGATCTGGCTTTGTTCTTGTTTTTTTCTTCACTTCAGATGGGCCAATAACAAAGGCCTGCGGAGCCGCAGTTTGAGTATAGCTGATCTACAGCATATCGTAACTACCCTTCCTACTTTCTAGTTTCCGTGCAATAACAACCGACCAAGCCGTGGTTTGTCGCAGGTGCCCTTGTATTGGAATGCTTACGCGTAAAAAGTAACCCAAGCTGAAGTTACCCCTAAAGATCTACAGCTAGATAGTCTTGAGCACAGGCGCAAGGTGGCCAGCCTTTCGGCGTTTTACAGATTACATTTTGGAGAGTGTGCACAGGAATTACACGAGTTAATTCCCCCATCCCCATTTATAGCCCTATTATAGTCGATGTTCCGCGTGTCCAAACGAAGCGATTTGAGTCATCGTTCATCTTGCGTACGTAGCAAAGGAGTGGAATAAGTTGCCGGCCTCAGTCTTTCCGTCCAAGTACGACGTGGGAGCCTTCAAGAGTAGAGTGAATAAGCACTTACTAAACTAGCGCGTACCATCTTTCGACTATATCACCACTTAACACCAGGTGGGATCATGGTCAAGCTCTAGTTTACACGCATAAAAAAAAACGGTCTCTCCTTTGTGTCGAGTCTCTACGAATAGAGGTTCATGCAATCCAGGGAAACAGCCAAAGCTAGCTTTTCTAACTTATCAGTGTAGGTTCGTCACAAATGTGACTACACTCTCCACTGAAATCACTAAACAAGAATTTAATCAATGCCGTTTATATTTTTCCAGGACCCGTCACTATAGAAATACCTGACGATACCACTTTGTTTTTGGCCGCTGGGGAAACGTTGTCTTTATCTTGTGCAGCCAAAGGATATCCGACACCGACAATAAATTGGTTTTACTTTTTAAAGGACCCTACCACACAGATGTACGTTTACAATTAATTATTTTACGTAGATATAATAAAGTTATTGAAAGAATGTTGTGAATGTTGCGTAACTAAGCTTCATAAAATACACAACGAGTATCTGCGAGAAAGCCTGGGTGTACACATTCCAGACAAGATGCAAGGAGGTCCGATGAAATGGTACGGGCCCCAGGGCGCCTCCATACGCTAGGAAACGCTACAACTTTCCGTCCGCGGTCGTAGATAGAGATAATAGAGAAAAGACAAAGTGGGAGAGTATAATGTCGATAGTCATATAGGACGTCAAGATTTCCTATGATGTCGGAGTCAGAGCGAAGTGGAAAGCAAAAATTGGTAAAGCTGACCCCACAAACACGTAGGACCAATAGCAAGGAAGAAAGAGAGAGAGAAAGAGAGAAATTGCCGCTCCTCTGGTGCTGTGGATGTTCATAGGCGACGGTGATCAGTTAAGGTCTGGTGAGCCCTAAGCTCGTTTACCACCTTTTCTATAAAAAAAGAAGGTTCTTAATTCTGTGTGTGTTTATTAAGGTAATTTATAACTTTTGACTTGGTGGATCGATTTTGATGATTCTTTTTTATTTGAAACCTGCTGCTTCCAGTATATAGTCCAATTTGGTCACATTCTGACAAGACTTGGTCGATTGATTATCCTTTTTTTTTACAGAAAAATTGGTTCGGGGAATAAATTTGAAATGCCAATGATTCAGATTGGACAAAGCGGTTATTATACTTGCATTGCCAGTAACTCCATAAATCAGTTCAATTTTACATACACGGTCCACGTCAGGGGTAAATAAAAAAACGTTATTCTATATATAAGTAAAATATAGTATAATTTAACTACTGAAACGATTAACGACCTAAAGGTTAGGTTAAACGAGTAAGAATCCCGGTCGGCTTATACTAATTGCTGTTATTCGGTTGCTTGAAGTAAAACTTCTTTACCCAAGCTAAACTTGGAAAGTAAGCTGATGAATGCGTTACGAAAACTGTAATCGTATAAAGGATATATAAGTTTATTTATTTAACAAGATTCACCAACAGCATTACACGAGCATACATTAGTAGTTATTATAAGAACATTATCTATATATATAAAAGTTATCTTCGTACATATATTTTTTGTGGATTTTTGTATATATCTATAATTCCTATTCAATAAGTCAAAAAATAGAAGATAAAACTTAAATAATATTGATTTATAGGACCTGAAACACCACAAACCATTACTGCGGTTGAAGGCGACGTAGCTACACGGATACCGTGTTTGATAGCTGAAGAGTCAATGCCAACCCATATATCGTGGCAAGTAAACTCTAAACCTTTGCAAATAGGTAAGAATATTTAACTATACAAAAGTTACGGGCCTTTACAATTTTAGTGAACACTCATGTTTTTATAACTGTTATAATTTGTAGGTCTCGTAGAATAAAATAGTCCAACAACTAATACACTCGCTTTATTGAGACAGCGTAACGTTGTATAAAGAATTATTTATTACGAATACCGTCACAACTGCGCGTCCTCACAATCTTTATACAAAATTAATTAGAAGTCAGATTACAAACTAATAAAGTTATATATTATTTACAATTCCAAGTTTATGTGATGATCAACTAAGTTATTAATTATGAATTAAAGATACAATAAGGTTCAGGTAAATCATTAAGATATTATTGGAAGTATTTATTATGCATAACAATCGCTGGGTGTCATGTGTTGCCAGTACCATTACTCATGTATTAGTTACTTACATATTTACGTATAATATAAATAAAAGTTTATGTAGAACCTTTTTTATACACAACTGATTCGTGTCCGCCTTAGTTTTCACAGGTTTTGGCTGAAAATCAGTTCTGTGCTACATGTGTGAGCACAGCACATGCTGAGCCAACCCCTTTTCGGCACAGGGTCAATTTTGTTCTTTTTTTAATTTTTCTATGTTTTTCTTTATGTTGTTTTTTTGTCTTATTTTAACCTGTTTCGGTGTCCTTGTGTCGAATAAATGTTTATTCTATTCTATTCACTTGCGGACTACCAAATCCACTTCACCTGTGAGATACAAAATAGAAAGCTTTATCAGAAGACAGCGTGCATAGTATTAGATCCCCAACTCAGCTTCGGCCCTCACGTAGATCAGGTTAGGAACCGGGCGGCCGTTATGGGTCGCCTTTGTAATAAGGTGACACTTTACAAGGCAGTCAAACATCCCGTTATCACGTACACGAGCCCAATCTTCGCGCCTCGTAAACATATCCATAGGTTACAAGTAATTCAGAACCGTTTTCTGTGACGTACCACGGGCGTGCCGTGGTTCGTACATAATCGCGAGCTCCACGTTGATACAGGGTTGCCGACAATAGCACAAATCTTTAAGCAGGAATCTCGACGGTTTTTCGAAACTGCCACCAAACATTCTAACAAACTTCTTGTAAGTGCGGCCACTTATAAGCCTTTCTGTATTAAATTCCTTCGCGTCAGGCCGAGACACTTTCTCGACGATCCGGACGACGCGATTACTATTGCACAGGCTAGGCTTTCCAAATCCACAAAGCCATTCGCGACCGTCGGAGGTTGCGAATAATCTTCTTAAGTTACCGTTATTTTATGGGCAGGATACATCACTTAGTTGTTAGGAGCGTTGCTGGAGTTTCTTCGGCCACTTCTTCTCCCAGCGCCAACGTTTCCCGAAGTGGCACTCAAAGTTAGTTTAGTTTTGAATAGCTCTTAGATTATCCGCTAAATAGCTACCGACCGAGTCGTGGTCAGCCCTCTCGGGCGCCCTCGGATCAGAAAGCTCACGCGTAACAAAGCCAAGTTAAGAGAGTAAGTGTTATGCTACCTCTCAATTGGGTATTTCCTTCTCTGGCCAATCTGTGTGGTCCGTCATAAAAAAAATCGTGCATAGGTTCGATGACTTAATCGATAACGAAGCTTTGATATTACACTTAAACGAAAGGTTGTCTGGAAGAGTTTATTCGCAGTGATGCGACAGTCATTATGCATGCAGTAATTTGGTATTATATCAATATGTAAAATTTATTATTTCTGTGATGTACGTAACAGGTCGGGGAAAAAGTTTCTTCGCATTTTTTAAGAAAATTCAAAACATATTTTAATTTAGTTTATTTATACTTAAGTAATGTATGTAGGTACCAATTTGCTTGATAACTTTTTGCAATCTTGTAGGTAGAGTCTTGATCCCATTGCTATAGAAATTTTGGGACATCTGATCAAAATACCGCGACAAGTGGTTTTGGCAGTCCTCTCGTGACGTTCACTGCCTGAAGAATTCTGAAGAGACCAAACAGATGAAAATTTGAAGGTGCAAGGTCAGGACTATACGGCGGACGCATTAACACCTTCCAGCCAAACTCTCTTGAATTTTGCTATGTGGCTAAAGATGTGTGAGGTCTAGCGTTATAATGATTAAAAACCACATTCCTCCTGTTGATTAATTCCGAACGTTTTCTCTCAACTTCTTGCTTTAATCTCATCAGTTGTTCGCAGCATAGTTCAGACTTTTTACTAGTTCATACATACTATAATTCGAAAAACTTTTCCCCAACCTATTATTAGTTGGTGTGCACTGATACTTTAAAACATTCAATAATCATGTAAATTTATTATATTACATCATTGTTGTTTTTTTATCTATAGATAATGACTGCTATTCAGTTGAAAGCAGTGGGACCTTGGTTATCAAAAACATACAAACAAATCTGACAGGGACATACGATTGCGTATCGAAAAATAAATTGGGAAGAACTTTAGTAACTGTTGATAGTAAGTATTTGTTATACTCCCGGACACTTCAAACTTGTTTTAAGTTTTGACAGTCTCTAGCTAAAAATAAATGTGAGATGTAAGAAGTGAGTTTTTATGCAGTTTTGAAGCTGATTTACGGGTAAATAAACTCTTCGTACAGTAGTATGGCTTAAATTCAGTTGTGCACTCACATTTTTTTGGCTGTGCCCTGCCTGTAGAAGTGCTACAGCTTGAGCGGCAATTTCAGGCCGAGGATCCATATTTGGTCAAAACTGGTCTAAAGTTTAGAATAGTCAGAAACACCAATAAAAAAAAACAATTTTCGCTAATTAAAGAAAATTTTTTTACCTCCCTTGGATTGGAAAAAAACATACCGAAGGGTTGACCACTAAATCAGCTGCATAAAAACTTATTGCTCCACTTAACGGACGGCTAAGGATTGGAACTCTCTGCCGCGTTCAGTCTTTCCTCACGGGTACAATCTGGACACCTTTAAGTCCAATGTGAACAGACACCTTATAGGCTCACGTGCTCCATCTTAGGCTTCATCTTCGTTCCATCAAGCAAGATAGAAGCCAAACATGAGCCTATTTACTATAAAAAAACATATTTTTACTAGGGACTGTGAAAACTTAAAATTCACGGTGGGCCGATAGATGTGTCCGGGAGTATATGTATTTGATTTATTTATTTCTAGTGCATTAGCCTACATTATTTATCTTGTACCTAAATATTATTTATATTAAGAAGCAATAATTGTTAATAAGTTGTCAGGGGATTTGTCAATGATATGTACATCTGCAGCAGCATGAAAATATTTGTGTATATAGTATAAGTGTCGCACAAAATAATTAAATATAGCACCGTGAGCAAAAATAAAGGGTCGGTTAAGAAAGTTTGAATATTTCGGAAGATAAAGACGCTAGCTAACTGAAATAAATTGTGCATAATAGACAATTAAATATCCTTAAAGTAAAATATATTTTTTTATTGATTTATTTATTAAAAAAACAATCATACGTAAACTTAGATAATACAGTATTTTTCATCAAATGTTATTTTTATTTAAATTATATTACTTATTGTTGCCACATGGAGGCAACTATCAAAAATATTTTTCAATTAAATATAAATAAATTAATAAAAATATTTTATTTTATTTTAATGATATTTAGTTGTTTAGCTATCATGCAAAATTTATGTCAGATAGTAGTACGTCTTTATCTTCCGAGATATTCAAACTTTCTTAACCGACCCTTTATTTTTGCTCGAGAGAGTATAATTTCAATTTTTGTCACTATGAATTGGTAATTGCATGTCTAATTGTTATTTTTAATTTAAATAATTAACTTGGTTTTTAATAATTTAATGTATTTATTTTTACAGAATTTCCAATGTCTGCGAGTAAGATTAGTAAAGAATTTTTGGAAATAAATAAACCTGGAATAGTGGAATGCAATGTACCTCATACGGATATTGACAGAATCTGGTGGTACGGGGTAAATACGAGATTGTTTTATCATTTGAATAGTTTTTTCTTTATTTCGACCAGTTTCTGTTTTGCTTTCATACCTTTAAATATAATTTACATAATGTGAAATAATTTTAATCTTTATTTTAAACTATTTCTTTGGTAGAGACGATTGCAAATTGCACAAGATAATTTAATATTTACTAACTTTACAACTGACAAAAAAGGTAATTATAAATGTCGCGTGAGCAATGAAATCGAAGTGCCAAAGACGGGTGCAGTGTACATTGAAGAAGGAAAGAGTCCATTTTTCTCATTTAAAGAAGTAAGGCAAGAACGTACAATTGATGAAAATGCTTACTTAGATTGCGGAAGCTCTGGAAAACCAAGGCCTAAGGTAAGCGTATATAATTAAAAAGCTTGAATTGAACTTCGTTACCTATATAAGCGACCTCGTCCATGCAATAGTGTAGGACACGAGGAGCCAGCCCTGTAGTCCTGAGCTCACTGAATAAGCCTACTACGACTAAAAAGGCCCTCCGGTTTACTGGCCGACAAGGGTGAGGTCCTTTGTCGTCCGCCAGCTAGCAATATTTCTTTCGATGGATTCGAACCTACTTACCCCTTACGATTCGCAGACCGTAAACTATTAGGCGCTTCGATTATTTCTATTCGATATATCGCATTTCGATTACAATTATAGTAATACATTAAATTAAGCTTGACAAAGACGGAATTAATGTCTTAGAGGACTTTGAGTGAGAGAGAACAATATTGGGGGTGGAGTAATAATCTAGGAAAAGACAGAAGACATAACGACTTCATACATGTAGATGCACAAAGAGCCGTGGTAACTCAGTGTCCGTGCTCGAGTTGCATTGTAATTTTTTTTTTGGATTTTAGGTTGTTTTGCAAATTTTAGAGTTTTTCGCACAAGGAGGGGAGGGGTCATCGGGCTGTTGCTATTTGCATAGTAACTAGCAACCCGATTTCGATCCCGGTGCCGGCACCAATAAATATGCTGTTGCAATTTTATGTGCTGATTTACCACGCGCTCGGCGGTGAAGGAAAACATTGTGAGGAACCTACAATCTACCTTCTAAGATATGGAAAATCCGCTCTAGGGCCGTGTGGCGGACTATGCCCTTATACACTCTTTACAGAGAAAACTTTGCCCAATAGTGGGAAATATATATATTTATATATAAAGGCTGTAACTTTAACTTTATACATGCGCAACATATTTAGAAAAAGGATAATTGTCTTGTAATAAAATGGCCTGTTTTAAAATTATGCGTGTTCTTTTAAGATAATGCGGTAAGACATCCCAAAGATATATCGATTGTACTGTAAACGAGGAATTAAATTTACGAGATTTATACCTGGGAACAAAAATGTTATAACTTAGATATCCGAGGCATTAACTACACGACTCTACTTGTTGCATATATTTAATTTTTAATTACATGTTCTGATATTTATTAAACAGGTGACATGGTATAAAAACAATGTGAAATTATTTCACAACGATATGACTTACAGCTATGATCGAAATTTAAAAAGCGTAGGTGAATACAAATGTACGGCAGAAAACAAATTTGGAATAATTGAAAGGCCATTTAAAATAGTGGCCAGTGGTAAGTTATTAGGCTTAAGAAAAAAATATAATCAAAATATTATTTGTTTTACATTTCTATTTTTGATTATACAGGTATGTTCTTAAACGCTTTTGAACTATTTTTTTTAAATTTACAGGTTGCTACTTGGATATACTAGAGGATTTTGATAGATATCATCCACTTGTATTATCCAATAATTTGAAATTATCTAATTTCGATATTAAATATGGACATATATTTATATCTTCTAAAAAATCTGCGCAATTTTTCTGCCCAGGAAGTTTTAACAAATTTACCGACAATTTAGTACAGGCAACTTGTACGCACGACAAACAATTTGAAATAAAAAAGACGTTTGAGGATTATCCTAAATTGAAATGTAAGGAGCCGTTGCAACCAGCTATTAGGAAAACAAAGACAACCTGCATGGGTGGAGATGGACAAGTAATACAAATCGGTATTGAAGTTAAAGAATTTTTGGAAGTATACAAAGTTTGCTTCCACAATAAACGTGAAATTCCACTATATACAGAGTATATTTTGACTGCTTCTGCCACTGGAATGCAAGCTAAACCGACAGAGAATTGGTTTAATAGCGATATGATGAATTACAACAAAGCTGAAATCTTCGATTGCGAACAACAGAAAAAATTATATCTAAAATAATTGGTCGGTCGTTTGAAGAGTGTTTTATTGCTAGACAACTTATTAGCGAGAAGGACGTACCACCTGGTGCTCAAACTCTAACTCACAGTTATCTAAATGTGATTCCATATTGGAATTATACTACCACATTAGTAAGTAAATTAATCTTTATTTTTGAACGTTCTAAAATATGTAGAATAAATTTCTACTTTTGTTTTAAAGAATGCTAACAATTTTTTCACAAATATTATTAACATTGCTGTTAACCATTTTAAAAAGCTTAGGTTTGTGGTAGGAGATAATAATAATAATATTCTTTATTATCTAACAAAAATTATAACAACAGTATTACTAATTACAATTCTTACTGCGAGTATTAATACTATTTATGTTTCACTACCACCTAAACTAGGAATTCCCTGTGCGTTCGTTTCCTTCCCATTTATGTAGTATATTTGTTATATCATACTTTTTGTGTGTGCGTGTGTATCTGTGTTTTATGTGCGTGCGTGTATGTCGGTGAATGTGTGAGTGCTTTTCAATTGACCACTTTTAACATATTCTCACAACCTTCATAGTTTAGTGTTTCAAGCCACTTTAAAATTTCATGCTTGGTTTTATATAAATTTTTATGTCTAATATTTAATATTGTACTATTTTGATTGTATGTATAAGGCCCAAGATGTTCTAAATCGTGAAAATATTTTCATCGGTAAAGAGGATATTTATGTGCCTTTGTTCTGCGTGTCGCGACAGAAGGTGTTTTGATCGATCCAGTCTCTTTAATTGCAAAGATTGATTTAGGGTTCTCATATCTCCATATCTCATATCGACGAGCACCGTTCAGGTCTTGTTTTATAATATGCAACAGAGTCCTAGCAGAATCTTCATTTCTCGGGATGAGATTTTTTGCTTTCTCATGGGGTTTCGGCGAATTCTGCCTTTAACAGCATTATCAGCCTTTGTAGTTCTTACAACACCACTTTTCTGGTGCCAATCCTTTCTGGTCTTCGACAAAGGAAGTGCTGTTCTATCTGTCGATAATATGATATACGAACATACGGCTGATACCAAGTATTTCAAGTGTCTGGAATATGACAGACGGGTCCATACCCACTTTATACAAGGCGATCACTGAAATCCTATTTTATTGCCAACACATTCAAACAATTTTGTAATTTGAAATGAGCACGAAAAAATATATGGCGCAAAGTCGAAAGAAGTTTTTAATATACGTGAACCAAATTGCAAATTTAAAAAAATAAGCAAATTTTACACAAGAATTACTCGTTTATATATTAGATTATAAAATTGACAATTTAAATGGTGTCGGCAAATTATACGCTTGACTACTGAGCTGCTATTTTCTGTATAATAGTAAAATAAATTGAACACAGCTCTTTTATTCTAGTTTTGGGATAATTTAGAAGATATTTTGAGATCTCAGGCAAAAACAAGGTCCAGCTATAAAAGCCTATTAATTAGAACAGGAATAGCGGGAGAACTTAAAATACCGGTGGGAGATACTGACGAAGATACAGTTGTATATTTGAAAGATGATGCGGAAAGAAAAGTGACCGTTCCTGTATTCTTATGGAAGGTGAGACTTATAAAACTGTTATTAAATAAGTTAAGATAGAGTCTAAGATGATAAATGAACAAATAGCACGCCACGTAGATGTTGAGCTAAAACATGCTTGAATCTCTTAAAAATCTTTTATGTGGCAACACAATAGGTCCAACAATTTCAACAAACTCAAAGCAAAGTATAAACACTTGCATTATCAGAGTAGTTGGTAAGAATGATGGCGGCAATGGGAAGGAAACTAGAATGACTATTAGAACGTGAAGGTAATTGAGAATAACTGCAGAAAGATCGGGTATTCGACTACTTTTTTCACTGGGCAAAACGCAAGATCGTGAGTCCTACGTTGTAAAATGCCGTTATGGTATTGGACATATATTTGGAATGTTTCGAGTAATCTCGTAACGTTATCTATTAGCCGGAAAGGACGCTTAATCAAATTTGTAAAACACCAATAGACAAATCACTGAAATGAAGCGTAAGGAACTGTGCAACAATCAAACAAAAAAACTTACATAATCATCACTGACAGCGTTCCCTGGCGATCGAGCTACCATGGACGTTTAGTTTCCATACAATAACTAAGAAAGAGACTACAAGAGATAAACGTAATATATATCATCCTATGTCCCCTAGGTGGGGCAGAGGGCGTCCACAGTGAACCTCCATCGCGTTCGATCTTGGGCTTCACGCTTTATCTCGCTCCATGTCTTCCCGATGTTCTTCGCCTCGTTTGTAACTGTGCGGCGCCACGTCTGTTTAGGACGGCCGCGCTTGCGCTTTCCTTGCGGATTCCAATCAAGGGCCTGCTTGGGAATGTGATCGGCATCTCTTCGGAGGGTATGGCCAATCCAGTTCCATTTACGGCGCCTTATTTGGAGGTCGATCGGGCTTCCACGACAGCGCTCCAGAAGATGTTCGTTAGAAATTTTCTCGGGCCAGTAGATACCGAGGATTCGGCGAAGACATCGGTTGACGAAAACTTGGAGCTGATGAGAGATGGTTTTGGAAATCTTCCACGTCTCACACCCATACAGCAGTACGGATTTAACGTTGGACCTGAATATTTTAGTCTTAACGTGGTGCGATAATATCCGTGACTGCCACACAGGCCGGAGTCGTGCGAAAGTTTCCCGGGCCTTGGCAATGCGTGAGGTAATGTCCTCTTCAGTACCCCCAGTTTCTGACACGACACTTCCGAGGTAAGTGAATTTGTGGACGCTTTCTACGTCCTCAGCACCAATGCGTAATGGCGTCCGGTTTCCCACTCCAGATCGCATCTCTTGGGTCTTTCGGATGTTAATCCTGAGTCCAGTAATGTCAGCCTCTCCGCATAAGTCGTCCAACTTGGATTGCATGTCTCGGTGGGTATGACTTAGCAGGCAGAGATCATCGGCATAGTCCAAGTCTTCTAAGACATTGGTTATCCCCCACTCTATCCCGCGCCGCTTGTTGCCGGATAAAATCAAAACATGTGTATTTTTTAACACAACGGATTTTATTTTCAGGTGATTGTGGACACGTATTATAGAAAATCTATAGCGATTATTCAAGTCAACATACCACCTATATTGAGAAACAGAAGACAATCATACAAAATTTGTGACACATGTGAGAATATAACTTGGCTGAATGATATTGTTAAATATAGAAATGTATTAATATACTGTTGTTCGATTGGTGATTTCGAGAAGAAATTTGGTTATAATGGCTTGTTTAGCGATGGTACCTTTTGGCTTTTGAAAGCTTTTGATTAAACTATACTGGATTGTCTGGTAGTCTTTATTTTCATTTCATACATTTCACTATGAAACCAAGCTATTGGAATTCAATTGTCACTGCAAAATAATCACAATTAACTTACAATTTTTTTTTATGTGTATTATTCTAATAAATTTTTTGATTATTTGATATTGCTTGAAATATAACGGTAAATGTTGAATATGTCATTATTTACGATATTTCTAAATACAATATCTGGTAATGGTACGACTTTGGAAAACCATAGTGGTAAAACTGAACTAGCAGAGTATCAATAGTAGCAAAAAGCAACAATTATGATGTCACTGTTCATTTGACACAGCAGACTCCGAGTCCAGAGCATCGGGGAATCGAATACAAAGTGGTATAAATGAAATTTCCGGTATTCCACTTTTTGGGTTAGTGTCATTGGCTAAAATTAGTTGACGGCATTACTAATATGCTGTTACATTTGGAACCTTGTAAGCTCGGCATAAAGTAGGAAAAGTCCACCTTTTTTTAAGTAAAACTTCTTTACGCACGCTTCACTTCGGGAGTAAGGTGAGAGCGTATCAAAAAGTGTCATCGGGTTAGACGAACGGAAGTTGAGAGGCAGATTATGTTACAGAAGATAGAAAGAGTTACGTTTCGTATACCACTGGTAGGGACAAGAAAGGGATCTGTGAGCATACATTTTCTTTCTTTCTGTCTCTCATAGCCAGTTCCTATATCTAAGACACAGTGCGGGCTTATAGTCTTTACTGTAGGAGCAAAAGTGAGCAGTGTGCGCGCAAATTTTATTTCTCCCTTGAACAATCGTATATATGTTGTATTTCGTGCTAATATTATACATATACGAACATATATAACAAACATTTAAATGGAGCTAAAGAAGTTTTTCTTCAGTTGTATGATGAAATAGTGAAAATAAAATCGCTGGTAAGGCGCAAGGCCACGTGATTCCAACAAAATTTATGTATTTTTTCTACTTCACTGAGCACAAATTTGCGTTCTCTATCTTTCTCATATGGCGCTCTCGCTCACATACTTTACACGATGCGGCCCAAGCAGCATCGTGCACTGTCGGCAATTATCTTGAACTCTCGGCTCGAGCGTAACAGGACATTTCAGTATTCATCAATTTATAAGACGTCACGTCAAAATGGTAAATAATAGTAAATAGATGGGTTTGTATTTTTATGATTACTTCATAGCTGTTAGCTAGTATTTAATAAGCTTTATAAATTTGGAAGTGAATGGAATAAGACAAAATTTAGAAAATAATTGTTATATTTATGTCAACCTCGCGATATATTTTGTAAACTTGATTATTATTTAATAAACTATTGTAAATAAAAAAGAGTTAATTACTGATTGTCTTGTTGTTTTTTTGTTTGCAAGACCTGCTACTAATTTTCCAAATTTCAACAAAGTAATGAATGTGACTTGGTGAGGGTGAAATTTACTGTGTAAAGATGCGGTAAGTATAGTGAACAACCCTGTAGTTCTGGGCTCTCAAGAATAAGACTACGGTATCCCCTGCCTGCATTGGCTGGCCCGTTTCGCCTTCCGCTGCGAGGGCACAGGGGGGGGGGGAGAGTAACCTCCCCCCTCGGGACGTGCTCTCCTTGACCACAGTGCAGAGGGGCTCCGGTGCGTTCCACTGGAGATCCCGGAGCCCCTCGTCATGCACCGAGGAAAGGGCCACCGGGGAGGTTTTAGTGGGTAAGAACCCCATATAACCGCCGCCTTCCCCCCAGAAGGCGGGGTATCTTTGTGAAGATTTCCTCCCCGTCAACAAAAAAAAAGTATAGTGAAAGGGTTAGGAAATAATAAGGGAAAAGCTTTACTCTAAAACCTGCTTCAAATTAAATCAAACGTGACGGAATAAACACTAACCGCTGCTAAATGCGGACGCTCTCTGTTATTTCCGAAATATCATATATATTCTCTTTCTACTTCCCCATATGCCTTCGTTGTCGTTCTCTTGCCCTAGATGTAGGCCGAGCCCGATATAACTAGCGCGCTCCCCCGGCGGGCACGTATGAATAACACAAATGTGACATGACAGGAATTCCTTAAAAAAAATACGTTGAATATTTTGTCCGTCCATGTGTTCCAGTAACATGGTCAACGAAAGTCGTCGTTTACGGCTAAATTCTGGGTTCTCTCACTTGCGAGACTCTCTCAGGTTTCCGATAGTCGCTTGGTATTACAATTTCCGGCAACACAATTTTTTTTTAAATTCGACCACGTGGTGTTCGTACGAAAAAGGAGGTCAAAGCAGTAAGGGAAAGAATTCAATGAAAGCCTGTCCGAAAGCAAAATATTTTATCTCGGGAGATGAAGGAAGATAGCACTTAAAACCATGTCGCATATTTTAAAAGATGACTTGGAACTTGCAGCTTATAAGAGATGGTTGAAAACTCGACAACTATGATGTGAATGGACGACCATTTTGGCAGAAATGGTTTGCAGAATCGGGGCCCTGCTATTATTAATGCTAATATATCATTAAAGAAATATATTTGTATATTTAACCGATTACACAAAAAGGAATTTCTTATTCGTCTGTATTTCTATTTATTTTATTATATATATTTTTAATGTTCGCAATCATACGAGACCTAATGTCCTGTAGATATACTAGGGAACTCCTAAAATATTATGAAATTTTTGTTGATTCTATTATTGGTAGGTTTATGGTAATCCAAAGCTAAGTATTCCATAATCAACGAGCAAAAATGTGGAAGAAGAAAGAAAATATAGGCGGTTCAACTTCGTAATACAATTATGATATTTTGGAAATGAATGATCCGCACACAATACCGTTTAACGTATAATTCGAATTCAAGTCGATTTTCGTTTTAGCTCGTTAATATACATGTAGCAAAACGTCTAACACAATACAAAATATTGTATGATACAAGATTATACCAGGAAAAAAGACCGATAAATGTGGAGTGAATATTACATAGAAGTTTAAACTCGTGGGCTATATATGTAGCCTACACGCATTGAGAACGGTTGTGAGTAATTATGTTATTAAAAACATGTTACAGTGTCTTAATAATGTTTGGGTCAATTTGTCCCCTTACATATGGAAAGCAGGATGAACAAAAGAGTAGCCTGACATTTGTAATAGATAACACTAAATCCATGATTGATGATATTGCAGAAGTAAAATCTAAAACACAATTAATATTTGATTTAGTTATGAAATCCGCTTCGACCATGATAGAAAATGTTATTTTGGTAACATTTAACGACCCGGGTAAGTAACACATTTGTTTTTGCTTTTAAAAACAGATTTTATTGCGGCGAACGTATGCGAACCGTTGGGAGAAGCTAACCGCAATAATTGCACTATTTTGAAGTTGAGAGGTGGCAGAGCTCTCTGTCGCTGAGCCTGAACCTCTATTAGGAACAACACGGCGCAAAGAGGACCGAACCACAACACTATCGATCACAAGTATATTTACGGTACAAAAAAACAATCTACTTCAAATAGAAGTCAAACGCTATTACGCTCTTTGTATTTCCGTTTTATCGTAGGAATAGTACGAAATCAAACTTAATCATAACCTAAGTGATACTGAGTTATTCGTCCATTTGGGGCGCACATACATAATGGACATGGATCCCATTGTCAGAATTGGACCAAATTTGAATGGAATTGTTAAAACGTTCATGCTATTTCATGTTAGTATAATTAAATGAAACGATTGTGTAATAAAATACATTAATTTACTAAAAAAAACAGCAATGAAACACAAATTCAAAAGCAGATGATGCTCGGGTCAACAAACCCGGAGCGCGGAGAACGGCGGCTTGTCTTTATTTATAATTATCTTTATCCAAGATTACCTATATAGACCTTATATAGAGAGGTTGTTCACTATTTTGGTGATAATGGCTTACACATAAAAATAGATATATGCTGTCTCGGACTTTAATGTACGCCTATTTAAGGTAATCATTTCCATCACACTTTATTATTATTATATCTATCCCTACTGTCCCACTGTTTTTGCGGCGCACGAATGGCTAGCAGATGGCAGATTTTTTTTCTTCTTATCGAATATTCTGGATAATTCATACTATTTCTTCATAAATTATATGTGTTACCCTGATGTGTAAACTGTATTACTGTAAAGTTACATCAAAATCCATTCAGTAGTTTTTGCGAGAAAGAGTTCTTTTCGCATACGTACTCACAAACATTTACGTTTGTAATATTAATAGGAAATTATAGGATTGATATATATTATGCAGTCCTAGTAGGACGATTAACCCACGATATGTACGAGATTATCAAATACATTAAAATGCTAACAATCGATACACAATTGGTATGCTGACGGATCGCAAAATTAGAACATCAAATAAAATTTTGATAACATTCATAGATCAAAATAACAATCATAAATTTGTACATTACTGTATTCCAGAAATTCAGAAAGCAATTGTTACAACTGACGAAGCTGCATTCACAAAGGCTTTAAAAGCAATTCAGGTTTATAGTGGCGGTGATTGCCCTGAGATGGCGATGAAGGGCATAGAAGAGGCACTGGTCAACAGTCTACGCGGCTCTTACATCTATGTATTCACAGATGCTTCAGCGAAAGACTACAAGAAATATTCAAGGGTCAAAAGTATTGCGCTGAAACAGGAGTCACAGGTATTGTTGTAATTTTTGAAGTTAAATTTATTTACGTACGGTTGACTTGGGGAGTAACTTATACCACATAAGTGTTCCGAAAATTATAATCAGGCGAGGCGAACGGTAGTTAAAAGAGAGATTATACATTAGTTAGTGAAGATAGGAAGAGAGAGTTACGCTTCGTTTATCTAAGACACAGTGCAGCCTATTTTCTTTTTTACAAACTTTGGAGCAACAGGAGAGCTGTACGCAAGCACATTTTTTCTCTTTTTTTTTTATATGAAAAGTGGCAAACGAGCATACGGCTTACCTGATCTTAAGTGATCACCGATCTCCGATCTCTTCTGAAACATTGTTTATATACAGGGTATTTGGAGACCGCTTCCGAAAACAAAGACAGACGTTAGTACTTATGACACCATAAGATAGATAGATAAATCCTTTATTGCACCAAAATATATGTACAAAGGCGAACTTAATGCTAGCATTTTGTTCCAGCTAACCTTTAGTAGGTAAGAGCAGGCTAATAGCGTTTTAAAAATATTATATACATTAATAAATATACACACATTGATATTTCAATATAAATATAATAATATATATATATATACATAGAATACATAAACGTCAATATATAAACCAGTATGTTATTTTCCATTGTTTGAGTAGAAAGTATTCAGACACACGCGATTTAAAGACATTAGTTGACGAAGCCTCCCTAACCTCAATCGGCTACCTATTCCATTGTTTTATTACCGTACAGGTAAAAGAATTGCCATCGAAAATTCGTGTAACATTCGAGAAACGCTAGAAATTTATTATAGAAGGTTCGAGGTTTTAATGTTGGGACGAAAAAAAAATTGTTTTGGCTCGATTGATTATTATGTTTAGAAAGTTCGTGCGTTCGCTAACCCGAGCGTCATCTATTGCTCTGACTATATTGCAAGGCTAGGAGATGGTTCTCGTCAATACTCCCTTGGTGGATTCGAACCTACGAACTACCGATTCGCAGACCGTACCCTAAGCCAGGCTATTGACGCTTCAATAAATCTTCACTTTCATAAACCTTCTGAATCCTTTGCTTACCTTCTCCATGGAGTAAATTAGATAATGTAATTTCCTTCTTTTGCAGATTGTGTTCGTACTAACCAAAATATGTGACACTTATAGTAATCCAGATTACACTGTGTACATTGATTTGGCTACTGCTACTTCTGGAATAGTGTTTCATCTCAGAAAGAATGAAGTGGGGGAGGTAATTTTTAAGTACTTTGTTTTTAACTTTTTTTTTGTTGATGGGGGGAAATTTTCAACAAGATACTGGATATGTGGGGTTTTTACCCACTATAACCCCTCCGGTGGCCCATCCACGGTGCATGGTGAGGGGCCGGGATCCGCCGGGAGCCCCTCTGCACTGTGCTCTTCGGAGAGCACGTCCCGGGGGTAGATTAATCCATCCCCTCAAGTTAAGTAAGTAAGGTTAGAAGTTAAAGTTACATCTTTATATATGTTCTACTGTTGGGCAAAGACTTGCTCTGTAAAGAGAGTTCAAGAGGTAAAGTCGCGCGCGGTGCTAGTGCGGTATGGCAGACTTCATATGTCTTAGATAAAAATTTCAAAGACATGTAGGTTTCCCCACGAGGTTTTTCCATCACCGCTGAGCGTGGTAAATCAGCATATAAATTCCAAGAGCAAATGGATTGATACCGGTACCAGGAATCGATCTTGGATTGCCACAGCTCTGTACATATAATAAATGTATGCTATATTTTAAATAATTTTATAGTGGTTTTAATTTAATTTCAGTTACTGGATTTCATTTCTGCTTCAATAAAAAAACCAAGAACTGTGTTGGCTACGGCCACGTTTTTACCTGGTGACAACATTACATTATATGTGAGTTATAAAATGTATTATTCCAGATATCTACTCGTATACATATAAACAAAATTGGAGTGTCTGTTTTTAACATTAAAATAACCACTTTATGCTACATGCATATGAATGTACGGTATGAATTTTTGATATATACGGTACATATACCAAAATAAGATTTTTTACAATTTTTGTCTTTTTATCTATTTGTCTGTCTGATTTTGACGGGACTTTCACTGGCAGGTAGCCAAAAGTAGTTAACCGGCTTCAAAAAAAGGAGTTTATTGATCAGGTACATATTGTAAATTATTAATTAGTAGGATAGTTTAGTTGTGTTTAGCTTATGTTCTACCAATTCCTCTAAAATTATAAACAGCGAGCGGACCGGGCACAAGGGCACACCAACGGGAATTTAAAAGTTGTAATGTATTAGTTAATATGAAGAACACACAGAGACGTCGCGCGCACGACTGGCCGCTGCGACGGGCGGGAATACAAATAAAGTGCGATGTGGCTGAGCATAGTTTGTGTTGTTTTCAATAAATATTCATTGAAGTGGACACACATGGTAACGCGACGGGGCACTTTGCGTCTGACGCGTGCGCGACACAAGGGTTGTAATACAATTTACAAAATGATGGAGAAAAGTCCTTATTCTTTTATTATTTTATACTTGAGAACCATTATTGTATTTCACTGAATCCGCTGCCGTGGATTATGCAGCGCCTTTATACGACATGAATATTAATTTAATAAACTAAATATCTTTTTTGTCAAATTCCACGCAGATGAAGTCGCGGGCTTAGCTAGTGAGAGACGCATCCATTTTTTTTATAAATTTGTACGCGTCAAACATTTCTTTTTTCAGTACAATGTGGACGATGCAATCGAGAATGTTCATATACTCGTAACGGCGATAAACAAAAACCCCGTTGTTATTGTGACCAATGCCGACGGAAGAGAAGTTGATACTACTGTCATTCATGAAAACAGAAATACTCTAGTAAGTAGTACTATTTTCGATTTTGGGCCAGCCATCTGGAGTTTCATTCCATTCAATTAGTGGAAGCCTTGCCATTACTTCTTCTTCCTCCAACGCAGCCGACCAGAATTAGTACACCTATTACTCCACCATAATGTTGATAAACGTGTATAATAATCATAATATTATAAAAACTTTATTTCAAGCTAAAAATTTTGCTCATCATTTTGTTAGTAAGATACTTTATAACTATGTTAGTAACAACAATACATATACATATAAATATATTTTTTGTTTTATATACAATTATTATATGATACGTGCCGCCTTAGCCAGTTATTGATACTACACAGGCAATCATCTCCAGAATGGTGTTGGAGCTGGCTCGCACCCTGCACACGTTTGACTGATAAACGTTTAACGACCGCCTCAAAGCCTAACGATTTGCAAGTTAAAGTTAAAAAGTTAAAGATGCAGCCTACATATATATATATTTCCCACTGGTGGGCACTGGCCTTCTCTGTACAGAAAGTATAAGGGCATAGTATGCCACGCGGCCCTAGTGCAGAATCGCGGACTTTATAAGTTAGAAAAAAATCTTTACACATAGGTTCCCTTACGATGTTTTCCTTCACCGCCTTTCATTGTTTCAAGCACCGGGGATCGAACGCGGCTTGCTAGCGTACAACATAAACTCGAGGCGACAGCGCGAACACTGGGCTGCCACAGCTCTGTACAATTACGTTTTTTGTCTTAAATTAACTTGTTTCGGAATCCAGATTGAAAATGAATCCAAAACTGACAGGGTGCATGGGACTCTGCTTTTGGTAACTAATGGAAAAGTTCTACGATTTCGCAGAATACAGGCTTCAAGTAGACGCATATCAAACCTCTGCGTTCCGTTACAATTTCAAAATCATTATCATCCAAATCTGTTTTAAACCCTATTAACGTGTTTTTTGGTTACTCTGTTCATATTTCTTAAATACTTATTTTATCTTTTGAAGATTACGGCAATTGACAACCCAGATCTGGGCATCAATACCGTACAAGTAAATTTACAACACTCCGCTAATGCTGACACTGAGAGATTGAATACGACAGTTGTAATAACGGGAGCCACGTTTGTTGACTTTCGACATGGTTTCTCTGCATTCAAACCGACGGCTATAAGGGACACAGTTACTTTACCCATTGCAGGTAATGCAAGTTTAATTTTTAATATAACAATTTCAAGTACAAAAATATCCGTTGACAATTTTGTTCTGGAAAAAATTTACTATTGTTAAAGGCTTTTATAAATACAACGAGTTCGAGAACTTTTAACATGCTAGGGCCGTAACTCTTTGCGCTAAAGGAAACTTAATTGAAAACATCTGAAAAGATTAAGTCCCTTCTTCGATCAATTGCTTTTATATAAATCGACGATTTGGGGACCTAAGAGAAACGATTCGATTGGTAGCTTGTATCGGGAAGCTCTCCTAATAGTTTTTAGTAAGAAAAAGTTACCTTTAAAACGATTATTTACGATATGAGTGATATATAAGTTGTTAAAAATGTATTGTCTTAACAAACTTTTCTGAGCTATAATCGTTTAAATTTTTAGATAAGCCATCATACTTGGCAATACAATTGTCTGACAGCTCAAAGTACGTTGAGTTTACCACAGTTGAAATATTAGATGTGAAGGAAAATGTTATTGCCTCACGACCTTTAAAAAAAATTGATGATAATTTCTATGTAGCTGATAAGGATGTGCCTCCAAACACTATGTTCAGATTAGCAGTGAGTATTTGTGTATAATAAAAAAATATCAGAAATTATTACATTTTAAATTAGTTTTTTATATGTTCACGGACGACGATGATCACTTAAGATCAAGTGAGCGGTAAGCTTGTTTGCCCCTTTTCCTATAAAAAAATCAATTTCATACTTTAATGTTCAAAAAGTAAACGTTAAAGTAAAATTAACATTCAAAAGTCCAGGCAAAGTGAAGTAGCTCCGTAGGAAAGAACCTGCTATGGTGATGGTGAAGAAGAAAGGACTTGGTTCCAATTAAGTCCCATCTGAATTTTGTTGGCATAGGCAATTGGGTTCTGAAGATATACCTGGGAATTCCTAAAGATCTTATAGAAAAACTGCACTGAAAACCAGTGTTATGGGATTCCATAAAAAACGCTGAGCGCCGTCCCATTTCTTTGTGTTAAAGTTAAAGTTACAGCCTTTATATATATAATATATATGTCCCACTGCTGGGCACAGGCCTTCTCTGTAAAGAGAGTAAAGAGCATAGTCCACCACGCGGCCCTAGTGCTGATTGGCAGACTTCACATGCCTTAGAAATTTTTCTAAGACATGTTGGTTTCCTCACGATGTTTTCCTTCACCCCCGAGCGCGTGGTTAATCAGCACATAAAATTGCAACAACAAATTTATTGGTGCCGGCACCGGGGATCGAACTCGGGTTGCTAGCGTACTATGCAACAAGAGCCAACCGCCCGGACACTGAGCTACCACGGCTTTCTTTGTGTAACACTAAGTTATTGTTACTTTTGTTTTGTCATTTTTGTTGATTTTTTTTCTCTTTTAAGCATAATTTTTTTCTTTTTGTAATCATACATGACCACACAAATAAACTTTTATTTAATTCTTTTCTATTCTAAAGCTTTCTCTGTACACCGGAAAGTTTATAATCACGTGAGAGCTTATTTTTTTATACTATGATGTTTTTCAGTTGAAGGGCTACAATACTAAGACTAAAAAAGCATTAAGAAGATTATCTCGTACCTTCATTGAGCCACAAACATGGACGACTGGTAAGCTGTAACTTATCTCTCTGATTAATGATTGGAAATATGATTGCATACTAACGAGCGTCAATAGCCTAATATAGGTTACGGTCTGCCAATCGTAAGACTCGACTATTGACGTGAAAAAAGAAGGTAGACCTTTTTTTTTGTTAACGAGGCGGAAATCTTTAACAAGATAACCTGCCTTCTGAGGCGAATGCGGCGTTATGTGAGGTTCTCACTCACTAAAACCCCAGTGGCCCTCTTCAGTGCATGGCGAGGGGCTGCGTGATCTCCAATGGAAGGGAACGGAGCCCCTCTGCACTGTGTTACTGCCTCCCACAGCACCCTCGCAGTGTGGTGGTATTGCGTGGTCCCTATCCTGTTCAGGTGCTCACAGAAGCACCCCTGCCCCGTGAGTACCTGTGTCAGGTGACGCATGCCTCTCTTCTCCGTTCACAGGCTTCGAAGTTTGGCAAAATCGCATTGACGATGTGCTGGCTAGAGCATCGCGCCACGACTCTATCTCCCATCTGTGCTCCTGCCGCCGCACTTCTCCCGCTTCCAAGGGCAACGTGAACCACCTCCTAGTACAAGCTTAAGTTTAATTGGAATGGTTAACAAGAATGTTAGTAAAAAAAAACTATTGCTAGCATTCTTTAAAAAAAATTGTTGAATGTAGAAAAAGAGACCATTCTTTACAAATCAATGATTAATCCATGAAAATATTTTAGATATGAAACCAGACAACAAACCACCTACGGTAGCTTTGGTGGGAGATTCTGTGAAAGAAGCTATATATGGTGAGCCATTTCAGCTTCAATGCAAAGTAACTGGATACCCTCCGCCAAAGGTTACGTGGATAGAAGAGAAATCAGGCCACATATCATCAGGGATGGTAACAGTATTTTTTTTAAATTTTATAAGTACGAGTATCTACGATGCTAGTTTTAAACCAAGTCCAAAAAAAACGATGTACTCAATTCGTGTCTATTCAATCTATCTCGAACTATCTTGAACTCGACACAAGGGTACCTTGGCTGGCCTTGACTGCTTCACCGGATTGAGAGGTGGCACAGCTCTAAGGTCGCTTAGCCTGAACCTCTGTCACAAGTAACTCAATAAGGGTCCCCCCGGTGAGGGGTAACCTCGGCTTGGACGGTTACTATGTTACGCGTATGCATTACGATATGAGGGTGCCCGAGAGGGCCGGACAACGAATTAGTGCTATTTATTTGCTATTTCACGGATAATCTAAGGGAGATTCAATAACTAAGCTATCTTTGAGTGCCACTTCGAGAAGCGTTGGCGTTGGGAGAAGATGTGGCCGAAGAAACTCCAGGAACGCTCCTAACATCTAACGGGTGGGGCCTACCCATAAAATAGCGATAACGCAAGAGGATTATTGTTAGTAACCGCCCACGTATCACAATTATTCGTAGCATCCATTTAATATATTTATCGTAACTGTAATTCATTATTAACCGAAGTTTTTTGACATTTACAGACGGAAGAAGCAGACTTGCCTTATGACTACATAAGTATGCTAGATTTGGTACAAGTAAAATCAAATGCATCATATCAATGTCGAGCCGTTAATGATTATGGCGATGATAAAAAAACAATTTTAATTCAGATTTATAGACCTATGATTGTTAACGTATCAAAAGGTAAATGTAATTAATCAATGTTGTGTTCCCTTGAGACATTTGAAGAAGAAGAATTAATTACGATAAAATATTAAAAGAAAGTCAACTCAGTAAATTTTAGTTTAAATTAGAAAAACTACTTATAACATATATTAAATTTATATCAATAAATAATATATACCCTTAACTTAACCTTAATTATTTATTGCAATACTTGAAAAAGTATTTAAACACATTTTTTTCAATGCACTTATATAGGGATTCAGGCTAAACGACCTAAGAGCTATGCCACCTCTCAATCCGGTGAAGTAGTAAAGGCCAGCTTCTGCGGTCAACCTTATTTTTTTTTTGTTAACGAGGAGGAAATCTTGAAAAAGATACCCCGACTCCTGGTGGGAAGGCGGCGGTTATGTGGGGTTTTACCCACTAAAACCTCCCCGGTGGCCCTTCCTCGGTGCATGGTTAGGGGCTCCGGGATCTCCAGTGGAACGCACCGGAGCCCCTCTGCACTGTGCTCAAGGAGAGCACGTCCCGGGGGGGGAGGTGCGCCGCAGCGCAAGGCGACACCGGCCAGCCGATGTCTTCCCGGGTCCACTTTGGTGGACGACTCAGGCCCCCACCCTTGTCGCCCAGTGTCCCCAAGGCCCCTTTTAGTCGCCTTGTACGACAGGCAGGGGATACCGTAGTCTTATTCTTGAGAGCCCAGAACTACAGGGCTGATGGGAGAAAAACTGCCCTAACCTATCCACGTTAGGGGAACTAGAAATAGCATAGGCATACTACATTCTAAACTTAGATTAAAAAGGACAAGGGGCAATAAAACTCTGAATTTAGATATAAGTCAGTAGTAATGCCTATTGTTACAAAAAAAAAAGAGCTATGCCACCTCTCAATCCGGTGAAGCAGTAAAAGCTAGCTTCTGTAGTCAACCTGCGAAGTTCGTCATTTAAAAAAATGCACCTTCAACCTACAGTCATTTCACTCTTACCATATTTTGATAACGCGCCTTAAGAAGTCTAACTTCAAAAAATGTAAATTTAATGTAAAGACCATAATGGCGAAGTTGGTTATCTTTCAGATACAAGTATAGACTATGATGATGACGGTAGTCTATATTGCTTAAGTGACATGATTCCTCCACCAACTGTCACATGGTATCTTAATGATGATATAATAGAGGATGAAGGAATAGAAAAATCAGCTGACGGATCTATTCTCACTATATTAAGAATGAAACCAAAACTGGAAGGGAAATACAAATGTGAAGTTAAGAGAGAGTTGAAGAGAGAACATTACTTCATTAATCTCACGATGTCTGGAACAGGTAAGTTAAATTAACGCTACAAAATATAGTTATCGTAGACATCGTTTTAATTAAACGCTTGTTCGTTTGTCCAATTTTAGCTCCGCCGAAAATAAATGGTTTAGTAAAGCAAATCAACATAAGTAAGGAAGAGAATACTACTATTAATTGCAAGTAAGATTTTTATTTATATAATTTAGATCTCACTTACCCTAATAGGATAGACACAGATGGATTTTGTAGTCCGATTTTCGCCAAGATCATTAGGTTAATGGGATGCATTAATGTTCTTTTTAGCGTAGATTTGATTTGAAGTCGGTTTTTGTATTTTGGATTCTATTCTTTAGAGAAATGTCGAGCTTCTTCTTTCCATCGCTCGTTGTGCATTTTTCTGTCTGTGGACCAGGCCAGGGTCAGACTCCAGGTCTCTGCACCGAAGGTCATAACAGGGAGGATGCACTGATTGAAAACTTTTGTCTTTAGGCATTGAAGTGTTCTGACCTGATGAATAAATACTAATCTTTCAAGTTGAAATCTTCTTTTTGAGTTTATTCTTGTTCGAAAAAGGAGCAATCCAGGTAACGGCTCACCTAATGCTAGGTGATCGCGTGGCCCAAAACACTTGTTAAAGGGATTGCATCGCCAACCTATTTTGGCAGATAGCTGGGCCATTGCTATATACACTGGGCACAAATTTTTATCTTGGGTTTTTCTGTACATAAAAAGTATACTTACGAGCGAAAACAAAAACCGACATCAAATAGTTAAACGTTAAACGCTATTACGCGCGGATGCCTTATCTTTGTATTTCCGATTTACCTTAGGACTATTACAAATTAGAATTAATCACAACGTAACCAAAATCTCATCAAACTACCCTTGAAATACATCACTTCTAATAAAAAGTTAATAATCGAAATCGGTTAGCGAGATATTGAGTTGTTTGTCAATTTGTGGCGTAAATACTTGATGCAAATTTATATGGGAGAGGTGGTATACTTGATCCCCGAGGATACATGATCCCCCATTTAAAACTAGCGCCAAAAAGTTTTTAAAGGTGTTCTGTTGGCTGCATTAGGACGCCGCCATGATGGGCTAGTACAAATAGTAAACATTATACCGAAACAACAGCTCGTTGCCAAAATAATTGGAAATTTATGTTTTTACCGGATCTAACTTGTTTTGTTTAGTGTACGACAACTCGAAAAACTTCAGGTACGTGTACTTTACAATTTTTTTATGCTGTTTTCATTTTGTACCTACTCATCTTTCGAATCCTTAATTACAACTTATTAATAGTAGACCTAAGTTTATTTAATTTCCATATTTAGGTAGTCCTATGGCTGAAACTTTGACGGGATCATACAACCCACTCACCGGGATCAAGTATCCCCATAGGGAGGGTTACTTGATCCTTGTGTCGGACTTTAAAAAAACCCTTTTTGTCGTTTTTTTTAATAAATAAGAAGGTCTGTATTGGTGCTAAATCAGTAGTATTGAACGGAAATACATGTGTGATTTATAAGAAAGTCAGATTTATGAAAATGGTTCGAATTACTAAAAGAAAACTAAAACAGGGATCAAGTATACCACCTCTCCCCTAATTTATATGGTTGTCTCATTGATGCAATTGTCAGAATTAGACTAAATTAACACAGAACCACACAGGCGGCACCAGCTTTCAACACAAAAAATAATCATCAAAATCAATAACCCAGTCGAAATTTATGTGGTAACAAACATAAAAAATATTTTTATAGGATTACTGAAGGCATCCCGCAACCTGGTGTCTTGTGGAGTTTCAAGCGAGCATCAACAGATAAATTTGTCCCCATTCATAATTTCATAGATACACTTGATGTATATGGATCTGAACACAATACAGGCACATACAGATGTGAAGTTTTTAATATATTTGGAAAAGTTGTTCACGAAACTGAATTGTTAGTCAAATGTGAGTATAGTTATCTTGCTATTTTTCGTTATTAACAACACAGGAAACTTTTTACGGACACGTTTTATCGGAGGCATTCGCAAAAAAGTTTGACTCAATGTCCTGTTGTGAATTCTCCTATATCTATGTTTCATCGCTCCGTTCGATCGGCTGAGAGGTTCAAGGCATCGTTTGATTGGTTTAGGGTGTGACTCATCGCACCGTTCGATTGGCTGAGAAATTAGAGATAGAGATAGCGAGATAGTAGCAGAATAAACACAACACAAATTGTCAGATATTAAATGTTATTGGTATTTATCATTAAATGAATAAAATAGTTTAACTGTGATATTATAAATTATGTATTTATTGTTTTTGTCATTAATACATGCATATTGTAATTCCATGCCGAGTGCACATTGTTATAGGACTCTTTTATAGCCCTGGTCAACTGTCCTTTGTACGTTTTTTTGAAAAAATAAGAACCTCTCAACGACCTTTTAACTCTGACAGGGCTTTACTTATATAGAATACCATATGTATGAAAAATTTGGAGTAAAAATTTTACAAGTGATTTTGTAAACTTTAGAACTGAATTTGTCATTTATATAAACTAGATGTGTTTCGGATCCCGAATGATTAATAATTAGACGAGTATAGCGCCATCTGCATTTGAGATTTGATAAAAAATATCAAATATTTAAACGAGAAGTAAAAATAAATATACATACTGAACATTTTTGTTAATTAAATCATAATTTTAAGACCCACCAAAAATAACAAATGAAGGGCAGCATGTAATATGTAAAAAGTTGGAAAGGGTTAAACTACAGTGCCAAGTTGAAGGTATTCCCAAACCAACTGTAAAATGGATTTCAAATGGAACGGTTATCAAGACATCATCGTATCATCAAATCAAAGGAGACAACTCTTTAAGGTAAGAATGTGGTCGCCTAACCAAGAGATTGCAAAGTTGTGAAGCTTAGATTATATTTAGGTTTTAGGTTTTGGAAACTTTATTCTCACTTTAGACATTACAGGTCACTTACATGAGAACAATAAATAACTAATATTATAAAACAATTAGTTCGCTGTCACACGTAAGAAGGAGTCACCTAACGCATTTATTTGCTTGGAAACGATTAGTTATTGTTAAGGAATTTAGCAGGTTGCATTTTAAATGCGCTAAGTATGTATAGCCTCTTGACCTGTGCGGGTATTTTTTTGTATTTTTATATTATTTTTGTATATTTGTATTGTTGTATTTTTATGTTTATATAGTTGTTTGATTATATTTTCAACTGACATAAAAATAGGAGGTTCTCAATTCGTTCAATATATACTTAATAGCTTTCGAATGCGTGAACCGTTTCTACAGTTTGCATTTTGGAGAGTGTGCTCAGGAACTACATGATCTAATTCCCCCATCCTCTTTCCACCATCGGACTTCTAGACGCACTGCGGGATTTCATCCTTTTGTTGCGAACATCCCTCAAACCCGAACGGAGCGCTTTGCTTTGTCTTTCATTATTCGTACAGCAAAGGACTGTGACCTCAGGTGACCCCCACATACATGGTCGTATGGGGGAATACCGTGTTAAGATTTTTAGTCTTTGTTACACCTATCGCACAGGAAATTCCTAGTTTAGATGGCAGTGAAACTTAAATAGAACTAATACTCGCAGTAAAAAAAGTGTAATTAGTAATAATGTTTGTTATAATTTGGTTAATTAATAAAGGATATATTTTTATTTATTTATTACATTTTACAGTTTCATTGCGGCTTTGCTGAACGATACAGGGAATTATACATGTCACGCTATTAACGAGCTCGGCTCTGATAATATCACGTCATCCGTAATTGTGTATGGTAAGATGGTTAATAATAATAACACCATGTATAAAGACGCTGCACTGAACACTGAATTCGAAAGTTCTTGCAATACGAATTAGTAGCTTCATGTTGAGATATGGACGTAGACCGTTGGTAGTTGTTAATTCCGTATCTTTCTAGTTTTGATACAAAGAAATTCTTAAGAATAAATAATATTATTAATCCCTTAAAATCCCTAACTATCCGCCAACAAATACATTATGCGACCATCAAATCTTAAGTCGAATCCCTTGGCCAATAAGATATCTATATAAGGTTATTTATTTGGGTTAAAAAATTAAACTAAATGTGTTGCTTCTAGAGTAAAAAAAAAGATATTTAAAGTTTTTATTTACACTTATGTCGAATCCATTAATTTAAAAATAACAAAGTGACAATCCATTTTTTTTATAACGAACTACACAGAGAGGCTGGCCTTGACTGCTTCACCGGATTGAGAGGTGGCACAGCTCTTAGGTCGTTTAGCCTGAACCTCTATCACAAGTAACTCCACAAGGGTCCCCCCGGTGAGGGGTAACCTCGGCTTGGACAGTTACTACGTTACGCGTAAGCATTCCGATCCGAGGGTGCCCGATAGGGCCGAACCACGACTCGGTCGGTTGCTATATCACGGATAATCTAAGGGACATTCAAAAGCTAAACTAACTTTGAGTGCCTCTTCGGGAAAGTGACAATCAAATATCATTTAACAAATGGCTTCAATGGTAAAAAGTATTGATACGTTATATTTTCTTTACATATATACTCTAAAGCGGATCCTATACCTTTTTCCCACAGACCACTTTCAAAATTTACCTGATTCCGGTGGACTCCTTGCAGTTACTTACTTTTGCACCATATTCCCGAAACTGTACTGAATATAGAACATCCTAGTTTTACAAGTAACCGTCGCTAAAAAGTTTATTGTCATGCCGACGTACCCCTTTGGGAACTAATGCTCTACAACTCGTTCTAAATTTTAGATACCGTTAAAATATCACCGCCTAGTAAAACAAAGTTTAATGAGAAAGTTGGAAATTCTCTAGTACTACCTTGCAATGTAACTGGACATCCTCCACCAAGTATAAAATGGATATTTACAAATAAGAATGGAAGCCATAGTAAATTAAGGTTGGTATTTTAATAACATTTAACTACGTAAACAACCGTAATCAAAATACATAATTTTTGATATTATTTAATTGAAATTTATCAATATTAATATATATAAAAGATGTCATCATATATCAGATTAACAAATAGCAACAATTGAAACAATATTGTAGTGTCAATGGTATGCCATCGGAAAAACGGAGTCGCACAACTATACTTACAGATTCCCGAAACTAGAAATATACAACTGAAATGACACTTAAGGTTCATTTTGACACAATTGGTTTAACAAACTTGGTTCACTGGATAATCTATATATATATAAAGAGAATGTGTGTGTTTTTGATCCGTATAGGCTCGTAAACGTCTTGAACGATTTCAATGAAACTTTCAGGGAATATTCAGATTAACCAGATGAGTAATCGTGTATAGTTTGGTTACGACTTCTCTTTTTGAACTGTCAAGCAAGCCTTGCGTCGTATTTCTGACATTAATTTGAGCCCGAAATGTTTTTGTATAAATGATAAGAATGATATTGTATTTACTGCTATGTACATGGGTGTAGGTAATGATCTTCACTCGCTCAAGAAGAGAATAGAAGAGAATGAATACGGAGAGAAATTAATAATTTAATATATTGTGAGAGTTAAATTAAATATTTAATGATAAGTTTATTGTTTAAATAAAATAAAGCAAAATCTAGCCCGGCGAAACGGCCAGCCCGCTCCGTACGCAAGTAACTATATGTTGTAAGTTTATCAAACTATCACGTCTCAAAAGAGAACTCAAGACTTTCAATAATAATTCATCATCATCAAGTCTACTTCAGTTCAATCTTAAACTTGTTTCAGAGCTAACAAAACATCGGGTGCGTTACATTTGCGAAAACTGCAGTCCCACCAAAGTGGCCTCTATGTGTGTATCGCAGAAAATCTTGTTGAATCTACTAATATCACTTACTCACTTCAAGTGCTAGGTAATTAAAAATTTAAAAGAAAAAAATATTAATTTTAAAGAACCAGTAGAGTCGGATAAGTCAGTGTCCGGGTGATCGACTTTTGTTTATGGGTATAAACTAGTGCTTGACCACGATCCCACCTGGTCTTAAGTGGACATATAGTCGAAAGATAGTACGTCGTACTTGGACGGGACGACTGACGCCGGCAACTTGTTCCACTCTTTTGCTGTACGCACGATGAACGATGACTCAAATCGCTTCGTTCCGACGCGCAGAACATTGACTATGAAGGGGTGAAGACCCGCCGAGTGTCTAAATATCCGAAGGTAGAATGAGGATGGGGGAACTAACCCGTGTAACTCCTGTGCACACTCTCCAAAATGTAATCTGTAAAACACTGAAAGGCTGGCCACCTTGCGCCGTCCTCAAGACTTTCTAGGTTAAGATCTTGGTCACCAATCAACCTTTTGGCCCGCCTCTCCATGGAATCCAGTGCCGCGAGTTGTTATTTGGCTGCACCTGCCCAGATATGACAGTTATCCACAAGTTCCATAGTACGCTTAAAACACGAATTCGATCCCCGCTGCCGGCGCCAATTAGTTTGTTGCAATTTTAAGTGCTGATTTACCCTTCGCGGGTACGGGAAAACACTGTGAGGAAACCTACATGTTTTAGAAAATTTACTAATGCAGGTGAAGTCTGCCAATCAGTAGTAAGGCCGTGTGGTGGACTGTGCACTTTTTATTTTTACAGAGAAGACCTGTGCCCAGGAGAGGGACATATGCATATGGGGTGTAACTGAATACAGCAAAGAACTTGAAGAGATTGTCAACAGTAGAGTGAATAGGCATTTAATAACCTTTTTTTTTGTTAACGAGCAGGAAATATTCAAAAAGATACCCTTCTGGTGAGAAGGCGGCGGTTATGTGGGATTTTTACCCAGTAAAACCTCCCCGGTGGCCCTTCCTCGGTGCATGGTAAGGGGCTCCGGGATCTCCAGTGGAACGCACCGGAGCCCCTCTGCACTGTGCTCAAGGAGAGCACTTCAGAAGAAGGCGACACGGGCCAGCCGATGTCGCCTTCTTCCCAGGTCCACCTTGGAGGACGATAAAGGCCCCCACCCTTGTCGCCCAGTGAACCCGAGGCCCCTTTTAGTCGCCTTCTACGACAGGCAGGGGATACCGTAGTCTTATTCTTGAGAGCCCAGAACTACAGGGCTGAGGCATTTAATAACCTAGAGCACATCAGCATCTAAGATTGCATTTCCACTTATCATTAGGTGGGATCGTAGCACTTGCCTAGAAAGTATACAAGACTGAAGTAAAAGTTATTTAGCTACATATATATTTATGTATGTTAAATGTATAAAATATACACGAATGTTCAATAGTGACAGGAAATGTGCGCGCGCACCAATTTATTTATTACTATTACTATTTTCAGTAACTTACATCACCCTCTGAACTTCCCAACGCCTCGCTTTATCACACTTTTCGTAACGAATTCACCAAATTTACTACGCAAATCTAGCGCACGTAAAGAAGTTTTAATTTTGTGTCTTATAAGTCACATTTTTATTCTGTAGCATTTAATTTATAAACAAAATATATACGTAATAAATATATCTAATAGTTTAACAGTTTTTAATATGTATTCCATGTAAATATATATATATATTAAAATCAATAATAATTTATATATATATATATATATATATATAAATTATTCTTGAAGTATCTATTACCGAAGGACGAAAACGAAGTAAGAAAATGTTTATAGAATATTTATGATAATATGTATCTAATATTTTTGTGTATGTGCATGGCGGTAATATAAAATGTGTGTGTGTGTGTAAAAAGTAAAATAAAAAAAATTGTTTATTCATTTATTTAAATAATATTTTTAAAACGCTATTTTTAGCGGGACTCAAGAGAGTATCCTTCTACGTCGTAACTAGCGGGACTACCCTTAGCCTGCTATAACTACTAAAGGTTAGCTGGAAGAAAATGCTAAATAGCATTAAGTTCGCCTTTGTACAAATACTTTGGTGCAATAAAGGATTTATCTCTCTATTCTAATAGTTTGTGTATTTCAGTACCACCGTCCATTGATAAGTCCACATATACTAAAGCAGTAACGGTCGTCGTCGGCGACTTACTGTTGACTCTTCCGTGTAATGCAAGTGGCAACCCTAAACCAACGATATCTTGGACGAAAAATAAATTAAGTATACTTCAAGGTAAATATTCTATGCTAATTTCATACACATTATACGGCTTATTACTCGTATATTATACATACGGCCGGACATACGGCGTCGTGTTTTAAATAAATTAATAAAAAAAAACAATCAAAACATCACACAATAAAAAAGAACCAAAAGCCCATAAATTCGTAGGCCTAGTACACGGCACCATGAATTTTTTTTTTAATAATTGAATTTTTGTTATAAATATTATCAAAAATTACATATAATACTTAATTACAAATATACAATTACTCAAAACGTATGGCAACACTACTACCATTACTATAACGTCAAGCAGAGATGGTTGGTTGTAGGTGGTTGAATGATCCTTGCGCGTTAACTCTATTGTCGCGTTACCGTTATGGGCAGGCCCCTCTTAGATGTTAGAAGCGTTGCTGGAGCTTCATCGGCCACTTCTTCTCCCAGCGCCAACTCTTCGTTTGGCTTTAAATTATTTTAGCTTAGGGTGTCCCTTAGGTTATCCGTGAAATTGCAAATGACCTAGGTTCGGCCCTCTCGATTTTTTTTTGACGAACTACACAGATTGGCCAGAGAAGCTGGCCTTGACTGCTTCACCGGATTGAGAGGTGGCATAGCTCTTAGGTCGCTTAGCCTGAACCTTTATCGCTAGTAACTCGATACAAGGGTCCCCCCGGTAAGGGGTAACCTCGGCTTGGACGGTTACTATGTTAGGCGTAAGCATTCCGATACGAGGGCGCCCGAGAGGGCCAAACCTCGACTAGGCTCTTGAGCGCACTCGAATGCTTACTAACAATAGAGGTTTAGGCTATGCGACCTATGAGCTGTGCCATCTCTCAATCCGGTGAAGCAAAGACCAGCTTCTCTGGCTAACCTGTGTCGTCACTAAAAAAATAATTTGTGTACCTATAGCTTATCTGAAAATTATGTTGTTTGTTGAACCAAACTTATCATTTGTTGAATGTTCAAATATCATGTTTTGTCTTTTTGTTATACAGGTAACCGTTTGTACGATATTAAAGAAGACGGCACACTCTATATAAAGAATATCAACAAAGAGTCTCAAGGCAATTATTCGTGTCTAGCAAAAAATTCAATAGGCAGCAAGATGCATTCTGTTGCTGTTCGTGTCTTACGTGAGTCATTAAACATTACTATTAAAGGACTGCTGCCCGGTCTTACTTCGTTCTGTCAAAAGTTAAAAATAAAAATTAAATAAATATAACATTTTTCCGCGTGATCACACAATATCGACATTTGGTAAATAGGTAACAATCCAACGATTATTATATCGATAAACGTGGGCGACGATATAGCGGATAGCCATTACAGTTGGGCGTATTTATCGTCACAGGTAAAACACTAGGTACAAAAGTAGTGATATCTTGTCACAGTCCCTGACTGTGACAGTCATCCCTGTGACATTTTAACAGTTGTGAAATACTCGTCCGTGACAGATATACGTATAGTACCAGTGAATTGTGAACTAAATACTACACGTGACACAGTCACAGTTCGGAAAAATAATAAGTGCGTCTCCGTCACGTGTACGTGATAGAAAGGTAAGTAAGACAGGGATGCACTTATTGTTTCTTATAAAATCGCGATTTAACTCTATCTGTTGGAATAAACGCAACGATATTGGTAGCGGTACTCTAATACTACACGTGACACAGTCACAGTTCGGAAAATAATAAGTGCGTCTCCGTCACGTGTACGTGATTAAGGCAAGTAAGACAGAGATGCACTTATTATTATTTATAAAATCGCGATCTAACTCCATCTGTTGAAATAAACGCAATGATATTGGTATCGGAACTTGTTGCGGTAAACTAATTCTACGCGTGATGCCGTCACAGTTCGGAAAAATAATAATTGCGTCTCTGTCACGTGTACGTGATAGAAAGGTAAGTAAGACAGGGATGCACTTATTATTTCTTATAAAATCACGATTTAACTCCATCAGTTGGAATAAACGCAACGATATTGGTATCGGAACTAGTTGCGGTAAACTAATTCTACGCGTGATGCCGTCACAGTTCGAAAAAATAATAATTGCGTCTCTGTCACGTGTACGTGATAGAAAGGTAAGTAAGACAGGGATGCACTTATTATTTCTTATAAAATCACGATTTAACTCCATCAGTTGGAATAAACGCAATGATATTGGTATCGGAACTAGTTGCGGTAAACTAATACTACGCGTGATGCCGTCACAGTTCGGAAAAATAATAAGTCCGTCTCCGTCACGTGTATGTGATAGAAAGGTAAGTAAGACAGGGATGCACTTATTATTTCTTATAAAATCGCGATTTAACTCCATCTTTTGGAATAAACACGAAGATTTTAGTATTAGACTAAATTTGTATTTATATCCGCCAATGTCGCTATCGATAAATATAATTTCACAGTTGTAATGATGATTTTTATTAACCTCCCTTCCTTTTTGTATAATTTTGGTTGTAATCAGTAGCATTCCTTTATGAGTAATATAATTATTAAAAGAATAATGAATGGTAAAGGACGATTAAATTAATAATACAAAGCATGAGCATTGATATTGCTAATTACCAAATATATAATATATATTATTGATACACTCAAATCTCATATAATAATAAAATTTAATGTTTATTATTGAAGTACGTAAAAATTAAAAAACATTTTATGTTACTATATATATATATTTGAAGTTTGAATGACAGATAATAACTCTATCTCTTTCTAATCTACTCGTTTGTTCGTTATCGCGATAGAGACGGTGATATTATTTTACCAGACGCGGTTAATAGGAGCAGTGACTGCTGTCACATTTTTTACCTAGTATTTTGTCACAAGTTTTTTAGTGTCGTAGTGTCGTAGTAGTCGCAGTCACCGTGACACCTAGTATTATGATTTACCTAGTATTTCTCAACTCTAATAGCCATCGTTCCTGGTAATGCTCAAAAGTCGAAATTAAGGTATCACAGGGGCTAGGAGGGGGCGCGTACGGGCACGTATAAGCTCTTATTGGCCCTCCTGACTCCCCGCGCACCGATGCCACACCCCGCTCGCTCATGATGTACAGTCGCTTTCCAAATTGTATTTTAACTGACCTTTGTGTTTCTAGTTCGTATCGTAGTTCGTTCTAGTAGTATTTAGCTTATTTTGACGCGACAACGTCTTATAAATCGATGATAGCGCGTAGCATTCACTAAAAATGTATCGCTACGGTCGTGTCCCGATGCGCTTGAGCCGAGAGTAACCGATCGATCACGATCGATGTACTGCGTGTCAGAATGTGAGCGAGATTATTTATTTTCGTTAACAGCTTGATTTCTTTTATTTTATTCATAACTTACTGTTTCAGCGTATCCCATGCCATCTTCAAAATATAATACAAAAGACGTCGAAATTGGAAAATCCCTTGATATTAAATGTGAAATTCCACATAACAAACACGATCAACTAAGATGGTATAAGGTAAGTAGATATACAATATCTTTTAGCGTTTAAGTGGACTTTGTAGTGGACTGGAATAACTGTCTATACACAGGTGGCGAGGAAGAGATCGTTCTAAGCGATAAAGTCGCCTATTGAACAACGAATTGTAAAATGTGTTAGGGATGCTCATGTAAAAATATATCGATATATTTTTCGATTTTTAATATAATATATCGTAATTTTGTATCGATACTATACTATATGTCGATATTTTCAATATAATATCTAATGGTTTGTTTTTATTTAAGTAGCCCAAAAAAGATTATAAAATTTATACAACTAATACTGCCATCGTGGAGTGTAGTAACATATTAGGATATTTGGTTATCGGATGAAATATATCTATATAACGTGATTCGATATTATCGGATTAAAACGATATATCGCGTTCATATATCGATATTTTATGTAATGTCGATATATATCGTGCACTCCTAAAATGTGTCTGCGTTCTGTAATTTTCTTCGTCTTCGATTTTGGTATACAATTAAGTTAAATCTATTTCTCTATACTAGGATATTCTAACTTTTAGGATTCCGAAATGATATCCAATGGTGAACTGTATCTACGTGACATCAAAACTTCGGACGATGGAATGTACACTTGCCGGGTCAATACTTCCTCGGGTGGCACCAATGCTACTATGAAATTATCAGTTGGCTATAAGCCAATGTTTGTTACAAATGTAGATTTAGAATTAGAATTCATTGAAGATTTTGAAACGGATTTATCTTGTGAGGCGAAAGGACTTCCTACACCAAAGGTAGGTGCCAGGAGAAAAATTACTGTATAACTGATATGTCAATTATGTACTTGAACAATTTTTCTTTATGATGAAGGGAAGCTGGGAAGATCGTTTATAAGTTTTATAACAAATCTAGATTTGTTTTTTTTCCAATAAATACAAAGCATCAAATGAAAAATACATTCTTAGATATAGTACCGAAACACACCCTCAGCTCCCAAACAATCCCGAGTGCCCTTGACGTCATAATGTCAGTTTTCTCTCATTGTAGCATAATGAGATAATACGGTACATATTTTGACTTTTGATTAACCCTGAACGCTACTGTCATAAAATTTTTAGTTTTATCATTATGACATCACAAATATGGCGTATTCGTAGTCACGTGATTTTTCTTTAAATTTAATTAGAGTTTTAACGTTATACATCAATATAACTAATGATAAAGATACATGAAAAAGTCAACATTTTTTTTCAAAAGATAATACAACTACATGTCAAGGGAATGGAACGAATTTGTGACAGATTATTTAAAACAGACAGCGCAATATTTTTTCAGGTATCATGGTGGCGCAATAACATCAAATTAGATGTAAATGATTATTCTTTACCATTAAACATGACTATAAATGATGTGGGAAATTATACATGTAACGTAAGTAATAAGTATGGAAATATTACTCGTCATTTTAAAGTCTCCAATAAAGGTTAGTGCAAATAGATTGTAGAATATTTTTGTTGCATGTTTGTACAATGTTTATTTAATATTATTGTAAGCTCGGTGAGCGGCGTTTTGACAAATTATCATGTTGTTATTTATTGCTAGGAGTGCATGATATTTATCGATATATTACATCCGACAGCCAAATATCGTATGTAATTACTACGCTCCTACTCTCTGTGCCGCGGTTATTTATAGCGTCAATAGGCTAATGGTTTAGGGTACGGCCTGCGAATCGTAAGGTCGTGGGTTCGAATCCACCCCATTCGACTATTGCCGTGAACCATGTCCTAGCACAAGCTTAAGCGTAGTTGGAATGGTTAACAAGATTGTTAGTAATATATCTGAAAAAAAAAAATATTGCTAGCTTTCTTTTTAAAAAAAAAAGAAAAAAAAATTATGGGCTATTTAAATATAAACTTATTTCCATTAATGGTTACATAACAGAAAATAGTTATACATTACATGTTTTGGATACAACTATTATATCGATATATTTTTGCATGAACATCCCTATTTCATGTTTGTTATATACAATAACAGATGTCGCTGAATCGATACAATACACGTTATAATAATATTGGTCTGTGAGCTTCAATCTTGTCTCAATTGCCTCGTTGTCGGCCTGATATTGCCTACGACGATATATATACGATATATGAAATACCGCGGTAGAAGAAAATAACTCATCCTGCTGCGGCATGGTGACCCTAATGGCGCGACCAATGGAGCGAGCTACTGATAGCCTATCTCTACAGCCGAGAAGGAAAGATGTCATCCTCACCCCTAATTAGATTAGTTGGATTCCAAATTCAGTGACAATTTTAAACTCGGCGCTCTTTTCTAGTAGCATTTTTTACGATTAAATCTTGTTTATCTTCAATTATTCACATTTTTACAGATTGCATCATAAGACAGAAAATAAATGTTAGTATTAATAGTCCAAAGTTTATCTCGCAACATTTGAGAACATATTATTCAGGCGAAATGTTTATGCGTGTGAACCGTAACGAAATCATATTTATACGTTGTAAAAATGGCTTCGAGAACTTCACCGAATCCACTGAATTGACTGCTATTTGCATCAAAGAATCGGAGTTTGAAATAGAAAACATTTTGGTTAATTACACCGATATAATTTGCAGGGATAAAGAGTCCCATGGACCAGGAAAAATCGGTAAGAATACCTGTAATAGAGTACTTGAAAAACACGCACGCACACATACACACACACATACACAAACACACACACACAAAGACACATCTGCAATATCTATATAACAGATTTTATTTTTAAGATTACGGTCAAAAATGACGGGGGAAGACATTAGCTCCTGAGATACAGCTTACGCTAGTTCGGGATTTATGAAACTCACCTTTATATGCATAGAACTTTGTTTTTTTCTGATCGTAAATGACTAGAAGTCGAAAATAAGATATCACAGAGGAGTCAAGGGGACAGGTGCGGTCATACAATATATATTGGCTCTCCTGTCGTACTCCGCCCCGCGCACCGATACGACAATCCCGCTCGCTCCTGGTGTACAGTCGCTTTCTAAATTTTATGTAGTCTTTTGTTTTTTGTTAATTTTGAGTTTTTTTTATTGACTATTATATTCATTCATTTATTTATGATATTAAATAGTGAATACGCTAATTAAAAAGCACAATCGAAACCCTTTGTTCGTTATTTGCAGAAATTAATAATTGCGTGCGTGACTGTACACATTCGCAGCTATCCTTTCCAAGTTTTGAGCGTATTATATATTGTACTAGCGTACCCAGCCCGCGGGTTAGAAATTGCATAATTTTATTTAAACAATAAACTTACATCATTAAATATTTAATTTAACTCTCACAATATATTAAATCATTCATTTCTCTCCGTATTCATTCTCTTCTATTCTCTTCGCGTGCGGGTGAAGATCATTACCTACACCCATGTACATATCAGTAAATACAATATCATTCTTATCATTTATACAAAAAAGGGTGTTAATGTCAGAAATAAAAGTACGATGTATGGCTTGTTTGACAGTTCAAAAAGAGGAGTGCTCCGATCGTCACCACACTTTACAGGATTACTCGCCAGGTCAATCTGAAGATTCTCTGAAAGTGTTCATTGTAATCGGACCAGCCGTTTCGTAGCTTATTTGGAACACCCACACACTTTCGCTTTTATATATATAGATTCAACAAAAATATCTGACATTAATTTGTTCTATTTTTCCCATTTAATAGTATAAGTATTATTTTAATACTATATATCTAATAACTGTGTATACACGTATTATATATTTATTATTAGACTCTAAGTAAGCGCCATGTACAGGTTGCACCGCTGAAAACCAGCGCTGTGGCATCCTTGCGTCAGCACATACTGAGATTTGTTGATGATGATGATTTGTCCGTTCCTTCCAGTAATTGTATTTTGTTTTTTTTTTTTTCTTTTTTAATGCGTGTTATTTTTATTCTGTGATGTATATTATTTGTATTTTATGATGCCAATAAATAAAATTTCTTTGTCTATGTAAGTTTCAGAGTGTCTGTTGAAGCCAGAGAGGAACATTGATAGTCCAAATTTTAACCCAATCATTTTAAAAGAAAACATTGTGAAAGATGATGATATTTTACAAGTTCTCAAGAATGAAATCATATATATCTATTGTGAAGGTGGTTTTGTGAACTTCACTGGTACTGAATTAGATGCAATTTGCATTAAGGATTCTCTTTTAAAAATAGATAATACGCCTGTCAATTACACAGATATAAAATGTAAGACCGAAGTGATACCTGTAACACAGCGCACCGGTGTCCGATGTTCACGTCATAATACGGAAACGATTAAAATTGGTTACAAAGTTGGCGGAGTGTTTAATGAAATATACGAAATTTGCTACGACAGAAGTAAATATCTGCCATTATATTCAACACATCGCATAAATGTAGAATTAACAGATATGGAACCGAATAATAACGTCAAATGGTACGATAGCAGTTTCGTTAGATACAATTATGATGAATTATTTGATTGTAAAATTCAAATGAATTCATTAAAATGGATTGGACCATTAAAAAGTGGTGACAAATGTTGTTATGCTAAAAGACAGTTGGTCAATACTAAAGATGTGCCACCAGGTTTGTCACAAATAGCTACGTACAGTAATTTGAATTTAGTGCCACATTGGAGCACTTGTGGGTCTAAAGTAAGTACACATTTCTTCTTTTTTTACGTAATGAGCTTACGGCTGACCTGATCACCGTCGCCCATGAACATCCACAACACCGGAGGAGCTGCAGGTATCGGCCTTTGAGAAAGGACTGGGCTCGTTTCACGAAGGTTCCCACATCGTACTCGGAAACACCACTGACAACTGATTGTACTAATGAGTAATGATGAAAATGTACAGTGGTGGTGAGCCAACTATCAAGTGTTGCCAGTTAATACTAGTTAATAATCCTTAACATCAAAGACCAGGTGTGTGGAAGAAGGCGGAATGTAAGCGCCAGAACTTCGTTATTTAATCTATGATGCGTTGGAATCACTGTTGCCTAGTGGCTAAAGAACCCAAACTTATTATTTAATGGACTCCGGTTCGAATCCTAGTCGGCATGTATATCTATAAATTACCGTTTTTTTATTTTTTAAGTAGAAAGAATCATATGATTCACAGTGAAGGTGGCCTCTGTCTATCCAGCTAGAGTTAAAAGGACGGAAATTTGATCCATGAAATAGCAACCGACCAAGCCGTGGTTCGGTCCTGCCAGGATCGCCCTACGATCGGAATGCTAAAGCGTGACATAGTAACCGTCCATCCCGAGGTTACCCTCTTTTTTTACTTGTGGGGAACGTGCCTAACCGCGAACCCTTGCGCACACATCCGTGGCCCTGCCTGCGAGTAGCCGCCTCGCGGTGACTCCGTCCCGGGGAGGACAAGCCTTTCCCCTAACCATCTAGGCAAGGCGCGCCGGAACATAAGGCGCGCCTTCCTCCACGACCTCCGTAAGCAGGTGATGCACTACCAGAGGTTACCCCTCACTGGAGGTACACTTGTGTCGAGTAACTGAGTAGCTATAGAGGTTCAAGATAAGCGATCTAAAAGCTATGGCACCTCTCAATCCGGTGAAGCAGAAATTATCTGTGTAGTCCGTCAACATAAAAAAGAAAGGGCAAAAAATTTAGCGCAGATTTGTTTTGTAGTAAGCTTTTGTTTTTACACCTAATTAAATAAAATACTTGAGCCGTGGTAGCTCAGTGTCCGGGCGGTTGGCTCAAGTTGCATAGTACGCTAGCAACCCGAGTTCGATCCCCGGTGCCGGCACCAATAAATTTGTTGTTGAAATTTTATGTGCTGATTAACCACGCGCTCGGTGGTGAAGGAAAACATCGTGAGGAAACCTACATGTCTTAGTAAATTTTTCTACGACATGTGAAGTCTGCCAATCCGCACTAGGGCCGCGTGGCGGACTATGCCCTCATACTCTCTTTACAGAGAAGGCCTGCGCCCTGCAGTGGGACATATATATATTATATATAAAGGCTGTAACTTTAACTTTAAATTAAATACTTGGCTTTTTAATACAGAATTGGGAGAAAGTGGAAAACAGAATAAGGTTTCTAGTTAGAAGGCTTGGACGAAGTTTAATAGTTCATACTGGTACGACAGGACCACTTCAATTACCTGTTAAATCAAGAAATGTGACCCTTTTCATTATTGACCAAAATAACAAGAGACAAGCAGTCCCTAAATTCCTGTGGAAGGTAAGTGACGGACATCGTATATTCTATGCAAATAAATAAAATTGGAGCGTCTGATTGTAATATTAAAATAATTTTTAATAAATACATATCTATCGGTACATATAGACATAGACATTTATTTATTGGCATCACAATACAAAAACACATCACAGACTGAATATAACACAAATAAAAAAAGAATGAAAAATAGACAAAACACAGTTAAAGTTACACGGACAAATAATACAAAACATACGATGCCAATATCGGACACCGTCTCAGCATATGCTGTCACAAGCGCTGATTTTCAGCGGTGCCGGGACTACCAAAGACGTGCGCGCGCAATACTACTTTTATATGGAATATTATTATACAGACAGTAAGAGTATAATAAATATGATACATAAATAAAACAGTTATGAGATTAAAATATATTTTATACAATAAAATAATAGATGAAAAAAAAATATATAGACCACAAGTATATTTACGAGCAATAATTAAAACCGACTTCGAATCAAATCAAACGTTAAACGCTATTACGCGTGAACGCTTGCTCAAAAATCTCACAAAAATTCCTACGCACACAAGCTTTGGTTACGCCTTGGACCAATTTCTATGTCGTTATATAGGTCAAGCCTTGCATAGATTTTTTTTTTATACTTTCTAAGTAAGTGCTGGACCACGATCCCACCTGATGTTAAGTGGAAATGCAGTCTTGGATGGTTAGACGCACTAGCTTAGTAAATGCCTCAACCCTGTAGTTCTGAGCTCTCAAGAATAAGACTACGGTATCCCTTGCCTGTCGTAGAAGGCGATTAAAAGGCCTCGCTGATTGGGCGACAAGGGTGGGGCCTTTGTCGTCCGCCAAGGTGAACTCCGGGAAGAAGGCGACATCGGCTGGCCCGTGTCGCCTTGCACTGCGAGGGCACAGGAAGGAGGAATAACCTCCCCGGGAAGTGCTTTCTATGAGCATAATGCAGAGGGCTCCGGTGCGTTCCACTGGAGATCCCGGAGCCCCTCACCATGCACCGAGGAAGGGCCACCGGGGAGGTTTTAGTGGTAAAAACCCCACATAACCGCCGCCTTCCCCCCAGAAGACGGGGTATCTTTCTGAAGATTTCCTCCTCGTTAACAAAAAAAAAAAAGCTTAGTAAATGCCTGCCACTCTGCTCTTGAAAGTACCCACATTGTAATCGGTAAATACAACCACGTGCAAACTATTCCATTCCTTTGTTGTACGAATAATGAAAGACGAAGCAAAGGGTTTCGTTGGGGTTTGAGGGTTGTCCACAACATAAGGATGAAATCCGGCAATGCGACACGAAGACCGATTTATTTCTATATAATAAAGTAGGAATAAAAACAAAAAAATTTAAGTTGTATCCGATCGATTAAAGTATAAAGATGTATCCGATTGTGAGAATGAAGATGGGTGAACGAAAGAGGGAAAAAAGAAAGATGGACATTACATTAAGATTTACGACGTCGACAAACGAAGTGTTATAATTTAATTAAGGTGAAAGTAAAATAAGTATTTTCGAGCCACTATTTGTGCTTTGTTTATTTATTCAGACTGCTAACCCTTCTACATTTATGTTAACACTTTTGTAGATTATACATTATGTGTAAAAAATCACGCTGTCTTTATTTAAATTTTATATATTTTTGCAGGTTGTTCAAGACGAATGGTCCAATTCATCGATTGCTATCATCTGCTAATGTACCAGATTTAAGTCTATCCGATACCCACAGATATGTGATGTGTAACGATATCTGTAGCTCTATAGAGTGGATGAGGAATCCTCTTGGAAGAATGTAATGGATGGCTATACTTACTGCTGTAGAATTGAGGAATTTGAATCAGCTTTTGGTCTACACAAGCAATTTAGTTACGGCATGGAAGGAACTTTGTATGGCTAATACTATAGTCCTACGTGTACTACAAAGCTTTACCAATTGTTAATACAATTTTAATGTTCAATGGTAATTTTTTAATAAAAGTAATAATTTAACGTTTTCGATTTTATTTTTAAGAGAAAAAATTAATTATAGGTAATGTTTGAGTACATAAGTTGGAGAGGAAAGCGAAGAAAATTTAATTCTATAGGTGTCCCCAATACGAGTACAACGTCCAACGGTGCGGTAATGACAACCCCGAAAAAATAAAAAATATTTTTTTGATTTTACTAAAAACTTTGAAAAAATCAGACCTTGTATGATACTTTTGTACTATAACAACAACAGGCGAGCTATGGCGTCTTTGTTTAATTGGAGCTCAGATACCGAGCTCATTATTGGACCTTGAATTATGGGACAATTCTATATTATCGCTTAAGTTAAAGGTGTAATAATATTTATTAAAATTAATAACGCGTGGTATCGAGTCTTGAGAAAAGATCGAGGACAAATCCCAAGTAAGCACCGAACATCTCGAAAACAACATTGCTGAATTAAAGCAACAACTGCATGAGCGCGATCAGGAACTGCTTCTGAATGACCTAGAAATATCTGGATTACCCGAGAAGAAAGGTGAAAGTGTGATTCATCTCATGAAGCTCGTCGCTGTTAAGTTGGGAGTAAATATGGGCGACCAAGACATTGTATATGCAGAACGCCTTGGCTCTGTGCGACGTAATCAGAATGCTGAGGAAGAGCAGCGGCCGCGCAGCATTGTCGTACGCCTGGCGCGACGAGCGCTACGGGATGAAAGGCTGGGCGCCGCGCGTGTGCGCAGAGGGCTGACGTCAGCTGACATCAGTATATCAGGTGAGCCGCGCAAGTTTTACGTTAACGAACGGCTTACCCGAACCAATCGTCAATTATTCGGCAAGGCGCGGGAGGCGGCTGCTCGTCAAAATGGAAGCACGTTTGGACCAGAGGCGGCATCATCCTCGCTAGGAAAGAAGACGGTGGAGCGGTAAAACGAGTTCGGGACGAAGTAAGCATACAAACAATTTTTATGGCTAATCCGTTGGGCCCAATCCAGCCACCGGAAACAATATATTGTCCTATACGCTTACGAGTATATAATATATATTGGTTATGCTATAATATTTATCATTTGTTCTGGGTTAATTTGTTTCCACTTAGACAACTGTAGTTTAGGTAGTTTTTGGTAGCTTAGAAAGTTGTTTTATTAAGCAAGTATGGTTAACGTGGCGGTGTGATATTATTTTTTCAAGCTTGTGTTTTCTTCACGATAATCACAGTGTTTATATTAGTAATGACCTCTGTATTTATTAGTATGTATATATTAGTAATACCTGAGTATATATTAGTTGTGAAAAATATTTTGACGGCGGTTGCGATGCTAGAAATGGTAATTCTGTTAATTGGTGCGATATTCTTCATTACATATTTAAATATTTTAAAAATATATAATAATTTCTGCCACTATATTAATACATAATTTTACACAAAACGACTATCCTTATTTGCCTAGAATTCTTCAATGGAGGTATACACGACATTTACGTTCAACATGCTACGCTTTCAAAGCGGAAAATAAATAATAATATGGGGCCGAAAAATCTATTCTTGAAAGTTGGCTTCCTCAATGTAGGCTCCTTAAATACAAATCATGAGGAATTTGTTACCGCTGTTGACCGTCACTCAGTGGATATAATGGCGCTAAATGAGACATGGTTGAGAGCGGGTGAGGAAGATCGCGCTCCCGCTCTCCCCGGTTACCGACTGAAGCACACGCCGCGACCACGACACGTGCGTGGCGGTCGAGGCGGAGGTGTTGGTTTTACATAAGACAAGGAATAAATGCGCATTCGTTCTGCCATCCTACCGATCCATATAACAGTGTAGAACAAATATGGCTTACAATGAATATAAAAGCTGGTAAGCTAGCCATTGGAACGGCGTATCGCCCTCCCTGGCTCGATGTTGATCAATTTTTAGATGCAATTACATTTTCTATCAACTCCTTATCATTCTGCGACCACATTCTGCTATTAGGAGACTTCAACATAAACATTATGGAAGTGGATGATACCAAAGTCGCTAAATTTAAAACATTTTAACATGTATTGATCTGAAACAATTGGTGAAAAAGCCAACACACTTCACTGCCCACAGTCAAACTCTTATAGACGTTATTTGCACAAACGCAAAACACGTCGGGTAATTATAGACCCAGTACCGGATCTTAGCGGACACGCCATGTTAATCTGTGAACTAAATTTTAAGCGAGAAAAATATCTCCGAGGACCATCATATACAGACCTCTGAAGGATATACCTCTGGAATTATTCAACTCCTACTTGGAAACAATTGATTTTAGTAGCATTTACGGTTTAAATAACGTAAATGAGATGGTTAATATATTTAACGCTAATATCAGTTTATTACTTGATGTCTTTGCTCCGGTGAAAACTATCGTTGTCAAAGATCGATGTCAACCGTGGATAACAGATACAATCAAAACTATGATGCAACTTCGAAATAAAGCCCATACTAAGTATCTTAGGACTAAACTAGATACACACAAAACCTATTATAAAGACTTAAAAACACTTGTCAGTCAATCCATTTACCACGAAAAATTGCATATTTCAGCACGGAAATTAATAGTAAACTAAAAACCCCAAAGTACTTTGGCGAAATCTAAAATTAAATGTACTTCCCCAAAAGGATATTTGCCTGCCTATAAAATTTAGTGACCCGGATAAAATAAACAACCACTTTCTAAATATACCTGGTAACTCTCAAGTCTGTTCTTCGATCAAAGACTACTTTGAATCCACCGTTATAAAGAGTCATCTTTCTCCTTGAAACCTGTTGACCAGATAGTTGTACGCGAAGTAATCTCACGTCTTAAGTCAAACGCGGAGGGTGTAGATGGTATTTCGCTGAAGACGTTACAAATGACTTTGCCTCAGACTCTCGATGTGCTAACTACAATTGTAAATACATCGCTACTATCATCTACCTACCCTGATCTCTGGAAAACTGCAATAGTGCGGCCTCTGCCTAAAAACTCTAACCCCGAGGAGTTAAAGGATCTGAGACCTATTAGCATATTACCGTGTGTATCTAAAATCGTAGAAAAGGTTGCTTGGTTGCAGATGGTAGAACATTTAGAAATTAACAATATTCTACCTAAATACCAATCAGGTTTTAGAAAAAAACACAGCACGGCTACTGCTCTATTAGATGTCACAGACAACATTGTTGTTGCGCAGGATGCTGGTATGTGTACCATCTTAGTTCTATTAGACTTCTCGAGAGCCTTCGACTGCATAAGTATATCATTATTGCTTTCCAAGATGACATATTATGGCTTCGACCCGGCGACAGTAAAATGGTTCTATAGTTATTTAGCTGATCGTAAGCAATTTGTAGAAATTAGGAGGAACAACAGCGAATCTCTTCGTTCAGCATGTAGTTCTCTTACAAGAGGCACTCCTCAGGGTACGATCTTGTCTCCACTCCTTTTTATATTGTATACCGCTGATATCACAAATTGTTTCGAGCGCTGTAAATACCATTTATATGCCGACGACCTACAGGTGTACATCTCCTTCAAACCAAGTGAGATAGATTCGGCGATACAAGCGCTTAATGCGGATCTCGAGAGAGTACAAAAGTGGTCAACTAACAATTGCCTAGTCCTCAATCCCGTCAAATCTAAATACATAGTTTTCGGATCCAGGTCAAATATGAGCAAATTTCCTATTACTTGCGATATTAAATTAGGATCAGAGCTTGTAGAACGAGTTTTCGAAGCTAGAAATTTAGGCCTTGAACTGGACTCGGAACTGCGTTTTGAAAACTATATTGCAAAAACCGTAAGAAACTGTTTTTTCAGATTAAAAGTAATTTATAAACTGAGACAATACCTCAGCGAAAACTCCGCATTCAACTCGTTGAATCGTTGGTTCTAACAAAGCTCAATTTCTCAGACGCAATATATGGACCCCGGATATATGCCCGAACTAATTCAGCGCGTTCAAAATGCTTGTGCACGTTTCTGTTTCAATATACCACCTCGGTGTCATATAACACCTTACCTCAACCGCCATAGCTTTTTAAAAATGGAATATCGCAGGAGGCTGCATTTAGCAAGCCTTCTATTTGATGTTATAAATCATCATACACCCAAGTACCTATACGATAAGCTTGAATGGCTAAGAGAAGGAAGGCGTTGTGACGTCCGGCAGCGCAATCTAAAACTAGCTACACAAAAACACAGACTTGTCGCCTTCCGGGGCAGTTTTCGCTACGCTGCTACTAAATGTTGGAACAACATTCCTCCCCCAATCCGGTTAGCGCGAACCGTAGGCGTATTCAAAAAAAAATGAAAGCATTTTTAATCGACTTGCAGAAAAGTCGCTGAAACGCTTCGTTGTTCTTTCATATCATTATCTATTAATTTCATTATCTATTTATTCCTATTTATAAACATAGCCCGTTTTATCCTCTCCCGAAATAAAAAGCTTTGAGTATTCTTTTTGTGTCGTTTATATTTATATTGTACTTGCACTTTTTAACTTAACTTTAATCTTGGTAAATCGTCCACATAATACCTGAGCACAGAACACGGCCAGACGGGAAGGCATAGGTACCAGCAGAATACCAGCGTTGGCTTCACAGCCAACACAATGCTGAGCTGGTACCTATTCGATCCAGCATCGCAACCAAATAGATCAAGTTTTCGTATTTACTTGGTTTCTTTTTTTTTTATTTCATCTTTTATATATTTTTTACCTATTTTAATTAGTATTTAAGGAAATGTTTTATTTTTTTTTTTTATTGTTAGTAGATAAGTTCTTCTTGTTTCATTTTTGTCTATTTCTGTGTGCTGGTTCGAATAAATGGTTTATTATTATTATTATTATTATTATTAAATAAAACAGTTATGAGATTAAAATATATTTTATACAATAAAATAATAGATGAAAAAATATATATATAGACCATAAGTATATTTACGAGCAATAATTAAAACCGACTTCGAATCAAATCAAACGTTAAACGCTATTACGCGCGAACGCTTGCTCTAAAATCTCACAAAAATTCCTACGCACACAAGCTTTGGTTACGCCTTAGACCAATTTCTATGTCGTTATATAGGTCAAGCCTTGCATAGATTATTTTTTTTTTATACTTTCTAAGTAAGTGCTTGACCACGATCCCACCTGATGTTAAGCGGAAATGCAGTCTTGGATGGTTAGACGCACTAGCTTAGTAAATGCCTCAACCCTGTAGTTCTGAGCTCTCAAGAATAAGACTACGGTATCCCCTGCCTGTCGTAGAAGGCGACTAAAAGGGGCCTCGGGTTCATTGGGCGACAAGGGTGGGGCCTTTGTCGTCCGCCAAGGTGAACCCGGGAAGAAGGCGACATCGGCTGGCCCGTGTCGCCTTGCACTGCGAGGGCACAGGAAGGAGGGAGTAACCTCCCCCGGGAAGTGCTTTCTATGAGCATAATGCAGAGGGGCTCCGGTGCGTTCCACTGGAGATCGCGGAGCCCCTCACCATGCACCGAGGAAGGGCCACCGGGGAGGTTTTAGTGGTAAAAACCCCACATAACCGCCGCCTTCCCCCCAGAAGACGGGGTATCTTTCTGAAGATTTCCTCCTCGTTAACAAAAAAAAGCAGTAAATGCCTGCCACTCTGCTCTTGAAAGTAGTAGTAAATACAAACACGTGCAAACTATTCCATTCCTTTGTTGTACGAATAATGAAAGACGAAGCAAAGAGTTTCGTTGGGGTTTGAGGGTTGTCCACAACATAAGGATGAAATCCGGCAATGCGACACGAAGACCGATTTATTTCTATATATTTAAGTAGGAATAAAAAACAAAAAACTTTAAGTTGTATCCGATCGATTAAAGTATAAAAGATGTATCCGATTGTGAGAATGAAGATGTGTGAACGAATAGCGAGCGATTGGGAATGAAAGAGGGAAAAAAAAAGATGGACATTACATTAAGATTTACGACGTCGACAAACGAAGTGTTATAATTTAATTAAGGTGAAAGTAAAATAAGTATTTTCGAGCCACTATTTGTGCTTTGTTTATTTATTCAGACTGCTAACCCTTCTACATTTATGTTAACACTTTTGTAGATTATACATTATGTGTAAAAAATCAAAAATTCACGCTGCCTTTATTTAAATTTTATATATTTTTGCAGGTTGTTCAAGACGAATGGTCCAATTCATCGATTGCTATCATTCAAGTTAATGTACCAGATTTAAGTCTATCCGATACCCACAGATATGTGATGTGTAACGATATCTGTAGCTCTATAGAGTGGCTGAGGAATCCCTCTTGGAAGAATGTAATGGATGGCTATACTTACTGCTGTAGAATTGAGGAATTTGAATCAGCTTTTGGTCTACACAAGCAATTTAGTTACGGCATGGAAGGAACTTTGTATGGCTAATACTATAGTCCTACGTGTACTACAAAGCTTTATCATTTGTTAATACAATTTTAATGTTCAATGGTAATTTTTTTTAATAAAAGTAATAATTTAACGTTTTCGAGTTTATTTTAAGAGAAAATATTAATTATAGGTAATGTTTAGTACATAAGTTGGAGAGGAAAGCGAAGAAAATTTAATTCTATAGGTGTCCCGTAATACAGCGTCCAACGGTAAGTGGTAGGTGAGTGTACGACAGCCTCGACAAAAATTAAAAAAAAATATTTTTTTTTGATATAAGCATTTTACTAAAAACTTTGAAAAAATCAGACCTTGTATGATACTTTTTTGTACTATAACGACAAATAGGCGAGTTATGGCGTCTTTGTTTAATTGGAAGCTCAGATACCGAGCTCATTATTGGACCTTGAATATGGGACACTCTATATTATCGCTTAAGTTAAAGGTGTAATAATATTTATTAAAATTAATTTCGCGTGTATTGAGCGACTTTAACAAGCACGGAAGTTCTACCAGCAAACGCAGGCATTTAAGATAATACTTAAAAAAAATACACAACATTTTCCACACGTAAACACATATTTACACTCCTTTTACTCCAACTCATCATCCACGGAAAAATCCAGGGTAAACGACCACCTGGAAGAAGACGTACTTCGCGGCTCGGAAATCTCCGGACATGGTTCAACATAAGCACACGATCCTTGTTCCGTGTCGCTGCATCAAAAATTAAAATAGCCTTAATGATAGCCGACCTCCAGTAGGAGATGACACTTCAGATGCACATATATTAACATAAATGTTGGAAATATTAGAAAAAAAATTCGATCTCCCTGCTTTTTTTTCATTAAAAACTAAACTAACTTTGAGTGCCACTTCGGGAAGCGTTGGCGCTGGGAGAAGAAGTGGCCGAAGAAACTTCAGCAACGCTCCTAACATCTAAGGGGTGCGGCAACATAAGGAGGATTAATCGCAAACTCCCACGGGCGCGAATGGACGCTTTGTGAATTTGTAAAGATCTAGCCTGTGCAATGGTAATCGCGCCGTCCGGATATCTCCCTGTTAGTTAAATAAATACACTGTACTAGTGGGATATTGTACCAAACTCCAAGTTATTTGTCGCCAACTGTATCTACCAGATTGGCGACACATTAATGAAACGGCAGGCCCTTATCCGATTATGTATGCGTGAACGTTAATGAAGAGAAAGATGTGTCAGCATCGTACTTAGTGGAGGTCCGTGATCTCTGTCTACACCGAGGGCGTGAGTATTTGTTTTATCTATCGCCATAAAATGACTATTATAATTTGTTATAACTCAATACACATATCATGTATCAATTAAGATAGTGAATAAAATCCCCGGAGGTATTTTGTATTTGTGATCCCCGACACGTATTTGTAACCTATGTACTTAACGCAAGATCTTTTTATCGTATTCACGTAGCTTTTTACAATGTTCGTAAATTCCCCTAATTGTAGAATCGATGTTATTATTATGGAGATAAGGTATCAAACGGGAAGTGGAACGGGCGGTCGCCTCAAGTTGCATGATACGCTAGCAACCCAAGTACGATCTCCGGTGCCGGCACCAATAAATTTGTTGTTGGAATTTTATGTGCTGATTTACCATGCGCTCGACGGTGAAGGAAAATATAGTGAGGAAACCTACATGTTCTAGAAATGTTTTCTATGACGTGTGAAGTCTTCCAATCCGCACTAGGACCGCGTGGCGGACTATGCCCTTATAGCACAGGCGTAAGGTAGCTAGCCTTTCGGTTTTCTACAGATTGCATTTTGGAGAGTGTGCTCAGGAACTACATGATCTAATTCCCCCATCCCCGTTCCACCATCGGACTTCTAGACGCACTGCGGGATTTCATCCTTTTGTTGTGAACATCCCTCAAACCCGAACGAAGCGATTTGCTTCGTCTTTCATTCTTCGTACAGCAAAGGACTGGAATAGTTTGCCCGCGTCTGTCTTTCCTTCCGATTACAATGTGGGTATTTTCAAGAGTAGAGTGAATCATCAGGTGGGATCGTAGTCAAGCGCTTGCTTAGAAATTATAAAAAAAAAAAATCTCTTTACAAAGAAGGCCTGTGCCCAGCAGTGTAAGACTTAGCAATTGGATTCCGGATTTTATGGTGTTTAATCATTCCTTATTTCTATAAGCTACTAATTTAAGGAGATTAAAGAAAGATAGCAAAAGGGACGAACTAATTTGTCGCTTAGCCGGCGTTCTCTTTCTTGAACGTTTATTCCTAAATCCCTGTGGACACCGATACAGAATTCAAAGGGGCCAACTCTTCACAAGCCCACAGGGAAAATCGGGCCAACTCTTCACAAGCCCACAGGGAAAATCGATTATAAAATCATCAACACCATCAGCCTGTGTAGACCCAATGCTATAATTAGGCTTTCCCCAAAGCCGTTACACCTTATACGATTATAATTAATGCATATAGTGTATCTGATTCGTGATTTCCTCCAAACTGAGTAGGAACTTCCTTTCAGCAGTTCCCTGGTATATCTTCGTAACCCAAGGTCCTGTGTCAGCAAAATTCGTATAAGACCTTATTGAAACCAAATCCTTTCAAGCTTAAATTCCTTCAAAATCCAACAAAATCTACTATATACAATACCTATCCAAATTCGGTTCATAAAAAACAATTTTGTTTTACTCATAAATATACTTGTTTCTGCAGTTTCATATTTACTCTACGAAGGACTGGAGCATATTTCTCTTTTTATTTCACATTGACTCTCGTTGTTTAAGGAACAATACACAAGCATTATACTACTATAATGAATACATGTAGTGTATCTGATTCACGAAGTATTACTAAATAGGAACTTCCTTTCAGGAGTCAGAGAGTATATCTTCGTAACTCAAGGTCATAAGTAAAACATTATCCTTTCAAGCTTAAATTCCTTCAAAATCCAATAATCTTTTTTTTTTTTTTTAACGGGGAGAAAATCTTCAAAAGATACCCCGCCTTCTGGGGAAGGCGGCGGTTATGTAGGAGTTTTACCCACTAATGCCTCCCCGGTGGCCCTTTCCTCGGTGCATGACGAGGGGCTCCGGGATCTGCAGTGGAACGCACCGGAGCCCCTCCGCACTGTGCTCAAGGAGAGCACGTCCCGGGGGAGGTTACACCCTCCCCTGTGCTCTCAGTGCAAGGCTACACGGGTCAGCCGATGTCGCCTTCTTCCCGGGTCCACTTTAGCGGACGACAAAGGCCCGCACCCTTGTCGCCCAGTGAACCCGAGGCCCCTTTTAGTCGCCTTCTACGACAGGCAGGGGATACCGTAGTCTTATTCTTGTGAGCCCAAAACTACAGGGCTGAAAATCCAATAATCTACTCTATGCAATACTGTCCAAATTCGGTTCTTAAACGACGGCTCTATATGTGTGCATTTCTTTGACGAATATTAAAAAATACAACAATTGTTTTTGAAGTGAGTAAAATACAGATAATAATGTGGATTATACTAATGATTTTCCACAGTTATTTTATGCAAACCGCAAACGAGGAAATTGGCATGTTCAAAATAACTTATCGCTCTAAATATAAATAAGTCCATTGCCAATTAAATATAGTTAGTCTACTTCAAACATTGGGGTCAGTCAGATGTGAAACATGTTATCTAGAATATGTTACAGTGTTGTAATTATATTGGGTGCTACTTGCCTCTTGGCATATGGACAAATGGGTGATAACAAGCGAAGCCTGGCATTTGTAATAGACGACACTGGTTCCATGCACAGTGATATCGAAGAAGTGAAAAGTAAAGCCACATTAATATTTGACACAGTCATGGAATCCGATGCGTCGCAGATAGGAAATTTTATTGTGGTAACATTCAACGACCCGCGTGAGTAAAAAGGATATTTTATTTTCAATCGACTTCAAAAAAAGAGTTTGTGTATTCGCCTATATTTTTTTTTAATCTTTGGAGAGGGTGAACCGATTTTGGTGATTCTTTTTTATTTGAAAGCAGCTCTTCCAGTATGGTATCATAATAATTTAGTTCTATTCTGACATTGGCATTCATTAGACAACCATTTAAGTCTAAAATTTGCATTAAGTATGATGTGCGCGACAAATGGTCAATGTACTCAATATAAAGCCATGTATGATGTACTCCCCCGAAAGTATAATGGGAAAACCCCACCCCCTCGATAGGATTAGGAGCGTTGCTGGAGTTTCTTCGGCCACTTCTTCTCCCAGCGCTAACGCTTCCCGAAGTAGCATATAAGTTAGTTTAGCTTAGATTGTCCCAGTAGATTTCGTTAATAAAATAGCTACCGACCGAGTCGTGGTTCGGCCCTCTCGGGCGCCCTCGGATCGGACTGCTAACGCGTAGTAATGGTAACCGTCCAAGCCGAGGTTACCCCTCACCGGGGGGGACCCTTGTGCCGAGTTACCACCTAATAGAGATTCAGGCTAAGCGACCTAAGAAGAGCTATGCCACCTCTCAAATCCGGTGAAGCAGTAAAGGCCAGCTTCTCTGTGCCAACTGTGTTAGTTCGTCCAAAAAAAAAAAATACTCCCCCGAGTCCATCATCTGAAGGATAGGGCGAGTGGCAACACTCCCCTTTCCCCGCGATTCTTTCCCGGCCACGAAGGGCGGACAACTGCCCGAAGCCCTCCGACCAATTATTATCTTTAATATACTTCAATATACTCCATTGTACTTCAATATGGTTCATAATGACATAAATATACACAATGCATGTGTCAATACAAATTTGGGGTACACAGAATATCATCATAGTAAATAAAAGCTGTATTTGACAGTTCAAAAAGAGGAGTGCTCCGATCGTCACCAAACTTTACAGGATTACTCGCCAGGTCAATCTGAAGATTCCCTGAAAGTTTCATTGAAATCGGTACAGCCGTTTCGGAGCCTTCATGGAACATACCCACACACTTTCTCTTTTATATATATATAGATTAACATGACGGTATGTATCGGAAAATATTCTTATTTCATCATTATATAATGCGTATCTTAATAAAATTTCCACGACACGATTTACCAAAAAAATACCGAGCAATGCTCGATCGAAGTACTAAGTACGTATAATGTAGTTAATTAAAATGGTATACTTTGTTGTTTACATGCTTAGTTGCTTCGTACTCAGATAACATTCAAATATAATAACAATGAAACAACTAATAGGGTTATCTATAAAAACATATAACGGTAAATCCAGTGACGTAATACTTTTATCGGAGTGATATTATTAATAATAATTATTTTCTTAGATTATTATTTTCGGCTGTTCTTATCAAGTTAACTGTCAGCACTAAGATAGATATACCTCGTAGCCTTGATTATTCAACAGTAACTTGCTTTTCGATATGGTCTTGCGGAGTCCAGAGTGCTAAGTACACGCCAGTTCTCGAAAATAGTCATGACTCGGATCTATCTGTCGCCGACATTTTTGATATGACGTATGGTTTTTTGAAGTTGTCATTCCTTAGCTAAATAACGGAACGTCATTCAAATTTTTTTATGAAATTTCAAATGCATATTCAGTAGGTTTGAGAATAGTCAGCCCTGTAGTTCTGGGCTCTCAAGAATAAGACTACGGTATCCCCTGCCTGTCGTAGAAGGCGACCAAAAGGGGCCTCGGGTTGACTGGTGGTTCACACGACAAGGGTGGGGGCCTTTGTCGTCCGCCAAGGTGGACCCGGGAAGAAGGCGACATCGGCTGGCCCGTGTCGCCTTGTACTGCGAGGGCAGAGGGGGGGAGGGAGTAACCTCACCCCCGGGAAGAGCTCTTCTTGAGTACAGTGCAGAGGGGCTCCGGTGCGTTCCACTGGAGATCCCGGAGCCCCTCACCATGCACCGAGGAATGAAGATTTCCTTCTCGTTAACAAAAAAAAAAAAAACAAAAAGGTTTGAGTATAGTAGCTTATTTTTCATATCCCTAAGTGAATATGGTGGTCCACCCCAATTTTTTTTTTGGATAATTTTTAGCATTTTTATTTTTTAATGATTTGGCATTAAAAATACATATAACCCCAAATTTTGCACCTTATACCACCAACCCTCTTTTTAATATCGATTGGTACTTCGTAATTTTCAATCTTGGGTGTTCGATAAAATTTTTTATTAACAATAATACTAAACTAATTAACTGACAAATTACTGTTTACTATCGTTTCGACAAACATGATCATATCTCATGCGATAGTACAATTAGTTATTTTTTAATTTGTCTACCAAAATATTCACTAGAAATAATTTATATGGCAAAACAACGTTTGTGGGGTTAGCTATAAAGATAATTGCGAACATTCTTATTAACCATTCCAATAAAGCCTTAGTACCCAATTTACAACCTTACAATTTACTTACCTTAGTAGTCCAATGGTGGATTCGAACCCACGACTCGCAGGGAGTACACCAAACCATGAGGCTGTTGACGCTTTAGAGAACCTCGCATAGCCGTCTCGTCGTAGCTTATTGAGAACCTCGTCTTTTAAACTTGGTAAATAAGAGAAAGAAAAAAGAGAAGACAGCGATTTCTATCTCTACCTGCTCCGGTCTAGTTTTAAAGGTATATACTATCGTACCGGTTACCATTAGTCTTCTTCTACGTCGTAACCTCATGACTGAGGGACGTGACTATGTGTACCCTGGCCACCATTTCCTTGCAGACATTTCTGTCTTGCGCATTTGGAAAAATGATTGTAGGGTAGCTCCAGTAGCGTCCTGAGTTGTGTGTGTCCATCTTGTAGGAGACCGTCCTCTCGCTCTCTTTCCTTCCACACAACCAGTGATGATCTGCCTTTCCAGACTGTCTGAGTCTCACTCTCTGCCTACAGATTGTTGAGAGCCGTGTTGTTATATCCAACTTTTGAGGATTGACTCGTTTGTGCGACGTTCCGTCCAGGATATTCTCAGCATTCTGCGCCAGCAGCACATTTCGAACACGTCAATCCTCGATCTCACCTTTGCTTTAATATCCAGGTTTCAGAAGCGTTAATTGCCTAATGGTTTAGGGTACGGTCTGCGAATCGTAAGGTCGTAGGTTCGAATCCACCATTCGACTATTGACATGAACCATCTCCTAGCACAAGCTTAAAGCAAGTAACGTAGTAACCGTCCAAGCCGAGGTTACCCCTCACCGGGGACCCTTGTGTCGAGTTACTAGCAATAGAGGTTCAGGCTAAGCGACCTAAGAGCTGTGTCAACTCTCAATCCGGTGAAGCAGTCAAGGCCAGCCTTTAAAAAAAAAACTTAAGCTTAGTTGGAATGGTTAACAAGAATGTTACTAATGTTTTCTGAAAAAAAAAGAAAAATTGCTAGCTTTATTTTAAAAAAAAAGAAAATATCAGCGTCCGCATTAATCACCTTTTTTTTGCTATCATTATTCTTTACAGAAATTAGGCCCGCAATTATTACTACGCAAAATGATGTACTCAGAGATGCTTTAAAAGCAATTCGTGTTTATGGTGGCGGTGATTGTCCTGAGATGGCGATGAAGGGCATTGAAGAGGCAGTGGCCAACAGTCTACGCGGCTCTTACATATATGTATTCACCGACGCTTCAGCAAAGGACTACAATGAATTTCCAAGGATCAAAAGTATTGCGATGAAAAAAGAAGTGCAGGTGAGTTGGTTATCACCAATCTTATTAATTTAAACTTTATACTAATATAAGTAAATAAATAATACTTTATTAAAAATTATATACAATAAATACACGAAGTCTCTGACTCCTGAACTAGGAGTTGAACCTGTTTCTCAGGAATCAGTGCCCTCTACAACTGCCAAACATCAATTTCAATTTCATTTTAAATTTAAAAAAGATAAAGGACTTAAGTTAAAAGGAAATTTCATATATTTATATATAAATAAATGTGGACGTGTTGTAGTTTGAATGTATGTGTGGAAGCATAATTTCTTCTGTTTGCTTAAAATCGATTGACAACAGCCAGTTAACTTTGGCTTTCGTTCTTTAAAAATATGGATAGCAAGATATAGTAGTTCTGGGCTCTCAAGAATAAGACTACGGTATCCCCTGCCTGTCGTAGAAGGCGACTAAAAGGGGCCTTGGGTTCACTGGGCGACAATTGTGGGGGCCTCTGTCGCTCGGCAAGGCGGACCCGGGAAGAAGGCGACATCGGCTGGCCCGTGTCGCCTTACACCGCGAGGGCACAGGGGGGAGGGAGTAACCTCCTCTACTCTACTATATACTCTACTAATGTACTCTACTAGAGCACGGTGCAGAGGGGCTCCGGTGCGTTCCACTGGAGATCCCGGAGCCCCTCGTCATGCACCGAGGAAGGGCCACCGGGGAGGTTTTAGTGGGTCAAACCCCACATTACCGCCGCTTTCCCTGGATTTTCAAAAGATACCCCGCCTTCCCCAGAAAGATCTTCTGAAGAAGAATTCCTCCCCGTTAACAAAACAAAAAAGTTTACACATCAGAGTAACACATAGAATATCTATATATATAAAAGAGAAAGTGTGTGGGTATGTTCCAAATAGGCTCCGAAACGGCTGTACCGATTTCAATTAAACTTTCAGGGAATCTTCAGATTAACCTGGCGAGTAATCCTGTAAGTTTGGTGACGATCAAAGCATTCCTCTTTCAGAACTGTTAAATACAGCTTTTATTTACTATGATGATATTCTATTGTTTTATAACCCAAATTTGTATTGACACATGCGTTGTGTATATTTATGTCATTATGAACCATATAGAAGTATAATGATGTATATGAATATAATAAGTCCCTAAATGATAAGAATGATATTGTATTTACTGATATGTACATGGGTGTAGGTAATGATCTTCACCCGCTCGAGAAGAGAATGAATACAGAGAGCTATAAATAATTTAATGTATTGTGAGAGTTGAATTAAATGTTTAATGATGTAAGTTAATTGTTAAAGTGCGGCGTGGTGGGGCTTCGGCGGGAGGGGCGACTCTCCTGCCGCGGCCGTGTGGTCGGTGGCGGAGCCAAACATCTTATCCGCCGTTGGGGGCTGGGAAGGCGAGGTGGGAGCTCGTATTCCCGGCCCCCAAGGCCTCCAGGTGATGGACTCGGGGGAGTTCATCACCCGCTTACGGAGGTCGTGGAGGAAGGCGCGTCCTATGTTCCGGCGCGCCTTGCCTGGAGGGCGGTGAGGGGGAGGTTCGTCCTCCCCCGGGACGGGGATGCCGCAAGGCATCCGAGTCGTAGGCGGGGCCGCAGTGCGTGCGTAAGCGATCCCGCAGCCCCGCCAAATGCGACGATAGTGGAACATCTTGTGGGTTTGGTCGGTGAGGGCCCGACATAACTCGTCCTTCCCCCGGGGGACGATTACGCGGTCAGGTACGTTCCCACAAGTAAAACAAAAAAAAAAAAAGTTAATTGTTTAAATAAAATAAAGCAAAATCTAGCCTAGCGAAGCTAGGTACGCTAGTTAAACATAAATGTGTAAATTTAGCTTTATTCACAGATTGTCTTCGTGTTAACTGGAATATGTGAATCATACATTAGTCCAGATTACAAAGTATACGTTGACTTGGCAGCAGCTACTAATGGGCTAGTGTTTCACCTTAAAAAGAATGAAGTTGGAGAGGTAAAATTATAACCATTTAAAGTGAAAAAAAAGTTAACACACCCTTTAAAACAAAAAAATCGAAATCATTTCATAAGACGTCAGTATGATAAATACGGTCGGATTAAGGACCTCCTTCTTGTCATTGCAATCGGTTACAAATATATTTACGAGCAAAAACACAAAAAACTACTTCAAATCGAATTAAACGTTAAACGCTATTACGCTCGGACGCCCTCTATGTATTTCCGAATTAAAGATAAGTTAAAGTTACAGCCATTAGATATATATAATATAAATGTCCCACTGTTGGGCGCAGGCCTTCCTTAAAAAGAGCGTATATGGGCATAGCGTGCCACGCGGCTGTAGGTCGCATTGGCAGACTTCAGATGTCTTAAACATTTTCTAAGACATGTAGGTTTCCTCACGATGATTTCCTTTACCGCCGAGCGCGTGGTAAATCAGCACATAAAATTGCAACAATAAATTTATTGGTGCCGGCACCGGGGATCGAACACGGGTTGCTAGCGCACTATGCAACTTGAGCCAACCGCTCGGATACTGAGCTACCACGGCTCTATTCCGAGTTATCGTAGGTATATTACGAAATAAAATAATTCAGAACCTAACCAAACTTTTAACCTAAACAAACTAGCCTTAAAGTACAGTTGCTTTCAAATAAAAAAATAATCATCGAAATCGGTTCGCTTGATTTTGAGTTATTCACCCAGTCGCAAGTTATGAGGTTACATACATAAAATAATAGAGACGAATTGTGAACCTCCTTTTTTGAAGTCGGTTGAAAAGAAAAGTAAACTCATTTCTACTCATTTACAGCTACTGGATTTCGTTGTAACTACGGTAGAAAAAGAACGAACTGTAATACATAAAACTGAATTCCCTCCCGGTTATAACAACATATTAAACGTAAGTAAATATTTTTTGTTTTTAAAAGAAAGCTAGCAATATTTCTTTTTTTTTACAAGAAATATTACTAACATTCTTACTAACCATACCAACTAAGCTTAAGCTTGTGCTAGGAGATGGTTCACGGCAATAGTCGAATGGTGGATTGGAACCCACGACCTTACGATTCGCAGACCGTACCCTAAACCATCAGGCTATTGACGCTTTAAACGCTTTATTTTAATATATATCTTGGCGTATTTCGGTCACACAATACGCGGAGGCGACGAAAGTCCTTTTTGGCGACTTTTTTGGAACACCGCAGGTTAAAATTCTTGCGGCCGTTCACCAACAAGGTGGTCCGATCAGATAAAAGACTCGTCGATCTCCAAATTTTACTCTGCTGTAAGAGACGCGCTGGACAGAAGCCGGTGGAGGCAAATCATCCGCTCCAGATGCAACCCTGATGGTGACCACTATCCTCAGACACGAGGATCCTCAGACCGACAAAAGAAAGAGAATTATATATAGATAGAAGATAATCTACTTCTAGTCTTGTCCATAATAAGAGACCTTTCAAATAAATGGTCTAGAAATATTATACCACTTTTAGAAAACCGATATTTTAATCGAAACTAATCATCGACATATAAATCAAAAGGATTTTCCCATCTTTTTAATATTTTTACTTTTTTGGAGTCTGAATGATATTTATTAAGTCATTTACTGTTTCTACTTCCTCCATTGCCCTTAATTCCATAATAAGTTAATTTAAATGAGCGAACACAAACACAAATCGTGGTATTTTAAATGGTATACTGGACTTAAACAAGGGTGTACGTCGTTATAACTTCGGAATAACGATTGTATGAACCAAAACGTCAACGTTATACCAGGTATAACGTATTCTTGGTTTATTAGTACAAATTTAGCTTATTCTTAATTTATTCCTAAGTTTATCTTTATACCACGTTTATTTGTAAGGCTGTACGAGACTTCAATAGACAAAATTTATAAGCAGATACGCGTATACTTGATTTGAAATAATGTTAAGTAATTTTCCAAATAATTTAAGTAACTAAGTTACGGCATAAATGGTATTAGGACTACTCTATTTTTATTTTAACTTATTATCACAGTACAATTAAGAAATAAACGTGGAATTAACTTTGATTTATTTGGATCGACAATAAATGCAAATAAACATCATCTTTATTTATGCTGTTAAAGTTACAGCCTTTATTATAGGTTGTCAAATATCTCCCTTCCGCCTTTTTGTCTTTTGAATTTCGCGGCTATGTACAAAGCGCTACAGAGCTCGTATCTAGCAATACTATACATAATTTGAAAGGTCTTGACATAACCTACAAAACGACGCTATGCATAATTAGTTTGGATATTGCGTTCAACAGTTATAGACGTGTAAACATGGAGTTCACTAACGCCGAAATTATTATTTTAAAGTTTTCCTTCATTAAAGGCAAATCCGCTAGAGAAACGTTCCGTGAGATTAATAGTGTTTTGGGGGATGGTACTCTATCACTTCGAACCACGGAGGAATGGTTTCGACGATTCAGAGCCGGTGAAAACGACACCATGGATAAGCCAGCCGGCGGAAGACCTGTGACGACAAATACCGATCAAATCATGGACTACATCGAGTTAGACCGGCATGTGGCATCTCGTGGCATCGCCCAGGAGATGGGAGTTAGTCACCAAACCATTTTAAACCATCTGCAGAAGGCTGGATACAAAAAAAGCTTGATGTTTGGGTGCCGCATGACACAAAAGGCGGAAGGGAGATATTTGACAACCTATTATATATATATGTCCCACTGTTGTGCGCAGGTCTTCTCTGTAAAGAGTATAACGGCATAGTCCGCCACGCGGCCCTAGTGCGGATTGGAAGACTTCACACGCTTTAGAAAAATTTTCTCAGACATGTTGGTTTCCTGACGATGTTTTCCTTCACCGCCGAGCAGTTAAATCAGCACATAAAATTGCAACAACAAATTTGTTGGTGCCGGCACCGGAGATAGAATTCGGGTTGCTAGCGTACTATGCAAATTGAGCCAACCGCCCGGACACTGAGCTACCGCGGCTCACTTATGCTGTACTGAAACATAATTGATAACTGTATCGTGCACACTAAACATATAACTTTTACATTTTCAGTATACTGTGGATAGCGGAATCGAAAATGTGGTCATATCTGCAACAGGAGTTGAGCCAGAAATAAAAGTCACCAAAGGCGATGGAACTGACGCTGACACTACGAAAATTTTTAAAAATGAAAATGCTCACGTAAGTTTATGCTTATTCTACTTGATAAGGTCTTGCTCAATGTTCTATTAAATCGGATAGCATTGAATTTCTTTTAATTACCGAAGTATTCCACCATCGGACTTCATCTCGCACTGCAGGATTTCATCGTTTTGAAACGCTTTCCTTCGTCATTCATTGTTCATACAGCAAGGGACTGGAATAGTTTTCCCACGTTTGTCTTTCCTTGCGATTACAATGTGGGTATTTTAAGAGTGCAGTGAATAGACATTTACTAAGCTAGTGCGCCTTGACTACGTTTCCATACTTGACTACGTTGATTGCATTTTGATTACGTTTTATTAATATCATAGTTGAATTTATATTGAAGTGTATTATAATAGCGTTGTTTTATTTTATTTATTTTATTTTAAAGGTTTTAAAAGTTCCCCATCCGGAATCCGGTATCAATTCTGCCAAAGTAGGCAGCAAAAGCGATACCACAGTTATGGTTACTGGAGCCACTAAAATTTTTTCAATCACGGTTTTTCTGCGTTCAAACCGACGTCATTGAAAGACACCGTAAGCAGTCCCGTTCTAGGTAATTCAATTTACAATATTAATACAAGATCCATCTATGTTTATTTAGATAACAAACTGGGTAATGTGCAGTTATTTGGCAAACATATTAAATGGTATTAAATCAACTTTTACGAGACGATGCTAAGTTTTGAAAGCTTTTTAGAGGCATTGGTTAGTAATAAGTGATTAACGGAAGTAGCGAACGATGGTATTCCGAAGCTATAGTCACAAAATATAAGTAAAAACTCTTTCATAATTTTGTTTAATAGAAAAATGGGCAAAAGGGCTTACAGGTTAGGTTACCTTTTTTATAAAGTTGGGTAGTGCTTAAATGTATCTACTCTTGCCCTGCAGCGGGTGGAGGGAAAGAGGACGGGTTATACCGGACAAGCACCGACTCGGCACCTTTTTTTTAAAAAGAAAGCTAGCAATATTTCTTTTTTTTTCTGAAATATTACTAACAATCTTGTTAACCATTCCAACTAAGCTTAAGCTTGTGCTAGGACATGGTTCACGGCAATAGTCTAATGGTGGATTCGAACCCACGACCTTACAATTCGCAGGCCGTACCCTAAACCATTAGGCTATTGACCTTTAGACAGAAATACGTGATCGCTTTCGCACAGTGACGTAATTCCAACGATGATATAGTTCTTGAGTAACCTTGTCCCTTTTTTGAGTTGAAACTGTAGCTCTCAACCCCTTCTGCTTACGTAAGAAACACCGCACGCACCTTCCCGAGGCCATCGCAATGCTAAACAGGGAACTGCCCCGTATTAGTGCCCCTCAGTTAAAGGGAGAAGATGAAAGAACGCGATACAGTCGCCCCACGTTGCAAAATTATTGTACGGGTGAGGAATGCCGACAATCAAGATGACATCGATGGACTTAGGAATTCTGCTGTAATGTGCGTTAGAGGAAATTGGCATCTGGAATTATTTTTATACTATAATAAATCTAAATATAAGACTAAATATTTTCAGATAAACTATCATACTTGGCAATTGAACTGTCTAGTAAGAACAAGGACGTGGAACTTAAGGAAGTCGAAATACTAGATGTGAAGAACAATATAATTGGTGTAAGACCGTTACAAAAAGTAGATGAGTTTTTCTATGTGGCTGATAGAGAACTACCTCCCAACACTACGTTCATAATAGCGGTGAGTGAAGACATTATGTTTATGAATAATTGTAGGAAATTGATAAGACTAATAAAAATTATAACGTATATTACACTGTTCAAACAGGCAAATGGCTACAAAACAAAGACAAAAGAACCAATAAGAAGATTATCATTTGCACCGATTGAGCCACAAACATCGTTTACAGGTAATTTCAGTACCAGTGTCACAAATTATAATTTATATTAGACTAGCGTACCAAGCGCCGTCGGGCTAGATTTTGCTTTATTTTATTTAAATAATAAACGTACATTATTAAATATTTAATTTAACTCTCACAATATATTAAATTATTCATTTCTCTCCGTATTCATTCTCTTCTATTTTCTGATAGGGTGTAGATCATTACCTACATCCATGTACATATCAGTAAATACAATATCATACCCGTAGTAGTAGTAGTATCATAGTTAATAAAAGCTGTATTTGACAGTTCAAAAGTCACCAAACTTTACAGGATTACTCGCCAGGTCAATCTAAAGATTCCCCGAAAGTTTCATTGAAATCGGTCCAGCCTATATGGAACATACCCACACACTTTCTCTTTTATATATATAGATTATTTGACAGACATATATTTTTCACGTCTTTTATGTTTCACATAAGAAAAGTGTTCATTCATTAAAGTTTCGAAACATGTTACATCATATTCTATTTGAAATTAAAAAATTAGTAAAAAAAAACTGTTTACTCTATTAACGAGAACATTCACTGATTGAATAAAACTGCTTTTTGATTGAATTCCGTGACATCAATTTCTTTCTTATAACTTCTGCTTCTTTTATAAAATTCCCCAAATTTCTGTTATTAGATTAACTTCATATTCTTTCTTTCACTTAACTATTTTACACTAAAAATTTGCAAAATCCTTATTGCTGAATTAATAAGAATTCATTTTAGATATGAAACCGGTTAACAAGGCACCTATCGTAACTATAGTGGGAGATTCTCTGAAAGAAATTATATATGGTGAGCAAATACAGCTTCAATGCAAAATAATTGGATACCCTATGCCAAAGGTTAGGTGGATAGAAGAGAAATCTGGAGATACAGTATCTGAAATGGTAATGGTAATTTTTTAATCTTTCTTGACAATTTATCCTCGAAATAACTTCTGTGATGTGTTGTTTATCACATAAAATGTAACTTCTAACGTAAATTCTCTACTGTCACAAAGCTTCAATGGCTTTCAATGGCCTAGCTTAGAATACAGTCTACGTCAAATTATCTAAGTTCGCCATTCTAAGGAAAGTACCATATCCTCGCAGTATACAATCGCGAAGGGAAGTTATTTTGTTTTCTCGCGTATACTTCTACTAATGTAGACTGTTCGCACACTAATACACCCGTCGCCCATAAACATCCAGAGTACCAGATGAGCTGTAGGTGCATTGCCAGTTTCGTTCTTGTTTTTTACTGACGTGAGGGAGATCTCTAACAAGATACCCTGCTTTCTGGGAAGAAAATGGCGGTGGAAATGAGGCTCTGACTCACTAATCGGCCCCCTCCCCTGCGATGGCCCTAATCCGCCCGATCCTGGATTTCCGGGATCTCCAGTGGAATGCGCCGGAGCTCGCATATCCCGGGAGATGTTGCTACGGGACTGCCAATGTAGCCTTCTTACCGAGTCCACTGTAGCGGATAACAAAGGTCCGCTTGTCGCTTTTTACGCCAGGCAGGGCATACCATAGCTTTATTATATAACCCCAGGACTACGGGGCTACTAACGTACGTAATTTAACACAAGGGTCCCAACGGTTAGTAGTAGGATTGGGAACATCGGATTAGACTTTGACCCTAGAAATTTTATTGAAAAAAGTGGTACGTTTTATTTTACGTAATTTTTTTTTTTTGACGAACTACACAGATTGGCCAAAGAAGCTGGCCTTGACTGCTTCACCGGATTGAGAGGTGGCATAGCTGAACCTCTATCGCTAGTAACTCGACACAAGGGTCCCCCCGGTGGGGGGTAACCTCGGCTTGGACGGTTACTATGTTACGCGTAAGCATTCCGATCCGAGGGCGCCCGAGAGGGCCGAACCACGACTCGGTCGGTTGCTATTTCACGGATAATCTAAGGGACATTCGACAGCTAAACTAACTTTGAGTGCCACTTCGGGAAGCGTTGGCGCTGGGAGAAGAAGTTGCCGAAGAAACTCCAGCAACGCTCGTAGCATCTAAGGGGTATTCCAGCAACGCTAGAAGATTATTTTACGTAAAGCTAAAGTTTGCCGTATAATTAGTGTCAATTATCAGACACGGATGAATTGAATGTATAATAATTTTCATACGAATAATTTTTTACTGACATTTTGAACAAATTTTAGATAGAAGCAGCAGACCTGCCTTATGATTACATAAGTTTACTTGACTTGAAAGAAGTTAAATCTAATACTTCATACCAGTGCCGAGCTTCTAATGATTATGGCGAAGATATAAAGGCGGCTTCAATTCAAGTTATTACTAAGTTTGTGGTCGTTAATGTTTCTAAAGGTAAATATTAATTCCGTTTTTTATCATTATAATGTAAAGTCAAATCGTTTTTTTCTGTTCCCAGCATCATATCTAATTGCGAAGTTCTTTGTTATGGGGATGGGCTCACTTACCTCTCTTGCATAGTTTTATTTCAAAATTGTCGCCAGAAAGAAAGCTTGTTTTGTTTGCTTTTTTGCTATTTGTATTGCTTAATTGTTCTAACCAACGGCAAGACATAATTTATATTCTTGAATATTATTGAAAAATTAACATTATCAAATCAGCAAACGCTTGGACCTTACTTGACAGCATAATAAATTCCTATTTACCTTAAAATAATATTATCCTTGTAGACACTAGTATAGATTACGAGAAACAGGGTAGTCTTTACTGCATAATTGACGCAATACCTCCGTCACATGTCATATGGTATCTGAATGGAGATATAATGACAGAAGATGAAGATGTAGAAATATCAGATGATGGATCTATTCTCACTATATTGAAAATGAAACCAAAATTTGAAGGCAAATATGTTTGCGAGGCAAGAAATGATTTCAAGAGAGAAGTTCACGTCATTAATCTGATAATGACTGGAACCGGTAGGTATCTGCCTTCTTATAATTCATTTAATATACCAAATAGATCATAAGTTATATTATGCATTTAACAATTTCACACTTCACAGCTGTGCCCAAAATAGACGATTCAGTTTTTGTAGTCAACGTTGTCAAGAATGAAAATGCGACCTTGACTTGCAAGTAAGACTTTTTATTTATTTTTCTGACGTAGTTCGCCAGAGATGCTGGCGTTGGTTGTTTCACTAGATTGAGAGGTGGCATAGCTCTTAGGTCGCTTATCAATAGTAACTCAACACATGGGTCCTCCAGGTTAGGGGTAATCTCGACTTGGACGGTTTCTATGTTACGCGTAAGCATTCCGACCGAGAGGACCGAACAACGACTCGATCGGTTGCTATTTCACGGATAATCTAAGGGACATTTAAAAGGCTCAACTTTGAGTGCCACTTCGGGAAGCGTTGGCGCTGGGAGAAGAAGTGGCCGAAGAAACTGTAAAATACAAACAAAAGTCCTATCGGATGATATCAGTCTCTTATTTATATCTGATAAGTAGGTAAATAGCAACTAATGCGTAAATAAATAAATAATATTTTAGTTAACTTGATCTACTCAAAGCTGGAATGTACCAAAATATGGTGATAGTAGTATTTACCCACACCTCTGCAAAGGAGTATCGACGTTCTGATACTAACGAATAACATATGGTTTTCATTTAAAAATGTGGTATAAAACCAGTGGAAATGCAGCGTTTCCACTGGTTAACTTGAACTCAAGTTAAGGCTGACGCAGGTGCATTATTAGTATTCGATCCATTAGGATTTAGGTGTTTAAAGTTACTTAAAGTTACAGCCTTTATATATGTCCCACTGTTGGGCACAGGCCTTCTCTGCAAAGAGAGTATAAGGCCATAGTCCGCCACGCGGCTCTAATGCGGATTTGCAGACTTCACATGCCGTAGAAAAAATTTTCTAAGACATGTAGGTTTCCTCACGATGTTTTCCTTCACCGCCGAGCGCGTGGTAAATCAGTACATAAAATTGCAACAACAAATTTATTGGTGCCGGCACCGGGAATCGAACTCGGGTTGCTAGCGTACTACGCAACTTGAGTCAACTGCACGAACACTGAGCTACCACGGCTCTTAGGTGTAGTTAGTTATAATTTATATTAAATTGTAATTTCTTTTTTTTGTGAATATTTTCTACAAATCAACTAGCTGTACCTGTGCACGATTCTAAAAAGATTTTTTTTTTGTTTACGAGGAGGAAATCTTCAGAAAGATACCCCGCCTTCTGGGGGGAAGGCGGCGGTTATGTGGGGTTTTTACCCACTAAAACCTCCCCGGTGGCCCTTGCTCGATGCATGGTGAGGGGCTCCGGGATCTCCAGTGGAACGCACCGGAGCCCCTCTGCACTGTGCTCATAGAGAGCACTTCCCGGGGGAGGTTATTCCCTCCCCCACTGTGCCCTCGCATTGCAAGGCGACACGGGCCAGCCGATGTCGCCTTCTTCCCGGGTCCACCTTGGCGGACGACAAAGGCCCCCACCCTTGTCGCCCAATGAACCCGAGGCCCCTTTTAGTCGCCTTCTACGACAGGCAGGGGATACCGTATCCTTATTCTTGAGAGCCCAGAACTACAGGGTTGAAAAAGAACATACAGACAAACATTCATTTTTATAAATTGGATTTTTTTTTCGATCCACCTGCTGCAACGTACGTATTTAATATAAAGATCGATTTGTATTAATTTATTTGAATTGTTTTACAGAATTATTGAAGGAATACCAAAACCAGATATCCAGTGGAGTGTCAATTATGATAATGCACAAGAATTTGTTAAAATTAATAGTTCATCTCCTTCTCTTGATATATACAGCGCAGATAAATATGATGCAGGCTCTTACAAATGTAGAGCTTCTAATATAATTGGAGAATATGAACACGAAATAGAATTGGTGGTTAAATGTGAGTATTGTATTCCGCTTCGCCGGGTTATATTTTGCTTTATTTTATTTAAACAATAAACTTACATTATTAAATATTTCATTTAACTCTCACAATAAATTAAATTAATAATTCTCTTGTATATACATGTACATATCAGCAGCATCAGTAAACGGATACATTCACGGCGCTATATCTCAACTTAAATATTTCAAAATCCTTAATTATTAACTTCAATATACTCCATTCTATTTTTAATAAAGATAAAAAAAGAAGTGTGATCTTCTTGTATGTTAACAAAATAAATGAAAACCTTTACAGCCACGATGTCCAGAGAGGATCGGAGAAAAAGAATTAAAAAAAAATCATACTGTATATCAATTTTTGTTGTCATCATTGATTATCAAATATGCTTGATATTATCATACTAAATTAATGGGCAGCTTCGAAATGTATTCTCGTCCAAAATACCTCAGTGCTTAAAGTCGAAAGTCTTCGACCAGTGTGTGTTACCAGTGATGACATACGGAACTGAAACGTGGTCACTCACTATGGGCCTCATAAGCAAGCTCAAAGTCGCACAACGAGCTACGGAGAGGGCTATGCTCGGAGTATCTCTACGAGATCAAATCAGGAATGAGGAGATCCGTAGACGAACGAAGGTAACCGACATAGCTCGCCGGATAAGCAAGTTGAAGTGGCAATGGGCAGGGCACATAGCGCGTAGCACAGATAGTCGATGGGGCCTAAAAGTTCTCGATTGGAGACCCCGCACCTAGCGCAGTGTGGGACGTCCACCCGCAAGGTGGTCTGACGACCTCATAAAGGTCGCAGGGCGCAGCTGGATGCGGGCCGCTTACAACCGGTCCTTTTGGAAATCGTTGGCCTATGTCCAGCAGTGAATGTCTTACGGCTGAGATGATGATGATGGTTCATAATGACATAAATATACCCAACGAATGTGTGTAGAAATTTGGATAATATTTTTTTTTTATAATTTCTAAGCAAGTGCTTGACTACGATCCCACCTGATGTTAAGTGGAAATGCAGTCCTGGATGGTAAGGCGCACTAGCTTAGTAAATGCCTATTCACTCTACTCTTGAAAATATCCACATTGTAATCGGAAGGAATTACAATGTGGGTATTTTATGTAGTATATTAGACGCGGGCAAACTATTCCAGTCCTTTCCTGTAGGAAGAATGAAAGACGAAGCAAATCGCTTCGTTCGGGTTTGAGGGATGTTCACAACAAAAGGATGAATAAATAATAATAATAATAAATGAATAAAACAATAGAATATCACCATAGTAAATAAAAGCTGTATTTAACAGTTCAAAAAGTGCTTCGATCGTCACCAATAAGATTACTCGCTAGGTCAATCTGAAGATTTCCTGAAAGTTTCACTGAAATCGGTCCAGCCGTTGCGGAGCCAGTATAGAACACATACCCTTTCTCTTTTATATATATATAGATTTAATACATTATACGAATTAGATTCAAGTGTCTTCTGAATAATATTTAAACAATTTGTGGTCAGTAGTTTATATGTTATAAATTATAAGCACGTTTTTTTGATGCATTTTCCATTTTAGATCCACCGAAAATTGTACATGAAATTGGACACATTAAAGTACAACATGGGAATAGGGTCACACTAAAATGTGCAGTTGACGGAATTCCTAAACCGAATGTGAAATGGTATTTTAATGGAACTGTGATTAAAGAATCGTCACGTCATCGAATTTATCTATCTAACACTTTACGGTAAGTAAATAATCATTTTACAAATGGTGAACTATAATAGTAACGAGGACAAATTGTGCTGGATGGTTTACCATTGTCAGAGGAGAGTTAGAATATGGAGAAAATTGTAGTATCATGCAAGAAGAGAGAATTAAAAAAATTAAAATTGACTTACTTTTTACTTTAATAGCAAATGACAAAAATCAAATATAATCTAAACATCTTATGGTAGTTAATGTCACATGTTGATTGCCTAATGGTTTTGAGTACGGTATGCCAAACGTAACATTGTAGAATCCTATTCGACTATTGGAGCATTTCCTTTTTTTTTTGTTAACGGGGAGGAACAAGGAGAAACAGGACAACAGAGAAAATCTTCAAAAAGAAAGCGGCGGTTATGTGGGGTGTGATCCACTAAAACCTCCCCGGTGCATGACGAGGGGCTCTGGAATCTCCAGTGGAACGCAACGGAGTACTGCACTGTACTCTCAAGGAGAGCACTTCACCGGGGGGTGGTTGGTCCCTCCCCCCCTGTGCCCTCGCGGTGCAAGGCGATACGGGACAGCCGATGTCGCCTTCTTCCCGGGTCCACCTTGGCGGGCGACAGAGGCCCCCACCCTTGTGGCCCAGTGAACCCGAGGACCCTTTTAGTCGCCTTCTACGACAGGCAGGGGATACCGTAGTCTTATTCTTGAGAGCCCAGAACTACAGGGCTGAAGCATTTCTTTTTTAACTGCTGGCGTTCTTTTTTAAGATATGTTTTTTTTCCTATTTTACAGTTTCAAGTCTTTCATCAACGACACAGGGTATTATATGTGTCACGCTGCCAACGAGCTCGGTTCAGATAGTGTAACAACTTTTGTAGAAATATACGGTAAGCTTTGGTAAATTGATACCATTATGTTAGTAGTACAGAATAACTATAATATTGATATAGGTATAATCAATATTTTAGTTATTCTTTGTTGATATTTTGCGTGATAAATCAGCACATAAAATTGCCACAACAAATTTATTGGTGCCGGCACCGGGGATCGAAAATGGGTTGCTAGCGTACTTGCGAGCCAACCTCCCGGACACTGAGCTACCACGGCTCCGCTTAATCAAGATTAAATTTGACAGTGACTTGGTGCTAGCTTTAAAGCTGTGCCTCGTCGGGACTGATGATTGACAGGGATCCCCAAACTATTTTAGACCTTTGCCCTTACCGTAGCCAAGTTACTTTAAGAATTCAATCTTTATTTTTTTCCTTTTGCAATTGGAACTTATGGACTTTTTAAGTTTTTTAAAAGTACCCAATGACACTTATAACAAGTGAACTACTGATATTTTAGGTGTATCATATAACAAGTCGGTTACTTCTTCTTTGTCGTTCCCTCATTTCTGAGGATCGTGGTCACTAGAGCCCCTCAAATGAACAATCTGCCTCCATCGGTTTCGGTCCGAGGCAGCCCTCACCAGCTGGTAGAGATTAGGAGAGGAGATGGCACCTTTTACTTGGTCAGACCATCGTGTTGGCGACCGGCCTCTTGTTCTCTTGCCTTCTGTATTGCCAACGAAGACCAGCTTTTCAAGATTGCCATTCCCTCTAAGCATTATTTGCCCGATATATGACAGTACGCGCTGTAGACACGTAGTGGACAATCTGGTCTTTATAGCGAGCTGGGAGAGAATAGACACATTTGTGCGCTTGGCATTCCACGGTATTCGTAACATTCGCCTCCAGCACCACATCTCGAATGCATCTATTCACTGTCTTTCTCGTGCTCGAATTGTCCACGTCTCGACTCCATACAGAAAAATTGGAAATATTAACGCTCTAACTAATCGAGCCTTTGTTCTATAGCTTGTTGGTTACGTAACACGACAAATACAATGGAAATATTTACTTTTAATTAATAGGGGTCGACTTATACCTCGTCGGCCTCAAAATCAGCTTGAGTCTATGTCGACCGCACGGAAACAGATTTTCGACGGGACGATAACCGTTTTAAATATCCCTGTTACAAACTAATGGTATTAATTGTAGTTCCTCTAAGAATCAAACCGCCAGCCGAAAGCAGAGTGGTTAAAATAATGGGAAGTTCTGTAGTACTGCCTTGTGAAGCAACAGGGCATCCTACACCTACTATAAAATGGATACACGTAAATCTGCTAAAAAAATTCCAAGTTCTCAGGTCAGTTTTTAAGACATTTTTAAATTTACCTATACACTAAGTTGTATGTAATGCTTGTGCACTCATAGCACCACTATAGCATAAAACCTCCGGTTCCAAAGAAGTACCAAGGAACTCATTGAAATAAGGATGCTTGTTCATTGAGGAAAGTTGTGACAATCCAAGAGAAGACAAGTAATCTTTACCGACAACAGGTACAAATGTGGAATAAGAAAGTTAATATAGGCGATAGAACTTCGTAATATTATTATAACACTTCGGAAATACAAGTACATTTACGAGCAAAAACAAGAAATTACTTAAAATCAAATCAATAGCGTCAATAGCCTAATGGTATTGGGTACGGCCTGCGAATCGTAAGGTCGTGGGTTCGAATCCACCATTGGACTATTGCCGTGAACCATGTCCTAGCACAAGCTTAAGCTTAGTTGGAATGGTTAACAAGATTGTTAGTAATACTTCTGAAAAAAAAAAAGAAATATTGCTTGCATTCTTTTAAAAATGAAATTGTTTAAATGCTGTCACACGCGGTCGCCCTCTTTGTATTTATTTCCCAATTATCCTAGGAATATTACAAACTAGAATTAATCACAACCTTTTTTTTTTTTTTTGTTGACGGGGAGGAAATCTTCAGAAAGATACCCCGCCTTCTGGGGGAAGGCGGCGGTTATGTGGGGTTCTTACCCACTAAAAGTGGCCCTTTCCTCGGTGCATGACGAGGGGCTCCGGGATCTCCAGTGGAACGCACCGGAGCCCCTCTGCACTGTGCTCAAGGAGAGCACGTCCCGTGGGGGAGGTTAATCCCGCCCTGTGCCCTCGCAGCGCAAGGCGACACGGGCCAGCCTTCTTCCCGGGTCCACTTTGGTGGACGACTCAGGCCGCCACCCTTGTCGCCCAGTGAACCCGCGGCCCCTTTTAGTCGCCTTGTACGACAGGCAGGGGATACCGTAGTCTTATTCTTGAGAGCCCAGAACTACAGGGCTGGATAAGAATAAGAATTAATCATAACCTAACCAAACTCTCATCAAACTGCATCCTATCCAATATGAAATGAGTCATCGAAATCGGTTGGCGTGATATTAACATATCCAAATGGGACCACACGGGAAATTCGCGCGTTCATGTAAAAAAAATCATAAAAATCAGTTCACCCAGTCTAAACTCATGCGGTAACAGACATAAAAAGAAAAAAAAACTTCCTGACAAATTGAGAACCTCCTCCATTTTCGAAGTCGGTTGAAATGAGAGCGTCCGCGCGTCCTCTCCAATTATGTCTAATGCGTCCTGTTTGTATTGAAGTCGAATTCTATTTAAACTCGTAAACTTGTTGTTTAATCCTTGTAAATTTCAGAGCCAACTACGCTTCAGGTGCGCTACGATTGTCACATTTGCAGCCTAATCATAGTGGAATATATTTATGCGTCGCGAATAACGTTGGTGGAACAAGGAACATCACCTACTTACTTAATGTGCTAGGTAACTTTATTAATCATATTACAATTATTAAATACACAACACTAAGACCGATTTTAGAGTCAGCCATGACGGCTCAGTAATGACCATGACTGATAAATGTCGATGTACCCCCATTCTATTTAATATGTATTAATGTTAGAATCACCAATGTACCCTATTTATATGTATATATCGACGCTGGAAAACAAAAACGTACTCGTAGTAACCCACAAAAATGATTTTTTATTAAAAGAAAGCTAGCAATATTTCTTTTTTTTTTCAGAAATATTACTAACAATCTTGCTAACGATTCCAACTAAGCTTAAGCTTGTGCTAGGATATGGTTCACGGCAATAGTCGAATGGTGGATTCGAACCCACGACCTTACGATTCGCAGGCCGTACCCTAAGCCATTAGGCTATTGACGCTTCTATTGTTCACCAGAGCCGAAAACATTTCAACTTTTTTTAAAAAAACTTTCGTGTCTATGGACCTAGCGCTGTCGTTTTTATACACAATATTTATTATTTTTTACTAAATAAGTATTGTACCACGGTATTAACCTAGAGTTTTCTTGTTATTTACATCGTTTTACGGTACAAAAAATAAAAGAAAAGTGTCAATTTTGAAAATCCTACTTTCGCTATCGTTCATCTAATTGTTACAAGTCATATATCATTCGCCGCGTCTTTTTTTCTGAATCCAACGATGTAAAAAAGTGACAATGGCCATATGTGTCACTTACTACGTTTTTGCTTTCCAGCATCGATATACTCGTATACGATAATAGCTTTTAAAGTAACGGGTAAGTCGCTGACAAAAGAAGTGTAAGCCAAAGCTAGCTAAATAAGGTCGCATCAGAGAATGGACCGGAATAGCGAGTGCCATCCATCTGTCTCGCAAGAGAAAGAGATGAAAGTGGTGAATTGCTAGTCGGAGAGGCAGTTCAAGAAGATACAGGATAAAATTAACAAAACTATATATTCTATAATCATGAATTCCTATCTTGCTGTACAGCTATGAATCTAACAAAAATTTATCATACGTAAAACATTTCAGTCCCGCCAACCATAATCAAGTCGGCAGTTTCTAAAACGGTTACAACCGTGATCGACGATCTAGTGCTGTATCTTCCTGTAACGCAACCGGGAATCCTAAACCAATAATATTGTGGACGAAAGACGGATACAATATTCCTTCAGGTAATATAATATTTAAACATTTATGATTAATTTAAACAAGTATATTTATGAGCAAAAACAAAAACCGACTTCAAATCAAAACAAACGTTAAACGCTATTACGCGTGAACGTGTTCTTTGTATTTCCGAAAGAATCAAAAACTCTTGGGTTCGAATCCACCATTCGATTATTGACGTGAACCATCTTCTAACACAAGCCTTAGCTTATTTGGAATAGTTAACAAGAATTTATCTATATATAAACCACCGCCCCCCACCCCCGGTGGCCAGGGTCTCCGGGTTCTCCAATGGGATGCGCCAGAACGTGAACCATATCCTAGCACAAGCGTAAGCTGATTTGGAATAGTTACCAAGAATGTTAGTTATATTTGTGAAAATATTTTTGTTTATGTTCTAATAAAATAAATATATAATTCTTCTTCTTTTCAATAGGAACTCAATGGCACAATATTATGGAAGACGGTACTCTTCTTATAAAGAACATCGATGATTATTCTCAAGGAAGGTATGTCTGTACAGCGAAAAATTCAGTCGGATCCGACACTGATTACTACGATGTCCAAGTTCTACGTAAGTAAATGTATTTTAGCCATTTTAGTTTCTAAATGTATAATAACATAATTTTTCCAAAAAAATATCACGTAATTTACTACCATATCACATCCGATTCATCGGTTAGTTCAGAATTGTTCAATCAATAACAATTCTGAACTAACCGATCAAACAGTTCAATTCTTACAATAAGCTCCCTCCAATGCTTTCCACTATTTACGATGTACGACTTTCACCAGTCAGCCACTTCCGACTATCTTTATAGGTTCGACGGCTTATCAGGAGGAAGCGTGATAAGAATTTCCTCCCCCATCTACCGTCACTGAACTGACAGTTGTGGCCGGCCCATTGGCAATTTTGATGTTTCCTATCCTACGTTCCTACCTACGTCGACATTTTTTTCCACTCCTCACCGGGGGGAACCCTTGTATCGAGTTACTAGCTATAGTAGAGGATCAGGCTAAGCGATCTAAGAGCTATGCCACCTCTCAATCCAAGCTGTAAATTGCAGCTTCTCTGGCTAATATGTTTTGTCAAAAATAAATTCTTTGTCGAATTTCTTCGTGTAGGATTCTTCTCAGAGAAATAACTCGTAGTGCGACTTTAAACATGTGGAACACAACAATCCAAGTTTCAAGTTTCAGCCATTATCTAAACAATATTATTTTATTCTTTCAGCCTATCCCAAACCAAGTGAGAAGTCTAGTACTGTACAAGTAGAACTTGGGAAACCCGTCACCATTGATTGTGATATTCCACTTAAAAGAAGTGATGGTCTAAGATGGTATAAGGTCAGACTTGTTGACATACTATGAAATGGTTTCCATTTAAATTAAACCTTATCTAATAACTTTAAACGAGAATTACTCGTATAACTATCTAAATTCCCATTTCCGTTCCATTAGAATTCTAGACGTACTGTTGGATCTCACCATTTGCTGTGGAGACCGCTTAAACCCGAACGAAACGCTTTGCTTCATCTTTCATAATTCGTACAGCAAAGGATTGTAATATTTGATTTGGCCGCGTCTGTTTTTACCTCTGATTATAATGTGGGTATTTTCAAGAGTAGAGTGAATAGGCATTTACTAAGCTTACGCTTTACCATCTACGGCTGCATTTCCATTTAACAGCAGGTGTGATCGTGGTCAAGCATCTTAGAAAGTATAAAAATTTAACCTTTGGTAGTATTTTTTTAGTCATTATGCAAACAATTTTCCAGACAACAAATCTTACAACTGAATTGGTAGCCATCGGCGAGATGCACATTGACAGCATCAAAATCGAAGACAGCGGACTCTACACTTGCAGAGTTAATACTTTCTGGGCTTCCACCAGTGCCTCCAAGCAAGTGACAGTTGGATTTAAGCCTACATTTGATACAGTTGAAGACGAGATCTTAGATTTTTACGAAGATGCTGACACATATTTATCATGCAGTGCTACTGGGCTTCCAGTTCCGGATGTGAGTTTTAATAAAACAAGTATATTTACAAGTAAAAACAAAAACCTACTTAAAATCGAATCAAATTAAACGTTATTATGATCGGGCGCCACATCTTTGTTTTTCCGAATTATCGTAGGAATGTTACGAAATGGGATTAATCAGAACCTAACCAAACTTATTCGTGTTAGATACCGAAATATCTAATATTTTCGTGCGTTTATTTTTCTTGTCATGTTCTTATTGAACGGAGGGGTACCCTTTACCGGCTGTAAAAACCACCGTAACGTTAAAGAAAAGCGTAAGATTTTATTCCGTTAACTAAATTTAACTCTCTGATCAGAGGTGGCGCTTTAACGGATTATTAATAAGTATTAATTAATTATTCGAGTAATTTTATACTGTCAAAAAAATATAAAGAGACATGTTTTTTTATTTTACTTATTAATTTGAATGACTATTATATATTATATTATTAAATACCAAGCTCGGGGCCCTGTATGAACGTGTGTTTACGTGAATGTTTGTATGTGTTCATGATATTATATAAAAATTTCATTTTAATAAATGCTTTTAATGGAATAATGTAATTTTTCAAGGTAACATGGTGGCGTGACGGCGTCAAGTTAGATGTCAAGGATATGATTTATTCATTTAAAATGACGATGAAAGATCTGGGCCATTATTCATGCGAAGTGAGCAATGTGTATGGAAAGATAGTTCGAAGTTTTGAAATTGTCAATAGAGGTAAGTTGGAGTTAGTGAAAGATACAGCTTCGTGTCTCGTTGTTGGGCACGGGTATTTATTAAGAGAGGATAAGGGAATAGTCCGCCTCGCAGCCCTGACGAGGATTGGAATACTTCACTTCTCGGTTTTAGTACGAGAACACGTGGTAAAACGATACTTTTTCATCAAACCAATGAAGTTGATTGGTGCCGAGTTATTTGTTAAAAATATATTTTCGAGCAAAAACTCGACTTGAAATCGAATCAAACGTTATTATTCGCGGACGCCCCTTTTGTAGTTTTAAATTTTCGTAGAATTAGTTAGTCAGTCAGATAGTACAGTTAATCAGAACCTAACCAAACTTTCATCGAAGCACTCTTAAAGAACATCCTTTCCAAGAAAAAATTGGTTGAACCAGTCGAAAGTTATGTGGTAACAAACAAAGTAAAAAACAGAGACGACTTAAGAACCTTCTCCTTTTCTGAAGTCGCTTCAAAACGAAATATTGTTAGGATTCTGTTAAAAAATATATGTTTACATTTTCAGAATGCTTGCTAAAACTGGAAAAGAATATAGACAGTCCAACTTTCTCTTCGTACATTGTTAGAGATGGTGATGGCATTGAAGATAATAACAATTTGATCGTTCCAAAGGAACAACTCGTGTATGTACACTGCGAAAGTGGTTTTGTTCTCTTCCCTGGAACCGATCTAGAGGCTACTTGCGTTCAAGAGTCTATATTAAAAATAAACGAAGTGCTCGTGAATTATTCAGAAATAAAATGTAATAACGAAATGATACCAGTAACAAAAAGTACTGGCCAACGTTGTCAACAGTATAATACGGAAACGATAAAAGTTGGATACGAAATCAGAGGAGAATTTTCAGAAGTGTACCGAATTTGCTATGACAAAATTAGAAATCTACCCGTATACTCAACACACAGCATAAGTCGGTCTACTACGGATACGGAACCAAATAATGATGTTAAATGGTTTGATAACGATTTGGTTAAATACAATTACAATGACTTATACGATTGTAAAATTCAAATCAATTCAATAAGACGATTAACAACGGACGACAAGTGTTGTTTTAAAAGGAGACAATTGGTCAATACTAAAGATGTACCACCCGGTCCGCCACAAATAGCTACGTACAGTAATTTGAATTTAGTCCCACATTGGAGCACTTGTGGGTCTAAGGTGTGTTTTATATATTTTCTAATATACATTTTCAGAATCGTCGTGGCGTCCTCCCTTCAGATACGCTTCTCCGACCCTTGTGCGTCTCCATTCCAAAACCTTCCTTCCCTACCTGCCGTCACTGACTCCGTCTCGCGTCCGGCCCACTGCCACTTGCTGATTTTAAGAGCTATGTCGACACTATCTACGTTGACTTTCCTCGTTTCGGATTCTTAGAGAAATGGCGAGCATAGCTTTTTCCATCGCTCGTTATGCGACCTTAAGTGGACCAGTACACCGGTCGGAGTCCAAGTCTCTGCACCGTAGGCCATAGCTGGGAGGCACTGGCTGAAGTCGCTTCGCCGCTCATTTAACTATTGTTAATCTATTATACACATATCTTGCCATCGCTCGTTGTTCGACTTTATGAATAGGACCTAATAGGTTTGGTGAATCGCTTTTCATCTAGCTTATTAGGTGTAACCTAGCAGCGAAAGTTAAAGCGCTGTTTAAAACACTCGAGAGCTATATGTACAAAGGTCTTGTGTTGAATCTCCATTAACGTTGACTATGTTTCTGCGTTCTTGTTTCTCTTCTTTGAATTTGATGATTGAGGTATATAATATTATTTATTAATACAGAACTGGGATGAAGTGGAGAAAAGAATAAGAAGTTTAGTTAAGACGATGAACCGAAACTTGACGATACACACCGGTACAACTAGACTTAGTCGATTACCAAAAAATCCGAAGAAAATACCGGCTATTTTCATTAAAGACCGAAACAACAAGAGACAACCGATTCCAACATTCTTATGGAAGGTAAGTTTATGCAAAATGCATTATCTTTCCCGAATACTTCGAAAGATAAATTAATCAGATTTTTCATAAAAAATTCGTAATTTTATTTTTTAAGTTCAAACTTCTCTCTATATCTCTTGATTCTTCTACATTTTGTGCTCCTTGTGGAAATATTTATTGGTTCGGAATCTTAAATTCGTGAAGCCCAATTTGAAATTCTGCTGTGATCTACGTCAGTGGTATTGGTTGTTGGGATGATACCAAACAATTCCTTATTTATTATATTCCTCACCATTGTAAGAGCGATAGGGAATGCAAAGAGCCTCGACATCTCTTCGCAGACGTTGAGGGTCAAGTCGATCGGAAAGACCCTGAACGCTTTCGTTGATGAGTACAAATGCCGATTTGTTTTTGCTCTCACCCAGAGCTGACTACTAGCTGAGAATACCTTTAAGGTATTATGCGCACCTGTATTAACATTTTTTAATTCCCGGGGAGGAAATCTTCAACAAGATACCCCGCCTTCTGGGTGGTAAGACGGGGTTATGTCAGGTTCTTACATTGAAACGAACCGGAGCTCCCCGCCGCTGTGCCCTGAAGCACGTCCTGGAGGATACTTCCTCTTCAGCACCCTGGCAGTGCTAAGAAAACATGGGAACACCAGTGTCGCCTTCATCCCGGGTCCACTGTAATGATAATGCTTCTTTTAGTCGTCTTTTACGATAGACAGGGGTTATCGTAGCCTAATTTTATGGGCCCAGGATTGGGATGGGGCTGGGTCTTTTTGAAGCTTAATTTTAGGTGTTACAATGAATGTAAATAAATAAAAATGCAACGCGGTGTGGTTTCCCGTTTAACATGCCATTCTATCACCATTCCAATATTCAAATTTATTGCAGGTTGTTCAAGATGGACTTACGAATTCGTCGTTAGCAATTATTCAAGTCAACATCCCGCATGTAAATCCTTACGAGATTTATTCGTATGTCCTGTGTAAAGATATCTGTGACTCAACAGATTGGATGAAGAATCCTGCATGGCGCAATGTGAACAATGGTTTCACTTACTGTTGCAAAATCAAAGAATTTGAGTCCGCTTTTGGTCTCCACAGACAATTTAGTTATGGCATGGAAGGGATTCTGAATGACGCATCTTTAATCCCTGACCACTCGCTGATTTAAATATTTGTGACTTAAATTACTATATTTATTTTAATATAATAAAATTTACGATTAATTGTTTATTAAAAACTTACCACTAATTATACAACTATATTTACGAGTAACAGAACAAAAATCTACTTCTAATCGAAAAAGAATATTACGAAATAGAATGAATCAGAACCTGACGTGTTGTACGGTAGCGAATCCAGGACTCTGAAGGCCAATACGCAGAAGTTTCTCGAAGCCTTCGAGATGTGGTGTTACCGTAGGATGTTATGCATTAGCTAGACCCAGAAGATATTCAACGAGCGAGTACTCCAGCGCCTCGGAAAGAACCGCGAATTGTTGCAGACCGTTAAACAGAGAAAAGTCGCCTACCTAGGGCATGACTTACGACACGAAAGATATCAGTTTCTCCAACTAATTATGATGGGCAAAATAGCAAGGAAGCAGGGACGCGCTGGACGTGGGAAAAAGTCGTGGTTGCGAAACATCTGAGGCATTGCCAGCGTCCAACAACTGTTTCGCTTGGCACACGAAAGGAATAAGTTCGCTAAGCTGACGGTCAACCTCCAGTAACGGAGAGGTATTTGAAGAAGAAGAAGAACCTAACCAAACTCTCATCAAACTACCCTTGAAGTTAATCCTTTCCAAGAAAAAATGAATAATCGAAATCGGTTGGCGTGGTATTGTTATACTCGTAGTTAATCGTCCATTAGTCGTGCAGAAAATGCAAATAAAAGGCGGATATGTTTTCTCATGGATGAACTGTATCAACACGGGAAGCACGAGCTTTCAAATAAAAAGATAATCATCAAAATTGGTTCACCCAGTCGAAAGTTATGAGGTAACATTAAAAAAAAAATTAAATCTTTCTGTTTTGAAGTCGAATAGAATAGTGTAAATTCCAAAAAAAAAAACTCTTTTTAAATAGATCATTATAATGACAGATCTAAATGCGCCTGAACATTTTAAATAGCAATTATTTCGTTGAGTTTGATTGCATATTATATATAATAAAACAGAATGACTAAGGAAAACAAGATCCGAAAAACTAATTCAAATCTGCGCTACAAATTAATTAAAATGAGAAATATTGTCTATTTACAAAAAAGGCTTTCTTTTATTTCTGAAGTATTATACTACGAACTCTTTTCGTCTACATCAGAGTTCCCCAAACTTTTTTGTGTCGTAGACCCCTTGCCATGTTTTGCGTGTTTTGTAGACTTACCTGATATTGATTTCCTGTAAATTTCTAACTGTAGTGAAGTTTAGTGTTAAAAAATTTAAAGTAAAAACACATGTTAATTTATACATTTATTAAATCAATTTAAATTAAAACTACTCAAAATAAAATTTTGTATCTGTTATGTAAAATATACGTAACATTAAATAAACTATAAATAAAATAACATAAGCAATAACTCAATATTTTTAGTGAGAAGAATGAATCTGATGCTTTAATAATAAATTATCAACATTTGGTAAGGGTTAATCTTAAATCTCCTCGGTAAATAGGTACTATCAGTGTTGTTTTTCGCTGACGTAGACCCCTTACAGGTTGTCATAGACCCCTAGGGGTCGATATTGACCACTTTGGGAATCACTGGTCTACATTCTCTGTTTTTCTTCGTTGTCGTTGGAGTACAGGAGGGTAGGGAGATAGTCTTGGATTGCCAATAGCCTACCAATATTACATTGAACAAACATATGAGTTACCTAGTATATTTTCAAAAATGCCCAATGCCATTAAAACCTAGTTGAAAATGAATACTTTACAACAAAAAAATTGAGACGTTTTAAAACTTCGTCCGTTTTCGAAGAGTTTTAAAATCAAAGAAAAAGTACAACTACTAATAGAGACGGTAAGCTCAGTGTTCGAGCGGTCATTTAAGACTTTGCATTTGCATAGTACGCTAGCAACCCGAGTCCGATCACTAGTGCCGGCAGCAATGAATTTGTTTCTAGCAATTTTAAGTGCTCATTTTCTTTGTGGACTTTTCTCCGTTTCGGACATATTATATGCCCTAAACTTTTTAAACAAAAAGTTTTATAGAATCATAGCAGCGTGAAAAAAGTCATCAATGTTGAATAGACATCAAAATTATTCGCTCCCTCTGAAATGCCAATTAACCATGTGCTCGTATTAAAAAAAAATTATAATGCGAAGTCTGCCAATCCCATTAGTGCAGCGTTGCGAACTATGCCCTTTTACTCTCTTTATAGGGAAGACCTGCTCTACAATTTGTAATTTACCTTGTATATACTTCTGCCTTTTACCTGGAGTTTTTGCCAATGTATATACAATCTCATATGTGTATAAGCCTGCTTCTCCCGTTGTAGAATATGCTGTTTTTGCCATACGACGTTTTTTTTAAAAAAAACTACCAATATTTCTTTTTTTTTCTTTTTCAGAAAATATTACTAATTTTCTTGTTAACCATTCCAACTAATCTTAAGCTTGTGCTAGGAGATGGTTCACGTCAATAGTTTAATGGTGGTTCGAATCTCTCGGGCGCCTTCGGATCGGACTGCTTACGCGTAAGTAACCGTCCAAGCCGAGGTTACCCCTCACCCTTGTGTCGAGTTACTAGCGATAGAGGTTCAGGCTAAGCGACCTAAGAGCAATGCCACTTCTCAATCCGGTGAAGCAGTCAAGGCTAGCTTCTCTGACCAATCTGTGTAGTTTGTCTTTAAAAAAAATCGAACATACGACCTTACGATTCAGACCGTACCCTAAACCATTAGGCTATTGACGATTAAATTGATATAATAATAAACATATATTGTAGATCTTGTTATCTGAGTTATTTCATTGGAAATCTTCAAACTCTAGAACAATAATGGTTGCTAATAACACCAGGAAAATATTTCATTTTCTCCCGAGCGTTATCTATTTTGTATCTTAATTTTAAATGCCAGCAATAATCACGTCCAAGGAAGAATAACTTGAAAAATACTCTAAAAGTTCATCTCAGACACGGAGTTCATGGACAATTGTTTGTTTCTCTAATATTACAGCATCGAGACCTAATGGTAATGATATTTTTATAACATTCAGATGATCTTTTTGCGAATGTTACACCGAGAGTATTGACTTTTAAATCATCCTCATAGACTTGTCTGAGTCTACGATGAGATATCTGGTCTCTGTCTCAGATGTTTGCTTTCTGTATTACACATACCACGGGAAGTGTGAGCACTCGTTTTTAATTTTTCCAGCTGACAATTACCATTCTTCTATATCGTAACCTCATGACTGAGGGAGGTGACTATGGTGCGTTGCCCTGGCCACCATTTCTTTCCAGACATTTCTGTCTTGTGCCATTTGGATGAATAATTGTAGGGTAGCCGTAGCGTCCTGTACACAAACAGTAATAATCAGCCTTTGTCAGTCTGTGTCTCACTATCTGCCTACAGATTGTTGAGGGCCGTGTTGTTATAGCCATCTTTTTGAGGATTGACTCGTTTGTGCGACGTTCCGTCCAGGATATTCTCAGCATTCAGCACCAGCACCAAATTTCGAACGCGTCAATCCTCGATATCACCTTCGCTTTTAGTGCCAATTGCCATTACTGGCCGATATAGAACGGCGTCTTAATGATATCCAATGTGCAATTATTGAACACACGATCATACGCACAATTGATACGACTTGGGGACCTTCAAAACAAGCCTCCTTCCTTCTCAAAAGCCGGCAAATTACCTCGAGCCAGCATAAGACTCTGAAGATTCCATTTCAAGACCTCTCTCTTTTAACGAATGTTGCACGTTTAAAATAATTAATTACGTAACGATGACATTTCGACCCTCATAAGGGTCAAAAGTTCGACACACGATAGCTTAAGTTATAATAGATTGATAGATTTTTAAAGATGACCTACAGCGACCTATAGTTGATCCTCTCACGTTGTTTGGGCACAATGGGAACGGCGATTTCTCTGTCTACACTAATGTTAATTTTACGATCTCTCAAAGGTCATGTAGGATAACTAAAAACACATTACTTGTAAAGACTGTTACTAAATATTGTACTTATTTAGCTTTATGATACTGACCACTGAAATAAGATACTTGGGTATACTTATAGATAATCATTTCACTTTCAAAGATCATATTAATAATTTAACACAGAAACTCAGAAACTAACATTTGTTTTTAAAAATCTATGATATGTAACTAATTGGTTTGGTTGGTTTGTTTAATAAAAAAAACGTGTCCCTTTGACAATCTACCATCTCATATTGCATCCCAGTGTAGGGTGGCTCCAGAAAAACCTTCAAGCTACAAATCGAAAGAACTCAGAGAATGATTCTTAAAATTGCACTCAATAAACCAAGAATGTTCTCCACCTCTTCTCGTTATAATGAAGCTAAAGTTCTTAGCGTCCGACAATTATATATTTTAAATATAAAATTTAAAAAGCACTCCGCCCTTGACCCTTCTACATAAATCAATAAAATAACAATTACTAACAGGAGACACTACGAAGTATACAAACCTTTTTTTGTTGACGCGGAGGAAATCTTCAGAAAGATACCCTGCCTTCTGGGGAAGGCGGCGGTTATGTGGGGTTCTTACCCACTAAAGCCTCCCAGTGGCCCTTTCCTCGGTGCATGACGAGGGGCTCCGGGATCTCAACGTGGAACGCACCGCAGCCCCTCTGCACTGTGCTCAAGCAAAACCTTCTTTACACAATACTTTTATATCTTCAGAGTTATTAAATTATATAATAAAGTAAATAAATTATTAAACATATATAACCAATCTAAATTTAATTGCAAAAAAATTATTGAATGGCTATTGGAAATGATTTATGAGGATACAGAAAAATTGCTACGTCTACAAGATACATAATACATAAGCTGTTTGATAAAACATAAATTCTTTGTTATGCCTAATCGTCCGCGGGGGGGAGCCAGGAGACTCATAACAGAAGTGTCTGCGAATTAAGCTTGCGTGGATGTATGTTGTCGTGATGGTTTGTGTGGCAATGTCAGATGTTACGTATGGAATCTGTTTCTATGTATCAGTCAGTTTTCCAAGATAGTTACTTATATTTTTTTTTGCATTCGTATAGCCGCCACTCGTCGCTTTGTGGGATCACATTTTTGGGAAACCTCCATCAACCGAGAGTCTCTTGTTATTTGAGATGTTTCGCAATAACTCCGTTCCCAGAAACCACTGTATTAGTACTGCGGGCTTGCTTGCCCAACATCGCACACAACATATTTGATATAATATATTTTATCATATTATTAACAAACTTTAGCCATACATCAAGAGCCTTAGAGATAATTTAATAAAGACTTACTGACTTTGTGTCAGAGGTTCACTTGTAAAGGGCTTTTCCTCCAGTATAACACACTTATTCTAAACTGTGCACTGATTGTCTACAGAGAGAATCTTCTCCTTTTTATCCTAAATTACTAGTATAGGCATCTCTTTCAGAAACGGAAGCTGAGACGGACTTGGTTGCTGACGACCGATAAAAGTACTTACTTGAATAAACTAAAGTACTTTTAAATTAGTCAGTACATTAACTTATTCTAATTCATAAGTATATTTTGTAGATTATATATTTTTTTAATGACGAACTACACAGATTTGCCAGAGATGCTGGCCTTGACTGCTTTACCGGATTGAGAGGTGGCATAGCTCTTAGATCGCTTAGCCTGAACCTCTATTGCTAGTAACTCGACACAAGGGTAGTAAATTATATTATTTATTGATTCAAACTAAATAAGCGTTTAGTAGGCCTAACTGTCGCTAACTGTACTATCATTAGAGCGGGAAAAAACGTTCATTTACATCATATCAGTTTAAAGGAATCATTCAATCTAATGTGTTTAGATTTGAAACGTTTTAATAAAATTCATATCACTGCCCTCCACCGTAGTATAATAATTTATGCATATTTTACGTTGCCCCGTCCTCCCTGAATGCATATGTTTAATTTGATTCCGCAACCTGCCATTGTATCGGCTATAATAACCGTAGTATTATAATTTATTTTACAATATTAATATCTGATGTGTCGATATCGATTTATTTATAATTTATAAAAGAAAAATGACAGATTTATAGAACGATTTTAGAGATGAAGTCGATTTTATGCTTAAAATAAGTAATTGAAGGTTAGAAAGATTTGTAATAAGGTATAATTAGGTAAACAGATAAAGTTTGGTGGTTAAGATCAGAGTATGTGTAAGGTCTCTAAAAATAACGTCTTAGGAGTCAAATATCTATATATACGAAAGGGAAAGTGTGTTCCAAATAGGCTCCGAAACGGCTGGACCAATTTCAACGAAATTTGTATTGACACATGCATTGTGTATATTTATGTCATTATGAACCATTTTGAAGTACAATGGCGTATTTTGATAGATGAGTATACTGAAGTATATTAAAAATAATAATTAATACATGGGTGTAGGTAATGATCTTCACCCGCTCGAGAAGAGAATGAATACGGAGAGAAGTGAATATATTTATTCTCTTAGCGATAAGACCGCCCATTGCGCATGCAATGACCTTGTCTAATGTAAAAATTGTATTTACTATTTCTGTGATGTATTTTGTTTTTAATTGTTGCGCAATAAAGAATATTCATTCATTCATTCATTATTGTGAGAGTTAAATTATATATTTAATGACATAAGTTTATTGTTAAAATAAAACAAAGCCAAATCTAGCCCGATGAAGCGGACTAGGTACGCTAGTAATTAATTAAATATAGATTTACATTACACAGATACGTCAATATAAATACGACAACATAGTTTAAATAGATCATGATTTTTTTCAGAAATATTACTAACAATCTTGTTAACCATTCCAACTAAGCTTAAGATTGTGCTAGGACATGGTTCACGGCAATAGTCGAATGGTGGATTCGAACCCACGACTTTACGATTCGCAAGCCGTACCCTAAACCATTAGGTATGTCGGCAAACAAGAAATAAATAGCACAGAGTAGGCTACAAGTATATTTACGAGCAACAACAAAAACCGACTTCAAATCAAATCAAACGTTAAACCCTATTACGCGAGGACGCCCTCTTTTTATTTCCGAATCATCGTAGGAATATTTCGAAATAGAAATAACCTAATCAAACTCACATCAAACTACTTAAGTGCATGCCACCTATCTAAACTGTATGTCGTATCAAAATTTGAGCTATTTTATTTTTAAAGCGTACACGAACCAACATACACACATATATTACGCACAAATTTATTGTATATTATATATATTAATGTCATAACTATTTATACATGTATCATATTTATTGTACTCATAATGTGTGTCTGTATAAATTCCATGTAAATGTTGGGCGCGCACGACTTTAGGTAGTCCTGGATACCGCTGAAAATTAGCGCTGTCGCATCCTTGACGGCATACGAGATGATGTCCAATATTGGAATCATGTCTACTATTTGTCCGTTTTTTCTTTAACTGTATCTTTTTATTTATTTTTTGTCGTTTTGATGTGTTTATTGTTGCCAATAATACGTGTATGTCTATGTCTATATAGGTGTGTATAGATGTGTGTGTATACATAGGTTGAGTCAGTATTGATGCGGCAAGCGGATGCGGTCAAATGGCGGCCTTCACACGTGCCCTTTTAACTGCGATACGCTCGCGTATAGATTACACTCGCTGCACCCGCCTACCTATCGAATATTCTGTAATGGTTGCCCTGACTAGAAGATCGTACTGATAACGTGAGATTGATTCGATAATTTTCCCTTTGTCTGGGTTTATGTCAGGATTTTGGTTGAAATTACTATAAGCTCTCACAGAGATAGCGATCGCTTTGCGTTTATCTTATAAACGTAGCTAGAGTACAATCGACGCTTGTACACTAGAGCCTAGCCGATTTGGTGTTCGAGTACATTCGTTTTAAAGCGACGTCAAAAAAAGGGTCATTTATGAACCGATAACACTCGTAAATATATTTTTAATTTTGAATCTTTTTTTTATTTATGATTGTTTCAATTAGGTCCTTTTTTTGTAAACGGGGAGGAAATCTTTAATAAGATACCCCGCTTTCTAGGGGGAAGGCGAAGTAATGTGGGGTTTTTTCTCACTAAAACCTCCCCGAGATCTCCAGAGAAACGCACCGGAGCACTGTTGTCTTAGGAGAGCAAGTTCCGAGGGGAGGTTAATCCCTCCCCCCTGTGCCCTCGCAGTGCCACACACGGGCCTGCCAATGTCGCCTTCTTCCCGAGTCCAACTTGTCGGACGCCCACCCGTGGCCCCTTTTAGTCGCCTTCTAAGACGTAGGGGATGCCGTAGTCTTATTCTTGAAAGTCCAGAACTACAGGGCTGATTCAATTAGTCCTATATTAAGGCATAAGACCTTGTAGTCAACAGTTAAAAAAATAAAAAATACTTAACAGATTTTTTTACACCTTTTTTGGTGTATTCCTACAAAGATTAGTCAGAGAAGCTTATCTAGACTTCTATTTTTGCTTCGGATTGAGACTTAGAATAGTTCTAAGCATATTTCTCTAACGAAAGCTTCTTGTTAAAATGTTCTTCATGGCGTAACTCGGAGGTTAGTTTGTTATGTAAGTAAACACACTGACAGGTCTTTGAAAACATGATGGACGGAAATTACAACATTCTTGACCCCTATAAGAATGTAAAAAAAATACGAACCATGCGCATACATCCGTTTAAATCTACATGATGATGATATAAAGCATACTTCAGAATATTAAATGTTGATTTGATGCATTCACTTTTAATTTAAAATTCGCATATTAATATGTATAAATTCATACATATTAGTTGATTAATCATGAAGATGCCCGTATTATTGTATGTTAAATCAGTCCTTTTAATTTAATGATTTAATTAAGAATATATTTCAATATATTGTTAGCTGGCAACACATGACACCCAGCGATTGTTATGCATAATAACTACTTTCAATGATATCTTAATAATTTTCCTGAACCTTATTGTATTTTTAATTCCTAATTAATAATTTAGTTGATCGTCACATGAACTTGGCACATTGTAAACAATAGTTTAACCTTATTAGTTCCTAATCTGACTTCTAATTAATTTTGTATAAAGATTGTGAGGACGCGCAGTTGTGACGTTATTCGTTATAAATAATTCTTTGTACAACGTTACGCTGTCTCAATAAAGCGAGTGTATTAGTTGTTGGACTATTTTATTCTACGAGACCTACAAATTATAACAATATATATATTCCTTACAGTGACAGCAGATGAGCTAAGCGGTTAAGATAGGCACTGCAATTTTAATACTAGCTTAAGCTTAATTGTACGCCTCATAACAGGGAGCGGTTAAGCAGCCCTGTAGTTTTGGGCTCTCAAGAATAAGACTACGGTAACCCCTGCCTGTCGTAGAAGGCGACTAAAGGGGCCTCGGGTTCACTGGGCGACAAGGGTGGGGGCCTTTGTCGTCCGCTAAAGTGGACCCGGGAAGAAGGCGAAATCGGCTGGCCCGTGTAGCCTTGCACTGCGAGGGCACAGGGGGGGAGGGAGTAACCTCCCCCCCCCCCCGGACGTGCTCTCCTTGAGCACAGTGCAGAGGGGCTCCGGTGCGTTCCACTGGAGATCCCGGAGCCCCTCGTCATGCACCGAGGAAAGGGCCACCGGAGAGGTTTTAGTGGGTAAAAACCCCACATAACCGCCGCCTTCCCCCCAGAAGGCGGGGTATCTTTTTGAAGATTTCCTCCCCGTTAACAAAAAAAAAAGGGAGTGGTTAAATGGATAAGGTTGGCCTCTATCGTGGCCCTTTTCATTGCCTCCCCGACTTCGGCTTCCAGTTCGACATTAGTTTGGGCATCCTATTTTCAACCGACTTCAAAAAAGAGGTTATCAATTCGTCTGTATGTTTATTTCTTATGTTTGTTACCTCATAACTTTGCACTAGGTGAACTAATTTTAATGATTGTTTTTTATTTGAGAGCTCGCGTAAGAAAGGTCTCCCATTGTGTAACTAATTGTAAAATGTACCTTAGTAATGCTTATTGTTTGAATTTGGTGTACAATAAAGTTATATATCTATCTATCCAAAGTGCATCGCAGTGTACCAACTTGAGGCTTGCCTTGGATGTATCTGTTTTAAAATAATCCTACTTAGAAATAAATTTATCACATACCATTATTATTTTTATAAGTGACATAAATTGTCTAACTCTTTGATATCGAAGATAAAGAAATAAAATTATTACAGACATATTTTTGTTAAAAGACATTATTAACTATTTACAACGAAAATATTAGCAAAAAACACAAATTCGATGGAAAAAATACATATCATATAAACTTTAACTAAGCCACTCCTTCGAAACAGGATTTAAAGTTTACGATTCATATATAAAAAACGGTACATTCAGTATTTTTCAATACATCAGACGATCATACGTGGGTTATCTCACATTTACACCATCGATCATATCCGTTTCTATTACCACGTTGATTAGATCATCACGAAGTTAAAGGATAAAAAACGTCCATGTTTACTCATTCGCGTTACTATGCTGGCGTTAATTTATAAATTTCCGAATGATATAAACACTTATCTATCTCCTATAATACATAATTTCCATTGTTGAATCTTCTGTTGAGGCTGGAGCGGCCGGTGCAGCTGCAGAAAACCTCAAGCGTCGCAAATATAATAATCTCGATAGATGTTTTATATTTGAGCCGTTTGGGGTAGACACTTTGGGTCCGTGGTGTCCCAGTGCAGTCCTTTTTAATGTGATAGCTAAGAAGTTGGTCGACACATCTGGTGACCAGAGGGCTGGCTTATACCTTGCACAGAGGCTAAGCATTGCCGTACAATGTGGGAATGCTACCAGCTTATAAATACCAGCGGTCGCTGCGGCTGCAGAAAATCTCAAGCGGCGCAAATTTATTAATCTCGATCGATGTTTTATATTTGAGCCGTTTGGGGTAGAAACTTTGGGTCCGTGGTGTCCCAGTGCAGTCCTTTTTTAATATGATAGCTAAGAAGTTGGTCGACACATCTGGTGACCAGAGAGCTTGCTTATCCCTTGCACAGAGGCTAAGCATTACCATACAACGTGGGAATGCTACCAGCTTTCTGGGCACGCTGCCAAGCGATGACGGTTTGGTACAGTTATATTTTTTGTAAATATTTTGTAAAATACCTATTATATTGAAAATATTTCTGTTTTTAATTAAAATTTTTTTTTAAAGAAAGCTCGTAATATTTCTTATTTTTTCAGAAATATTACTAACAATCTTGTTAACCATTCCAACTAAGCTTAAGCTTGTGCTAGGACATGGTTCACGGCAATAGTCAAATGGTGGATTCGAATCCACAACCTTACGATTCGCAGGCCGTACCCTAAACCATTAGGCTATTGACGCTTCAATTATTAATAAAATATTTTGTATTGTTTTAAATATATAGTTAAATGATATTTTTCTCTAAAAAAACCGACATCAAATCGAAACAAATATTACACGCCTGACATCCCCGTTGTATTTCCGACATTTTTGTAGGTATATTACAAAATAGAATTAATCTAAAATCCTAAGCAAACTCTCACCAAACTCTTGAAGTACATTCTTATCAATAACAGGGATTACAGTGACATTGATTTAGCGGTAACGTCTGTAAATAAGATTTAAAAAATATTTGCTCCACCAAAATAATAAATAATATAAATATGTAACTAACCTAAGCCTTACAATTTAACGTTTTAATTTTTCGACTTTTTTACTTTTTAAAACAAAATCATAACTATTTATTTCCTTTGTTAGTAAATTTTTCAATTTAGAAATTAGTTAAGTAGTGTTGTCTACGTTGTATGTATTTGTGAATGCTGTGTTTTCCTATAATTAGTAAGGCAATTACAAGATATTTGTGGATTTATTAAATTAGCAATAATTGTACTTACTGTTGGAAAACCTTATTAAATAAATAAATAAATAAATAAAACAAACGAATCATCGAAACGGCGTTTGAATAATTGAATAGTTCGTTCCATTTGTGGCGCATATACAGCAGAGCTTCAGAGCCACTTTCTTGTATAATAGGTTAAATAAAATATTAAAAATTCATCCTTTGTCGAATCATAAATGTAAATTAGTTTGTAAAAAATATTTACTAGAGTTGGATTATATTCAGACTGAACGCCTCCTTTTTTTTTTTTTTGTTAACGCGGGGGAATCATTTTATTAACCATCCTCCGGTACCCTGGGTGGGCCCGGAGGGATGTGTGGGACTCGGCCTGGGCAGCCCCTACCCACTAAACCTACCGCGAATGCCATCAGCCGTTATGAGCGGGGTGTCCCGGATCTGTCAGCGACAGGACATAAAATGCCCCGCCGAAACAGGGCTATACAAAAACATGATAGACTCATTTGAGTGTTCCACTCCACGGAAATCTTTAGTAAAAGGCGAAAGATTTATACTGACTGACTGAACGCCGCCTAATTTAATAAAATTTAATATAATATAAAGCTGAGGGACATACACAAACACAAATTCACACACACACTAACCCACACACACAAATTTATAAAATATTCTTTTCATTTGTTATGCTCATATTTTATTGTATTTTATTGTGCTTTTCAAATGGGAGAAGAGACTGACCCCTGAAACACAGGTCCAATTGAACCTAGCTCAGGAGTCAGGGACTTCATATTTCTTTGTTTAAACTTTTTCTTATTATTATTATTACATACTTGAAGCAAATTTAAGACTAATATGATTATCTCGTGAATGCCATTGTCAGTAATGAACTATACATTTATATACGACCACCACATGCATTCAAATAAAAAAAGAATCATCCAAATTAGTTCACCCAGTCGACAAAAACCGACGAATTTAGAACATAAAGCGAAATTTAAAAAGAAAATACCCAAAAAGGTCTTCGACGTAATTCTAGTGGATACGTGAACCGAAAAATTAGGTTGGTAATTGATAACGACATAAAATCAAATATAGGTATTGAATCATCGCCGTCCATGCAGGCAACAATACAGACATCGGAATGCATCTTTGTTTTATTTTACAAAAGCATCGAAGATCCGTATCGTCGAGGAATTCTATTTTTCTAAAACGACCCGTTTCGGTCGAGAATCGGAGCGTAACTTGTTTTATTTTTTTCTGACCACTACTTTTTTTTTGACGAAACAGCCAGCCGGATACAAATAGTACAGCCAAAGAGATTTTATTACAAGCGCGAAAAGTCTTTTTCCCCAGCATTAAAATATTATGAACAATTCTTGTTACCCTGCTATTTATAAATATTTATTTTACCTACCCTGTCCTACAGGGTTTCCTGAAAGAGACGCTTACAGCGAAAAGGTCGTCCTTGCCTACATTTAGGTCAAGTTTTTTTTCTTAACGGGGAGGAAATCTTGAAAAAGATACCCAGTGGCCCTTTCCTCGGTGCATGACGAAGGACTCCGGAATCTCCAGTGGAACGCACCGGAGCCCCTCTGCACTGTGCTCAAGGAGAGCACGTCCCGGGGGGGGAGGTTACTCCCTCCCCCCCTGTGCCCTCGCAGTGCAAGGCTACACGGGCCAGCCGATGTCGCCTTCTTCCCGGGTCCACTTTAGCGGACGACAAAGGCCCCCACCCTTGTCGCCGTGAACCCGAGGCCCCTTTTAGTCGCCTTCTACGACAGGCAGGGGATACCGTAGTCTTATTTTTAAGAGCCCAAAGCTACAGGGCTGAAGTTTATTTTTAACTTAAATTAACTGTGTGTAATGTGACCCATAAAGAGTATATGTTGTTAGCGACAGTTAGTCCTACTAAATGCTAAATGAGTTTTAAAGCATAAATAAATATTATAATCTGTAAAACATACTTATCAATTAGAATAAGTTAATGGACTGACTAATATAAAAATAGTACTAGTAATTTTTATATTTAAGAGTACTTTAGTTGCTAGCCAACTAAAGTACTTTTATCGGTCGTCAGCAACCAAGTCCGTTTGCGTTTCCGTTTTTGAAAGAGATGCATGTGCTAGAAATTTAGGATAAAAAAGAGTGGACTCTCTGTAGACAATCAGTGCACAGTTTAGAATAAGTGTGTTATACTGTAGGAAAAGCCCTTTTCAAGTGAACCTCTGAAGAAAATTCGGTTAAGTTTTTATCAAATTACCTCTTAAACTGTCAATCTGTCAATAATATGACAAAATATCTATATATATATATATATATATATATATATAAAAGATAATGTGTGTATGTTTGATCCGTATAGACTCCGAAATGGCTGGACCAATTTCAATGAATCTTGCAGGGAATCTTCAGATTGGCCTGAGTAGTAATCGTGTAAAGTTTGGTTCACTTCTTGAACTGTCAAATACAGCTTTTATTTAGTATGATTCTACTACTACGGGTATAATATTGTATTTACTGATATGTACATAGGTGTAGGTAATGACCTTCACCCTCTCGAGAAGAGAATAGAAGAGAATGAATAATTTAATGATGTAAGTTTATAGTTTAAATAAAATAAAGCAGAATCTAGCCCGGCGAAGAGGGCTGGGTACGCTAGTAATATTTAAAATATGGTGTGTGCGATGTTGAGCAAGGAAGCTCACATACTATTCATATGCTAGAAGCGGGGTAGCCAAGCTAATTAGGTCTCAAATGTGACAGGCGGTTAGCTCACTGATATACACCAGTCACTGATTTCTAGCAAGTGTTATAATTTGTAGTTTTCGTGGAATAAAATATTCCAACAACTATTTTTTTTTATGACGAACTACACAGATTGGCCAGAGAGGCTGGCCTTGACTGCTTCACCGGATTGAGAGGTGGCACAGCTCTTAGGTCGCTTAGCCTGAACCTCTATTGCTAGTAACTCGACACAAGGGTATCTCCGGTGAGGGGTAACCTCTGCTTGGACGGTTACTATGTTACGCGTAAGCATTCCGATCCGAGGGTGCCGGAGAGGGCCGAACCACGACTCGATCGGTTGCTATTTCATGGATAATCCAAGGGACATTCAAAAGCTAAACTAACTTTGAGTGCCACTTCGGGAAGCGTTGGCGCTGGGAGACGAAGTGGCCGACGAAAATCCAGCAACGCTCCTAACATCTAAGGGGTGGGGCCTGCCCATAAAATAGCGGTAACGCGCAAGGATTATTCGCAACCTCCGACAGTCATTCCAACAACTAATACACTCGCTTTATTGAGACAGCGTAACGTTGTACAAATTTATTATAACGAATACCGTGACTACTGCGCGTCCTCACAATCTTTATACAAAATTAATTAGAAGTCAGATTACGAACTAATAAAGTTACAACTATTGTTTACAATGCCAAGTTCATGTGACTTAATTAACTTAATTATTAATAATGAATTAAAGATACAATAAGGTTCAGGTAAATCATTAAGATATCATTGGTAGTAGTTATTCTGCATAACAATCGCTGGGTGTCATGTGTTGCCAGCTAACACAAGTGACTTTATTGTACATAAATGTCATGTGTGTTCAAACTGACAGGATTCAGTTATAATAAATGTTAATTAGTAGATAACTTTCCTCTACTGTAACTCTTAATTTTATAAGCAAAGACGCTTCTGCGTTCTTAACCTGTCGATCGACAGTTTGATTTGTGTCAGTTGATTTTAACATGTTCTGTAAAGTATGCCATAAGCAATTTTACTCGCGACTGTTTGACATTTACCTTGTTATTTAGATGCAGTTAAAAATAACGTTATATCCTCTAAATATAATAATCTAACTCGTGGACAAGTTGTCCTCTAAATCTCTATAAACCAATTAAATGAGTTATTTCAATGTATTTAGTTTTCAATGCAATTTTATACGGAACGTCGTGAATTCTGAGTCTATTAATATTTGATGGGTTAAAACATCTTTTAATTGTCTTAATTGGTATATTCATCAATTGCAGTAGCAGTTATAACATATAATATAATAAATAGCAAGCTACCGCATATTGTCTTTTACAAATACGGCAACACTGGTCTGCGTTCCGTGGCAGTTCCACCAAGTGTTGGAATAACTTGCCACCGTCTATATACTATACATGTCCCACTGCTCGGCGCAGGCTTCTCTGTAAAGAGAGTATAAGGGCATAGTCCACCACGCGGCCCTAGTGCGGATTGGCAGACTTCACATGCTTTAGACAAATTTTCTAAGACATGTAGGTTTCCTCACGATGTTTTTCTTCACCGCCGAGCGCGTGGTAAATCAGCACATAAAATTGTAACAACATATTTATTGGTTCGAACTCGGGTTGCTAGCGTACTATGCAATTTGAGCCAACCGCCCGGACCCTGAGCTACCACGGCTCAAGTTTTTATTATTTATTATTATTAAAGTTCTCGATTGGAGACCACGGACCAGCAAGCGCAGTGTGGCACGTCCACCCGCAAGGTGGTCTGACGACCTCATTAAGGTCGCAAGACGCAGCTGGATGCGGGCCGCTTACAACCGGTCCTTTTGGAAATCGTTGGGGGAGGCCTATGTCCAGCAGTGGGTGTTTTCTGGTATATAATATACATAATGTAATAACTGTTTGTATACGTATTATATTTCTCTGTATTAATGCCATGTAAAGATAGTGTTGCCCACGCACATGATTATCTAATCAGGACTATCCAAGTCCTGAGCACCGCTGAAAATCAGCGCTATGACAACTTTGCGTGCACATGCTGAGACGGTGTCCAATGTTGGCATCATGTCCTATTTATCCATCCCTTCTTCATTCAATTGTATTTTGTTTTGTCTTTTTCTTTTTTAATGTGTGTTATATTTTGTCTGTAATGTGTTATTATATTATGATGCCAATAAATAAAATTTCAATGTATTTTCGACAGATTTAAAAAGAAGTTTTTAATTATTATGTTTAAAAAAAAATAATTAAGTAATATAAATATATGTCTAAGTTCTTTCTTAGCAAAAAAAAAATCCCAGGGGTCCCAGGGCGCAAGGCGCTGTGACGTTAAATTCGTAACAACGTATGCTAGATACACACGTTATTCCAACAAAATTGAAGGTATTTTTTCTCCAATGAGCACAAATTTGCGTTCTCTATCTCTCTCATACCGCGCTCTCGCTTACACACTTTTAACGAACGTACAAATCGGCAAAACTCTCGGCTCGAGCGTAACGTGATATTTTGTGCGAATCACATACAGTATTCATTAATTTATAAGACGTTGTCACGTCAAAAAAATTATTTTATGTATGATTTACGTTTATTTATGTTTTATTATTTTTTTGTTCATGATTGCTTGTTGATTTGGATCGGGTGTTGGTAGTTTTTGTAATATAAACTCAATCTGTTTCCATTACGGGAAAGATGTAACGTTGACGGTACTTGAATCAGTTAAAGTTACAGCCTTTACATATATAATATATTTATCCCACTGCTGGGCATAGGCCTTCTCTGTAAAGAGAGTATAAGGGCATAGTCCACCACACGGCCCTAGTGCGGATTGGTAGACTTCACATGCCTTAAAAAAATTTTCTAAGACATGTAGGTTTTCTCACGATGTTTTCCTTCACCGCTGAGCGCGTGGTTAATCAGCACATAAAAATGCAACGGCAAATTTATTGGTGCCAGCACCGGGGATCGAACTCGGGTTGCTAGCGTACTATGCAACAAGAGCCAACCGCCTGGACGCTGAGCTACCACGGCTCTACACTACTCTACACTACTTGAATCAGTAATCAGTTTTAACTCGAATCTCGCAGTATGTTACATTTGGCAAAACTGTTAATCTTTTTCTGAATACGGTTAAAAGTGGTCTTCAATGATACTATGATATTACCAGGTGCGTTCGCTTGCATTAGTATTTCGCAACCGGCGACAGGTCGGTTTTTATCGGTATTGTTTAGAAACCATCCGAGTCAGTTAGCGGCCGGACGATAATTGAAAACACACTGGCCGTAAGTGATGCGATCTTTGCCAAAAAAAAACTTGCACAACTTCAGCATTGCCTGTGTTCACTCTATATGTTTGTGCAATATCTGTTTTATGTTGGATATTCTTTACGCACAGCTTTCTAAGTCAGTCTTATTATAGAAATGAAGACTTAATTTTAGTTAACATAACGTCTTTTTTTAATATCTTTTTTGAGAATTACATTTGAGAGAAAGATGCAAGAGAGATGCCCCATGCATTTTCTCAAAAGACAATAAAGAACTTTGGTAATTGGTACAGTAATTGAATCGAACATTGACCGCGACAGTTCCCTTCGATTACAATGTGGGTGTTTTAAAGAAGTAAGGACATCCTAATGGCAAATTACTCAACTTTGCGATTTTATAGTCAGGGTCACAAATCAAACAAATAAATCCTAGTCATCTGATACTGAGTTCCAATCCCTTGGGCCAAAATTAAGTGTCAGAATGAACCTATCCAAAGCTCTATCTAATGCGTCAATCGAACTTCTAGTAAACGTAACAGTACGTTTTGATTTACTGTCTGTAAAAATATCTCACGTTTGTTTGTAACTTTCACCAAAACTCTCTTTAAATTTTGGCATTGTACCAAATTTTGTATACTTTCGTTGCACATGGACAAACTATTAAATAGTGGGATTAATGACGCGCAAATATTTCAAACGAAAATGTAACTCATTTATTGAAACTTAGTTCAAATCTTATTAGCTGGTTCTGTGTTCAAATCCTAGTCGAAGGAAATAAATCTCCAGTTGCGCATCCTTACCGTGCACGAGGCCCAAGGCCTCACGTACGGGTCAGTGGTGATCATCAGAACAGTGACGAAAAAACTGCAACTGCACGACAGCGTCCAATATGCTGTAGTGGCGATATCCCCACACACCGTCAGCTGTGTCTATTATACAGATGACTGTGACGACGCCACAGGAAGACTGATGACAAAGGCAATGGCCGCATCAAGGGAGAGGATAGTGGACTACAACCTGAAAATGGCCATGAGAAGCAGGGACACAGCGGTCGCGGAGAAGCTAATAGCAATGCAGCGGGGCGTCTGCGACGCGTGAACCCAGATCTCTGGCCACCTCCAAATTCAGGCATTATATATATATATAAAAAAAAATAAGGAAAATAGTAACTGTAGAAGTGGCACTTTTAACAAATGCAGCGTAAACAATTTAAGTGTATTGGAAAAGAGCACGGACACAGGTCTGTGGTTGCAATATAAGAATAATAAAAAAAAAAATCTCCAGTTGAACGTACGACTTTATATTCTTTAGTAATCGTTTGAAGTAATACTTTCTTTAGGCACGTTATGCTAAAATTATGCATCAGTATCAAGTAACAAGTAAAGTTGAAGCTGCAGTGAATAATCCATGCGCGTTACTGCTATTTTATGGGCAGGCCCCACCGCTTAGATGTTGGGAGCGTTGCTGGAGTTTCTTCGGCCACTTCTTCTCCCAGCGCCAACGCTTCCCGAAGTGACACTCAAAATAAATTAAGCTTTTTAATGTCCCTTACATTATCCGTGAAATAGCTGCCGTCCGAGTGGTTCAGCCCTTTTAGGCGCCCTCGGATAGGAATGCTTACGCGTAACATAGTAACCATCCAAGCCGAGGTTACTCCTCACCGGGGGACCCTGTATCGATTTACTAGCGATAGAGATTCAGGCTAAGCGACCTAAGAGCTATGCCACCTCTCAATCCGGTGAAGCAGTCAAGGCCAGCTTCTTTGGCCGATCTACGTAGTGAAAAAAAAAGCTGCAGTGAAAAAAATTGTGCTTGTATACTTTCTCAAGGGCTCCAATATAATTGAGGTTAACTCACAAAGAGTTGAGAATGTATTATTGGTGTAAATTGAAATATTATTATATAATATAATATTTTTTTAACTATTCCAATTTAAACTGAACTTTATTGAAGGTGTCGGCTATCTTTTTTATTTGTCAAAGAAGTATACCTTCTGATGCGACCAATCCAAACCAATCTGCTCAGTCTTGAGCACAGGCGTAAGGTTTAAGTAAGTAAGGTTAAGCCTTTCGGTTTTCTACAGATTGCATTTTGGAGAGTGTGCTCAGGAACTACATGATCTAATTCCCCCATCCCCTCTCCACCATCGGACTTCTAGACGCACTGCGGGATTTCATCCTTTTGTTGTGAACATCCCTCAAACGCGAACGAAGCGATTTGCTTCGTCTTTCATTCTTCGTACAGCAAAGGACTGGAATAGTTTGCCCGCGTCTGTCTTTCCTTCCGATTACAATGTGGGTATTTTCAAGAGTAGAGTGAATAGGCATTTACTAAGCTAGTGCGCCTTCCAGGACTGCATTTCCACTTAACATCAGGTGGGATCGTAGTCAAGCACTTGCTTAGAAATTTGCCCATTTGTTTTAAATCTTAGAATAAGTTTTTACAGTGCTATTATAGAAAGAAAAATACGTAAATAGGCCAGACAAAATATAAAAAAACATTACCAATATAAAAAAATTACTAAGTCGTTTAACCTGAAACTACCTGCTCTTTCGTGATATCACGATCGAATTCATCGAATTCCATATACACGTAGACGGCAAGTGTAACCTTAAAGAAGACTTTTATAAAAACAATATAAATATATATCGTGACACCTGCATAACATTCCTACGTGTTCATAAGCACTTCAACATTCTTATATCTATCTACGGAAGTAATGTGGGATTTATGAATGAATTATTGAATGAAAGAAAACATACTTTATAGAACAACAGCATGTATATAACAGTAGCAATGACTTGTACATATTCATATTGACCTTTTTGCTATCGGGGAGGAAATCTTCAACACGATACCCTGCCTTCTGGTAGGAAGGCGGCGGTTATGTGGGGTTTTTATCCACTAAAACCTCCTCAGCCTTCCTCGGGGCTCCGGGATCTTCAGAGGAACGGAGCCCCTCTGCACTGTGCTCTTAGGAGAGCACGTTCCGGGGGAAAAGGTGACTCCTTCCCGCCTGTGCCCTCGCAGTGCAAGGCGACACGGGCCTGCCGATGTCGCGGCCCGGGTCCACCTTGGCGGACGACAAAGACCCCCCACCCTTGTCGCCCAGTGAACGCGAGACTCCTCTTAGTCGCCTTCTACTACAGGCAGGGGATACCGTAGCCCTATTCTACGAGCCCAGAACTACAGGGCTGACATATTCATATTGACCAACATCAATCGAGGCAACCCCGCTTTGATGCAGTACCCTATGACCAACGGCACAACCAACTTCACCGTCGAGGACTGGAAGAAGTGCGAGGATAATTTTAAATTGAATTTATTGTACCAAGACATGTTAAATAAAAGGAACGAAGTGAATAAGCTGGCGGCCGCTGGCAAAAACAAATACGAATATGACAACAATGAAAACACCTCTAATGCCACTTGGGAGCACAGATTACGTGTCAACGAGATGTGTGCCACGGAGAGATGGGCGACCGAACTTACCAAACATGCAGCTGGAAAACATCACATCGGCGATTTTTTGCCACCGGAAGAGCTAAGCAAATTTATCGGCGATCAAGAGAGGAAAGGAACCCGATTTGAGCGATTACATGGAATTCAAATCAAAGGAAGATAAAATGAGATTTAAGATGCTGCAGAAACTAGGCTTTCTAAGGGAACGAGGGTCAAGGACTCGGTGTTGAATGATCTGGTATTTTAGATCCAATCAATAATGCACATCCGCCTATATCCAAGTTGGGTCTAGGGGCGGCCAACGTAGAAATGGTATCGTCGGGAGACGACGAATTCGACTCGTACAGAAAGCGTATAGTGCTAGCGTACAGATCTAGACCCAATCCACTTAACCGAGGCGACCTTATTATTAAATGTGCAAATGGCTGCTTACGTTAAAGACATTTATTATGCAGTAATTTTAATGCCTTAATTATAGTATATGTTAATGACAGCTAAAAAAGAAATATTACGTCTTATCGCAAAGAGGAATCTCTTGCAGATAACCTTTTCCCTTATTTAGCAGGTTATTTTCTCCATTCCTCTTAGAATGTAATATTTAAGGTAGCAGGTTATTATTTTAATAAAATTTCTCATTTTCTTCTCGTTGGAAATATGAGGTGAATTGTGTAAATACATTTAATTTCCGTAAACAAGTCTAACGATAAGCACGTGGATGTAAATTCTTATATCTTGGTATTTTTCTTCTCCTTTATGTTTGTCTTCAAATAGTTTTCTTTAATATTTTTAAGTGTTCGACGTAGAGTTGACGGTATAAGGTTGTATAAATTTACATATATACGATCATTATCTGTATTCTGTGATATAAAAATAACAATTGTCTGTTAAAAAGGAACTGGTTTAGTTGATTTTTAATTAAAATAGTAGTTATAGTATATTCGTAATAAATAAAATTTTGTACATATATTTTAACAAAACAACGTTTTATATGATTTCCGCATAATTTGACTACAACTTGATATTGATGATGAAAAGATAACTTTATGATTATTTAGTTTTTATGGTGTTTTTCGTGTACATTTGAAATAAAAGTTCCAGATGACTGGACAATAATTTAACATGAGTCTGTAAATGTATACTAGCGTACCCAATCCGTTTCGCCGGGCTAGACTTTGCTTTATTTTATTTAAACAATAAACTCATTAAATATTTATTTTAACTCTCACAATATATTAAATTAGTCCTTTCTCTTCATTCTCTTCTATTCTCTTCTCGAGTGGGTGAAGATCATTACCTACACCCATGTGCATGAATTCCATTGTACTTCAATATGGTTCATAATGACATAAATATACACAACGCATGTGTCAATACAAATTTGGGTTATAAAATAAAATATCATCACAGTAAATAAAAGCTGTATTTGACAGTTCAAAAAGAGTAGTGCTCCGATCGTCACCAAACTTTATTGGATTACTCGCCAGGTCAATCTGAAGATTCCCTGGAAGTTTCATTGAAAGCGGTCCAGCCGTCTCGGAGCCTATATGGAACATACACACCTTCTCTTTTATATATATATAGATTTTTTTTTTCATACTGGAAAGCATAGCGGGTATCCTTACGATCTTCTTTTTGTAGAAAAAGGGGTTAACGTTCTTACTCACCTGATCTGAGTGATCACCGTCGCTCACGAACATCCACAACAGCGGGGGTATAGGTGCGTTCTTGAAGGTCCCCTAATCGTACAGGTTCAAAAACACCGTTGGCGACAGTTGATTCTGGAGGCCAACCGTCAAGATAGTGTCCAAGGGATTTGGAATTCTACCTTGATGTGCAGTAATGAAAAAAGGTAGCTGGAATGATTCCGAACAATTCCTCTGAACACACCGTGGTAAATGAGATAGAGAATGCAAAGCTGAACTTATATTCGGGGTCTCGAATCGCCGCCGACTTCTACCAATAAGTATAGGCATATTATTTTTATAAGCTCTTTTGCCCTTTTAACCCTAGCAGGGTAGACAGAGACAGCTGACTGCTTTTCACGGAGCTTATTAGGTCCCATATGTGACAGATGGTGGATGGACAATGTCAAATTTTCACAAGTGATTTTTTGTATTTAAAAATCCGAAAACAGCAATTCATAGAAAAACTGAGTCTCCAGCCGACGTGTATGTGTTATTACGGAAATCCGTTATGTGTGTATAACCTTTGAGGTTTTTTTATTTTTAAATAAAGTAAATACTCAACTAACCGGTACATCTATTAAAATAAATAAAATTGGAGTGTCTGTTTGTAATATTAAAATAACCGCTTTTTATTATAAAATACTTTTCCAATAAAAGAAATATACATGCAGCATATATTTTTTATTTATACTAAAAGTGGCAAACGAGCTTACGGCTAGCCTGATCTTAAGTGATCACTGTCGCCCATGAGCATCCATAGAACCAGAAGAGCTGCAGGTGCGTTAAAGGCCTTTGAGATAGAAGTAGGCTCGTTTCTTGAAGGGCCCCAAATCGTAAATTTTCGGAAACACCAGTAGTGACAGTTGATTCCACAGGTTGACAGTGCGTAGAAGTACGTGGTAGATGGTAAATATGAATATATTTAAGCTACATATACCAAAACAACATTTATTTACACATTTTGTCTGTCTGTGTTTGGTCCGGCTAATCTCTGGATTTGGTGAACCGACATTGTATGAGTCTGTAATAAGGAGTAATTTAGGCTACTTTTTTTTCAGCCCTGTAGTTCTAGGCTCTTAAGAATAAGACTACGGTAACCCCTGCCTTTCGTAGAAGGCGACTAAAAGGGGCTTCAGGTTCACTGGGCGACAAGGGTGGGGGCCTCTGTCGCCCGCCAAGGTGGACCCGGGAAGACGGCGACATCAGCTGGCCGTGTCGCATTCCACGCGAAGGCACAGGGGGCAGGGAGTAACCTCCCCCCCGGGATGTGCTCTACTAGAGCACGGTGCAGAGGGGCCCCGGTGCATTCCACTGGAGATCCCGGAGCCCCTCGTCATACGCCGAGGAATGACCACCGGAGGTTTTAGTGGGTCAAATCCCACCTAACCGCCGCTTTCCCCCCAGAAGGCGGGATTTCTTTTTGAAGATTTCCTCCTCGTTAACAAAAAAAAAGAAAAGGCTACTTGAGAAAAATTTAAATAATTCGTTTTCAATCGCGAGTAACACCGCGGGACGCTGTAAGTTAACTATAAAATTAGAATGTCCAAAATAAGTTGAGACGCTCACACGAAATACCAGTCCATGCATCGCTGATTGAACTTTTCACGTTCACATTGTATTCACTAACGTCGAACTATAATTATCTGACATTTGACACGCTGACTCAATGCATTCGGCGTAGACAAAAAGTGTCTATTTCCACACAGATAAGGTTAAGTCAATGATTAACCATTCTCCCTTTAATTGAATAATCTAGAAGGTCGCTCGAGAACTAAAGGCATAAATGTATTTATTTACACATATACCCTCCGTAGCTATATGTATAGCTCCGTAGGCCTTAGCTTCACCCAATTCACTCACATATTCTTGGCGAACCTACAGAGATCAGTCTGAGAAGCTTTTCCACCGAATTAGATATGTAACATAGCTCTTAGGTCGCTTATGCTGAACCTCTATAGCAACGCATGACGCTTTGACACTTTACGGGATGGATTTATCGTTAATCGTTGTTTAGCGTGAAAAAGAATGCTAACAGATTTTGTGTTGTGCTAGGAGATGTTTCACGCTTGTGCTAGGAGATGATTCAGGTCAATAGTCGAATGGTGGATTCGAACCTATGACCTTTCAATTCACAGACCGTACCCTAAACCATTAGGCTATCGACGCTAATATAGGTACTCAGTCATAAAATCTACCAATAATCGTTGATCGTTGTTTAGCGCGAAAAAGAATGCTAACAGATTTTGTGTTGTGCTAGGAGATGTTTCACGCTTGTGCTAGGAGATGATTCAGGTCAATAGTCGAATGGTGGATTCGAACCCATGACCTTTCGATTCACAGACCGTACCCTAAACCATTAGGCTATCGACGCTAATATAGGTACTCAGTCATAAAATCTACCAATAATCGTTAATCGTTGTTTAGCGCGAAAAAGAATGCTAACAGATGTTGTGTTGTGCTAGGAGATGTTTCACGCTTGTGCTAGGAGATGATTCAGGTCAATAGTCGAATGATGGATACGAATCCATGACCTTTCAATTCACAGACCGTACCCTAAACCATTAGGCTATCGACGCTAAAATAGGTACCCAGTCATAAAATCTACCAATATCAAATTGACCATCATCTTCTCCTCCCTGATAGTCTTGGAACTCAAGATCATTTACCATATGGGATCTGATCCAGACCAAATTCTTTCAAACAAAAAATTATATATCGAAATGGGTTTACATATGACTGCGCAACACAGATTAAAAAAAAAACAATTGAAAAAGAAAAAGTGTAAAATCAGATTGTTTTCAGAAAAAGCACCTATAAAAATAAACTTAAAAACAAAACAATTTAAATAAGATTGTTTCATATCTTTTAAGCTCTCACGCCCTTTTAACCGTAGCCGTAGGAGGAGAACTTTCGGTCTCTCTGCTAACCCGCTTTTATAAGCTTGATTATCTACTATGAAGATTATCTCTAAACATATAAAGTAAAATAAGCGTATCTGTTTATAATATTAAAATAATTGATTTTTACTGTATGCATATGGATCGGTTCATTTACTAAAATTATTACATTTACATACTAACATTTTTTCAGCGAGATCGAAGATTAGAATATCCTGGACGGAACGTCGCACAAACGACACGTCGCACAACACGGCTCTCAACAATCTGTAGGCAAAGAGTGCTCAAGTTCTTCGGGCACACGGTCAGGCGATACCCAGACAGTCTGAAAAGGATGATTATTACTGGTTGTGTGGAAGGAAAGAGAGCGAGAGGGCGGCCTCCTATAAGATGGACTCACACAACTCAGGACCTTACAATCATCCAACCAAATGGCGCAAGACAGAAATGTCTGGAAAGAAATGTGGCCAGCGCAACGCACCATAGTCACGTCCCAGTCGTCAAGAGGTTACGACATAGAAGAACTAAAATTTTTTACAATTTTTGTCTATCGGTCCGTTTGTTTTCTCCGCCTTATCTCTGGAACGGCTGGGCTGATTCTGACAATATTACAGGCAAATAGCTGATGTAATAAGGAATAACCTCCCGAAGTGGCACTCAAAGTTAGTTTAGCTTTTGAATGTCTCTTAGATTATCCGTGAAATAGCAACCGACCGAGTCGTGGTTCGGCCCTCTCGGGCGCCCTCGGATCGGAATGCTTACGCGTAACATAGTAACCGTCAAGCCGAGGTTACCCCTCACCAGGTCCCCTTGTATCGAGTTACTAGCAATAGAGGTTCAGGCTAAGCGACCTAAGAGCTATGACACTTCTCAATCCGGTGAAGCAGTCAAGGCCAGCTTCTCTGGCCAATCTGTGTAGTTCGTCACACTTGGACTACTTAAAAGTAGTACAATAAATTGTCCTACGTGCAACGAAGCGAACAGGATCAGCTCATATGAAATATATTCATATTTATGTACGAGTTTCTCGTATAATCTCGAACACGGTCTAATATAATTATGAATTGATATTTCTTATAAGAACGATGCCTCGCATTAGAAACACTTTCGTAAGATATCACTTAAAGTACACATTGTAAAACATCTCTCATCAGGTGCGGACTTACCAACTCGACGTATTAAATCGCTTTTGGACGATGTAACTCGCAACATAAACATAGGTAAAAGGTTACCGTCATAATGATGAACACGATAAAAATTAATATGCCAACTCTTGAATGTGTACTACGATTTGAATTTGGCAACACTGACACGCGATAGCTGTTTCATGCTAATTTTATTGTTAGAAAAAATATTAATAACATATTTTATGTTTTTTATGTATATAGAAGTGATAAATAAAGGATATATCGTATATATTTAATCACTTTGCCAATGTTATCGTTTGAAAATCATTTTAAGATTTTTTAATTCGATTATAATATTGCGATATTTCAAGAAGTTTTGATCATTATAAAAGATTATTTACACACAGAGGACAATTAGTCGTGAATTTTATATAAATTAAAATAGAATACACTTTTATATATAACAATTTTATATATAACAGAGTAAAATACATGAATAAAAAAGCAGAGTAAATAAATAATAGATATATTTACCGCCGAGTGAAGCCTATAAACGACGCCGATCTGCGACTTATTGTTTGTGAATTGTTTCCAGACTTCCTTTAATTTGTTGCTTACGTATAGCGTCTGTCACGTTTGGGCACTTATAAATATCGGTGAAATAGTAATCCCTTTCGCTGTCTACCCCGATAGGGTTAAAAGGAAATGGAAGCTAAACATTACATATGCCCATTCCAAATGTTGAAACCAAGTCTTCATTTTACGAGGACAAATAATGATGGAATCGTCAATAGAATTCTCATTAGCTACTCGTGCCGCACTTAAACGGTTTAGTTAAGGTACTTCTAAGTAAAAGATCAGATGTGGAGTTTACAAAACCGCCAAGTTAATGATCAATGTATGTTACAAGTCAAGGCCCATTACTGCTAATGAAAAAAAATCTTAAGTACCCACACATTCGTTGTTAGTAATTGATTGTGAGTTAGCTATGTCTCATAAATAAATTGGTCTGTCTACCTAGCAAGGTATTTTTTATAGTACGTTGAGACAGTTCGTATTCCCAACAGCAAGGCTTACGCCTTCCCTCTGCAGAGAATATTAGACCATAGTCGGACATAGTCCAGTGTGTATTGGCAATCTTAACAAAATAATATCCGTGAAAAAACTACCGACCGAGTCGTGGTTTGACCATCACATGTACACATCACACTATATCATCTAAATGAGAGCCCCAAAGCGAGGTTCTCAGCAATATTTGCTCTGAGCTAATCGCTGTAGACGGTAATCGGTCGGAATAGACTAAGCCATGATTAAAGAAAACGACGTCCCTTTAGACGCCCTTGTGTTGTTACCATCTCTCGTAGTCCTGTCCTTATCGAATAAAAGGCTATGGTATCCCCTACCTATCGTAAAAGGCGACTAAAAGAGGCCTCGGATTTATCAGATCGGGCAACAAGGGTAGAGGCGTTTGTCGTCCGTTACAGTAGACTCGGGACGAAAGCGATAGGTGGTCCTGTGTCGCCTTAGCACTACGTAGATGCGAGTAACCTCCTCCTGGACGTACTTTAGAGTGTGTGCACAGTGCAGAGGAGCTCCGATGTGTTCTACTGGAGACCCCAGAGCCCCTCGTCATTTACCGAGGAAGGGCCACCGAGGAGATTTTAGTGGGTAAAAACCCACATAACTGCCGCTTTCCCCAGAAGTCGCGGTATCTTTTGAAGATATCATCCTGTTAACAAAAAAATGGTAGCAAGCTACCACGGCTCTGACACTTGGTAAATCGGTGCAAAGGGTAAAATAAGGTGGAGTAAGAGGTGTACGGTCCTCTAGTATCATCTATAATTAAAAATATGTGATAGAGCCACCAAGGGGATATTCTCGACGTAAACAAAAAAAAAGAATGGTACTGTTCGCCAATAATGAACCAATCCGTGATCCCTCGTGTTAAGCTACAAGTTCAGACTGAGCGCTCTAATAGCGTCCGACTCTCCTACTGAAGTAGCTGTGAAAGCTTTTATAAGCCTGTGAATGGAAGCCAATAAAATCTATGCCCAAAGAAATCCTGCAACAGTCAGACTGACTGACTATGGAAACTGATAAGCTATGTACTATAAAAGCAAACAGAAGTAACTGTCTCTACACCGTTAAAAATGAGTTGAAAGTTTTCAGTATACCATATCCTTTAATAGAAGAGTTTATCATCATGTATATCTGCTGTTGGAAATAGGTCTTTCTCAATGCCTCCCACCACCACCACCATATACGATCCTCAGCTTTCCGCATCTAGTCACTTTCGGCTACCATTATACGGTCGTCGGTCCATCTAGAGGAGGGCGCCTGAACGCCGACCATGCGGCCTCCATTCCAAGACTTTCCTTCTCCAATTGCCATCACTCGGCAAATGCGGCTGCTGCTTCTGCACTGCCACTGCAACTTGCTGACTTTAAGAGTCGACATACTACCTTTGTTCTCCGTTTCGGATTCTCTCCCAGAAAATGCCGAGCATAGCCCTCCTCATTGCTCGTTATACCACTTTAAGTTTGGTTACTAACCCACAAGTCAAGTCTCTGCCGTAGGTCATAGAAGAGTTGTAACATAAATATCCTGAACGTTTTAAATTTGAAATACAAGATAAACATTGTGTTAACCAGCAAAACAAAGCAGGCCAAGTTACATCTTTCATTATTTGAAATAAGCACCTTTATCTTTGTTATAGAATTTACGCAATCACCAACACTGAAACAGGGACCTCTTCTTAAACCAAGATGTTACTATCGCAAATCTACCATCTATGAGCAAATCCACGTCCGTCATTGTGTAGCAACAATGTCATTTGTTAAGGATTTACTATCTGTAAGGCCTAGTTAACAATTTTGACTAGACTGTAAATCATTTGTAACGATACCTTTATAGTTACTTGAAACATACACCTTTAGGCAGATGAAACACTTCGTAGAACCTACGAGCCTACCTACTTACCTACCTTTTTTTGTTTACGGGAGGAAATCTTCAGAAAGATACCCCGCCTCTGGGGAAGGCGGCGGTTATGTGGGGTTCTTACCCACTAAAACCTCCCCCGGTGGCCCTTTCCTCGGTGCATGACGAGGGGCTCCGGGATCTCAGTGGAACGCACCGGAGCCCTCTGCACCTACCTACCTAACCTAACCTACCTCGTATAATTTATAAAGAGAAAAGAAGAGAAGCGTCAATAGTTTAACGGTTTAGGGTAGAGTCTCTGAGCCGTAAGGTCATAGGTTCCAATTCACCATTCGACTATTGACGAAAACTAATTCCTAGCACAAGCTTAAGCTTAGTTGGAATAGTTAACACGAATGTTAGAATTATTCCCTGTAAAAAATATTTAAAAAGATAATAAAAATAAGCTTTATTTATTTATTTATTTATTTATTTATTTATTTATTTATTTATTTATTTATTTATTTATTTATTTATTTATTTATTTATTTATTTATTTATTTATTTATTTATTTATTTATTTATTTATTTCTAGGCTTACGCCTTCCCTCTGTAGAGAATATTAGACCATAGTCGGACGTAGTCCAGTGTGTATTGGCAATCTTAACAAAAAAATATCCGTGAAAAAATGACCGACCGAGTCGTGGTTTGACCATCACATGTAACACTATAGCCCAAAAGCGAGGTTCACAGCAATATTTGCTCTGAGTTAATCGCTGTAGACGGTAATCGGTCTGAATAGACCCCCGTCCCTTTAGACGCCCTTGTGTTGTTACCATCTCTCGTAGTCCTGTGCTTACAGAATAAAAGGCTATGGTATCCCCTGCCTATCGTAAAAGGCGACTAAAAGAGGCCTCGGATTTATCGGATCGGGCGATAAGCGTGGAGGCGTTTGTCGTCCGTTACAGTGAACTCGGGACGAAAGTGATAGGTGGTCCTGTGTCGCCTTAGCACTACGTAGATGCGAGTAACCTCCTCCTGGACGTACTTTAGAGTGTGTGCACAGTGCAGAGGAGCTCCGATGTGTTCTACTGGAGACCCCAGAGCCCCTCGTCATTTACCGAGGAAGGGCCACCGAGGAGATTTTAGTGGGTAAAAACCCCACATAACTGCCGCTTTCCCCAGAAGTCGCGGTATCTTTTGAAGATATCATCCTGTTAACAAAAAAATGGTAGCAAGCTACCACGGCTCTGACACCTGGTAAATCGTTGTAAAGGTAAAATAAGGTGAAGTAAGAGGTATACGGTGCTCTAGTATCATCTATAATTAAAAATATGTGATAGAGCCACCAAGTGGATATTCTCGACGTAAACAAAAAAAAAGAATGGTACTGTTCGCCAATAATGAACCAATCCGTGATCCCTCGTGTTAAGCTACAAGTTCAGACTGAGCGCTCTAATAGCGTCCGACTCTCCTACTGAAGTAGCTGTGAAAGCTTTTATAAGCCTGTGAATGGAAGCCAATAAAATCTATGCCCAAAGAAATCCTGCAACAGTCAGACTGACTGACTATGGAAACTGATAAGCTATGTACTATAAAAGCAAACAGAAGTAACTGTCTCTACACCGTTAAAATTGAGTTGAAAGTTTTTCAGTATATCAAATCCTTTAATAGAAGAGTTTATCATCATGTATATATCTACTGCTGGAAATAGGTCTTCCTCAATGCCTCCCACCATATACGATCCTCAGCTTTCCGCATCCAGTCACTTTCGGCTACCTTTATACGGTCGTCGGTCTATCTAGAGGAGGGCGCGCTACGCTTCTCCGACCCATGCACGGCCTCTATTCCAAGACTTTCTCCAACTGCCATCACTCGGCAAATGCGGCTGCTGCACTGCCACTGCAACTTGCTGACTTTAAGAGTCGACATACTACCTTTGTTCTCCGTTTCGGATTCTCTCCCAGAAAATCCCGAGCATAGCTCTCTCCATTGCTCGTTGTACCACTTTAAGTTTGTCTACTAACCCACAAGTCCAAGTCTCTGCCGTAGGTCATAAAACAGTTATAACATAAATATTCTGAACGTTTTAAATTTGAAATACAAGATAAACATTGTGTTAACCAGCAAAACAAAGCAGGCCAAGTTACATCTTTCATTATTTGAAATAAGCACCTTTATCTTTGTTATAGAATTTACGCAATCACCAACACTGAAACAGCGGGACGCCTCTTCTTAAACCAAGATGTTACTATCGCAAATCAACCATCTATGAGCAAATCCACGTCCGTCATTGTGTAGCAACAATGTCATTTGTTAAGGATTTACTATCTGTAAGGCCTAGTTAACAATTTTGACTAGACTGTAAATCATTTGTAACGATACGTTTATAGTTACTTGAAAAATACACCCTTTAGGCAGATAAAACACTTCGTAGAACCTATAATTTATAAAGAGAAAAGAAGAGAAGCGTCAATAGTTTAACGGTTTAGGGTAGAGTCTCTGAGCCGTAAGGTCATAGGTTCCAATTCACCATTCGACTATTGACGAAAACTAATTCCTAGCACAAGCTTAAGCTTAGTTGGAATAGTTAACACGAATGTTAGAATTATTCCCTGTAAAAAAAGAAATATATCTTTTAAAAAAAATATTTTAAAAAAGATGATAATAAATAAGCTTTATTTATTTATTTATTAAAAAAAATAAGAAGCAGGTCGAAGGTTTGGGGGATTCAGGGAGTTTATGTTTTTAAATTTCTTAAGTACAAATCAAATTTGAAGCGTCAATAGTCTAACGGTTTAGGGCACGGTCTTCAAATCGTAAGGTCTTATACACAATTCGACTACTGACTAGAATCATATCCTAGCTATGTTAGTAATATTTGGAAAAAAAAATTGTCCGCATTCTTATTAAAAAGAAGCAAAAACAAATTGCCCGACTTCCTGTATCTATTAAGTTATTATTATAATATTATATTATATTTTTTATATTATTATTATAATTTAGTCTAAGGTTGTTATTTAATAGTTATTTAAAATAATGATGAATCTTAGTTACTTATTTAAATTTAGAGGGAAGTAGACCACGAGGGAGATCGCCAATGCGATGATTGGATCAGATGCGGAGTATGGTGGTACCTCCACGAATGTGCTCGATTGACGACCAGCAGGCGGAGGTGGCGAGACGTCTTGCGGCGGGTGCTGTCTGCTGCCCATCCCACCGGATCATGATGACCACGACTCTGACAAGAGTGAAGCGACCAAGAAGAAGTTACTTATTTGAATAAATGAATTATAATTACAGTTATTTAAGGGAATTACGCAGTTTGATGATAAGCAGACAAATAAACGATAAAAAATGACGGAATGATGGGTTTCTAACAATGTAAGAGTTTATTTTTTTTTTGTAACATGAGGCATTACTACTGACTTATATCTAAATTCAGAGTTTTATTGCCCCTTGTCCTTTTTATTCTAAGAATAGACGTAGTATGCCTATGTTATTTCTAGTTCCCCTAACGTGGATAAGGTTAGAGCAGTTTTCCTCCCATGCCTTTCCTCTCATCCTTTATATACATTACCATTTATTTACAATTTATTTCAACTTTCACTTTTTATGCTTCTATTTCTAATATACACTATTCTTTATTCTTATCTTATGCTTATTTCTTCAAGGTGAAAGTTTATTTATTGTATTAATTTTACAACACTATTTAAGTAGTTTTAACCCGATTTCATGCCAAAGATCAACGAATTTTCCTCTGTGCTTATACAAGATTATTGATTACCCGAATATATGAGATATTATGAGATGACACACTTCAAAATAGGAAGTTCTCAATTCGTCTGTTTTTATTTGTATGTGCACTTATACCGCTGGGCTAGATTTTGCTTTATTTTATTTAAACAATAAACTTAAATCATTAAATATTTAATTTAACTCTTACAATATATTAAATTATTCATTCTCTTCTCAACAGGGTGAAGATCATTACCTACACCCATGTACATTTCAGTAAATAAAAAATCATGAATTAATGAATGAATGAATATTCTTTATTGCGCAACAATTAAAAACAAAATACATCACAGAAATAGTAAATACAATTTTTACATTAGACAAGGTCATTGCATGCGCAATGGGCGGTCTTATCGCTAAGAGCGACCTCTTCCAGACAACCTTTGTATGGACAGAAACTTTCGTCTAAAAATATTTTAGTGGGTCTGTGATGATATGTATTTTAATACAAACCAACAATATACATATAAATATATATATATATATATTCATACAAATACCGTATAAAAAATATATATATTTATAAAGATCTGTGAAGAAGTGTCTATGTACTAGATTCTTAAAAGCTGTCAAGGATTCTGTGCATCTTATGCTTTGTGGCAGAGCATTCTAAATGCCCGTAGTAGTAGTATCATAGTAAATAAAAGCTTCTTAAAAATAGTATAAAAGTATTTGATAGTTCAAAAAGAGGAATGCTCCGATCGTCGCCAAACTTTACAGAATTACTCGCGAGGTCAATATGAAGATTCCCTGAAAGTTTTATTAAAATCGATCCAGCCGTTTCGGAGCCTATGTAGAACAAACCCACACACTTTCTCTTTTATATATTATATTATATATATATATATAGATTTTAAATTTGTTTTCAAAGGATCTGGTTTCAATTAGGGCGATATTATGATTATTTAATTTATAAATCTTTTAATCTTTTTTTAATGTTATAAAAAAGTAAGAATCCTATAACATATACTAACTAATAAAGAAATATTTACAATTTAAAAGATATTACAAAATATTTACAAAAATATAACTGTGCCAAACCGTCATCGTTATAGCGTGCCCAGAGAGCTGGTAGCATTGCCACGTTGTATGGCAATGCTTAGCCTCTGTGCAAGGTATAAGGCAGCCCTCTAATCACCAGATGTGTCGACCAACTTCTTAGCTAACACATTAAAAGGTGGTGTGCACTAGGACCCCACGGACCCAAAGTTTCTACCCAAACGGCTCAAAATGAAACCCGTATCGAGGTTACTATATTAGCGCCGCTTGAGGTTTTCTTGCAGCCGCAGCGGCCGCTCCATTCCAAGACTTTTCCTTCTCCAACTGCCATCACTCGGCAAATGCGGCTGCTGCTTCTTCACTGCCACTGCAACTTGCTGACTTTAAGAGTCGACATACTACCTTTGTTCTCCGTTTCGGATTCTCTCCCAGAAAATGCCGAGCATAGCTCTCTCCATTGCTCGTTGTACCACTTTAAGTTTGTCTACTAACCCACAAGTCCAAGTCTCTGCTGTAGGTCATAGAAGAGTTGTAATATAAATATTCTGAACGTTTTAAATTTGAAATACAAGATAAACATTGTGTTAACCAACCAAAACAAAGCAGGCCAAGTTACATCTTTCATTATTTGAAATAAGCACCTTTATCTTTGTTATAGAATTTACGCAATCACCAACACTGAAACAGCGGGACGCCTCTTCTTAAACCAAGATGTTACTATCGCAAATCTACCATCTATGAGCAAATCCACGTCCGTCATTGTGTAGCAACAATGTCATTTGTTAAGGATTTACTATCTGTAAGGCCTAGTTAACAATTTTGACTAGACTGTAAATCATTTGTAACGATAGGTTTATAGTTACTTGAAACATATACCCTTTAGGCAGATAAAACACTTCGTAGAACCTATAATTTATAAAGAGCAAAGAAGAGAATCGTCAAAAGTTTAACGGTTTAGGGTAGAGTTTCTGAGCCGTAAGGTCATAGGTTCCAATTCACCATTCGACTATTGACGAAAACTAATTCCTAGCACAAGCTTAAGCTTAGTTGGAATAGTTAACACGAATGTTAGAATTATTCCCTGTAAAAAAAGAAATTTATCTTTTAAAAAAAAATATCTAAAAAAAGATAATAATAAATAAGCTTTATTTATTTACTTATTAAAAAAAATAAGAAGCAGGTCGAAGGTTTGAATCGTAGTCAGGTGGCTTATGTTTTTAAATTTCTTAAGTACAAATCAAATTTGAAGCGTCAATAGTCTAACGGTTTAGGGCACGGTCTTCAAATCGTAAGGTCGTATACACATTTCGACTACTGACTAGAATCATATCCTAGCTATGTTAGTAATATTTGGAAAAAAATTGTCCGCATTCTTATTAAAAAAAGAAGCAAAAACAAATTGCCCGACTTCCTGTATCTATTTATTTTTATAATATTATATTATTATTATAATTTAGTCTAAGGTTGTTATTTAATAGTTATTTAAAATAATGATGAATCTTAGTTACTTTTTTAGATTTAGAGGGAAGTAGACCACGAGGGAGATCGCCAATGCGATGGTTGGATCAGATGCGGAGTATGATGGTACCTGGCCTTGACTGCTTCACCGGATTGAGAGGTGGCATAGCTCTTAGGTCGCTTAGCCTGAACCTCTATCGCTAGTAACTCGACACAAGGGTCCCCCCGGTGGGGGGTAACCTCGGCTTGGACGGTTACTATGTTACGCGTAAGCATTCCGATCCGAGGGCGCCCGAGAGGGCCGAACCACGACTCGGTCGGTTGCTATTTCACGGATAATCTAAGGGACATTCGAAAGCTAAACTAACTTTAAGTGCCACTTCGGGAAGCGTTGGCGCTGGGAGAAGAAGTGGCCGAAGAAACTCCAGCAACGCACCGAATGGACGCTTTGAAGATTTGTAAAGATCTAGCCTGTGCAATGGTAATCGCGTCGTCCGGATCGTCAAGAACGTGTCTCGGCCTCCGGGCGACGCGACGGAATTTAGTATAGGAAGGCTTATAAGTGGCGGCACTTACAAGAAGTTTGTTAGAATGTTTGGTGGCAGTCTCGAAAAACCGTCGAGCGGCGGGTGTGTATATATATGTATGTATATATATGTATATATATGTATATATATGTATATATATGTATATATATATATATATAGATTTTAAATTTCAAAGGATCTGGTTTCCTGGTTTTTGTGACCTAATGTTATGAACACAGTATAACAGTGTACTTGTTGATAAAGATATTGGAAGTTTTATTTCAATCTAAGAATAAGTAAGTACTCCTTAAAGACAATGAACACACACAAGTGTACAATTGAAAGAGAGCGTCACCTGTTTGATCCGTCACGTTTGATTGCATTTCGCAAAATCGTTTTTTTTGTTGTACTCGAATATACTTGTAATACACAATATGTCACACTATTAAGTAACGCATGACACCGTCCTACCGGAGAAACTTGTAAAGCGGCCCCATGTAGTTAACGAGCCCAGCAATTATCCACGTGGTCGTAAGAGGTGACGTTTTGATTATTTTACGTCAACGCAGTTATGTGCCGAGCTTTTGTTAAGGTTGTGCTCTGGCGTAACAGTATACGCTATAAATCATTATCCTTATTTCATAAGATTCGGTTACAGTACTGAAGTTTTGGAAGCTTTGATTAATTATAACTTAGATAATACTTAAGTATTAGTACTCATTTAAATCTTTTGTTTGGTTGTCTTAACCATCTAGATAATAATGAACTATACAGCTTTTGAACCGATTTAAAAAGGAGGAGTTACTCAATTCGTCGTTTTTTTAAACTTGTGCAGTCATAAAATGATGGCGCATTTACGAATTGATTTTGATTTTTTTTTAATTTAATAATCATGAGGTTTAAAAAAAATCCATATAAATATATATATTTTGTTTACTTGAAGGTTGTTAATGTAAAATTGGGAACGAGCTAAACTATTACTCAACTGGACTCTTAAAAAAATTAAACTCACTGTACTGATAAGAGAAACGTCAAGATGTCCACAATTATGGGGTGGAAATTGTGAAAAACATGAACATGTACCAACAACGGTGATTGTAAAATTAAATAACACTGCGACCATCTTCTGGCTCATTTTGAGTAAAAATAATGGTAATACTAAAATCATAGTTTCGTTTCCTTAAAATTTGTTTGCATATTGAGAAGCTCGATCAATACGTATGGAGGTGCTACGAGGCTGGGTTCACCATCCGGAAGTGCTGGCCGCGTTGCAGTTGCGAGCGCCAGATAAAATCCTCCATATGCGTCGCCGCCCTGCGTTGTTGCTAGTGCCTACTACCAGGACCAACCTGTCCACGAATGCTCCCATGTCTCTCACAGCATATTGATATATTTCATTGTGACCAGCCGCGGTTCACAGAGGCTGCTTATAGATACATCGAGATGATGAATGTTTGACTTGTCACTTGTGTTAAATTATTTTTTATGTTGTGATGTTAACTATTATTGTATTGTTATTATTTTGATTAATTATTTGTGTTGACTACAGCACCGAATTGGTTTAGCTGTAATGGTGCTGTAAGTTCTGTCTAATAAATAAAGTTACTACATATATGAAAATAATATATGGCCATGAGCAAAAATAAAGGGTCGATTAAGAAAGTTTTAGTTTTGTTTGAATTATTTTTATTTAAATTTTACTGCCAGATGGAGGCAACAACTAAGTACTACTCGTAAAATTTAAATAAAAATATAAAATTGAATGAAAATACTGTATTATCCAAGTTTACGTAAGATATCATTTTCCGTTTAAATTTACGTTTTTTAATGAAATATTATAATATTATTAAATAGAGATTGTCAGCTTTTGTTTTACTAATGCGCGAATGTGGAAGAAGGAAAGCATTGTTCCTTACATTCTCTTTCTTCTTCCAGAACTTCATAACATAAATATGATATCCAGACACAGTCAGCTGTGTTTATTACACAGATGACAGTGTGTCTGGATATCATATTGGACATCATATACAGAAAAAAGTAAGAGAGTATAAGGACATAATCTGCCACGCGGCCCTAGTGCGGATTGGCAGACTTCACATGTTTTAGAAAAAATTTCTAGGTCATGTAGGTTTCCTCACGATGTTTTCCTTCACTACCGAGCGCGTGGTAAATCAGCACATAAAATTGCAACAACAAATTTATTGGTACCGGCACCGGGGATCGAACTCGGGTTGCTAGCGTACTATGCAACTTGAGCCAACCGCCCAGACACTGAGCTACCACGGCTCTTTATTGAAAGACAGAAAAAACAAAACAAAAATGATACGTTGGGAATTAAAGAGAGATTTAAAGTCTCATTTTCTTACTAATATACTTGTTAAGGTATCTCATACTGCTCATGACGAGCCGAAGGACATTGTTATAATCGCCGATAAATTTGTTGCAGGCGGAATAAGTGATGTCAGACGGCCAACTTGAATTGCATCTCAGAAGCTATATAAGCACTTTCACTGCGCGAGCGCTCGAGTCGCGGGATGATACCCCGATCTATACGCACTCTGACCCCAGACGCCGCGCGGTACGGACATACAAAAAACATTTTTGAAAAGTGCCAGTGACTTTGTGTCGTGTTTTTTTCGCGTGTGCAAGGTGAGTCTCAAAATATTATCTATAATTATTTTTTCTCTATCGTATTTATTATTGAATCAAAATTTTATTTTTATTACTATTCAATTACACAAAAAATTATTGCAATAATTTACTATAGCATATTACGGTAAGAATAGGATTACGAAAATTTAAATTACAAATGCGAATAACAATAAAAAATAATGGCAAACATATAAGTATTATTTTGAATTATAGTGAATTATGGCAACAATGTGTACTTATGTATGTTATAAAATTTCTCATTTAATATAATTATGTTTATTATATAGGAATTACCGATGTACAGAATTTATTACTTGCGTATTTTCAAACATTAGACATCAACGCATATTATCAAATTGGTTTCACAAGATAAGTAAGCTTCCTGTAAAGTGTAAATTCACAATTTTTTTTTTGAGATACAATTATATTTTTATATTTTATCTTTTCTAGTTAAATTACATCACATTAACGATTAAAATATCTACACTAAGTTAATTTTAAACGAATTAAAAAACACTTTTATTAAAAAGTAAGTTATTTAAGATAATGTCAATAGCCTAATGGTTTAGGGTACGGCCCGCGAATCGTAAGGTCGTGGGTTCCAATCCACCATTCGACTATTGCCGTGAATCATGTCCTAGCACAAGCTTAAGCTTAGTTGGAATGGTTAACAAGATTGTTAGTAATATTTCAGAAAAAAAAAAGAAATATTGCTAGCTTTCTTTTTAAAAAAAAAATGTTGAATTTAAAAAATTATGTATGTCAAAGAAAAAGTTGAACTTTTTTTATATTTCTTTTATATAAAACAACTAACATTGATAGCCCGGTGACTAAGCGTTCGAAGTTCTAACACTTGGGCTTCGACTCCTGGTTGACATGAACTAATGAACGGTTTCTTACGTACAGAAATATCATTCGCTAAAATTTATATCCGGCGGGTAATGATGGAACATTTAAGTCCAAGTAAGCTTAAAAAAAAAAGAGCCGTGGTAGCTCAGTGTCCGGGCGGTTGGCTGTTGTTGCATAGTACGCTAGCAACCCGAGTTCGATCCCCGGTGCCGGCACCAATAAATTTCTTGTTGCAATTTTATGTGCTGATTAACCACGCGCTTGGCGGTGAAGGAAAACATCGTGAGGAAACCTACCTGTCTTAGAAAATTTTTCTAAGGCATGTGAAGTCTACCAATCCGCACTAGGGCCGCGTGGTGGACTATGCCCTTATACTCTCTTTACAGAGAAGGCCTGTGCCCAGCAGTGGGACATATATATTATATATAAAGGCTGTAACTTTAACTTTAAGCTTTAAAATAAGTGGTATTATTACTGTAACTCCTTTTTATGCGTTAGTGAGCGGAAATGCGTTTATTAATTACGCATTTGTCTAGATGAATGAATGAATGAATATACTTTATTACACAAGAACAAAAAAACTACATCACAGAAATAATAAATATACATTTTTCTCATTTGTCGATGTTATCTCTAAGATCTCTTCCAGACAACCTTTGTATGGACAGAAACTTGCCTCTAGAAAAGTTTTAGTGGGTCTGTGATCATATTTATATTAATACAAAAAAACACAAAATATACATACATATTTATCGATATATACATATATTATTAATAATAATATAACATAAATATAATATGCTAACCATACAACAGATATCTAAGTATATATATATATATATATATATATATATATATATACTATACCATTTACAAGTAAATTCAATAAAAAAGATAGTGCTTATGAACTAAGTTCTTAAAAGCAGACAAGGATTTTCAGGAAGGCATTGAGAGTGGCAGAAAGATTTGCTCAAGAATTTTGTAGCATGTAGGCATTCTAACTGTCCTGACAGAACTGAAGACTGCCTGATGGACTGCTTTTTTATATAATTATCAAAATACAATTGTTGCAAAAAAAATATTTCTACACGCCAAACGTATTAAAACTCACTAAGCTAAAACAGCTGTTTTTCATTTGTGTTAAACAATTATTATAAAAATATTTTTGACACTCGAGTCAATCCATTATTTTATAAAAGCATCTTACATTATCTGGTGTAGACACGTGTCAAAACGTTACTATATATGCTTGTCTAATTTATAAAACGCAAATATGTGAATAAAGCAGGGCGCATATACTATCTGTTTGTATGGCGATAAATGCCTTCATCTCACGATGCGTGCATCTCGACCTTTAACTATTAATGGTTGCCCGTTGCATACTAAGCAGATAGACTTTGTAAAGCTCCTCTTTAGAGCAGTTTGCGTAATTATTTACTCCCGATGACATTAGAGCTAGACTATACTGGTATTCACTATTATTACCAAATTTTAAAACTGAAATAATCTATATACATGGTGAAAATTATTAGTAAACGTGAAGCCTATAATTTACGTCCCAATGTTGGGCACAGGCCTTCTCTGTAAGGAGAGTTGGAGGGTTTATCCTCCATCAGGACTTAATTCTTGTTAAAGTATGACATGGTTGATGCCGGGTCACCGTGGGTTGTAGGCGGTCCTCGGGTTCACTGGGCGACAAGGGTGGTGTTCTTTGTCGTCCGCTAAAGTGGACCCGGGAAGAAGGCGACATCGGCTGGCCCGTGTGCTGCCCGGGACGTGCTCTCCTTGAGCACAGTGCAGACGGGCTCCGGTGCGTTCCACTGTAGATCCCGGAGCCCCTCGTCATGCAGCGAAGAAAGGGTCACCGAGGAGGTTTTAGTGGATAAAAACCCCACATAACCGCCGCCTTTCCCCCAGAAGGCGGGGTATCTTTTTGAAGATTTCCTCCCCGTTAACAAAAAAAAAAAAAGGGTTGTAGTCGGTAGGGAACTCTTCGAGCCCGACATAATTTACCCGCTACCTTACCAATTCGCCTTTACCGGAATGCTCACATAATTTTTCTTCTACACAATGCGTTGTTCAATCCATTCTTATATTAAGAAACGTTTTGAGTTTCTACACGATTCACATTCACAATCTTTGAAATCATCGGAGAATTTGACACCAAAAAAGGTGGAGGTTCTCAATTTGTCTGTATTTTTTTTATTTTAATGTTTGTTACCTCATCACTTTCAATAATAGTTGATGTTTTTTATTTTAAAGCTGGTGCTTCCAGTGTGATCACATTTCAATCTGGTTTAGTTCTGACAAAGGCATCCACGAAACCATTAAATTTGCATTATTTGCGCGACAAATGGGTGAATAATCACGCTCAATATTTTTTTTATTCTTTTTTTTAAAAGCAAGCTAGCAATATTACTTTTTTTCAGAAATATTACTAACGATCTTGTTAACCATTCCAACTAAGCTTAAGCTTGTGCTAGGACATGGTTCACGGGAATAGTCGAATGGTGGATTCGAACCCACGACCTTACGATTCGCAGCCAATAACCATTAGGCTAAAAGATTTCGATGATTCCGTTTTATTGTAAAGAATCTACATCCAGCGTTTTATGACAGTTTGGTTGGTTTCTGATTAATTCTATTTTGTAATATTCCTATGTTAAAGTTAAAGTTAAAGTTACAGCCTTTATATATATAATATATACTCGTATGTCCCACTGTTGGGCGCAGGCCTTCTCTGTAAAGAGAGTATAAGGGCATAGTCCGCCACGCGGCCCTAGTGCGGATTGGCAGACTTCACATGCTTTAGAAAAATTCTCTAAAACATGTAGGTTTCCTCACGATGTTTTCCTTCACCGCCGAGCGCGTGGTTAATCAGCACATAAAATTGCAACAACAAATTTATTGGTGCCGGCACCGGGGATCGAACTCGGGTTGCTAGCGTACTATGCAACTTGAGCCAACCGCCCGGACACTGAGCTACCACGGCGCAATATTCCTATGATATTTCGTAAATACAAAGAGGGCGTCCGTGTGTAAAATCGTTTAACGTTTGATACTATTTGTAGTCGGTTTTTGTTTTTACTCGTAAATAATATACTAGTTAGATGTATAACAAATGTAACGAATTCCAGTCAATATGCAACAAAATTATCGTTTAAGTCCAAATTCTTCAACTTCAAAGCGAATGCTTTAAATAGAGACAATTAACCATTATATAAGTGAAATAAAGTCAGTTCACACTGCAACTAATTCGCATTGAGATCTAAACTGTCTTCCTTAACGCCTCGTTGGAACCTTATAAACTTTATTGCGGTGGAATCGGCTCGAGACAATTGCCTCTATTCTCCGACTGCTCTCACGATTGTTAACATAAGCATTACAAAATTAAAAAGGTACTATTAGGCAATGGATTGAAGAAGAACCGTTAAACAGACAACGTTCACCAGCGGCTCGACTTACGATCTTTTGGTCCTGTGCTCATCAGATCGAATAGTCGGAATGCACCAACAAAATTTCTCTGGTTTTCGGCTCATCACCTGTCACATACGGGACCAAATGTAAGGTGAAAACGATAGCGGAAGAGGTCACTATCTTATAAGGACACGAGATCGAGATATATTTCTGTAAGAGGAAATAAGTTATGGAGGAATTCCATTGTCTATGTGTAGAGATATATCTCTATACAGAGAAGGCCTGTGCCCAACAGTGGGACATATATGTATATATCGACGCTGGAAAACAAAAACGTAGTAACCCACAAAAATGAAATTGTTCACCAGAGCCGAAAATCATATAAACTTTTAAAATAAAAATTATAACTTTCGTGTTTGTGGACCTAGAGCTGTCCTTTTTGGTCATAATATTTCGAGTCGTGGTACGGCTCTCAGGCGCCCGGATCGGAATGCTTACGCGTAACATAGTAACCGTCAAGCCGAGGTTACCCCTCACCGGGAGAACCCTTGTGTCGAGTTACTGGCAATAGAGGTTCAGGCTAAGCGACCTAAGAGCTAGGCCACCTCTCAATCCGGTGAAGCAGTCAAGGCCAGCTTCTCTGGCCAATCTGTGTAGTTCGTCATTAAAAAAATCATAATATTTATTATTTTTTGTTGAATAAGTATAAGTGTACCACGGCATTAACCTAAAGTTTTCCTAAAATAAAATCGTTTTACAATACAAAAATAAAAGAGAAGTGTAAATCTTGAAAATCCTATTTTCGCTATTTTTCATCTAATTTTTACAAGTCATATATCATTCATCGCGTCTTTTATTTCTGACTCCAACGATGTAAGAAAGTGAAAATGGCCATATGTGTTACTTACTACGTTTTTGCTTTTCAGCGTTGATATAGTCTTGTACTTTAAACCCGAAACAAGCACTCTGAGATTCGAATCCGCGATATCAGATCGTATGTTGAACAACATAGCCAATAGACTATCAATTCTCGTTGTGCAACGAGTTATAGAATACTTTTAAATAGAATTAAAGAAGATGAAATAACTAAATAAAACTTTTTTCTTGGGGAAGGCGGTGGTTATGTAGGGTTCTTACCCACTAAAACCTCCCCGGTGGCCCTTTCCTCGGTGCATGACGAGGGGCTCCAGGATCTCCAGTGGAACGCACCGGAGCCCCTCTGCACTGTGCTCAAGGAGAGCACGTCCCGGGGGAGGTTCGTACCTCCCCTGTGCCCTCGCAGCGCAAGGCGACACGGGCCAGCCGATGTCGCCTTCTTCCCGGGTCCGCTTTGGTGGACGACTCAGGCCCCCACCCTTGTCGCCCAGTGAACCCGAGGCCCCTTTTAGTCGCCTTGTACGACAGGCAGGGGATACCGTAGTCTTATTCTTGAGAGCCCGGAACTACAGGGCTGAACTAAATAAAACTATTTTAATCTACCGTCAAAAGGACAAAAAGCATAGTTGATGGTAACTCTGTCAAGTATGTTGATACGGTATTGCCAAACACTGGCGTCGAATTCAAGTTTTTATCATAAAACAAAGATGGCCATGAACTTGTTTAATTGCGAAAAAAAAACCTATGAAATTACATCGTTCAAGTGAAAGACGTTAGTGAAAATATGTAATTATGCAAATAGGTATAAATGAAAGTATAGTCACGATTTAATTCATAAAATTCTATTTGAATTTTTTATGCTGGCGAGTGTGTTAGTCATTTCAAACTTAGAGGTTTAAGAACATTTAAGATTATGATTTAGTTATACGATAATATTGTCCGTTAGCGGTCGCATGTCGCAATTAGTGCATTCTAGTTACTAAGTTCGATTCTTAATAATGCAACAAATAGTTTAAGATGTTTCTTTCTGCTTTGGCTTTGCTGTAAGTGCTTTGTATATTTATGTTGTTCAGTGTCTGGGTGATTGCAGTTTTATAGTACGCTAGTATTTTTTCTGTGACGAACATAACGATACAGATTTGACCGTGAAGCTTGAACTGTCTCCGAATTTGTGCTAGTAACCCGAGATTGCTTGCTTGTGAAGAAAGTGAGGAACCTGCTGTGAAGTCTGCCAATATGTTTTGATGGTGGACTACGCCATTGTACTCCGTTTATACAGATGGCCTACGCACAACAGTGAAATATCTAGGCTGTTACTGTAACCTTATTAGGTTCACTGGTATCTCATCAGATATTGAGAAATCGTTAAACTCGAGTTATGATATTTGCAATGAACACTTGTATTGGTTTACTAAGAATCCAGCTTAAATTGTCTTCGTAATATCGTTCCGGAATTAAACATACGAACTCCCTTAAAAGTTATCTAGCTTTATAACTGGAGGTTGGACTTTCTCCGCCGAAGCTTTCCTTTGAATCGTGCCTTTACAGTTGCGCGTAAACCTAACCTGTACAACATCATTGTATAGTTCGTAACGTAAAGACAGCCATGTACTGATAATATTAAAAATATATTTTTTACGATTTTTTTTTATTTATATTTATAAACTTTTTATTTTTTACAAAATATATACCTATAATATAGGTACCCTCTCGGGCGCCCTCGGATCGGAATGCTTACGCGTAACATAGTAACAGTCCAAGCCGAGGTTACCTCTCACCGGGGGGACCCTTGTGTCGAGTTACTAGCGATAGAGGTTCAGGCTAAGCCACCTAAGAGCTATGCCACCTCACAATCCAGTGAAGCAGTCACGGCCAATCTTTGTGTTGCAACTGTATTACGAAGTTTGTCTTCTATTCATGTTTGTATTTGTTTTAGAGCATTTACCTAGCTGTATCAACAAGCATTCTTCAATACGAGTTTTAGGAATTCCGTGGTATATCATCGAAACCCAACGTCCTATGCCAACAACATTCATATGGGAACCAATTGAAGCCAAATCTTTTCAAACCAAAATTGAAATGAAATGAATAAAAACGTAGACGAATGGAAAACCTGCACCTTTTTCTGGAAATTGGTTAAAACACCTTTTATTCCATTCATATAAAAATACTAATGAACTAAGAACCTGATCCTTTTTTTTTGATGTCGGTTAAAATATCTTTTATTGCATTAATATAAAAATGTAAATGATCAATAAATTACGAGTTTTTTTTTAAATAATCAAATGAGTCTTTACCTTGAACTTGTGGACATTCGCAAAAAAAGCTAATTTGTTGTGTCTCGGTTTATTACCCAAAAAAAAGGTTGTATCTAAAATAACAATCTATAATATTTTTAGTATCGATAATACAATATGTTTTAATGTCAATATAAGTGTTAAATCACTGTCTTTAAAACAAGTTACTACAAAGGTAAGTAACATTCCGCGATATAGTTCTTTTTAAACTACCCTTTTTTCCAATAGAGTAGGTATTAAGAAATAATTTTTAGAAAGCCGTCTCCCTAACTGCCTTTTTTTTTGTTGGGGAGGAAATCTTCAGAAAGATACCCCGCCTTCTGGGGGGAAGGCGGCGGTTATGTGGGGTCTCTAAAACCTCTCCGGTGGCCCTTTCCTCGGTGCATGACGAGGGGCTCCGGGATCTCAACGTGGAACGCACCGGAGCCCCTCTGCACTGTGCTCAAGGAGAGCACGTCCCGGGTGGGAGGTTACTCCCTCCCCCCCTATGCCCTCGCAACGCAAGGCGACACGGGCCAGCCGATGTCGCCTTTTTCCCGGGTCCACCTTGGTGGACGACTCAGGCCCCCTCCCTTGTCGCCCAGTGAACCCGAGGCCCCTTTTAGTCGCCTTCTACGACAGGCAGGGGATACCGTAGTCTTATTCTTGAGAGCCCAGGACTACAGGGCTGCTCCCTAACTGCCTACGACAACATTCCTCCTCTTCCTTTGAGATTTATGTTAGAAAGCAAATAATACGATTGAACCATCGAAATGTGTTTCTGTAATTTTACGTCAAAATACAGTACCTTTTTTTAAGTCGGTCGTAAGTACCTCTCAAGTCCTTTTATTCTTATTTAAGCATAACATCCTGAAGGTCCAGCCACCAACTGCTATATCCTACAACTTTACTAATGGTGCGTTTACCGTCATGTCACATCTCGAAGAAAGAGTGGATATGCAAGCCACTGGATGTTAGAGCTGCGTTAAATTTCTGTATTATCTTTCCTCTTCCAAATTTCTGCTCAATGTTGTTAAAAAATATCTAGAATCTAAAATATCTCAAATAGAATATATACTTTAATAGGATTTTTAGTAGTTCCTTGGTATTACAACGGAGTCCAAGGTCCTATGACAAGAAAAAAAAATGACAATCAATAGCATCATAATAAATTTTTGTTTCTTTAAAAAATGCTTATAATTTTTTTTTTCAGAAATATTATTAATGTTCTTGTTAACCATTCCAAATAAACGTAGACTTTTGTTAGGAAATAGTTCACGTCAATAGTCGAATGGTGGATTCGAACCCACCACCTTACGATTAGGGTACGCCTAAACCGTTATACTATGGACGCTTCAAAACAAATGACGGCGATAGAGTGTACAAACATAAAAAATACATACTAATTGAGAACCACCTAATTTTTTCAAGTCAGTTAAAATTTACTCTACTTGTCTTCTTGACTTGAGCACATTTTGTCAATATCCGGTGAGTTTACTTCAAAACAATTGAACATAACCGTAACAGAGCTCAACGCGACGGTAACGTCTCGTGGAGAAAATGTATACACATTTGAATAATTGTATTCTTCGTTACGCACCACATTGGTTTCCGACGCCAAGAATGATGCAACGGAGCAATTGTCTTAAGTAGAGTGAATGACCGAAATTCAAAGTTTCCATGTCATGTGCTTAGGATTCAAATTCCGATTTATAAACAAGTATATTTACGAGAAAAACAAAAACCGACTTCAATATATATATTTTTAGAACTAAACATTTACTAACTAATAAAGAAATATTTACAATTTAATAGATATTACAAAATGTTTACAAAAAATATAACTGTGCCAAACCGTCATCGCTTGGCAGCGTGCCCAGAAGGCTGGTAGCGTAGCCACGTTGTATGGCAATTCTTGGCCTTTGATCAAGGTATAAGCCAGCCCTCTGGTCACCAGATGTGTCGACCAACTTCTTAGCTTCTTCAAATCAAATCAAACTTTACTGCTCTCGGACGACCTCTGTGTATTTCCGAATTAGCGTAGGAATATTACGAAATAAAATTATTCAGAAACTAACTAACTACCCTGTTACCCCTTAGATGCTAGGAGCGTTGCTGGAGTTTCTTAAGCCACTTATTCTCCCAGTGCCAACGCTTCCCGAAGTGGCACTCAAAGTTAGTTTAACTGAAAAGTTAAACTTAACGCCCTCGGATCGGAATGCTTACGTGTAACATAGTAACCGTCCAAGCCGAGGTTACCCCTCACCGGGGGATCCTTGTGTCGAGTTATTAGCGATAGAGGTTCAGGCTAAGCGACCTAAGAGCTATGCCACCTTTCAATCCGGTGAAGCAGTCAAGGCCAGTTCTCTGCCCAATCTGTGTAGTTCGTCATAAAAAAAGATCAAACTACCCTTGAAGTATATTCCATAGAATACAATTGAAATCGGTTAGCGTGATATTGAGTTACTAGGCAATTAGTCGCGCACATACTTAATGCAAATATCACTTATATGATTTTCTCATGGAAGTCACTGTCACAACTGGACAGAGAAATAGCTTGATACTGGCCGCTGGAACAGTCACACAAGTTTGGCTTAGCGCTGTATCAAATTACCTCACTTATTATCTTTATGTAAATGAAAAATGTAATATTGTGTCATAATAAAACAATAGACAATCTTGTTTATTGCAAATGTAATCTTGGCGTGACACTGAATAACAGTCTGTATCGGTGTGTGATGGGTGTAACTTAAAAACTCCGATTATATAAGTTTGTTTACTTAACGTTCGTGCATACAGAAATGTATTCAAGTATCTTCGTTTTTATTTGAGTAAAGTATAGCGAATATAGCTTGCTTCGTAATAAGACATCTCTCTACAACCTCGGTCGGCAGTTTTAAACCAGAATTTAGTCCCTGTAATTAACTGCACGGTTACAATAGTACTAACCCAATAGTTTGGCGCCCGCCTTAAATTGACACACATTTATATACTTTATATACCTATATTATATAATTATATACCTTATATAATATAAACGAACATTAATGTGAAAGAAGAAGGAGAGTAAAGACGCCACAACTTGGTAATCTAACTTCGGAAGTAAAACAGAGCGTTCTTGCGTTCAGAGTACTTTGGTTTGAAGTCGGAAGCTAAGATTCATCGATAGATGTGGTATATAGTATTCGTACACTAAATTGTGAGTGACGTTCACTGATGTAACAATTTTTTTTAATTTATCGTATCTTCTAAGATGTCTGTTCTGTCCACAAGAGTAATAATGTCATAGGTCAACGACGAAAGTGAAGAAGTTACGTATCCGTTACGTAATAGACCTGGTACGTATACATTGATTAGAAAGATTCGTTCAGGTCGCTAGGTAGTATGCTAATGACCTAAATCCATCATCATGAATCGTCCCAGATACTGATATCCATTACCGGACATCATCAGCATTATTTTTTTTCATAAATTTTACTAACATTCTTGTTAGCCATTCCAACTAAGCTTAAGCTTGTGCTAGGAGATGGTTCAAGTAAATAGTCGAATGGTGGGATTCGAACCCACGTCTTTACGATTCGCAGACCGTACCCTAAACCATTAGGCTATTGGCGCTTCATATTCTTCATATAAAATTCCATCAACACGATCTTGATGGTTGGCATTCCACGACTGTACATTTCTCTCGTAACTTTCTTCCACGTACTATCAACCAGTGAAATTACCTGTCACCAGCGATGTTACCCTGCACGATTTGGGATCCTCCAAGAAAGGAAACTACTTCTATCTTAAAGGCCGGCAACGCAGCTCTTCCGGTGCTATTGAAAAAAAGCATTTAGAGTTATTAGCAGAATTTTTAATCACTGACGGTAACAGACTCCCGAATATTTAATTCAGGCTTAGCGAGCTAAGAGTTTCGGTGAGAGTGACAGCTATTAAATCCGTGAAACATTACAGGCCAGCTTCACTGAAAAAATACGATAAGACGAAGTACACACTTCAAATTGTACTTCCTAATCAAGTGCTTAACCACGATCCCACCTGATGTTAAGTGCAAATGTTAGATGGTAAGGCGCACTAGCGTAGTAAATGCCTATTCAATCTACTCTTGAAAATACCCACATTGTAATCGGAGGAAGACTATTTTACTATTTTACTCGTAAATCTTTATAAATAAAGGAAATAAAGAAAGTGTGGGTTTGTTCCTTATAGGCTCCGAAACGGCTGGACCGATATCAATGAAACTCAGGGAATCTGCAGATTGCCTTGGCGAGTAATCCAGTAAAGTTTGGTGACGATCGGAGCACTCCCTTTTTTGAACTGTCAAACAAGCCATACGTCGTAGTTTTATTTCTGACATTAACTTTAGCCCGATATGTCTTTGTATAAATGATAAGAATGATATTGTATTTACTGATATGTACATGGGGTGTAGGTAATGATCTTCACCCGCTCGAGAAGACAATAGAAGAGAATGAAAATAAAGCAAAATCTAGCCCGGCGAAGCGGACTGGGTACGCTAGTATGCTTATATTATAACGTCTATTAATTGATACAAATTAACAGTTAACGTTGAAAGCAATAATTGTCGTTGACCTTTCGAATCATCGAAACATGTTGTGAATGCAGTAACATTAGTTCTCTACGCAACTGGAGAACTGTGTAAGTGTGTCACAGCGGCGCTTCCGTGAGAGGCTGGCTCCAACAATACCCCATAGAACTGACGACCTCAGAGAACTTTATCTTAACAGTACTAACGGCAGGAGGATAATGAACTCTATATAAATGTATTAGATCTCAAATTAGATGTCGCTTTCGTTTCGTTGGGGCGTAAACGCACATATTGTAAATTACGAATCGAAATTTACGTATTTTAACTGTGTGGCGACTAGCGCTCGCCATCACCAAAGAGGATTTTTAAGACGAAAAAAATATTCAAAATTGTATTTGGAATTAGAAAAATTTTATATAAAGATATGTCAAAAATTTTCATTATTACACACTTTTTATCTGGACTTTTCCGAATGTATATATTGCTAATGTAACAAAAAGTATCAAATATAATTTCAATATCCTCAACATTTCTGTGATATTTTTATTTACCGGCGGCACATTAGAAGGCGAAGAACACGCACAAAGGTAATATTGGGAGTGGCATTCCGCCCTGATGCCACGTTACCCAAATTGGTGACCCCGACGTGATCCTTCTAACGGCAAGACTTTCTTCTTCTTCTTCTTCGTGTCGAAGATTTTTTTGAGAAGAATTTTTTGGTGTGAAGATTTTTTCCGACGCCGCACCAGCCGACGCCGCACGGACTCACAGAAAGCTTGAGAAGATTTTTACTAGAAATTTACATCGCATCGCTACATTTATTTTCGGTAACAGTTTTTATCTTTTTATTTTTAAAACATGGCGGAAGCTTTATTGCAAGAAGAAGCTCTAATGCACGATATGATGCGACGGCTTGATCCTTGCCCTCAGCCGACAAATTGCAACTCTCTCCACCAATAATAGACGTAGTAGTTCCAGTCAGCGCTCAGTTTCAGCTAATCGGCGTTCTCGTAATTCGTCTCCGAAGAATGAACTATGTTGGTACCATGCAAGATTTAACAACAGAGCAAATAAGTGCATCAAGCCCTGCAATTGGAAGCCGCAGCAGGAAAACTCCAGCAGCAGTCAGTAGAGGCGGCTACTGATTGTCACCATCCCGGCCGCCGACTATTTGTCACGGATATAGCTTCAAAATCAGTTCTTAATTGATACTGGATCTGATTTATGTTGCTATCCTCGGCGTTTGTTAAAGGGTAGGTCCATAGTTAATGACTACCACCTCAGCGCCGCTAATGGCAGTTCTATCCGAACGTATGGCACTATTTGTCTACACCTTAATTTAGGTCTCCGCCGGGATTTCCAGTGGAATTTCGTAATAGCAGACGTTGGTATTCCAATCATAGGCTCTGACTTCCTTAGTCACTATAATCTCTTGCCTGATTGCCGACACAAGCGTCTCATTGATGGCTGTACCAAGCTATCGATTTCCACTACAGTCGCTGAAATTTCGCAGGTTAGTGTTAAAACTCTTACTTGTGTTGACTCACCTTTCTCACAAGTGCTCGCTGAGTTTCCAAATATAACCCGCCCACCCGGGTTACCCAGAGTTGTTAAGCACAATACCGTACATTTTATAAGGACTACTGAAGGGCCTCCGGTTTTTTGTCGACCACGTCGTTTGGCACCTCAAAAACTTATTGCTGCCAAACGAGAATTTGAAGACATGGTTCGTTCCGGCACTGCCAGGCCTTCTGAAAGTTCTTGGGCTTCCCCCACTACACATGGCACCTAAGAAAAATGACTCTTGGCGTCCTTGCGGTGACTATCGTTTAATCTTATCGTTTTAAATGCTAGGACTATCCCAGACCGATATCCTATTAGGAATATCAATGACTTTGCTAACAGTCTTTCTGGCTCCAAAATTTTTAGCACTTTGGACCTTGTCAAGGCATACCATCAGATCCCTGTCTTTGAAGAAGATATCTCGAAGACCGCCATCGTAACTCCATTTGGTCTCTTCGAGTTTCCTTTCATGACCTTCGGTTTGCGTAATGCTGGACAAACTTTCCAGCGTTTTATCGACGAGGTCACACGGGGTCTCGATTTTTGTTTTCCCTACCTTGACGATGTCTGATTTTTCTCCCGATGAATCCACTCATCGACAACACCTCCGTATACTCTTCAAACGTTTGCAAGACTATGGAGTTGTGTTAAATACATCGAAGTGCGTTTTGGTGCCAGTGAAATCGTATTTCTGGGATATTTGATCAATGCCGAAGGTACACGTCCCCCACAGGAGCGAGTCCAAAATCTTCGTGATTTTCCTCCTCCTCAGACAGTTCAGGGCATGAGGCGTTTCCTCGGCATGCTTAATTTCTACAGGCGTTTTATTCCGCATGCAGCTAAATTCCAGGCTCCTTTGATTGATGCTGTTGTGTCCACCAAAAGTAAAGGTGCAAAACCTTTTCCCTGGACACCCGATCTCCACAAGGCATTCAAAGCCTGCAAGGAAAATTTATCCGATGCAACGCTTCTACAGCATCCTGTGAGCGACGCACGATTAGGTCTCTTTACAGACGCTTCTAGTGTACATATCGGTTCTTGTCTTCAACATGAAGTCAACGGTCAGTGGCATCCACTGGCGTTTTTTAGTAAGAAACTTACTCCACGCCAGTCTGAATGGCCTGCTTATTACCGAGAGCTCTTGGCGGTTTACGAAAGTGTACAACATTTCCGTCATATACTCGAGGTTCAGCACGTTACGATTTTTACTGACCACAAACCTTTACTGTATGCTTTCGTGCAACGTCGAGAAAAGCTTCCCTCTCCTCAACTCAACCAACTGTCATTCATCAGTCAATACACTACTGATGTTAGGTATATCAAAGGCGAAGACAACGTCGTGGCCGACGCCTTGTCTCGCATCGATGCCATTACATTAGAGCAAGAGTACGAAGTACTTGCCAAGTCACAAAATTCAGACGCGGAATTAGCAGAGCTGGTTTCCAAAGGCTCTAGCCTGAAATTGTCTAAAATACCTATTCCTGGTACTGACATTTCTCTGACCTGTGACACTTCAACTGGCAAACCTCGTCCATTCGTTACCCAGAACCTTCGCCGTACGGTGTTCAATAAACTTCACAGTTTAAGCCACCCTGGCGTACGGGCAACCTTGCGTCTTATCTCAGAAAGGTACGTATGGCCCTCGATGAACAAGGACTGTAAAGAGTGGTGTACTTCTTGCGCAGCTTGCCAGCGCAGTAAAGTGTCGAGACATATTTCTGCCCCTCTTGGTACTTTCGACACTCCATCTGGTCGATTTCTCCACGTTCATATGGACATTGTTGGTCCCTTGCCCATTTGTAACGAATATCGTTACTGTTTGACGGCAATCGATAGGGTTACCAGATGGCCTGAAGTCTGGCCTATGCGCACCGTCACTGCCGAAGAAGTGGCTGACGTTTTCACGAGAGAATGGGTCCCACGATTTGGCGTGCCTTCAGTCATAACGACCGATCGTGGCTCACAGTTTGAGTCCGATCTGTTCCAACGTTTGACGCACAGATTCGCTACGAAGCGCATTCGCACAACGGCTTATCACCCGAGTGCGAATGGAATGATAGAGCGTGTCCACCGTACTTTAAAGGCATCTCTTATGTGTCACGGTGACTCTTGGACCAAAGCTCTCCCACTCGTGCTACTGGGCATGCGCTCAGCATATAAAGAGGATTTGAAAGCAACTGCCTCTGAGATGTTGTATGGTACAACATTACGTCTTCCCGGAGAACTTTTAGTTTCATCGCAAGACGTGACTAAGTTCGAGGATCCCAACGACTTCGTCGTTAAATTACGACGCCACATGGAATCCATTCGTCCTGTACCTGCTTCACGACACTCTACTCCGGCTGTTTTGTTTTAAAGATTTGGCTACAGCATCCCACGTATTCCTACGCGATGATGCAGTACGGCGCCCACTTCAACCACCTTACACTGGCCCTCATAAAGTGGTCGATCGGTCCAGTGACGGTAAAACCATCACCATCGATGTCAAGGGTCGGACAGTGGTTGTCAGTGTCGATAGGATCAAGCCTGCGTACATAGAGCGTACTGACTCCGACGCGCAGGTCTCTGATCGTTTAACTTCGCCCTCGGAGTTTTCACAATTAACTCCGCCGTCTACCGATGCACCTACAGTACCGTCACGTTCATACACTACTCGTGCTGGTAGACGGGTTAAATTTAAAAATTTTGATGATTTTGTCTAATATTGTTGTGCTATGTTGTATATTATATGCATTGTTTCGTTTTTTTAAATAATTTGTTTAGTATATAAGTTTTAGCATATTGACAATTTTGTTATTTTAAGTTATAGTGATTTAAGTAGCTTAAACCACTCCGTAGGGGGGTGATGTGGCGACTAGCGTTCGCCATCACCAAAGAGGATTTTAGACGAAAAAAATATTCAAAATTGTATTGAGAATTAGAAAAATTTTATTAGAAAGATATGTCATAAATTTTCATTATTACACACTTTTTATCTGGACTTTTCCGAATGTATATATTGCTAATGTAACAAAACGTATCAAATATAATTTCAATATCCTCAACATTTCTGTGATATTTTTATTTACCGGCGGCACATTAGAAGGTGAAGAACACATACAAAAGTAATATTGGGAGTGGCATTCCGCCCTGATGCCACATTACCCAAAACTGACCTAGACGTTCTAGGCGTTATTTGAATACCATTAACAGGGTAATTCACGTGATGAATTGTTCAAATTCGGCGTTAAATATATATATACAATCAAATAAAATAAGAGTGTCTGTTTGTAATATTAAAATGTAAAACCGTCATGTTTCACAGTCATTCCATAATTCATTAGGCAATTGAGGCTTTTATTAATATCTCTCTCTAGTGTCGGTCCCTCGTGTGTGAAGATCGTGGTCACCATCAGGGTTGCAACTGGAGCGGATTATCTGGCTTCTGTTTCTTTATTTATCTAAAATAAAATATTAAATAATGTAATAAAAATTATAAAGGTCCCACTTTATAGTCGTATATTTGTTTTATTTTAACAGAATTAAATTGAACCGACATCATTTATCACGAATCAGCTCTTCACATTCGCATTAATCGAATAATCGATCGTCAATACGATTATGAAATCAGTGTCACAATATCGAAGACTCGGATCATCTCAGCGGGTATACGCCACTGACGGTGGTCTTGAACCTTGACTTATGTACGTATCTAATTAAGAAATTAATAATATCAAATGTCTTTTCAGTTCGTTAAAAGTGTATAGTATTTGGACAGGTGTAACCTTTTGGTATAATACAAAAGCGTGCATGTGACGATGAATAGCTAATGAAACATATTTATTAACACTCGATTGTGTATCGTACACTGAGAAGAAATATGATATTCTTCATTTTGTTTGTAATGAACATGAATCAATGAACACTGTTGTCAACATGCAACTTTTTCTGCACAGCATTGTTGTAAGTCTTGCTTCTGTTTTTGTCGGAGACTGTAATCTCGCAATCATTCTATCGAGTTTGTCTGGAGTTCTCTTTTATTTACCTTTTCATTTACCTTTTATTTTTAATACCGTACAGCGATCAAATAAGAGTTATAATCATTTATTTACAAATTAACTTAACAAGAGCAAATAGCTAACATAACTTATAAAAATATATTTTTTCTCACTAATGTAAGCTTCCAGCATTGTCATATTTTTTAACTGCCCCATGCATTTCGACATGTCAGACTGAAATTACATCGGACACACAATTCAACCTTCATCATGTTCACACTGAATTTAAATGGCTCCAAACCCTCTCGTATGAATTTACAGAAGATCTATTAAAACCATAATAAACAGTCAGAGTAACTCACTCCCTTCATACTCATCCCTACACATACAGTCACTCTTCAACACACGCAACCTTTTACACACAAACACACTCACACACACAAAACGATTAAACTAAATTACATTACAAGTTTTTAATTTTACTAAATTTGTATTTGTATTTAACTGTTTGGAGATGGGCGTTAATAGCTGCGACACAGTTTTTACTACTGCGGCTATTATCGAACTGGTTTGTACATGAATTTTTGGTTTGAAATAAAATCATATTATTATTAAAAGAAAAAAAAAATTATTACGGTTGTCCATCCACAAATGGTTCATATGGCTAAATACTCTTTCAACATCCAGACAAAAAATCTCTTAAATATAATAAAACCCACTTGCTCACATAAGGACGTGAAAGCTTTTTATATGGATTAATTACTTACGCCCTTAAATCAAAGGAATAGGCAGTCCCGATATACTTTTTTCGACAACACTACGTCTGGACCGTAACAAACCGACAATAAATTATTGAATTGTCTCGTTGATACATTAAAGACTAAAACGCGTTTTCAAAATACAACATGTCAGTTATTTTTTATGTTATTAACAGAATCAACAGGTCCGTTACGAAATCTGCTTACGTTAATGAATGTATATAATCCTTGAGAGTTATCTTAAATACCGTTATTTACAAACTAGTTTTAATTTAATCACAAATACCGCAGCATCTATAATTGTTTACAATTATAATTTATGGATATTTATTCGATTCCAATAAATTTTTCGAGAATTACATAATTGGAATAGGGGAGAAAACAAAACAAGTTTAAAACTTTAAAACAAAAAACTTTACGAAAACAAAATTAAAAAAAATAACCTTGTCCTTGCCCAAAAAGGGTTTGGCTCAGCATGTGCCGTGTTAAGCGCTGATTTTCAGCCAGAAACCGATCGAAAGGTGAACGCTATTCGGTTGAGTGTCAAATATGAATTTGGATAAATATTTTTTTTTCATTAACATATTTTCAATTCTATTCGCTTCATCTTTGGCATACGCAAGTACGACCATATTTCTTTCTTTCGCTCTCAGTTTAAATGGCTTCCAATGTCTCAACGACGATCCTTCAGAACACTTTGTACATTATATTCTATTTTACGTGATCCATTTGCACCTGAATACTTGAAATGTAAATTTCAGTATCAGGGTGATTCACACGACCGTTGTCTTCGTTCTACTGATAGTAATTTTCTCCATATTTCTTCCTGTCACACTGATTTTATGTATAAATCCTTTACCTTTACCGCAATAAGACTTTGGAATGCGCTGCCAACAAATATACGTACAGCTGGAACTAAATCTACTTTCAAACATTTACTATTGAAGCTTTACCTAAGCAAGGAATAGTTTGTCAATTGCTGTCCCTATCCATCTATAATTCTATATATATGTATTTATATAAGTATCTATTTATTATTATATATAATTATTATGTTTATATGTTTAATTTATTTGTAAGTATGCATGTATTTATTATAGTTTTCTTTTATTTATTATTTTCTCATGTAGCTTGCACCCGTTACTTTGTCTCTTCACAACCCCAAGGAAGACTGACAGAGAATGCCTACTGGCATTAAGTCCGCCTATTTGTACCTTTATTTTTTGTATTGTGTGCAAATAAAGAATAAATAAATAAATATTTTATACCAAAAAAATAATAATAATCAGCTAAGCTAAAAACGAGTATCTATACGAGATCACATCAGGAATGAGGAGATCCGTCGAGATAGCATCGGTCGCTCGCCGGGTAAGCAAGTTGAAGTGGCAATGGGCAGGGCACATAGCGCGTAGAACAGATGGCCGATGGGGCCGAAAAGTTCTCGATTGGAGACCACGGACCAGCAAGCGCAGTGGTTTGACGATCTCATAAAGGTCGCAGGACGCAACTGGATGCAGGCCGGTCCTTTAGGAAATCGTTGGGGGAGGCCCATGTCCAGCAGTAGATGTTTTACGAAATGATGATAATGATTATGATGAAGCTAAAAAAGTTTGTAAACTATTAAATAATAATTAATAATACATAAATTACTAATAAATAACATAAGTTAATATTGCCTACAATACGTTTAAAATATACCAATAAACAAGCATCCGTTTTACTATCACATCCCAATGGGATTTAGTAAAATGTTTAATAAACGACATATTGATCGCGATTATTGTCCTACTAGAGAAGGCGACGGTCAGAAGTAAGAGAAGTGTGCCAGGAAAAATTGAAATCCGTTAAATCTGCCTACCCTAAAAGACAATGATGTTAGTACTTTTATTTATTTATCTCTCTAGTGTCGGTCCCTCATGTCTGAGGATCGTGGTCACCATCAGAGTGGCATCTGGAGCGGATGGTTTACCTCCACCGGCTTCTGTCCAACGCGTCTCTTACAGCAGAGTGAAATTTGGAGTCTTTTATCTGATCGGACCACCTTGTTGGTTAACGCGAGATCTTTTACCTGCGGTGTTCCCAAATTTCGATAAGTTTTTCTAGACTTCGTTGCCTCTGCGTATTGTGTGTCCGAAATACGCCAGGATTCGTTGTCGGCATATGGTAGACAAACGAGTCTTTTGTGTGATTTGATTGGACTAAAATCATTCAATACAATTTTCATATATTAAACTTAAATAATTAGTTTCGTTATTTAAATTTTAGTATATTAAACAATTTTAATAGTCATTGACCTGTTAAATTTTAATAAATAATTAACATAATCTACTTTCCCATATATAAATAACGTTGATCATGATCTAATTTTATTAAATTGTGTTAATTAGATACACAAATACATCCAATAAATGTAAACGAGCATTCTTTTCTATACTTTATCATATTTTGTATAAATAAAACATACATAAATGTAACTCTAATATGTAATTTAGATTCAAATGTCAATAGCCTAATGGTTTAGGGTACGACCTGCGAATCGTAAAGTCGTGGGTTCGAATCCACCATTGGACTATTGCCGTGAACCATTTTTTTTTTTTGTTGACGGGGAGGAAATCTTCACAAAGATACCCCGCCTTCTGGGGGGAAGGCGGCGGTTATGTGGGGATCTTACCCACTAAAACCTCCCCGGTGGCCCTTTCCTCGGTGCATGACGAGGGGCTCCGGGATCTCCAGTGGAACGCACCGGAGCCCCTCTGCACTGTGCTCAAGGAGAAAGACAGTTCTGGGAGGCTTCCTCCCCCCGTGCCCTCAGAGCGCAAGGCGACACGGGCCAGCCGATGTCGCCTTCTTCCCGGGTCCACTTTGGTGGACGACTTGTCGCCCAGTGAACCGGAGGCCCCTTTTAGTCGCCTTCTACGACAGGCAGGGGATACCGTAGTCTTATTCTTGAGAGCCCAGAACTACAGGGCTGAAATGAATGAAAAAAAATGTGTTTCGAAAAGGTTTTTTATATAAAGTTTACCTGATTATCATGAAGTCATTTGCTATACACAAAATTGCCATAAGAAAACCCATTCGCATATTAGACAATGTAACATGAAACGCTTCAAGTTTATTGTTTAAAAGATGTAGGCGTTTGACATAAATTACAGAAATCGAAAGTACTTTATGGATGGTAAAAAGGTGGTAACTCACTGCATCTAAACATTGTGCCGTCGGTTACCTAATTAATTATAAATTTACGACAATTTTCTTATGCCTTATCTCATGTTTAGAAAACGGCACCCAAAGCCACTAGTCTCTTAAGTATCTAAACTACAATAATATTTTTTTTTTTTAAAGAAAGCTAGCAATATTTCTTTTTTTCAGAAATATTGGTAGTTCACGGCAATAGTCCAAGGGTGGATTCGAACCCACGACCTTACGATTCGCAGGCCGTACCCTAAACCATTGGGCTATTGACGCTTCAAAAAGTTCTATGATACAAATAATAACCAAATACCAATTTGTGTATTCTATCTCCTTCTCCCACCAAAACTATGTATTCCGTATGAAGGTAAAGTCATCTTTCCAAACTCCACTTCGCTCTTTTCTCAAATAGTTGACAAGCTTTGTCTGTCTACCCCGCTAGGATTAAAAGGGCTCGGGAGCTTTTTTAATTCGATTAAAAAATAATTATTAACCGACTTCAAAAAAGAAGGAGGATTCACAAATCAACTGTACTTTTATTATGTTTGTTATCTCGGAACTTTCGACTGGGTGAACCGATTTTGATGATTTTTTTTTACAATTTCAACTTGATCTAGTTTTGACAGAACTGAGACAGATTCTCATCCATGAGAAAACAATATAACTCTAATAAATTTGCATTAAGTGTGTGCGAGACATATGGACAAATAACTCAATATCACGCCAACCGATTTCGACGATTCATTTTTTATTCGGAAAGATTAGTTTGATGAGAGTTTGATTAAGTTCTGATTAATTGTATTTCGTAATATTGCTGCGATAATATGGAAATAAAAGGGGAGCGTCCTAATTTCTTAAATCGATCTAAAGTCGTTTTTTTTTTTATTCGTAAATATACTTGTTTAAGCTCCTTTAGACTAGATTTTTTTTTTATTATTTCTAAGCAAGTGCTTGACTACGATCCCACCTGATGTTAAGTGGAAATGCAGCCCTGGATGGTAAGGCGCACTAAATCAATTTTGATGATTCTTTTTTTATTTCAAAGCTGGTGCTTACCGTGTGATGTCATTTAGTTTTATTCGATTAGAAGTATTTTGTTTTGACTTGTAAATGTATTTGTTTAGATATTAATTTAGCACTCGGTGCGTTCGCCTTCGATAATTGCACAGCAACACTGACCTTTTGAACGGCGAACGAAATTAACTTTTCGTTACGTTCTAACGCGTTGTGACCCTAAACACGCGACGCGAATAGGTCAAAACAAACGTCGAAGAGATTCGTCTCACACATATTTCTCGATGCAAAAGCGAAAGTGACGACACGTAACTGTATATTTAACGCCATTGGGTTATGTTTACCGAGTTATTATGACGGGCGCCGGAAAACCACAGCGCGACGGGTAGACTTTTAGACACATATTGTTTGTTATGTAGCTATAGTTATTCAAAACCGTTTTTCTTTATAATGAACTACACAGATTGGCCAAAGAAGCTGGCCTTGACCGCTTAACCGGATTAAGAAGTTGCATAGCTCTTAGGTCGCTTAGCCTGAACCTCTATCGCTTGTAACTCGACACAAGGGTCCCCCAGGTGAGGGGTAACCTCGGCTTGGCCCAACATGTATTGCTAAAGCAATATAATAATGGAATGAATACGAAGAGAAATGAATAATTTACTATATTGTGAGAGTCAAATTAAATATTTAATGATGTAAGTTTATTGTTAAAATAAAATAAAGCAAAATCTAGCGCGGCGAAGTATGCTGGGTACGACAGTATTTAATAAAATATTCAATATTGTAAGATCATTCATAAGAGGTCAAATGTAAACTACAGTAAACAATGTTATTACATGTCGATAATACCTAAAGGTAGCGTTCAATGCGCGCGAGTCGTAAATACGTCAACCACAATGCGCATTGTTAACGTGCATAGAAAAAGGCTTGCTGCGCAATCTCCTTCGCGTCGAGATTGTAAAATAACCATTAAATTTATCTATGAATATTGATGGCAATAGACATTGAGGGTAATAGAACAGAGCCATAAATCAAAATATGCAATTTTTTCTCTTATAGGCCGGTCTGTTTGCGAAATTCCCGAAGTGGCATTTAAAGCTAGTTGGCTAATTTAATGTCTTGATAGTTTTAAGATAAAAGATACCGACCGAGTCGTGGTTCGGACCTCTAGGGCCCCTTAGGATATATGGAATGCTGATTGAATGCTTTTCACAATTATCAAATGCTTCTATAGACAGTATGTTCCGTAAGTAGTCTCTGAAAGGGACTATAGGATAGGGGTCACCTACTAGAAAAAAAAACCTTAGTATAAGTGTCACTCTTTCCGATATATTGAGATTTAAATTTCTTAAAAAAAACACCAGCTATTTATTTTCCAGCTATTTTTGTGTTTTAAAGTGCTCTCGAATAGTTGGTCTACCATATTCAAATTTATATTTTTATAGATCCACTTAGAAAACATTAAGAAGAGAGATTTTTGTAAGAGATGCTTTAAACTATTATAAATAAAACTCAGAGCTCAAGGTCCTGTATTGACGTAACACTGTCGTGTAATTTCGCACACAATTTTCTATTAACTTGAAATATGTATTGACTTTCCACTTTAAATTTGTACCCGAGCTTTTGAAATTTAAAAATCAACCATGCAGACACTTCATCCTAGCACCGACGCAAGGTGGCTAGCCTTTCGGTCGCGTCCGAACGAAGCGATTTGAGTCATCGTTCATCGTGTGTACAGCAAAGGAGTGGAACAAGTAGCCGGCGTCAGTCTCTCCGTCCAAGTACAACGTGCGACGAGGCACTTACTGATCCTAACATGAGGTGGGATCGTGGTCAAATACCAGTTTATACCCCATAAAAAAATATTTAGAGTTCACTATACGTAACGTAGCATATGTTAGGGCAACTTTCATAAACAAAATTGAAATGTTCGAATAAAACTTTCACTCAATAATAAACGCTTTCTATAAAGACCTTCAATTCAATTTGTTAACGCTATCATCAGAAAACAGTGATAACCTAATGACCTGGTATCCGATTCCAATTTATGATATGTCTGTTAGGGTTCGAATCTCAAACAGATTTTACTAATTAGGAAGCCTAACAGCTTAGGGTACGGACAGATTTATCAACTTGTGAAATCAACTGTCACCAACGGTGTTTCCGAACCTGTGCGATTTGTAAGACCTTCAAGAAAGAGCATACTCCTTTTTCAAAGGCTGACAATGTCGAATTTCTTCATTAGATTCACTCATCTTGACAGTACGAAAAACAAATGAAAATCACACATATTCCTAATTTGAATGCGGAATTATTTTCTTTAAAATTTAAACTTTCAATAATACCAAAACCAGCCAGATACAAATAGTATAGCCAAAGAGATTTTATTACAAGTTCATACATACTATAATGCAAAAAGACTTTTTCCCCAACCTATTATGTTTTGTTTAAATATACGAATCTGTTCAAGAATGCTTTATTTAAACAGATTAAATCTCAAATGGAATAATTATTTGTCTAAATACTGGTTAACATTGTCCGCAATGTACATAATAATTAATGCGTGTGTGGTCGCTAAAACAAGTAAAATAAAGGATATATATACGTGAATATATAAATCAAAGACACAATACGTAAGCAGATGGTGTATTTTTTAAACGAACCAATAATGTTTTTAACATGCAGTTCACAATCGTATCTATCCGTCATCAATGCAGACGCGTGGTGACTGGTAGTCGACATGTTTTACACAATATTTGCATAAATTAATTTGTTCAAAGCATTTAAGCGTTCGACATTCTGCAAGAGCGGCGCACTAGGCACTTACAAAATTCGACAAACATTACAAATACACCGTTTAGTGCTATTGAAAATTGTTAATTTTATTTACATACGAGTAGCTTTTAGTATTTGAAAGTAACAGAACAGCGATGTACAAGAGTTCAAGGCTCATTGAGAAAAATAGTGTATAAATTAATATAGAATACTTTGAATAGAATAACTGCTTTCCGTATATATTATAATGTAATAATATATATTAATATAAGGACAGCCGGAAGTGGTCCAGCAACTTCCGGCTATCCTTATAAGGTCGTCGGTCCATCTGGAGGAATGCGCCCTACGTCTAATTAGGTGTAGGTATTTGCGTGATGTGTCTCTGCCGACCTCTTTGAAGTACTTGCGTAAATGTAATGTTAGGTTATGCTATAGCAGCCCTGTAGTTCTGGGCTCTCAAGAATAAGACTACGGTACCTGTACTACCCTGCCTATCGTACAAGGCGACTAAAAGGGGCCTCGGGTACACTGAGCGAAAAGGGTGGGGTCTGCGTCGTCCACCAAAGTGGACCCGGGAAGAAGGCGACATCGGCCGGCCCGTGTCGCCTTGCGGGCTCGCAACGAGGGCACAGGGGGGGAGGGAGTAACCTCCCGGGACGTGCTCTCCTTGAGCACAATGCAAAGGGGCTCCGGTGCGTTCCACGTGAGATCCCGGAGCCCCTCGTCATGCACCAAGGAAAGGGCCACTGGGGAGGTTTTAGTGGGTTAGAACCCCACATAACCGACGCCTTCCCCCCAGAAGGCGGGGTATCTTTATGAAGATTTCCTCCCCGTCAACAAAAAAAAAGGTTATAATTAAAGGTTCGGGCATAACTTATTAATTGTAACATATTTATTACTAAAAAACACAAACAATTTCTTTGAAAGCACCTATTTGATTAAGCTTGTTGCATAATGTAAGATTTGTTGGATTCATATTCAAGTCACTCGTGCATACTTAGAACTGTGTCGTCCAAAATTAACTGACCTTTAGCCTAGCAAACGTCCGTTGGGAACTGGTAACAAGTTACCTCTGATTTGAGCAGTTGCCGTATAGTCTAAATTCAACTTTAACCCAGGAATAATATAATTGAAATCGCTCACAATTCCCAGCTCATCAGCTCATATTTATCTATATATATTGTTACTTAACCGTTGCCAAGCAACTGTTAAATGGCCGCGTGTATTGTGTATCAATCGCATGGTAGCGTGTATAATGTTTTTTTAGGTGATTTACTAGCGTACCCAGCCCGCTTCGCCGGGATCGATTTTGCTTTATTTTATTATATATTTTAAACAATAAACTTACATCATTAAATATTTAATTTAACTCTTATAATATATTAAATTATTCATTTCTCTTCGTATTCATTCCCTTTTATTCTCTTCTAGGGTGGGTGAAGATCATTACCTACACCCATGTACATATCAGCAGCATCAGTAAACGGATACATTCGCGGCGCTATGACTTACCTTGAATACTTCAAAATCCTTAATTGTTATCTTTAATATACTTCAGTATATTTTATTATACTTCATTATACTTCAATATAGTTCATAATGACATAAATAAACACAACGCATATGTCAATACAAATTTGGGTTATAAAACAATAGAATATCATCATAGTAAATAAAAGCTGTATTTGACAGTTCAAAAAGAGGAGTGCTCCGATCGTCATCAAACTTTACAGGATTCCCTGAAAGTTTCATTGTTATCGGTCCAGCCGTTTCGAAGCTTATTGGAACATACCCACACACTTCTCTTATTTCAATTAGCATTCTGCTCTCCTTCTCTACGTAAAGTAAAGGGGTACCTACAAATCATTATTTTAATACGGGAATAATATTCTCTTTGAAATTTATTTTGAATATAACTTGAAATTTATTACGACATACATGTGTTAATTGATGATAAAACCCAAGGTTACGCTTAATCCGGCTTTTTAAGGCCGCTCAAGGACTTGTATATGATGATGTTGAAAAGGACTGTTTTTAATTTGCTGCCTAGTGGCTAAGCGGTTCGATTTACGTGGTCGTGATTCCGAATCCCAGTTCACTTGTACCAATGAATTATTCGGTTTTATTAGTACGAAAACTCTCACGCAAAAATATTACGTTAGTACGCTAATCATGATTTAATTTATATCCGGTACGTTTATAACCATTCAGGTATAATTCGTAAAACATCAGTCATTTTCCCGTTGTAGGCATTTAAACAAACCTTATACACTTAACCGTTTAACCTTATCGCAACGTAAGTAGCGGGCACAGGTTATTTAGTTTTTAATAAAAATAATGTTGACACAGATAAAACAAATTTAAGAGACAAGTTGACCTTACACTCCGGCTCCTCCTTTAAAATGTTGCCATAAATAAAATGTATTTTGACGACACGGTAATGGCTTCTTTAACGCTTTATTGCAACATTAATCAAGGTTTATTTTGTATTTAAAAGATATAAAAGACTTACTTTTATTATTATAAGAAATCTTATCTTAAAAATACCGAACTATAAGGACAAATAGAATTTACTATACCCCAAACGACTACATTATTGGTTTGTATATATATATACAAACATGTATAAAAATAATAACATTTTTTCTATATGAAACCTCCATAGACTCCATGATTTGTCTGTGATGTCAATGAAAAAAAAATAGAATAGAATATGTCAGAATTTTAATTTGTATATTTTAGCAAAAGCAGGAATAAACTTTTACAGCCTTACAAATAAACGTGGTATAAAGAAAAACTTAGGAATAAATTAAGAATAAGCAACATTTTTACTAACAAACCAAGAATACGTTATACTTGGTATAACGTTGACGTTTTTCTTCATACAATCGTTATTCCGAAGTTATAACGACGTACACCCTTGTTTAAGTCCAGTATAACATTTAAAATATCACGATTTGTGTTTGTGTTCGCTCATTTAAAATAACTTATTATGGAATTAAGGGCAATGGAGGAAATAGAAACAGTAAATGACTTTATAAATATCATTCAGACTCCAAAAAAAGTAAAAATATTAAAAAGATATGAAAACCCTTTTGGTTTATTAGTATTTAAGTATAATAAATAATATTTCTAGACCATTTATTTGAAAGGTCTCTTACTGTAGACAAGCGTGGAAGTGGATCTTCTATCTATATATAGAGTATAGAATATTTTTATAACCGCCACACATTGACAGATACATTACTACACTACTACATAGACTGCCATTATTTTTTAGAATGGTTTCTCTTTGATTGCGCTGTTGCCAACTCGTGCATTGTGACGTAAAGGAAGAATAGATAAACCATAGTTATTCCGGATTTATTTGTGGTAAACTAATCTTAGCTTATTCTTAATTTATTCCTGGTTTAACTAAACTTAGTTTAAGGGTGGAATAAATATGTTATAACTCATTTTTATTTGTAAGACTGTTAATGTGGTTTCTTTGATTACAGAGCAAAAGTTAACACATAGTTATTCTTGATTTTTTTTATTCCGTATATAAACGTTATATAACATATTGAAATTACTATGAAAAATTAAAAAGTATGTCAGTCATTGTGTGAATTAGAGCATAACCTAACTATTCTTGTAATAGTTAATTCATTCAATAATGAGCCACCCTCAGAAAGCTGTATAATGCATGTGTGAGGAGGGTTTCGAACTTTCTTTATCTAGACTAAATAAATGAAAAAAAAAGTGAAATATTTACAATATAATAGTTTTTTTACAAAAAACATAACTGTACCATATCATCGTCGGCCCGTCGTAGCATTGCCCCGTGTTGGCAATGTTTTCACAGAGGTCAAGGTTTAAGCCAGCCTCTAATTACCAGATGTCGAACAATCTCTTTGCTATCACATTAAAAGGTGGTGGTGCACTAGGACCCCACGGACCCAAAGTTTCAAGTTTTTTTTCAAATAGACAAAAATTGTGATAATAGTTATGTTCCGAAAAATGTCTGTTACTGTTTCGTTAATTATAAATTCCTTTGACAAAATTTAAATTTAAAATATAGCTATCGGTTCTATGCTTAACCTATAAATAATAAAACTTCTTAGTTCGCGAAATGTCCTAAAAAAGGTTTTCTTTCCCGTATATATATATTTATATACATATAGATATCTTTTTAGTCCAATATGTGTTACGTATAACGATTCTCATGTTTTCCGTGCATCACTATTTAACAATAAAATGACAAGAAAACAACATCGGAAACGTTAACGCGGCATGAGTCAAACGCCGGATGATTTCGACGGTAGGAACAGTCGATCACGAGAGAGAAAGTCGATGTCGTTGTGGGAAGTAGACTCGAGATAGTCTATTGTCTGACGACAATTGGATTTGTTCTTTTACTTATGCAAATGTATTCAACTTAATTTTTGACTTCTACGTCTGTACTATTTTTTATATTAAAAAAATATATACAGACGTTGCTAATTTTATTGTCTAGCATATTTTCTTATTGTATGTTCACCAACTGACCTCAAATAAAGGCTTCAAAGACTTCAATTCGTCTATATTTCTTTTTATGTTCGTTATGTATCATTTATGAACCGATTATGTGTTTTCTCAGTGTCCGACCTGTCGCCTTAAGTTGGATAATTGGCATCGGTATCCCCTGCTTGTCGTACAAGGCGACTAAAAGGGGCCTCGGGTTCACAAAGTGGACCCGGGAAGAAGGCGACATTGGCTGACCCGTGTCGCCTTGCGCTGCGAGGGCACAGGGGGGACGGAGTAACCTCCCCCCGGGACGTGCTGTCCTTGAGCACAGTGCAGAGGGGCTCCGGTGCGTTCCACATTGAGATCTCGGAGCCCCTCGTCAAGCACCCAGGAAAGGCCCAGGGAGGTTTTAGTGGGTAAGAACCCTACATAACCGCAGCCTTCCCCCCAGAAGGCGGGGTATCTTTCTGAAGATTTCCTCCCCGTCAACAAAAAAAGGATACTTGGCATCAATGAAATTGTGTGTTGCATCTTTAAATTAAGGAAAAAAAAGATAACAAATTTTCTTAGAACATTTTCTACGGTATATGCATTCCGTCAATTCGCATTAGAGCTGCGTAGCAGAATATGTCCTTTGTACATTCTTTACAGGGAAGATCTGTGCCTAATAGTAGGACATATAAGTAAATATATTATATGGGCTGTAATTTCATGTCTCGTGTTAATTTCGTTAGCATTGGATCCTCTGCTTCGAAGACATTAAGAACACCGAAATCGTATATTATGCCTTATTAAAAGGTTTCCTTTTTTTTGACTGAGCGGGAGGAAATCTTCAACAAGATACTCCGCCTTCTGGAAGGCGATGGTTATGTAAGGTTTGACTCACTGAAACCGCAAACGGCGAGGGCTTCCGGGATATCCAGTGAAACGTACCGGAGCCCCTATGTGCTGTGAATAGATGACAACCCAAACAAGACTAAATAAGTACAGGACTACATCGATAATGAGCACGAATGTGGAAGTAGAAATAGTAGTCGCTAGAACTTCATTAACACTTTAGATCAGACTAAAATCAAGCAGTAATGATTTTATGGTACGGTCTGCGGAACATTTAAGATCGTATGGTGATGTAGTCAATGAAACAAAATATATAAGTACTTCAACGTCACTCTTGTATTTAGTAAAGTTATAATACTTCCGGTAAAAACAGCCTCCATTTAAGAAACATCCGCTGGCAAAACCACTGCTTAATATTATCAATACATGCAAAGCACACAGATTATATCACAGTCTTACAATAGCTTGAATAACATTATATAATAAGGCTGAATGAAGCTCGCATAATAGCACGTAATACCCACTTTGCTATCAATGGACGCCTATTTAAGTGGAATGAATAGAGCTTTCCGAATTGACATCTGACAAGATTACTTTTACACGTATGTTTGTGTGATATTCTACGAATTAACTTGTAAGTAAAACATAGATAAAAATATTTTTTTAGTATTTTCTAAGTGCTTGACCACACCATGATGCTCGATTAAAATTGTACATGACGCTTCTAATAGATATATTACAGAAGAAAAAGCAAATTAAACAACTATAGTACATTATACGTTATACAATGGGTTACGTTGACCGAGTCGAGGTTCGGCCCTCTCGGGCGCCATCGGTTCGGACTGCTAACGCGTAATAATGGTAACCGTCCAAGCCGAGGTTACCCCTCACCGGGGGGACCCTTGTGTCGAGTTACCACCTAACTACTAATTCAGGCTAAGCGATCTAAGAGCTGTGCCACCTCTCAAATCCGGTGAAGCAGTAAAGGCCAGCTTCTCTGTGCCAACTGTGTTAGTTCGTCAAAAATATATATATATATATACAAAGGGCGATTTTATTGCTCAGAGCGATCTCTTCCAGGCAACCTTTGTATGAACAGGACAGGGCCATGGCATACAGATACAAATATAATAACTAGTCCATACATATTCTATATAATCTACACTAAATATACCTACTTATATAACTAATCAATAAATATACTACACTTGGCGCTTGTCGATATTACCACAAAGACTGTAAGACCGAAAGGGAAAAAATCATTAAGTACCTCAACTCGGCTCACGAGGTGACCTCCATGTGGTATGTGGACTCGACGATCATTGTCCCCATAGTCGTTTCTGCGAACGGTCTTATAGCGAAAAGTCTCGATCAACATTTTAAAAGACTTTCGCTAGATGGCTGGGTCAAGGGTCAGATACAGAGGGCAGTACTCCTGGACCCTGTACACATCGTCAGGAGGTTTCTCTCTGTGTCGCCCTAAACACCGGTTGCTTGGGCCATGCTTCGATGCCGGTGGCACACGCTAGGTTAGGCTTTTATAATGTCAGCCCTGTAGTTCTAGGCTCTCAAGAATAAGACTGCGGTATCCCCTGCCTGTTGTAGAAGGCGACTAAAAGGGGCCTCGGGTTCACTGGGCGACAAGGGTGGGTGCCTGAGTTGTCCACCAAGGTGGACCCGTGAAGGAGGCGACATCGGCTGGCGCGTGTCGCCTAGCGCCGCGAGGGCACAGGGGGGGGAGGGATTAACCCCCCCACCGGAAGTGCTCTCCTTGAGCTTGAAATACATAAATACATAAACCATAGTTCCAACGAAAATGTGGGTTTAAAGATTTTATCTCTAATGTCCCCCGACCACAGGTGATTTCTTTAGTTCAAGAAAATATCTAGACAAAATAGCAAGTGGTAATTACTCTTTGTTCAAGTCACAAGACGGTTACGTAGTGTAGCTTTCACAATACATTGCTTAACTGTCAAATTTGTAAAATAAGAGTTCCACGCTATTGGCATTTACAAGCAGGAAGTAACAGTTTTGTAGTCAAACTGACGAAATAAGGATTGCACTAAAAAATCGCACACATATGACTCATGATATAACCGTATTTTTCAATTAGGGATGGTATATGATCACCTATTTGTTTTTTTTTAAAGAAAGCTAGCAATATTTTTTTTTTTTTCATAAATATTAAGCTTAAGCTTGTGCTAGGAGATGGTTCATGTCCATAGTCCAATGGTGGATTCGAACCCACGACCTTACGATTCGCAGACCGTACCCTAAACCATTAGGCTATTGACAATTTGAATTTTGAAAGCAAAAACATCAATGTTTGAACGTCGATGTTGCTATACGAAAGATATCGTAACATCGATGTTAACGTCTCTCTCACGACCAATGCAACAAAAACCTAGCAGTGAAATATTTGAATACTATATTTTTTTTATATATCCCAATCAACAATCCCACCTGTTGTTAAGTGGAAATGCAGTCCTGGATGGTAAGGCCATCTCGACATCAACGCCATCCGGGAAGGTGGCGGTTATGTGGGGCTTTACCCAATAAACCCGCCGGTGGCCCTGCCTCGGTGCATGGTGAAAGCCTCCGTGATCTCCAGAGAAACTCACCGGAGCCCCTCTGCACTGTGCTCTCCTGTGCAAAGCAACACGGGCCAGCCTATGTCGCCTTCTTCCCTGCTCCACCTTGGCGGACGACAAAGGCCCCACCCTTGTTGACCAGTGAACCCGAGGCCCCTTTTAGTCGCCTTCTACGACAGGCAGGGGATACCGTAGTCTTGTTCTTGTGAGCCTAGAACTACAGGGCTGTTTTAAAAGCTGCCTCTACTCTTTATGAACAAAGGAATACATTAGAAGGTTTTTCATAATGGGAATATGTTATAATGTGGTCTGTTTCTTATAACACTTTCGGTATGACATACCGAAATTAACACTACTAATAACAACGTACCCAGCGACACCATACCGCGGCATTTCGGAGCAGTTTTCGTTATGCAGCAACCAAATGCTGTATGTCAGAATTGGACCGGGAAGTACCAGCTTTTAAATAAAATAAGAATCATCAAAATCAGTTCACCCAGTCTAAAGTTATGGGGTAATAAACAAACAGACGAATTGAGAACCCCATTCTTTTTTGAAGTCGGTTGTAAAATGGAAAACTAGTAATTGATTAGTAAACGACGACTGTGATTCGAACTCGCGATCATGAGATCCCTCCTTGCGCGTTACCCCTTAGATATTAGGAGCGTTGCTGGAGTTTCTTCGGCCACTTGTTCTCCCAGCGCCAACGCTTCCCGAAGTGGCACTCAAAGTTAGTTTAGCTTTTGAATGTCTCTTAGATTATCCGTGAAATAGCAACCGACCGAGTCGTGGTCCGGGGAACCCTTGTGCCTAGTTACTAGCAATAGAGGTTCAGGCTAAGCGACCTTAGAGCTATGTCACCTCTCATTCCGGTGAAGCAGTCAAGGCCAGCTTCTCTGGCCAATCTGTGTAGTTCGTCATAAAAAAAACATGAGATCGTAAGGCGATACCTTTAACCATTGGACTATAGCTGCTTAGTCTTTGAATATACTGCCAATAAAATCAAACATATCTGTCATTAATAAAAATCAAGACACATGTAAAAGGTCAAATGTATTATAAATTTAAAGCCAAGATTGCAATTCATATTAGATTTAAATTTTTACATATGTAAATTTGGCTAGATCTGCATCCGGATACAATTAAATAAATAGAAACAAAACACTTATTTATTACTAATAGTAATACCTTTAGTATAATATTATATTATATATTTTTTTTATTTTATATTATAATCTTATAATTTAGTCTAAGATTGTTATTTAATAGTTATTTAAAATAATGATGAGTCTTAGTTACTTATTTGAATAAATGAATAATAATAATAATTACAAAAAGATAATATCCCCGTGATATCGGTGGCTTGTTATTTCCAATATTTTCAATATTTTATGATATAATATAAAATTTATACGTTTAATTATCATATTATTTATTTTATTTTTGACTTAATAATATATTTATTTATGAAAATTTTTCATCTATTATTTTATTGTATAAAATATATTTTAATCTTATAATTTAGTCTAAGATTGTTATTTAATAGTTATTTAAAATAATGATTGGTCTTAGTTACTTATTTGAATAAATGAATAATAATAATAATTTTATATTATATATGTTTTTAAATTATAATCAAATAATTATAATAATAATTTTATATTATATATGTTTTTATATTATAATCAAATAATTATAATAATAATTTTATATTTTAATCTTATAATTTAGTCTAAGATTGTTATTTAATAGTTATTTAAAATAATGATTGGTCTTAGTTACTTATTTGAATAAATGAATAATAATAATAATTACAAAAAGATAATATCCCCGTGATATCGGTGGCTTGTTGTTTCCAATATTTTCAATATTTAATTATATAATTTAAACTTTATACGTTTAATTATCATATTATTTATTTTATTTTATTTTTTGACTTAATAATATATTTATTTATGAATATTTTTCATCTATTATTTTATTGTATAAAATATATTTTAATCTCTTAACTGTTTTATTCATGTATCATATTTATTATAATCTTAGTGTCTATATAAATGCCAAATAAAAGTAGTATTGCGCGCACACGTTTTAGGTAGTTCCGGTCACAGCTGAAAATTAGCGCTGTCGGAGCCTTGCGACAGCATATACTGAGACGGTGTCCGATATTGGCATCATATGTTTTGTATTATTTGTCCGTGTAACTTTAACTGTGTTTTGTCTATTTTCATTATTTTTTAATGTGTGTTATATTCTGTCTGTGATGTATTTTTGTATTGTGATGCCAATAAATAAATGTCTATAGACATAGAGTATAGTCGTAGATAGTCTATAGTCTAATTCATATTAATATATATTAATAATATTAGTTATGTGGGATTTTTACCCTCTAAAATCTCCCCGATGGCCCTTCCTCGGTGCATGGTTAATGGCTCTCGGGATCTCCAGAGGAACACACCGGAACCCCTCTGCACTGTGCTCTTCGGAGATCACGTCCCAGGGGTGAGGTTAATCGTATCGAAAAAATAAAAAATCGTATAGAAAAATACTTTTTGATTGAAGTATTGGTCTAGACTAGGTATCTCAACGACAACCAGGACGAAGGAGGAAGAACAAAGAGAATAGAGGAGTCATAATTTAAGAATAATAATATAAGCTTTCACATTGTTTTAATTCCATCATTGTAGATTGAGATAGCTTCTTCTGTCTGCTTATCATGAACCTTATCGGGGCCCATATGTGTCATGTTGTTGTTGCAGCTGGTTATGCAAGTTGCTTACAACCAGTCTTTGGAAATAGATGGGGAAGGCCCTATGTCCAACAGTGAATGTTCTATGGCCGAAATTATGATGACTATTGACTAAAGGCGTTCATACATTATATACTTGTTAAAAAACCATAAAGCAACAAAACTCAAACACAGGACTCAAAGCCGTTAACTGCTGAGGCCACGCGGCCGTCGAGAATATACGTTAGGTGACAGGTCACGTTATGTCATCGCTTTATTAAGATGTAGATAAACACGATAGAAACTCGTTTTCATTCGCGACACCAAAACTAACCTTGCGTATCTATAAACATGTTTTCTGCGAGATAATAATAAAGATTAAAATAATAAAAGGAAAAATAACAAATCAAAAAAAGTAGTCACACACACATGCACACGAATTCACATCGCTTCAATTCACACGATCTCAATCAGGTATTTATTTGAGCATCAAGAAATTGTGAATCCCTTCGTCGGCAGTTTACTCTAGAGTACCCAGCCACCTCCGACTTTTTTTTTTTGGACGAACTATCACAGTTGGCACAGAGAAGCTGGCCTTTACTGCTTCACCGGATTTGAGAGGTGGCATAGCTCTTAGGTCGCTTAGCCTGAACCTCTAACCCCGCTTCGACAGGCTAGAATTTGCTTTATTGTATTAAAACCATAAACTTACTTGTCACCAAACTTTACAGGATTATTCGCCAGATCAATCTGAAGATTTCCCTAAAAGTTTCATTGACATCGGTCCAACCGTTTCGGAGCCTATACGGAACAAACCCACACACTTTCTCTTTTGTATATATAGATAAGATAATGTAACGTAAATTACATTCTACTGTGTATTTCTGCCGACGTGGTATCTTAGTGACCGGGCGGTCGCCTCAAGTTTCATAGTACTAGAAACCCGAGTTCGATCCCCGGTACCACCACTAATAAATTTGTTAGTTGCAATTTAAAGCTGATTTACCACGCGTTCATCGGTGAAAGAAAACATCGTGAGGAAACCTCATGTAGGTTAAGAAATTTTTAAGACAGGTGAAGTTTGCCAATCCGCACTAGGACCGCGTTGCGGACTATGCCCTTGTACTCTCTGTACAGAGACGGCCTGCGCCCAACAGTGGGACGTATATAGAATATGTAGGGTTTCACTTTTAACTTATGTACATAAATAAATAATAGGACTATAACTATAGAAATATTAATAATAATAAGATTGGCAACGTTTTTAAAAAGTAAATGTACTATGTGTTGATGTAAACATTGGAATCAAGGCAAAAGAGATACGTAACGATTATGCTAAGTGGAAGTCCGTAATCTCTGCCTACACCTCTGTGCGACGGGCGTGTGAATTTTTACATTTATTGTATTTTAATAAAGTAGTCTTATGACGTGTCACTTTATGGTGTTATGAATAGTGATGCGACGATCTTGGCAGGACGGCTGGCAGAAGCTGAATGAGAGTGACCGAGGATCGTGCTCAGTGACATGCTTTTGGAGAGGCCTATGTAGACTTAGAAGTGGATAGTTGCAGACTGATGATGAATAGTGATGCACCATATTTAGGTGTCCAAAAAAATCGCTAGGTAAAGTGTAACATGTGTTAAGGTCTATAGGTCTGAGCCCGCTATTTGGCAGTAGGCTCATCACCTGTCGCACATAGACCTAGTATGAATTGGATGCTGTGTTTGTCTACCCGCTAAAAAAACGTTTAAAAGTACTTGAGAAAGTACGATGTCTAACGGATATTAACACTGAATTGTGTATAACTAGACGAAATAAAATCAATACAATTTGTTCAGACAACTTAAGGGATACACCTTTTTTTTTGATGACGGGGAGATCTTCAGAAAGATACCCCGGCGGTTATGTGGGGTTCTTACCCACTAAAACCTCCCCGGTGGCCCTTTCCTCGATGCATGACGAGGGGCTCCGGGATCTCCAGTGGAACGCACCGGAGCCCCTCTGCCCTGTGCTCAAGGAGAGCACGTCCCGGGGGGGGAGGTTACTCCTGAAGGCTAAGGGATACACCTAGTAATTTAAAACCATACATCTTAGACTTAGAGATTATCATAAAGCTTTTAAGCTTTTTTAGTTAACGGAAAAATTTAAAAGACGCAATTGAAATGAACACCTTTGCTAGTAGATTGGCTTATAAAATTAAACGGGTGAAGTTAACTAAAAAAAAATAATGACCATATCTCGTTAGTAAATAATATTACCAAAAGAGGGACATTTTGTGCTAAATTTAATATAATAACGCCTCCATATATAGTTGCGTTAACGCCTCGTTAATGGGCCGCACCTTAACTCAGTCAATAACATAATAAAAATATTATTAGACGAATATTGCATATGTCAAGGACAAAGTATTTGAGATTCGTCCATTTCGTTGTTAATAAAGTGTGACTAGTAATTAATCTATATGATGAATACGGTGATTTGACAGTATGTGTCAAATACACGAAATCATTGACAGATGACTAAATCACCTGTCACTTTTTTTTTTGTTCACGCGGGGGAATCTTTTTATAGACCATCCTCCGGTACCATGGGTGGGCCCGGAGGGATGTGTGGGACTCGGCCTGGGCAGCCCCTACCCACTACACCTTCCGCGAATGCCACCAGCCGTTATGAGCGGGGTGCCCCGGATCTGTCAGCGACAGGACACCCCAACAAACGGCCGGTCCCGGCAAAGACCGCACTTCATCCTCAAAGGGGACTTCTCCGGCACTCAGAGAAGTCTCGACAACGCCGAAGCATGCTGGGGCCAGGTACCCATCCTACATCACCTGTCACTTGCCTTGATCTTGGGCAACAAGTTTATTACAAAAAAGGTTTTATACACCTGTGCATACTTTACACGGTGAGAGCCTTATAGATACAGACGAAGTGTCCGATTAAAAAATTATATTTAAGAGCAAAACACAAAAATCGAAAAATTCATTAATTTCGAATCAAAAGTTATTACGTGCGGACGCCGTATTTATTTGAAATTTGTATAATTTCGAATTATATTTAGTAGGAAAATTATGAAATAGAATTAATCAGAATCAAACCAAACTTTCATCAAACTACTGTTAAAATGCGGATTTGAATGGAAATGATTTTCCAATCGAAAATAAATTATCGAAATCGGTTGGCGTGATATTGAGTTAGTCGTCGATTTGTCGCGCACATACTTAATGCAAATTTAAGACTTATTTTTTTAAATATATAGGTTTGATAATTCTATTTATATAACTACGATAATTCGGAAATACAAAGAGAGCGTCCGCGCGTAATTGCGTTTAATATTTGATTCAGTTATTGTTTTTGTTTTTTTTTTTACTACTTGGAAACAATTAAAAATTATAAAAATAAAACAAAAATAAAAAATAAGATAAAAATAAGACTTATTTGATTTTCTCATGGATTGTCAGAATTGGTAACTTAAATATATAGGTTTGATAATTTTATTTATATAACTACGACAATTCGGAAATACAAAGAGAGCGTCCGCGCGTAATGGCGTTTAATGTTTGATTCAGTTATTGTTTTTTTTTTTTACTATTTGGAAACAATTAAAAATTATAAAAATAAGACAAAAATAAAAAATAAGATAAAAATAAGACTTATTTGATTTTCTCATGGATTGTCAGAATTGGTAACTTTAACTTAAATATATAGGTTTGATAATTCTATTTATATAACTACGACAATTCGGAAATACAAAGAGAGCGTCCGCGCGTAATGGCGTTTAATGTTTGATTCAGTTATTGTTTTTGTTTTTTTTTTACTATTTGGAAACAATTAAAAATTATAAAAATAAAACAAAAATAAAAAATAAGATAAAAATAAGACTTATTTGATTTTCTCATGGATTTTCAGAATTGGTAACTTAAATATATAGGTTTGATAATTCTATTTATATAACTACGATAATTCGGAAATACAAAGAGAGCGTCCGTACGTAATGGCGTTTAATGTTTGATTCAGTTATTGTTTTTGTTTTTTTTTTACTATTTGGAAACAATTAAAAATTATAAAAATAAAACAAAAATAAAAAATAAGATAAAAATAAGACTTATTTGATTTTCTCATGGATTGTCAGAATTGGTAACTTTAACTTAAATATATAGGTTAAATATATAGGTTTGATAATTCTATTTATATAACTACGACAATTCGGAAATACAAAGAGAGCGTCCGCGCGTAATGGCGTTTAATGTTTGATTCAGTTATTGTTTTTGTTTTTTTTTTACTATTTGGAAACAATTAAAAATTATAAAAATAAGACAAAAATAAAAAATAAGATAAAAATAAGACTTATTTGATTTTCTCATGGATTGTCAGAATTGGTAACTTTAACTTAAATATATAGGTTTGATAATTCTATTTATATAACTACGACAATTCGGAAATACAAAGAGAGCGTCCGCGCGTAATGGCGTTTAATGTTTGATTCAGTTATTGTTTTTGTTTTTTTTTTTTTACTATTTGGAAACAATTAAAAATTATAAAAATAAGACAAAAATAAAAAATAAGATAAAAATAAGACTTATTTGATCTTCTCATGGATTGTCAGAATTTGATCTAACTTAGATATATAGGTTTGATAATTCTATTTATATAACTACGATAATTCGGAAAGAGAGCGTCCGCGCGTAATGGCGTTTAATGTTTGATTCAGTTATTGTTTTGTTTTTTTTTTTACTATTTGGAAACAATTAAAAATTAATGACATTAAGGAAAATGACGTGACAAGGTTCCCGACCACTGATTTAAGGTCATGTGAGTCGTAAGCTAGATACCAATAGGTTACCAATGATTAAAAAAATGTATTTGTAAATAATTAGCGTCAAAGTTAAAGTTACAGCCTAGCAGTGGGACTTATATAATATATAAGTCCCACTGCTGGGCGCAGGGCCTTTTCTGTAAAGAGAGTATAAGAGCACAGTCCACCACGCGGCCGTAGTGCGGATTGGCAGTCTTCACATGCCTTAGAAATTTTTTTTAAGACATGTAGGTTTCCTCACGATGTTTTCCTTCACCGCCGAGCGCGTGGTTAATCAGCACATAAAATTGCAACAACAAATTTATTGATGCCGGCACCGGGAATCGAACTCGGGTTGCTAGGCGTACTATGCAACTTGCGCCAATCGCCCGGACACTGAGCTACCATGGCCAAATAATTAGCGTAGCACATGATAATCCAAAAGCTATACGAGGAGGATTGTAAACTAAATTTTGAAACACTATGTCGCCATTGATTGTCCCTGACATAAACCTACGTTGGCGGCATCTTGTTTTATTTATCAATGCACGGCCCAAAGATGGCTCTGAGGTCACCTCTCGGGCTGTCGTTACAAAGAAAAAAAAACTACTTTAAATCTTAAAATAATATTCATGTATAAATTAACATCTACTTAGCAACTACTTACATAAGTGTGGTAACCACCTGTGGTATAAATATAGGTTACTACTGTATTGTCCAAGTGTTTTTAGGACACCAGATAACTCGCTGTAACTATTTTGTTCAAAATATATAACTGCGTAACAGGATAAGCTAGTGCTTGGAGAGTAGTTCTGGGCTCGTAGAATAAGACTACGGTATCCCCTGCCTGTTGTAGAAGGCGAAGAAAAGGGGCCTCGGATTTACTTAGCGACAAGGATGGGGGCCTTTGTCGTCCGCCACAGTGGACCCGGGAAGAAGGCGACATCGGCTGGTCCGTGACGCCTTGCACTGCGAGGGCACGTGCTCTCAGAAAACCACTGTGAAGATGGGCTCCAGTGCGTTCCTTTGAAGATCCCAGAGCCCAGAGAGGGGTTTGAGTGGGTAAGAACCCCCCATATACTCGCCTCCCCCAGAGGCTGGGTATCTTGTTGAAGATTTCGCCCCGTCAACAAAAAAAAAACAAACCTAGAACCTTAAGTTTCGTTCAACGTACACTAAACTAGTAATTAAAAAGGAACTTCACGACAAAATAAGAAAAAGTTACATGCTATGTACATCTTGATAACCAAATTATTAAAAAACAAATTCAACATTTTTAAAAACAAACACAGATTATACAAATCTGTGTTTGTTTTAATAAAAAGTAATACAAATAAAATGATGAGCTACAACGTTTATACAACCTAGAGCCATTGAAAAAAGGTCCTGAATGGTCGAAAAATTGTTTTATAAATTACCACAGACTTGTATCATAAATATGATAAATAAAAACGAGCGAACTCCATTTTCGGTGATCATTACATATAATAAACATTTTAATGCCGCCACGCCAAATAAGGTGAAGGATGACACTAGTCATATTTCCCACAGCCATGTCCATTGCATAAGTAATACTCATCGACGAAATATTCTGAACCATACCCTTTTATCGGAATCTGTTAAATCGTGTACAAACGCTTTAATCGGCTCTTATAATCTGTATTTAAATGTGAGCGAAGTGGTAATATTATTTTAATTACACTCGTTTATTAGCAATGATCATTGTACACACTGGCCATATAACTGCTTTTTTAAATACATTCACACGAAACGAAACATAATGCTCAATAATTTATTATTTAAAATTATAACAATTTAAAAGAATTCTAATTTTATAATGTCGCTTAATTTACTTCGACTAGAAATGTGTGATATTTTATAATTTTAATTATTTGTCCATTTATTTTATTTTCACATATTTTTTTCTTCTTATAACAAAAAATAATTGACGTCGTATTTGTAAAATAGAATTGTTACTATATTTAAAAAAAACTTTTCTACTTTAAATTAATAGTTAAAGGGCGGACGGAAAAAAATATTTTTCCTTTTATTATTTACACATCTATTCATTACATTTTTTTCTTTATTTGCCATAGATTAAAGAACGCATGTCATTAAAATTATCAACGGGCTAACCAAAACAATTTTGCAACGCGCGCAAAGCTCTGGTTTTCGCGCCTCTGTGAGAATCCAACTCTTACATTGTCCAAGGCAATTTTGAAACGCCACCCACCAGCTTGCCCAACCACTACCATTGTTTCAACTCAACAGCAATAATTTAAATAGGCACGCCCTTGAATATACTTACATAGCAATTAATCGTGGAAGTGATATTTCTGTATGAACGACATACAGTGGGAACGAGCGGCCGTCGGAGAATTATAAAGTGTACTATACATATCGATATTTCAAAGTAAATCGATATTTAACCGCGATATATCGCTTCAATCCAATATTATCAAATCATCTAATATCCAGATATTTCATCCGATAATCAAATGACGTATGTATATTATTACACTTACTCTCCGCGGCAGCATTGGTTGTATAAATTTTATAATCTGTGCCGCGCCTTTTTCGGGCTGCTTGAGTTAAAATGAAATTACGATATATGGAAATTATCGATATATTTATACAATGTATCGCATAGTATCGATTTAGTATTACGATATACTATATCGGAATATTTATCGATATATTTTTACTTGAACATCCCTAATTATGAGTCAATAATATTGAGATTGTTATACATAGACCATCTTGTACTTGATTTTACTCACGATACGGCATTTTGAAGTAAATGCCATACAGTAATACAATGGACATTAAAAAATTACATCTAAGCTCTCAGAGGAATGTTGTAATGTGAATTTAAATGTAGATAACGTCTCATGTATTAATATGCAACCACGAGATTCGTCTCTAAGCGTATCGTGTCATCGTAGATAGGGCCTATTTGGTAATATCAATCGTCAATAATTATGTTTTAATTTAAAGAATTAGTGTTTCTTTTGTCTAGTGTTTTGAAAAAACCAAATTGTAGTTTTTAAGTGGTTTAAGTAATTCCATATACAAGCGCCCATTGAAAGAAAGGCGCCGTGGAAGCATATTGTCCGGGCGGTTGCCTCAAGTTGCATGGTATTTTCACCGATTTTGATCCCCAGTGCCGGCATTAATGAATTTGTTGTTGGTATTTTATGTATAGATGTCATTACGTATATATTGCCTTTACCGCTACACCGGATTGAGAGGTGGCATCGCTCTTAGGTCGCTTAGCCTGAACCTCTAATAGCGTGAACCCAAAACGATCTCTGGCCACCTCCAAATTCAGGCATTATATATATATATATATATATATATATATATATATATATATATATATATATATATATATATATATAGTAAGGAAAATAGTAACTGTAGAAGTGGCACTTTTTAACAAATGCAGAGTAAACAATTTAAGTGTATTGGAAAAGAGCACGGACACAGGTCTGTGGTTGCAATCTAAGAATAAAAAAAAAGAACCTCTAATAGCTAGTAACTCGACACACGGGCTACTAGATAATAGATTTATGTTACTATTAGCATTACGATCCGAGGGCGCCCAGGAGGGCCGAACCACGACTCGGTCGGTTACTATTTTAATAATAGGCTCTCAACCCTAACCAAATATACAAACAATGGTGTAGTTGAATGGTTAATGCTATCGCATTTATAGGTGAAGTCTACGTGCAATAGATAAATGGCAAGTGACAACGACATAAAATATAACAAAAAAAATTAATTAAACTAAATTATAAATCAAAATAGAAAAATATTACAAACAAAAAAATAATTACAGGTTAATGACATTTTAAAATTACAAAATCGATTAATTACATGTTTAATTTTAAAAGAAGAAATCTAAGCCAGAACGTTAAGAATCAAGAATACATTCTAAGTATCTGTTCTCAGGTCACGTACGTACTTCCGATCGTGGAGATGTAACAGAATCCGACTTCACGAAAAGCCTTGGAATTAAACTAAGATAATAGATACAAAGCAAGGTTAAACCATACGCATCACGAATACACCTGACGCAACGGCAGGTGTGAGTGACTTATAGTAAAATATAGATTCCACTACCCCATAATTAGCACTGTGTTACATATTTTAATGTCAAGATTTTAAGGTGTAATTTATAAATAATAGCATTGTTCAAAGCATTGTTATTCACGAGTGTAATTACAGTCAACGCGAATACATTTTTATAACTTTAATAGCGATGATACCTCATGGGTTATGCGTTAGACTTTACAATCTTATGTACAGATCAAATCCAAGCTGGATTAAGCCAATCTGATTTCAGGTTTCGATTTCTTACGTGCAAAAAGGAGTAAACAAGCACACGCACCAAGGACGCACTTACAAAACAAAATAAATATGACATGGTTAATAAATAATATTATATATATAGAAGTGATTTTAACAACGTTTAATATTATTACAAGTACATACATACAGGAAAACAGAATGAGTTCAATGTAATAAATAGCAATATTTGCACGTTTAAAAATTGCGATTCTATTTGTGAAGGCGCGTAAGTTTTTTTCACTAAAATATATTAATTCTATGTTACTTATCTTAGCCACTAAGCTATAATTGCTTAATATATAAGTAATGGTCTGCAAACTTAAGGTCGTAGGTTCAAGTCTACCATTCAACTATTGACACGAAGTTCAAACTTAATTAAAAGGAATGTTAGTAACTTTTATAACAAATTATTAAATTCGCTGGCATTATTTTTTAAAAAAAATCAAAAATTGTTAATTGTGTATATAATAAATAATGAGCAAACGCTTTTGACTCCCCAGGGTCTAATCGTGACTTCCTAACCACTTAGTTGATTAGAGAAATAAACAAATATATAAAGCATGTTAACACTGTAATTGTAATTATAGGAACCACTCAACATGTTTCAAACTAAATAATTCGAAATGTAAAATTCGTTCTAGAATAAATAGAATAATTCAATACATAAACGTGTTACAATATGATGCTCCATTAAGCACATCGACATTAAATAAATATTACGAACTTAACAAACAACAAGATAAGCATTTGCAATTGAAAGATCGTGAGAACGAAGTTGTGTTTAAAAATACATAAGCTTACGTTCATTACAGAAGCAAATGTGCCAACATTTTAAAGGTCTTTGAAATTGCAGAGAGTCTTGCGGACGTTACATATTAAATGTTAGTATTAAACTATTCTAAACACTAAGGAAGCCTTTTCAATCAAGATTACTATTACTATAGTGGGGTTTGACGTGCCTCTTAATAACTAGAAAATACTCTTTTTGACTATTATTTGCTTAATCTAGATTTTTAGATTAAGCAAATAATAGTATCTGTGTTTACAAAATGAACGTTTATTAGCATTATAGTCGTCGATATTTGCTATTTTAGTAGTCTTTTATTTCATTGGTGCCACTATAGTTTACCGGTGGCGTACTACTGGCACGCCAATCGTGTGTGTGTTAATTGACGTGTTTGGTAATGTTGGAATGATAATTGATGTGACTGAATTGATTGGTTTCATAGTGAAACGTCACTGGCAAATAGCAGACAATGGCCAAATGACTTAAATAATATATTATGTAATTTAAATCGTTTAATCTATACGAAACAATTACATAGCAGGCTGATTTAAATTCCAACCAGTCCTGTCATTATTTTGTTTATTTGACCTTTTTAGACTTGCTGGTGAATTTTACAGCATTTATTCCTAATTACTAGATACTCCGTGTTAGTTATTCTCTGGAAAACCTACACAAGGAATAGTTTTAAATTTTCTTTTGTGCAAATAAAGATTAAAAAAACAATCTCATTTTAAGTGATATCGATTAATTTATAATCTTTTTTTAATTGAAAAAAAAAGGAATTTAAAATCGATATTAAGGTATGAAAATGATTATTTTTATTCAAAAAAATATTATTTTTAAAATATATTTGGCTGTAAATATATTTAATTATATGAATGCATTAAAAAGTACTGATTCTTTTGTAGCCATTATGCGAGAGGTCGTTTATTTCAACCGATACAACACGTGTGACCTTTTGACATAGGTTTGGTACATATATCCGATAAATAAACCTGCGTTCACTTCGCGAGGACGCTGTTCAAATGTTAAGTCGTACTTACATGTGAATTTAAACTTTAATTGGTGGTAATTTAGTGAAGAATCGCGTATAATAGTAACGAATTTGAAACCCAAATGACATTAACAATTTTTACTACAAATCTTTTGTCGTGACAAACGTCTTATAAATTGATGACTACTGGATGTCATTCGTGCAAAATGTCCCGTTACGCTCGAGCCGAGAGTTCCCGAGAATTGCCGATAGTTCACGTTCAAAGTGTCTAAGCGAGAGCGCGGTATGAGAGAGATAGAGAACGCAAATTTGTGCTCATTGGAGAAAAAATACTTCAATTTTGTTTGGAATAACGTGTGTATCTAGGATACGTTGTCACGAATTCAAATACCGAGCGCCTTGCGCCAAACATTTTTTTTAAGAAAAGTAATGCTAACACTATTTTTTTCTCAAATGGCACTGACATTCTTGTTAATTATTCCAACTAAGCTTATGCTTCTGCTACGAGATTGGCAGCATCAATGGTCGGATGGTGGTTTTTTTTTTATTGTTAGATTGCAACCACAGACCTGTGCCCGTGCTCTTTTTCAATACACTTAAATTGTTCACTCTGCATTTATTAAAAGAGTGCCACTTCTACAGTTACTATTTTCCTTTTTTTTGTTTTTTTTTATATATATAATGCCTGAATTTGGAGGTGGCCAGAGATCGCTTTGGTTCACGCGTCGCAGACGCCCCGCTGCATTGCTATTAGCTTCTCCGCGACCGCTGTGTCCCTGTTTCTCACGTCCAGGTTGTAGTCCACTATCCTCTCCCTTGATGCGGCCACTGCCGGATGGTGGCTTAGAGGCTACGACCTTACGTTTAGCAGACCGTACCCTAAACCATTAGGCTATTGAAATCATAAAAAATGGACTAGTTTTTGGTTATGCCAAATAGCTTAACTGTAAATACTTTTTCACCCAAACCAGCGACCCGCCCCGGCTTTGCACGGGTAGTACTGATTATTTCTCGAGGCTGAGACGATGAAATCTAGTCGTCAGTTATTTCACGTCAACTTTTAAATGTGCTATTACATGCATACACTCTCAGAAAATGTATTCATATTGAATAATCAAAAGTATAGTGTGTCCATTAACAGAGCTCCGTAATGGATATATTCGTCACGAATTTGATAGATCTTGGCAAATATTTATGATCGATTCGCGTTGTTGTATAATTTCTAAGCACGGTAAAATATATTAGTTTTGTATTAAATCTTGGATATATTCACTATACAATATTCTCGTATATTCCCGTAGCATCATAGTTGTATTAAGAAGTTGTAGTGTCTATATTCTTGCACATTCGTGCAAACGAGCACGATTGGAATGAACTACGCTATTCAGGATTAAATTCTTTAGTTTCACAAGTTTGACCCGGCACAACTCTGATGTTGCTCAGCTTGAACGTCCCCCTTGAAGCTTGAATACCCCGCCTTCCGGGGGGAAGGCGGCGGTTATGTGGGGTTTTTACCCACTAAAACCTTCCCGGTGGCCCTTTCCTCGGTGCATGGCGACGGGCTCCGGGATCTCCAGTGGAACGCACTGGATCCCTTCTGTACTGTGCTCAAGGAGAGCACGTCCCGGTGGAGGGGAGGTTACTCCCTCCCCCCCGTGCCCTCGCAGTGTAAGACTACACGGGCCAGCCGATGTCGCCTTACACTGCCAGGGCACTCTTCCCGGGTCCACCATAGCGGACGACAAAGGCCCCCACCCTTGTCGCCCAGTGAACCCGAGAACTCTTTTAGTCGCCTTCTACGACAGGCAGGGGATACCGTAGTCTTATTCTTGAAAACCCAGAACTACAGGGCTGAATTGTTTTTCGTCTTTCTTTTTGAAGATTTTAACGTCTTTCTGGATTAACACGACCCCTCGGCTTGGGCGGTTATTCTAATCGGATAGTATTCGGACCCGAGAGCGCAAGAGATTGCCGAAACGACTCGTTTTGTAGCTTATATCGGAATATCAAGACATTTAAATAGCTAACTAGCTTCAAATACCACTTCGGGAAGCGTTGGAGAAGTGGGCGAAGAAAGTTCAGCAACGCTTCTAACATCTTGAGAAATCTTTAGAATTTGTTCTCCGATTTCCGAAAATGGCCTCGCTCACTGTAATATAGAGTTACAGCCTATATTTTTATATATGTCCACTGCTGGGCAGAGGCCTTCTTTGTAATGAGAGTACAAGAGCAACGTCCGCCACGCGGCCCTAGTGCGGATTGGCGTACTTTATATGTCTTACCTAGGACATGTAATTTTTCCTTCACCACCGAGCGCGTGGTAAATCAGCATTTAAAACTGCCACAAACAAATTTATTGCCGCCGGCACCGGGGATCTAACTCGAGTTGTTAGAGTCCGTAACTTGAGACGACCGCTCGGATACTCAGCTACCACGGCTTTAATATTTTATGTGTGAAGCTTTATAAAAATCGGAGAGCATTTGCTGTATCTGATCTGTATGAGGATTAAAATTATTACTTATTTTATAAAAACAGCTTCTCAGCTCAAGTTGTACCAATCAGTATCCGAATTTCAACATTGATTTTAATTAGATATATTAAAATAACAAAACGTTATGGTTCTGTTTATATCATTAAGCTATTTATTTAACATACTGATATAAATCTATTTCATAGACATTTAACTCCATTTAAAGACAATTAATGGCACATAAATTTATATCTCACGATTATAATTACGAAACCATGTGAATTATCGGAGGTCAAGACCTCTTTCCCAACTTCGTTTGAAGCAACACCGCAGTTAGCGGTTATACAATAAGTTTTATGCTTAGTTTAACTTAGAACTATAGCCTTAAATAATTCATTGAAGGGTGCTAGATCACTAGTAGGGTTTTTGAGCCTGGTATCTGCTACGGAATCACGATAAAATAATATTTTCAAACCGTTCAGTGACATCAGAGATAGATAGATCAATATATAAGACAAAAGATTATGGTTGTTGGCCAGGTGCAGGTAGAAGAGAAGAAAGATGGAGAGAGAAGGAAAACAACACGCGGGTTTGATCCTCTGTGTCGATACTAATGAATTGGTTTGTTGCTATTTTATGTGCTGATTCAGCACGTGGTTGGCGGTGAAGGTAAACATCGTGAAACCCATATTCGTTAGAAAGAAGACTTGTGAAGTCCGACAATCCGCTCTAGGGTCGCATGGTGGACTACGCCTTTGTACTCTACTATATCTTGGCTGTAACCTTAACTTTTTAACTAAATAGGCTGAAGCAACCTAAGACCGCCTCGTCTAAGAATCAGAGTAGGTCATTCCAAAAAAACAGACGGAACGACTGAAGGTGTCAACTATTCCAAGTATTTGTTACACGCATAAAGACTTGTTGTTAGGTTTCGTCCTTGTCCATGGTTGTAAAAACATATTACATTCCAAAATATTCAAATTAATATTGACAAATTACAAGCACTCAAAAACAATGGGCGGCATGGAGATTTCTTGCGGTAATTGTAATTACAAGGTGATCTTAGGGTCTTGTGCAAGATGAGTCAAATTGCATACTGCAAAATTGAGGACCCCGAATGAAGCTATAATTAAGGCAGTTGTAAGCTCTTACGTCGGTTCGTTCTGTAGATGACATCTTGTGCAACATCGTGACGACGAGGGAGGGCATAAATATTTATATTATCTCTATAATTACATATATCACGAGGAGAAACTCCTTTAGATTCGCATTCGCATATATTTACAAAAGAAATAAACAGTCAGAGCGACAATAACAACGTTTTTTAAATAATTTTATTGCTTGCCTTGTCAATGTAATACCGACATTTTCATTAACATCATTTATCGTGACATACCCTTGCATTTTATTATAACGGAATGTTTTTTTTTATTTAGTTACCTGCTGCTATTTGTTCTGCAGTAGCCTTATTTACAGCTAATATTGCATAAGAAAAATAAGAGAAAAGAGAAAAAATGATTTGAAATATGAAAATAATTTAAAAGTTCGAGAAATCGATTAGCGTGATAATGAGTTATTCCTACATTTGTGGCGTACATAATTGACACTGAAATTTAAGACTTATCTGGTTTTCTAATAGATAACATTGTCAGAATTGGACCAAATAATTACAAAAAAAGTAGGACTTGAAATAATACATTGGGTTCTTGAAAAATACAATATGGTGTAACTAGAGCTACAAGTTAATGGTGTATTGTAACACGGAAATACCATGATCTTATAAATTTAAAACAATAGGTTACCCGTACATAAGTAACTTAGAGATACCGGATGCTTAATTACATTGTTAGAGGTATTTCATTTTTCTTTAATGTTTTTTAAAAATCCAAACACGCCGTGGCATTGATTACGGGACTCTTGGAACATCAGTTCTCATGGTTCCGTAGTCGAGTTATATAGAGCAGCCTATACAATGTTCCACTGTTCATAAGCCTTCCATGAGACTATAAAGTCTACGCGGCCCTAAAGGGTTGGGGCTGGTATCTCCGTAAGGAATGCAATCACTAATCTTCGCTGTGCTGGCCCGTCTCGAGGGCGTACGATAAAAATTTCCCTCTAAGAAACTTTTTTTTTTGTTACGAGGAGGAAATCTTCAAAAAGATACCCCGCCTTCTGGGGGGAGGCGGCGGTTATGTGGGTTTTGACCTACTAAAACCTCCCCGGTGGCCCTTCCTCGGTGTATGGTGAGGGGCTCCGGGATCTCCACAGGAACGCACCGGAGCCCCTATGCACTGTGCTCCTGGGAGAGCACATCCTGGGCGGGGAGATTAATCTACCCCTCCCCCCTGTGACCTCGCAATGCAAGGCGACACGGGCCCGCCGATGTCGCCTTCTTCCCGGGTCGACATCAGCGGACGACAAAGGCCCCACCCTTATCGCCTAGTGAACCCGAGGGCCCTTTTAGTCGCCTTCTACCACATAAGAAGGTCAGGTGTATTACGCACCTCTGAAGGGGTGTTGTTTTTGTTGTCTTTTGTTTTCAACCGATTTCAAAAAGAAGGAGGTTCTCAATTCGTCTGTATGTTTGTTACCTCATAACATTTAACATGTATAACATTTGGACCGGGTGAATCGTTTTTATTGGTGACCGAAATGCGCCATAATTGGACGAATAACTTAACAAATACTTACTTTACTTAATAAATATTGGTTGTCAAATATCTCCCTTCCGCCTTTTGTGTCATGCGGCACCCAAACATCAAGCTTTTTTTTGTATCCAGCCTTCTGCAGATGGTTATAATGGTTTGGTGACTAACTCCCATCACCTGGGCGATGTCACGAGATGCCACATGCCGGTCTAACTCGATGTAGTCCATGATTTGATCGGTATTTGTCGTCACAGGTCCGCCGGCTGGCTTATCCATGGTGTCGTTTTCACCGGCTCTGAATCGTCGAAACCATTCCTCCGTGGTTCGAAGTGATAGAGTACCATCCCCATGTTTACACGTCTATAACTGTTGAACGCAATATCCAAACTAATTATGCATGGCGTCGTTTTGTAGGTTATGTCAAGACCTTTCAAATTATGTATAGTATTGCTAGATACGAGCTCTGTAGCGCTTTGTACATAGCCGCGAAATTCAAAAGACAAAAAGGCGGAAGGGAGATATTTGCCAACCTATTATTTAGTAAGGGTGTACTTCAGGAGTAGCTTATGGGAATTTGTTTAGGTTCTGTTTAATTCTATTTCGTTATATTCTTACGATAATTTTTAAAATACGAAGAGGGCGCGTGATAGCTATTAACGTTTGAATCGATTTGAAGTCGGTTTTTGTCTCGTAAATATACTTATTCTAGCGTTTAATGGAAAGCGATAAATATTGTAATGTAACATGAATTGAGTTACAACAGAAAGCAAGTTATTATTATTGATATGATGTTGTCAAATGACCTTTGCCCGCATAACTTGTGATGAAAATTGTCGGAATCTTCTTCAAATATTAACTTATAATGTGAATTCAGTCTCACGATTGTGTATGAATTATTTCAAAAGTCTATTCTGAGGCATGACTCACAACAATTTGCTTATCTTAACCAATGATGGAGTGATGGCCTCTTGTATTTGAGTTCGAATTCCTTTCATTAATACCATATTTATAAAGATTTCTTCTTTAACGCATTTGGAAATGTCTACTTAGATTAATGAATGATATACTTTATTGCACAACAATTAAAAAAATATATCACAGATATAATAAACATACAATTTTCACATTAGTCGAAATAATTGCATGCGCAATGGGCGATCTTATCGCTAAGAGCGATCTCTTCCAGACAATCTTTGTATGGACAGAAACTTGCAGAAAGATTTTAGTGGGTCTGTGATCATATTTATTTTAATACAGAAACACAACATACATATATATAAACATACATAATATATATCAATATATACACATACTATTAATAATAATAGTTTTTATACCGACTTCAAGAAAGAAAAAGGTTCAAGTTCCTGTTATGCTTGTGCGCTATAGCGTAGTAGTAATTTATAAACTGATTGCAATTTCTTTTGTTCTAAATCATTCGGTTTCATATGAATTTTGTTCCCATAGGACTTTGGATTCTGAAAATATACCAGGAAACTTCTAATAATCATCTGGAAACATGCTTGTTGACTTGGATTTTAATACGATTATAGACAACGCAATATAATTATGATCTTTTAGAAATTATGTATCCGTACTATGTAGCGTTTTATCCATCACTGATTTCATTTCATTTCGGTATTTGTTTTTAATCCTAAATATATTTGTGGTCTGATCGCTCCTACTGTTACGTTCGTTACGTATACGTTCTGTTCTTTTTTTCCTTGGATAGATAGATAGATAAATCCTTTGTTGCACTAAAGAATATGTACAAAGGCGAACTTAATGCTAATTAGCATTTTCTTCCAGCTAACCTTTAGTGGTTAAGAGCAGGCTAAGGGTAGTGCCGCTAAAATAGCATTTTAAAACTATTATATAGATAAATAAATTGACATATACATAAATAGATACTTCTATATAAATACACATGGAATACATATAACGACAATAAATATAACAGTTTGTAAATTTACATTGTTTGAGTAGAAAGTATTCAGATACACGCGATTTAAAGACATTAGTTGACGAAGCCTCCCTAATCTCAATCGGCAAACTATTCCATAGTTTTATAGCTGTACAGGTAAAAGAATTGCCATAGAAATTCGTGTGACATTCGGGGAATGTTAAAAATTTGTTATAGAAGGTTCGCGGTTCGCGGCCGACGAACTGTTTGAGTACAAAGCGCTCACGAAGATATTATGGAGACGAAGTGTTATGAATTATGTTATATAACATGGTAAGTGTGTGTACATCTCGCCTGTTGCGGATGTTGAGCCACTTCAGCTGAGCCCACACATGGTCATATTTACGTATTCCCTAGTTTTCTACCGACTTCAAAATAGAGGAGGTTCTCAATATCAATTCATTTGCATGATTTTCATGTTTGGTACCTCATAACCTTCGACTGGATGAACCAATGTTGATGATATTTTTTTTTATTTGAAAACCGGTGTTTTCAGTGTTGTCCCGTCTATGAAAAAAAGATCACGAGAAAATTATGTCTTAAATTTTCATTAAGTATGTGTACCACAAATGGACGAATAACTCAATGAACACCAACCGATTTTGAGAATTCATTTTTTTTTGGATTTTTTTCCAGGGTAGTTTGGTTGTGTTGTGATTAATTCTATTTCGTAATACTCTTATTCTATTTGAAGTCGGTTTTTCTTTTTATTCGTAAATATATTTGTTCAAAAGACACGTCGTATCAATGTAGACGTAACTAAAAGTTACATAAACGAATCGAAAGCTATACAATTCCATTGATCTTAACAGCCGAATTGTCTACGACCGCCGATGGCGGAGATGCGTTGATTACGTCTGCGAGACTTGTTGCGTAACATTTTTGGACCTGTCAGAGATTAACGGATCGCCATATTGGACCAGTTTGACCAGTTTTATTAGGGCTGCTTCACTCTTGAAAACAAGCCCTTATATTTCACCCGGTATAATTTAATACCTTAATATATTTAATAAAATAACATTTACTTATTAAACAACAAACTGATTTTTTAAGAACGAAAAATCACTAGCTAAAAATTTAAGAGACGTTCGTTCGAGCAAACTTTTTGTTTTTTTTTTTCGACGAGTCTTTCACTGATAGCTGACGTAATAAGGAGTAACTTGTTACTTTTATATTTTACCGACATCAAAAAGAATGTTATTAGTGTAATTATTATTTGTGTGATTTGTGTATTATGTGGTATGTTTTCGAATTTCTGGTGGACATGTATACTTGAAAATAGATAGTGAGTGCTTGAAGTATATACCGTTTAGCCAGACCAGGCTTCGAGCAAAGAGCTATATACATTTGCAGGTTTCCATAAGAACCGATGGTAACGTCGACATTAGCAGTGTAGGATAAATGGTCAGCCTTATGGTTCTGGGCTCTCAAGAATAAGACTACGGTATCGCCTGCCTGTCGTAGAAGGCGACTACACGTACAAGGGGCCTCGGGCTCACTGGGCGACAAGGGTCTGGGGAGCCTTTGTCATCCACCAAGGTGGACCCGGGAAGAAGGTGACATCGGCTGGCCCATATCGCCTTGCACTGCGAGGGCACAGGGAGTAACCTCGTATTTGTTATTACGTATATGATCAAAGTACTGGAGCTTAAGTTTTTCACGGTATTAAGGACCTCCCTCCTCCCCAAGGTTCTTGCTCACCATTTGCAATACTGTTTTGTTTGGTATCTTATCCGTCCATGATATTTTAAGAATTCTTCTGTACACCCACATTTAAAAGGCTTCTAGGCGGTTAAGATCCATGACTCCACGCCATACAGAAGAGCAGAAAACACATAGCAACGTGCCAGCATATAGCAACGGATGAAGTCTAGTCTAGTTTAATCTAAAATTGTACATATAATACGAGATTTTCAACCCTGGCGAGATCGTGATCTACGACCGTGGCACACATTCGTTCGGAAAATCGTTGACATCGATTTCATTGAACAATTGATTTCTGAACGTAAAGATTATTAATCACCGCCATAGTTGTGTGAAGATTTAAAATTATGTAACTTAGTAATTCAATGAATTGTTAATGTCGGTTTATTTTTATCTCCGTACGAATGCGGAAGGAAAATAACATAAAAATACCTCTATTGATTTAGCAAGTTTTTATTTTACAATGAAACACAACACAAAAAAGCGTCAATAACCTAATGGTTTAGGGTACGGTTTGCGAATCGTAAGGTCGCAGGTTCGAATCCACCATCACAAGCCTAAGTTTAGTTGGAATGGTTAACAAGAATGTTCAGCCCTGTAGTTCTGGGCTCTCAAGAATAAGACTACGGTATCCCCTGCCTGTCGTATAAGGTGACTAAAGGGGCCTCGGGCTCACTGGGCGACAAGGGTGGGGGCCTTTGTCGTCCGCTAAGGTGGACCCGGGAAGAAGGCGACATCGGCTGGCCCGTGTAGCCTTGCACTATAAGGGCACAGGGGAGGGAGTAACCTCCCCGGGACGTGCTCTCCTTGAGTGCAGAGTGCAGAGGGGCTCCGGTGCATTCCACTGGAGATCCCGGAGCCCCTCGTCATGCACCGAGGAAAGGGCCACCGGGGAGGTTTTAGTGGGTAAAACCCCACATAACCGCCGCCTTCCCCAGAAGGCGGGGTATCTTTGTGAAGATTTCTTCCCGTTACCAAAAGAAAAAGTTAACAAGAATTTTAGTCATATTTTCTAAAAAAAAAAATATTTCTAGCTTTCTTTTAAAAAAAACTATACATTGACATCTTTCTGTTCCTCCGATTTCAATGTTTTTTTTTTAATTTTCTAGAATAACATAAAAAAGGTATTCCTTATACTAGAGAGCCTTGCTACCCAGGACTGTATTTCTACTTAACATCAAAATCGTCGTCAAGCACTTGCTTATGAAGTTCAAATAAGTATATTTACGAGAAAAAACAAAATCCGACTCTAACGTTAGACGTTATTACGCGGGGATGACTTCTTTGTATTTCCGAACTATCGTAGGAATATTACGAAATAGAGTTATTCAGAATCTAACTAAACTCTCATCAAACTACTCCTGAAGTACATTCGTTCCAATAAAAAATGAATCATCGAAATCGGTTTTTTCCCCTCACCGGGGGGACCTTTGTGTCGAGTTACTAGCAATAGAGGTTCAGGCTAAGCGACCTAAGAGCTGTGCCACTTCTCAATCCTGTGAGGCAGTCAAGGCCAGCCTCTCTGGCCAATCTGTGTAGTTCGTCATAAAAAAAAAATCGAAATCGGTGATGCACATACTTGATGCAAATTTATCGCTTAAAAGGTTTTCTCATGGATCCCATTCAGTCAGAATTGTAACAAATTGAAGTGAGACCACCACCAAAGTGAATCACCCAGTCGAAAGCTATGAGGTGACAAACATTAAAAAATACATGTAAACTGTGAACCTCCTTTTTTGAAGTCTGTTAAAAACACAATATTTTTTTTTCACATAATTTTATATTAATGAATAGTTGTTTTATAACAGCAATGATGGCAGTGTTGACAAGAGTGATATCTAGTGATTTTTAGAACTTCCAAAACCGAAGAAATCACTATTAAAAAAATATATTGTAACGGAAGGAATGGTGAGGAGCGGATATGGGAGCGAATAATGCGGTGGAGGGGAGAGGTGGGTGCGCAGATGATGAGGCGAGGTGGGGAGAGGGGGCGAGGCGAGGAGAGGAGAGGAGGGGGTAGGATATAAAAGCGATGGTTTTGTTTGACGGAATACTCTTCGTTGTCAGTAAAGCAATAAATAAGTATACATAAAAATTAAATGTCTTCTTTTCTTTATATAACTAATATAACATAGTCATTATATATATAAATAGTGAGTCGTTATAATATATTACCGAACTAATATTACTATAAGCTCAGGCTACCATTATTTTTAATAAATATTAAAAGATTATTGGTGGCATTTTCCATTATAACAATCAAAATGATTCCATTTGGCAGTTCTTAATCGACAGTAAAATAAATTTATTCCATAAAATATAATTTATAACACAGTATTTTAACGAAAAAAAAATCCACTGACCTTCAATCAATAACCAATTATGGTAATGACGCATCAAACAACCGCTGTTATATACATTCAACCTGTCATAACTTAATCTCCATAATAAAAAGATACTTCCTAATTGTATTAAATCATTTACAAATATACCTCAGTTATAATAGAGACGACGTGACCAGTCGATATGCCTTTAGTATGGGATGCCACATGTATCGATACTTGAGTACCGTCACATCTTCTGTTGAGGCTGAAGCGGCCGCTGCTACTGCAGAAAACCTCAAGCGGCGCAAATATAGTAACCTCTAAAGTAGTTTGGGGTAGAAACGTTAGGTCCGTGGGTTCCTAATACACAACACCTTTTTAAGGTGGTAGCTAAGAATTTAGTCCACATATCTGGTGACCAGAGGGTTGGGTTTTACCTTGTACAGAGGCTAAGCATTGCCATACAACGTGGCAATGCTACCTTCTAGGCACGCTGCCAAGCGACGACAATTTGGCACAGTTATATTGTTTGTAAAATACCTATTATATTGTAAATATTTTGTAATATCTTTTAAATTGTAAATATTTCTTTATTAGTTAGTATATATAATACTTTACCTCTGAAGTAGTTTGGGGTAGAAACTTTGGGTCCGTGGGTTCCTAATACACAACACCTTTTAAAGTGGTAGCTAAGAATTTGGTCGATATATCTGGTGACCAGAGGGCTGGCTTATACCTTGTACAGAGGCTAAGCATTGCCATACAACGTGGCAATGCTACCAGCCTTCTGGGCACGCTGCCAAGCGACGACAATTTGGCACAGTTATATTGTTTGTAAAATACCTATTATATTGTAAATATTTTGTAATATCTTTTAAATTGTAAATATTTCTTTATTAGTTAGTATATATAATACTTTACCTCTGAAGTAGTTTGGGGTAGAAACGTTAGGTCCGTGGGTTCCTAATACACAACACCTTTTTAAGGTGGTAGCTAAGAATTTAGTCCACATATCTGGTGACCAGAGGGTTGGGTTTTACCTTGTACAGAGGCTAAGCATTGCCATACAACGTGGCAATGCTACCTTCTAGGCACGCTGCCAAGCGACGACAATTTGGCACAGTTATATTGTTTGTAAAATACCTATTATATTGTAAATATTTCTCTTTATATTTTCTATATAGTAAATAGAGACGTGCTGGAACAATTTCACTTGATTCGCTTGAACAACGCTCATCCATGAAATATTGACAGTTTCACCGGGTTTTTGCGAGATGTCACAGCTCTTAGGTCCCTTAGACTGAACCGCTTTAAGAAGTAACTCAGTGCATAGGTGGCTAAAGCCGGCTTGCGCGATTACTCTAATCGTGACAGCATTCCGCCCCGAGAGAAGTGTTGGCGCTGAAAGAAAAATGTCCTCAGAAACTCTAGTTAACACTGCCAATTTAATGAAATTATTTACAAATAGCACCTTTGATTATTGGCTCGAATTTAATTAATTAATAAAATATTATAATATTTGTCGAGGAAGTAATTTATATGCATAACCCACTTGTAATGACCGATCTTTATAAAGATTAAAAACATTGCCTAAATCTACCCTGAAAAATAACATTTACAAATAGATTATTTACTCGTAAATGTATTGTATATATTGATAACAATTGTTGTCGTAATCGTTTGATCATAACAACACATTTTTAATTGTGAATCAAATTCAATAGATACGTGTTTTTTTTACTAGTATAGTACCTTTTTTTTGTTAACGTGGGGGAATTCTTTTTACAAGCCATCCTCCGGAACCCTGGGTGGGCCCGGAGGGATGTGTGGGACTCGGTATGGGCGACCCCTACCCACTAAACCTTCCGCGAATGCCATCAGCCGTTATGAGCGGGGTGGCCCGCATCTGTCAGCAACAGGGCACTACTAGTATAGTACCTGGGCAACTAAACTACAGAAGAATTATAAATTATAGAAATAAAAGCAAGTTTAAAAATGGTTTTAGTGATAATTGGGTCAATAGATCACTTGGTTTTGAAAATAAACATTTATTATTATTATATATTATTAAATCGACCTCAGTTATAATACAGATGTGTTAGGAAACAATTCCACTAGCTACGGACGGAGTTACAAAATATTACGCGGAAACATTTCAACTTAAAGGTCCACCAATGACCTCACGAAGCTTACACGAACGAAACATTACAATTAGAATCTTCTTCGTGACCCGCCATTACAGTTATCAATGTTCAACATCATCCATTTTTCACCTATCACGGTTTATTTTACATAAATCCAATTTGCATATGATCGATTTTATACGTTTAAAGTTTAATTGTAAACGTTTTCAGTAGCAGTTAATTAAATTGATATTGCACACGAGTATTTTTTTAAATGGGAGGAAATGAGTTCATTCATACACACCCGCTGAGCTAGCGGTAGGCCAGAAGCCCCTACTGACTTAAACCTCCCATGGTGAGCCATCCTCCATGCCGGCCATGATGAGCGAGATGGGTTCGCGGTAACATTGAGAAATAACTGGGCCTTCTAGAGCCGTGGTAGCTCAATGGTCGCCTCAAGTTACATAGTACGCTAGCAACCCGAATTCTATCCCCGGTGCCGGCACCAATAAATTTGTTGTTGCAATTTTATGTGTGTTCATGTCAAGTCTGCCAATCCGCACTAGGGTCGCGTGGTGGACTATGCCCTTATACTCTCTTTACAGAGAAGGCCTATGCCCAGCAGTGGGACATATATAAAGGCCTTTGTTACCTTACCTGCGGCTGTGGAGTGGAAGCCATGCCCACAAGAGTACCTCGGATTGGGCTGATGTAGGCCGGCGGAGAGTTCCCCAATTTCCCGCCAGTAGCCCCACTAAGGTGGTTGGAAAAGAAGCATATTGCACACGACCGTCGAACGGAAATCAGTCGCCTACCGTCATATTTTGGGACACGAAAAATATAAGCTTTTACAGCTTACAATGACAGGTAAATTACTAGGAAGGAGCGCGATTTCACCGGATTTGTGGGGTGACAGAGAGACATCGAGCTTCTAAAAGGAGTGACTCCCCGAGACGTAACAATTTACACTAGTTGCCACTTATACAATTAAGCTGTCAAGATGCCGTCAAACAACGATGACATTATTAGGAGTTTCCTAGTAGATCTCCTGAACCCAAGGTCATATCCAATCAACATTAATATGGCACCTAGTTGAAAGCCTTTAAACAAAAATAAATTAAAATTATTTCATAATTTATTGCTATTAGTTGACAAACGATAAAAAATATCGAACTAATTAAAAACCACTTTTTTGAAGTCGGTTAAAATGTAGGTAATTTAAACGCTAATGATATGTTAACACTCCTAATATGTTAATTTCAATATCTTGTTACATACAGCGAGTGCGAAGTCAAAAGGTCACGATTTATTGGGCATATTGTGACAAATGACCCATTGTGCAACCAATCACTTCACTAGCAGCCAAATATGAGTGACACTTGACACTAAAATGCCGCATGCTATTGCGCTCTTCCTAAATGCAGATATTATCACCTTTGTTTAAGTTGGGCGATGGCCTATGTGGTAAGAAATAAACGACGGTTGCATGTTTAAAAAAATGTGATGAAAGTCTTGCATAGTCATAGCCAGGACTTCGTTAACGACTTGAAATTATACAATTTCACATATTTCTGCTTATACATGATCCGCTAAGGTGGACCCGGGAAGAAGGCGACATCGGCTGGCCCGTGTAGCCTTGCACTGCGAGGGCACAGGGGGGGAGGGAGTAACCAATTTATACCATTTATCCTAGCTATCATTAAAACCTCCTTAATCTTTGATTGGTAAAAAAAAATAAAGGCCAATGGAGAACTTCCTTGTTTGAAGTCGGTTACAAATTCCACCAATTATCCTTTTTTTTTTTGTTTACGGGGAGGAAATCTTCAGAAAGATACCCCGCCTTCTGGGGGGAAGGCGGCGGTTATGTGGGGTTCTTACCCAACACGGGCGACACGGGCCAGCCGATGTCGCCTTCTTCCCGGGTCCACTTTGGTGGACGACTCAGGCCCCCACCCTTGTCGCCCAGTGAACCCGAGGCCCCTTTTAGTCGCCTTGTACGACAGGCAGGGGATACCGTAGTCTTATTCTTGAGAGCCCAGAACTACAGGGCTGCGGGCCGGTCTGCCACCGGCCCGCCTGCGCCATCTCCGAACGGGATCGGCCCTCTCCCGATCCCGTTCTGCGGTCTCCTTCTGGATCATTACTGACTCGCAGAAGGAGACCAGCGCCTTCCAGATTATCCTATGCCATCTCTTCACGATAGCCGTTTAACATAATCATATTCCATCAATAATTTTAGATAAATCAAGTTATATTTATCAACCAATCAACAAAAATAATGATAGCTCAAAAGTCAAAAATAATTGGTCTACCTAATAGTTTCATTTTGAAACTAACCCATTAACCACAAACCTTAGCGATCGTTTAGCAAGCTAAGCTAAGCTACACACAGAATGCGATTACGTAGCGTTGGCGAGACGAATATATATCGCTTATACTATCCCTCATGGATATATCTCAAACCCGAAGGAAGCGTTTTGCTCGTCATTATTCGTACAGCAAGGTACTGGAATGGTTTTACCGCGTCTGTCTTTCCCTCTGATTACAATATAAATTATTTCAAGAGTAGAATGCGCCTGGTAAGTATCGTAATCCAGGACTGTATTTCCACTTAATATTTATTTATTTATTCTTTATTTGCACACAATACAAAAATAAAGGTACAAATAGGCGGACTTAATGCCAGTAGGCACTCTCTGCCAGTCTACCTTGGGGTTGTGAAGAGACAAAGTAACGGGTGCAAGCTATATGAGAAAATAATAAATAAAAGAAAACTATAATAAATACATTCATACTTACAAATAAATTAAACATATATACATAATAATTATATATAATAATAAATAGACACATACATAAATACATATATGTATATCATATAATATCAGGAATGGAATAGTGGTGAAGCACTAAAGAAACACTCAAAATGTGTATAAAAGAGAGCGTTTCGTTCCGGTTTGTTTAGTTATTCCTAAAAAATCCGTTCTAAACGGTACCCACGACCAGGGGAGCAGTCAGTATACACCCCGAGGCCCGTACCTGCGAGGTTCACGTGAACCTTGTAGATGACCCGTGACGTAACGTGACGACGGGTTTGAAGGCTGTCCGCGAGAAAAGGATGAAATCCAGCATGGCATGAAATCTGTGATGGAACTAGGTTATTTTGTTAGATATCGTTATTTCGGAAAAGACAACTGTATAGTAAAATAAATTGATAAGCATAATCTTAACTGTAAACAATTAAATACATTTGGAGTGTCTGTTTGTAACATTAAAATAACTTTTACTACACCAGCCCTGTAGTTCTGGGCTCTCAAGAATAAGACTACGGTATCCCCTGCCTGTCGTATAAGGCGACTAAAGGGGCCTCAGGTTCACTGGGCGACAAGGGTGGGGGCCTTTGTCGTCCGCTAAGGTGGACCGGGAAGAAGGCGACATCGGCTGGCGCGTGTAGCCTTGCACTATGAGGGCACAGGGGAGGAAAACCTCCCCGGTGGCTCTTTCCTCGGTGCATGACGAGGGGCTCCGGGATCTCCAGTGGAACGCACCGGAGCCCCTCTGCACTGTGCTCAAGGAGAGCATCGTCCCGGGGAGGTTACCCTCCCCCTGTGCCCTCGCAGCGCAAGGCGACACGGGCCAGCCGATGTCGCCTTCTTCCCGGGTCCACTTTGATGGACGATTCAGGCCCCCACCCTTGTCGCCCAGTGAACCCGAGGCCCCTTTTAGTCGCCTTCTACGACAGGCAGTAGACAGTAGTCTTATTCTTGAGAGCCCAGAACTACAGGGCTGCCACCAATTATCCTATGCCATCTCTTCACGATAGCCGTTTAACATAATCATATTACATCAATAATTTTAGATAAATCAAGTTATATTTATCAACCAATCAACAAAAATAATGATAGCTCAAAAGTCAAAAATAATTGGTCTACCTAATAGTTTCATTTTGAAACTAACCCATTAACCACAAACCTTAGCGATCGTTTAGCAAGCTAAGCTAAGCTACACACAGAATGCGATTACGTAGCGTTGGCGAGACGAATATATATCGCTTATACTATCCCTCATGGATATATCTCAAACCCGAAGGAAGCGTTTTGCTCGTCATTATTCGTACAGCAAGGTACTGGAATGGTTTTACCGCGTCTGTCTTTCCCTCTGATTACAATATAAATTATTTCAAGAGTAGAATGCGCCTGGTAAGTATCGTAATCCAGGACTGTATTTCCACTTAATATTTATTTATTTATTCTTTATTTGCACACAATACAAAAATAAAGGTACAAATAGGCGGACTTAATGCCAGTAGGCACTCTCTGCCAGTCTACCTTGGGGTTGTGAAGAGACAAAGTAACGGGTGCAAGCTATATGAGAAAATAATAAATAAAAGATATCCGGCATCCGTGTGTTAGAATCAGGAGCAGTTAATAATATACTTATTATCAGTATTATCGTTTTATTTAACTTTGATACTTTCATGTTCATTGTAACACATACATCACATATACTTTAGGAAATAAATAACATATTAACAACATCACCATAAATATAGGGATATCACCTTACTCATAGTACATGTATATTATATAAGACAAGGTAAATAACAGTAGTACTCGTACTTAACTTATATACAGAGGCACTACCGACGAATAACACTAACAACACTTAAGCGACGCCACCGAAGAACAACTCTAAGAGACTCTTTGAACTGTACCGTTGCTCTTATACTATGTGGTGTCAACAACACGACTTCTCACAATGCTTTACATATTTAATACTCTTTGGTTGTAATAGCACATACATTAATAACTAATTATTCGTATTTAAATACATATATACTATATGTGTCGAATGAAATGAAACTGTTATAAATAAAGAGTAACTGGCAACTGCATTTGACAGACATATAATCTAAACATCGGAAACGAATCATTCGATAGTCAAAGGAGCAACTATACTACAATTATCTCACACGTGCATAGTACCATTAAGTGAAGCTCTTGGGACAGTAGCGGTACCAACCGGCTGAACAATATCGAACCGGTTGAATTGTTCACAAGCCTTAATGGTTTGTAATAACGCGAAAAATTGCGTGTGACTGGAAATATTTACATTGTGTCAGCGCGAACAATGTTTTGATACAACCGATACGCGCCAGCTATAGCAATCAATCTTACAAGTAAGTCAGTAAAGGTGCGAATGCACTGTTACCGGTAAATTAAACAAAATTTAAACTTAAATAAATATATAAAATAAAAATGCCTTTTCTTCTTGTTTTTTTTTTTACATATGAAACAAAAATATTTTTACTTAAATATCAAAAACCCCACCGCAGGTGAAGGCCTTTTTTTTTGTTTACGCGGGGGAATCTGTTTATAGACCATTTAACGTTTTATTTTTTTTCTACTTTTTTACTTTTTAAAACAAAATCATAACTATTTATTTCCTTTGTTAGTAAATTTTTCAATTTAGAAATTAGTTAAGTAGTGTTGTCTACGTTTTATGTATTTGTGAATGCTGTGTTTTCCTGTAATAAGTAAGGCAATTACAAGGTATTTGTGGATATATTAAATTAGCAAAGTATATTGTACTTACTGTTGGAAAACCTTATTAAATAAATAAATAAAAAATAAAAAAAAAATTGGGACGAACTGAGAACCTCTTTTTTGAAGTCAGTTGATTGGACCAGTAGAGTGACCTCGTGGAAAGGTCCAACTGGAAAATGCCGCAGAGGAAGACCTCTCACGAATTGAACGGCTTTTTTTTAATGTTATAAAGACGGCTGGCACAAATTGGAAAAAAGTAGCCCTAGATAGAAGTAATTGGACTTCTTTGAGCCTTTACCTCTGCCCAGGCCCAGTCCCACACATCCCTCCGGGCCCACCCAGGGTACCGGAGGATGGTCTATAAAAGATTCCCCCGCGTGAACAAAAAAAAAAAAGGAATAGCCTAAATAGGCAGTAACTTTTTTAACGCTACTACAGTGTAAACAATACTTTATACGTAACATGGTTAGCCATAATGCTTCTTGTAATAAAACAAATTAATTGCAGTTGGTTAATTAACTGCGTACAAATTGCATAACGTCGGAATGATTAAGTCATACATGAAACGTAATTAGGCAATCTTTTTTTAGAATCTCTCAAAGGTTCACCTTCGCATTAATCACAAAAGCTAGTTGAGCATTTTTAAGACCTTTCTCAAATGAGTTACCTCATTGTAATTACACCTTGTTTTATGTAATGTCTGTTTAGAATTATTACAATAATTAACTTGTTAACAAGATCCCACTGTAATTTATATGAGCCTGCTAAGACTCATTAATGATTTATTCAATTTATAAGGCCTTTTTTATCGAGGGGGAAATCTTCAAAAGATTCCCTGTGTTCTAGGAAGTGGCGGTTATGTGAGGTTTCTACTTACAAAACCCCCCTGGTGGCCGTCCTCCGTCTTTCCATTTTTTAAATTGGAATGCACCGTAACAATTTTTTTTCCAATCAAAAGCAAATTGAATAAGAAAGAAACCACCCGGATCCTGAGCTATACAACACCATGGCCTAATGTTTTTCCAAAAATTTTTGACATAATTCGACTCATTATCGTCTTGATAGTCAAACCAACGATTTAATTTTTTTTTATTTCAAGTCAAAAATCCATGTACAAACCAGTTCGATAATAGCCGCAGTAGTAAAAACTGTGTCGTAGCTATTAACGCTCATCTCCAAAGAATCAAATACAAATACAAATTTAGTAAAAATGAAAAACTTATAATGTAATTAAGTTTAATCGTTTTGTGTGTGTGAGTGTGTTTGTGTGTAAAAGGTTTCGTGTGTTGAAGAGTGACTGTATGTGTAGGGATGAGTATGAAGGGAGTGGGTTACTCTGACTGTTTATTATGGTTTTAATAGATCTTCTGTAAATTCCTACGAGAGGGTTTGGAGCCATTCAGTAATATGTGTCTTACATTCTTTTAGTGGTAATGGGTATATATGTAATAATTTATTTACTTTATTGTACAAAAAGGCACTTAGGACGTAAAATTGATATCTAGCGAAATCAGTTCTGTGGGCCACAATGGTGCAAAACCTGTCATGTCTGCGCTGTGTAATATTAAGTGCAGGTTCTATTATTATATATTCTAGGTAAATTGATTAACTACCACTTGATAGAGACAAAAGCTTTTAGAAGTTCCCTCACTTCTCTAAAAGCTGGAATTGAACGTGGACATTGGAATTAGACTGTGTCATAACGGATTTGCGTTGTCACATCTCCTTCACATCTTACAACCTCACGACAGACTCTGTTGAGGATAAACCTTTGAATTAAACTTCTTAATGTACACTAAGCTGGTGAATGCATTACGAAAATTATGATCTGGTGAGGCGAAGGGAAGTTGAGAGGGAGATATATAAGTTAGCGAAAATAAAGTTAAAGTTGCAGCCTTATTTATACAATAAATAAATGTCCCACTGTTTGGCGCAGGCCTTCTCTGTAAAACGCCAAGCGCGGCCATAATGCGGATTGGCAGACTTCACATGCCTTAGAAAAAATGTTCTAAGACATGTTGGTTTCCTCACGATGTTTTCCTTCACCGCCTAGCACGTGGTAAATAAGCACATAAAATTGCAACAGCAAATTTATTGGTGCCGGCACCGGGGATCGAACTCAGATTGCAAGCGTACTCTGCAACTTGAGCCAACCGCCCTGGCACTGAGCTACCACGGCTCGTGGCATCACACTGTTAAAGTAAATAAAGTTGAAGCCTTTACATATATTTGTCGCACTGTTGGGCGCAGGCCTTCTCTGTAAAGAGAGTATAAGGGCATAGTCCACCACGCGGCCCTAGTGCGGATTGACAGACTTCACATGTTTTAGAAAATTTTTTTTAGACATGTAGGTTTCCTGACGAGGTTACGCCTGGTAAAAAACAAACTCACACTGTTACCAGCTAATAAACCATTAGGCTATTGATTCAATATTCCAACTTAATGAAACTAATTCCTCAATTTGTTGCAGCTGTCGATTGCTACAGCTGTTTCAGATGGCATCCGGACACTCACCGCGGCGGAGTTGAACCTGCAACTGGCTGGTGACAATTCTCTGTCACCGTTCTACGAAACGAGCGATGATACAGCAGTGCACTTCATGCGAGGGTCGAGGGCGGCGGACTCCCCCCTCTCGCCCGATATAGACGTCCAGTGTACAGAGGACTTCATTGAGGTCACCGTCGAGTTTGCGGACGTTTACGATGGCATTATCTACAGCAAGGGTTACCTGAGCGATCCCAAATGCAAGTAAGTGTACGAAAAGTGGTTTTTAAATATATACGCGAATGTGAATCAAAATCCTCTACTTCTAGAGCCCATTAAAATTAAATCAATGATCAACTTTATTTTAAAAAAAAGGTGTACCTATGTGCGAGATGTTATATTTCCTTTTGGCATCTTTAAAAAATAGTATTTAATTGATTGCAAGTAATTTCGAATAAAGACGAAAACCGAACATTTGGTCGCCATCTTTTATTTCGAAAGTTACAGGCGCTAGCGTTTAAATTATTTTATTTCTTCCGCATTCATTTTCGATGTCTTTACGCACTATTATACTTAGTCTTGGATGATCATATTTATTATGATTGTATTAACATATTTTTAGAGTGTTACGTGGTGTATCTTCGAAACCCCAGGACCTATGCTAGAAAAATTGATTTGAATTGATTGAAGATCAGATTGTAACCAAATTCAAACAAAAATATAACTATATATATATGTATAGCATAGTAAATGACGACGCTATGAATGTACAAAAAATAAAAACAATACAGACGAAATGAGAACCTCCTTTCTCGCACCTGGTGTGACATGCGAGTTCAGGCGGGGTATTCAGAAAACCAGTACTATCTGTCATTACATGTGTCACGATGAGCCTTCTTTCTAGCTTTTGCCATTCTTTTAGGTATTGCAATTTTTTACATTTTTTTATATGTACTGTATTGTTTTGGTATAAACACAGGGCTTAAAACCATTCTAGAAAACAAATTTCTGCCCATCCAATAGTTATCTAGCAGACATCGCTTTTAATATCGTAATATATCAAATTGTAAAATGTATTCTTTCTGTCGTGTATTTTTTAATTGTTTTGCAATAATCATTCATTCAATCAATCATTCAAGAATGGGATTTGAACTTCGTATTTTATGCTACGTGTTTGTGTTTCCAGATACGTGTCGCTTGGAGGTAGCGAATCGCATTACTCGTTCAGAGTACCTCTGAAAGGCTGTGGTTCACGGCCCCTTTGCAATGCGTGCGGCACCATTGACAACGTTCTGGTCTTCCAAGCCGATGACTTCGTGCAAGGCTCTACTGACTTTGCCAGAAAGGTAATCATTAAGCAAGACATTCTCCGCATAACTTTTTCCAACTTCGACCAACTTTCCTTTTAACCATTCCAAATAAGCTTAGGCTTGTGTTAGGATGGTTCACGTCTATTGGTGGAATTAAACTCTCAACCTTACGATTTGCAGACTTAAACTTTGTCTTCAGAGTTCAGGTTCAGATTTGTGTTTAAGTTAAAGCCATTATATATATAATATATGTCCCACTTTTGGGCGTAGGCTTTCTCTGTAAAGAGAGTATAAGGACATAGGCTATCACGCGGCCCTAGTGCGCATTGACAGACTTCACATGTTTTAGAAAATTTTTTTTAGACATGTAGGTTTCCTGACGAGGTTACGCCTGGTAAAAAACAAACTCACACTGTTACCAGTTAATAAACCATTAGGCTATTGAAGCAATATTCCAACTTAATGAAACTAATTCCTCAATTTGTTGCAGCTGTCGATTGCTACAGCTGTTTCAGATGGCATCCGGACACTCACCGCGGCGGAGTTGAACTTGCAACTGGCTGGTGACAATTCTCTGTCACCGTTCTACGAAACGAGCGATGATACAGCAGTGCACTTCATGCGAGGGTCGAGGGCGGCGGACTCCCCCCTCTCGCCCGATATAGACGTCCAGTGTACAGAGGACTTCATTGAGGTCACCGTCGAGTTTGCGGACGTTTACGATGGCATTATCTACAGCAAGGGTTACCTGAGCGATCCCAAATGCAAGTAAGTGTACGAAAAGTGGTTTTTTAATATATACGCGAATGTGAATCAAAATCCTCTACTTCTAGAGCCGATTAAAATTAAATCAATGATCAACTTTATTTAAAAACCTGTACCTATGTGCAAGATGTTATATTTCCTTTTGACATCTTTAAAAAATAGTTTTTAATTGATTGCCAGTAATTTCGAATAAAGACAAAAACCGAACATTTGGTCGCCATCTTTTATTTCGAAAGTTACAGGCGCTAGCGTTTAAATTATTTTATTTCTTCCGCATTCATTTTCGATGTCTTTACGCACTATTATACTTAGTCTTGGATGATCATATTTATTATGATTGTATTAACATATTTTTAGAGTGTTACGTGGTGTATCTTCGAAACCCCAGGACCTATGCTAGAAAAATTGATTTAAGATCAGATTATAACCAAATTCAAACAAAAATATAACTATATATATATATATGTATAGCATAGTAAATGACGACGCTATGAATGTACAAAAACTAAAAACAATACAGACGAAATGAGAACCTCCTTTCTCGCACCTGGTGTGACATGCGAGTTCAGGCGGGGTATTCAGAAAACCAGTACTATCTGTCATTACATGTGTCACGATGAGCCTTCTTTCTAGCTTTTGCCATTCTTTTAGGTATTGAATTTTTTACAGTTCTTTTTTTATTTGTACTGTATTGTTTTGGTATAATCACAGGGCTTAAAACCATTCTAGAAAACAAATTTCTGCCCATCCAATAGTTATCTAGCAGACATCGCTTTTAATATCGTAATATATCAAATTGTAAAAGGTATTCTTTCTGTCATGTATTTTTTAATTGTTGTGCAATAATCATTCATTCAATGAATCATTCAAGAATGGGATTTGAACTTCGTATTTTATGCTACGTGTTTGTGTTTCCAGATACGTGTCGCTTGGAGGTAGCGAATCGCATTATTCCTTCAGAGTACCTCTGAAAGGCTGTGGTTCACGGCCCCTTTGCAATGCCTGCGGCACCATTGATAACGTTCTGGTCTTCCAAGCCGATGACTTCGTGCAAGGCTCTACTGACTTTGCCAGAAAGGTAATCATTAAGCAAGACATTCTCCGCATAACTTTTTCCAACTTCGACCAACTTTCCTTTTAACCATTCCAAATAAGCTTAGGCTTGTGTTAGGATGGTTCACGTCTATTGGTGGAATTAAACTCTCAACCTTACGATTTGCAGACTTAAACTTTGTCTTCAGAGTTCAGGTTCAGATTTGTGTTTAAGTTAAAGCCATTATATATATAACATATATGTCCCACTGTTGGACGAAGGCCTTCTCTGTAAAGAGAGTATAAGGGCATAGTCCACCACACGGCCCTAGTGCGGATTGGCAGACTTCACATGCCTTAGAAAAAATCTTCTAAGACATGTTGGTTTCCTCACGATGTTTTCCTTCATCGCCGAGCGCGTGGTAAATCATCAATTAAGTTTATTGGTGCCGGCACCGGGTATCGAACTCGGGTTGCTAGCATGCTATGCAACTTTTTTTTTTTTTGTTGACGGGCAGGAAATCTTCAGAAAGATAGGCCTTCTGGGGGGAAGGCGGCGGTTATGTGGGGTTCTTACCCACTAAAACCTCCCCGGTGGCCCTTTCCTCGGTGCATGACGAGGGGCTCCGGGACCTCCAGTGGAACGCACCGGAGCCCCTCTGCACTGTGCTCAAGGATAGCACGTCCCGGGGAGGGGGAGGTTACTCCCTCCCCCCCTGTGCCCTCGCAGCGCAAGGTGACACGGGCCAGCCGATGTCGCCTTCTTCCCGGGTCCACTTTGGTGGACGACTCAGGCCCCCACCCTTGTCGCCCAGTGAACCCGAGGCCCCTTTTAGTCGCCTTGTACGACAGACAGGGGATACCGTAGTCTTATTCTTGAGAGCCCAGAACTACAGGGCTGATGCTATGCAACTTGAGCCAACCACCCGGACACTGAGGTACCACAGCTCATGATATGACCACGGCTAATGATTTGTGTTTGGTTTAACAAGAGTGAATTAGCTATCTTTTTGTCTCCAGGTATCATGCGCGAGAACATCCTTCGAGGTAACGGCTGAAGGCTCGAGGGCGGAACAGAGTCACGTGCTGAAATTGAAGCCTTTTATGGTAGATATGCTGGACGTGATCGCCGTGGAAGGTCCGGGTGGCGGAGTGGAGTGCTGGATGGACATTCAAAAAGGAATATTTCCTAATGTAAGTGTTTTTAATACAAAATACATAATAAAAGGACTAGAAAAAGTTAGTCACAGTTAATAAAGTTCAGGTTAAATTTGGAAAATTAATACAATAATAAAATTTTAATTATATCAATAAATAATACATACGGATAGTTAACCTCAATTATATTGGAGCACTTGAAAATGTATATAAGCATCATTTTTACACTGCAGCTTCAACCTGTTACTGTAAAAAAAAAATTATAACACGCCTAAAGAAGTATGCAGCTTCAACTGTGTGACTTTTGTGTTATAGTGATGCGCGCGCATTTTAAAATTTCTCTCGCATTATGTTTTATAACGCGCCATTTATTTTAGTGAGGTGTTTGACATAACCATGTCACAATTTAATTTTGCTACATAGATGTTGTGTCTTTTTTTTTAAAAAAAAAGAAAGCTAGCAATATTTCTTTTTTTTCCGGAATTATTACTAATAATCTTGGTAACCATTCCAACTAAGCTTAAGCTTGTGCTAGGACATGGCTCACGGCAATAGTCGAATGGTGGATTCGAACCCACGAATTTACGATTCGCAGGCGGTACCCTAAACCATTAGGCTATTAACGCTTCGTGTGTCTAATGTTAACATAGTATTAGTGCCGTATGTTAAGACTTGTATCATTTCCCTGTGAACTGCGAGGATCAGGCTAAGCGACCTAAGAGCTATGCCACCTCTCAATACGGTGAAGCAGTAAAGGCCAGCCTCTTTGGCTAAATGCGTTAGTTATCCAAAAAAAAAGAATTGCTCACCAGGTACACAGAGGAGTTAAAAGAGGTTCTCTTTTCATCCAAGACCTGTCACATATGCGACCTAATAAAGTCCCATATGTTGCTATACAACTGTCACAAACTTTTTGTACTTGAAAACCGTAAAACGGTAATACATTGTAATAAAAGGAACTATTTTATCATGTTGAAACGGCGAGAAACATTTTCATTTATTTATAAAAACAAATCTCTTTTAGAGCTGTCACAGCCAAAGCTAATCATTTTTAATTCTCTTGCAGACTGTTGCTCTTGAAAATTCGATAAAAATCGGTGAATATCTCACAATTTTGGTCTACTTGAAAGACGTGAGGAAGCAATTCAACCTAAAAATTCATGACTGCTGGGCGTACGACAGCGAGAGTTACGACGGTCCGAACACGAACAAGATACAACTGACTGACAAACAAGGATGCCCAAAGTATATACCTTTTTTTATTAACGGGGAGAAAATCTTCAAAGGCCCCTTTTAGTTTATTTTATTTCTATTAACAAGTGTGTTAATAAATTAATATTAATATGGACAGTACCATTACACTCTGCTCACAGTGTGTGCCCAACAGTGAACCATGAATTATAGACTAGAACTGTGTCTAACTAAGATTATAATTAACTTACTAAAAATAAATTGTTTCCAAAATTTTAAAGAATATTTCGATGAAAGAAGTCAGCAGAAAGGTATAAAATCATACAGAGTCGACCTCCTCATTTTCCTTGGTTCCTGAAGGAAACTAGTAAGAAGTATATCACAACGGTGCACAGATTAAGGTCGGGACATTTTCCGGCAAAATCTTTTGCACATCGGATGCGGAAGGCCGAGTCACCGAACTGTGACATTTGCCAAGTGGTGGACGATGTGCACCACATAATGGGGGAATGTGCCAAACATGAAGCGGAAAGAAAGTCAGTAATACAATATAATATAATAGTCTAAAACTGAGGGAGCAACATGTGGGGGTCTTCTTAATGCTGCTGTCTGACACGACCTCAGAGGCAGCGAGGAAGCTGGTGGCTATGGCCATACAACATTGATGACTTTCTTTCTCGCTTCATTCGACAAAGGTGTGTGTGCGTAGTTTAGGGTATAATGGGTCTGACATGCCCAAAAGGGCAAAAGTCCCGAAAAAAAAAGAAAAAAAAATAATTAACTTAAGCTTAATAATGAATTGGAAGTTAATAAGCTGCAAAATGTTTACAGAAAGAAGAAACTAATTGACCAATGGCAAAAAACTACGAACACAGGCAAAAGTGGCGCTACACTGATTGCATATAGTAAAGTCAGCGCTTTCAGATTCCCGGAAACTGATCAAGTTTACTTAACATGTAATGTTGAGGTACGTATATGTCCCGCGTGGGAGGCGGAGCGGCGGATCCTGGTCCAGCATATCGGGCAAGACCTCTCCCCGCCGGCGGCAGTAGCGGCTGCGCTGGCGGGGAGATCTAAATGGAAGGCGCTGGTCTCCTTCTGCGAGTCAGTAATGACCCAGAAGGAGACCGCAGAACGGGATCGGGAGAGGGCCGATCCCGTTCGGAGATGGCGCAGGCGGGCCGGTGGGAGACCGGCCCGCAGCCCTGTAGTTCTGGGCTCTCAAGAATAAGACTACGGTATCCCCTGCCTGTCGTAGGAGGCGACTAAAAGGGGCCTCGGGTTCACTGGGCGACAAGGGTGGGGGCCTGAGTCGTCCACCAAAGTGGACCCGGGAAGAAGGCGACACCGGCTGGCCCGTGTCGCCTTGCACTGCAAGGACACAGGAAGGGATTAATCTCCCCTCCCCTCGGGACGTCCTCTACGAGAGGACAGTGCAGAGGGGCTCCGGTGCGTTCCACTGGAGATCCAGGAACCCCTCACAATGCACCGAGGAAGAGCCACAGGGGTGGTAGTTTAGTAGGTAAGAACCCCACATAACCGCCGCCTTCCCCAGAAGGCGGGGTATCTTCTTGAAGATTTCCTCCCCGTAAACAAAAAAAAAAAAAAAACGTATATATCAGCCCTGCAGTTCTGGGCTCGTAGACTAAGACTACAGTATCCCCTGCCTGCCGTAGAAGGCGACTAAAAGGGGCCTCGGGTTCAGTAGGCGGCATTGGCTGGCCCGTGTTGCCTTGCACTGCAAGGACACAGGAAGGGATTAATCTCCCCCTCCCCCCTCGGGACGTCCTCTACGAGAGGACAGTGCAGAGGGGCTCCGGTGCGATCCACTGGAGATCCAGGAGCCCCTCACAATGCACCGAGGAAGAGCCACAGGGGTGGTAGTTTAGTAGGTAAGAACCCCATATAACTGTGCCTTCCAGAACGGCTAGAGACAGAAGGCGAGGTTTCTTTTTGAAGTACGCCCCTCCCCCCCTTCCTCGTCCAAAAAAAACTACTTAAAAATATCGAAACTAAAACTGAAGATCGAAGTCAAATTTCGATATATTTTTGTCAAGGACATCCCTATCCCACATACGAGTATATGTGTAAGGTGGTTTGCTTATTGTTATAAACCAAGCACGTTTTTTAGCTTCAAAATTTTTTGTAGTTAAAAACTTATAATATTTATTTAATTCATTTAAATGTTTTGCTTTTTATTTTATTTCAAACCCGCCTCTAAATACTGAATATGATAGGTTGGGGAAAAAGTATTTTCGCATTATAGTATGTATGAACTTGTTTGTAATAAAATCTCTTTTGCTGTACTATTTGTCTCTGGCAAGTTTTAGTATCATTGAAAGTTTCAATTTTAAAGAACATAATTCCAAATTCATATTAAGAAAATGTGTGATTTTCATTAGTTTTTCGTACTGTCAAGTTTAGTGAATCTAATGAAGAAATTCGATACATTTGAAAATTTTACTACAAAAAAGGTAAAAATGCAACGCAAGCCGCGAAAAAATTTTTTGCGATGTTTATGGACCTAGTGCAATGTCTGTAGGAGTGGCATAAATTTGGTTTAGGCGTTTTCAGTCCGGAAATCTTGATGTCAAAATTTCTACGTCGCTCTGGTCGCCCTACTACGGATAAAATGGATGCCATTTTTAAAAAAGGAGCAGATTCGGCATATCAATTATTACGATGTAGCTGAAGATTGGGAATTGAACACAAAACAGATTTGTCGCATTTGAAAAAGCACTGGGTACAAAAAAAAATCTAAAAGTATAATAAAATATTTCCACATGTAAAATAAAGAATTTCTTTTTCAGCTCTGTACAAGCAACTGCGATTCAAGTTGTGACAGCACTATTACAGAAATTTCAACAACAATTAGACCTCAACAAGAATGTTATTCAGGCTCTACTGATCCGCAGTGTCAGACACCAAGCCCACAAATAAAATGTTATCCTGGTAGCACAGACTCACGATGTCCTAAACCAACTACGCCTGCTCCTCCAAACTGTTACCCTGGAAGCACAGACCCACGTTGTCCTAAACCAACTACGCCTGCACCTCCAAACTGTTACCCTGGAAGCACAGACCCACGTTGTCCTAAACCAACTACGCCTGCACCTCCAAACTGTTACCCTGGCAGCACAGACCCACGTTGTCCTAAGCCAACTACACCTGCACCTCCAAACTGTTACCCTGGAAGCACAGACCCACGTTGTCCTAAACCAACTACGCCTGCTCCTCCAAACTGTTACCCTGGAAGCACAGACCCTCGTTGTCCTAAGCCAACTACGCCTGCTCCTCCAAGCTGTTACCCTGGCAGCACAGACTCACGTTGTCCTAAACCAGCTTCGCCTGCTCCTCCAAACTGTTACCCTGGAAGCACAGACCCACGTTGTCTTAAACCAACCACACCTGCTCCTCCAAAATGCTATCCTGGAAGCACAGACTCACGTTGTCCTAAACCAGCTACGCCTGCTCCTCCGAACTGTTATCCTGAAGCACAGACCTCGTTGTCCTAAATAGCTACGCCTGCTCCTCCAAACTGTTACCCTGGAAACACAGACCCACGTTGTCCTAAACCAACTACGCCTGCTCCTCCGAACTGTTATCCTGGAAGCACAGACCCTCGTTGTCCTAAACCAACTACGCCTGCTCCTCCGAACTGTTATCCTGGAAGCACAGACCCACGTTGTCCTAAACCAACTACGCCTGCTCCTCCAAACTGTTACCCTGGAAGCACAGACCCACGTTGTCCTAAACCAACCACACCTGCTCCTCCAAAATGCTATCCTGGAAGCACAGACTCACGTTGTCCCAAACCAACTACGCCTGCACCTCCAAACTGTTACCCTGGCAGCACAGACCCACGTTGTCCTAAACCAACTACACCTGCTCCTGCAAAATGCTATCCTGGAAGCACAGACTCACGTTGTCCCAAACCAACTACGCCTGCCTCCAAACTGTTACCCTGGAAGCACAGACCCACGTTGTCCTAAACCAACTACGCCTGCCTCCAAACTGTTACCCTGGCAGCACAGACCCACGTTGTCCTAAACCAGCTACACCTGCTCCTCAAACTGTTACCCTGGAGCACAGACCCGTTGTCCTAAACCAACTACGCCTGCTCTCCGAACTGTTACCCTGGAAACACAGACCCACGTTGTCCTAAACCAACTACGCCTGCTCCTCCGAACTGTTATCCTGGAGCACAGACCCTCGTTGTCCTAAACCAGCTACGCCTGCTCCTCCAGAGCTGTTATCCTGGAAGCACAGACCCACGTTGTCCTAAACCAGCTTCGCCTGCTCCTCCAAACTGTTACCCTGGAAGCACAGACCCACGTTGTCCTAAACCAACTACGCCTGCTCCTCCAAACTGTTATCCTGGCAGCAGAGACCCTCGTTGTCCTAAACCAACTACGCCTGCTCCTCCAAACTGTTATCCCGGGAGCACAGACCCACGTTGTCCCAGACCGACGAAACCGACGTCACCAAATTGTTTCTCTGGAAGTACAGATCCGAGATGTCCTAGACCAACATCACAAAAACCTGTGTGTTACCCAGGTTCTCCTGACCCGAACTGCCCTCAACCTATTAGACCCACTACAGTTAATCCACCGACATATTTACCTCCCACAACGCCAGAGCTAAAATGCTATCCCGGTTCTACTGATGAACGCTGCCCACGACCAACGACAGCCGCTCCTCCAAACTGTTACTCCTGGGAGCACAGACTCACGCTGCCCACGACCAACGACAGCCGCTCCTCCAAACTGTTACCCTGGGAGCACAGACCATCGTTGTCCTAAACCAACTACGCCTGCTCCTCCGAACTGTGCCATTCTGGGAGCACAGACCACGTTGTCCTAAACCAACTACGCCTGCTCCTCCAAACTGTTATCCTGGAAGCACAGACTCACGTTGTCCCAAACCGACGACACCTGCTCCTCCAAACTGTTACCCTGGGAGCACAGACCCACGTTGTCCTAAACCAACTACGCCTGCTCCTCCAAACTGTTACCCTGGGAGCACAGACCCACGTTGTCCTAAACCAACTACGCCTGCTCCTCCAAACTGTTACCCTGGAGCACAGACCCGTTGTCCTAAACCAGCTACGCCTGCTCCTCAAACTGTTATCCTGGAGCACAGACCCACGTTGTCCTAAACCAACTACGCCTGTTCTCCAAACTGTTATCCTGGCAGCAGAGACCCTCGTTGTCCTAAACCAACTACGCCTGCTCCTCCGAACTGTTACCCTGGGAGCACAGACCCACGTTGTCCTAAACCAACTACGCCTGCTCCTCCGAACTGTTACCCTGGGAGCACAGACTCACGTTGTCCTAAACCAACTACGCCTGTTCTCCAAACTGTTATCCTGGCAGCGGAGACCCTCGTTGTCCTAAACCAACAACGCCTGCTCCTCAAACTGTTATCCTGAAGCACAGACCCTCGTTGTCCTAAACCAACTACGCCTGCTCCTCCGAACTGTTACCCTGGGAGCACAGACTCACGTTGTCCTAAACCAACTACACCTGCTCCTCCAAAATGCTATCCTGGAAGTACAGACTCACGTTGTCCCAAACCGACGACTCCAACGTCTCCGAATTGTTTCACTGGAAGTACAGATCCGAGATGTCCTAGACCAACATCACAAAAACCAGTGTGTTACCCAGGTTCTCCTGACCCGAACTGCCCTCAACCTGTTAGACCCACTACAGTTAATCCACCGACATATTTACCTCCCACAACGCCAGAGCTGAAATGCTATCCCGGTTCTACTGATGAACGCTGCCCACGACCAGCGACAGCCGCTCCTCCAAACTGTTACCCTGGAGCACAGACCCGTTGTCCTAAACCAGCTACGCCTGCTCCTCCAAACTGTTATCCGGGGCACAGACCCACGTTGTCCTAAATAGCTACGCCTGCTCCTCAAACTGTTATCCTGGAGCACAGACCCACGTTGTCCTAAACCAACTACGCCTGCTCCTCCAAACTGTTACCCTGGGAGCACAGACCAACGTTGCCCTAAACCAACTACGCCTGCGTCTCCAAACTGTTATCCTGGAAGCACAGACTCACGTTGTCCTAAACCAACTTCGCCTGCTCCTCAAACTGTTATCCCGGGAGCACAGACCCACGTTGTCCTAAACCAACTACGCCTGCTCCTCCAAACTGTTATCCTGGCAGCAGAGACCCTCGTTGTCCTAAACCAACTACGCCTGCTCCTCCGAACTGTTACCCTGGGAGCACAGACCCACGTTGTCCTAAACCAACTACGCCTGCTCCTCCAAACTGTTACCCTGGGAGCACAGACCCTCGTTGTCCTAAACCAACTACGCCTGCTCCTCCGAACTGTTACCCTGGGAGCACAGACCCACGTTGTCCTAAACCAACTACGCCTGCTCCTCCAAACTGTTATCCTGGCAGCAGAGACCCTCGTTGTCCTAAACCAACTACGCCTGCTCCTCCGAACTGTTACCCTGGGAGCACAGACCCACGTTGTCCTAAACCAACTACGCCTGCTCCTCCAAACTGTTACCCTGGCAGCACAGACCCACGTTGTCCTAAACCAACTACACCTGCTCCTGCAAAATGCTATCCTGGAAGCACAGACTCACGTTGTCCCAAACCAACTACGCCTGCTCCTCCAAACTGTTACGCTGGCAGCACAGACCCACGTTGTCCTAAACCAACTACGCCTGCTCCTCCAAACTGTTACGCTGGCAGCACAGACTCACGTTGTCCTAAACCAACTACGCCTGCACCTCCAAACTGTTACGCTGGCAGCACAGACTCACGTTGTCCTAAACCAACTACGCCTGCACCTCCAAACTGTTACGCTGGCAGCACAGACTCACGTTGTCCTAAACCAACTACACCTGCTCCTCCAAAATGCTATCCTGGAAGTACAGACTCACGTTGTCCCAAACCGACGACACCAACGTCTCCGAATTGTTTCACTGGAAGTACAGATCCGAGATGTCCTAGACCAACATCACAAAAACCAGTGTGTTACCCAGGTTCTCCTGACCCGAACTGCCCTCAACCTGTTAGACCCACTACAGTTAATCCACCGACATATTTACCTCCCACAACGCCAGAGCTAAAATGCTATCCCGGTTCTACTGATGAACGCTGCCCACGACCAACGACAGCCGCTCCTCCAAACTGTTACCCTGGAAGCACAGACCAACGTTGTCCTAAACCAACTACGCCTGCTCCTCCAAACTGTTACCCTGGCAGCAGAGATCCTCGTTGTCCTAAACCAAATACGCCTGCTCCTCCAAACTGTTACCCTGGAAGCACAAACCCACGTTGTCCTAAACCAACTACGTCTGCTCCTCCAAACTGTTACCCTGGAAGCACAGACCCTCGTTGTCCTAAACCAACTACGCCTGCTCCTCCAAACTGTTACCCTGGAAGCACAGACCCACGTTGTCCTAAACCAACTACGCCTGCTCCTCCAAACTGTTATCCTGGAAGCACAGACTCACGTTGTCCCAAACCGACGACACCTACGTCTCCAAACTGTTATCCCGGGAGCACAGACCCACGTTGTCCTAAACCAACTACGCCTGCTCCTCCAAACTGTTATCCTGGCAGCAGAGACCCTCGTTGTCCTAAACCAACTACGCCTGCTCCTCCGAACTGTTACCCTGGGAGCACAGACCCACGTTGTCCTAAACCAACTACGCCTGCTCCTCCAAACTGTTATCCTGGCAGCACAGACCCACGTTGTCCTAAACCAACTACACCTGCTCCTGCAAAATGCTATCCTGGAAGCACAGACTCACGTTGTCCCAAACCAACTACGCTTGCTCCTCCAAACTGTGCCATGCTGGCAGCACAGACCCACGCTGTCCTAAACCAACTACGCCTGCTCTCCAAACTGTTACGCTGGCAGCACAGACTCACGTTGTCCTAAACCAACTACGCCTGCACCTCCAAACTGTTACCCTGGCAGCACAGACCCACGCTGTCCTAAACCAACTACGCCTGCACCTCAAACTGTTACGCTGGCACAGACTCACGTTGTCCTAAACCAACTACGCCTGCCTCCAAACTGTTATCCTGGCAGCAGAGACCCTCGTTGTCCTAAACCAACTACGCCTGCTCCTCCAAACTGTTACCCTGGGAGCACAGACCCACGTTGTCCTAAACCAACTACGCCTGCTCCTCCAAACTGTTACCCTGGCAGCACAGACCCACGTTGTCCTAAACCAACTACACCTGCTCCTCCAAAATGCTATCCTGGAAGCACAGACTCACGTTGTCCCAAACCAACTACGCCTGCACCTCCAAACTGTTACCCTGGCAGCACAGACCCACGTTGTCCTAAACCAACTACGCCTGCTCCTCCAAACTGTTACCCTGGCAGCACAGACTCACGTTGTCCCAAACCAACTACGCCTGCACCTCCAAACTGTTACCCTGGCAGCACAGACCCACGTTGTCCTAAACCAACTACACCTGCTCCTGCAAAATGCTATCCTGGAAGCACAGACTCACGTTGTCCCAAACCAACTACGCCTGCACCTCCAAACTGTTACGCTGGCAGCACAGACTCACGTTGTCCTAAACCAACTACACCTGCTCCTCCAAAATGCTATCCTGGAAGTACAGACTCACGTTGTCCCAAACCGACGACACCAACGTCTCCGAATTGTTTCACTGGAAGTACAGATCCGAGATGTCCTAGACCAACATCACAAAAACCAGTGTGTTACCCAGGTTCTCCTGACCCGAACTGCCCTCAACCTGTTAGACCCACTACAGTTAATCCACCGACATATTTACCTCCCACAACGCCAGAGCTAAAATGCTATCCCGGTTCTACTGATGAACGCTGCCCACGACCAACGACAGCCGCTCCTCCAAACTGTTACCCTGGAAGCACAGACTCACGTTGTCCTAAACCAACTACGCCTGCTCCTCCAAACTGTTATCCTGGCAGCAGAGACCCACGTTGTCCTAAAACCAAATACGCCTGCTCCTCAAGCTGTTACCCTGGAGCACAGACCACGTTGTCCCAAACCAACTACGCCTGCTCCTCAAACTGTTACCCTGGAAGCACAAACCCACGTTGTCCTAAACCAACTACGTCTGCTCCTCCAAACTGTTACCCTGGCAGCAGAGATCCTCGTTGTCCTAAACCAACTACGCCTGCTCCTCCAAACTGTTACCCTGGAAGCACAGACTCACGTTGTCCCAAACCGACGACACCTACGTCTCCAAACTGTTATCCCGGGAGCACAGACCCACGTTGTCCTAAACCGACGACACCGACGTCACCAAATTGTTTCACTGGAAGTACAGATCCTAGATGTCCTAGACCAACATCACAAAAACCTGTGTGTTACCCAGGTTCTCCTGACCCGAACTGCCCTCAACCTGTTAGACCCACTACAGTTAATCCACCGACATATTTACCTCCCACAACGCCAGAGCTAAAATGCTATCCCGGTTCTACTGATGAACGCTGCCCACGACCAACGACAGCCGCTCCTCCAAACTGTTACCCTGGCAGCAGAGATCCTCGTTGTCCTAAACCAACTACGCCTGCTCCTCCAAACTGTTACCCTGGGAGCACAGACCCACGTTGTCCTAAACCAACTTCGCCTGCTCCTCCAAACTGTTACCCTGGAAGCACAGACTCACGTTGTCCTAAACCAACTACGTCTGCTCCTCCAAACTGTTACCCTGGAAGCACAGACCCACGTTGTCCTAAATAGCTACGCCTGCTCCTCTAAACTGTTACCCTGGAGCACAGACTCACGTTGTCCTAAACCAGCTTCGCCTGCTCCTCCAAACTGTTATCCTGGAAGCACAGACTCACGTTGTCCCAAACCGACGACACCTACGTCTCCAAACTGTTATCCTGGAGCACAGACTCACGTTGTCCTAAACCGACGACACCGACGTCACCAAATTGTTTCACTGGAAGTACAGATCCTAGATGTCCTAGACCAACATCACAAAAACCTGTGTGTTACCCAGGTTCTCCTGACCCGAACTGCCCTCAACCTATTAGACCCACTACAGTTAATCCACCGACATATTTACCTCCCACAACGCCAGAGCTAAAATGCTATCCCGGTTCTACTGATGAACGCTGCCCACGACCAACGACAGCCGCTCCTCCAAACTGTTACCCTGGAAGCACAGACCCACGTTGTCCTAAACCAACTACGCCTGCTCCTCTAAACTGTTACCCTGGGAGCACAGACCAACGTTGTCCTAAACCAACTACGCCTGCTTCTCCAAACTGTTATCCTGGCAGCAGAGACCCACGTTGTCCTAAACCAACTACGCCTGCTCCTCTAAACTGTTACCCTGGGAGCACAGACCAACGTTGTCCTAAACCAACTACGCCTGCTCCTCCAAACTGTTACCCTGGAAGCACAGACCAACGTTGTCCTAAGCCAACTACGCCTGCTCCTCCAAACTGTTACCCTGGAAGCACAGACCCACGTTGTCCTAAACCAACTACGCCTGCTCCTCCAAACTGTTACCCTGGAAGCACAGACCCACGTTGTCCTAAACCAACTACGCCTGCTCCTCCAAACTGTTATCCTGGAAGCACAGACCCACGTTGTCCTAAACCAACTACGCCTGCTCCTCCAAACTGTTACCCTGGAAGCACAGACCCACGTTGTCCTAAACCAACTACGCCTGCTCCTCCAAACTGTTATCCTGGAAGCACAGACTCACGTTGTCCCAAACCGACGACACCTACGTCTCCAAACTGTTATCCCGGGAGCACAGACCCACGTTGTCCTAAACCGACGACACCGACGTCACCAAATTGTTTCACTGGAAGTACAGATCCTAGATGTCCTAGACCAACATCACAAAAACCTGTGTGTTACCCAGGTTCTCCTGACCCGAACTGCCCTCAACCTATTAGACCTACTACAGTTAATCCACCAACTTATTTACCTCCCACAACGCCAGAGCTAAAATGCTATCCCGGTTCTACTGATGAACGCTGTCCAAGACCAACGACAACCGCTCCTCCAAACTGTTACCCTGGAAGCACAGACCCACGTTGTCCTAAACCAACTACACCTGCTCGTCCAAACTGTTACCCTGGAAACACAGACCCACGTTGTCCTAAACCAACTACTCCTGCACCTCCGAACTGTTACCCTGGCAGCAGAGATCCTCGTTGTCCTAAACCAACTACGCCTGCTCCTCCAAACTGTTACCCTGGAAGCACAAACCCACGTTGTCCTAAACCAACTACGCCTGCTCCTCCAAACTGTTACCCTGGAAGCACAGACCCACGTTGTCCTAAACCAACTACGCCTGCTCCTCCAAACTGTTACCCTGGCAGCAGAGACCCTCGTTGTCCTAAACCAACTACGCCTGCTCCTCCAAACTGTTTCCCTGGAAGCACAGACCAACGTTGTCCTAAACCAACTACTCCTGCACCTCCGAACTGTTACCCTGGCAGCAGAGATCCTCGTTGTCCTAAACCAAATACGCCTGCTCCTCCAAACTGTTACCCTGGAAGCACAGACCCACGTTGTCCTAAACCAACTACACCTGCTCGTCCAAACTGTTACCCTGGAAACACAGACCCACGTTGTCCTAAACCGACTACGCCTGCACCTCCAAACTGTTACCCTGGCAGCACAGACCCTCGTTGTCCTAAACCAACTACGCCTGTCCCTCTAAACTGTTATCCTGGAGGCACAGACTCACGTTGTCCCAAACCGACGACACCTACGTCTCCAAACTGTTACCCTGGAAGCACAGACCCACGTTGTCCTAAACCAACTACGCCTGCTCCTCCGAATTGCTATACCGGAAACACAGACCCACGTTGTCCACAGCCAACCACACCTGCTTTACCAAACTGTTATCCCGAAAGTAAAGATCCACGTTGCGCTACACCAACTTCCCAAAAACCTGTTTGTTACCCAGGTTCTCCTAACCCGAATTGTCCTCAACCTTCCAGACCTACAACACTTAATCCACCAACATATTTACCTCCCACAACGCCGGAGCTAAAATGCTATCCTGGCAGTTCTGACCCACGTTGTCCTCAACCAACAACAATTGCTCCTCCTAACTGTTACCCTGGTAATACTGATGCGCGTTGTCCTAAACCTATACCACCCGAAATACCGAAATGTTATCCTGGAAGCAGCGATCCGAGATGTCCTAGGCCCTCTTCTCCAAAACCTACATGTTACCCAGGATCACCGGACCCTAATTGTCCCCAACCTTCAAGTCCTTCTACAATTAATCCTCCAACGTATTTACCTCCCACAACATTTTCTGCTCAAAATTGCTTACCAGGAAGTACTGATCCTCGTTGCCCTAAACCTACATCACTAGCACCACCAAACTGTTATCCTGGCAGCATCGATCCTAGATGCCCCAAACCTTCTACTACTAAGCCTATTTGTTACCCAGGTTCTATCGATCCCAATTGCCCACAACCTCCTAGGCCAACAACGCTTAAGCCCACTACAGAGAGACCCAATTGCTATCCTGGAAGCAGTGATCCAAGATGTCCACAGTCTATCTCTACTCCTAGTTCTTGTTATCCAGGATCTAGGGATCCAAAGTGTCCGCAACCATTTGCTCCAAGTAGCACGAACCCACCTTCCACTTACTTACCACCCTTCCCAGCAGAAAATGAGATAAAATCTGCAAGAACTAGCAGACTCGCTGAGAAATCTTTGGACTACTACGATGAGCCACAATTGAACGCAGGTGAGTAGTACTTTTCTGAACAAAATATCATGAACCTAATTCTAATTCTAAGAAAAAACGCAATTATTTTTCCTTGTACCCAATATACTAAGTAGCTACGAGTAGTTTACTGTAATGAATATGGTATATTTTATATAAATTTGAGGCTGGAAGTAATTTGTATACTGTCACTAAATAAGGCCTATTTATGTAAAATATCATCGAACGAACCTTTGAATTGAATTACACAAAAACATACAAATTACGGATATGAAACAAAACGTATGACTGATTGATTGTTTTTGTTTATGGCGTTTCCATATAGATTTCCCCAATGTCGAAGTGTGTACTTTAAACTGCTGTAAAAAGCGGGCTTCGTGACGGACAAGGATCTAAACTATAAGGAAGTATGTGTGGTTACTGCTGAGACAATTCCGCGCGATGCTCACTGTTGATGAGTCTAAAACAATAGAAACAAACACAATATATACATAGGGTTAGTTGTTTAAAAGACAGACAAACTAGAGTCTAATGTTATTTTTGTGAAGGAATGAACATAAAATATAAACAAAAGGAGAGTTAACAAGAGACAGTAGGGATTTGAAGTCTATGGGGCGCGGGATATCATTAGGAAGGAGGTCGTAGAGGGAAGAAGATAATAGGGGCAATTGAAAAAAAGGTGATTAGGAGTCCCTTCGTCCAGTCCACATTCACAAAGGGAGCTGTCTCTAACGTGTAGCTTAGCCAGGTGGACGGGGGTACACGCATGCCCAAGCCTTAATCTGCAGATCGTGCTTGTGAAGCGTTTGTGAACGTTTTTAAAATTGCTAAACCAAGGCCGGATGGGAATTGAGGGTTGGACAAAACGTATAACAGTATCATTTATTGGACATAAATTAATTTACATTTTACTACAACAACCATCACTAAAACTAGAAAATATAAGTTAACTATACATAAGTTATTTTACAAAATATTTACAAAAAATATAACTGTGCCAAACCATCGTCGCTTGGCAGTGTGCCCAGAAGGCCGGTAGCATTGCCACGTTATATGGCAATGCTTAGCCTCTGTATAAGTATAGACCAGCCCTCTGGTCACCACCACCAACTTCTTAGCTATCACAATAAAAATGTGGTGTGCACCCCACGGACCCAAAATTTCTACCTCAAACGGCTTAAATATGAAACCTCTATCAATCCTCTATCTGATGGTAGATGTAATAAAAAGGACAGATGAAACATAAAAGGACAGATGAAAAAAGAGTCCAAAAACTATTTGTCCCAAAAGCTAACTTTTGGGAATGCATACACACGTAAACGCCCTCCCGGGGACGAGCACGTGTTATGTCGTACTCACACCGACTAAAACCTAACGGTGGTCGCCATCGGCGCTGAAGAATTTACCGTTGGATCTCCGTAAGGAACCTAACCTTTGCTGGGCCCTACTCGAAGGTCTATCCATATTAAATGAAATGATTATAATTATTATAAATTGCCACTTGTCTTTACTCTTACGGCTAAATCATTCGGTACGGTTTAAGTTTTAAAAAAATATATTTGTTTTTTTTTTTCAGATAATTTCGAGTTCACGCGCACCAAACCACGAACAAGAAATGTCAGAGATCTAAGCAAACTAAACGGTAGTGTCATCGAAGCCACTAGTGGCTTAGGAATAATCCACATGGCCATCGGTGGCTCTATCTTCCTTGTTGTATTATCCGTTGCTCTTGCTGTATATTTTTATAATAACAAAAGAGCTTCGAAAACTGCACGAAATTTGGCTACACAAATAAATCACCCCTGTTAATACTCCGTCATGCTAATAAACATGTGATATACACAGCCTATATAATAATAACTCGCGATAATGCTTAAAAGTTACTTTAATGGATGCATATATGTTGTAGGGATTAATTTATGAAATATACTTATCACTGCCTTCTTAGCTTTATAACATAATTCCAGGCACTATAAAATGCCTATTTTATTCTTAAATAAAATAGTGCCATACAATCAAAATGTGTGCTCAGTAGTGTTCGCGCCATTTGTGAAGAAAAAAACGCAAGTCGATAACATGAACCATGAGGAGAAATGTAATGTCAAGGAGTGAAGAATAGACAAAATTAATTTGTAGTTACCGCTTTTTAAAATAATGAAAAAGTCAATAATCTCCGAAGTTGCCTTATACAATGAAGACGTAGCTTTAAAACTACCAAAATTCTCCTATTATTACAAAGAACAAGACATGGCTGTATGGATTAAAGTCTTTTGCCTTTCCCATTAGGGATAAATTAATATCATCGAAGTTGCCTTGTTGCTTTTAACTGAATTTTACTTAAATATATTTCTTGACGACAAGATTTAAATAAATAGATTAAATTGGGCTTATTTTAAAAATAAAATTAAAAGCTGAAATTGAACAAATGCGTAACATGGAATTGTGCGCTCATATTCCAATTTATATCGTGATAAAACTTTAGTGCAATTTGTTTTACACAAATAATTTTCAGTAAAATTGTGACAGATGATACAAAATGTACGCAATTTACAAAAAGAATCGATATTTAAAAAAATATAGTTACTATTAAAAAGGTTAATTAACGATCAACAAGTAACGTCATTTATTGGATTTTTTACAAAATTTTGTCAGCATAATCTTCTTCTTTGTCGTTCCCTCATTTCTGAGGATCGTGGTCACTTGAGCCCCTCAAATGATCAATCTGCCTCCATCGGCTTTGGTCCGAGGCAGCCCTCACTAGCTGATAGAGATTAGGAGAGGAGATGGCATATTTTACTTGGTCAGACCATCGAGTCGGCGACCGGCCCCTTGTGCTCTTGCCTTCTATTGCCAACGATGACCAGCTTTTCAAGGTTGCCATCCCCTCTACGCATCATATGCCCGAAATATGACAGTACGCGCTGTAGACACGTAGTGGACAGTCTAGTCTTTATGGCGAGTTGGGAGAGAATAGATTTGTGCGCTTGGCAGTCCACATTATTCCTTTATTAAAAATATATTGACGTAATTCCACTTGCGACTTTTTCCTACGCATGGCGCGATGTGTGATATACGAAAGTATATTGTATTACTACTCAGCCGCAATATTTGATAACACACGAAATATTTTTGTAAATACTATCCCTAGTCAAAATGTTTTCACCATGAAACGGAATTACCTTTGTATGTACTTTTATTGTGTACTTTTTATTTACATTTTACTCATTTTGTGATATTCTTTTGTTTTGTATATAAAACGCCTGTGTAATTAATGTGGCCATTATATTGTATAAATAGTTTTAAAATAAATATTGTTTTTAACACCGTTTTAAGATAGTAAAAACATTTACGAAACTTGTCTAAAACTCTTTTTACAATCATAAATGTATAGTCAATGAAACAATAAAGGAAATGTTTTATAGATTGCGTATCAAGTCAATCTAAGTAACATTCTATGAATGTTATCAAATTGTTTTATTTCTTCACCTACATATTGTTAATACGTCAAACACAATTATAAATAAATAAATAAAATCTTTATTTTCAAAAACAAAAACATATAAAGCAAGTATACAATATTTGGATCTTCTTTTAAGTATAAAATATACTTGTGCCAGAAGATCCACCTCTTCCTTAACCATATCATCTATTTTTTTTTTGTTTTATAGTTAGTTAGTTTAAAGTAATTATATCTATTTATGTGTGTGTGTGTGTGTGTGTGTCAGTGTATGTGAATGTGTGTATTTATGTGCGATTACAATAAAAAATTACAAAAAGATATTATTGGAACTGATATCGTAATGTTGCCTCCGTGTCGTCATAGTCCAAACTTTCCAGCCACTTTAGTAAAGATGCTTTACAGTCGTGCCAGTTTAAAGCATTAATTAGTAAGTTCTTGTTTATTTGTTTATAAATATAGCTTGAAAGCTTTCTATATTATACATTTATAGTACAGATAGTCAAATACAGTTTATAGCAAAATTAATAATGCATAGAGAAAAGAAAAAAGAGTCGTAATTAATGTCTTCTTATTTTTAAAGTCCCGATCGAATTTCAACCAGGACGCGACATATACCGCTGCGTCCGTTGTAAGTGTATGTAGCGGTTAGTTAAGTTAGTTCTCTGTAAAGAGAGTGTAAGGGCATAGTCCACCACGCGGCCCTAGTGCGGACTGGCAGACTTCACATGCCTTAGAAAATGTTTTTAAGAAGAGGTTTCCTCACGATGATTTCCTTCACAGCCGAGCGCGTAGTAAATTAGCAAATAAAATTGCAAGAACAAATTTATTGGTACCAACATCGGAGATCGAACTCGGGTTGCTAGAGTACTATGCATCTTGAGCCAACCGCCCGGACACTTTTTTTTTGTTGACGGGGAGGAAATCTTCAGAAAGATACCCCGCGCCCTTTCCTCGGTGCATGACGAGGGGCTCCGGGATCTCCAGTGGAACGCACCGGAGCCCCTCTGCACTGTGCTCAAGGAGAGCACGTCCCGGGGAGGACCCCTGTGCCTTCGCAGCGCAAGGCGACACGGGCCAGCCGATGTCGCCTTCTTCCCGGGTCCACTTTGGTGGACGACTCAGGCCCCTTGTCGCCCAGTGAACCCGAGGCCCCTTTTAGTCGCCTTGTACGACAGGCAGGGGATACCGTAGTCTTATTCTTGAGAGCCCAGAACTACGGGGCTGCGGGCCGGTCTGCCACCGGCCCTCTCCCGATCCCGTTCTGCGGTCTCCTTCTGGGTCATTACTGACTCGCAGAAGGAGACCAGCGCCTTCCTGACCGCCCGGACACTGAGCTATCACGGCTCTTTCTTTGATTATGTAGCGGTGCGTCACAATATATTTAATTTACGGTTAGTTTTTTTATACCAAAAGGGAGAGCAAAAGAGTAAGGCTCACCTTAAGTAATACATAACGCCGGAAAAGCAAGTGCATTGCCGGCCTTTAAGAAAGGAGTAGACTCGTTTCTCGAAGGCCCTCAGATCATATAGGTTCAGTAACACCACCGATGACAATTGATTCCCCAGATAGTACGTTATAGGATTTTATAGAAATACAAGTAAATAAATTTACGAGTAAAAACAAAAAGCGAACGTGTTCAAATTTGATCCGTCAAGTTTGATTTCTTTTATGATCTTCTTTTATTTTTACCCGTAAAATGAATATGAACACCCATTATCACCGAGTCGTGGTTATTTGCTATTGCTATATATTTTACATTGTAACCGTCCAAGCCGAGGTTACCCCTCACTGGAGGCCCCTTGTGTCGAGTTACTAGCGATAGAGGTTCAGGCTAAGCGACCTAAGAGCTATGTCACTTCTCAATCCTGTGAAGCTGATAAAGCGCCTCTGATCTGTGTAGTTCGTCATAAAAAAACCATTCAAATAAAACACAAGGTTTATACAAACAAATTTAATGTCAATTTTAAATCAATATACATTTCCAAAATATTACTATCAAAATGATATCAAATCATAACTTAAAATATTAAAATAAACGTAATAACAAAAACCAATTTAATAACACAGCAGTCTCTAAGTAATACACATATAGTTTAAAGTTATACTTCTTTTGGCGCGTTTGGCAAAACAGACCATAGTGTAGTTTTTTTTTCGTTCATAGCAAGGCAATTACCCAGGAGTCTGTTAAGCCAATTGTGTAGAAATGACCGTTCAGTGACATCATCTTCAGTTGTGTCTCTTACGTTTTTAGTATCAATTGTTGCTATTGTAATCTCGTACATAGTAAAATCAAAATGTAACGATATATTCCATTCATTAAATAGAATAGATTAAAAATTACTTATCTAAAAATTTAATGACTTTTGTATTGTAACTACCGGCCCCACCCTGCTTCTTTGTTCGTCGAACGTTCACTTTGTACACAATTGCTGTAAAGACTCAATTTTTACTGAATTACGGCAAGAAAACAAACGATAACTTAATATTCATATGAGAAACTAAGCTATGTCGACTGTATTACCCTAAATAGGATTATCAGAGGTTCAGTTGTAGTTTAAGCTAACTTCTCATATTGACGGCACACTTTTAGTTCATCTACGTGAACATTCACTTCAATGTCAGCCCTGTAGTCCTAAACTTATAGAATTAGCTATGGTATCAATATCCCAGCCACTAAGACAAGTGCCTTTTGTTGCCGTAAAATCTGTCCGGGGGCAAGAAGGCACTGAATGTGTTTGTGAGTGCAGATAGAGAGCTTTAATTACTAAAAGTCAAATTGGACAATAGATTCACACATCCAATCGAATGGAACCAATTTGTACTTATCATTATCAAATAATGTTATTTAAAACGAAATCCGAAATACGTTTCATCTTATGATATAAGTATCATAACTATCCCTTCTGTTGACAACCAAAAGGAGACAAATTACACTATCAATCAACAATTTACATATGTAGATTAATATGGTTAGCGATCAATTATCTTCAATCTAAGGGGCCCATTAGGTGTGTACATCGGATGAATATGATAATCCAGCGGCTCGTGATGGTACTCCATTCTGAAAGCTTGCACTATCTGAAATAGAAATAAGACGTTCATCGTGCGTACAACAAAGGTGTGGAACAAGTGGCCTTCGGTACGGCGTGGGAGTCTGCAAGAGTAGAGTGAATAGACTTACTCAACTAGCCCGTACCATCTTTCGACTATACCACCACTTAACATCAGGTGGGATCGTGATCAAGCACTAGTTTTTAACCCATAAAAAAGCAATCAAGCAATCATCCCAACTCACACATCACGGCAGAATTGCTAATTCCATCGACACGAACCTGTTTCGCGTTGCAAAACTGTACATTTATCCGCGTACTTTCTTCCACGCAATATCAGCCGGCGGAATCAACTGTCACAAGCGGTGTTTCCGAACTGTTAAGATTTTGGGACCTTCAAGAAACGAGCCTACTCCTTTATCAAAGATTGGCAACGAACCTACAGTTCCAGCAGATCTCCGGTGATCATTTAAGATCAGATGAGCCGTAAGATTGTTTTCTCTTCGTATAAAAATCCACTTCGTGGTTTTGTAAAGTAGCTATAAAATGATATCATACCTTGCAGAGTACTATATGCATTTCAAGTTCGGCGAACCGGCGACCAAGGCACATTCTCCTCCCGAATCCGAAGGGTAGTGACGCAAATGCGTGATGCTTGTACGTGGACCTCTGTATCCAACGCTCCGGACGGAACTCCGCGGCGTTCGTGAAGTATTCATCTGAATTGCCCATCACGTAGTGTTGGAAGATCACTTGCGTCTGTAAAATTAACACATCGATGGTGAAATGACGAAGTAACAAACCATTTGGCGATTTTAAGTTAGTAAGGACATAAAGTTTTAGAAACGGGTCGTGGGTTTTTTTTTTATCATAGCAAAATTTGACTAACGTGTACGATAGACAAGCTCTTAATGAAATGGTAACATTTCTGACGCAGAATAATACGATTTTAGGAGTACATAGAATAGAATAGATTAAACATTAGACATTAAACATAGAAGCTTTCATCAACACTCCTCTTATTGTATTCTTTTAGAAAAATTCAATTTACATTCTTTGAAAGTTAGAAGTTTATACCATGATCAAATTTTTCTGTACAAAATCTGAAACAATAAATTTGATTGTACAGAGCTAATCAATAATATCTACTTTCGTGTTCCTAGCAGTTCTCAGCGCATTCGTGATACATACACTCACAAAATGTTTTCTCCCATTATTACAAGTACCAACGCCGGTGAACGCGCTCCATTGACTAGGATTATGAAGCAGTATAATGACCATTTCGCCAACATTGATGTGTTACTTCTTGCCTTTTCCTCTTATAAAAAAACTCTAAAAAAGAAACTGGATATTTTAAATATGTAAATATAGATGATATACGAGTAAATTCAGATCTAAAGTGTGTGTAGTGCTATAGACATTTTGTGGACATTACTATTATTATGTGGATAACGGTGTTGTTTACATATTTATAACTCTTTATACTTAATGTATTTATTATCTTAAGCTTTAATATGTATTCGTTTGTTGTTCCAAAAAAAACATTTGTTCGACACAAAAACACAGAAACAAACAGGTAAAACAAGACAAAAACAACATAAAAGTAATTAAAATTGTGAAAAATTGAAAAAAAAAACAATATAGAACTTGTGCCGAAAAGGGGTTGAATCAGCATGTGCTGTGCTCACACATGAATCACAGTGCTGATTTTCAGCCAAAACAACCTGTAAAAACTAAGGCGGACGCGATTTGAACCATACACACATCTTTAAGTAATGTCTTTAAATCGCAAATTAGAATACCTTCTACTCAAACAGATAAAATGACAAACTGGTATATATATATATAATCGTTTACTATATATATGGACGTTATCAGTTTTTGTTAATATCAATGTTTACTTATTTTGTATATAGCCTGCTATTAACTACCAAAGGTTAGCTGGAACAAAATGCTACGAAACACTAAGTTCGCCTTTGTATATGCATTTTGGTGCAGTAAAGAATTTATCTATCTATCGTCGCCTCACATAAAGCTTCTATCTATAACGCCAAAATGGATCCTTAGATGTAAGCTAGTATATCTTCGTAATGTAAGGTCTGAACTTCGTCTTATATAAATTCAACACTCACCCCTTTAGGTATATTGTAGCCGCATATTGTAGTATCTTTTGTCAGCTGCCTGCCATTGCCTATCACAACAGGGAACAGTCTGAAAATTTAAAAAATAGTCGCATAGAGCATAGTCGCTTGCTAAACTATTTACGTTCTTTATATAATATGTATATAATTTTTTAAGAGACTTAACATTGATAATAACAACCAAGCTTAAACTTGTGCTAGGAGATGGTTCACGTCAATAGTCGAATGGTGGACCGAACCAACGACTTTACGATTCGCAGACCGTACCCGAAATTAGGCTATTGACGCTTCAAGCCTAATGTTTTTATTAAATGTACGTGGGAAACGGAACGTGAATAAGGAGTGAAAGACATAGCATGAGGAGTGTGAGTGGGATGAAAAAAAAGATGGTGGATAGGCTAAATGAATGTGAATGTGCTGATGCTGTTTTAAATAAAGACTTTTAAAGAAAAAGACATCTTTGACTCCGAGTCTCATACCCATTTTTGGGGGCTCGTACGGGATGTGCTCAGAATCGAAAAAGTGTAGATGGAAGATTATTATTACAACGTAAGGGCGGGCACCGCGTGCCTAAATCTTAAAGACGAAAGACGTACCGGTTGAGTGCAGCGTGACCCATCCACTACGACGATGATATAAATTTATATAATATATACGATAAAATAATAGATGAACAAATTTTCGTAAATAAATATATTATTAAGTTAAAAAACTAAATAATAAATTAATTAAAATTAAAAATATTGGAAACAACAAGGCACCGATATCACGGGGATATTATCTTTTTGTAACTTTAACATCAGGTGTTTTAATTTATTTTTAAATACGTTTACAGATTTACTATCTCTTATGGGCGGTGACAATTATAATACATAAAAAGACTTACCTTAAAACCTCCTTCACGCAAGCTTTTAAGTAAGGCATTTGACTAATATCGCCCGGCGTTAACGGCCTGCCTTGCAGCACTGAGGTTATTTCTTCGTGCAATCTCTCCTGGACATCGGGTCGTAAAGCCAACTGATACAAGGTCGATGCGACAGCGTTCGAAGTCTGAAATGATTTCAATCATCAGTATGCAGCTATCCACTTCTAAGTCTACATAGGCCTCTCCAAAAGCATGTCAGTGAGCACGATCCTCGGCCACTCTCATCCAGCTTCTGCCAGCCGCCCTGAGAAGATCGTCTCTCCACCTAGTCTTAGGGCGTCACACTTTGTGATCTTCACTCATAAACTAGTTTCACCAACGGCACCGGCCGTCTCAGCCGTAGAACTAATTTGTACGGCTGGTGTGGCCGGTGCATTGCAATTTTAATTTGCGAATTTGGTCGGCTAACAATACAATCCAACACTTTGTTCTTTTGTCAAAAATATACCGGTATACACATTACTTAAGCGGTCGCCATAATGATATCACGGCAATAGCTTCTTGGAGCTATTGCCGTGATATCATTATGGCATCATTAGCGAAAAAAAATTTTGGCACTAAAGATTTATAACAAAACGATCAAAGATTTAAAAGTAACAGTAAACATAAAATTGACACTTAAAGTTGAATTTGTAAATATTGTCATCAAAGAATTCTTCTAGAGTCTTAGCAGGAGCCTTTGTAATTCACATTTAAATAAATTATTTAATCAACTCCTCCTCTGAGGCAAGTGTCTGTGTAATTCGCATTGAACTCCTCCTCTGAGGCAAGTGCCTGTGTAATTCGCATTTAACTCCTCCTCTGAGGCAAGTGCCTATGTAATTCGCATTTAAATAAATTATTTAACCAACTCCTCTGAGGCAAGTGCCTTTGTAATTCGCATTTAAATAAATTATTTAACTAACTCCACCTCTATGACTCCTGCTATTAACTCTAGAAGAATTCTTTAATAACAAATTCACAAATTAAACTTTTTATTGTTAGTGTAATTCTATTATTTTACTAATTTCGTGTGCCCGCAGGCTAGGACATAGCTGGACAATTTTTTTCTAAACTAGATGTTCAATACCTGTGGTCCTCGAATAAATGATTTTGACTCTGTTCTCTTCAGTCCGTGTTTATTTATTTATTTCTGCATTCATTACAGCTTAACAATTTAAAGGTCGAGCAGCTAAGCGGTTCGGCTTATGATCTGATGGTCACCTGTTCGAATCCGTCAAAATGAACAAATGAATTGGTTAAACAAACTGGTAGAATTCGATCATCAAATCACAAGCCGAACGACTCTAAACACGACCTATAAAATTGCCACTTAATAATAATAGCTAGCGCAGGACGCATTTCTCGGAACTCCAACCTCAATAACATCATCCGTCGGGTTTTTCCCACCCCTAATGTTCCATCAACTTTGAAGCCAAATGGACTATTGCGCAGTGATGGTAGACACTTACACACTGCAAGATGGGATGGCCTTTAGTATGGGATGCTACATGCGTCGATACTTTGGCACCGTCACATCTTCCAGAATCTTCTGTTGAGGCTGAAGTGGCCGCTGCAATTGCAGAAAACCTCGAGCGGCGCAAATATAGTAACCTCGATAGAGGTTTCATATTTGAGCCGTTTGGGGTAGAAACTTTGGGTTCGTGGGGTCCTAGTGCACACCACCTTTTTAATGTGATAGCTAAGAAGTTAGTCGACACATCTGGTGGCAATGCTACCAGCCGTCTGGGCATGCTGCCAAGCGACGACGGTATAACACAGTTATATTTTTTGTAAATATTTTTGTAAAATACCTTTTATATTGTAAATATTTCTTTATTGTTGGTAATAATTAATTTTAATAAACAATTTTTTTAGAAATTAAAATTTCTTACCGTATCAATTCCCACCAGGAAAAGGTCCAACGCTGCCACCGCCGCAACCCTGGGCCCTGCTGCTGACACTAAGTCTTGCAACAGAGACTTACTGCCGCCATTCGCTTCACACTCCAAGAGAGCACGCTCTACGTGACTTAGGGTAACGCTGTAACAAAGTAATATACTAAACAACAAGTATATTTACCAGTAAAAACATAAACCAACTTCATCATCAAATCAAAACGTAATCTTTGTATTTCCGAATTATTGTAGGAATATTACGAAATACAATTAATCCGAACCTAACTACTCTGTCATCAAACTACCCTTTATTACCGTTATTTTCAGCGGCACTACCCTTACCCTGCTTTTAACCACTAAAGGTTAGCTGGAAGAAAATGCTAAATAGCACTAAGTTCGCCTTCGTACAAATACTTTGATGCAATAAAGGATTTATCTATCTATCTATCTACCCTTGAAGTACGCCATTTCTAATTTAAAAAAAATCATCGTCATCAATTGACGTGATATTGTGTTATTCGTCCATTTATCGCGCACATACTTAATGCAAATTTAAGATTTGTATGGTTTTTGAATGGACATTGTCAGTATTGGACCAAATTAAACTTGTCAAAATCGGTTCACCAAGTCAAATGTTGAGTCCAATGATTATCTCATTGGTCTCGACAAACAAAAAGAAAACACGAAATTATTTGCACAGAATCTTTCAAATAAAAAAAACTTTGTAATTTTTCCCTTTAAGTAATTGTTGTGTACTCACCTCAATATAGTATCTAACGCGGCAACATATCGCCTGAACATGGCTGTGGGGTAAATCCTCCACCACGGTGCTCGTAGCTCCAGTTCCCCCACACTGATGAAGAAAGTGTGAACTGCATCGATCAGGCGCTGGCTCTCCGAACCTTCCACAGACTCGAAGCAGCCCAGTCTCGTGTCTAGCGCTATTAGACCTAAAGCTGTGGATACAGATAGAGCAAGCTACAGAACTATGGTACATTTTCAAACGACTTCAAAAAATAAGTCGTCATTTCGTCTGTATGTCTTTTATGTTTGTTATCTCATAACTTTAGACTGGGTGAATCGATTTTGATATATTTTTATTTGATAGCTGGTGCCTCCCATGTGGTCCCATTTGGTGTGATTCTGGTAATGACATCTATTAGAAAACCATATAAGTATTTAAATTTATCAGCCACAAATGGACGAATAACTCAATGTCACGTCATCGGATTTTTATGATTCATTTTTTAGATGGATTTTCTTCAAGAGTAGTTTCATATCACATTAACTAACTTTGATTTTATTGGAAATGGCGTACTTCCAGGGTAGATAGATAGATAGATAGATAGATAGATAGATAGATAGATAGATAGATAGATAGATAGATAGATAGATAGATAGATAGATAGATAGATAGATAGATAGATAGATAGATAGATAGATAGATAGATAGATAGATAGATAGATAGATAGATAGATAGATAGATAGATAGATAGATAGATAGATAGATAGATAGATAGATAGATAGATAGATAGATAGATAGATAGATAGATAGATAGATAGATAGATAGATAGATAGATAGATAGATAGATAGATAGATAGATAGATAGATAGATAGATAAATCCTTTTGCACCAAAGAATATCTACAAAGGCGAACTTAATGCTATTTAGCATTTTCTTCCAGCTAACCTTTAGTAATTACAAGCAGGCTAAGGGTAGTGCCGCTGAAAATAACGGTAATAAAGGGGTAGTTTGATGACAGTTTAGTTAGGTTCTGATAGTCAGTCCTGTAGTTCTGGGTTCTCAAGAATAAGACTACGGTATCCCCTGCCTGTCGTACAAGGCGACTAAAAGGGGCCTCGGGTTCACTGGGCGACAAGGGTGGGGCCACCAAAGTGGACCCGGGAAGAAGGCGACATCGGCTGGCCCGTGTCGCCTTGCGCATTATCAGCATTGGACCAAATTAAACTTCACCCAGTCAAATGTTGAGTCCAATGATTATCTCATTGGTCTCAACAAGGAAAAAAAAGAAAACATACTGACGAATTGAGAACCTCCTCGTTTTTATAGTCAATCTTTTTCATTGTTCTCTAAATTTCGAATCGAACGGTCCCGAAGTGGCATATAAGTTAGTTTAGCTTAGATTGTCCCAATAGATTTTGTTAATTAAATAGCTACCGACCGAGTCGTGGTTCGGCACTCTCGGGCGCCCTCGGATCTGACTGCTAACGCGTATTAATGGGAACCGTCTAAGTCGAGGTTACCCCTCACCAGGGGGATTCTTGTGTCTAGTTACCACCTAATAAAGGTTCAGGCTAAGCGATCTAAGAGCTATGCCACCTCTCAATCCGATGAAGCAGTAAATGCCAGCTTCTCTGTGCCAACTGTGTTAGTTCAACACGAAATTATATGCACAGAATCTTTCAAATAAAAAAAACTTTGTAATTTTTCTCTTTAAGTAATTGTTGTGTACTCACCTCAGTATAGTATCTAACGCGGCAACATATCGCCTGAACATGGCTGTGGGGTAAATTCTCCACCAGGGTGCTCGTAGCTCCAGTTCCCCCACACTGATGAAGAAAGTGTGAACTGCATCGATCAGGCGCTGGCTCTCCGAACCTTCCACAGACTCGAAGCAGCCCAGTCTCGTGTCTAGCGCTATTAGACCTAAAGCTGTGGATACAGATAGAGCAAGCTACAGAACTATGGTACATTTTCAAACGACTTCAAAAAATAAGTCGTCATTTCGTCTGTATGTCTTTTATGTTTGTTATCTCATAACTTTAGACTGGGTGAATCGATTTTGATATATTTTTATTTGATAGCTGGTGCCTCCCATGTGGTCCCATTTGGTGTGATTCTGGTAATGACATCTATTAGAAAACCATATAAGTATTTAAATTTATCAGCCACAAATGGACGAATAACTCAATGTCACGTCATCGGATTTTTATGATTCATTTCTTTATAGAATGGATTTTCTTCAAGAGTAGTTTCATATCACATTAACTAACTTTGATTTTATTGGAAATGGCGTACTTCAAGGGTAGATAGATAGATAGATAAATCCTTTTTCCACCAAAGAATATGTACAAAGGCGAACTTAATGCTATTTAGCATTTTCTTCCAGCTAACCTTTAGTAATTACAAGCAGGCTAAGGGTAGTGCCGCTGAAAATAACGGTAATAAAGGGTAGTTTGATGACAGTTTAGTTAGGTTCTGATAGTCAGTCCTGTAGTTCTGGTCTCTCTGGTATCCCCAGCCTGTCGTAGAAGGCGACTAATTGGGGCCTCGGGTTCACTGGGCGACAAGGGTGAGGGCCTTTGTCGTTCGCAAAGGTGGACCCGGGAAGAAGGAACCTCCCCCCCCCCCGGGAAGTGAAAAAAAAAGGTCGCTTAGCCAGAACCTCTATCCCCGATGATGGGTGACTTCGGCCTGGACGTAAGCATTCCGACCCGAAGGCGCCCGAGAGGGCTGAATCGTGACTAATCAGGTCGATTGCTATTTTACGGTTAATTAAAGTATGGCAGGCAGGGCAGTGTCTAGCGATGTTTGTGCGACAAGTGGGAACGGAGAAATTCTTGCTGATGGGTTTTTCTTGGTATATTGTATTATATGCAGAATATAGGACTATGGCATACAGATACAAATAATCGAAACTATAAATAAAATAATATATCTAAATAAGATATGTATAGATATACACATATGATTTCAATAAACCCTTTTACTCACACTCTAAAGAAGATTTGTGAGCTTAATTCCTCCACCTTTGGTGGTTAAGAGCAGGCTAAGGATAGAGCCGCTAAAAATATTTAGGGCCTTTTTAAAATCGTATATAGTTAAATATACATTTATAAATATATACGCAGATAATATCATATATAAATAAACTATAATATATATAACAGTTCATAATCGCACGACAGCGTCCAACATGCTGTAGTGGCGATATCCCGACACACCGTCAGCTGTGTCTATTATACAGATGACTGTGACGACGCCACAGGAAGACTGATGACAAAGGCAATGGTCGCATCAAGGGACTACAACCTGAAAATGGCCATGAGAAGCAGGGACACAGCGGTCGCGGAGAAGCTAATAGCAATGCAGCGGGGCGTCTGCGACGCGTGAACCCAAAACGATCTCTGGCCACCTCCAAATTCAGGCATTATATATATATATAAAAAAAAAATAAGGAAAATAGTAACTGTAGAAGTGGCACTTTTTAACAAATGCAGAGTAAACAATTTAAGTGTATTGGAAAAGCGCACGGACACAGGTCTGTGGTTGCAATCTAAGAATAAAAAAAAAAAACAGATCATAATTTTCACTATTCGAGTAGAAAGTATTCAGATAAACGCAATTTAAAGACATCAGTTGACGAAGCGTCACTTATCGCAATCGGTAAGCTATTCCAGAATTTCCTAGAATGTGCGGCGAAGGTACGGGCCTACAATCCCCCTTGGTAAGAACATGTTCCCTCTACAACAAAATGGTATAATTTAATAAAAAAAATCGATATCACCCACGATAGCGTTGCACAGTTCAAATATGAGATTATCCGGTATTTGCGGGATGCTCAATAGATCGTTTTTCTGTGTGTTAATACTATATCTAAATAATTAGATTATGTATAGATGTGTACGTACGTGTGTAAATTTCTATTATATACTTACACTCTAAAGACCATTTGTGAACTTCATTCAAGAAGTCCCCTGGTGTCTCGGAGTTCTGATCTCGAATTTGACGTATTCTGTAATATAATAAAGAATAGATTAATAATAATTAACATTTAATTTTCGTAGAAATATCGTGATGATCAGTCAGTGCTATTTCTATAATATATATTTAAAACTAAAAGACCCGGCAAACGTTGTTCTGCAATAGTAAACATTACATACAGCTCAGTGTCCGAGCAGTGGCCTAAAGTTGCGTAGTACGCTAGCAACCCGAGTTCGTTCCCCGGTGCCGGCTAATTTGGCTGCCGGAAGATTTACCAAGTGCTCGGCGGTGTAGGAAAATATCGTGAGGAAACCTACATGTCTTGTTTTGATGTCTCCTAAATTTTGCTAAGGAATGTGAAGTCTGCCAATCCGCACTATGCCCTTATACTCTCTTTTTTTTAAATGAAAAGTGGCAAACGAGCATACGGCTCACCTGATCTTAAGTGATCACCGTCGCCCATGAACATCCACAGCACCAGAGGAGCTGTAGGTGCGTTGCCGACCTTTGAGATAGGAATAGGCTGAAGCGTCAATAGCCTAATGGTTTAGGGTACGGCCTGCGAAACGTAAGGTCGTGGTTTCGAATCCACCATTCGACTGTTGCCGTGAACTATGTCCTAGCACAAGCTTAAGCTTAGTTGGAATGGTTAACAAGATTGTTAGTAATACTTCTGAAAAAAATAAAAGAAATATTGCTAGCTTTCCTTTTTTAAAAAAATTGACAGTGCGTGGGAGAAAGTTACGTACAGTCGTCGAACTTTACAGAGAAGGCCACCGCCCAACAGTGGGACATATATATTATATTTATAATGGCTGTAACTTTTTCTTTTCTTTACCTAACAACAATATGAAACAGTAATTGTAAATGATTGACATTTATGATATGACATATGGTCTGTTTGAAGTTGTCAATTGTGTGTTGTTCAAATTTCATTGAAATCGTTCGTTCGTCCGTTCTTCAGCCGTTTAGGATGAGTTTAGTCACAAACATACGTACAATAGGTTTTTGTATATAAAGATTAGGGTTTAAATAATCACCTGCTAACAAATGCATCAGCGACCTCTGCAACTGGCACTGTGTATTGCGCTGCACTGCTGGTACTCAGCGCCACCTTCGAAACCTTAGTCCTGAACGCAGCCCACGAATCTCCATGACTGACAAAGGTAACGAGTCAATATTACAGTAATAGAAATAAATAAAAGATTCAGTGGGTCGGCCACATCTGCCGAGTCAGTGACGGCAGATGGGGATGCAAAGTCGCTGGGTCGGAGAAGCGTAGGGCGTCCTCCCTCGAGACAGACGACGACCTTATAAGGAGAACTGGAAGTGGCTAGATGCAGACAGCGTCGTCGTATATGGTGGTAGGCATATTTCCAATATGGATACATACATAGAATCCTTTATGGTACCAAAATACATGTACAAAGGCAAACTTAATGCCATTTAGCATTTTCTTTCAGTTAACCTTTCGTGGTTAAGAGCAGGCTAAAGGCTGTGACGCTAAAATATTTAGTGCCTTTTTAAAATTGTATATAGTTAAATATACATTTATAAATATATACACAGATATAGTCATAATATGATACATAAATAAACGATAATATATATAACAGTTTGTCATTTTCACTGTTTGAGCAAAAAGTATTCAGATACACGTAATTAAACGACATCAGTTGACGAAGCCTCACTTATCGCAATCGATAAGCTACTCCAGAATTTTCTAGAATGGGCGGCGAATACGTCCAAAGCAGCCTTAAAGTCCGCGACGTAGCAGACACACTGCAGGCAAGTCCGATGGTATGTCCACATAGTAGTGTCCTCTAGAGTACTTCACGAATTAAGGCCAGTATGTCACTGTCTACGGCCCAATATTCAGCGGCAGGCGCAAGAAACGGCGGTAAAAATATTACTCACACAGCAATAACTCCTGCGCAATCCTTTTCAGCACCGAAGAAGTCTTTCCGAAGTTTGTGCTTGTAGTAATTTAAAGATGGCATGGACGGTCTAAAAACAACATTTGCTTATTATAGATTGAGAACTTACGTTGACAAAAGCCCCTAAAGGGGTATAGACTTGTAGGGAGTTACTTAAGAGTATTCTGCAAGGTAAGTTTTGATTTGTGACTTAAACAATGGCGGAACTTTCGCGTTATATGACATAAGCTATTTATTCCTATCCCTTTCTATCTCTTCACCACATTAACGTAGTTTAGTGTTGTTTAGTTTCTGTAGTTCTGGGCTCTCAAGAATAAGACTACGGTATCCCCTGCCTGTCGTAGAAAGAGACTAAAAGGGGCCTCGGGTTCAGTGGGCGACAAGGGTGGCGGCCTTTGTCGTCCGCTATGGTGGACCCGGGAAGAAGGCGATATCGGCTAGCCTGTATTCGCTTGCACTGCGATGGATCAAGGCGGGAGGGAGTAACCTCTCCCCCCGGACGTGTTCTTCTTGAGCACAGTGCAGAGGGGCTCCGGTGCGTTTCACTGGAGATCCCGGAGCCCCTCGTCATGCACCGAGGAAAGGGCCACCGGGGAGGTTTTAGTGGGTTAAAACCCCACATAACCGCCGCCTTCCCCCCAGAAGGTGGTGTATCTTTCTGAAGATTTCCTCCCCGTTAACAAAAAAAAAGTTATTAAAATTTATACAATATTTACAAATAAACAATATTTTAACGTTGCTACTACTTTTTGGCAGGCGCTAAAAACCGTTGGATTAATGGTTTGTTTAAACGTTATTTGAATTACAATTTATTCTTTCTCTGTTATAGAGTTGGGGTAGCTCAGTATCCGAGCGCATTTAACCATTTATATTATATTGCTTGCATAGTATATTATCAACCCGAGTACGATCCACGGTACCGGCACCATTGAATTTGTTGTTGCAATTTTAAACGCTGATTTACCACGCGCTCGGCGGTGAAGGAAATCATCGGGGGAAATGTTACATGTGTTATAAAATATTCTAAGATATGAAGTACACCAATCATTCCAGACACACTCCATCCAGAGATATATATAAAGGGACATATATAAACGGATAAATTAACTTTTTAATTAGTTTTAAGTCCTCTCAAAGCAAGGATGACAGAATCACATTAAGTCGACTTGAGTCTTAAAACAAATTTTATATAAACACTTCATCTATACAAATACATTTACAAGTACAACAAAATCAACATCAAAGTAAGACGTAGACTTGCTTTGAAGTTGATTTTGTACACGTCGTACCACCCCTAGCGGATTAACGCGGACACACTTAATGATGTACGTGACGACGAGACGTAATATGCATTTACCTGTGCGGTGCAGAATCCTCTCCTCTGAAAACTCTTTCCACTTCTCCAGCGTCGAAGACAAAGAGCATATCAGGTCTGCCCAGCAGGCCCGCCATCTTGACACACTTCCCGTACTTCTGTTTTAGAGACATGCATACCTTGTCTACGTGTTCCACAGAGTAACCACCTTAAAAATATAATAAACCATAAACGGATATATTGACCAATCACCATCATCAGTAGACCCTCTGGGTCTGCCAAGAGATGTCGGGGCGCTTTGAATAACGCTACTACGACGATTTTGGTTTTTACTCATAAATATACATATTTAAAGTACAAAAAAAAGACATTCGATACTATTGTTTTATCCACACGCAAAAGCATCACGACGTTGACGCAGAGGGGTAGGCAGAGATTACAATGATTGAATCTTCGCCTTTCCCACTTTTTGAATAAACACCTTCGCATACATGTTCGTCGGTTTATTCGTTTTATGTTAAAAGTTAAAGTTACAGCCTTTATATATGTCCCACTGCTGGGCACAGGCCTTCTCTGTAAAGAGAGTCCGCCACGCGGCCCTAGTGCGGATTGGCCGACTTCACATGTCTTAAAAAAAATTTCTAAGACATGTAAGTTTCCTCACGATGTTGGTAAATCAGAACATAAAATTGCAACAACAAATTTATTGGTGACGGCACCGGGGATCGAACTCGGGTTGCTAACGTACTACGCAACTTGAGGCGACCGCTCGGACACTGAGCTACCACGGCTCTCGTTTTAAGTTATTTCCATTAAATAATTCTATTCTCCAGCATGTTTGTAAAACGGAAATAACTTACTAAACGTAATTTAGTTTCTACATAACGACTCTGACAACCATTTCGAAATATCCGGTAATCACTGCGACCACAACAACGACTTCTTAATTTGGGACAATGGTTATTTCAGATGATAACTTTTAACACAAAAGAAACGCGTGTGAAAAGATTATTCAGCCGCAAATTACCACAACAATGATTCTGTGAGAACGTTAAACCTTATCTTGTGTCATTCTGTCCGTCAGAGCTTAATGATTGTGTCTACCGAGTTTTGTATCTTCCAACATAAATTCTTTTATTCTGTTAATTGTTTTTCGAGTCACCTTAAAGACTTGCAGAAGGATTGACAACATGCAAGAATTATATCGATATATTTTTTGTTACAATATATCGTAATATTGTATCGATACTATGCGATATAATGTATAAATATATCGATATTTTCGATATGTCGTAATTTGTTTATATTTAAGTAGTCTCAAAAAAAAACCGCGAGTAAAATTTATTATTTATAAAAATAAATTTTATATAAATAGTGCTGCCATAGCGGAGTCGCGGAGAGTAGGAGAATACATGGTTAATTAAGGTCAATGGAGAGAGCACCGCAGGACGTACACCCGCAAGTTGAGCTGAAGACCTCATAAAGGTCGCAGGACGCAGCTAGATGCAAGCGGCTTATAACCAGTCCTTTTGGAAATCGTTGGGGGGAGGTCTATGTCCAGCAGTGGATGTTCTACGGCTGAAATTATGATAAAGAAAGTCCCACTTCTGGGCACAGGCCTTAGCTGTTAAGAGAACAAGAGCAAAGAAAGCCGCATGCCTCAGTGCGGGGTGATAGACTTCACATGACTTAAAAAATTTTCTAACACATGTAGGTTTCTTCACGAAGTCCTTCACCGCCGAGCACGTGGTAAATTATCACATAAAATTGCAACTAACAATTTTATTAGTGCCGACACCAAGAATTGAACTCGGGTAGCTTGCGTGCTATGCTTGAGACTACCTACCGTCCAAACACTAAGCTACCATGGATAATTTTAAAATATCCCAAAACCGCCGACATCGTGTGGTCACCCTCATTCTAGTTTAAAGACTACAACATTGTTGCAACAATCAGGAAGCCCGTGGCATGCAATTGACGTAAACGTTGCATTCTAAGCTATTGTTTGTTTGTTTAGCTACAAAAAGAGTATTCTTTATTTTAACCGACTTCAAAAAAAGGCGGAGGTTAACATGACGCCGTCATTTATGAACCAATTTTGAATACGAGTATATATACGAGTAAAAATATAATCCGACTTAAAATAGAATAGTAATATTATGAAATAGAATTAACAAGTACATCTTATCCTCCTCCTTATGGGCCTCATGAGCAAGTTCAAAGTCGCACAACGAGCTATGGAGAGGGCTATACTCGAAGTATTTCTACGAGATCAAATCAGGAATGAAGAGATCCATAGACGAACGAAGGTAACCGACAGCTCGCCGGATAAGCAAGTTGAAGTGGCAATTGGCAGGGCATATAGCGCGTAGAACAGATGGCCGATGGAGGCGAAAAGTCTTCGATTGGAGACCACGGACCAGCAAGTCCAGTGTAGGACGAAGGCAAGATGGTCTGACGACCTCGTAAGGGCCGCAGGACGCAGCTGGATGCGGGCCGCTTACAACCGGTCCTTTTGGAAATCGTTGGGGGAAGCCTATGTCCAGCAATGTTTTAGAACCAAATGATGATGATATCTTATCCAATAAAAATCGAAATCGAATCGAGGAAATGTTTTTATTCATACGTGCCCGCCGGGAAAGCGGGCAAGTAATGTCGGGCTCGGCCTACTAGAGGCCCTCACCGACTAAAACCTCCCATGGTGAACAGTCCTTCACTGTGATGGGGCGAGATGGGGTCGCGTTAGCATTCACCATAGCACCACCATAGTTGCTCACATACTCAATGCAAATTTAAAACTTACATTGTTTTCTTGGATGCCATTGACAGAATTGAACCACTTAGACCCCCGACATATGACCACAATGGAAACATTAGCTTTTAAATAAAAAAAGAATCATCCAAATCGGGTTACTCAGTCGAAAGTTATGAGATAATAAACATACAGACGAATCAAGAACCTCTTCCTTTTTGAAGTCAGTTGAAAGGAAATCACTTGTTCCACCTGTCACATATGGGACCTAAAAGCTTGTTGAAACGTGGACTCTGCCTACCCAACTTGTTTTAAAAGACGTGAGAGCTTATATCTTTTTTTATAAATCTATATATATAAAAGAGAAAGTGTGTGGGTAAGTTCCATACGGGTTCCGAAACGGCGGGACTGATTTCAATAAAACTGTCAGGGAATCTTCAGATTGACCTGACGAGTAATCCTGTAAAGTTTGGTGACGATCGGAGCACTCCTCATTTTGAACTGTCAAATACAGCTTATATTTACTATTTTTTTTTTAATAATTTCTAAGCAAGTGCTTGACTACGATCCCACCTGATGTTAAGTGGAAATGCAGTCCTGGATGGTAAGGCGCACTAGCTTAGTAAATGCCTATTCACTCTACTCTTGAAAATACCCACATTGTAATCGGAAGGAAAGACAGACGCGGGCAAACTATTCCAGTCCTTTGGTGTACGAAGAATGAAAGACGAAGCAAATCGCTTCGTTTGGGTTTGAGGGATGTTCACAACAAAAGGATGAAATCCCGCAGTGCGTCTGGAAGTCCGATGGTGGAAAGGGGATGGGGGAATTAGATCATGTAGTTCCTGAGCACACTCTCCACTATGATGATATTCTATTGTTTTATAACCTAAATTTTAATTGACACATGCGTTTAGTATATTTATGTCATTATGAACCATTCTGAAGTACAATGGAGTATATTGAAGTATAAATAAGTATACTGAAGTATTTTAAACATAGTAATTAAGGATTTTGAAGTATTCAAGGTTCCGCGAATATATCGGTTTACTGATACTGCTGATATGTACATGGGTGTTAGTAAAGATCTTCACCCGCTCGAGAAGAGAATGAATAATTTAAAATATCGTGAGAGTTAAGTTAAATTTTTAATTCGATCGAGTCGTGGTTCGGCCCTCTCGGGCGCCCTCGGATCGGACTGCTAACGCGTAATAATGGTAACCGTCCAAGCCGAGGTTACCCCTCACCGGGGGACCCTTGTGTCGAGTCACCACCTAATAGAGGTTCAGGCTAAGCGATCTAAGAGCTGTGCCACCTCTCAAATCCGGTGTAAAGGCCAGCTTCTCTGTGCCAATTGTGTTAGTTCGTCAAATAAAAATTAATGATGTAAGTATTTTTAAATAAAATAAAGCAAAATCTAGCCTGTCGAAGCGGTTTGGGTACGCTAGTGTATTAGTTTATACAAGAATATTTAAAGTTGATGCCACTTATATGAAGTGTTGTTCTATACTGTTGCATGTATTTAATGTTTGTATAATGCTTACAAAATGCATTGGTTATCTTACACAACTGTTTAATGTGATCCGCTACCCGAATACAAATTTGTTTCATAATAAATATATGAAGCACGCTTACAAAAATACCGAAATTAGGACAAGGCTGTTGTTTTAATTCACCGTGTGTATCAAACAGAGGTCGCTTTTGTTGATTGTCTGTGCGTGTCATATTAATACCTTATAATTAATTAATCGTTATTTGCAAAACAAATTAGATTAAAAAATATTGCAAATGAATCATGACGTACTAAGTTAGACTCAAAATTAACATTAATAATTTAACTCTACATATAAAACATCACATAATACTAAACAAAAAAGAAAATATAAAATATAATATTTACAATATAATAGGTATTTTACAAAATATTTACAAAAAATATAACTGTGCCAAACCGTCGTCGCGTGGCAGCATGACCAGACGGCTGGTAGCATTGCCACGTTGTGTGGCAATGCTTAGCCTCTGTGCAAGGTATGTGTCGACCAACTTCTTAGCTATCACTAACCAACTAACTAATTTTAATAAAAGGTGGTGTGCACTAGGACCCCACGGACCCAAAGTTTCTACCCCAAACGGCTCAAATATGAAACCTCAATCGAGGGTTCTATACTTGCGCCGCTTATAATTTTTTTTTAAAGAAAGCTAGCAATATTTCTTTCTTTTTCATAAATATTACTAACATTCTTGTTAACCATTCCCCAACTAAGCTTAAGCTTGTGCTAGGAGATGGCTCACGTCAATAGCCGAATGGAGGATTCGAACCTACGACCTTACGATTCACAGACCGTACACCAAAACCATTAGACTATTGACGCTAATTATATTATATTGTAAAATATCTTCAAAATAAGTAATAAGTTTGGTTAGAAAGTACCTGATAGGGTATAACCGTGACATTGTCGCTTGCTCTGATCGTATCCGTGCAGTATTTCTTTGCGTATAAGAAAAACTTGTCAGGCAAGATTAAGTGAAACTTAAGTTTTCTATATGCCTACTTATTTTCTACTTAACGCAGTTTAATATACGGTTATAGTATACACTTTTTAATATATTTTGACGTGATCACGTCTTATAAATTGATGAATATTGGACGTCACTCGCGAAAAACGTCTCTTTATGCTCGAGCTCGAGTTTCGGAGGACTGCAGATAGTGCACGATCGTTCAAAGTGTGTAAGCGAGAGCGCGGTTTGAAGGAAAGAGAAGAATAAGATATATACATAGAACAGAGGACGAAGCATTTTGTTGGAATAACGTATGTACCTTTATAATTTTTTTTTTTGTTAACGGGGAGGAAATCTTCAGAAAGATACCCCGCCCTCTGAAGGCGGCGGGTATGTGGGGTTTTTACCCACTAAAACCTCACCGGTGGCTCTTTCCTGGGTGCATGACGAGGGGCTCCAGGATCTCCAGTGGAACGCACCGGAGCCCCTCTGCACTGTTCTTAAGGAGAGCACGTTCCGGGGGGGTAGGTTACTCCCGCCCCTCCCTGTGCTCTCGTAGTGCAAAGCGACACGGGCCAACCGATGTCGCCTTCTTCCCGGGTCCACCATAGTCGACAAAGGCCCCCATCCTTGACGTCCAGTGAACCCGAGGCCCCTTTTAGTCGCCTTCTAAGACAGGCAGGGGATACCGTAGTCTTATACTTAAGAGCCCAGAACTACAGGGCTGAACGTATGTACCTAGGATACGTTGTCAGGAATTTAACGTCCGAGCGCCTTGCGCCCAGATACCTGGGATTTTTTTTATTATGGTAACAATTTTTTTTCCATAAATATTACTAACATTCCTGTTAACCATTCTAATATTTCTTAAGTTTGTGGTAGATGGTATACTTCAATGATCAAATAGTGATTTCTAATCTACGATATATATATATGCGTATATGCGTAGTTCATACCCAAAAACATTATTACAAACTACGCCCTTTTTGTGAAGAAACTATGCAAAAATGGGTACGTGTATGTACCATGCGTGTTAAGTAATACTTTTAGCACAACTAAAATATAGTATTTAATTACATGCAAATAATTAATTACGATAAAATAATAAAAGGACTTGGAAAGGATAGTTAATACAGTCAATAATGTACAGTTTTAATTTGAAAAATTATATTTTTTATATATTATATATTTTTTATGTTTATATATTTAATTTATTTGTAAGTAGGTATGTATATTATATATGCATGCATTTATTATAGTTTCTTTTATTTATTATTTTCTCAAATAGCTTGCACTTCGGGAGCGTTGGCGTAAGGAGAAGAAGTGGCCGAAGAAACTCCAGCAACGCTGTTAGCATCCTGAAGTGTGGCTTGCTCACACTGGTAGCATTACTTTACGTTGTATGGCAATGCTTAGCCTCTGTGTAAGGTATAAGTCAGCTCTCCAATCACCAGATGTGTCGACCAACTTCTTAGCTATCACTAACCAACTAACTAATTTTAATAAAGGTGGTGTGCACTAGGACCCACGGACCCAAAGTTTCTACCCCAAACGGCTCAAATATGAAACCTCAATCGAGGGTTCTATATTTGTGCCGCTTATAATTAAATTTAAATTGTAAAATATCTTCAAAATAAGTAATAAGTTTGGTTAGAAAGTACCTGATAGGGTATAACCGTGACATTGTCGCTTGCTCTGATCGTATCCGTGCAGTATTTCTTTGCGTATAAGAAAAAACTTGTCAGGCAAGATTAAGTGAAACTTAAGTTTTCTATATGCCTACTTATTTTCTACTTAAGGCAGTTTAATATACGGTTATAGTATACACTTTTTTAATATATTTTGACGTGATCACGTCTTATAAATTAATGAATACTGGACGTCACTCGCGAAAAACGTCCCGTTACGCTCGAGCTCGAGTTTCGGAAAATTGCCGATAGTGCACGATCGTACAAAGTGTGTAAGCGAGAGCGAGGTGTGAGAGAAAAAGAGAAGGAATAAGATATATACATAGAACAGAGGACGAAGCATTGTGTTGGAATAACTTATTAATTAATAATTTTTTTTTTTGTTTACGAGGAGGAAATCTTCAAAAAGATACCCCGCCTTCTGGGGGGAAGGCGGCGGTTATGTGGGGTTTTTACCCACTAAAACCTCCCCGGTGGCCCTTTCCTCGGTGCATGACGAGGGGCTCCGGGATCTCCAGAGGAACGCACCGGAGCCCCTCTGCACTGTGCTCAAGGAGAGCACGTCCCGAGGGGGGAGGTTACTCCCTCCCCCCTCTGCCCTCGCAGTGCAAGGCGACACGGGCCAGCCGATGTCGCCTTCTTCCCGGGTCCACCTTGGCGGACGACAAAGGCCCCCAACCTTGTCGCCCAGTGAACCCGAGGCCCCTTTTAGTCGCCTTCTACGACAGGCAGGGGATACCGTAGTCTTATACTTAAGAGCCCAGAACTACAGGGCTGAACGTATGTACCTAGGATACGTTGTCAGGAATTTAACGTCCGAGCGCCTTGCGCCCAGATACCTGGGATTTTTTTTATTATGGTAACAATTTTTTTTCCATAAATATTACTAACATTCCTGTTAACCATTCTAATATTTCTTAAGTTTGTGGTAGATGGTATACTTCAATGATCAAATAGTGATTTCTAATCTACGATATAAATATGCGTATATGCGTAGTTCATACCCAAAAACATTATTACAAACTACGCCCTTTTATGTGAAGAAACTATGCCAAAAAAATGGGTGCGTGTACTTATTATGTACCATGTGTGTTAAGTTATACTTTTTAGCACAACTAAAATATCGTATTTAATTACATGCAAAAAATTAATTACGATAAAATAATAAAAGGACTGGGAAAGGATAGTTAATACAGTCAATAATGTACAGTTTTAATTTGAAAAATTATATTTTTTATATATTATATTTTTATATATTATATATTTTATATGTTTATATATTTAATTTATTTGTAAGTAGGTATGTATATTATATATGTATGCATTTATTATAGTTTCTTTTATTTATTATTTTCTCAAATAGCTTGCACCCGTTACTTTGTCTCTACACAACCCCAAGGTAGACTGACAGAGAATGCCTACTGGCATTAATTCCGCCTATTTGTACCTTTTTTGTATTGTGTGCAAATAAAGAATAAATAAATAAATATATATATATATATATATATATATATATATATATATATATATATATATATATATATATATATATATATATATATATATATATATATATATATATATATATATATATATATATATATATATATATATATATATATATATATATATATATATATATATATATATATATATATATATATATATATATATATATATATATATATATATATATATATATATATATATATATATATATATATATATATATATGCATGCATTTATTATAGTTTCTTTTATTTATTATTTTCTCAAATAGCTTGCACCCGTTACTTTGTCTCTACACAACCCCAAGACTGACAGAGAATGCCTACTGGCATTAAGTCCGCCTATTTGTACCTTTTTTGTATTGTGTGCAAATAAAGAATAAATAAATAAATATATATATATATATACATAAAAGAGAACGTGTTTGGGTATGTTCTATATAGGCTCCGAAACATTGACCTGGCGAGTAATCCTGTAAAGTTAGGTGACGATCGAAGCACTCCTTTTTTTGAACTGTCAAACAAGCCATGTACGTCGTACTTTAATTTCTGACATCTCAACTTGAGCCCGATATAGTTTTTGTATGAATGATAAAAATGATATTGTATTTAATGATTATTATATATTTATGTATATATGTATAGGTAACTATCTTCACCCGCTCGAGAAGATAATGAATAATTTAATATATTGTGAGAGTTAAATTCAATATTCAATGATGTAAATTTATCGTTTAAATAAAATAAAGCAAAATCTAGCCCGAATCTAGGCGAAGCGGTCTGGGTACACTAGTATTAAAAATTTTTTTTTTAATTTATATCAATAAATACATGCGAATAGTCATCCTCAATTATATCGGAGCACTTGAAAAGGTATTTAAGTACATTTTTTTTCACTGCAACTTCAATAGTTACAGTCATAATTATTTCATAACGCGCTTAAAGAACTATAACTTAAAAATAACACAAACGGATTGAGTTTTTAAGTGTCATATAACTATACTTACCAATGTAAGGTACGAAGCGCCAAGTATTACCGAGCAGGGGCAGCGGTTTCGGACCTGGCACTTCCTCCCAGGACTTCACCCTCGATGACACTGTATCGAAAACTGTGCCCACAGCCGCGTGAGTCGACCTCGCTCGTTGCGCTTGCATTGGACACGGGGCCGCATTTTGTGGGAAATTAGACCCTATAAACATTTTGAACTATATCACGAATTCTCGATAAATTTAACTGCAGTTTGAATAATTTCCCTTAACATTCTATTTATATCTTAAAATCGGAAAATTTACCACAGTATCTGAAGTAAGTAACACAGTAACCCCTGCCTGTCGTAGAAGGCGACAAAAAGGGGCCTCGGTTTCACGGGGGACATGTATGGGGACCTTTGTCGTCCGCTAAAGTGGACCCGGAAAGAAGGCGACATTAATCCCGAAGTGGCATATAAGTTGGTTTAGCTTAGATTGTCCCAATACTCATTTGCCAATAAAATAGCTACCAACCGAGTCGTGGTTCGGCCCTCTCGGGCGCCCTCGGATGGACTGCTAACGCGTAAAAATAGTAACCGTCCCAGCCGAGGTTACTCCTCACCGGGGGGACCCTTGTATCGAGTTACGTAGTTAAAAAGGCGACATTGGCTAACCACTATTGATTAACTGAATGCAATGTTGGTAAGGTAAACATTTTTATGAGGATGAAAGAGAAAAGCGTTAACGCAAATAAAAAAAACTAACGTAGTACAAACCTATTTCGCCTCTGTCGGCCGCATGGTAGCGTCGCGTGGATGTGTGCAACTTTCGCTCGCTCAAACTGCGCATGCGCCATTTTACCGCGCCGAATTTGTTCCGCATGTCGCTAATCAGTTCCTTCCTGTTGACATTAAGAACATATATTTTTATGTTATATAAATATTTATTATTTCTAAATTAAGCTGGAAAGAGAATCATTTGAAGAAGTCATTAAGTTTTTAAGCTTTTACCTGCTTTTAAGTCATTGGTGTCCCGTACCTAAGTAGAAAAACCATATTTGATTAAAATAATAGCGAATATTTGAATTGCGTATTATACGTATCCCTACGGTTCTAAGATGGGTACTGAAGCTATTTGAGGGAGCACGATAAATCGAACTTTTAGTAATAAACCGTCCAAGCCGAGGTTACCCCTCACCAGGGGGATCCTTGTGTCGAGTTACCACCTAATAGAGGTTCAGGCTAAGCGATCTAAGAGCTATGCCACCTCTCAATCCGGCTTTTTTGTGCCAAAATTGAGCTTTACTTTGAAGGGGGCTTTTTTTGCTTTTAAAAATAATTGTTTTATTAAACATCAAAGATTTATATATATTTATATACATATACTTAGGTATTTGTTGTACGTTTACCATATCTATTTATATATTATTATTATTAGTAGTGTATATATTGATAAATGCGTATGTTTATATATATGTATATTGTTGTCTTGTATTAAAATAAAAATCACAGACCCCTGAGCCCTGAATTTCTGGGTCCTCAAGAATAAGACTACGGTATCCGCTGCCTGCCATATAAGGTGAAAAAAGGCGCCTCGGGTTCACTGGGCGACAAGGGTGGGGGGGCCTTTGTCGTCCGCCAAGATGGACCCGGGCCCCCTGCAACATCGGCAGGCCCGTGTCGCGTGCACTGCGAGGGCACAGGGGGGGGGGGAGGGAGTATCCTCCTCCCCCCCGGACGTGCCCTCCTAAGAGCATAGTGCACAGGGGCTCCGGTGCGTTCCTCTGGAGACCCCGGAGCCCCTCACCATGCACCGAAGAAGGGCCGCTGGGGAGGCCGAATGGGTATCTTGTTGAAGATTTCCTCCCCATGAACAAAAAAAACGGATTTAAGAGGATGCAAAACTCTTGGGTGGTTTAGGTTGAACCTGTATTGGGAGCAACTCGGAGGCCCCCGAGATTGAGTTCTCTTCACGGTCGGTAACTTTTCTTCGGATTCCATTCCATGTACATTCAAATAGAATCAAACATCAAACCAAACCTTCATCAAACTACTCTTAAAGTACACCATTTCCAATAAAGAATGAATCATCGAAATCGGTTGACGTGATATTGAGTTATTCGTCCATTTGTCGTTTTTTCAAGCATGCCATTGTCAGAATTGGATCCAATTGGACCACATGGGAAACACCAGCTTTCAAACAAAAAAATCAAATCATCAAAATCGGTTCACCCAGTCGAAAGTTATAAGGTAACAAACATTAAAAAAAACAAACGAACATTTTTATTATCATTCCAATTATGGGCGTGGGACTGGTGTCCAAACTAGGAACAAACCTGTGAGATGGATCACCAGGCCTACACCCCACGGATGTGAACAAAACTTTGAAAACTATCGTAGTCAAGCACTTTCTTAGAAAGTTTAAAAAAAAAGAGAGAAGGTGTAAAAATATATATATTTATAATTGTTTCGTGTCATGTGTGTGTGCGATTTATAAAATTAAAAAAGAACATACTAACGAATTGAGAGCCTCCTATTTTTTCAAGTCGGTTGAAAAATAAAAACACTCACGACTATGCGTAGGCGGAGAAGGATTTACCATTACGCACATGCACACAGTAAAAGTAACACGTTTGCATACATGTTTGTCGGTGTATAAAAGTGGACAAAACCAATATTTTTTTTTTTACAAATACAAATACTTTATTCAAAGATTTCCTTACAAATACACGAACACTCTGACTCCTGAACTAGGAGTTAAACCTGTATATCAGGAATCAGATATTATAGAAAATTATAGAAACTTTTCGTCTCTTTGTTCATATACATATAACTGAGTAAATACGCCGCCAGCTGTTCGTCGAAAAAGTGAGTTATACGTTTGTGCGTGCTGGGCGTAACCGGAATTGTTACGTAAAAGGGAAATGGTTGTATGCTTCGCAATTTTCCTCCATTTACCTCAATTAGTGTTGACTGGAGGTAACAATTACGATTATATCAATAACTTATTATTTAAAAAATACAAATTACGGGTATTATATTTACTAAATATAATACCCGTAAAATATTTAACGTTTGGAGCAAAAAAACATTGCTATCTGTTTGCTTGAGACGTTTTGGCGCAAATTTCAACAAGCGATGTTTTGTAAATTCATAAATACTACTAGAATATAAGCCAAATAGGGTTCACTGCCAACGTCAGATCTTAAAAATATTAATTTATTAATAGGAAATATTAATAGTAATTAACAATTCATAATTAAGTACGTATTACATTTCGCCGAATACAAATATAAAATATTATTTCTAATAAAAGTTTCTAAAATTTCAAAGCCTATGAATTTAAGAATTAATTACGCTAACAATTTTAAATCAAAATATTAAATGACAAAGCATCATGCTCGGAATATAATTTTGTGATTAATATTTTGTTATATTATTGATTATTTTTGCTGATGATATTTTGCTCTTCATAGAGCGAATGCGGTATCCATCGGAAAACAACTTATTTACACCTAATTGTTTATGCAAGATTATTTGTATTTCACTCGTGCCAATGTCTAAAGTTGCCTGAATTTCGCGGTATGTCACACGTCGATGTTCCTCAATCACCTTGACGGGGATCATCACTGAGCTTGACACGTCCATGTTGAAATTCAACAAACCAGCGATAAATTGTGGTTTTGGATGGGGCTTCATCACTAAATGCAGAAATCATCCGATCTACACGCTGTTTTTGTGTTAAACCACTTCGAAAGTCATAATAAATTATCGCTCTTGAATTTTCTCGAGTCAATTCCATTTTCTTAACGACTAAAAAAGTTTGATAAGACCTTGTGACAAGAGCGAGAATCTTTTTTTAAATAAATAAATGGCATTCGATTTTCAAAACCAAGGCGTTTGCAATTAAAAAGATTTTAATATGACAGGAATAGTGGTAATATTCCATTCCTGATACTTTTAGTGCAGCCTATGTAATATAAATAATTTTATCGTCATAAAATACTTTTTGGTGATTGGCGAATGCAAGTCGCCACAAATATATTGCAAAATTTATAATTTTTTCATATTTGTATTCATATACCTTTTAAATAATGTCATGATAAACGCGACAGTAAACAGTCAAAAGAAATACCAAGCACACCACCAGGTCTACCATTCACCATAGCAGAAATAACAACTATCCTAAAAGAAATGAACCCCAAGAAATCACCCGGCGTTGATCACTTAACATCTGACATATGCTACCAAATCACAACTTTATTTCCCAATCTCATAACCGCAATAATGAATCGATGCCTCCAATTAAGCTACTTCCCAAATGCGTGGAAAATAGCATATATTAAAATAATCCTAAACCCAACAAAAACGACTTCCTATCCTCCTCCTATCGACCAATTGGACTCATTAACGTATTCGGCAAGACATTAGAAAAATTAATAACAAATAGACTCTCACACCATTTATACAAAACTAACCAGATGAATCCAAAGCAATTTGGATTCAGAAGACAGAAATCCACAACTCAAGCAATCCAGACTGCAATAGAAATTATAAAAACTGCGAAAATAAAAAGCACAAACTATAGCAATATCACTGGACATCCAAGCGGCGTTTGACAATGCTTGGTGGCCAGCAATGTTTAATCGCCTCAACAAAATTAAATGCCCAATAAATCTATTTAAGCTTTTGAGAAATTATGTACAAGACCGAATAGTTAAATTAGATCTAGATAATTGCTCTGTAACTAAAACCATGCGTAAAGGTTGCATCCAAGGCTCAGTCTGCGGACCTCTGATATGGAATCTAATTCTAGACGAACTATTAAACATTGAACTACCCTCTGGCTGCCACTTGCAGGCATTCGCAGACGACCTCCTACTTATAACATCGGAAAAGAACGTGGAGCAACTAGAGAGAATAACCAACAACGCAATAAGCATCATAACAGAATGGGGAAACACCATAAAAATGAAATTCGGCCCTCATAAAACACAAATCATAGCCTTTACAAATAAAGCCCGCAAAGCAAATATCAGAATGAATTACCAAAAACTAGAAATTACAAACCAAATCAAATACTTAGGAATAATAATAGATAGCAAGCTAAATTTCATTAAACACGCTAAACACACAATAAATAAAGTAAAAAACCTATATCACAAAATCGCTAAATTCATTAAACCCACATGGGGCATCAATCCGGAAAATATAAGAATAATTTATCAATCAGTAATAGAACCTATTGTTTGCTACGCAGCAAGCATATGGAGCCCGGCCTTAAAATACAAATGTGTCCAAAAAAGCTTACTCTCTCTTCAGCGCAACTTTGCCATTAAAATAATCCGTGGTTTCAGAACCGTAAGCACTTCAAATGCAATAGCAATCTCACAAATACATCTACTACACGCCAAAATAGGAACGATAGCAGAAATAGAGACCACCAAACGAACCCGCAAAACAGAACACCTTCCAGCTAACATTCAACTTGAAATACCAGCAGCACCAAATGAACTTATACATCCAGCAAAGAGACCTACAATAAACTTCTTTGAAATAAATGATCAAACTGAAATAGAAAATAATGTCCCTAAAATAAATACTGCAAATATATACACAGACGGCAGCAAGAGCGACAAAGGAGTCGGAGCAGCTTTGGTAGCCCTTCTCCCAGGAAATCAAAACACTACGGAAATGTTTAAACTACATGATGCATGCACGGTGTATCAAGCTGAATTATTCGCCATCCTCAAAGCAACTGAATGGATCAACAATAACCAATACAGTCACCACACAATCAATTCTGACAGTAAATCGAGCCTTCTTGAAATAAGCAACCCAAATACAATAAACCCAATCGCAATAAAAATTCATCACAACATTATCAACGCAACATCTGCCAACAAAACAATCAACCTTTTCTGGACCAAAGCCCATCACAACATAAAAGGAAACGAAATGGCTGACACAGCAGCAAAAGCAGCAGTCAACTTAACAAAAGAACCAGATTACAAATTATTCCCAATATCTTTCTTAAAACAAAAACTTAAAATCTACCTCCAAAATGAATCTACCAATTATTATCAAATTCCAACCAACTGTCTGTTCCTAAAAACCTGGTTCCCTAACTTTGAATTACTCACATCTGCCTTACAAAAAATAAACCCTGACTTTTATGTAACTCAAATTTTAACAAATCATGGATTTCACAAAACCTATTTAAAAAGATTTCATATAACAGCAGATAACATATGCCCTTGCGATGAATACACACCTCAAACTATAGAACATCTAATAAAAGACTGTCCAAAATTCAACAAAACAAGAATACAGCATAAAATCAACTCCAACAATTTTTCAATAGACCCTTATAATTTAACAGAAGTTACTCAAAAAGAAACTACAATCCGAACATTCACCACACACATAATTGAAATTTACAGTAATCTTAAAAAGTTTAACAAAACGTAAAAATAATATACTTTACCAATAATAATGAAATAAATATCTACCAAATCTCAATTCCTGTTTCCCAAAAAGCTTGCTATTATATGTGACCCTTGTATACCGATAGCAGGGGCAATATAAAAGGCATTTACAAAATACTTGAAATACTAAAAAAAAAAAAAAAAAAAAAAAAAAAAAAAAAAAAAAAAACGCGACACAGTATCTGACATTATGAATGTTACAATATAATTAAAAAAATACAAAACAGGTTCTATATTTCTCGACCTTTCTGGTCAGGTTTCTGATAGTAACGCTTTGCTCTGAAGCTAGTCAAATATTGTTCAAGTTTCTCAGATATTTTTCATTCTTTAAAAGGAACGCTAACGTCAATAGCCCAATGGTTTAGGGAACAGTCTGCGAATCATACGGTCGTGGGTACACCACATTACCTTCCATCACTCAGTCATCATAGTAACATTCAAAAATATTTCTAACACGCTTACGCTTTAAATAAAAAAAAGGGATGAATTGTTTTCAATTCGATTTCGTTCTATAGCACTAGTTTATACACCATAAAAGAAAGAGTTTATTAAATTTTTACTTCAATTTAAATAGATTTGACTTTTAAATCGTCTATTCCAGTTTGCATACATAAATATGTAATTTATACCGCTGTCTCAATATAACGGCTAATAGGAAATTGGCAAAAAAAACTAGTCAAAGTCCGCCTACTGGTTTACTTTTTTTAATTTGCCAGCCAGTACGAGACGTATATAGAAACTCTATGCTGAATTCAAACTCACTATCATTTTTAATGTGAAAGGCAATAATTCGAGAATATATATCACAAATTAAAAACTAATTGCATACCGATTTAAAAAAAGATTTAAGACTATTATTAATAAATGTCATTAGTTTTATTAAAATTTAATTATTATTTTATTGGTTTCGAAAAGGTTCAAGCGACTAAGTAATTATCATATTGATGAAATCAATAAATTTCACATTCGGACACTTAAAAAAAGAAACCTATTTTACATAATTATGTAATAATACAACTAAAGATAAAATTGCTTAAAACATTTATCTAATAAAATAAAATATGAGAATGAAATATTTAAATCTAAATTATTTACCTTAAATATGGTAATTTAAATAACACTGAATTAATTTTTCATGATCTTAATTAATACTAAGGAATTAAGATTTTATATCAAATAAATTATTGTTTTATTAGGCAAAAATGAAAATAATATAAATCACCTTTATAAAATATCCTTGAAAATATATCACATAAGCACAATTCACTTTTTTTTTAATTAAATTATAATTCAAAGAAAATTATTTGCGAACGAGAAAGGCTACGCTGCTCAATATGCGTTGAGTGATAGCCGCGAACTGACTAAACGTCTCCCTAGCATGGAGCTACGATAGGTGTTGCGTTTTCATTGCTTCGCACGACACGGCATTTATTTAATAAAGGCTATACGAGTGGACATAGATTAAAAATTAATCTTTAAATTTGTAGTACACATAGTTAGCAATCCGCGATTTATACTATTAATTTCAAATACCTATATCTATATATATAAAAGAGAAAGTGTGTGGGAGTGTTCCATATAGGCTCCGAAACGGCTGGACCAATTACAATGTAACTTTCAGGGAATCTTCAGATTGATCTGGCGAGTAATCCTGTAAAACTTTACTTTACCAAACTTGGTGACGATCGGAGCACTCCTTTTTTTGAACTGTCAAACAAGCCATACGTCATACTTCTATTTCTGACATTAACTTGAGACCGATATGTTTTTGTATTAGTGATAAGAATGATATTGTATTTACTGATATGTACATGAGTGTAGGTAATGATGTTCACTCGCTCGAGAAGAGAATGAATAATTTAAATATTGTGAGAGTTTAATTAAATATTTAATGATGTAAGTTTATTGTTTAAATAAAATAAAGCAAAATCTAGCCCGGCGAAGCAGGCTGGGTACGCTGGTAAATAATAAATAAATAAGTTGTCATGTGATTTTCACCGAGCTTATTAGGTCCATTAATCACTGTCAGCTCATCGCCATATTGTACTTAAACGGAAATTCATTGGTGTAATATAACTGGTGTTCGAACTAACGACTGCCACAGCGTAAGCCAAACCACCTAGACACAAGGCTACCTAATTCTATATTTTTTTATCCTGTATAATTTCAGGCGACGAAAGTGTAGAAAAACTGATCATAGTTGGAATCACCGCAGATAAAAGACTCATCGTCCTCCAACTTTTACTCTGTCCTAAGAGACGCGATAAACAGAAGTCGGTGGAGGCAGATCATCCGCTCCAGATGCAATCCTGATGGTGACCATTATCCTCAGACATGAGGGACCGAACACTAGAGAGACAAAGAGTTTAATATGAAAAAGGTGTTAATAAGTGACGTTTAAGAATGACGAAGTCTATTTAATATATTATTTTATAATAATTATTTTTATCCAATTTAATCGAATTTAATTATTATTAATAAATTAATAAAATTTATATGAATTAGGTTCTTATAAGTAATCTAGTAATCTTATAAGTAGTACGTGTTTGAATTTACTATATTTCATTGGGTACTATTTTACCTGCTAGGTGAAATCTTATCGACAAGTTATTTATATATAATACAAGACGTATAGACAAAACTTCTTATATTATATTTAAATTAGGCTATTCCTACCATTTCCCACATGATCCTTGCACTGGAATCGAAGTCGAGTGTGTCTCGTCTCAACATAACACATAATAAACCTCTATCTTGACGTCTTCTTCTTCTTGGTCGCTTCACTCTTGTCAGAGTGGTCGTGGTCATCATGATCCGGTGGGTTGGGCAGCAGACAGCACCCGCCGCACGACGTCTCGCCACCTCCGCCTGCTGGTCGTCAATCGGGCACATTCGTGGAGGGGAACACCCACCATACTCCGCACCTGATCCAACCATCGCATCGGCGATCTACCTCGTGGTCTGCTTCCCTCTACTTTGCCCTGCACGACAAGACGCTCTAAACAATCGTTTCCACGACGGCTTACATGCCCAAAGAACTTGAGTATTCGCCGACGTACTTGAGTAGATAGACGCTCGTTGATACCCAGCTCTTCAAGTATGGAGGCATTTGTTCGGAATTCGGTCCACGAAATCCCGAGCATCTTTCTCCAACACCACATCTCCAGAGCGTCTATCCTTTGAGTTTCGGCTTGTCGTAGGGTCCATATCTTGACGTTAGATAATGGAAAAGGGCACAAATAAAATACTACAGTAATGTCATGAACCGAATCATTGACCGATACACATATCGACGCTGGAAAACAATATCGTAGTAAACCACAAAAGTGAAATATTTCACCAGAGCCGAAAACATTTCAACTTTTTAAAAAAACTTTTGTGTCTATGGACCTAGAGCTGTCGTTTTTATACACAATATTTATTATTTTTTACTGAAAAAGTATTGTAGCACGGTATTAACCTAGAGTTTTCTTGTTATTTACTTCGTTTTACGGTACAAAAAATAAAAGAGAAGCGTCAATTTTGAAAATCCCATTTTCGCTTTTTTTCATCTAATTGTTACAAGTCATATATCATTCGTCGAAAATGGCCATATGTATCACATACTACGGTTTTGCTTTCCAGTGTCAATATATAGACGTAAAATTTTATAAAACATATAATTCAAGGTTACTAAATTTTAAATTTCTAAAGGACACATTTACAAGCAATACTCGAATATTTTATCAGTTTACCTAGTTACCAAAATATTAATCAATTTCGGCATATTTTATAGGTAAAAAAATAATAAACACAATCACACAAACACACACATGACACGTAACAACAAGTATATATCTATATTTCTTCATTTATATATAAATGTATATATATACATATACATTTATTTATTTATAAATATTTATGTATATATATATATACCTTCTCCTTCTCTCTCCAATAGTTTTGTTATAATCCTTGGGGTTTAGGCCTGTTGATCCATCACACAGGCTCGTTCCTAGTTTGGAAACCAGTCCCCCGCCCATAATTGTAATTTAAGTAAGTTGTTATTGAAATTATTGTGGGAAAATAAAAAAAATTGTTTGTTTGTTTATGAATTTAAAAAAATATTTAAAGGTTGGATGTATTAACAAGTATATTTACGAGTAAAAACAAAACCGAATTCAAATCGAATCGAACGTTCAACTTTTATTACGCGCGGACGTCATCTTTGTATTTCCGAATTATCGTAGGAATATAACAAAATCAAACTTAATTAGAACGTAATCAAACTTTCATCATCTTCTTCTTCGTTCCCTCACTGCTGAGGATCGCGGCCACGTACAAGCAGCCTCCATTGAGTGCGGTCATTGTCATGTCAATGTTATCGGAACTGCTCATAGTGGTTTTCTTGGGGTTCATAGTGCAGTAGTTCCCCATGGCTTTCTGCACCAGGCATTTTAGGAGTTATTTAGTCCCCCAGGCCGCTGTAGCCTCTTCCAACCGGTTGCCCGACTGTGTGGTTATACCGCCAATGGTCGGTCGCCAGAGCCTCTTCCGTTATCTAGCAGGGAGTACCACGACATGGTTTACGCCACGCCGCCGCCATATGGCGCGTGCAGGTGAGGTTGACATTTGGGCCGGTAAAGATGTTGTAACCGTTCCCCCCTTAGTCCCCAAAACTTATCTTAAAGTACAGGATGTTTCAATAAAAAATCATCAAAATCCGTTGGCGTGTAATTGAGTTATTCGTTTATTAGTGGCGCACATACTTGATAGAAATTTAATACATATGGTTTTCTCATGAATCCCGTGGTCAGAATTGGATGAAATTTCCACAGGGAAGCATCAGCTTTAAAATAAAATCTCTTCTTCTTTGTCGTTCCCTCATTTATAAGGATCGTGGTGACTAGAGCCCCTCAAATGAACAATCTGCCTCCATCGGTTTCGGTCCGAGGCAGCCCTCACCAGCTGGTAGAGATTAGGAGAGGAGACGACACCTTTTACTTTGCCAGACCATCGTGTTGGCGACCGATAAAATAAAATAATAATCATGAAAATTGATTCACCCAGTCCAAAGTAATTCGCTAACAAACATTAAAAACATGAGAACCTCCTTTCTAAGTCGGTTAAAAAAGGGGTAGGCAGAGAGATTTTTTTTGTATGACGAACTACACAGATTGGCCAGAGAAGCGGGCCTTGACTACTTCACCGGATTGAGAGGTGGCATAGCTCTTAGGTCACATAGCTAGTAACTCGACACAGGGGTCCTCCCGCTGAGGGGTAACCTCGGCATGGACGGTTACTATGTTACGCGTAAGCATTCCGATCCGAGGGCGCCAGAGAGGGCCGAACCACGGCTCGGTCGGTTGCTATTTCACGGATAATCTAAGAGACATTCAAAACTAACCTAACTTTGACTGCTTCGGGAGAATGGCAAAGAGTATAGACGATTATGTATGTGCAGATGTATGGACCATTTTTAGTAGGAATCGGTATATTTTTTTGCGAAGATTTGTGCTTTATCAGAGCTTATAATCGGACTTTAATGACCTAGAAAGGAAACCTTCACGGATTACAGTGATTGTATTACGACCTTAGTGTTTTAAAAGTAGAACTCGAGCAAGTATTAACGATTCTGCAGCCTCAAGGCGAAATTCCAATGTTTTTGGGCTACACTCCGCCTTCTTACATGCGATTAAACGTTTGTCTACATGATGTATTGTATTCAAATTAATCTTATATTGAACACACCTATCTACCATCCCACCAAGGGTACAGATTTTATTACAAATACGAACACACACGCCCCTGACCCGGAGGTGTAGGCAGAGATCGTTTCAGACTTCCAGTTAGTACACTGGCACACCTCTTTCGTTTGATTAACGTTTAATTTCAAGTTGATTAATAATAGTTTAAGTGCGTCTGGTAAGGTCTTAAGTTAAAATCCACCACTTTAACGTGAACCATCTTCTAGTACAAGCATAAGCTACTTTGATATATTTAACAAGAATATAACAATTATTTACCAAATCCGCAACAAACAAACAATAAAATCTTATCGTTCTAATAGGTAAAATAAAATAATGTAAAAATAAAAAAAATCAATTATTTTTTGGTTATTTCATGATAATTTGATTTTGATTAATAAATTAAAATGTTATTAAATATTATTTTTAAAAATTCTATTGTATCAGTGGCCCAAATAGATATATACGTAAAATTGACAATTATAATGTCACTGTATGCCCATTTTGACACAATTGTTCTAGAAGCATGTTCAAATGCAGATGTATGATGTCACGTTTCATTATGAAAGCCATACTATACATAGACGTAGACATTTATTTATTGCATCACAATACAAAACACATCACAGACAGAATATAACACACATTAAAAAAGAATGAAAAATAGACAAAACACAGTTAAAGTTACACGGACAAATAATACAAAACATATGACGCCAATATCGGACACCGTCTCAGCATATGCTGTCGCTAGGATCCGACAGCGCTGATTTTCAGCAGTGCCCGGGACTACCTAAAGACGTGCGCGCGCAATAATACCATTCCAACATAATATAATTCCATTATTACCAAATACCTAATACAAACATGATTGCCGTGCGAGTGGTACGGCATCGGTAAAGGATACTGGCACCAATGAACTCTCTAGCAAATATCGATTTTTGTTTTTTAATATTTTTCATTTTAATCGATATTTGCTAGTCTTTTAGTGCCAATCAACGTTTATTTTGTACACAATTGGTTCGGTAGATTCGTAGCCCTGGCTTCGGGTTTCCCACCCGCTGTCTGTCTTGTGGAAAATATCAGTAGCTTATCTGACGATAGTGAGAGTATCTCGCATAGTTAATTCATATTCAGCTCGTCTCTCGGCTGCGTCGTTAACCTGCTTCCGAGACTAAAACAATTTTTATTTTACACTTTCACGAGTTGCGCACACAATTAAGTTTGTTTTAGAAAATCCCCTGTTGAAGATAATTTGAATTCTAAATTACACTCAATTCGCAGTTGTCTACCTAAACTAAATTCGCAACACCGACAAATTAATGTTCGACTAATAAGATTGTTTCGTGAATGTACAGTGTATGCAACGAATTCATACGAATAATGAAATATATTTACGAATTAATTAAATGATCGGTGATGAATGACCGAGCTTTACTCGTCATTTTTTTTTATAAGTCGTGTTTGTTAGGAATTGTATTTAGATACGAATTACAAAATGATAAAATATGAATCATATTTTTCTATTTTTTTAACATAAGAATAAAAAACATGAACTGGTTATTTAAATAAAACATAACAAGTTCGAGAGAACGAGTTTAATATTTTATTAGTTCTTTGTCTGACGTCGTTTCTTCCGAAATAATTCTGTTTCTTTGATTACGCTTTATTAATTCATTAAAATTTTAGTTCCGATAACATTATTGTCTCAGTTTTCAGTCTTTGTGTTCAGCGACCTAATAGCAATGCCACCAGTTCGGTTCTCTGCTTTTTTTTTTTGTTTACGAGGAGGAAATCTTCAGAAAGATACCCCGCCTTCTGGGGGGAAGGCGGCGGTTATGTGGGGTTTTTACCCACTAAAACCTCCCCGGTGGCCCTTCCTCGGTGCATGGTGAGTGGCTCCGGGATCTCCAGTGGAACGCACCGGAGCCCCTCTGCACTGTGCTCATAGAGAGCACTTCCCGGGAGAGGTTACTCCCTCCCCCAGCCGATGTCGCCTTCTTCCCGGGTCCACCTTGGCGGACGACAAAGGCCCCCACCCTTGTCGCCCAATGAACCCGAGGCCCCTTTTAGTCGCCTTCTACGACAGGCAGGGGATACCGTAGTCTTATTCTTGAGAGCCCAGAACTACAGCTAATGTATACAGGTTGGTCATAAAAAAAAACATCCAGGACTGCATTTGCACTCAACAATTAGTGGGATCCTGGTCAAGCGCTAGCTTAGATAGTATATAAAAATACATTAGGCCATGGCGAGAGGTCCAGCACTGTAGTTCCGGGCTCTCAAGAATAAGACTACGGTATCCCCTGTCTGTCATGGCGAATAAAAGGGGCCTTGAGTTCACTGGGCGACAAGGCGACATCGGTTGGCCCGTGTTGTCTTGCACTGCGAGGGCACAAGAGGGGAGTAATCCCCCAGGGATGTGCTCTTCTTGAGCACAGTGCGGAGGGGCTCCGGTGCGTTACTCTGGAGATCCCGGAGCCCCTCACCATGCACCGAGGAAGGAGCACCGGGAGGGTTTTAGTGGGTATAAGCCCCAGAAGGCGGGGTATCTTGCTGAAGATTTCCTCCCCCGTCAACAAAAAAAAATAAAAAAATGGCGGGAGGTCCAAGATTGATGTATATTGATTGATCTTGAGCTATATTGTTTACGCAATGTCACAAAGTGACCACTACTATTTCACACATGTTAAAAATATAGTCAAACGTGCGCGCCCGTCACACATTCGTGATAATATAATGTTAACGTAGAAAGTGTTTCCGTCTGGTCCATTACTACGATGTGTGAAAAATTCTTTTTTAAACAAATGAATGGGAAAGTGTGAATGAATTGTGCGGTGTTGTCTACAATAATATGATCATTTGTTTGTTTGTTACGGGCCACATCTGAAATTACTGAACCGAGTCAAATTATTATTTCACCATTAGAACCGTACCTTATCCAAGAGTATCATACGCAAAGTAACATCTATACAAATAAATAAAATTGGAGTGTCTGTTTGTAACATTAAAATGATCGCTTTTTACTTCATGTATACAGGTTGTCCCGGAATGTAACGTTAACCTCGCACCCGGGGAAAGACCCTCTCATGATGAGCCAGTAAAAATCAACGTTCAACACCCTGTAGTACTCGAGTAGCAACCATTTTATTACAACGAAACCGATTTATTTTACTCTGTGATTTTTTCGGTTTATTACGTCCTAAAATTTACTTGTTAAATTTTGCCCGGTGGCGATAGCCTCAAGCCTTTTCGCATTTGTACAAAATACTTAAGAAAAAGAAAAACAGAATAAAATAAGTATTCCGTTATTCTCTAGCCCTGTAGTTCTGGGCTCTCAAGAATATGACTACAGTATCCCTTGCCTGTTGTAGAAGGCAACTAAAAGGGGCCTCGGGTTCACTAGGCGACAAGGGTGGGGGCCTGTGTCGTCCGCCATGGTGGACCCGGGAAGAAGGCGACATCGGCTGGCCCGTGTCGCCTTGCACTGCGAGAGCACAGGGGGTAAACAGGGAGTACCCTCCATTTCCTCCCCGTTAACAAAAAAAAAATATTCCGTTATTCTTACTAACTTCGATACTTATGTCTTCTTTCTTCTTTATCGTATTCTTCATTCCTGAAGGTCGTGCTTATCCTGAAGCGCTTTCACTGAGACGTCGACGAGCTGCTTCCACACTGCTCTGTCCTCGGCTTCTCTCATCGCGGTCGGAATGTTGAGTCCAACTATGTTTTTAATTTGGTCAGACCAGCGAGTAGGTGATCGGCCCCGTGATCTTTTGCCCTCGATTTTCCCTACAACAACCATTTTCTCTAAGTTATCTGGTTGCCTTCGGGCAATGTGACCAAAGTAGTTAAGGACTCGCCTGTAGCAGGTAGTGGAGAACTAACAAGTCCATTCTCCGACAACTTAAGATAACCAACAGACTGTCCACTACGATACTTATGTACAACCTGATTATATTCGAAGCCTCTAAGCCGCTAAGTACTAGCCTCTAAGCTATCATAGCTTTATTAAACTAGTTTCATTGCAGAAAGTTGTCAAGATGAATAGAGGCCTAAGGGAAATAACACTTTCCGATGGGTTTTTGAACCAGTTAAGCAAGAAATTTAATCTTACGAGAAATGTGACAAGACGTGATGTTCTCAGTTACATATGTCATTTTATATTAGATTACAAATTTAATCGAACACCAGTGAAATGGCAACCGACCGAGTCGTGGTTCAGCCATTCAGGCGCCCACTGATCGGAATGCTTACCCGTAACATAGTAACCGTCCTAGCCGAGGTTACCCCTCACCGGGGGCACCCTTGTATCGAGTTACTAGCAATAGAGGTTCAGGCTAAGCGACCTAAGGCTATAACACCTCACAATCCGGTGAAGCAGTCAATGCCAGCTTCTCCGGCCAATTAGTGTAGTTCGCCAAAAAAAGCCTACCATCAATAATATTATAGCGTAATAACGCTATTTAAGACTTCCCTATTATATCTCCGGAACGCAAGGTCAAGAAAATTAACAAGTGACCTAATTGAAAGTAACCACTTACACATCGTTTAAAATAAAACGTTATTCGCGGTATAAATGAGAATAAAAAATGCAGACCAATTGAAAACCTGGTCATTTTTTTAAAGACGATCGATAAAAGTAAAGTGCGGGAATATGTTAAAATAAACTTTAAATGGTGATTATTAATTCTCAACGGCTCGTTTCCAAGGAAATCGACCTTGACGCTTATGGCGGATAGATGACGTAAACCGCCATAAAATCTTTTGTCAATAATACACACTTCGCACGTATGAACATTCTCCAAAGCTGTCCGTCGGGTTCCGAACCTAGGAATTTCCAACGCACGATCGACGACGGCCCGGATGTAGAACGGTCAATATTTACATTACCTTAGATGACAATTAATATTTGAAGCGTCCATAGCCTAACGGCTTAGGGTCTGCGGAACGTTAGGTCGTAGGTTCAAATCCATCATGAACCATCTCCTAACCCTTTTTTTGTTGACGGGGGAGAAGATCTTCACAAGATACCCCGTCTTCCGGCGGTGGCCCTTCCTCGGTGCATGGTGGTGTGGGCTCCGGGATCTCCAGAGAAACGCCCTGGAGCCTGTCTGCACTGAGCACGTCCTGGGAGGGGCGGGGGGGCGGGGAGTTTTTAGAAAAACTTTCTGTATAATCTAGGAAAGCGGATTTACGTGTAGAATTTATTTGGTGCACGCTTCTACTTCACGGTATGTTACATGGCGATCTTTGACAATTAGCTGCCCAACGGTGTCGACACTCTTTTGTCATAGCGGTTTTTGGACGACCTTCACTGAGACTACTAGAGTGACCTCGTTGAAACTCTGAATACCAGCATTCTAAGACAAAGTTCTAAAGCAGCCTTCTTCTAAATTTGTAAATAATTATCGCACGCAAATCTTCCTTCAATATTTCGATTTTTATATTTGACTTTGACCTTAGAAAAGACACAACAGTAAAACTATAAGACCTATTCTTCATAAAAAAAACTTTCTTGTGATTCAAAATTCATAACGTTCAGATTAATATGTATATTACACATTAACATAAATGTGAGCAAGCTCGGCTTATCGCTCTGAGCGATCTCTTGCAGGCAACAAGACAATAGCAGGATAACAAGAAGGGTCAAAAATAAGTAAATAAGAGTAGGAACTGTTTATAATAAACATATAATTACTGAATTCTTTGTTTATTTCATAATTGCTAACGACATGTCTTACAAATCAGCCTGCGTAATTGCCTTCCGTTTGTTACGGTTGTGCTTTGTTTTAGTGCTATTATTTCTTTATACTTAATGAACGTTGCTACAGCTTCGAACTCACGACCACCGGACCTCGACGACGTATAACCAACAAGGTCATCAACCATTCACTTTACGGTAAAATTATTCAAAATCTCTACACGACACAGATATCGTTTTGAAACAGATAGAATTAATTACTTTACAGCAATCAACGAAACTGTGCGGGATTTGCATATCATTGGTATTGAAATAATAAATATTAAAAAATATATCTTTATATAATAAAGTAAGATTACACGTAAACTATATGTCGTGACATTAATAATAGTGTCCCCTCGCGGTATAAACGTGTGGAAGAAGCATAATAGTTAGATACTAAATGTGATAGTGGCTACTATATGTGATACTGACTAGTTTTTGGCTGGTGATAATAATACATTAACAAAATAAAAACCCAAAAAATCTATTTTTACAAACCGGCAGAGATTCAAACCAAGATAAAGCGTGAAATGATTTCAGTTAATAAGCTTTCATTGTTACTTACAGGCACATAGAAAGGATGAATGAGGAAATGTATGCCTCCGAAGTGAGTAGGGTCCATAGAGAGACTGCTATTTACCAGTGACGTTTCATTATGAAACCGATCTATTTCATTGATATCAACTATCATTTCATCATTGCTGAATACATACACGATTAGCGTGCCATAAGGTTCGCTATTGTAAAATCATAATTGCAACAATGTACTAAAAGACTAGTTAAACTAATATATCCATCACTATGATGCCAATGAACGTTCATTTCGACACATTTGGTTTAGTAGACTCGGGCCCTGGAAGGAGCTATATCTTGTATATACGTGTATCTTTAAATCAGAAGATACTAACTTAACTAGCACATTATACGTAAATATATCCAAAACAATCAATGTTATCTATATATTTATATTAAATAACCATTATCCTAATAAATAACTAGAATAGAATATGTATTGATAACTGCAATATTAATTATATTATAATTAACATATCGATTCTGATACCGTAATTTATAGATACATTAAGTACAGTTTAAGTTACTTGCAATAACAAAAGATTGTGATTTAATATTAAACATTTATATATCTCAAATAGTACATGAATATTTTAACAAGGAGAAGTAGTGATAGGTTCATGCGTTTCTCTTGTCTTCGGTTGATGATAGAGTTTCCATCTCGAAGAGATCTATATAAAAATCGCTAGCTAAAAATTCGGACACCGCTAAAAATAGGAAGGAGAGATAAAGATAAACTGAACTAATAAGTCGAAAACGCGAGCCTGAAATTCGATTTTAAATCTATCTACTATTTGATCATCAAATTCTAAGTTGTCACAAAGAAATGAAAGTATTCATCTTAACTGGTACAAAAAGAGTTTTTTCTAAAAATTGGAAACTCATACAGTAACACACTCTAAATTCCAATACAAAAATGGGACAATATTTGATGACATAACAGAAGCATTCGATTAATTCCAGCACTGCAGGCTCATACAAATCATCGAACTCGGTGAGCCCCTGTATTTCGTGCTCAATTGTATAATTACATCCATAGTATTCAAAGAATTCACTGAAATGTTGATGGAATGCGCTCTCAATCATCAGCCATTCCAGTGTGGAGTTCCTCAAGGTGCATTTATTAGCCCTCTTGTTTTCATTATAATTATATCTCGCACATTGGTGAAGCTAGCTGAAATAGCCTCCTTGCTGACGAAACTAGCATATTTACACGTTATACGCGGCCTCATATGTCGCCAAATTCAAACCAAAACACTAAGGGACTGGTTGAAAATAACGGTTTGATATCGCTCTCTCAAAACGCACTTTCATGTTTTTCTGAAGGCGCGATCACTCAAAATTCTTCCTTCGTTGAATCCTAATCCCAATTTTTCTTAAGTGTTATCCTAGATCGGAAACTTAGTTTACATTCTAAATGTAATTGTAAATAAGTGATATTTATGTTACACAGATGAAGCTTTATGCTACATACTCTAATGTTATGTTTGAAAGCTGTTGCTAGGAATATTTTATAATTAAACCGTATTGATTTTGTTCCAACTATTAGTGCTAGGCATACGTTTTGTCATAATCGTTTCATAAGTACGAAATTAAAGCACAAAAACTCATAGCCGTTAAGAATTCAAACCCCCGTTCCCACTCGTACCATAAGTCGATAGACTAGTTTTTAGATTATGAATGATTTTTTCATAAGCACGGACTTGGAAACATAAGTTAGTAATGGTAGTATGTAATAAATAAATACATCACTTTATCAAACGTGGAAATAATTTTATTTACATCTTAATATATCAAAACCAAGTTTTAAATTATAAACACAATCAGTTAAAGTAGAAATATCAAATGCATAAAACAACGGCAGGCTCACTCTTAAGTCAATACAGGCAAATTCAATTTGATGGCGCACTAAACGCACTAGTTTTGAGCCTATAAAATTATTAAAAACAATAAGGATATAAAGAGAAAACAAAGAAAACAATTGATTATTTACCAATACATGTTCCAAGTTTTCTTTGTAAAACTTGTGAATTTTTCACATTTCTAGAAACATCGACAAACAAAACTTAAAGAAACCGCTTTGAAAGGTAAAACATAATGGCTTCGAATTTTCGTCCTAATTTACATTTTATTTCCGTTCATCTTAAGGTATTTTTTTTCCGCATATACTTGGAGAAGTTTATTTTAACTATTAAAAATTCGACACACACAATCCAATTTTTATAGAAGTTATAAAACAAATAAACGTTAACACACATCTACAACGGATAGACTCACGTCAAAGTCACTTTTATGATATAGACTTTAGCAAGCAACATACTTCATAGTGCACTGGGCTTCGTTGTAATACACCATGAAGTTAGCAATGAAATGTGAAAGAGAACATCAATGTGAAAAAATGATTTGAATTAATAATTTCGAAAATACTTTAATTTCATAAACACAAACAAAACTATACACATTTTATGTAGTCTTAGTTATAACTAATTTCATAATAATTCATGATTTCTTAACTTTAAAACAATATCTTTTAGAATTCGTCTCAGTATAATTGTTATTTTAATCCTACGTTTCAAGCGAATACAGTATTCAGTCACGGGATTTAAAGCGCTGCAGTATTTGACGTTTCAATGCTATTCCATTGTGTTGGAGTGTCTCAACACTATAAAGCGCTCGAAAGCAACTCGAAACGTCTAGAACTTATGGGCTATGTTTAAATCGTATATTTTATTTTCAATCTATGGGTATTCGATTAATAACGGATTTATTTAGAAGCCATTGTATATTGGAAACTGCAAAGTATTTTAAATTATATTTGTAACGATTTAATCCGTTCTCAGATTTATTTTTTTTGGAATAAGTAAAGTGTCGTATTTATAATATAAATTCTATCGGGGTAACATTCTCAAACGCAGCGGGCCGTCCGGCGCGTACATGAAGGTGACAGCGTACTCCAGGGGCTCGTGATGGTATTCCAGTCGGTATCGACGCAGCAACTGTAATGATAAATGGTTATCTCATGCTACAGTGATTATGAATGATAGCAAACGTATAAGACGAGATATACAGAAATAGATAAGGTGTTACAATAAGTATAAATAAATAGATTACCATAACCATACCTTAGCTAGCAACACTTGAATTTCAAGGTCAGCGAATCTTCGCCCAAGGCAGATCCTCGCTCCAAATCCATAAGGTAGTGAAGCAAAGGAGTGCAGTCTGCCGTCACCCTGCAGCCACCTCTCTGGCTTGAACTCCTCGGGGTCCGACACGAATTGCTCCATGTTGCCGGTCACTATCGTTGGGAACACCACTTGAACCTGATTTACAAAGAACAGAAAGTAAAGGTCACCTTGTCATAGAAGTGCACGACATAAATATCGATATATCGCTTTAATCCGATAGTATCGAATCATGTCATATCGATACATATCATCCTATAGCCAAATATCGTAGTTATGTTTGTACTTTTCGCGATGGCAGCACTATTTGTATAAATGTTATAATCTGTGACACGGTTTTCTTCTTAGTCTACTTGAATATAAACAAAATACATGGAAAATAATGATATATTTTTATGGGGTATAAACTAGTGCTTGACCATGATCCCACCTGATGTTAAGTGGTGATATTGTCGAAAGATATCTATACAATAAATCGGAACTATCAATACAGCATTACGATATAAATTTTATAAGTTAATTATATCGATATATTTCTGACGTCTTACTGAGATTATTTCAGGAGAAATCCCTGAGGGTTTTTTTTATTTATTGATGATTTATTACTAAGTTTTGTCCCCAGCATGTTTGGCTAGAGGTAGGTCTACTTTATAACTTTACAATACTAATTTCTAAGTTTCTTATTTCTAGTCAGTTACAATTTCCTTATTATATCTATTATTTCTATATACATACATCTCTTATATTTTATTTCTAATTTTTCTACAACTTATATCTATGTTATTACAATTCTGATTTATTATCTAATTTTTATATCTATTTACATTAAGTTTTATTTCTATCAATAACTTTTTTCTCTACATATCTACAGAACCTTAAAAATATATCTATCTTATTCTTATCGCTACTTAAATTTCTAATATTATCTTCAGTTATTCTTTCATTCATCTCGCTTTCACACTCATATCTTTTAACATTAAATTCCGGACATTCTATTAGTATGTGTAACACTGACTCTTGCATCCCTGAGGGTTACAAAACATTACTACAAAGCTTGGTGTAGGAAATCAGTCTGAATTTATTCCGGTACGTAAAGCAAGCTTTAGAAATTTTAGTATGTGTCTACGTACCCCTTTAGGGATGTGGTATCCGCAGATGACGTCATCTTCTTGTAATGTTCTTCCGTTTCCAATAACGGTTGAATACATTCTGTAACCAATAAATTGATTATTACATAGATTCTCAGTCATGGGGTCATGCGTCATTTGAAAACGAATGTTTAGTACAATGAGTGAGGAAAACTAAAACAGATTTATTTGCAAAACCAACAGCGTTACGTACAGATATTATGACTACTTACGAGTAATATATGTTAAATTAGATAAAATAAAAAATGGCCAATTCTAGCCTTGTATATTATATATATATAAATAAATTTCAGGATATCTCAGTATACGGGCGGTCAAGTTGCACAGTACGTTAGCAACCCGAGTTCTATCACCGCAGAACCAATAAATTTGGTGTTGCTATTTTATGTGCTGATTTACCACGCGCTCGGCGGTGAAGGAAAACATTGTGTGGAAACCTACGTGTCCTAGAAAATTTTCTAAGATATGTGAAGTCTGCTAATCTGCACTAGGGCCGCGTGGCGTACTATGCCCTAAAACTCTGTTTACAGTGTCTTTGCCCAGCAGTGGGACATATATAAAGGCTGTAACTTGAACTTATTCATAAATACTTAACCTATTATCCATACTATACATAATTAATTAACACAATCAAGAAAAAGAAAAAATAATACAATTTAATAATAATAAATTACAATAACACCTAAAGATTATATGCACATACACATATATACTTTAATACACATTATAAATACAATAAATAACTAAATAAGAATAAAATGTATGAACTGTGTGGAAAATGATCGTATTGAAAGAGTTCTAAAACTAACCTAAAAACTTCTCTAACGAACGCCTTCGTGTAATGCAATTTATCCAAATCCGAATAACTGAGCGGTTGGCTTGGATCAGGCAAAACTCTTCTTATTTCTTCCGCCATCTTCTCCTGTTGCTTTACTCTTGTCGCCGCTTGGTAAAGGATTGAACACACCGCCATTGAAATCTGGAATTAAATAAATCAGTTTTTGATAATGATATCTTTAATTTGTTAAACTTTGGAAGAGAAAATGTGCTCTTGCATTTCTCTCTCTTGCAATAATATACTAAACGTAACTCTCTATCATCACTTACTTATATCTCAACTTCCCTTCGCCTCGTTCGATCATACTATTCGTAGCGCATTCACCAGCTGACTCTCAAGCGTAGGTAAATAAGTTTTACTTCAATACTTACTGTGTCGATGCCAACTAGAATCAGGTCCAACGCCATAATGGTTGCAATTTTCGGATCACCTTCGCTACGCAGCACGCGCTCCAGCAACGATAGGTCATTTTCTGAAGTTACCTTCTTGGTTTCAAGCCGCTGCAAAGCCTCATTTATGTAACGGCTACATAAACTGAAATAATACATTAAAATACTATGAAGCGAAGAATGGTTTTACAAAGGAGGGATACGTTACTCTTTATCTGATTCAGAAAATATTCGAAATTTAAATAGCAATAAACAAAAGTGTGACGGTGACGGCGGACATGAGAAATCTCGCTTTTAAATATACTTTGACATTCAAAAGAGGTAACATCACAATTTTTTTTAATACAGTAATTTAACGTACACTTGGCCACTTGAAACATGAATGACAAAAAAAACTTACTCGATGAAGAAATTCATATTGTTGACGTATTTCGTCCAGAGCGGTGTGGGAACGTATCTCCAATATGGCGCCTTCAGTTCTAGCACGGCAACATTTCTCAGCGCGTATTTTGCCGCGTCGATAATTCTCTGCGGTTCGGAATCTTTTGTGAGCTTCGATGAGAGACAACCCAATCTCACATCTAATGCCACGCGACCGATGCCTGTTAATAAAAATATATATATTATACTTATGTTAGTGAACTTTCATTTAGTTATAAGCTCTGAATGATTGTGCAATTATAACACCGTTATTTTTAAAAAGACTGTAATTTTTGGTTGAAAGGGTTTTCAATTAGTTCCCAAAGTAATTTTGTGGGCATAGGGGTTTGATTGATTAGGATTTGTTTTAACTCGTTAATATATTTGTCTAAATTTCAAATAATAGGTATCTATGGCGGCATGAAGATTTTAAATTACTATATTAGCCGGCTCTTTCTAAAAACGCGAAGTTTACTGTATTGTTAACTGTAGTTAACTGTAGACCCTCTTGTGCAACCTCGGAATGCTTACGTGCAATATAATAACCGTCCAAGCTGAGACTACCCCTTACTGGAGGTAAACTCGGGCCCTTGTGTTTAGTTACTAGCAATAGTCGTTTAACCTAAGCGACCTAAGAGCTATGCCACCTCTCAATCCGTTGAATCATTAAAAGTTAGGTTCCCTGGCTAATCTGTACCTTATAGGTTCGTCAAAAACCACTGCATGCTGACATGCACTGTCGGATATCACAGGCATGCTAGAGCGAAGTCTCGGTGGATTTATGCCACGTACATTCCTCGATTGGGTTTATTAATACTATATCGCAGAGGATGTCTTTTGTTGCAACCAGTCGCAATTTGTAGATGCTGCGTACAAGTGTGTGGAAGGCATTTTTAAATGGCCCCTTCACCGGGGGGACCCTTGTGTCGAGGGTCAATCTGTGTAGTTCGTCATTAAAAAATTTAAAAAGCATTTTTGAACATTTTCTTTTGTGATTTTTTCTTTTTTTTATTTTATTTTTTATAACATGTAAATTATTTTGTTATTTTTAATGCAAGTATTATTTAGTTACAGCATTGCATTGGTTAGACTGTAATGATGTTGTAATTTTGTCTAATAAAAATAAAACAAGCTTAGGCTTGTGTTAGGAGATGGTTCACGTCAATAGTCAAATGGATTCGAACCCACGACCTTACGATTTTCAGACCGTAACCTAAGGCTGTTCACGCCTAAAGCCAAAAGGGAACCATCTCTGACATCTCGGACATCTTTTTAAATAATTTTAACATGGTTTGGTATGGTAATTCCGAACGCAACACTTACAAACTACGTTACATCGCTGAGCTCACGATGACATAATATTTAGAATGGATTTACAACACTAGCCGTCTTGTAAAAGATTACAAACAATGAGCACAGATTATACAGACACGGGATGTTGCAGTGTCGTGAGGCAATAGCTTATCTATTTTTAAACGCAACAGTTTAAACTGCGAAATGTTACCATGTTATACTAGTAATTCTCAACTTCAACTTAAATGAAAATTGAATTTATGTTGTACATGCTTTCCAATAAAAATTTATTAATTGAATTCGGTTAGCGTTATATTGACTTATTCGTCCATTTTTCGCGCACGTACTTGATGCAAGTTTAAGACTTATATGGTTTACTCATGGAAGCCATTGGCTGAACTTACCAAATTGATATGACATTTTGAAATTTGAAATTTTTGAAATATTTATTTAGTTTTTACACAAACACACACATTTTGCATACATATATGTACATAAACAAATTTATATTATTTTTTTCATATACATTTTTCTTTTTCATATTTCGGAAGAAGAAGAAAAAGATACGTACACTCCAGCGACCAACGATGGATGTCGTTATCAAACTCGTGTGGAAGATCGCCGTTCTCGTCTCTCGCGTCCTCCATATACCTGATGAAGTCCTCAGTCACCAGTTCTATCGGCGCTACGTACTTCTTAACAGTTTGCGGCTGGAGTATCGGCCGTTGGACCTTCGATCGGAAGGTTCGCCATTGTTCGCCGTGACTGTAAAAAGAAACGAAATAATATCAGCTCTATGATAATAAATATCCTTTATTAATTAACAAAATTATAACAAACAGTACATAATTACAAATTATAAGTACACTTTTTTTTGTGTGTGTGTGTGTCGGTGAATGTGTGAGTGCTTTTCAATTGACCACTTTTAACATATTCTCACAACCTTCATAGTTTAGTGTTTCAAGCCACTTTAAAATTTCATACTTGGTTTTATATAAATTTTTATCTGTAATATTTAATATTCTATTAATTTTGTTGTATATGTAAGGTCCAAGAAAACAGAAACAAAAGTAACAAAAATAAATAAAACAAAAGTGCAAGTATTTTTTCTTTTTTAAATAACAAAAAAAAAGAAAACATCTAATAACTGCTTTGTCATCTTCCAAATATGAAGTTACAAATTCAAATGCTCTATGCTGTGTAAAAAATTAATGTAAAACTTTTTTTGGCGCAATGGCAATTGAATTTCGAAGCCTCAATAATTGAAAAATTTAAGTCTAATGGCTTAGGGTACGGTTTCACGGAACGTAAGGTCGTAAGTACGAATCCATTACTCAACTATTGACGTCATCTCATCATCTCCTAGCATACGCATAAGTGTGATGTGTTATTTCTTGCCTTTTCCTCTTATAAAAAAACTTTAAAAAAGAATTTGGATATTTTAAATATGTGAACATAGATATCAATGCAGATCTATTGTGTGTGTAGTGCTATAGACATTTTGTGGACATTATTATTACTATGTGGATAACGGTGTTGTTTACATATTTATAACTCTTTATACTTAATGTATTTTTTATCTTAAGCTTTTAATATGTATTCGTTTGTTGTTCCAATTAAAATAAAATAAAAATAAATAAAATAAGGTTAGTTGGTATGGTTATATAATATTAATTAGCCTTTATTTATATATGTCCCACTGCTGGACACAGGCCCAAGTGCGGATTGCCATACATGTCTTAGAAAATGTTTTTCAAGGACATGTAGGTTTCCCATAATGTTATCCTTACTGCCGAGCGCGTGGTAAGCCAGCACATAAAATGGCAACAACAAATTTACTGGTGCCAGCGCCGGGGATCGAACTCGGGCTGTTAGCGTACCACGTAACTTGAATAAAAAAATAAAAAATGGAAGCATTATTTTTTAAAACAAACTAGCGTACCCAGCCCGCTTCATCGCGCTTTTGATTTATTTTATTTAAACAATAAACATCATTAAGTATCTAATTTAAATCTCACAATATATTAAATTATTAATTTCTCTTCGTATTCATTCTCTTCTATTCTCTTCTCGAGCGTGAACCTACACCCATGTACATAATTAGTACTCAATACAAATTTGGGTTATAAAACAATAGAATATCATCATAGTAAATAAAAGTTGTATTTGACAGTTCAAAAAGAGTAGTGCTCAGATCGTCACCAAACTTTACAGGATTGTAGTCGGTTGGTTATCATAGTGTCAATTTTTTTTAAATTTTTTTTTAAAAAGAAAGCTAGCAATATTTCTTTTTTTTAGAAATATTACTAATATTAACCATTCCAACTAAGCTTAAGCTTGTGCTAGGACATGGTTCACGGCACTAATCCAATGGTGGATTCGAACCCACGACCTTACGATTCGCAGGCCGTACCCTAAACCATTAGGCACTTTGGGAGGAACCACGGCTCGATCGTATTTATTTATTTTTTTCAAAATCAACAGCTTATGTGTTATTATAGATATTTTGATCACGTATTCAGGATCTAAGCCTTTATAGATTTACATTATATAAAACATTTTTTTTTCAGTATTAACAAACAAATTAATAGGAAATAGAAATTGCATTATCTTCGTTACTGTGTGTGAGTGTATATGTGTATGTGTGATGTGTGTACGTTGTGTATTGATTCCTGTGTGTACTGTATCACAAATCTTTAATAGATTTTGAATTTTAATTTTGTTAGGCAAAAGGGGTCTACGCTTGAGAAATGGTTATTATAAGTGTAATACTTAACACTCTGTTTACGACGGAATATTTTGTATAATTGGTATTCGCTGGTGGTAAGTAGAAAAGGTTGGTAGTTCTAGTACGATTTTTTTGGAGTGATAGATTGCCCCGCAACACGCTCGTCCTCCCGACGTGCCCCGTAGGTTCACTCGACGTCCGTCTCAATCGAGACCGAGAGGTCGGGAGGGCGTAGAAGATAGATTCGTCGCGGCTGACGCTTGAGGGATTAGCCACGACGCAACAATAGTTATTCCTAAAAAATCCATTCCAAAACGGTACCCAAGACCAGGGGAGCAGTCGCCCCCTGCGCTGATAACCCGGGTAATGGGGTAACACCCCGAGGCCCGTACCTGCGAGGTTCCCGTGAACCTTGTATATGACTCGACTGACTGACTGACTGACTGACTGACTGATTGAGTGATATATATAGATTACTAAATAACTTAGTGCTTAAAATTACACTCGATAAAGAATGTAACTCCGGTAAACATAATATATACCATTATAATGCTTTGTATGACAGATTTCATGTCGAAGTAACGCATTATGTCCCGGTATGTTCGCATAGTATCACGCCATACTTTCCACCAATCACATCGCCGCCTCATTTATTTCTTATTCTTTAAGCGATTTCTTCAAAGCGACGCCACGGACAGACGCTTCGTGTTACGCATTTGTTATACCTTTAACTAAGCTGATGTTAATGTTTCAAACATTACGTGTGCGTTTTTAACGTAGATTTGACGTTGGTGCAAGGGAAGCTTTTCGCGTGCTTAATGACGTGGGGAGTGAGCTGGTGAATGCATTACGAAAAGTATGATCGGGTGAAGTGAATGGAAGTTGAGAGGGAGATATAAGTTAGTATTCAGTATTGGGTGGAACGGCGGTAAGATATCATCGCTAGCTGCTACGGCAGTCCCCGACCATACAGCGGCAGATGTTAGAGGGTGTAGTGGGTATTTCTTTGGAAGAATACTCAAAAAAATGCTACAAAAAACCCAGTGATAAATTCTGTGACACGGCGAGCAAGTGCTGCCAGTAACTAAGCACTCCTCTGTGCCTGGGCAGCTGCGGCTACAGTAGACCAGCAAGTGGAGATCATGTGGATCATTACAGTTAATGATCATTATTGTTTTTTTTATACTTTATAAGCCAGTGCTTGAGTACGATCCCATTTGTTGTTAAGTGGAAATGCATTCCTGGATGGTAAGGCACACCAGCTTAATCTATTCATTTTACTCTTGAAAATACCCACATTGTAATCGGAGGGAAAGACAGACGCGGGCAAACTATTCCAGTCCTTTGTTGTACGAATAATGAAAGATGAAGCAAACTTCCTCTGTAACTAACAGCGATGTGTAAGGCAAAGGGAAAACCACCACATTATTTTTCCCAGGACAATCATTATGACAAGTACAACACAAACAATGGCCCTCAGTCCCCGGCAGACCTTAAATGATCAGAGGGTGCAAAGAATCCCCGGGAGAGCCATACAGATTGCGACGTGGAACGTGAGGAGCATGTACAAATGCGAAAAACATAAAAATGTTACACAGGAGATACAGAGACTGGGCATCAGTGACATGAGCACACGATCCTTGTTCTGCTGCTGCATCAAAAATTAAAATAGCCTTAATGATAGCCGACCTCCAGTAGGAGATGGCAGAAGAAGATTGTCATCATCATCACAGAGAAGAACTGTGCCTAATTATAGGACATATATAGGCTGTTATATAGTTTAGACTTCGGGAAATATTATCTATAATAATGATTTATCAATTACCGTTTGATTGCTTTATAATAATTATCAATATCGCATTAATTTACAGTTATAGACAGATTGTCAGCTGGTTAAACGGTTTTATATTGGTATTAAATTGATCATATTTAATGGTATTTATCATCACTAAATTGGCTGTATATTGTACATACGCTAAGTATCATTACGTACGAAAAGCGTCTTCCCTTCGTGTCGTGTGGAAATGTTTAAAAGCAAGTATATTTACTAGTAAAAACAAAAACCGACTTCAAATCGAATCAAACGTTAAACGTTCGAATTCGTTCGAATTACCGTAAGAAAATTATGAAACAGGATTCTAATTAGAATGTAACCAAACTCTCGTCAACATCTTTTTCGGTAAAAAATTAATAATCAAAATCGTTTGGCGTGATATCGTCATCGCGTCCATTTGTGGCGCTTATACTTGATGCAAATTTATGACTTTTCTGATGGATGCCATTGTCAGAATTGAAGCATACGGGTCCACGCGGGCATTTCTTACTTTCAAATAAAAAAGAATCATGAAAATTGGTTCACGCACTCGAAAGTTAAGAGGTCACAAACATAAGCGTCAATAGCCTAATGGTTTAGGGTACGGCCTGCGAATCGTAAGGTCGTGGGTTCGAATCCACCATTCGACTATTGCCGTGAACCATGTCCTAGCACAAGCTTAAGCTTAGTTGGAATGGTTAACAAGATTGTTAGTAATTTTCTGAAAAAACTAGCTTTCTTTAAAAAAAACATACAGGCAAGTTGAGAACCTCCCCTTTTTGTTCGAAGTCGTTTGGTAAGAATAAAAATATAAATTTTACGTGGATTTGAGCGATTAGCCTCGACATTAAAATAGTTAATTCCTCGACATTAAGTTAGTCTTAAACGGTGCCCATGACGAGTACAAGGAGCCCCTTCATTCTTCCCATTGTTATAGAAATTTTGGGACTTCTGTTCAAAATACCGCGACAAGTGTTTATTTAATTATAACTTCCTCACACCAACTAAAAAATTTACGTTGATACAAAAATACTTAACATAAATAAGTTATATGTTTACACCACATGTATGTTAATTAGAAAAATATTGACAAATAATATAAATACACAAATTACTCTCAACAAAAGACACACAAATACCACACTAGACGTAGAGATGAGATACAGTTACCTATGATTAGAACATCATACGGTAAAAAAAAAAAATTACAATACGAGGGAGCCCAGCTGTACAACAAGCTTTTTTGTTGACGGGGACGCCTTCTGGGGGAGGCGGCGGTTATGTGGGGATCTTACCCACTAAAACCCCCCCGGTGGCCCTTTCTCGGTGCATGACGAGGGGCTCCGGGATCTCCAGTGGAACGCACCGGAGCCCCTCTGCACTGTGCTCAAGGAGAGCACGTCCCGGGGAGGTTACTCCCTCCCCCACTGTGCCCTCGCAGTGCAAGTCGACACGGACCAGCCGATGTCGCCTTCTTCCCGGGTCCACTTTGGCGGACGCCCCCACCCTTGTCGCCCAGTGAACCCGAGGCCCCTTTTAGTCGCCTTCTACGACAGGCAGGGGATACCGTAGTCTTATTCTTGAGAGCCCAGAACTACAGGGCTGAAACTGTACAACAAGCTGCCTCAGCATGTCAAAAACTGTACCTCTATATTAAGTTTTAAAAATAGTCTTAAATCATATTTATTAAATACTTAAGTGAATATTGTATATTCTTGTTGAGAAATAAATTTCTTTAAACCGAAGTGGCAGCAAGTTTTGCCAGTCCTTGTGATGTTAATCTGTCACTGCCTAAAGAATTTTGAACAACCGATACAGGTGTAAATCTGAAGGTGAAAGGTCAGGACTATACGACGCATTTACACCTCCCAGCCAAACTCTTTTAATTATTGCTGAGCGGCTAAAGATGTGCGAGGTCCAGCGTGATCATGATGAAAACACACGCGTTGATTACTAGAGTTAATATATTGTTATGTTAAACAGTAACTGTTCTATGGAGAACCTTAGAATAGCCTATATAATCGAACTCGGGTTACTAGACTATGCACCTTTAGTTGTACGGACACAGAGGTTCCACGGCTCTTTAAACAATTCGTTGTTTAAATCAATGAGTAATACTCTCGTAAATATAAAAAGTCATTGTAAGACGATATTAGTTACAAATATTCTTTAATTTACACGGTGCAAACTAGAATTACGCGGTACAAATAATGTGTGGGGGCAAACATTTGTCATTCCAAGATTGTTTGCTGAACTCCTTCGTGTCGCTAGCGTACTCAAAGCTTCTCTCCACGTGTTCAAGGTCATGAAATCACAACATTGGTTAGGTAACTTCCAGCTTTTGTATTAACTTACGTGTCAAGTTATTCATTAGATTTGGCAACATTTCATGGCCTCTAAACGTTGCGGAATTTCGACTTTATTGGACGTTAAAAACAGTTAATGTTATTTTTTTATGCGTTAAACCACTAAATAGATGGCACAATGAGAGCGAATGTGGAAAAAATCAACGCAAGGGTCCTCCCGCTGAGGGGTAACCTCGACTTGAACGGTTACTATGTTAACGCGTAAGCATTCCGATCCGAGGGCGCCCGAGAGGTCCGAACCACGGCTCGGTCGGTTGCTATTTCACGGATAAGCTAAGGAGCATTAAAGCTCTATTTAATTTATCTTTTTGAAGACCACAACGCTTATTAGGTCCTATATGTAGCGAGTGCTTTACAAGCAATGATAACCTAGTAGCTAATCGGTTCAAAATACAATCTACGGTCGCTGATTCGGAGCCGAAGCAAATAGCCTAAACTAAATTATTTATAAAATCTGGTAAAAACGTAAAAGCCACCTAAAATGGTCATTAAAATGTCAGTAATATTCTTAATAAATGTAACAAAAAAGGTTTGTAAACAAATAAAAACCTTCTTTTTAAAAATGTAGTGACGTAATAATTGTCTATGGAAACCTTTGAGAACGATATGTCACACCTTGACCGGTTTGTATCATTTATAACCTGACGATAACTAAAACGACATTCGGCTTTTTTGGAAAATAATATTCCAACGTGTAGACTTATTTTTTAAACACAATCATGACTAAACACTTTTACTGTGTAGCTATTGACGCCTAGTGTCGTAATAACCGTGTGATGGTCAGAGTGGTGACAGTTAACCATTTAGTTAATGAAACTTAAGATGGATTACCAAATGTTGGACATTGTATGAAATATATTCTACCTTAGATGTTAGGAGCATTGCTGGAGTTTCTTCGGTCACTTCTCCCAGTGCCAACGCTGTCCAAAGTGGCACTCAGAGTTAGTTTAGCTTTTGAATGTCCCTTAGATTATCCGTGAAATAGCAACCAACCGAGTCGTGGTTCGGCCCTCTCGGGCGCCCTCTAATCGGAATGTATCATCATCAGAAAACTTACGTGTAACATAGCAACCGTCCAAGCCGAGGTTATCCCGCATCGGGAGGACCCTTGTGTCGAGTTACTAGCGATGGAGGTTCAGGCTAAGCGACCTAAGAGCTATGCCACCTCTCAATCCGGTGAAGCAGTCAAGGCCAGCTTCTAAATATATATTTTCTATGACTTCGTGAACCGATATTGATGATTCTTATTTTCACTTTAAAGTTGGTGCTTCATGTGTGACCTAATTCTATTTGGTCTAGTTCTGACAATTGCATGTCTGAGAAAGTCTTAAATTTGATTAATGATTGATTTGATTTGAAGTTGGTTCCTATTTTTACTAATCTATATATATAAAAGAGAAAGTGTGTGGGTATGTTCCATATAGGTTCGGAAACGGCTGGACCGATTGTAATGAAACTTTCAGGGAATCTTCAAATTGACCTGACGAGTAATCGTGTAAAGTTGACGATCTTCTCTTTTTGAACAGTCAAATACAAGTTTTATTTACTATGATGATATTCTATTGTCTTATAACCTAAATTTGTATTGACACATGCGTTATGTATATTTATGTCATAAAGAACAATATTTAAGTACATTGGAGTATATTGAAGTATAATAAAGTATACTGAGGTAAATTAAAGATAATAATTAAGGATTTTGAAGTATTCAAAGTAAGTCATGGCGCCGCGAATGTATCCGATTACTGATGGTGCTGATGTGTACATGAGGTGTAGGGAATGATCTTCACCCGCTCGAGAAGAGAACTTATAAACTTGAATTTAATATATTGTGAGAATTAAATAAAATATTTAATGATGTAGGTTTATTGTTTAAATAAAATAAAGCGAAGCGGGCTCGCTACGCTAGTATAATTTAAGCGTTCGTCCCCGGCTTCTCACAGTGCTATTTATTACTATGTATACATATTTTTAACAGATAACTAAATTGATTTCTTTTATATTAGATTTTAACGGTCCACGTAAAAATATTCACTAAGACTAAACTACTATTTACGCCAAACAAAAATTCCTTCCGATACGTTGATCCTAAAAACCAAACGCATTGGTAAACTGTTCACGACGTAACGTTGCTTTCGCTTCGCCCTGATTCCCAAGTAGGCCATGTATCAGGGCTACCTACTGCTGTGCTATCGAACCCATTAGATACAATGTGTTATGTACAGCTTCCATTGAAGATTTAACAAAAGAGATATTTTAAAATTATTAGATTAATTATACGATGATAATCAATGTAAATCGTTTAAAAAATGGATCCTTTACAGTTATTTAATAACAGTACAATTATTTTTAAATGTTAGCCAAGCTAAATTACGAGTCTATTATAACAGATTGCTCTATATTGTGTACAAATAAATTGTAATCAAGATGAATTTGAGAAGCTTTATTACTATTTGTAATTCATTAAAATATAGTCGTGAGCAAAAATAAAGGGTCGGTTAAGAAAGTTTGTATATCTCGGAAGATAAAGACGCTAGCTAACTGAAATAAATTGTGCATGATAGACAATTTAATATCCTTAAAATAAAGTAAAATATTTTATTAATTTATTTATATTTCATTAAAAAACAAAAACTTAAACGAAAAAGGATATCTTACGTAAACTTGGATAATATATTTCATTAAATATTATTTTCTTTTAAATTTTAGTACTTAGTGTTGCCTCCGTGTGGCGTGTGTTGCCTCCTTTTTCGTTTAAATTTGCTTTTTTTTATAAAATATAAATAAATTAATAAAAATATTTTAATTTAAGGATGTTTAATTGAATATCATGCACAATTTATTTCAGTTAGCTGGCGTCTTTATCTTCTGTGACATTCAAACTTACCTTTATTTTTGCTCACGAGTGTATAAGTGGAAGACAGAAGATATCAGGACCGTGAAAAATGGAACTACGTAAATTAAAATGTAACCGGGGTATCTGTTTTATTTATGATAACTTTAATAATAATTATTTTCAAACAACTTCAAAAAAAATGGAGCTTCTCAATTCGTCTGTATTTTTTATGTTTGTTGCCCACTAACTTTGGACTGGGTTCACCGATTTTCATGATTTCTTTTTTTTATTTGAATGCCAGTGCTTCCCATGCTATAATTTGGTCAATGGCATTTATGATGTTTAACGTTGGAATCGATTTAAAGTCGATTTTTGTTTTTGCTTGTAAATATACTTGTTATAAAAATACTATCAATTTATCCTTATCAAAAATTAGTAGGGATTAATTATTATGTTATGTATCAATTAGTTAATAAATATTATTCTTTTACAACCATTTTGGAATCCGAACACGAAGTTTATTCTGCATTCAACCGAGACAACTGTCTTAAAATTGCTACTCTCACCGTCTCATTGCGGTCGTACAAAAACCAGTCTTCGAAACCAGTTTTTTAACATCCGCGACACTCTGTACAACCTCGTGTTTATTGACATATGACGAAGCCATTGATGAACGTTAAGTATTGTAGATTTTACGACAATACTGGCAACACTGCGAGGTTATGTCATTTCATAACCTTGTTATAGAGGCGAAGGTGCTAAATATCAAGCCAACAACTGTTCGCGTCTCACTATTGAATACCATTGTCACAATTTTTAGCGGGTTTAGCTGTTTGAGTGTGAATTGAATCTATGTTTGAATGACAGTAGTTTATCGTAATGAAGCTTGTTAAATGCAATGACGTGCACTATAATACGGTAATCGAAGGTCGTACAATAAAAAGTAATAGTTCTCACACAAAATTCTCATTATTTAGTCTCATTATTAACGGTAGCCTATCATGGTACAGAACACAACAATGTTTTGGACTAGTTTTGTTATAAACGACAGGTGCCACATGATTTTTAACCGACTTAAAAAAAGAGCGTGTATTCGCATGTTTTTTTTGAAGTAAAACTTGTTTACGCACGCTTGCCTTGAGTATATAAGCTGGTGAATATGTTACTGCATTCACCCCCTGGAGAGGATTAGGAGCATTGCTAAAGTTTCTTCGGCCACTTCTTCTCCCAGCGCCAACACATCCCGATGTGGCATATAAGTTAGTTTAGCTTAGAATGTCCCATTTAGATTTTATCAATAAAATAGCTACCGACCGAGTCGTAGTTCGGCCATCTCGGGCGCACTCGGATCGGAATGCTTACGCGTAACATAGTAACCGTCCAAGCCGAAGTTACACCTCACCGGGGGGAACCTTGTATCGAGTTACTAGCTAATAGAGGTTCAGGCTAAGCTCCATAAGAGCTATGCCACCTCTCAATCCGGTGAAGCAGTCAACGCCAGCCTCTCTGGCCAACTGTGTAGTTTTGTTACAGTTCACTTGAGATAATACATCCCGTCCTACTATCGTATGTTGTATTCAAAGGGTTTATTTATTCTAAGCATAGTGCAAACCGCATTATGGTACTGAATAAATAAAGAGCATTGCATCAGAGCGCACGATTTAGTCTGAGTAGACCGCGGATTACATTGACACGAGATACGTGATGCATACTGTAGTAATTAGCAATATATAATAAGAGTTTATTTTTTATTCAAATAGCTGGACACTGCTGGCCACAGTCGGCACGGGACAGAGAAAAATCCGAGGCACCCCGCTCATAACGGCTGATGGCATTCGCGAAAGGTTTAGTGGGTAGGGGCTGCCCAGGCCGAGTCCCATACATCCCTCCGGGCCTACCCAGGGTACCGGAGGATGGTCTTTAAAAAGATTCCCCCGCGTGAACAAAAAAAAAAGGGACAGAATAAATGGAGATCTTTAGAGGAGGCCTTCACCTTCGCCTGAGGGTGGGAAGCAAATAATGGGAGGGGTGAGAAGCAAGAAATCCAAACGTTTTTTTTATTATTTAGATTTTAAGTTATTCGTTTTCTATTATTATTTATTCTATAACTCTGTACATTTCTTTCAAGAAATAAAAGGCTTTATCATTATAATAAAGGTTTATAATAAAAAAAAAGAAAGTTTATTAGTATTTTATTACACTGGTATAATAGGTATAATAAGTAAAAAATCGACTTCAAATCGAATGCTCTATATCATAATAGTATTACGAAGTTCTAGCGTCGTTCTTTGCCTACATTCGTCCTGAATGTCGGTTGAATCGGTAAAATAAATATTTTTTTTTACATTTAATATATTATGGAGGGTTTGATCAAAATTGATCATATCACCCTCATAAAAATCTTATAATAAATTTTTACATAACAGCAAAACAACACAATATTAAATACACAACACACAACATCAAAACACGATCACTAAATATAACTATTACCTGCGTTTCAGGCCCGCTCTAACAAGGTGGTATAGCATTCTTGCCTGATCCGACTCCGGAAAGGCAAGAATGCTGACATGCGACAAATCAATATTAAATGTCGCCGTGAATAGTATTCTTTCGGCTTCGTTCCGAACACATTCGACCATTATGTGGTAAGCATCCTCAACTTTCCCGCATTCTAAACAATTAGGGGTTGACACCTTTAAAAATAAAATTTAAAATGAGGAATACTTTCAAAAGGGTCCCCCTATGCCTTATCCTTTTTACGAAAAAACAAATAGGTTTATAAATGGCGTAGTTATGAGGTTATATTAAAAAAGTACACCTAACCTCTTTTTGTAAAACATAGTGTAAATAGATAAAAAATGAGACAGTAAAACAGAATAATACGAGATGAATCAAAAAATTCTTGGAATCAATATTAAAAAATGCAAAGATTTAAATAATAATATTTTATTTTTCTACATAATCACTTATTTCCAAAATTAAAAGAGGAAATTCGGGGAACAAAATTTCACGATAATGACGCGGTTATAGCTGCCGTAGAGGACTTTTTCGAGAGTCAAGAAAATAATTTTTTTTCACAAGGAATAAGGAAGTTAGAAACGCGTTATTCTAAATGCATTGCATTGGAGGGAGATTATGTAGAAAAATAAAATATTATTATTTAAATCTTTGCATTTTTTAATATTGATTCCAAGAATTTTTTGATTCACCCTCGTAAGTTATAGAAATAAGTAGATACAAATTAAGAAAATATAAATGTAGAAATAAGAAATAGAAATAATAGATGTAACATAGGGGAAATATGTTAATAGAAATAAGTTTTTGTACAGTTGAACAATTTATTAATAGCAATTAAGATAAAAAGCCCCCAGCCAAACACGCTGAGGAAGAGTACGAGTGACTCATAGTAAGAAATCATCAGTAAAAAAAAAACCAATTTTGAAATCGGTTAAAAATGAACATCTATATTCACTCATTCATTTCGATCGTTCAACTAAGCTTATAATTGCGTAACCAGTGTTGACATACTTAATAGAACTCTTTAGTTGAATTTAATGAGCTCTGTGAAATCTAGTGGTCAACCATTTCGCGCTCGAATCATTAATACAAGTACATACCTAATTACCTATATTGTTAAAACATCAAACACAAACACAGTTATACTTTTATTGTGCAGATAAATCGTTAAATTCAGTTTACAGCAAAATTAATAATGAAACGAAAAACACAAAAGAGAGTCGTAATTCGTGTCTTCTTATTTTTAAAAAACTCGCGCCCGAATCAACCAGGACACGACTTTTACCGCTGCGTCCAAACATTGTGTAGGTGTATGTAGCGGTGCGTAACAATATATATTTATTATTTTCTTTTTTTGTTATCAGGAATCAAAACTTTTTTGTCGAATTAAAATGACTATGCAATAAATTCAGCCAGTCCATTTTATTAAAAATCTAAATAGTTTTAATACAAAATTTTAAAATATTATTTTACGATTTTACGCTTGACTCTACTTGGTAAAATTACACGTGCTGAGATAGTTTCATGTACTCGCATTACATTTACTAGGCACAGTTAATGTTAGGGGCGTAGCTAGAGTTTCTTCGGCCACTTCTTCTATTGTCAACGCTTGTCGAAGTGATACTTCAACCTAAGTACTGAATGTCCTGATAGATTTCCGATAAACTCTACCGACCGAGTCTATGAAATCGGCACTTTCGGGCGCCCACAGGTCGGAATGCTATCGCGAATAACGCCAAGCCGACCAAGCTTACGTCCCCTTTCGGAGGTCTTTGCGCCCATTGAATTCCTATAGAGATTCAAGCTAAACTGTAACATCTATCCAAAAAAAAGGTGAAATTGTCAGCTTAGTTCAGTCCAAAAAATCGCAGTAAAATGGTTTAATCACGATGGTATGTGCAAGACAAAAGAGCGAACTCCGTTCGCCTTGAAACTCGATGGTCGAAGGGTTTCGCGGAAATTTAACAATATTATAACCATTTCGGTGTACATTCTGTTAGTAAGTGTTTAAAGTTTTTAGTTTATAGTTAGTAGATGATTACGAGTGAAGTATTTAACTGCAACATGAGGTTATTAAGATGGAATTGGCGTAAAAACTCGGCACGTGGGTCCCTCCGGTGTGTCCCTATGTTACTCGTAAGCATTCCGATCCGAGGGCGCCCGAGACGGCCGAACTACGACTCGGTCGATAGCTATTTTATTAATAAAAACTATATAGGACAATCTAAAACTAACTTATATCGGCAGACTTGAAGCCCAACCGGGCCTTTTATAAGTCAGCGCAATGGCTACGACTGACGAAACATGTACGACTTAGTCTTTCGCTCTCACCAATTTCAATGTGAAAGTTTTACGAAAAGATTGAACAGATTAAGCTATAACGCTTCTCTACCAAACATAACATTTGAGACACAGTTTCACAGTTGAGATTGTGGTCAAGTACACGGTTAAATTTTGAAAAAAAAAAGGTTGTTCGTTTGAGGTCTATTCTAGTATGTGCCACTTACATTTGGCAATATTAAAGTGAAAGGAAACATAATGTTTTTATTTATTAAAATTAGAAATCTATATATATAAAAGAGAAAGCGTGTGGGTATGTTTCACATAGGCTCAAAAACGGCAGGACCGATTTCAATGAAACTTTCAGTGAATCTTTAGATTGACCTGGCGAGTAATCCTGTAAAGTTTGGTGACGATAGGAGCATTCCTCTTTTAATTGTCAAATACAGCTTTTATTTACTACTATATTCTATTGTTTTATAACCCAAATTTGTATTGACACATGTGTCACACGTGACACACGTTGTGTAAATTTATGTCATTATGAACCATATTGAAGTACATCGGAGTATATTGAAGTATAATAAAGTATACTGAGGTATGTGTCCTGTCGCTGACAGATCCGGGACACCCCGCTCATAACGGCTGATGGCATTCGCGGTAGGTTTAGTGGGTATGGGCTGCCCAGGCCGAGTCCCACACATCCCTCCGGGCCCACCCAGGGTACCGGAGGATGGTTAATAACTCGATTCCCCCGCGTTAACAAAAAAAATAAAAAAAATACTGAGGTATATTAAAGGTAATGATTAAGGATTTTGAAGTATTCAAGATAAGTTTTAGCGCCGCGAATGTATCCGTTTACTGAAGGTGCTCATATGTACATGGGTGTAGGTAATGATCTTCACCCGCTCGAGAAGAGAACGAATACGGAGAGAAATGAATAATTTCATATATTGTGAGAGTTAAATTATTTTTTTAATGACGTAAGTTTATTGTTTAAAAAAAACAGAGCAAAATCCAGGCTGAGTACGCTACGTACCAACCAAAATTCGAAAGTATAAATTGATGACTACAAAAAAACTTTACCTGTAGAAGAAGAAATAGATATTTACGTCCCTTTTTATTTGAGTGAAACATAAAAAAAAAACTTTAACGCAACAAAGAGGTTCTGTTTTCTATGCGATATAGTTTTTGTCACAACTTTCGAACGCATTAATTTTATCCGGAACATTTTTTTAACGAACAAAGGCATACTTACACTCCAACAACACCCGGCAGTTCTCCGAAGAAATCTTTCCTAACTTCGGACTTGTATTTAACGAGACAAGGCATGGCCGGCCGGAAGGGTGTGGGCCCTTCACGTCTGTACATCCTCTCAATTTCATCAGCGTCGTACACGAATAGAAGATCCGGCCGACCAATCAGACCACCCAGTCTGACAATCCTGCCATACTGTTCCAGGAACATCTTCGTCACTTTCGCGAATTCGGATATATCGAACTGGCCGATGATCGGCACCATACGCCACGTATTGCCGAGTATCGGAATCGGCTTGGGCCCGGGCACTTCGGAGTAGGGTTTCGCGTTGGCGAAGATCTCATCGTTAAGCGCTGCGGTGGGTGCTATCTGGGAGCGTTGGCGTTTGGTAAACGGACAGCCAGTGGTGGCGTATCCACGGGTCGCGTTAAGTTGTGGTCGCGCGTACGCGGCGATGGACTGCAGCGAACGACCCATGGCGGATAAGGTCGCGATGTCGACTGAGCTGCCAGTGCGGGCCGGGCGAGCTCTGCGCGCACTATGATTTACCGTTGCCCGCGTAGGAGTGCACGATATATATCGATATTTTATATAATAATGAAAATATGAACGGGATATATCGCTTCAATCCGATATTAATATTAATAAAATATCTGATATCGATATATCTCATCCGTAAACCAAATATCGTATGTGGTAATATTGTATGTTACTACAGTCCTTCTCTCTGCGATGGCAGCCAGTTGTATAAATTTTATAATCTATATATATATATATATATATATATATATATATATATGGAATATATCCATATATTTATACAATATATATCTTAGTATCAATACGACATTACGATATATTATATCGATAAATATATCGATATATTTTTTGCATGAACATACCTATTCCCGCGTCTCACTGGCCGTGTTGCACGACGCAGACGGCAGTAGCGATTAACCACCGCTCTCTTTTTTTAGTTTTTATTTTATACACCAACACACACATACTTGTGCTTGTGTTCTCCGCTAAGCAAGTCAGCGCATTACAATTTTAACCGACTTCTAAACAAGTCAAGTTACTAGCAAAAACAGAAACCGAAGAAACATCAAATCGAATCAAACATAAAACGTTTTAACGCGCGAACGTCCTGTTTGTATTTCCGAATTATTGTAGGAATATTCCGAAATAGAATTATTCAGAACCTAATCAGTCTTATCAAACTAAATATATCCTTTCCAAAATGAATCATCGAAATGGATTGTAGCAGTTTTACTTACTTTTAGACAGTTATTCGCCCTATATAAAATGGGAACACACGGGAAGCACTAGGTTTGAAATAAAATAAGATTTTACTTTATTTATTTAAATCAACAAAAATTATAACACCGTTACAGATAATCCAATTTGATGTTATAAAAACTAAGTTAAATATATATTATGATAGCTGGCAACACATGGCACCCCGCAATTGTTAAACATAATAATTACTTCCAACGATATCTTAGAGATTTACCTGATCCTTATTGTATCTTTAATTCATAATTAATAATTTAGTTGTTCATCACATTAACTTGGCATTATAAACAATAACTTAACTTTATTACTTTGTTATATGATTTCTAATTAATTTTTGTAAAAGAAGATGGCGAGTTGTCACAGCATTCGTTAAAAATAATTCCTTCTACAACGTTACGCTGTCTCAATAAAGCGAGTGTACTAGTTATTGGACTATTTCATTCCACAAAACCTACAATTGTAACAATTATTAAAACTAAATCAAATAAAAAGCAGATGCATTGACAATAAATATAAAAATTAACGTCAAACACCTTCTACGTATTTGTAGGCAAGATCTGTTCACCCAGTCGGAGGTAAAACATACAGACGAATTGAGAACGTCCTCCATTATGAAAGACGGTTGAAAAATAGTTTACCCTCACAGCAGAACAAAGTAATTGCAGTGGAAACTATCAAACGTTGTAAGTCTAAATTTGTCGAGAATGGTTTGAATGTTTGAATCTGTAATGAGTTAATCTCGTGTGTTCCGCTAGAACGGTTAGTGCAATGTGTTTGCACAGTATTCACAAGAACAATGATAACATAGAAATACAAAACTCACGCCCGTCATCCAGACCGTTAGCATTGGTTAACCTCCCCCCGGCCCTGTAGTTCTGGCTTCGTAGAATAAGACCACGGTATCCCCTGCCTGTCGTAGAGGGCGACTATAAGGGGCCTAGGATTCACTGGCCGACAAGGGTAAAGTAGACCCGGGCAGAAGGCGACACCGGCTAGCCCGTGTCGCCTTGCACTGCGAGGGCACATAGGTGGAGGGATTAACCTCCCCCCCGGGACTTGCTCTCCGAAGAGCATTCCTCTGGAGATCCCGGAGTCTCTCACCATGCATCGAGGAAGGGACACCGGGGGATTTTAGCTGGTAAGAACATACCCACATTACACCGCTTTCTTCCTGCCCAGAAGGCGGGGTATTTTGTTCAAGTATTCTCCCTTCCAAAATCCTTATCATTCCAATTAAAGCCATCTAGCCCATGGTTCTGCTCTCTCGGACGATCTCAGGTTGAAATGCTTTGGTGCGTAGATAAAGCCCCAAACCTGTGCCAAATCTACGTCTTGAGTTCAGGATCGCGTGTGCAGTAGGATTATACTCGTTTATACCGTTGACAGTCTTGGATACCACGAGTTTGTAATAGGAAGAGCGTATTATTTTTTACCATGAGGTAAACGTCCTGAAAAAGTAAAATAATACACCACAATCTTTAACGTAGACAAACAATATTGCACAAATATTTACCGGGATTACATACTACAATTAAATTTTTATTTATTTATACTCAAAAACTGGTACTTTAAGAGGCGACGCAGTCGTCCGTAACATTAATTTACATATGAAAACACTGGTTTTGCTATCGACCAGATTGTATCCGAATAATTCTATGCGTTTAAATCGAAATAGATGGGCTTTTATTTAAATATTAACATTTATGAATGGCTCACTTAACATTAAGCGAACCGGCTACTTCCATAAAAATATTTTTTTGTTGATAGATGAGATTCGTACACGGGACAGAGCCTAATTAATTGTTACTTATTGATGGCCGCACGACTTTCATAATATATATGAAGTGTTCGAGCGTTGTCTATTTTTTAAAAACTATAAACACACAACCTGTGTCATCTAGTGAAGTCATAGATAAAAAACTTTATTCTCTATTTCGTGATCAAAATTGTAAGCTTTATGGCTGATAGCCGCTACTGGACTATGTAGAACATCATAGTACAAATGATATTTACTTATTTGGTTACTTCATAATTTAAAAATACATTATACAATGCTCGTGGTAATAAGTTGATGACTTAAAATTATTAAGGTTTCGATTAAACGTAATATAAATCTATTAGAAAGTACAAAACATAAATCAATTATAGAGTTTGTTAAAATAGTTTTGATAATATTATTTTTTGTGACGAACTACACTGATTAGCTGATTGACTATTATTATGCTTAATACTTTATTATTTTCTCCTTAAACTTGCAAAAAACAAATAGTTGGCAACACTAACAGTTGGAAAAGGTAAGTTTGTTTACATTATTGGCATTTGATATAAATTGTAAATAGATTGTTGTTATGTTGATTAGATTTTAAATTACAGTTGCGGGTCAATATATAAAATTCAAAATGATATCTGAGTTCGCTAAGGAAAAGGTATTTTGGACCCGAAAAATGAATTTGAAGTTAGTTAACTTTATTAAAAACAAACCAAATATTTGGAATCCCAAGCATCCAAAATATACGTCGGCCGAATACAAAGATCAGACTTACGCGGAATTTGCAGCACAGTACGGCGACAAGTTCACAGGGCAGGCTGTTAAGAACAGGTGGACGAATATCCGATCAACTTTCGCTAACTATTTAAGAAAGCGAAATACTAGCCGTGCTAATGGTGAGGTTTGTGTCCGTAGCTACTATCCTAAGTTGATAATGTAAAATAAAAACCTTAAATAGCAAAGGCTTTAATGCTTAAAGCTTATTAATTGATAAATGTTGATATGAGTAAACATTATAGTGTTCAACGGGCCAGGAATTGTGGGCCTAACTCCATGATAGGTATAGGATATGCTAATGCGCCTATGGTAACTGCCCAAGCTGAAGTTTCATCTCAGGATCGTCCGCAGTATGTTACTCATAATAGAGGTTTAGGCTATAACTTTCAATCCTCTGATTTTTGGTTACAAAGCTGCAGAAGAACAAGAAAATTAGCCATTTAATAAAAAAGTTTTAAATTTTGAACTTATTGTGTTACAAATTGGGAATATCACACATAATTATTATTTTATTTATTTGTAATTGTAAATTCTGGCCAGTTTTGTCTTAAGTCATGTTCTGAATTTTTATTACACAAAGAGTTTAATTTTTAATATGCTCTATTATATGGCAAATCAAATGTATTCTTTGAGCAATGTTTATCGAATTGGGTGGCAGGATTATATATGTTTTTGGCAATACACAATAAAAGACTTAAATGACAATGTCAACACATTTGTGGACTTTTCAGGAATATAAAATAAGCTGGCACTTATGGGCACCGTGTCAGTTCTTAATGAAAGTGAACAGAACGGCTAAGGATTTATCAGAACACTCAAGTGAATCTAATGAGAAAAAGGTTAGTGTTACTCATTTCTTTGAATATTCAATTTTCATACTTTAAAATTTGTTAATTGTTTTACCTCTTGTATTGGAGTATGTTACAAAAATACCAACTCAGTAATAATATTATGTATTATAAAATATTTGTTCATAAAATTGTAATTGTAAAGAACTTTATAATTTCTAGGATTCAGTATTAGCAGATGAAGAAATGAACAACAGCGGAAGAGGATATGACAGTGAACAATTTTATTAATTATACAAATGCAAACTTTTGTAAGGAAATTGTTGATAATCTGGTCAAAGTATTCAAAAGAATACAAAATGATCCCTTTGGACTAGACAATACAAAGTACGGAGAAATAGGCCAAATTATAACTGTGAAACTTTCACAAATGAATTCATATGAGGCTGCAAAAGCAACTAAAAAAATTACTGAGATCTTGTTATTGTATGATGAAAATAATCCATTAAATCCAAATAATGTCAAACATGAATTATAATTGTGTGTCTAATTAATGGTTGTAATTTCATGGGAATGTATATTTTTACATTTATGTATTATATAAGTCTTGACTGTATAAAGAAGATGTTTGGGAAATAAACTGTGGTTAACATATTAGGATGTAGTTTTCTGTATGAACCATAATTGTTATTTGCAGTTTTCAGATGCCTTTTTTAACTTTGAAAACAAAGGAGTTTTCTTAGTATTTTTTGTATGTTATGAAAAAGTCATATATTTTTCATTAATTCTGGTTTAAATTTAAACCTTTATAAAAAAAGATGAAAATTTCTCTTAAATCTTTTACGAGAAATTTTAGCCTTTTCAAAGTCGAAATACCTATAAGTGACGTAATTAAACAGGCTAGTACTCTAGTAGATACTTCGTTGGTGCAACCCTAAGCCCTGTATAGAAATATTACTTGGTATTAATGTTAGGTCCTTACATGAAATTAGACTTGGAATTAACAATGAAATTTATTTTGTAAGGGAGTGACCGTAACCAAAAACGCACTGCATTTTGCGACACCATCGCCATAAATATCATTAGTCCTTCAAGCCGTTTCTACACTGCCGTTTGTACCACGGCTGAACTAAACGTGCTCGTAAATAACGCGATATTTTAAGTTTTGAATTTGTAAACTGAGTGACGAAAATACAAAATCAAAGATGAAAAAAACATATGGATTACGGTTTTCGAAAAACTAATGCATGAGTAAATAGCTGTATAAATTTGAAATTGGATTTCCTAACCAAAGAGGAGATATTTGAGATCAAAGTGGCCATTATGACAAAAACCAATCTAATATGTAAGGATAATATTTGAGTCTAACTCTAAATAATATTCCATATAGCGTATAACTTTCTTTTGTGAGTTATTGTTCAAACTAAATTTGCCGTGTGGAAAAATAAGTTATTTGGGACATTTTTTAAACTGTATATGTAACACCAGCACCAGTTTTGACAGTTGACCAATGTTGGACCGCTGTGTCAACGATCGTGTAATCAAAAAAAAGGTTTATTTATCAGTGTATTAAAATGCGGAAATAAAGTTTAACAACACAAGCTGATCGTAGTATCATTGCGTTATATAAATTGCAAATTTAAGTAAACATGTATAAATTACGTGATTTTGTTCAATCTAAATGTGAAGATAACGGAAAGCAATTGGAATTTATACACCTATACAAATCAATATGGGACAAAATAAACAAAGAAAGTAATGTATTTCGATATAAAGCGGACAGTTTACGAGAAAGAATTGTAGACGCGAAATATTTACTACAGGTGAGGTTCTTAGAAGCTTATATTAAAGTTTCTGTTAACTGACTTAGGTAAACATAAGGTATATATAATCTAGATGAATAATTAAACATAATATCTTTAATTATATCAGTAGGTAAAAACTGATATTACTTACAGACATTCTCGCTTCTCTTGTACATCTTTTTTTTGACGAACCTATGCTTAGCCAGAGAAGCTGAATTTTATCTCCTTGATTTTTACCAGATAGAGAAATAGCATACCTCTTAGGTCCTGAACCTCTATTCATAGTAACTCGACGCAAAGGTCCCTCTGATGTAGTATATCTCACATGCAGATTTGTTTGACATTGCTTAATTCAATTTGAAAATTCAACAAAAATCTCAACCGAACAACACATTTCAACAAAACTTGTATGGTTCCTTTGTATTTGTTGATACTTGAATAAGTGGTTCATGTCGGGATCATAATGAACATCAGCGCTGTGAAATAAAAAGATACCTCATAAATCAAAATATTGCATTCCTAACAATTAGGAGTGTTTCAACATTTACTGTTTCCATTGGGTTGAATGAGAAAGCTATTGTAAATAGAGTAATCCAAGCCGAGGTTGCACTAAGTTACTGCAATACACAAGGGCACTAACTATTCAGACATCTGTCAACAATACAGTGAAACTCTAGTCCTTACCAATATAACACCAATTATGAAATTTTAGAATTAAAAGATTATCACAAGTCTCAAGTCTTAGAGCCACTAATTTTGCACCTCTTAATTCTTGAAATTTCAGCTAAATCCAGACAGAAGTACAAAGAGACGGACACCAGAACAAATAGATAATATATGTCAACCGTTTGATAAAAATAAGTTCAATTTTACAAAAGCAGGGAAGGATGAAGTTATTTTCACTTTTGTTGACAATGATAATGGTAAGAAACAATTTTGCATGACAGACAAGTACTCTGATTACTCCAGTGGCTAATTACATTTCACAACCTACATACAGTCTTTTTCTCACAAACTTCATCTCACGTCTTTATAATATATTTTGTATTACAGATGCAGATGAACATTTTTTATTAGTGAATGTCAGTCCCATATCTCCATATCATTCCTTGCTTTGTCCGTCCATGTACAAATGCTTGCCTCAAATATTGACCGCAGAAAGCTTGAAATTGACTTTTGATATTATATTCCTAGCTAAGGACCGGTGAGTGTAGGCAAGTAAATGTTTTTAATAATGTTTTATGTATTTTCTTCTTCTAGTCAAATTTTTGTGTATACATTTGCCCACTTTAACATATGGTTATTTTATTTACAGCAATTTGAGGATTGGCTTCAATAGCTTGTGTGGACTAGCCTCAGTAAATCATCTGCATTATCATTTATTCATTGAAAAGAACAACCTTCCTGTGGAAACAGTGGTAAGTAAGGTGGAAAAATTGTTAACATTTACTTTATAATCTATATTTATTTATATAATATAACTACTAATGAATATAAATATAGGAGTATGATGCTTAACAATATGAAGCAGTACTCGGCTAATATGTGTCCACAAGATTTTTGTAGAAGATCTGTAGAACTTAAGAGGTGAAGATCTTTCCATCTACTAACTTTTATGAGCCAATAATCTATGATAAGAGCATCTGCCCAAGCTGAGATCCCTTCTTGAACCCTGTGACCCGAGTTACGCCCGAAAGAGGTCTAGAGAGTCTAAGCAATATACATGTTTTTTTTGTTGACGGGGCGGAAATCTTCAACAAGATATCCCGCCTTCTGGGGAAAGCAGGGTTATGTGGGATTTTTACTCATTAAAACCGCATAAAGGATGCACCGAGCCCCTCTGTACTGTGAGAGATGTCCCGGGAGGAGGTTAGGTCCCCTCTCCCCAGTGCCCTCACAGTGCAAGGCGACACGGGCCAGCCGATATTACCTTCTTCCAGGGTCCACTTTGGTGAACTACAAAGCTGGGAGCTTATCGCCCAGTGAACCCGAGGCCCTTTCAGTCACCATCTACGGCAGGCAGGAGATAGTGTAGTCTTATTCTACAAGCCCAGAACTACAGGGCTGATGCAATATAAGAACTGTGCTAACCCAAAACTCGGAATAGCTGTAGAGGCCTCCCAGCTGATAATTGTAGTTCATCGAACATAATCCACAGCCAATGTTTCCCGAAGTGGCAAGTAAATAATGGTAGCTGCTGCTCTATTAAATCAAGTTATATATCTGAAGCAATAGGAATGGCTGTAGCTCACACTACTGGTGTACATCTTTATATATAAATAAGAAAGTGTATGTTATGATGGTGTGTTATGTTCTATATAGGCTCCGAAACGGCTGGACCGATTTCAATGAAACTTTCAGGGTATCTTCAGATTGACCTGGCGAGTAATCCTGTAAAGTTCGGAGCACTCTTCTTTTTGAACTGTCAAACAAGCCATATGTCATACTTTTATTACTGATATTAACTTGATCTCAATATGTTTTTGTATAAATGATAAGAATGATATTGTACTTACTGATATGTACATGGGTATAGATAATGATCTTCAACCGCTTGAGAAGACAATAGATCTCATAAAGCTCGCAATGTGTATAATGTAAAATATTTTTTTACAGAAATGTAAACATCTAACAGGCCCAGTATATTGTCTGAACAACGACTATCCAGTGCCTGCCTTCTGTTTCGAAGTAACCCCACATATAGATAATCCTTCTGAGATTATATTTAAACTTATCCAACTATTGATTAACAAATCAATTGCACATAATATCTTTATTACCCGGGGGCAAAGTGTTAATGGGGATTATTGTAGTGATGAAATAGTGAGGGTAATTATATGGCCGAGAAAAAGTAGTTCCGGGGCAAAGCAGTTGTCTGCATTTAATGTTGCTGTGTGCGAGCTGAGTGGCTGGTTTCCGGTATATGGTGAGTTTTGACTGATTGTTTTTTGTTTATGGCGTTTCCATATAGATTTCGCCAATGTCGAAGTGTGTACGTTAAACTGCTGTAAAAAGCGGGCTTCGTGACGGACAAGGATCTAAACTATAAGGAAGTATGTATGGTTACTGCTGAAACAATTCCGCGCTATGCTCACTGTTGATAAGTCTAAAACAATAGAAACAAACACAATATATACCTTAGTTGTTTAAAGACAGACAAACTAGAGTCTAATGTTATTTTTGTGAAGGAATGAACATAAAATATAAACAAAAGGAGAGTTAACAAGAGATAGTAGGAATTTGAAGTCTATGGGGCGCGGGATATCATTAGGAAGGAGGTCGTAGAGGGAAGAAGATAATAAGGGGCAATTGAAAAAAAGGTGATTAGGAGTCCCTTCGTCCAGTCCACATTCACAAAGGGAGCTGTCTCTAACGTGTAGCATAGCCAGGTGGACGGGGGTACACGCAGAAGTGAGTTTTAGATGTGACATTTGTTTTTAATGAAAACAATGTGTTATAACTTGTAAGTTTTGTGGAAGGAAATAGTCCTATAACTAGTACACTCGCTTTATTGATACAGCGTTACGTTGTACAAAGAATTATAACGAATTATGACAACTACGCTTTTTTTTTTTTGTTGACGGGGCGGAAATCTTCACAAAGATACCCCGCCTTCTGGGGGGAAGGCGGCGGTTATGTGGGGATCTTACCCACTAAAACCTCCCCGGTGGCCCTTTCCTCGGTGCATGACGAGGGGCTCCGGGATCTCACGTGGAACGCACCGGAGCCCCTCTGCACTGTGCTCAAGGAGAGCACGTCCCGGGGAGGTTACTCCTTCCTCCCTGTGCCCTCGCAGCGAAAGGCGACACGGGCCAGCCGATGTCGCCTTCTTTCCGGGTCCACTTTGGTGGGCGACGCAGGCCCCACCCTTGTCGCCCAGTGAACCCGAGGCCCCTTTAGTTGCCTTGTACGACAGGCAGGGGATACCGTAGTCTTATTCTTGAGAGCCCAGAACTACAGGGCTGCGGGCCGGTCTGCCACCGGCCCGCCTGCGCCATCTCCGAACGGGATCGGCCCTCTCCCGATCCCGTTCTGCGGTCTCCTTCTGGGCCATTACTGACTCGCAGAAAGAGATGACAACTACGCTATTTAACGTGCGATGTATGTTATTTTGTTGAGTTGGAAGATTTGCCGGATTTTTAGTACAAAAAATTTCTCCCCCTCACATATAACATGGGATCTAATAAGCTTGATGAATGATGTGATTATAATTAGCATAAACTATTATTAGAATACTCAGTGATAAGTATCTATGGATTGCTGGTTATACACAGGGTTATAAATGTTTTTTTTAAGTAAAATTATAATTAAAAAGAAAAAACTATATTCCCTCGTGTTATTTTCAGATGAAGACTGTTTCGAAAAACTCAACACAGAGGCACTGGAGAAGGAGTTGAGAAGATGGACATATGAGAAGTTTGATGATTTATGTGAAGAAGTTAAAGAATTATTTTAAATTTTTATAATAGTTCTATGGTAATAAATGTTTCATGCACAAAAAATATGTTTTTTCTAAAATATTTATTTTTCAACTTCCACATAGTACACAAAAGAAGTGATAGCTTAGTGTGATTCGACTGACGATACAATCGACTTTTTTTTTTGGTTTTTGAATTAAGTTAGTAAAAACGCTTCAAAATTTCCACCTGAGACTTATGGGTATCTAATAAACTTGGAGAAAGACAGAAATCTTTTGAAGTTATACTTTACATGCGTTATAAAAAAATATATGAAAGTGAAATTTTAAGATGCATCACAGTCACACAAGTCACAGGTTGAAGCTGCAGAAAAACAAAAAATTGTGCTCCGATATAATTGAGTATTTAATGATATCAATTAAAATATTATTTTTACTAAATATTTTAATAGCATAATAGAAGCCCCTTAGATGTTAGGAGCGTTGCTGGCGATTCTTCGGCCACTTCTTCTCCCAGCGTCAACGCTTCCCGAAGTGCCACTCAAAGTTCACCTTCACAAGAGTTCTCAAGTTCACAAGAGGTCACCTCCCACTTGGGGACCCTTGTGTCGAGTTACTACAGATAGAGATTCAGGCTAAGCGACTAAGAACTATGCCACCTCTAAATCCGGTGAAGCAGTCACGGTCAGCTTTTCTGGCCATCTTTGTAGTTCGTCAAAAAAAGTTATAAAACTTCAATCGTATTGTTTACTTGAATAAGTATTAATAATTGGATTTAAATCGATTTTAACACCAATTAAATCGAAACACGTGATTTTAATTCATCATATGCGTTGACCACATAATTAATGATCTAATAACACACTGGTGAACACTCCATTGTTTATAAATAAAGATCAAAACATTATGATATCGTTGTACCCTTGACCCCGAGCGCGGGGAGACATTCTTCCCCCTATTATTTAATTTCAGTCGTCGAGGAGCACTCGTAGCGTCCACAACGCATCGAAATGAAGCTCCTATTCATTGTTCTGTTTACATTAATCGTACTTATAAAAACCAGTGATTGCTTACAAAACTGGTTGCCACAAAATCTAGTGCATACAATCGCGAAAGAGACTTCATTAATAAGGAATTATGTCAAAGAAAAAGGACGAAACTTGAAAAAATTCTACATGAACAACGTGCAGAACAAAATCAACTCGTACTTCGGCCTGCAGACTCACAACGAGAGTTTTAACGAGTTTTACGGTAAGACGATAAGAATGAAGAGGAAGTTCAAGGATTATATTGATGATGCTCAGACAAAGGATAATGTTGTGTTCGATTCCATTGCACCGAAAACCGACGACTGGTGCTCCAATGACGACCCGTCTATACGGATGACCACACCCCAGCTGATAGTGAAGCACGGATACTATTCAGAATCACATACCATTGTCACTGATGATGGCTACATACTAACCCTGCACAGAATACCACATTCGAAAAATGCCACTCGACTTGAACCTTACAAGAAAACCGTGCTCCTTCACCACGGCCTGCTCGGTAGCTCAGCGGACTGGGTGATTACAGGTCCGAATAAAGCTCTCGCGTACATATTATCTAACGCCGGATATGACGTGTGGTTAGCAAACGTCCGAGGGAATACGTACTCCAGAGCACACGTCACGTACAATCCAGACACATTCGCCTTCTGGAATTTCACATTCCACGATGTTAGTCAACACGATTTGCCGGCAATTATCGACTATATCATGGAGAAAAAAGGATGGGATGTGAAAATTAATTATATAGGACATTCCATGGGAACGACAGTTCTATTCGCTTTGCTATCAACGAAGACTCATTATAATAAAGTTTTAAGGGCGGGCTATGCCCTAGCCCCAGTCGCCTATATGACGAATGTGAGAAGTCCAATACGACTGCTGGCGAGATTCAGCAATAACTTAGCATACCTCATGAAACTGCTCGGGGCTAACGAATTCCTACCTCAAAACTCTGTTCTCAGATGGCTATCAAAGCATGCGTGTGAAATAAATCATTACGAGGAGGCGATATGTGAAAACTCCATGTTCATTCTATGCGGACACGACGAGAAACAGTTTAACAGAACTCTACTGCCCATAATTTTGGGACACGTTCCAGCCGGCGCGTCCACTAAGACGTTAATACACTACGCGCAGGAGATTAGAAGCGACGGCCGTTTCCAGCAGTTCGATTACGGTCCGGATGAAAACATGAGAATGTACGGATCAAAAACGCCACCGGAATATCCCTTACGCGAGATAACGTTGCCAATTGCTTTGCTTAGTTCCGAAAATGATTGGCTTGCGGGGGAAGACGACGTAAATAGGTTATACACAGACCTTCCAAATCCATTAGAACATTATATTGTGCCTAACAAGGACTTCAATCATATAGACTTTTTATGGGCTATAGATGCGCCCAAATTAGTTTACAATAAATTGCTCGAATTGCTTGAAGGTGGATTTAGTAAAACTTACATAGAGTTACAGAGTATGAATGAAATTAATTAAACATTTATTTGCTTAGTTTCCGTGATATAATATGTTACTGTAAAATGTTTAAGCGTCAATAGCCTAATGGTTTAGGGCACGGCCTGCGAATCGTAAGGTCGGTTCACGGCAATAGTCGAATCCACCATTCGACTATTGCCGTGAACCATGTCCTAGCACAAGCTTAAGCTTAGTTGGAATGGTTAACAAGATTGTTAGTAATATTTCTGAAAAAAAGAAAAAAAAGAAAAATTGCTAGCTTTCTTTTAAAAAAAAGCTATAGTATTTACCGTTAAAATACTCAACATTGTCTTAATAATTGGATATTGTTGTCAAATAAATATTAATAAACAATAAACACTGTTATTTTGTATTTATTTTTAACCAGTTCTATAAGAAGCATTTGACTTCATAGTCAATCTCGATCATTAAGTTAGTATTTTTAATAAAAGATTAGTAGTACCACGCCAACATCAACTACGACAAATCGTGTATATAACACTATATTTATATATGTAAAATAAGTAATGTAAAGAAAGTATAACTATATATATATATATATCTATAGCTGCTTTTTTAATATATACATTTATGTATAATATATATGAAAGTTTATGTAATGTACATCATATTAATACACAACCGAATCGTGCCCGCTTTAGTCTACACAGATTTTTTGGCTAAAAACCAGCACTGTGCTATATGTGTGAGCACAGCACATGCTGAGAAAATAGAAATTGTGAAAAAACAATTTCTATTTTGTTCTTTTTTTATGTTGTTTCTGTTTACTTTTGTTCATGTTGTTTCTGTGTTCTTGTGTCGAATAAATGTTTTTTCTATTTCTATTAGATTAGTCAAAAAAGAGTGGTAGTTTTCTTGTTATTGTAGAGAAGGGTTGGCACAAGCGGGAAGTACGACTCGTGGAATACCGGCGTGAAGGTAATTTATATGATAGTTTCGCCCGGTATGTAATGTGCCTTAGTTTTAACATCTCCATTCGCGACCGTCGGAGGTTGCGCGTTACCGCTATTTTATGGGCAGCCCCCACCCCTTAGATGTTAGGAGCGTTGCTGGAGTTTCTTCGGCCACTTCTTCTCCCAGCGCCAACGCTTCCCAAAGTGGCACTCAAAGTTAGTTTAGCTTTTGAATCTCTCTTAGATTATCCGTGAAATAGCAACCGACCGAGTTGTGGTTCGGCCCTCTCGGGCGCCCACGGATCGGCATGATTAC